>CM046879.1:112025096-114425096 GCA_025667525.1 Glebionis coronaria | reverse complement strand
ATTATTTTCTAGAATTAATTTAAGTTTTAATTTATTTTAGTAGTTTTTAATTGTTTAAAATAGTTTTTAGTGGTTTTAAAATTTTGAAAAATACTTTTTAGCTTAATTAGGGCATTTTTGAGGTTTACAAACTTTAAAATCTTGTTTGGGACTTTCTAATAATTAATTTTCATTTTTAGGGCTTTAATTAGCATTAAAAAGTCATTATCTAATTAATTAAAAGGTTTTGGCAAGTTTGGATTTTTTGTAAACTCTTAGAATATTATTTCAGTTGGATTTTTGGTAATTTTTAGGAATTTTTAGGGTAAAATTTTAATTTTAGTGCTTTTTTACGGTTTTATGTGTACACCTTTTTCGACTTAGTTTAATCCGTCTTCGTAACCGCCATTCTCTTCTAATCTCATTTCTATTTTTCTTTCTCAAAAATATGATCACAAAGATAATCAATTCATTACACACACACTAAGCCTCCTTGAGAACGATCCCCACTTTGGGTTATTTGTACACGGTTTTCCTAAATCGTCGTGCTCAATACTTGCCAATTTTGCTCTCTTTTCCTAAAGAGTAGTAAAATCACTACATCAGTGCACTTTGTTTAAATCTTTCTAAGGAAAGGACAACTATAGTGATTTCAGTGTGAACATATAAGATATGAAATATTGAATCACGACAGTTTAGGATAGAACCAGGAAGATGGGTACACGGGATCACAGTTCGTCAAAAGTCATCGAGAATGGATCTTTGAAGCTTTAATCCCTGCACATAAGAAGAAAAAAGATAACAAACACATACGGGGCTCCCCCTACACTTATTATGAAAATTGTAAAGGATAGATCAACAAGTTGCCTCCCGAGAAGCGCTTGTTTTTGTTAACCGAGTCACGAGCCTGACTCGGCCCAGAACTAATTCAAGGGAAACGTGGTGAGGGATGGAATCATCTCATGAGAGATTTCCTCACCAAAGTACAACTTCACACGCTGGCCATTCACTTTAAAATTGGGCCCATTTGGCTGAGAAAGCTCAATGGTGCCATATGGGAAAGCTTAGGCGACGGTGAATGGACCAGACCAACGGCTCTTCTGCTTGCCCGAGAAGATCTTCAACCGAGAGTTAAAGAGAAAGACTTGATCACTAACGTGGAACTCTCGGTTCTTAATTCTTGCATCATGAATGATCTTGGTTTTCTCCTCGTAGATCAATGAGTTCTCGTAAGCGTCATTCCTCAGTTCATTGAGCTCGTTTAGTTGAATCTTCCGAAGATCACCGGCTTTGTTGATGTCAAAATTCGCCCACTTCAAGGCCCAATATGCCTTATGTTCCAGCTCGATAAGGAGGTGGCATGCCTTCCCGTACACAAGACGATAAGGTGTACAACCAATCGGGGTCTTATATGCGGTACGGAAAGCCCACAAAGCATCGTCTAACTTATCGGCCCACGAGGCACGATTCTCTCCCACAGTACGCTCAAGAATTAGCTTCAATCCACGGTTAGATATCTCGGCTTGACCATTTGTTTGAGGATGATAAGCGGTTGAAAGACTGTGATTGACACCGTACTTAGACATGACTCGAGCGAATTGATCATTGCAAAAATGAGTCTCGCGGTCACTGATTATAGCACGAGGAACACCGAATCGAGCAAAAAGCTTCTTTAAAAAGTTCACAACCACCCTCGCATCGTTCGTAGGGAGAGCTTTAGCTTCAACCCATTTAGATACGTAGTCAACGGCTACGAGGATGTACTTGTTCCCTTTAGATGATGGAAATGGCCCCATAAAGTCGATGCCCCATACATCAAAGATTTCACATTCTTGTATGAAATTTTGAGGCATCTCATCTTTATGTGTGATCTTGCCTTGGCGTTGGCAAGCATCACAATGTTTAACCATCTCGTGAGCGTCACGATAAATGGTGGGCCAATAGAATCCCGAATCAAACACTTTCTTCGCGGTGTAGTTGGGACCAAAGTGACCACCGGTGGGTCCTTTATGGCAAGCTTCGAGAATGTCTAAAGTTGCGGGTCCATCAACCACCGACGAATAATCAGATCAGCACATTGTTTGAAGAGATAAGGGTCATCCCAAAAGTAAGTCTTAACATCTTTAAAGAACTTCTTCTTTTGTTGGGATGTTAACCCTTCGATGAGAATACAACCCGCTAAGTAGTTTGTAATGTCCACAAACTACGGGGTGTCATCAAGATTAGAATTGATAGTCATTAAGGCCTCAAGGGGAAAAGAGTCATTGATCTCTTGATTCGGATGATCCCCTTGATAAGGATCCTCAAGTCTACTTAGATGATCCGCGGCTAGGTTTTCCGCTCCCTTTTTGTCACGAATTTCGATTTTAAATTCTTGTAGGAGCAAAACCCAATGAAGAAGTCTTGGTTTAGAATCTTGTTTAGTTAACAAGTACTTCAACACGGAATGGTCGGTATAGACAATGGTGGTGGAAAGAACAAGATAGGGGCGGAACTTCTCAAAAGCATACACTACAGCTAAAAGCTCTTTTTCGGTAGTGGTATAATGCAATTGAGTCCCCGTCATTGTCTTGCTAGCATAATGGATTGGTTGGAAGTGTTTGTTCACTCTTTGGCCCAAAATCGCTCCAATAGCAAAGTCGCTAGCATCACACATCAATTCAAAAGGTAGCTCCCAATTAGGGGTAACCAAGACCGGTGCCTTAGTTAGCTTATCCTTGAGAAGATTGAAGGATTCAAGACACTCTTTAGAAAAGATAAAGGGAGTATCTTTTTCCAAGAGGTGGGTCATCGGGCGAGCGATTTTAGAAAAATCTTGAATGAATCGACGATAGAAGCCCGCATGACCAAGGAAACTTCTCACGCCCTTCACGATTGAAGGTGGAGGTAATTTAGCTATGACATCCACTTTAGCACGGTCCACTTCAAGACCGGCTTTTGAGATTTTATGTCCAAGCACAATGCCTTCTTTCACCATAAAATGGCATTTTTCCCAATTTAGAACAAGGCGAGTGTCTTCACACCGCTTAAGCATGCGTTCCAAATTGGCAAGGCAATGAGAGAAAGAATCACCATAGACCGAGAAATCATCCATGAAGACTTCCATAGTTTCTTCAACCATGTCATGGAAGATAGCCATCATACACCTTTGGAACGTCCCAGGAGCATTGCATAAGCCGAAAGGCATTCGTTTGTAAGCAAATGTTCCATAAGGACAAGTGAATGTGGTTTTCTCTTGGTCTTTGGGATCGATGGGGATTTGAAAATACCCGGAGAAACCGTCTAAGAAGCAGTAATAGTCATTACCCGCTAGACGTTCAAGCATTTGGTCCATGAAAGGAAGGGGAAAATGATCCTTTCTCATAGCATCATTGAGTTTGCGATAGTCTATACAAACTCTCCACCCTGTAACGAGACGAGTAGGAATCAACTCGTTATTTTCATTGGGCACAACGGTGATTCCGCCTTTCTTAGGCACACAATGGACCGGACTAACCCATGGTGAATCGGAGATAGGGTAGATCATTCCCGCATCAAGAAGTTTGATAACCTCTTTTTTGATAACGTCATGGATCTTGGGATTCACCCTTCTTTGGTTTTGAATTGTGGGTTTAAAGTCATCCTCCATGAGAATTTTATGTGTGCAAAAGTGAGGATCAATTCCACGAATATCGGAGATTTTCCAAGCAATCGCTTTCTTATGATTCTTCAGCACGGCGATAAGTCGATATTTCTCTTCTTCTTTCAAGTCCTTTGCGATGATGACGGGTGACTTCTTGTTGTCTTCAAGGAAAACGTACTCGAGATGAGACGGTAGGTCCTTAAGCTCTAAATCCGGAGGAATTTCGATGGAAGGCGTGGTCAAATTCGGTTCATCGATAGAGATATCCTTCGGAGATGGTGGAGAAATATGGTCCTCATTGAGAAGTTTCTCAATGGTACGAATGTCTTCATCCCAATTGGAGGGAGAATCGTCATATTGCAAGTCCACATCTCCCAAAGTTGCTTCAAATTCTTTCAAAATGAAATCACTTTCTCCAAATGGAGTTAGTGATGGAGCAATAGAGGCAACGGTCTCAACAATGGGTAGAGAAGAAGAAACACTTTTACAAGCGTCTTTGAAATGTTCTTCACAAGCCTCATCAAGAACATCAATGAAATTAACGCTCTCGTTTTTAGAGGGTTGCTTAGAAAGTTTACCCATGTTGAAGACGATTTTATCGTCACCAACTCTCATGATTAATTCGCCCGCGGCTACATCAATGAGAGTGTGACCGGTCCTCAAGAATGGACGTCCAACGATTAATGGAACACGGGGGTCCATCTCGTAGTCAACGACAACAAAATCCGCCGGAAAGGTGAATTTGTCGACACCAACGAAGACGTCTTCGGCTATCCCCACCGGATAAGCAACCGTGTGGTTAGCTAATTCCAAAGTCATTTTGTGGGGACTAGCTCGGGTAGAGACAATTATTTCCAAACGCTTAGAGGCATTAAGTTGATACTAGCACCTAGATCGGCTAGGGCCATACAATTCTCTACCCTGGGGAAGTTGCAAGGAATGAGAAAACGACCCGGATCACCAAGTTTGGTGGGTAATTTCCTTAAGAGCACTGCGGAGCAATTCTCGTTAAGTTGGGTCTGAGCGATATCAAGAAGTTTCTCCTTATCACCAAGAAGATCTTTAAACATTTTAGCGTACTTCGACATGTGAGCGAGAGCCTCGGAAAAGGAGATGTTGAAATTCAGTTGTTTAAACCTTTTGAGAAAGTTAGAAACCTGAATATCATCCTTGTTCTTCAATTTCTCTTTCCTCAACCTTGAAGGATAAGGTATATTGGGTTGAGATGAAGGCTTTGGAATGGAATTCTCACTCACATCCTTGGGTGGTGGAGGGGTGGAAGTAGAAGGAGGAGGAATTGGAGAAGTAGAAGTTGGAGGGATTGGAGAAGGGGACTCGTTTTCCTTTGTCACAATCACCAGAGTAAGTGTAGGAAGTTCGGGTTCCTTTAAACCTTTTCCACTTCGAGTGGTGATTGCTATCATCTCCCCTCTTGGATTAGCAACGGTGTTACTCGGAAGAGAACCCGAACCAGAGGCTTGATTACTTGGGAAGAAACTAGCCATCATGTTCCTTAAGTCATTCTTTTGACTTGCCAAAGAGTTTCGCATATCGGCTCAAAGATCATTCCCTTGTTTCACCATATCTGCTTTCAAGTTGATCATTTCCCGCTGAAGATTTTGCACTATCACATTATTAGTCCTCGTGTAAGTGTCAACCTCTTGATTAAATGTGGTGGCTTGGGTGGGAGGAAGAGCATGGTAGGCAAGTGGTTGATAAGTGGGTGGTTGGTGAACTTGATTGTTTCTTTGAGGTGGATATGGGTTTCTTTGGGTTGGATATTGATTTGGAGATCGAGGTTGGGTTTGATTGTTGCGATTGAGGTTGTTTGGGTTTTGAGGTGGAAAACCGGGTGGTGAAAGAAAGTTGTTTGAGCGATAGCTGAGAGAATTACGGTCACCTTGAGGACGTGCTTGATAGCCTCCCGTAGAAAAGTTACCGTTGGCGGCATACACATTTTCCGGATTGTCATGAGTCGAAGGACAATCGGTGTATGAATGAGATCCCCCACATATCTCACATGACTTACTCATAGCATTAACTTGTGCATTGATAGCTTTGGTGTTGTTAGCGGTTTGGAGAGCAAGTGTTTCAACAAGCGAAGTAAGCTTACCAATTCTCTTGTCGCTCTCATTAGTGCTAGCACTAGCCACATTAGTCCGAACACTCTTGGTTTGCACTCTAGACTTATTCTCAATAATGTCCTATGCGGCATTAGAAGACTTAACCAAAATGTTACCCCCCCCCCCCCCCCCCGAGGCACTATTTAGTGAATCTTGGTCATTCATGCTTAAACTATTGTAAAAAGTACTAATTTGATGTACTTTTGTGAAACCATGTTGTGGACACTTTCTTAAAAGTTCCTTAAAACGGTCCCAAGATTCACTAACTGTCTCACCGTACTTTGTTCAAAGGTAATGATTTCATTCCGCAAAGTGGTAGTACGTGAGGGTGGGAAAAAGTAGTTGATGAATTTAGTCTCTAAATCCGTCCACGTAAGAATACTTTGTGGCGGTTCCTTATCAAGCCAATTCCGGGCTTGTCCCTTTAAGGAGAAAGGAAAAAGTTGCAAGCGAATCACTTCTTGTGAAACCCCATTATACTTAACCGTATTGGTGAGTTGAAGAAACCTTTTTATATGGTCATGAGGATCATCAAGCGAACGCCCCAAGAAAGGTTGAGCAGAGACCATTTGAATGAAGCCTGATTTGAGTTCAAAATTGTTGGCTCCAATCTCGGGTATGACAATAGCATCGGTGTTGCCTCTACGTGCGATTGCAAAAGCTCGATCATTGATTGATTGTCCATGGTGACAATAGGTGGAGTTATGACTTCGGCTTGAATTGCTTTCTTCTTACGAGCACGAGTACTCATGCACACCTACAAAATGAAGAGAAAATAGACAAGAAATATTTTTGGTTTTTATGTTTTTCTATTTTTTTTGGATTTTTGAAAAAATTTTAATTTTTATGGATTTTTTTGCAAATTTTTAAGCAATAAAAATAACGTTCAAAAGTGAACGGATCCCAAAATCCAACGCGTCTCTCACTAAAAACCGTTAATCTTAACGAAAAGAGCCGGCAACGGCGCCATTTAATACATGGGTTTGCCTCGTATGAAAGTTCGTTGAATCTGATCTTTTCGAAATGATTACTAGTAGAAAGTGTGACTCAGTCGTTCTTGGTGGAAAATAAGATGGGTTGTTTGATTATCTAATTTAAACTAAAAGCAAAGATTAAAATGTCGTTGAGTAAAATAAAAGCTTTAAAAATTAAACTAAAAATTACTAGAAAAACACTTGGTAAAAACAGAGATTTCGGGAAGCGTGTAATTTTTGGAAATTAAATGTAATGAATTTAAAACTTAAAAACTTAAAAACTTAAACCATCGGAATGTAAAAATGGATTCTATCAGAATGTACTGAAAACAAAACCATCGGAATAATAGAAAATGAAAGCTATCGGAATAATGTTGTCTGAATAACCATCGGAATAAATGTAAATTAATTCTATCGGAATAATCTATCTGAATGTCTAGTATCGGAATAATTAAGATCAAGTCTATCGGAATGTATGAAATCAAAGATATCGGAATACTGAAAACACTTCTGTCGGAATGTAATTTTGTCTCAATGTTCAAGTCTGTCGGAATACACAATATGTCGGAATGTGGCTAACTAAAATTGGGCAGAGTTTCGTCTTAAAATATCCTTAAGACCCGTCGCAATGTGCGATCGCAATGAGCGATCGCAATCACGATCGGAATAAGGGGGATGTGCACTTGATTGCAAAGTAGAACCCCTTGGGTTATTGCGATACAATGAAACCATCTGAATGTAACCGTCGGAATGTGAAATTCCTAACTTTGCGATGGAGCACAAGTAATCCGAAAAAGTGAAATAAGCCAAAATCCCAATAAGCACTCCTAATCAGCACTTATCCAAAACTCAACAAGACCAATATTAAGGAGACTCAATAAGGTACGAATGGAAAACTTATCAAATCACCAAATAAGCAAACTTTATAAGATGAACTTTTAAAGGATGGAACTATTTAAGAAAACTAAAAAAAGGTAAATAAGCTAAATACTAAATAAGTCAAAAAGCGTAACAAGCTTTAAGCTTAATCGTATAAAAACTTACATAGGATTAAAAAGATAAACTTTTTAATCACATAAACATAAAAATCAAGCACTTTATATTAAAATTTCAGATCAAGGACAATTTAAAATCAAGAAAGGTAGAAAAAGATTGAATAAGAAAAACTTAACTTGAACTTGTAGATTAAAGATTCAAAATTACAAAAGTGAATTAAAGCTTAAACATGAAAGAAAGAAAAAAAAGAAGTTTTAGTGAGAGAAAGTTAAAAACTTTCTCTCTCTAGAATGAAAAACTACGAAAAAATAAATAAACTAGCTAAACACCCTCCTAATGTGTTTAGGAGGGTATTTATAGGAGATGGGAAGGTGCATGTGTTACCGAAGCTTCTAATATCCTTAGAGCTTGTCACGATGGGCCAACAGGTGGTCACCATGGTGCTAATCTCACGGCGAATAAGGTCTTTGATGCCGGTTTCTTTTGGCCTACTATTTACCGAGATGCACATGCACTTGTCAAGTCATGTAACTCATGCCAACGACAAGGAAAAGCCTCACAAAACGATGAAATGCGACAAAATATTATCCAAGTGTGTGAGATCTTTGACGTTTGGGGAATTGATTTTATGGGGCCGTTCCCATCATCTCGTGGTAATAAGTATATCCTTGTAGCCGTTGACTACCTATCTAAGTGGGTGGAAGCTAAGGCTTTTCCCATGAACGATGCTCGTGTGGTAGTCAAGTTTTTGAAGCAATTGCTTTCTCGGTTTGGAGCCCCTCGTGCAATCATAAGCGATCAAGGAACCCATTTTCGTAATGACCAATTCGAAAGGGTTCTAAAGAAATATAGGGTTACACATCGGCTTTCTACGGCTTATCACCCACAAACGAGTGGGCAAGTCGAGGTTTCAAACCGAGCGTTGAAGAGGATCTTGGAGAGATCGATAGGAGAGAACCGACAATCGTGGTCGGATAAGTTAGACGATGCTTTATGGGCCTTTCGTACCGCTCATAAGACGCCCATTGGGTGTACTCCTTACAAGCTCGTGTATGGGAAGAATTGTCACTCGCCAATTGAACTCGAACACAAAGCTTATTGGGCCATAAAGCGTTGTAATGATGACATTGAGACAGCGGGAAAAAACCGGAAAATGCAACTTAATGAATTGGATGAATTGAGACATTGCTAATGAAAATTCATTGATTTAAAAAGAAAAAACTAAAAATTTTCATGATTCTAAAACTAAAAACTGGGTTTTTAACATTGGAGATCAAGTGTTGCTTTTTAACTCACGTTTGAAAATCTTTTTCGGCAAGTTAAAATCCCGTTGGTCCGGTCCATTCACCATTTCCCAAGTGTTTCCTTATGGGACCATCGAGCTAGCTCAAAATGATGATCCTAATTTCAAGGTGAATGGTCATAGGTTGAAGCACTACTTTAGTGGGGAAGTTCCCTCTTTGAACTACCTCGACCAAGTCACCTTCCCCAGTGATAATTAGTATTGAGGAGATCGAGTCGAGCTCATGACTCGGTAATAAAAAACGAGGTTCCTCGTGGGGGAGTCCCATGCTTATCCATGTACATATTATCGCTTTCTAATGTAGCTTACGTAATGGGATTTGTGCCCTTCCAACCGTTGTTCCGTGGTTGTTTGTGCATTGTGGTTTTTAGATGATCATGATCTTCACGATTGGAGCCTCTCGTGTTCGTTTTATAGGAGCACTCGATCGTTTACTTTGAAGAATTTCTCGATATCCAAATGATATATCTATATATGTTCTAACCTTACGTCTTTTAGCACACTTCATAAACGGCTATTGATTTAACGGTTCCATCCTTTCCATGCTAGATTAGGCATTCGACTTCGTCTCTAGTATGGGGGTATCCTACCCTTAGACTCGAAACATTGAGGACAATGTTTAACTTTAGTATGGGGGTGAATAGATACTTGCCTTGCCAAACCTTCACGCTTTCCAAAGTTTATCTTTTTGTTTATCGTTTTGTTGCAAATAAGGCTAAAAATGGCCAAATTTTAAAAAAATTTCTCATGTTTTATAAGTGTTTGAAGACACGAATGTAGATTTTCCGATGGCGAGAATAAGACTAATTTTTGACTCGACCGTGCGTGTTGAGCACTTAGCTTCGATTCCTTAACTTTATATTAGGCTAAGTCTCTTAAATGAGGACGAGAAATGATAGAGTTAATTATAAGTTACTATGCTAAACGTAGAGTATTCCTATTCTTTCAAAAACTCATGTGTTCTCATTGTTTTCTTATTCTCCATTCGCTTGTATATATATTTTGTTAGTAAGTATTGGCTTAGCGGTTTAGTCTTGATTGTTGGTTTCTAGTCTTTTCTAGTAGCTTCCATGTAATTAAATTGGGAAGACATTAAGGTATCGCCAGCGTCACGGTTTTGAAGTATTGGCAACCCGAATAATCGAAAGCTTCACCTAATAATAAGATTTCAAGTGCTCACCTAAATCAAGCAAACAATTTGAAGCTCACAAGGCCGAAAAATCTATGCGAAATTGAAAGTGAATCAAGCCTTAATCTTTGAAGCTTTAAAGATCCAAAATTCGCTTTTAGCGTGAGGATATACGTCTTTGGCCATAATAAACACCTCATGGCGATGTTAAAGAAAAGGCAAGGGAAGAACGAAGTCATAATAAAAGCTTCAAGGCGAAGTTTAATAAAAGATGGAGGTAAACCTATTAATACATGGGTTTGCCTCGTATGAAAGTTCGTTGAATCCGATCTTTTCGAATTGATTACTAGTAGAAAGTGCGACTCAGTCGTTCTTGGTGGAAAATAAAATGGGTTGTTTGATTATCTAATTTAAACTAAAAGCAAAGATTAAAATGTCGTTGAGTAAAATAAAAGCTTTAAAAATTAAACTAAAAATTACTAGAAAAACACTTGGTAAAAACAGAGATTTCGGGAAGCGTGCAATTTTTGGAAATTAAACGTAATGAATTTAAAACTTTAAAACTTTAAAACTTAAACCATCGGAATGTAAAAATGGATTCTATCGGAATGTACTGAAAACAAAACCATCGGAATAATAGAAAATGAAAGCTATCGGAATAATGCTGTCTGAATAACCATCAGAATAAATGTAAATTAATTATATCGGAATAATCTATCTGAATGTAAATAAGCTAAATACTGAATAAGCCAATAAGCATAACAAGCCTTAAGCTTAATCGTATAAAAACTTATACAGGATTAAAAAGATAAACTTTTTAATCACATAAACATAAAAATCAAGCACTTTATATTAAAATTTCGGATCAAGGACAATTTAAAATCAAGAAAGGTAGAAAAAGATTGAATAAGAAAAACTTAACTTGAACTTGTAGATTAAAGATTCAAAATTACAAAGGTGAATTAAAGCTTAAACATGAAAGAAATAAAAGATGAAGTTTTAGTGAGAGAAAGTTAAACACCTTCTCTCTCTAGAATGAAAAACTACCAAAAAAGAAATAAACTAGCTAACCACCCTCCTAATGTGTTTAGGAGGGTATTTATAGGAGTTGGGAAGGTGCATGTGTTGCCTCCTCTTTCTTTCTTCTCATCTCGACTCGATTTAAATCCTTTGTCTTTCTCGACGTCGTCTCGGGATTTGTCGATGTAAATTGAACTCGTATTTTAATTTTCTCCTATAATTAGACTTGAGTTCTTCGACTTCATTAAACTTCCGTCTTTAGACTTTTTCTTCGATAAATCTTCAGAATAGGCCTTGGACTTCCGTTCTTTTTGCACTCTTGACCTTTTGACTTCGTCTCTTCTCGTTTTCTTCGATAAAAGCCCGTGATAGCCCATGTTTTCTTCCTTTTGCATATTTTTATCCTGAAACACGATAAAAACACAAACCACGCATCATTCCGACTTTTACGACATAAAATACACGTTTTGGTCTTGTTGTTATTGGAAATAAGTGGTAAAAGGATAAGTGTTTTCACACTTATTACCTATGCTAATAAGGCCCATCCGTTAGGGGCATATAAAAGTCTTGGTAATAAGTCTCATGTTCAAACCGTTATAAAACCGTGTTTATCGGTCCTTCTTGTTGACTTAATTTTTTGACATCCTTGTCTATCATCGCATAAGTCAAAAATGTATCATCGTGATCATTCAAGACAAAAATAAAATATAAGAGATACCACTTAGGAAAATGGGAGTCTAAGTACGTGATTAGGGCATATGAGTAGTGTTAGCATTACTAACTTATAATGACAATGACCTCGTTACACGCTTGGCATGGAATTGGGTGAAAATCGAGGATGACGAAATTATTTCTAACGAAGCATTCACGTGTTCTTGTTCTATGAACCTAAACATCTCATTTTGCGATGAAAATCATACATTATGTCTAAAACGCAAGTAGTAGTAATAGTAGTAGTGTAGTAAGTTTATGATTCAATAAAAGTGCATAAAAAATGAATTTTGGAGGTGCTACGATACTTTATTCTAGCATTGCGTGAGGGCAAGGCAATGGTTTAGAATGGGAGAGTGATGGGACTGCTTTTATACATAGTCTCATCGTCCAAAATGGGCTTAAAATGCATAAAATATCATAAAATGTGCCAGATATATGGTTGTGTTTGTTCAATGTGTATTTTAGGTACGGATATTGAGAAAATGGCAAAAGATCACAAGAAACAAGCAAAAACGAACACGGGAAACGAAGCCGCACAATGAACCGGGCCCTAGAGTTGATTTTTCAAGAAAAGTCCTTGAAGAATTAAAGATTGCTCAAGAAGGGTCCTTCATTATTGAAGAATTGACACTTTAAACCCTTGTATATTCATAATTACAAGTTTGGTCCTTAAAGTTTGTCAAAATTACAAAAAGGACCCTCAACTTTGATAAATTGGAAAAAATGGTCCCTCATATTTGAAGACTTGTCACTTTTAGTCCTCCATGAAGACAAAGAAACAAGTGAAGACCTTGAAGATTGAAGACATTACAAGTTTGATCCTTCAAATATCATCAAATGGCAAAACAAGTCCTTATTATACCCTTTGAAAGTTTTTGTGGCCAAAACATAAGAAACAAAACTTTGATAACAAAGGGAATTCTGTTTTGTGCTATTAAAACCTGAAATGAAAGAAAGAACGAGATTGAGGGACTAAAGCTGGGCGACAACAAAAGATACCTAGACCAGTACAACCTCACCACGTGTCCCACTATCTCCCCTTAACCAATCACAACACTCATTTATGCCATGTAACCAATCCACTCAGCCGGTTTATAACTAAGTTAATTAGTTATTAATAAACAGGTACTAAACACAAATTCAAATACTAATCCGGATCAAACCCACCACTATTTACCTCAAGAACATAATTAGGGATTTCTTAACCCTTGTGAATTAGACCCTAATACCTTCCAGATTTATGATTAACCTAACACTAATCATAACCCAACTCCTAAATCCCTTGCCACCTCATCCACCAAGTCACATGAACCACCCCTACTACACGTTTTTTGCGAAGAAGACAATACTTGGCAGAAAATCTACAAACCACAATCAAGCTTACATTTTAAGCTTGTTTTGAGCCTTTGGATCAAATTGCACCCAGCTAGCATCAACAAAACGCCAAGAGAACTTCACATGTTAGCAAAAAATTCAAATTTCACAAGGGCAATTCTGGAAGTTCATTACATAGGGTTTCCTTTATTTTTCAGCTTTGTAGGACTTGTAAGGCTCTATATAAAGCCTCTAGATTACAACATTTCACTTTGTTCTTGGATTCCTAGGTCAAAACTTTGTCAATTCTTGTTTCAAGTTAATGAAAAAGTGTGAAAGTTAGTGACTAATTCCAAGTTCCATTTTACTTTCTTGTTGATATTATATGTTATGAGTTTATGTTTATGAAGTTTCAAAGACTGGTTTAAAGTTTTATGCAAGTTTTCAAAGTTTTCTAAAAATCTGATTTGTTTTCTAAGTCTTAGTTCAAACACTTGAACTCTTGGATTATAAGTGATCATAACACCCTGATAAGGAGATTATCAAGGTGTAGCGAGCTTGTGGTTTGGGAGGATTCAAGGAGTGGGGAACAAGCTTGAATCAAATCTTGTTCATTTTCCATTTTTTTATATAATTTGTTTGCTACTCACCTTGTTGTTCTTAGCAGCTATTAGAAGCTTGTGCCTTGTTTATCTAGGCACATAAGCTCAACAAGTCGTGAGTGTTGATGTACATTCATGAGGTTTGAGCTCTCTTTTCCAAAAATCTGTTGAAAAAGTGGTTCTAAGTGATCTTGTGATCTGCTGTTGTATGTTGTGTTCTTATGGTTTAAATCTTGTTTTTACTGCATGATAATGTTGGGTTGATGCTTGATTAGGCTTGGGTAAACATGTTATTCACATTTGCTTTGATAAATCTTGGTTTAAAAAGTGAAAGGGGTGTTTGGGTCTACTGTTTTGAGGTTATAATTTGAGTTTGAGTAGGTGTTAAGTGTTCATTTGAGTTTGTATCTGATATTGAGTTGGTTGAGTGCTGATATTTGCCATACTTGTGTTCTTAGACATCAAATCTGAATCTGTGCCATAACTTGCTTATTTTTACCTGTTTTGATCTAAAATCTTGGGAACACCTAGAGTGTATGCATGTTTAGGGTTGAAAAGTGGCAAAACAAAGTTTGTGTAAGCTGATTAATAGATTTGAGGGTTTAAAATTGGATGTGGTCAAGTATATCAGCAAAGTCATCTTGTGTTCATCAATTGTTCATCAGTAAGTAGCATAAGCTCTAATCTTGGTCTAATCTGTGATTCATTGCATAAACAAGTTTAATATTGCTCATTTAAGATTATTATAACCTGTGTATGCTTTTGGTTCAATTTTGTTGGCTTAAGTTTGCTTAAACTGCTTATTGTTTAAGTCTGTGGCATATCTGAGCACATTTTGATTAAACTGTACTAATTGGCTAGGTGTTATTGTGATTTCTTTGTTGATTGTGACTCCTTATAACCCACTCGTTATAAGTGTGCCTTGTTTTTTCATCAAATCCAACAAAAGTCCACTAAAGACAAACAGTCAAGAAAGTCAAGCAGTGGGAACCCTTTCCCACTGTTGCTAGCCACTGCTAGTGTTATTTATCATTCAGCTTATCAATAAGCTATAGTATCTTATTTAGACTTGAAACAACTTTGTTTTTGTAATCAATCTTCCTTATTTGACCCATTTGACTATACTGGAGCATTTGAGACTTTGACTTTTAGGTTTGACTAAGTGCTTATTTTCTTTTTCCAGCTTATTCAGTGTGCTTTTTGGAAATATTTTTTATTACTAAACTTAGTTAAGTGATTTAAAACATTTTGCAAAAACAATCAGCCCTTGAATTGGTCTAGAACTCGAAAATGACTATTTTGTCATTTTGTGTAGAGAGATTTTGCTTATTTCAGGCTTATTTCTTGGGCTTATTCAAAAATTCTATTTACAAACAGCTTTATAAGGTCAAGAGAAGGATGTGTGTCAAATTTCAGCTTATGGCACCTTATGGCTTAATGGGCCAAAAAGCCCATTAAGATTAAGTTGTTTGCTTATTAAGCTGTGATAAGCTCACTTTCAGCTATTGGGCCTTTAGAGTTTTGTGTTTAAATTGAATTTTAAGCTAGACTGGAACTTTTCAGCTTATTTAGATAACTTTTTTCTTATTGGGCCAAAAAGCCCATTAAGCTTGGACTGTTTTAAGTTTTAGCCCATTTGGAGGCCCATTAGGGGTATTTTGTAATTTCAAGTTCATTTTCTGTTTAAATAGGTTAAAATAAACTAGTTTGCAAGTTTTTAGAATTTTTTATAATTTTTGGATTTTTATTAATATTTTATTATTATATTATTAAAAATGGTTTTAAGATTTTTGAAACTTTTTCATTTTTCTTAGGTCAATTACATTAAGTTAGGATTTTTAAAATTTTTAGATTAATTTTCTTGCCATTTAATTAATTTTTAGAATTATTTTAATATTTTAATAGTTTTTAATCATTTTAAAATATTTTTAATTAGCTTTAAATTTTCCAAAAATAGTTTTTAGTTTAATTAAGTTATTTTAGAGGTTTACAAATTGAATAATCTCATTGTGGGTTTTTGTTAATTAAATCGATTTTTTGGGCTTTAATTAGCATTAAAAATTATTATTTAATTAAATAAAAGGTTTGAGTGATTTTTGATTTTTTGTAAACTCTAATTACATTTTTTAGGATTTATTGCAATTTTCTAGGAATTTTTAGGGTAATTTTTAAAATTCGTCACGTTTTACGGTTTTACGTTTACGACTTTCGCCTTAGTGTAATTTTAATCGTAATCGTCATCCTTTTCTCTTTTCTTTTTCATAATCATAGCACAAACATTTAATCATCTCTTAATACAACACACTAGCCTCCTTGATAACGTTCTCACTCAAAGGGTCATAAGTGCTTACATTTTCCTAAACGTTCACTTAGTACTTACCGCTTTTACCTCGTTTTCCTAAACGAGTGTATTTTTACAACCATCAATGTCATTGGAACTTATGAAGATGGAACTGTTTTAGAGACTGGTGTGGATGAACCTACAAACATGGAGGTTCAACATGATAAACCACAGCCTACTCATGAGGAGCCACAAGTTGAAGAAATGATGGTAACTCAGCCAGTACCAACACCTCAATCACCACAACTTCAAGTGAATTGGAGTACTTTCTATGAGAAGTTGGAGGGAATTAATATTTAATTTCCTGTATCTTCAACTCTACCACCACAAATACAAATCTGGTTTCACAAGAAACAGTCTTTGTAAGTGCTGTCCAGATCAATAATGAGCAATGGATCGGACAAGACTGAAGAGGTGCAAGTTGAAAAGATAGCTTCAGTGGAAGAAAGGATATCTGAAGATAAACAAGTGATTGAGGAAACAAGTGTGTCTAATACTTGTGAAGTCAACATTGTTGAAGATCCAAGTACTACTAAGCCAACTAAGCCGACTGCAAGTACTGCTGACATTGTTGAAGACCCAAGTACTGCTAAGCCAACTAAGCCGACTGCAAGTACCGCTGGTGATCATCCTTCACTAGAAAGTCAAACTCCTTTTGGAGAGGATGAGACTTTAGCCTAAATATTGCTTGACTTAAGAGAGAAGAATTAAGCTGAGAAAGCAAAACAAGGAGAGGCAGAGAAGAAGACACAACAAGAAGTTCTTGCCAAAAAGGATCAAACTAAAGGTAAGAAAGTTCAAGCCTCTCACCCTACTAAAGGTATAGTTATTCAATAGCAAGCCGATGAGGAAAGACCTTCCAAGCTGAAGAAGAAACTACCTAAAATTAATCCAAAGGATAAGGGGAAGAAGCAAATCCTATCAGAATCTGAAAATGAAAGTGATTCAGATGAAGATATCAGCAAAGTCATGTATAGATTTAATCAATTAGACCATGATGAGGAATATGCTCTTAGGATGCAAGCTCAGATTCGTGAAGAAGACTTGCAAGAAGAACTTGAAGCTAAGCAGCATTTGCTAGAAGCTAAGAGAATACAGCAAGAATGGAACATACAAGAGTATGATAGGATTCAAGCTGAATTACATGCAAGTGAGCTTCTTGTAGACTCATTGATAGCTGAAGAGAGAGATGCTTATGATGAAGAAGAGAAATCAAAACTGATTGATGATGTGGTAAGGGAGCAACAAAGATTCTTTGCTGAAAAGAGAAGAAGAGAAAAGATAAAGCCTCTAACTACCATGCAGATTAGGAATCAAATGATGAACTTTCTCAAGAAAGTTAAAGGTTTCACTCATACTCAGCTGGTCAAGAAGAATTTTGAAAAAATCAGGACTTTGTATGAACAACTTAAGAGAACTGAATTGAATTTTGTTGAGATTGGATCTGAAGCAGATAGGATAGCTGTTGAAAAAGCTAGAAGACATCTACAACAACAAAGGCAACTTGGAAGTGCTCCTAGAATTGAGCCAAGTACTGCTTAACCTACAACTACATCTCTAACTATCAAGACCACTTATGTGAGGAAGAATAGAAAGGAGAATGTAAGTTCAAAAGAGGAAGAGACTGCTCAAAGAATGAATGAAGGAAATAAAGCTCAAGATGTTGCTCAGACTGAAAATGTACAAGCAGTACATACACAGTCAACAGTACATACTGAAGAAACGGTACATACAAACTTGGAAGAAGGTTCAATAGAACTTGAAGGAACCTCCAAGGGTGTTAAAAGGAAAAGATCAACAAAGAGGAAGCAGAAAGCCAAGAGGGCTAAATCAATTACAAAAGATAGTGATGATGATGAGAGCTTGAAAAATTACTTGAAGATAGTAAAGTTTGAAGATCACTGTATTGATACAGATATTTTTGGAAAGAGGTCATATATTGATAGATGGATTTACTCTATGGATCAAGGACTAGAAACTCATGGAATTCAAAGAACTGATGGAACAAAAAGAATATTCAGACTTTTGGAAGATATTCTTTATATTCTTGACAGACAAGATATTCAGGATCTTTTCAGGTTAGTTCAAGAAGCCAGTGCAGGTAAAACTAAAGTATCACTATTATATAGGGAATTGCTCTTCATGTATGAACCACACAACTGTGATCAAGAAATGTAGAAGGAATTAGAGAATCAGGTTCCTAGTTACTGGAGATATTATAGGTCATGTGGATTGCATATTTTGGATATAGATGATGTTACTTACTATATGCTACAAGAGAAGAGTTATCCATTTAAACGTAGATTGTTGGAAAGAATGTTGGAACAACAATTGGAAGTTACAAAAGAGTCTGATGATGCTTTGGAGTTGATCAGAATGGTTAAACAACAAATCAAGGATATGAAAGATGAGGAAGAAGCTGAGAAAGAGCCTTAAGTGTTTGACTTTCAGTCACACTTCACAAATGGTTCTCAGTTCACCATGTCTAACACACATAAGAACTGGCTAGTCCATAAGCAAATGGTTTGTGGTAAAGACTTCTCAAATCCGTTGAAAGCTGGTAGTTTGCTAAAAACTATATGGTTCTGACTCACCTTGTTTTGAGACAAAGAGTTGGCTAGTCCTAGACAAATGGTACTAGGTAAAGACTTCATCAAATTCGTTGATGGTTGACAATTTACCAAGAATTGTAGGGTTATCAGTACACCTTATTCTTTATGAATAAAATTGGCTATTCCAGAGTGTACGTCTAATTGGTAAAGAATTTATCAAATCCGTTGATAGCTGGTGATTTGCTAAAAATCATGAAGCCAATACAGATTGGTTTTTGTTGTTAACTGTTTTATTTCATGTATGAAGATTGCAAGCAAAGAAGTATTCAAGAAGAAAATACTTAGAAGGTTTTGTCTCATCAAATCAAGACTGAAGTTCATGATTCAGAGTTCATAGATTTAACTCAAGAAGACAATTACTGTTGTTGCAAAGAGAATTGAATGTTTACAAGCCACAAGAAGATCATAAGTTGAAGATAAAGATGATGTTCATGATGTTTGAAGATTATCTTATCAGAAGAAGATCTACATTGAAGTGTTTGGCTACATTCAGTTGGATACAAATACAAATTACCAAGTTCAATCCAAGGATGAAGGAAAGACTGCAGACATGTATTCTAAATACATCCAGTACAAAGAGAAACAAGAAGACAACAAGTTATCATTCTTGTTTAGGGGAGGATTGTTGGGAATTATTTTTTAAGTGTCAAGTACCGTTAGTGTTATTGAAGTACTGTTAGTATCTTTCAAGTACCGTTAGTGTTAACGCGGTACATAGTAAGTACTGCTACTTATAAAGTAAGTACTGCTATATTGATTAGGACGAATATATCTTTGTATAAGATATGTCATAGTTATAGTTAGAGTATATCTTATGTGATATACTTAAATAGTTACAATATTGATAATATATCGTCTGTGATATAGTTATCTTTATAGAATATTCTAAGGTTTCTAGGGTTCCTTACTCTATAAAAGAAACATAGGTACAACGTCACTCATGTACCTCATTCAAGTCGATTAATAAGAGAATCAAATAGTTAAACGTAAGTCTGTTCTTCTGTGCTTTATAAGTTAGATTCCGCATAACTTATTTAGCTTGAGTAAGAGTTCTCTAAAGTTTTTTAGTTTGATTATATAGATCTAATCAAAGGGATCAACAACTTTTATGTTTGACTTTTATGTTTACATCACTTGTATTTTCTTTCAAATTTGATCCTAAAAATTTGAATGGTTTTGAGTTATATCCTTTTATTTACTTGTTAGTTTTATATCACATGTGATAATCACTAAGAGTGAATCAATACTTTTGATTTTGTATTTTTATATCACTAATTATATTTTTTTCAAAGTTTATCACTAGTGATAAGCAATATTTTGTTATATTTATAACTTTAGTCCATCCGTTTTTTATAACTTTTGTACATGTTAGCCTTTTTAGTTTCCATGTTTCTTTCATATGATCTGGTCTTATGTTTTAAATGGCCAAAATCAGCCTCTTTAAATGTAAATCTCTACTATAAATTAAAAGAAAACTCTTTTTATTTATAAAAATAACAAAAAATCAACTTACAAGACTATATATATATATTGTACAAATGCATAAGCATAATTACAAACTAATTCATATATAATTTAATACTCATTATTAAAACTAATTAATACATAATATTAATACTAATTTATTACATAATTTAATACTCATATTAAAACTATTAAAACTAAGTAACGCATAATAATTAATCCACACTTAAAAAATATTTAATACAACTAATTATTTAGAATTATTTTTATATATTCATATTGTACGACAATTAAAGCATATATGTCTACAAAATCGTACATATTGTCTACCCAAAATGTTGAGGTTCAATTGAGAACCGGAGTCACAACTAGCCAATAAAAATAGTCAAAAGATGAATCGTAGAGGACCCACCTAAACTGTTAAAAATGACGCAATTATATTAATTTGTACTACTTTTTTTAACAACATATAGATATGTACTATTTATAAAAGAGATTGCAGTTCATCTCTCTCAAATTTTAAGTAATAAAACGTTACAAGGTTTTGGTACAAACTTTTACAACACAAAATTTTCATAAATTTATTTTTATATTAATTGGTGTGCAATACACATTAAATGATAAAATTAATACAATTTAATATGCAACATCTACAAATGATTATTGCTATAAATTCTAATTTTTGATACAATAATTCAAATTGTTCATTAATAAAAGTTTAATATCGAATTTTTATATTTTATTTTGAACCATTTAATTTTTTTATAAATTCACATTTTCAAAGACTTATCATTTTGCTAATTAATTCGATTAAGTCGCACACATCAAAGTAGGAAAATTTTAGGGTGCGTTGGACAGGCTAATTTTGGAATCAATGAATAGTTTGATTCCGAAAAAACTGTTTGGTAGCTAAGAACGGAAATGAAATGATGGAATAAGAATGACATATTCATTCTAGGTAAAAAGGTGGGTTTTCGATTCATTCCAAAAACAATTTATAAAATTTGCTACTCTACATCTCATTCTCCTTTCTCCTTCATCATCATCAATTCATCATACACCTTTCCCCTATATCACATTTATTTGACTTCAAGTCTCAGTCCCACTCATCTATCATAAACATAACTTTCATCTAATTTCCATTGTCATTAGAAAAAAGCAACCGAACTAATCATTTCCTCATGTGTTGTTGTTGGTGGGTTGGGCTAGAAAATGCAGATAGAGAATAGCTTGGTTGCACTAGATGTTGAGAAAATAGATTTTAATGTTTATTTTTGTTGGATAAGAACCACCCATTTTTAATTCCCATAACCATCCAAAATATAGCAAGGGTACCTCCAGGAGGTTACACCTACCCCATCTGCACGACTTGTAGTCGTAGACATCCCGGACCATGCCGTAAGGCCGCCGGAGTTTGTTTCAAGTGTGTACAATCCGGACACATGTTGAAGGATTGCAAGAAGGGAGACACTGCCGGTACTTCTAGTGCTGATTTTCCTAAGCTACCTGCTTCGGGTCATGTCAACACTACCACCAAGGACCAAGCAAATAAGTCTTCAGGTACTATCACTGGCATCCTCTTTATGAACGGTCATGTTGCTTGTGTTTTATTTGATACTGGAACAACTCATTCAGTCATATCCACTACGTATGCCACTAGTATTAATAAAATCCCTATGCCACTAGAGAACATATTAAGTATACCTACGCCTATGCAAGACTCTGTACGCATTACCCAGGTGTACAGAGATCTTCCACTAGAATTTGATGATAATATTCGCCCAGTAGACGCACTTCCTTTGGATATGTGCGAGTTTGATCTCATCTTAGGCGGCTACTATCGAATGTCTTACCTATCGGGTTATCTTCGGTGATGTTCAAGCACCAGATTACATTCACAATGGTTTCATACCAGGAAAGTCTGTACAAATCATTTCCGCCTTAGAAGCTCGTTCTTATTAATCTCATGGTTTCAAGGGTTTCTTAACTTCAATTCAGAATATATAACTGCCGAAGTTCCGTCGATCCAAGATCAACCTGTTGTTTCAGAATTCCCCGATATATTTCTAGAAAAACTTTCGGGTATACCACCTATCCGCGAAGTAGAGTTTAGCATTGAGCTCATTCCAGGAGCTCAACCAATCTCTAAGGCTCCTTATCGCATGGCTCCCGTAGAGCTCAAGGAGTTAAATGATTAGCTGTAGGAATTACTGGGGCGAGGTTTCATTCGTTTGAGTGTATCACCATGGGGTGCACCAGTACTTTTCGTCAAGAAGAAGGATGGCAACATGCGTTTATGCATTGATCATCGTGAGCTGAATAAGATCACGTTAGGAACCGTTATCCATTACCGCATATTGATGATCTGTTTGACCAACTACAAGGTGCCAAACATTTCTCCATGGTTGATCTAAGATCCGGTTATCATCAGCTGCGAGTGAAAGAGCAGGATATTCTCAAGACTGCTTTTCACACAAGATATGGCCATTATGAGTTCGTAGTTATGCCTTTCGGACTCACGAATGCTCCTTCGGTATTCATGGACTTAATGAACCGCGTCTTCCACGAGTACCTAGACAAATTTGTTATCGTGTTCATCGATGACATCCTTATATTCTCTAAATCCAAGGAAGAACATGAAGAACATCTTCGTATTGTGCTACAGATTCTTCTTCAAAAGCAGTTGTATGCCATTTTTCTAAGTGTGAATTTTGGCTAAACAAGGTGGCGTTTCTACGCCACATTGTCTCCTCATAAGGGATTAATATGGACCTGCGAAGGTTTAAGATATCACTAAATGGCCGAGACCGACATCTGCAACTACAGTTCGTAGTTTTCTGGGCTTAGCTGGTTATTATCACAGATTCGTGGAAAACTTTTCAAGACTAGCCTTACCTTTAACCAAGTTGATGCGTAAAGGAGAGAAATTCGTTTGGACTGATGAGCGGGAGAAGAGCTTTGAAGAACTTAAGCAGCGGTTAGTATCGGCACCTATTCTTACTCTCCCATCTGGCACAGGTGGATTTCAGCGATGCTTCGGGTAAAAGATTAGGTTGTGTACTCATGAAACATGGGAAAGTGATTGCATATGCATCACGTCAGCTAAAGCCTTACGAGGAGAATTATCCTACTCATGACTTGGAGCTAGCAGCAGTAGTCTTTGCACTTAAAATCTGGAGACATTATCTATATGGTGAATCATGTGACATCTTCACTGATCACAAGAGTCTCAAGTACGTTTTCACTCAACGAGAGCTTAACATGAGGCAGAGAAGATGGTTGGAACTACTCAAGGACTATGACATCAATCTTTAGTATTATCCCGGTAAGGCAAATGTAGTGGCAAATGCTCTCAACAGGAAGTCGGGCATGACTAATGACATCAAGATACAAGAAGAAATCATACGTGACTTAGAGAGATTAGACATTGAGTTCTTAGTATGTGGATATCATGGGTACTGGGTTAATGTGAGAATTGAGCAGACTTAATTTCTCGGATCCAGGAAGCTCAGAAATATGATGGTGAGATTTGGGCTATTATTCAGAATCTTGATCGGTAGACAGAATTTCGTATAGACGAAGAAGGCATTGTATGGAAATGAACTAAGCTATGTGTTCTGGATGATCAGACTCTCCGAGAAGCTTTACTGACAGAAGCTCACAGCTCTCCGTTCTCTATTCATCCAGGATCCACCAAAATGTACCATGATATCAAACAACATTTCTAATGGAGTGGCATGAAGCAGGATGTTGTTACTTTCGTATCCAATTGTCTAACATGCCAGCAAGTTAAGATCGAACATCAGCGGGCTAGTGGTTTATTACAACCGTTAGAGATTCCCGAATGGAAGTGGGACAAAATCTCCATGGATTTCGTCACCGGACTTCCATAGACTCAGAGCAAGCATGATGCTATATGGCTTATAGTAGATCGTTTAACCAAGTCAGCTCATTTTCTTCTAATATTCAAAGATTTCTCAGTTAGCAAATTGGCAGATATATTCCTTAAGGAGATCATGCGACTGCATGGTACTCCATCAGACATCTTATCAGACAGAGATCCTCGTTTCACGTCTAAATTCTGGAAAAGTCTGCAGAAAGCTTGGGGCACCAGACTTAAGCTTAGCACTGTCTTTCATCCTCAGACGGATGGTCAATCGAAGCGTACCATTCAGACCTTAGAAGACATGTTGTGAACTTGTGCATTGGAATGGACAGGAAGTTGGGATGACTATATTTTTTGGATGAGTTTGCCTACAACAACAGTTGGCATGCAAGTATTAAGTGTGCACCATTCGAGATGCTTTATGGTAGAAAGTGTCGTGCTCCAATCTGTTGGTATCAAGTTGGAGAACGAATCCTTGAAGAACCAAAAATGATAGAGGTGACCAATGAGAAGGTTTCCATCGCCAAGGCAAAGCTACAGGAAGCTCGTGCTCAAAAGAAGAGCTATGCTGATAAACATCATAAAGATCTAGAATTTAAGATCGGTGATCATGTTTTCCTTAAGGTATCACCAGCACGTGGTGTCAAGCGTTTTGGACTCAATGGAAAGCTCAGTCCTCGTTTCATCGGCCCGTTTGAAATCCTTGAACGGGTCGATAAGTATCATATCGTTCAGCATTACCTCCTCAGCTATCTCATGTGCATGATGTATTCCATGTATCCTTACTTAGAGGTTACAACTACCGTTCGTTGCATACAGTTTCGTATCCATTCGAGCAGATTCGTGAGGATCTATCATAAATTGAGGAACCCGCGCAAGTTCTCGACCGTTAGGATCGGGTCATGAGGAGAAAGACGATTCCATTCGTTAAAATCCGTTCGAGGGACCATTCTAAGCGGGAAGCCACTCGGGTATGTCATTTTCATTTTATCGTATCTCTAAAAATTCGAGGACGAATTATTCTTTGAGGAGAAGAGTTGTAAAACACGCTTTAAAATCCTTAAGATCATTAAATGCATGAATTTACGGTTAAATTCAAACATTTTAATTAATTAATATACGACATGAATCATGAACATTTATTACGAACGTTACGTATATTAATTAATTGTTATAAGTATTACGTATGTAAACATGAATATTAATGCACGATAAGTATTCACGTAAAATACTTAAAACATACAAGACATAAAACCGAACATTAAAAACGAACACCACGATGATAAATTTAGGACACGAAAAACTAAAACAAATGTATATGTGTGTGTTATATGTGGCGTCCAAAAACAAGGAAAAAAAGGGCTTGGCCCAACCCAATTTGAAATCCTCTCCTTAACCAAAAAGACTCCAGGATTTTTCATAGAATACAAAACACAGAAAATTTCTAAACCCTAAAATCTTTTCTTCCTTCTTCTCTATTTTGGCCGCAGTACCAAGAACATCACAAGGGACGATTTTTGATCTTTGATCTTTGGTAATTACGTGATTGTGTTCGTGTTTCATTCCAAAATCCATCCACGCATTTGGTATTAATCAAATCATGATCTTTTTAATCTTTTTATTTTAATTATGATCATATGTTCATGAATTCTTAAAAACATTAATTAAAACATGTTATGAAAAGATTAAAACAAGATTCCGGTTTGGGTTTGGTTTTTTTTTAGCTCGGCTGCACACAAACCGAGAGTCACATGACTCTTGGTGTCTTTTCTATCCACCACCCGCAACCCCAATGGGTGTGGTGGTGTTTTGGTTCTGTCAGCCGCAAGCCAAGGACCCCCCAGCAGGGGAAGCTTGGTAAACCAGTGGGAACCGAGACCATATAGGTCTTGGTGGTATGCAATGGGCAGCCAGGGGGAACCGCAGCAGCAGCGGTGGCAACCTGGCGTCGCCAGGGGCTGCGTCAGGGACAGCAGTGTCGGTGGATGTTGTGTTGGTCGGCCGCAAGCCACAGTCGACGGGCTGTGGTGTTATGTGTTTTCGAGGCTAAGCCGAGACCTCCATGGTCTCGGTGGAGCTTTGATTTGGGGTTCGGTTAACACCAAAACACGCAAGGGGTATTTGGCTAAACTTTTTCAAAAGCATGTATGCATTTAATTATTAATTGTTTTAATTAAAAACATGTTAATTGAATTAATTAATGTTTATGACTTAGGATATAATTTATTTAAATAAAAATATGTTATTTTGTATGTTCATTTTATTTAAATAAAACTTAGGATAAAATAATTTTTTACATAATTATTCATGTACATTTAAATTAATTAAAATTTAGCTTAATTAGTTTACATCATATTAAGGTAAAGTTTAATTACATCAATCATGCAATATTATTAATTAATAATAACTTATGATAACATGTAATATCATTATTAGTTAATAATTATAAGTTAAGCCTAAGTATTTAATTGTTATTAAACTTTACAATATAATTATACATGACATATTATAAGCTTATTAAAACTATATCTTATATCATTTAATTATTTAATAAGCCTGTGATTAATTATGGAAATACCTTAATTATGGAAACATGTTAAATATAGAATTATACGAATTATGGTAACATGATAATTATGGAAACATACTAAATATGAAAACATTCTATTTTTGGAAACTTACTAATTATGAGAACTTTCTATTTTTGGAAACTCACTATTTAAGGAAACTTGCTATTTTTGGAAAGTTACTATATATGAAAACCTGCTATTTTTGGAAAGTTACTTTATATAGAAAGCTGTTATTTTTAGAAAGTTACTCATTATGTTATAACAAGTACTATAACACTTAAGACATGAAATACATGAATCTAAAACATGTGAAACAATAAGAAACACATGATTAAACATGAGATAATAAAACAAGATAAGAACAAGTATAATAAGTATGAACACGTCAAGTAAACTAAATAACAAGTATGTGTAAGTAGAACAGACACTTATTCATGTCCCTTTATTATGTAGCTATCGTGAAGTCGGAGTGATCTTCCGCGTTCGTTTTTGTCTTCATTTACTGGACATAAAGTACGGATATTCCGTCCTTTAGTAAGGACACTTCTTTCCTACATTTAGGATTCCCCGTTTACAGCCATCTATTTTCCCCAGTAGTTTACGTGTCTTAAACACTTTCAGTATATGTTATGTTTATTTTAGATTGCCTGAGATATATACATGCATGATAGTTTCACCTAGTTATGGGGGTTCTATAACCATAGCACTAGAGGCACCAGTGTTATGACTCTTTTGCGGTGAGAGTGATTGCTCGCAGCGTCCCTTTATAGTATTTGGCCTTTGTTATTATTATCATGTGGGACGAATGGGTGCATCCTAGGACAAGTTAGTAAGACTTCATGGAAACTGTGGTGTGTGCCTTGCATCCGTTACAGGAGCTGATCCCTCCACTCATACTATATTAATTAGAGGCAACCCCTCTAATTGCATGATGAGGTCACCCCTCTAAGTATTCATGCACGTTGACATAACATGATCTATATGGGCACCGGGCATATTTAAAATACAGTTTTTAGAATAAACTAAACATAAGGCTTTTTCAGAAATATAAAACCAGTGTTATAAGCTTAAACCAGGTTTTCTAGGACATACACTTATTCCGCTGTTAATTCATTTCATTTCATTACTTGCTTATGTTTATGCTTTACATTGCATTGTCATATATCCGCATACTCAGCGTATTGCTCAGCCGTATTATTTTTCCATGTCCCAATACGGTAGGTACTAAAGGGAAAAGCTAGGAAACAAGAGTGCGTGCATGAAATGGAGAATCCTAGTCTTCTTTCTTCTTTAATGCATTTACATACTTTTGCTTTGCTGGACATTGTTTAGTCCTTTCCTTACATTCTATACTTATGTATTTTGTGTGTGGAGCTTATGTTGGAACCGATGTTTGTTTTTGGTTTCCTTTATGGTCATTTAATGTTTTAGACATTTACCTTGCATGCTTTGATGACACGCCATAATTACTAAGTAACGGTCCATTTATCCAAATGGGGTGTTACAGCTTATGTCTTGATATTATTCAATCTACTTCTCAATCGAAACTTTTGCATCGATGTATCTGGAAGAAAAGAAGTTTGAGATGTTATCTTTAGAAGCAATTGGTTATAGATATTTACTTTGATTGGAACATGTAAATCTCAAAACAAAAGGCTAACATAGAATTTGCAAGTGACAGAGATAGGCGACAAGAATGAAGAAGAAGAAAACAAGGATAATGTTTTTGTATTTGGAGGGTGTTTTTGTCTCTACCTGTCAATATGTTGACGAGATTTAAAATTCTCTATTTGTGAGTGGGATTTTTAGTTCCTCCTTTTTAGCATATTAGCGAGTATTTAATTCTCTCAAGTGGCCAACCAAACACGTTTCACAAGGATATTATATTTAAAATTCCCCCAAATGCCTCACATTTACCTGAACCAAACACGACCTTAGATGTTTCGTGGCAATGCACAGGTGACAACACCTGGTTTAAAACAAAAGGAAAAGTAATACTACATTGTAGTAACCAGAATTCACAATTGATATAGTAATGTTTTCTGTTTTTTAAAATGTTTTTATACGTTATTTTATACATGTTTAAAAATTTTGGTTGAGTTGAATTATCTCATAATGCAACCGTTTACAATTATTTTTATTCATTTTCACGTCTTATTATGGAACGTTACACGAACCATTTACCATAATATCATATATCGCTAATTGTCTGTCGCTAGAAAAACATAATGTGTGTTAGTTTTTATCTCATAATTGTTTTACTTTCAGTTTCGTTAAGAGTTTTTTATGTTGTACGTGTTTATTCGATAATTAATATCGAGCTGAATTATCACATGCTATAACTGTTCGCAATTACAATTTGATCTTTTATATTATATTTTGAAAGTTACATAAAACACTTTCTACAATATTACATATCGTTAATTATTTGTGACAACTATCAATGAAACTCAAGGGTAAGCAATTTTAAATGTAGGTGTCTATTTACGCGACTCTGTTTTCTCGCATGACCAGTTTTATGTTGTGTTGTTTAGAGGAATATCGTGTACAACTGGAACGTAACGTTTGGTATGTCGTAATGAAAGTAGAAATGGAGAACATCCTTACGACGAAATGCAAAAATTGTGTTTGTTTACAATTACGTAGTATAATGGTTCATTATATGCAATCACCCATTACATCAAAACTTTACAGTTTCATTCATTAGGAGACCCTTGTTTTTAATCCATAACGTCCTGGAATTGTAAAAAATCTTTATTAGTTACCCACCAACTAAAAAATATACATCATCTAAGGTTATTTTAGTCTTTTTATTATTAATTACATTACATTATAACTTTATAACCAAACATAATTACAATCGTAATGAATCATGGGTGAAAGTTATAAACTACCATCGTACTTATTGATTTGTGTCGACTTTAAACACTTACTAATTAATCTCGTGACTTTAAAATTGTACTTTCAAATTTGTTCCGACTATACCAATATAAGCATGAAATGATTAAATTACTCTTTTAAATGACTAATATACCCTTTCTCTTTTCTCCTTTCACATTAGCTACTACTTGTTGGGTGTTTTATCACCAGAATCCTTCATCATCTTTCTCCTCAAATCCTAGTTACCATCTAACCAGTCATCAAATTTGGTGCTTTTTGATCCCCAGTTGCTATGGGGAACAAAGGACGAAATACAATCGATTCCTCCATTTAAGTGGTTCTCGCTTCTCCTTGTTCCTGTTCCTAACTCCTCCCCGGGTGATTCCCAATGTTTGGCACTTTCCATACTTGATGGGTGCGGAAGAGAAAAAAAAACCGCAAAAAGTTCCCCACATTGAGAGCGAAAAGAGAATACTACGGTCAATGATCAATTGTGCGCATCCTTTTTGGATGGTCGGCTTAGAGTGAAAGCATACGAACATAGACTTTGTGACTGACTTCGCCGTATAAGCATATCTTCACTGTATCCCATCCCATCTCTTTTTCTCTTTTTTTTTCTTTTTCTTTTCTCGAACTTATGATTCTCTTTATTTCAGATATGTGTTTTCAACCATGGGAAACCACCAATCTATTGGAAGTCAAACATAATCTGTGTTTTCAACCATGGGAAAAGCAACGCCGCCGTCTTCTACAATTATTCCGGATCTTGATATCTCACCAGAATCCGGTGGGTGGGGTGGGGTTATTATGACGTGGAATCTGAACAACGATGATGAAAAATGTTGGACGTTGATGCATTCATTGCAAATACAAAATCAAAACTGGGAAAACGATTTGGTTTTTGGGCTTTATAGGGACTCGAATGGTTATGAATTTGCTCTTTATCAAATATATGGATTGAGTATTTTTCATGCAAGTGTCACAGGTATACCCACAGATTTGATCAAGTGACCGGATGGATAAAACTAACCTAGACAATGTTATGAAGTGCTGTTTTTTTAGACCTTTTTGAATGGCATTTTGATTAATAAGAAAAAGTTAGCAAGACCTTAAGAAAGCACTAGATTTACATGTAGTTGTTACAATCATAAATCATATAGGATGTTAGTGAAATAATATGTGTTCCAGATTAAATCCACGGATTAAATATATTCTCTTAAAGGAGAATTCGTAATCGTCTCTCTGGTATTTTTCTTATAAAACAGCCATATCTATATAGATGGCAATAAATGTAATTATGTTGAAAAAGACAAGGGTAATATAGTCATTTCATGTTTATATTGGTATAGTCGAAACAAATTTGAAAGTACAATAGAAAAGTCATGAGATTAATTACTAAGTGTTTAAAGTCGGCACAAATCAATAAGTACGATGGTATTTTATAAATTTTACCCATGAAACATTTCATTACTTCATTTATTCCATTACAATGTTCATTACATTACATTACGAATTTATTTCGTCATATCAAACATACCCTAAAGGTATTAGTTAAACCCACAGAGTTTAGTCAAGGAAGAGTGCACACCTCAAATGACATGTACTAACAAAATTTACGCAATGAGTAACGTGTATTGTTAGTTTTTATCTCATAATTGATGTATTTTCTTACTTTCTTTTTCATCAAAATTTTGTATATGTCGTTTGATACAGTTTAATTGATATTTTTATCTAAAGTTAAACTATCACATGTTAGTATCTTTGCAAATAAAATTTGATCTCAACATAACATAACATACCGTTAACTATCCGTCATTATACATAAATACTCGCATAGTATGTCTATAATTCTAAACCTTTTCATTATTAAACGCATTTGGAGTATATAAAAGCTTTATGAGGTCTTATCATCGTAGAAATAGGCTTATAAAAAAACTTTAGAATTTAACGACATAATACAACTATAAGCATTTTGTAAGGTTTATAACAAAGTTGCAAAAAAACGTTAAGCGCTCGCTAGACGGTCGAATACAGTCAAACACGTAATCAATCAGCATGGTTTAACTGGATTTGACTTTTTATATAAAAAAATAGTAAAATCTTAAAAATAAGTGTTTAGTTTGTCAAATTTAGCCTATTTTTGTTTGATTTTTGGTTGATTTATGCGTGATTTGTATCCGATTAATTTTATGTTGCCCGATTTTTAACTAAACTGACTGATAAGGCCGATTATCGAAAAACAAGACGGTTATTTCGTTTAGCGCTCAAGCGTCGATTAATCATAGACCCATTTTTGCAATAGGGGTTATAATAGTGGATAATTTTGTCCACCACCACCGCATCCTTAAAGATGGATGCAACTTCAACGTTGAGGGTTATCTGGTAAGCACTTTTGATATATAAACATACAGATTTTCAGGAGTTGTACATTGATCTCTAGACCCTTTCAAACAATATTACCAGAGGAAAATAATTGGTTGTTTATCCACACGTTAGCCGAAGTGATCCCGTGTTTGAGACGATATAGAAACTTGTAGAAACGGATTATTTTATTTTTGCTCATCAGAATTCAGAAAAAGCACGCATACACATTGTGCTTGTCAATTGTCTTACGAAGCGGCTCCAATGAAAACTTTAAAAACTAATGAATCAATGATAAAAAAACAACAAGAACGTATAACAGAGAACCCAGCCAACCTCCGCTTGGCTCTCTTTATCAATGAATCAATTTACAGTATCTGGATACAAGAATGAATCAAAGAACAACACTCACACTCACAAGATTGATTAAGATTGATCAATATACAAGTCTCTCTCTCTAGAAACGATAACAGAAAACAAAGAATGAAAAGTGAAGTAAACGAGTAGGTGGGAGGAGTATATAAACTCATTATCTTCAGTTCAGCCCGACACTTTCACACTTGTGCACTTCTAGTCCTTCTAGTTATACGCTTGACACTCCAATAGAAAAACTAGTCATCCATCTTTGTCTTGTGTCCAAATCAGTCCTTCAGGTTAATGGGCTTATATTCTCAATACTCCCCCTTAAGTCCTTAACCTGCAAAAGCATTATACAAACCAAGCATACTACAAAATTTCTTATGATCAGATATAAGCAAACCTTTAGTAAACACATCTGCAGTGTTATCTTCAGATTTGACTTTTATAGGTTTTATATAACCTGCAGATATTTTTTTCTCTTAAGAAATAGAGATCAATTTCAAAATGTTTGCTTCTCTCATGAAGCACTGGATTCATAGATATTTGAATAGCAGAATTATTATCACAATTCATTTCTACAGGTAGAGTCACTTCCACTTTCATATCTGTTAACACTTTGTGAATCTACATGACTTCACAACACACATTACACATAGCCCTATATTCAGCTTCGGTGGAAGACCTAGAAACCACACTTTGTTTCTTACTCTTCCAAGAAACTAAATTATCTCCCAGAAACACACAATAACCAGTTACAGACCTCCTGGTTATCTTACACTTAGCCCAATCTGAGTCAACAAAAACATTCAACTTACTACAATCACCTTTCTTAAAAGTGATACCTAAACCAGGTTCACCTTTTAAGTATCTAAGAACTCTGAAAGCAAGTCTTAAATGAGATGTCATAGGACTATGCATAACTTGACTAAGACAATGAACAGCATAAGCAATATCTGGTCTAGTCATAGTCAAGTAAATCAACTTTCCCACAAGTTTTTTATATGAAGTAATCTCAGTATGTTTTTTTTATCATCCCCAAACTTTTTATTCAATTTTTTACTATCTGAATTAACTTCAATAGGAGCACCACATGGCTTGCATCCTAACATACCAAACTCACACAACAACTCTGTGCAATATTTTCTCTGGGTTAAACATATACCATTGTCAATGTCAATAACCTCAATACCTAAAAAATATTTGAGTTTTCCAAGATCTTTAATAAGAAACTTAGTATTTAAAAATTCCTTACACTTGTTAACTTCATCAAGATTATTTCCAGTGATAACAATATCATCCACATATACAAGTAAGACCAAGAAAACCCCATTACTGTTCTTAATGAAGAGAGAAAAATCATTTGGACTTTGAACAAAACCATTTTCAATAAGAACATAAACAAGCTTCTCGTTCCATTTTCTTGGTGTTTGCTTTAACCCATAAGAGACTTAATCAACTTACAAACTTTGTTATTGTTATCATCTCCATAACCTTCAAGAATTTTCATATAAACTTCTTTATCAAGTTCACCATATAAAAATGCATTATTGACATCTGACTGAAATAAAGGCCAATTATTACTAACAACTAAACTCAAAACACATCTCACAGTAACAATTTTAACCACAAGTGAAAAAGTTTCATCATAATCAATCCCTTCCCTTTGGTTAAACCTTTTGGCAATAAGCCTAGTTTTAAACCTTTCTACATCACTATTAGATTTGTATTTAACTTTCCAAATCCATTTACATGGAACAGCCTTTCTTTCCTCAGGAAGATCAGTAATAATCCAGGTATTATTTCTGTTCAAGGCTTCCATTTCTTGATTCATAGCCTCAATCCATCTACTATCTTTAATAGCTTCAGAATATATAGTAGGCTCGTGAATTCTATTTAGATTAGTAGTAAACACAAAATTATCAACACTCAAATTAGCATAGCTAACAACTTTATTTATACTATATTTAACATCTTTATTAAGTACAAAATCTTTGTACTTAGAAGGAAAAGTAACTTTTCTACTAGTTCTCCTAACAGTATTATCTGTTGCTGGTTCTGGTGACCAATTAAACACATTTCCAAAAGACTCTATACCTTCATCCTCAAAGGAATTCTCATCATCACTACCAATGTTTGGTATACCCTCAGAAACATTTTCTGTTGCATACTCAACCTTAATGTCCTTCCTACTAGAATCTATATTAGTATCAGATGATCTATCTACCTCAGAAACAACATTTGTATCAATAGTATGAACATCTTTTCTACCTCTACTAGACTCTACAGTGTTGTCATTAGATTAACATTAGTTTCAAGTATAAGCCTATGATTTTTACCTATACTATCTCCATTTTTATTATAGGATTCACTAGGTACTTGACTGTTTATGTTAAAAAAATTTAAATCATCAACACCATTATCACTAAAAACAAAATCTTTACTAATCATATCATTTTTAAATGGGAAAACAGTTTCATAAAACTTTACATCCCTTGAAAATAAAAATCTTTTATTTTCCAAACTAAACAATTTATATCCCTTCTTGTCAAAATCATAACCAACAAAAACACATTTTTCAGACCTTGACTCAAATTTATCAGAAACATTTACTACATTAGAAAAACACAAACAGCCAAACACTTTTAAATGGAGAATACTAGGTTTAGACTCATACACCATTTCATAAGGACTTTTACCAGACAAAACAGCAGTAGGTAACCTGTTAATTAAATAAGTAGCAGTTAGCACACACTCAGGCCACATGTTTAATGGTATGCCCCCCCTGAAACATGAGGGCTCTAGCAGTATTAAGTAAATGTCTATTCTTTCTCTCAACAACACCATTCTGTTGAGGAGTATAAGCACAAGTGGTTTGATGAATTATACCATTTATTTTAACAAAATCAGGATATTTGGGTACCATATTTTTAGATCTTGCGTAGTCTTCTTATTTTTTTGAGTTTCAGAAAAGGGTTTAGGATTTTTCCCGAAAATCAATTTTTATTTATTGCGAAAGTCAAGTTTTACATTTATCTGAAACTCATTTTAATGGTTTATTCCGAAACTTCTTTTTAAGTATTTATTCCGAAACTTGTTTTAGATTTTATGCGAAACTCGTTTTATTCCGAAAGTGTCCAAGCTATTGTTTTTTTTCTTCCCGCCTAAAGCTTTACATTAAACTCTGTCCCATTATCACTTCTGAACACTTTAACCTTTTTATTAAACTGATTGTCAAGAAGTTTAACAAAACTTTCAATACAACAAAAGACTTTAGTTTTACTCTTCAATAAGAAAACCCAAACAGATCTAGTATAATCATCCACCGCAGTAAGAAAGAATCTAAACCCCTCCCTACTAGTAACTTTATATGGACCCCAAACATCAAGATGAACAATATGACCAAGTTTTTTAGTCTTATGGTCACTTAAAGAGAAAGACTTTATAGTCTGTTTAGCTTTATGACACACATCACAAGGTTCTAACCCTTTAAGTTTTATATTAGAATTATCTTTTCTTAGAACATCCAACACTTGATCTGCTGGGTGTCCAAGTCTATTATGCCAAATTGAACTAGAAATTTGACAACACCTAACATTTTTACTAAACACTGGCCTACCTTCATCAAGAAAGTATAAACCATCCTTTTCACTACCAGTCCCCATCAGGACATTGTGAGTTAAGTCGTGAATCATACAACACTTCTCATTAAAACTAACATTAACTTTATTATCTTTGGACAATTTTTGAACAAATAAAAGACTAACTTTGTATCCAGGAACAACCAACACATCCTTAATAATCAAATTATTTATTTTAAAACAACCAATTTTTTTCACATACTCAAAAGTACCATTAGGATGAGCAACACTTATATTAAGATAAGAAACATCAATGACATCAAAAAGTAATTTTTCAGAATAGGTAATGTGCTGACTAGCCCCTGAATCTTTAATCCAACCAATATAAGTACTATAAGTACTTATATTTGAATTATAGTAAAAAAAAATCTACAAGAAAGAAAGCTAACAACACAATTATTCACTTTGAAGGTACCTCGTACCTCCAATAGTAGCAGAACCCATAGAATTCTCTCCTGAAACACTCAGTAACCTCATAAGTCTTTGATATTGATCTGAAGTAAGAGTATGAGATGTACTCTTACTTTGATCACACTTATTATCATTAACACTCACATTATGAACATTATTTTGAGTTGAATTATTATTATTTCTTTTAAAATTAGGTGGATAACCTATCAACTCAAAACACCTGTCTATAGTGTGACCATTCATGCTACAATGCTTGCAAACAAGATTATCATTTCTATAACCATTTGACCCAGTCATGTTATTTCTGTTAGAATTCCCATTGTTATAATTATTAACACCTCAGTTCTAACTATGAGAATTTCCACCAGACTTAACAACAAAAGCATATGGCCCAGCCTTATTATTAATTTTAGACCCATTTATATGTGATTCATCTCTAGATAAAGTTGCAAAAGCATTTCTCACATCTGGTATGGGATCAGATGTAAGAATCTGACTTCTCACAACACTAAAGCAATCATCAAGACCCATTAGAAACTGCATCAGCCTGAGCAGCTGATCATGTTCCTTAAGATCTTTAGAACCATCACAAGTACAATTAGGCAGATCAACAAGAGCATCAAATTGCCTCCACAAAGAATTACACTCATGATAATATTCAGATAAAGACATACCAGATTGAGTAAGAGTGTAAATCTTATGATGGAGATTATATATCACAGAACCATCTTGTTTATCATATGTTTCTTCTAATTCATCCCAAACATCTTGAGCATATTTAGAGAAAATTTGACCCTTATATAAATCTGGTGAAACACATCCAAGTAACAAAGAAAGCACAACAGCATTACATCTATCCCATTGGTCTCTAGCAGGACCATCATTAGTATCTTGAACACATTTACCATTTATAAATCCAAGTTTATTTCTAGTTTGTAATGCAAGTTTTATAGCAGCAGACCAAACTTTATAATTCTCAGTCCCTTCAAGTTTGAAGGTAATCAACTGAGAACCAATATCTTGAGGGTGCAAATAAAGAGGGTCATAAACATCAAACTTAACACCATCATCATTCTTAACACCACCCCCCTTGGGTGGAGCATCACCCTTGGGTGAACTAGGACCAGACCCAGACATAGAAAACCCACCAAGAAACTAAACAAACACGAAGAACACACAAATAGGCCAAAAATTAGTTCTCAGGCTTCCTAACCACTCAAAAGGTGGTAGGTCAAGAGCTGAGACCTGTAAGTGGTCTAAAAAATCAACAGAACAAATGTAAAACAAAGAGAATAACACAACCTCCTTGTAACTCCTCTACAAATAGCAAGTAACTACCACAAACCTCGAATCAATCAACACCATAAACTAGCTAATCCCTTCGACACCTAAAACCCACTAATCAACAAAAAATCTATATGAACAAGAGACAAAAAATAAAGGTACGAAAGGTGTTACAATGCACGCGCAGCAAACCAAGCAAGAAATCTGGATCAAGACAATCCAGAGAAACCAACAACCCAATCAAATAGATCAAGATGATCTAAACAACCAACGCAGCGGAAAAACAAACCTACACGTTAACAAACAACAAAAAATAATAAAGAATCACAATCCCCTTACCACGATTAGAAAACCCTAATATCTGGATTTAGGGTTTTACTAATTAACCAATCAAGATCAACAATTAGACCCAAATAATGAGCCCACAGCTCACCAATTAGATCAAAAAACAGTTTTAACCAAAAACCCCCAAAAGTTTCTGAAACCCTAAATTCAAAAAACTCAATTAATCTTGCAAAAAACTCAAATTAACCAGTTTAAACAATGATTCACCAACAAACAAACCAAGATCTACACAAATAGATCAAAACCCCCAATTTTTAGAAAAACCCTAATTTTGAAAAACGATTTTAATCACGATTCAGAGCAACCAGGCTCTGATACCATGTAAAAACTAATGAATCAATGATCAAAACCAACAAGAACGTATAACAGAGAACCCAGCCAACCCCTCTGGGCTCTCTTTATCAATGAATCAATTTACAATATCTGGATACAAGAATGAATCAAAGAACAACACTCACACTCACAAGATTGATCAAGATTGATCAATATACAAGTTTCTCTCTCTAGAAACGATAACAGAAAATAAATAATGAAAAGTGAAGTAAACGAGTAGGTGGGATGAGTATATAAACTCATTATCTTCAGTTCAGCCTGACACTTTCACACTTGTGCACTTCTAGTCCTTCTACTTACACGCTTGACACTCTAATAGAAAAACTAGTCCTCCATCTTTGTCTTGTGTCCAAATCAGTCCTTCAGGTTAATGGGCTTATATTCTCAATAAAAACATCTTACTCGATGTGAATTATGTATATATGTTGTTCAATATGTGTTCCACTCCACCCCGAGTAAATTTGAATATATTTTGAATATATATTTGCGTTGGTGATTTTAATGTTATCACATATATTTTATGTAATAATTATATACTCAAGATCAATTGTTTTACGAAATGCACGCTCGTTCTAGCTAACTTAATGTCGCCACGAACAAATACAAAGGTCAAGAGGGTCGCGTCCTCTTGCGGGGTCAAGGGGTAGCTAGGGGTGGGAATCGGGTCGGGTCAGTCGGGTTCGGTTTCTTCGGGTCAGATCGAATTCGTGTTGAGGGTAAAAATAATTTACCCAAACCCGACCCGAGATGAACTCGGGTTAGTCGGGTTCAGGTCTATTCGAGTTCGAGTCAACCACCCGAGTAAGGGTAAAAGATAAAAAAAAACCTTTTATTTATTTTTTTAATAGAATTTAATAAAATTTATATATATAAAAAAATCTTATTCGGGTTGACTCGAACCCGAATTAGGTATAATTTCTTTACCCGATTTTGGATTCGGGTTAGTCGGGTTAACCCAATTAACCCGAATTGAAATTTAAACCCGACTAACACGACCCGAATATACTCGAGTCGGGTCGAAAAAATTGACACCCCTAGGGGCAGCGCCCTTTGCCGGGTCAAGGGGTAGAGCCCCATGCTGGGTTTACAAACCGGTTTTCCTTTTCTTTCAACAGACATAATTTTTGGTAATGGTTGTGTCATTTCCCTGTAAATGTCCTTAACCAATTTGTAACTTACAATTGGTTTGGTTTCATAAAGACCATATTTGGTCTCTTTCAGAATACAACAAACAGAACAACTTTTTGTGTATTTCTTAAATCTCTGGTGCCTTAAAGACTAAATGTGATTCTCTCTGTCTTATCCAATTAAAAACTTCGTAATACCCGAAATACATAAGATCGAAATACTTCAATTTAAAAATGATTTTTACGCTATTCAAAGAATAAATAAAGATTGTTGCCACCTACACACCCAAATAAACTAACAATTTGTAACTAATAGAAGATAGAAACAATAGTTTTGACACTTTCTGTTCTTCTGTCAATAAGTTATTTATACTCCGTATTTTGTAAAGAGAGTATACAAAGTATTACATACTCTTCTTTCTCATTTTGTACAGTTTAATCTTCATCATAAAATTTCCCACCGTTGTTAAACGTTTCAAGAATAACAAATTGCGTCTGGATTTCATACTATCTGCCACTTGTAGAAAGTAATTAACTATGTTGAATGACTGAATGTCTGAATGTATGCATTTTAATTTGTTTCCCCACATATTACGCCAAAAAATCTATCTATACTACTATATAAAGCATTTGGGACTTCCTATAAAAAGGAAGGCTGAATTTTAAGACATTTTTTCTTACTAAATAAAGCAATTTATTGATGTCATTCTCACATTATATATCATGAACCAAACTAACAACCATTTGTAACAAACTTTTGCAACAACCTATTAAAAAATAATTTTTAATTTTAAATTGAAAATATCTTTTTATATAATTATTTTTTTCAAAATCTAATTTCACCATATTTCTTAAAGTTTTTTGCTTTTTAATTCAACACCCATTTTAACATATATTTATAACTTTTTATTTTTACATTTTTAGTGGGTTTATTTTGATTCAATTTTTGTACAACTTTAACACTAATTAAAATACAAACTTGACGATAAGATTGTAACATTTATTCGTCGCAAAACTTATCACCGGGTATTTGCCGCCGCATTGCGCGGGTAACATGCTAGTTGTATTATAAATGTTCTACGACACGTTTTGGGCCATAGCTGAGCAACTTTTGAAATTTAAAGCCTTGACAGAAACATGTAACAATTATTAAATAAACTGGAATTACGCTTGAACAGTTTTAGCTTTGCTTCATCGGTTTAGATCTCAGATATAAGCTTGACAAACGTATCCATGTCTTGTGCCGATGTTCCATGTTTGACTGCTTTGGTGGAAGCTCGGCTTAGCTCCTTAACTCTAATTCTCTCTGGCATATCAGCACACAACGACTCATCCAGCAATCGAGCCAACTCAGCTGGGTCAGGAACACTCTCAGGTCCGCCTTCACAAACTCGTTTTCCAACACCCAGCTGATCAACCAATAGCTTAGCATCCGCAAATTGGTCTGCAAAGCTTGGCCATGTCAGCATCATCACACCTGCTGAAACACCTTCCAGTGTCGAGTTCCACCCACAATGGGTTACAAATGAGCCTACAGCACGATGTCTTAGTATTTCTAATTGAGGAGCCCAACCTTTGATTATGAACCCTCGACCAGCGACCCCATCTTCAAACCCACTAGGGATTGAGCTCGAACCACCTGCCTTCACACACAAAACAAAATTAACTTTACTAAGCTCGAGTGCAAAAGTTAATGCACTCATTTGCTTCTCAGATAACGTGACTTGACTTCCAAAACATATATACACAACTGAGTCATCACGTTTTTTGTCCAGCCACAAGAATAGCTTATCAGCAGCCATCACACTCGAGCCGCCACGTTTGGTCGAACCGTCTACGTCGGGAAGCAATGGTCCTACGGCCCAAACCCGATCATGACCCATTTGTTTCTTCATGTAGTCAATGTAAACCCCTTCCAAATCATCAAATGTGTTGTATATAATTCCCCAACTTGTCGTATTAGCCAATAACCACTTCCTAAAATTTTCATAATCATTATCGCCCTTTTTATAATAACGTGACAAATGTGTCACCTGGTGCTGAGGAAATGTTGGCGAGCTAGGGATTTCAGGGAAAGAAACCAAACCGTTCTCATCTTCGTCACCATTTTTGGCATTTATTTCCTCTGCGTTTTGCCATAATGTGTGAAGAATGGAATAACCAAGAGCACCTGAAGGTGAAAAAACCACACGTCGAATACCCAAGAGGGAAGCAAGTTCACTAGTCCACCCAAGAAAGAAGTCAGAAATGATGGCAACTGGAGGTGACGGATGGGACTTGAACCATTCAACAATGGGCTCAAACTGTTTTTGTGTGGAAATTATTTTGCCAACGAGGGGATGAGTAAATGGGCTGATTTCTGGATCAGGTAATAGAAGTTTGTGTAATGAAGAAGGGTATGAGTTGAGAAGAGGGTCGAGAAGTGCGACGTCGCTTAAAGAGATGATGACGGTAACGGTGAGGCCACCGCGGAGGAGAAGGTGGGTCAGGTCAATCAAGGGGATGATATGGCCAGAGGAGCCAGGGAAAGGGTAGACAAACAAATGTGTGTTGCTAGTCGAGTGAGACATGGTTTAAGGTTTTGATATGTGTGTGATTGATGATGTTGTGGAGGTTCACTATATATTATATAGTGCTAATGATCTCTCCTAAACAATACGAAAGAAACCAATCATTAATTATATTGTTCATGCTTATCACTCACATTATGACATTAATCACATGTATTCACAAAAATCAACACTGCAAACATGAGTTTATGCTGAACACATCAACGGATCAACCAACTTTAATCCCTCATGTTACTCTCTTATCTCCTTGTCATTACATGTGACTACATATTTCCTCAGTGTTTGTGCGAAGATTATATTTAGGCTTTTCTGTTTTCTATTAACAATAATCTTTAAAAAAAAAAATCAAACTACACACTTTTTATCTTGGAATTTTGTAACACTATCATGATACTCGCGAAACATGATTGACAGAATATTCGATAATTATTTTTTTAGCAATCAAATTAATATTAAAATATAATATTTTTAAATTATAATAAATAAAATCACAATAAAAAATAAAATAAAAAATTTGTAAATATATAAAAATTGATGTTGAATTATAAAGAACCAAGTTTTATAAAATATGATAAAATTATATTATGAAAAATAATGAATTAAAAGATATTTTAATTTAAAAATAAATGTGATTTTTTAATATGTATTAAAAAGTTGTTTCAAAAGTTTGTTATAAAAGAAATAGATTGTTAAGATTACACATTGGGTTTAGAGTTAAGCTTAGATTAAAAATAATAATAATAATTAAGATTTGATATTTTAATTTTAATTTTTGTATTTAAGTTACGTTTGGAGTTCAGATGTATACATACACTTTTATATGTTAGTAAAACATAACAATTTAATGTCATTAGTTGAATTAAGTCAGAGCAATTAATATCATTATTGATATTAATCATAATTTATAGTTATGTAATTAAATTTTAACTTAAATAGGAATTTGTTAATGAGTGTTACACGAAAACTTTTAGATGTCGTTTGATTGGAGAATATTGAATGATATTAAAGGGTCAAAAGTTTAATAGAGTCTTCTATTTTAGCAAAGACTCAATGCATCAATCCCCACCCTCCATTTATCTATAATCCAAAAGTTGTAATTAATAGTCTTTTTTATTATAATAAATAAAACTTTAACATAAATAACACACATATATCGGGATTTTATATCTAGCACCAATCAACCACCACATCTTCGTCCACCGCCGCCCACCACCGCCACCACCAACCACCACCAGCAACCACGACCATATCCACACTATCCCGATCAGATCCACACCACCAAAACTTAATCTTTAGCACTAAGTTTCATTCTTGATGGATATAAGAGGCGAAATAGATGTTGGTGATGGTAAGTTGTTTTGATTACACTTATTTTTATGTTTTTTTCATTTTGATTATGCTTTAAAATTACATAGCTACTCTAGGTAAAACACATGTTGTGGTTGTTGATGCACACCATGTGTTTGATGAAATGACACAATGATAATCACACTTATACCGCAAGTGTTTACTTATGAGTGAGCATTTTTTATTAAAGTCTGATGAGTTTTTGTACTTGATAAGGTGATTACAGAACTGTGACTTATGATTTTGTTTAATTTAATGAATCATAGATGAGTTACTGTGACTCATACATGAGTCACTGTGACTCATGTATGAGTCACTGTGAGAATATTGGGAAGTATCAAAAGATATAAAGAAAGAATTTCAGGTCTTAGTGCCAAAGCCTCCTTCACAGAAAATAGGTGACATGACTGAAGATATTTAGTAGTCAAGTTACGTGCATATCACCAAATTGCACAAACTACCAAGAGCAGGATATCAAAGAGTATAAACAACAACCATCATCTATGAGTCACTCTGACTCATGTATGAGTCACACTGACTCATGTATGAGTCATGTGTTAAAAAGGTAGGTAGTTTCTGAAACTTCCAAGCATGTCCCAATGTCGATATTGGCTTTTGTTGTCACTGATACAAAAGAAGTAGCCGAGATAGCATCAACCGAAAAACCAGTAGCTGAGAAAGAAGTAACTGGGAAAGCAGCTGCCAATAAACCATTTGCCAAGAAGAAACAAGCAGAGCCTGCAGAAGGAAAGTGTTATATTGTAATAGAATTAATAGTAGTAAATTATGTTGATAGTTTTTCAGTATTTGAGAATCATACTTATGATTTTAAGTAGTATGTTTTAAAAATTATAGTATTATGTTTTTGGGTGTCTGAGAATCATAAGTGTCTTTGACTCATACTTGAGTCATGTGACTCATACATGAGTCAGGTGACTCGTACATGAGTCATGTGACTCATGTATGAGTCAGTATGACTCATACATGAGCAATAATGACTGGATATGTATTATAATGACTCATAAGATGTATTAACTGTAAAAAACACTTTTACGTATTAAGTGTAGAAATGAAAACAATCAAATATACAAGTGTTTATAAACACTTGCAAAATTATATGACTCATGCATGAGTCATAATGACTCAGGATATGTTTTAACTGTTAAAAATACTTTTACATATTTATAAAACTGTATTAAGTGTAGAAATGACAACAATCAGATGTACAAGTATTTATAAACACTTGCAAATTTATATGACTCATGCATGAGTCAGGCGACTCATGCATGAGTCAGGTGACTCATGCATGAGTCATGCGACTCATGCATGAGTCAGGTGAATCATGATATTCCATACATAGTATTCAAATCACATATTCAAGACATGTTTTCAACACTTCAATAAAAGAAATCATAAATTTAAATCAAATAGTCAACGCATGTTTTCAACACTTCAATAAAAGAAAAACAGAAAATTAAATCAGATATTCAACACATGTTTTCAACACTTGAAGTAGTTGTTGTATTTGATTCTCCTACTTTTCTGCATCTTTACTCAACCAAAACAAGCACTCGTCTATGTGGAAGTTAGTCTCATTTAGTTAGTCTCTGAATTGTTTCGTTCTCCTCTTCGTATCTGCTTGTGTTTCTCTAATAAAAGCGGTATCAAATCCCTTCTCCAACGCCTTAAAGTGTACTTCTCTAGAATCTCTTCAATATCACGGTTGTTCAAAAGACAAAATATGTGGTGACAAAAAAAAACCATAACGCATAAAATGCCTACACGTACACTCAACTGATCCATCTCCAGGATTACAGAGAACCTTGAACATAAACATGAAACAAGTTAATAAGTGAGCATAAATCATCTCAACACTTTTACATATATGAGTCACTGACTCATATATGAGTTATGTGGCTCATCTATGAGTCATTTGTTACGTAATCATATATGAGTCAGTGAGACACATGTACGAGTCAGTATAACTCATATATGAGTCAGTGTGACTCATACATGAGTCACCAATACAGCGACTCATATGAGTCACAACGACTCATATATATGAGTCACAACGACTCATATATATGAGTCACAACGACTCATATATGAGTCACAGTTCCAATTCTTTAATCATAAATTCCACTTTTGTAATCAGCTTATCAACTACAAACATCGACCAAAGTTCAATAAAAATGCTCATTCATAACTTAGAACTTGCTAAATCACATGTGATTATCATTGTGTCATTTCATCAAATACATGGTGTGCACCAACAATCATAATATGGGCTTTACCTATATCATTACTTGTTTGTACAGCTACATCTTCAATTATATCAGCATCAACTTCATATATGAGTCACCGGCTTCAATAACATCGGCATCAACTTCAGTAACATCTACATCGTCAGAATATGGTGGCTTTTGTGGAGGTTGCTGGATAAGGGCGGGTTTGTTGTGAAGGTCACCAGAAAAGTGGGTTTGTTGTAGAGGTCGCCGGAAAACTAAGGTTGTTGAGGTTGTCGCTGTTAAAATGAGGCGGTGGTTGTGGAACATCCCGATCCACCATCTTTATTTTTTGTCTGCATAAAAAATGACGGTTAGTGAAATTGAATATATAATGAAAATAGATTTAACTATAACCATTAGATCAAATTAAAATCAATGGCTGTAAATGGTCCATTGGATCTTTGATAAATAAAGGATCTTTATAGATCTCTTCCCTATTAAAGGATATTCAAAAGATTTATATTTTAATTTTTCAAAAATATTATGTTTCGTATCCCCAATAAGAAATTTAAATTTTTCCGAATTGCCAGAATAAAGGATATTAAAATTACTTCAAAAAGGGTAAAATTCTAATTTATTTGAAAATTATTTTTTACAAAAAAAAATTATTCGGATTTTTATGCTTATATAAAAAATTATAACATTTAAAAAATTTATATAAAAATTATTTTTATTTGATTTTTACTCTTTTAAATAGAAAAAATAAAATTTATATTAAAATATATATATAATTTATATAAAAGTTTTTTACGAAATTTATATAAAAGGTGAAAATTTTGATTTTTACTCATTTAAACAGAAAATTTAAAAACTTTGAGAAAACTTTTAAAAAAATGTTTATTCGGTTTTTAGTTATATAAAAAGGAAAAATAAAATTTACATAAAAATTTTATAAAATTTATATAAATTTTGTATAAAAAATTATATAAATTTTTTATAAAAAATTTATAAAATTTATAGAAATTAAAAAAAATTTAATATATATTTTTTGTAAATTTATTGAAAGTTTTTATAAAATTTACATAAGTCTTTATAAAATTTGAATAAATTGTTTATAAAATTTATAGAAATTTTTATAAAATTATAAATATTTTTTATAAAACTTATTGAAATTTTTTATAAAATTTATATAAAATTTTCATAAAATGTATATAAATTTTTTATAAAATTTATATTGAAAGTGAAAATTCGACTTTCACTTCTTAAATAGAAAATTTATATAAAAATATTTATTCGTGTTATTTAGTTCAACTAAAAACCAAATTTTTAAAATATTATGAATTTCTGTCAATCAAATATACATAGACATTTTAAATTTTAAGATTCTTAATTCTTTGAATTTTTAATTTACTAAAATTTAGAATCTCATAATTTTAAGAACCAAACGGCACATTAGAGTATCGCATACGAAGAGTTTGTGGACATTCAATTAAAAATCATATTTGGAATTTGCTTATGAGTGCTTCCACGAAAACTTTTAGTGTGTAAATATACTTAGTTTTAATGCTTGTGCACACACATGACTTGAACATATAGAATAAATTAAGTAATAATTTCGTTATTGCGATTAAATATGTATTATATATGTTTTTTAAAAAAATCTAATGTTTATATGTTTGATAATGTTGTTGTTTTAATGTGCACCGTGTAAATTAATATAAACTCATCTCAATTTTATTTTTCGAATTTAATAATCTTTTTATTTTTGATATTTTTATTATATATAGTTATATCTTAATTATTAATCAACAAACCATTTACATCAACCTTACACGTACACGATATATAAATTCACAAATTTGTAATGCTTAGTATTATTTTATAAACCAATATTAAATTTTTAATACTTAAATAGTTACGATACCTATTGACCGACAAGTTTTACATAATTTTTCATTATGTTGTATTTTTAAAAATATAAAGTCTAGAGTGTATAAAGTTTAAGGGGTATTTTGTTTATTTTATAAAGTCACTAAGAAATATTGAAAATTATAAGTTTCCACTTAAATACTCCAATTTATTTAAAAATCAACCACTAAAGTATTATTAATCCCTCCTCCTTTTTTAAGTTTTTATTTTCATAAATTTGGCACATATATCTTTGTGTATTTTCATCAAATTCCTCCACCAAAATGTTTAATTTAGATTAATTCAATTTAATTTTGACTTTTTTCCACCATTATATCACTCAATTTTGCTTATGTGTCAAAATCAAGTCATTTGATTGGTCCAATTGTTTTTTTTACAAAAAATTCTCAAATAATCTAATTCTTTTATTATATAAAAGATTATGAAGAGCTTGAGCGATCTAATTAAAAATCACAATTAACTATACACAAAAACTATTATTTCTTCCGTCTTAAAATTATAGTTTATTTTTTTATTTTAGGTTGTTCTAAAATTATTTTCCACTATTAAAAATAAATAAATAATGTTTAATGTAATTTTTATCATATTATCCTTGCTTCAGTTGTTATAACAATTTTTTTTTTAAATAATTAATTAACTAAAGGTAAAATTGTGTTTATGCTAAAAAGTAAGACAGAAGAACTGTAATAAATGCAGTTTTCTTACATTGTGTGGTTTTTTGTCGACAGACAATAATATTTGGATGGAAAGAGTATAATTTATTACTCTCTATGTCCCTAAATAAATGTTCACTTTTAACTTTTGGAGTTATTCTTTTCCAAATTTGACTTCAAATTATTTTATTTGTGTTATATAATACTTGATGACAATTATACCAATGCAAATACACATAAATGTCAATTCATTCAAATAATTTGTATAAAGTATTATATAACACAAGCAACATTATTTAAAGTCAAAGTTTAAAACGATTGATTTGAAAAATCAATAATAAACATTTATTTAAATACAAAAGGAGTAAATTATTTTTAGTTAAAAAACAGTCAGAGTGTATTAATTACACATTAAATATGTGTATTTCCAGCTCTAAAGATGTCTTCTCTCATTGCCAAATCCTTATTTATTTTAATAAATTTAAAAGTTTATATTTTTTTCGTAACTAACCACGACGCTAGGATGGCAATAAAACCCGTACCTGATGGAGACCCGATAACCAAACCCGTTTTGACCGGAAATCCCTGAGTTGACCGGGGATAGGGATGGTTATGGAGAATCTCCGATAATAGAAATGAGGATGGAGACGAAGATGGTAATACCTTTTAGGTACCCGAACCCGTACCCAAAATAGTGTAAGTTTAAATATATTATTATATAGTAGAGGACTGATAATTTATTTTGTATATTTGCTTTTATTATATGTATATTTGAGTTCTCTTTATATTTTTCAGAATTTGACTTTTGTTTCAATTGGTCTTTATGCATGTATCAGTGTATAAAATATGCAAAACTATTTATGCAATTATACATCTTTCATTACCTAATTTCTAGGTTCAAGTTTAGTGCTTATTATAACTTTTTAAATGTTACGATAACTATTTAACGCAAATATACATGACAGAAAAATCTCTAATCCCTGATGGGGGATCCCGTCCCCAATGGAGATGGGGATGGGATTACAATTTCAATCCCCATCGAGTATGGGGTCGGGGATAAGATGGTTACTGACATTCGAGGATGAGGACGAAAAACTTGATCCCCGACCCTACCTACCCCATTGCCATCCCTACACGACGCTCTCTAAGTTTTCCATCAAATTCATTTGCAAAAGTAAAAACTTACTTTCGTCACGATATGTTAGATGTTTTTACAAAATAGTTGGAGTTTAAAAAGAACCATAAGTAACAATTTTATAACAACTATGTTATCAATCATGTGCATCCTTTGTGGGTAGCATTAGTAGTATTTGGTCATACAACTGTTACACCCTCAATGCTTGATTTTTAGAAATTCTCATTGCTTGGTTCATTCCTTGTCAGCTTTTACACAACTATTGTAAATGAGTATCGAAAACATATTGTTTTCTCACATACGCATAGATTGGGAAATATTCAACATAGTGAGGATACACCCGCGATGGCTGCAACCACGACTAATTACCCTATCAAGATACAAATAATCTCAGCTATAACTGAACCGGTTAAAACTCATCACAACCAAATGTATAGTTTTCGTCTTTTAGCCCATATATCAATGGCAATTGCCTATCATAATATCACAATATAGTACGAATACAGTTACATATATTATATAGCCAGAAAAATTTCCAAATGATCTTATATGAAGAAACGTGTTAATGCAATGATGTCTAAAACGTTAGTTGCATTTTTTGGTCTCACTTGGTTTTGATTACGACAATATATAAAAACAAGCATTTACGAAAATAACGAATGTCGAATTCTTGAGTTCAAGTATTTTGAATTTCATCCATTATCACTTAAGGTATGAATAAACAAGTTCTCAACCTAACTAAGTGATCAAGGATTTAGTTTTTCTTAAAACTCACTTTTATTTTTTAAGTGACAAAATTTTTTAATAAAGTTTATTTTTAAGAAAATGTTTTATTAAATTAGAAAATTGATAATTTGAAAATGGCATATTCCATAAGGCTTAGGAATATCCTTTGAGGATAAAAACTTCACCAGATGTGACTTACCCACTAAAAGACAGAAAAAGAGCGGAGTCTACTTCGGCGCTTCCTTAAATACCTATGCGGTTCTTTAGTGATATCGAACCGCAGAAGCTTTATCGAACCGCGCTCAGAAAGACTCGTTGGAAACTTGTCTTATAAATAGTGGACAATTTCCAGATTATTTTTTCACCTCTTTTGCACAAAAATTTCCAAATTCAGTCCACCTTCTTAAATCACTCAAATCCTTGGTTATTTGGTTGATTACTACTTGTTTAGAAGTGAATCTTTATTCTCTCCTCTCATCCTCTCAAGTGCAAAGAGAAGAGCACTTTCATCCTTGAAGTGTTGTGTCTACCTCAAAATCCATTAAATATTAAACTTTATTTTCATTCTTGTGTAGTTGTGAAGATCCAAATTGTTGTGTAAATTTGGAAGTTGTGTATGTATTGTGGTTAATGCTTAGGCCTTAAAGTATATTGGTGTAGATTGGTCCTAGCTACGATTAGGGATCGATTTTTAGCTTAGAGTCGGAAATTGGTTAAGCGACGTGTACGGTTTCTCCACCTTAAGGAGCTTGTTGATTAGTGAACTCTCGAGTATAAGAGATACACCTAGGAATAAGAGAGTCTAAGCGAATAATTGTGCCACATGAGTGGGTGTTAGCTTACTAACTTATAATAAAAATGATCTCGGTTTAAAGCTTAGTATGGGGAACATGAAACTTGAGGGAGATAAACATTCATGACAACCAAAGTCCTAATGTAAGTCTTTGATCTCTTTACTTGTTTTTCCTTCTAGCATTTTGTAATTTTATATCTTTTTAGTTTCCTTAGTTTCTAGTATTTAATAAAGGCCAAGGTGGGTTAATTATGAAAAAAAATGTAAATCGTGCTTTGAAATTAATGCATTGCATGAGGGCATTGCAATGTTCAAGTGTACGGGATTTAATAAGTGTGAAAACACTTATCCTTTTACCACTCATTTCTAATAATTACAAGACCAAAACGTGTATTTAATGTCGTAAAAGGCAGAATTATGCGTGGTTTGTGTTTTTATTGTATTTTAGGACCAAAAAATTAAAAAGAAATAAAATACGGGCTTTCACGGGCTTTTATCGAAGAAAAACACAAAATAAGAAGTCAAAAGATCAGAAGTGCAAGAAGAACGGAAGTCAAAGGCCTATTCTGAAGATTTATCGAAGAAAAAGTCTAAAGACGGAAGTTTGACGAAGTCGAAGAACCAAGTCTACTAAAAGAAGAAAAATAGAAGACGAGTTCATGTTATCATTCGACTAATCCCGAGACAAAGTCGAGAAAGACGAGTTATTTAAAAGACAAGAAGACAAGAAGAAAGAGAGAAGCAAAAACACCCTCCCCTTCTCCTATAAATACCCTCCTAATCTTCATTAGGAGGAGTTAGTCATTTTTTTTAGTTTTTAAGTAGGTGTTATTTTCTCTCTCTAGAATTTTCTCTTTCAAGTTTTGTTTAATCTTTCATCTTTTAATCTTGTAATTTAAATCTTAATTTTCCATTTAATCAAGCTTTTTAGTTAATTCTCATTCTACCTTTCTTAATCATAATCTATTGTTTTGTCTCTTTAATCATGTAGTTGGTTTAATCTTGTTGATTTGTTGATTGATTTGCTTATTAGATTGTGCTTATTGATTAATTAGTGTGTTTGATGTTTTAGATTATTGTGATTAATGATTTATTAGTGTTTAGTTTGTTTTTAATTAAGTGAATTTAATAGATTTAATATTTTAAAAGATGATTTTAAATATTTTGATTATTTGGTGTTTTTATAATTTTTAATTCGTGGCTTATTTAGTTTTTCTTAAAGTTAATTTGGTTTTAGTTTTTGTTAATTGCTTATTGTGATATTTGGTTAAACTGTTACTGTTATTTTCCCTGTTCTTCTATCTTCGGAAAAGGGTTTAGTATTCCGAAGATTACAATTTACCCAAAGATCATTATTCCGAATATCCTATATCTTCGATTTATCCGAAGTTATTTTTATCCGAAAACATTGTTTATTCCGAAGACACCATAATTATTCCGAAGATTGATTTTTCCGAAAAGCAGCTTATTCCAAAAATACCAGCTTTTCCGAAAACAGTTGTTTTCTCCGAAAATCTTAGATTATTCCGAAAACACCTTTTATCCGAAAAAATCATTATTCCAAAAAAGATTGCTTTATCCGAAAATGTTCTTTATTCCGAAGAAGTAGCTTTATTCCGAAAATAGCCCATATTCCGAATATAGGTGGGTATTCCAAAAATAGGTCAGTTATCCGAAAACCTAGATTTATCCGAAGATTCCTATTTTTCCGAATATAGGTCAGTTATCCGAGATTAGTGGTTTATCCGAAAACAACATTTATTCTGAAATAGCTTGTTTATTTTTAACTGTTTTATTTTTAATTTTATTTTTATTTTCATATTTATTTTTATGTAAGTTTTAAATTTCTTTTCTTTTTAGTTTTAATTTTTAAAGTTTTCATCTTTATATTAAAATAGATAATCACCTTTCTTTCTTTTTACCAAGAACAACTGAGCAACCTTCATTCCGGTTAAGCTATCAAGGTTAGATATCCCTCTTTCATTTTTTTATATTTATGTCTAATAATTTTAGCTTTTATTTTTACAAGTAGAGATAGATAATCCAAAGCTCCCCCTTTTAGTTACCAAAAAAGACAATTCCACTTTAAACCATGATCAATTCGAATTGAATCGAGTACGAATAACACACTCAACAAAGAAGACATCAAATATTTGTCATATTAATCTTCTTGTTCAAAAATATGAACAATTTGTCATCTTAGAAGATGAAACTATTGATAGTGCATTTTCTAGGTTTAACACTATTATTTCTAGTCTAAAAGCACTTGAAGATTTTTCTAGCAAGAACAATGTTAGGAAGTTTCTTCGATTGTTGCATCCAAAGTGGAGAGCTAAAGTTACGGCGATTGAAGAATCAAAGGATCTCACCACACTATCCCTTGATGAACTCATTGGTAACTTGGGAGTTCATTAAATGATAATCTTGAAGGACTCAGAAATGGTAAAAAGCAAGAGTGAAAGAAAGTCTCTAGCACTAAAGGCCAAGAAAGTGCAAAGTGACCACGAAAGCTCCTCCTCGGAAAGTGATGATGAGGAATATGCTATGGCGGTTAGAGACTTCAAGAAGTTCTTCAAAAGGCGAGGTCAATATGTGTGACAACCAAGCAACGACAAGAAAGCCTTCTCCAAGAACCGATTTGTTAAGAATGACAAAGGTGATAGGAAATGCTTTAGATGCGGTGACCCAAACCATTTCATCAATGATTGTCTCAAACCATCTCGCGACAAAAATCACACGGCGTTTGTTGGTGGATCGTGGAGCGATAGTGGTGAAGAATGTGAGGAAAATGATAAAGATGAAAAATGTCTCATGGTTCATTCTTCTAAAGAGGTACATTTCAAAACCGAATACTATAGCAATGATAGTTCTTCTCTAGATGATTTAGAATTAGAAGGTCAATATAATAACCTATGCAAACTAAGTCTTAAATTCATTGAAAAGAACAAATTGCTAAAATCAACTAGAACTAAGCTTGAAAATGAGATTAGTGAGCTAAGAGAAAATTTGAATAAGCTTGAGAAAAATAAAGAAGTTGATTTAGGTTGTCTTAGTTGTGAAAGTCTTAGACAAGAGAATGAAGATCTCAAGAGTGCCTCCATTAAATTGGAAAAGTTCATGAAAGGTACTAGTGCTTTTGATGATATGTTAAGTAGACAAATTCATTCAAAGGGAAGACTTGAGTTGGGTTTTAACACTAATGAAGCATCTACTATTGAACCAAAACAAGTCAAGTTTTCAAAAAAACGCCTGCTGCACGAGGTTCGCTAAAGTACGCGGCGGTTCCATATAATTATGGAACCGCGGGTCATGATAATAAACCGCGGACAGAGACTTTAGTAGGTGAAAATTCTCAACTTTTTGAAAAGTCTATTTTAGGTAAAGGGCCAAAACATCTTGTTGTTAACAATGTTAAATTACCTATTCTTGATAAAAGGGATCTTAATAAATGTTATACACCTTTAAGTAAACCTTCAATTGGAATGAAGGATCACTCAAGAAAATCATCTACTCCTCCAAGAGTACAAAAAGATTCAAGGCCTATAAGTAGAACACCAACACCTAAAAATAATGACCATTCTAAGTCACGACCTAGAAGTAAAACACCAACACCTAGAAGCAATAATAGTCCTAGATCAAGATCAAAAACTCCTAAGAAGAATAATGGACATCAAAATACTCATATGAATTAGAATAATTTTCAACAACAATGTTTTTCTCCCTGGGGTATGTGTCCTCCATTCATGCATCGCAACTAAATGCAAGGGATGTTTGGAACTAACAGCTTTGAACCCATGAGATATTGGGGACCAAATGTTTGATTTTGTGTGTTATTACCTAGATATGCTTAGGAATTGATTTGGAGCCCGACGAGTGGATTAAGGATAGTGGTTGTTCTAAACACATGACGGATAATCGAAGTTTGTTCTCTACTTACAAAGCATATAATGGAGGTAACGTCACATTGCTAGTAAACTACATAGTAACATCATTGGCAAATGTACGGTTTCTATTGACTCCATGACCATTGAAAATGTTGAGCACGTAGATAACTTAGGTTTTAATTTACTAAGTATAAGTAAAATTTGTGACAATAAGTGTAAGGTCGTCTTTTCCGAACATGATAGCGAAATCGTAAAAGATGGAATGATCATCTGAAAAGGTGTTAGAAAGCATGGGCTTTATGTCATGAAGGTCAATAGGAAGTCTACAGAAAACTTAGGGTCTAGCGAATTTAGATGATAGTTCTACTCTTTGGCATAGGAGATTAGATCACGCTAATATGCGTTTAATTCAATCTTTAGTCTCTAAGGAGTTGGTAAGACATCTCCCCAAGATGAAGTTTGATAGTCACTTTTGAAATTCTTGCAAAGTTGGGAAGCAAGTTCACTCAAGTCACAAGGCCAAGAATTTGGTATCGACCTCTTGGTGCCTAGAGCTCTTACATATCGATCTCTTCGGACCTTCCGCCATACAGAGTTATGGAGGTAACCTTTATACCCTAGTTATAGATGATGACTATTCTAGATTCATTTAGACTATATTTTTGGCTAATAAGAATGAAGCTTTCGATCACTTTGAAATCTTTAGTCGAAAGATCCAAAATCAATTAGGATGTCCAATTGTCTCTATTATGACGAATCATGGTAGGGAATTTGATAATGAAGTGCAATTTGGTGCCTTTTGTGAAGCTCATGGTATTACCCATAACTTCTCGGATCCTCGTACTCCACAATCAAATGGGGTAGTTGAAAGTAAGAATAAGACTATCCAAGGGATGAGTAGGAAATGCTAACGAACAATCGTTGCCTCAAAATTTTTGGTGGAATGTCGTTGACACATCGACCTATATTCTCAACTGAATTCTTATTCGACCTTTTCTAGGTAAGACCCCCTATGAGATTCTTAAAGGTAAGAAATCCTAATTAGAATACTTTAAGGTGTTTGGAAGCAAGTGCTTCATTTTCAACACTAAAGATTACCTTACTAAGTTCGACCCAAAGTCGTATGAAGTTAGCTTTTTAGGTTATTCCCAAACTATTTTTTTTTTGGTAAAGTGGTTATTCCCAAACTAGTAAAGCCTACATAGTCCTAAATAGAACCTTGGGTGTAATCGAAGAATCACTCAACGTGAAATTGATGAAACACCACCTTTATCTAAGACACCACCTTTGGTAGATGATGAATAAGATGAAATAGACATAATTAAAGCCAAAGAGGTTAGAAAACTAGGAGTTGAAGACCTTAATGTTGAAAAGGGAGTAAACAAAAAGGAGTCTAAGGATCATGCTCTCGAAAATGTCATAGGCGACCTTAATCAAAGGACCCTTAGATCTCAAGTCCAAGATCAAAGTAACTTCTTTTGTTTCGTCTTCTTGATTAAACCGAATAATGTTAAAGAAGCTTTGATGGGTGAGAGTTGGGTCATCACCATGCATGAAGAATTGAATCGGTTCATTGCTAATGACGTTTGGGAATTTGTTCCTCCACCTAGAAGTACTACCATCATAGGAACCAAACGGGTGTATAGGAATAAGTTAGATGAGAATGGTGTTGTGTCTCGTAACAAGGCTAGACTTGTAGCTCAAGGCTATAATCAACAAGAAGGGATTGATTATGATGAGACATACGCACTGGTTTCTAGATTAGAATCCATTAGAATCCTTTTAGCTTGTGCTTGTGCCTTAGATTTTAAGCTTCAACAAATGGATGTAAATAGTGCATTTCTTAACAGTTTGATCATTGAGGAGGTATATGTGGCTCAACTTCCCGGCTTCATTGATTTTGAGAAACCGGATCATGTTTACAAGCTTAAGAAAGCTCTTTATGGTCTTAAATAAGCACCAAAGCTTGGTATGATAGACTTAAAGCATTTCTTGTAAAACATGAGTATACCATGGGAATGGTAGACAATACGCTCTTTACAAAGAAGAAAGGTTCTGACCTCATAATCGTACAAATATATGTTGATGACATTATATTTGGTTCAACTTGTCAAAGTATGTGCGGTGACTTTTCCAAAATCATGCATGATGAGTTTGAAATGCGCATGATGGGTGAAGTTAACTTCTTTTTAGGACCCCAATTTAAACAAATGGACGACGGTATTTTCTTTAAGCAATCTAAGTATGTTAAAGAAATTCTAAAGAAATTTGGATTAGAAGACTCTAAACCTATGAAGACCCCCATGGCCTCGGATACTAAACTCACCGTAGATGATGATAGTGAGTCGGTAGACAACACAAGTATAGAGGTATGATTGGTAGTTTGTTGTAACTAACGGCAAGTCGATCGCATATCATGTTTAGTGTTTACCTTTGTGCACGTTTCCAAGAGGCTCCCAAAACCTCTCATGTAGAAGCGGTTAAGTGTATCTTTCGATACATTAATGGCACTATACATTTAGGATTATGGTATCCTAAAGGTGTTGACGTAGAAACCATAGTATACGCGGACTTGGATCATGCGGGAGATTATGTGGACCAGAAAAGCACTAGCGGAGTTTGTACCTTCATAGGTTGTTCTTTAACTTCTTGGTTCACTAAGAAATAAATCGCTCTTGCTATATCCACATGGAAGCTGAGTATGTGAGTACCGGTAAAGCTTGTCAACAAGCTCTATGGATGAAGCAAGCGCTTGATGATTACGAGATTACACTTAATGATGTTCCCATCATGTGTGATAATAAGGATGCAATAGACCTTAGTAAGAATCTCGTGCAACATCACGAACTAAGCACATAGAGATTCGCCACCATTTCCTTAGGGATCATGTTCAAAAAGAGAACATTTTGATTGAGAAGGTACCCTCGGTAGAAAACTTAGCCGACATCTTCACTAAGCCACTTAAGAGGGAACCTTTTAATTATGTGCGTCTAGGTTTAGTTTTAAAGGAACATATACCTTAATTGCGCATTTTCTTTAATCAAGTCTTTTCTCTTTAAGTCTTTTTTATCTTTTAGTCATTGAGTCTCTTAAACTCTTTTTGAAAATTTCTCTTCTCTTTTTCAAATATCTCAAAGTTCTTTCGAAAATGGCAGAGAAATGTTTTTGCATTATTAATTCAATCAAAAAACGTTTTTCATGGTTTCTTGCTATTGATATTGAGCATACATAATTCATATGTATGGGTCACTAAAATATAGCGAGAACAACATTGAACTATGGAGGATCAATGTGTCATGACTATGTGTCTAGATAATCACAGCTTCAACGTTGATTTTACTTTAAAATCCATGTATTTTGGTCAAAGTCGTGGTTGTTGAGTATAATTAAAAGATATGACATATAAATAAAAGAACATAAACGAACGTTAGCGAACGCATAATCGGATGTTCACAAACATAAACAAACGAACATGACTTTTGTTCATGTTTGTTCATTTAACTAAACGAATGCAAAATAATGTTCATGTTCGTTCATTTACTAAGTAAACGAACATAAACTGACTTTTTACCGAAAGATTCATGAAATATTCAGTGAACGTTCAGTTCATTTATGCCCTAATGATATTACAACAATTTCACTATGCGATGTTTTGAAGTCTGGGTTCACTCGTCGACAGATTTTACCCAACATATGCATATCAGTATCTAGAATATATTGTTTCATGACATAGGTTCACACTGGGAAATATTCAGCATAAAGAGGATATACCCGCCATGGTTGCAACCACAACGGGTTGCCATGCAAACATACGGATAATCTCAGCTCTAACCGGATTCATTAAAACTCATCACAACCAAATGCATAGTTTCCATCTTGCTAGCCCAAATAACAATGGCAGATTCCTATCATGAAATTATGTATAAGTATACTAGCAATAACTTAGCTTACGCTTTCTCTAAAAAAAGCTTCAGAGCGGAAAAGAATTTCCGAAGGATTTGACATGCATAAGAAGGCTCAAATAAGGGAACTTTTAGGAAAAGCAGGATAGACACGCCATGGCTGCAACCCACATGTTTTTCTGCCAAGATACGCATTGTCTCAGCCTTAAAAGACGGTGTAACAACCGAAAATTTTCGAGCTTTAACTAATAATAAATATTCATTTTTGAGCGTTACCAATCTTATTGGATTTGAAAACGAAAACATATTTTGCAAAATGTGAAAATCGCACAGTCAGGCACAACAGAAAAAATAAATTAATATTTAATTATTACGAGATATTTATTAAAAATATGTATTATATTATTTTATATTTTTCATTAAATAATGTTCGATCATTTTTAAATAATGCTTATCAGTTGCCTAAAAAAACTTACAATATTAGCTAAGGTTATTTTTATTATCCTCTTTTAAAAAAATAGTGTTCATCAATAATTTTTGATAATGTTATCAGTTTAAGTTATTGTTATTCATTAGTTTTATAAAAAACTATAATATTGATCAGTTCATAAGTTATTTTAATGGTTATTTTGATAATCTTCATCGGTTTATCAATTATTTCAGATAATGTTATTAGTTTTTGGGAAAAAATCACGTTGTTTATTAATTGTTTAAAAAATAAAATATTAAATGTTCATTAGTTTGATAATAAATATTCATCGGTTATTCAATTTTTTTATATTGTTCATCAATTGATCCGTTATTGATGATAATATTCACTAGTTTTCGAAAAATAATCACGTTCTTCATAACTTAAAAATAATAAAATATTTATCAATTAAATAACAAATATTCACCAGTTAAATAAATAAATGTCCATATGTCGACTTTAAAAGTGAAAATAGTAGTAATAATCTAGCGATGGTATAAGATGACATTTGTCGTGGGGACTTTGTAAACTTTTTAATCTCTTTTATCATTTCATAGAATTACAATACATTGCATGAAAATTGTGCCCACTCGAACTCCTTGCAAGTCTTAACATATTTTTAATTTAGTTCAAAAAAAAAACATGTTTATAACTTTTTATGCCCACTTGAACAATCAAATCCGTTTTTTTACGCAGAAGAGTAATCTTGACTCTACCCTCGTTATTAGTAATTTAGTACTACTTCCATCTCAAAATTATTATCTATTTTTTTTGTATGTTCCAAAATTATTGTATATTCCTAAAAATAATAGTTAGGTTTGTTTAAATTTACTATGTTACTCTTAGTTCAAATTAATATTTACAAAAATAAAAAAATATTAATTAATTAGCAAAAGATAACAAATGTCTTTTTTTTATGTTTCGTACATATCAAAACGATATTTAATATATTTTTTTTAAATTGTGTAATTTTTGTGGAGACAACAATTTTGAGACGGAAGTAGTAATTGTAAAGAAAGAAACACCACAAACTGATGGGCTAATTGTAACCCACCCATATCAAAAGCCCATCTTCGTTTAAGACCAGAAATCACACTGGTTACCCAGATTTACTTTGGGCTTCGTACTTAAAAAAAAAGCTGTCTTACTAAGGTGTCAATCTCCATATTTATGAAAAAAAAAATTGACCAAATTATAAATCTTATCTTAATACATTATAAAATATTTAGACAATTTTTTAAATTTAGTAGTTTTAAAATTTTAAGCTTAAAACATTTTTTTTTAAAAGTTTCTGCATACAATGTTTAAAAGTCATTCAAAATCCTGAGAGTTATGCATACATATTTAAGAAAATTAAATATCCTATATCATAATTTAAAAGTGTTTATTATGTAGTAAATGTATACGTTTTTTCTTATGTTGGGTCAATAACAACCCTTAAAAATTAAATTTCTTTAAAACCATGGTTGTAACCGTCCTCCCATATTTAACAGCTCATATCAACCAAACTTATAAAAGCTCATTGCACAACCTTTTTAAAGCATGCATAAGACGGTTTTAGCTGTCGTTTTTTTGTTTTAAACCCCTCGAACATAAAACTCAACCCTTTGCTGCCACTATATTATGAAATTACTACATCTACATCTTCATCACAACATATGTAGTCTGCTTAAGTTTAAATTGTTTTTGTTGGTTATTTTGACGGTGTTGCGCTACAATTATGTGTGACACATGTTTATATAGTTTAGCCGATCGTGTTGAATTTACAGTGATTTTTTTTATCATAATTCATCTATTTGCCTCAAAATATAGTCATAGGTACCCGTCGCCGCATTGCGCAGATACCCGACTAGTCAGAAATAAAGCATATAAACTATTGACCAAATTAAAAATCAGAAATAAGGCATCACATCTTTCAGTTGCATAATGGTTTAAGTCTATAACTTTATAAATCAACTGGCTTAGTTCAGTTGGTCACCAAGGTTCCATTAAATGGTTTTCTTAGGAGAGGATTTCTGGAGGTCTTGGGTTCAAGACTTGCCAATGTCTTTTCAGGCGAAGCGGATAAAGAGTCTAACATAACTAGGCGATGGTTCGAAGAAGATATTCTTCCGCTTAGATGTCATTGCACGACTCGACTCACTAACCACTAACATTTATCGTTCTAAAAGAAAGTCTATAACTTTATAGGTCTCGTTACGGTGGTTGGTCAGCCGCGTTTTCGTCACATCGCGAGCCATTATACCGGCGTCTACATTTTCGATCTCCAAGTCGTAGTAGTCAGCCGAGATGGTGGGCGACGGTGCGAGCCCACGGCGTAAACGCTACATCATGGGTCGTGTCGTTGGGGTGTTTTCGGTTTTCTTTTACGTTTTATTTTTTCTTTCTTTTATGGGTTTCATTCATGTGTGTGATCTGTTTTTTAATGTGTGTTTATTGCAAGTACAAGAGGAAGAATTTATGTGTGTGTTTCTGTGGAATCTGTTGTTTTTTGTTTGTTTGTTGCAGATACAAGAGGAAGAGATCAGAAATGGGTTCACTAGAAAAATAAAATGAGCCGAATTTAATAAAATGGGTTGAATTTTGCAGTAGGGTAAAAAAATATGCTGAACTTTTACAAAATGATGTATCATTTTATTTAGGAATGCATGTATAAGAGAGAAATTGAAAGTAAATTTGTGTGCCTCAATAATAAGATGATAACTTATTATATAAAAGTTTTTGTGAATGTCTCTTTGTGAAACTAGTCTTTTTTATATTTTAGTAAAAAAATTACTATATTTTTTTATTTAGATATAAACTGTTTTAGTTAAATTTTTTATTAAAAAAATGGCGGGTCACTATAACACCAAAATTTGTCAAGTTAAATAAGGAGCGTGTTTTTATGTTATGGTGAGTTTTGGTGTTATGGGAAAAAGTGGTGAGGTGACACCACTTTTCCCTACGGCTTAAGCCCACGGCTTGAACTGTACCTAGGGGCGTAGCCAAAAATTTGTTTCGGGGTGGGCCAAAAACAATTTAGAAAAATCGCTAGCAAGTGTTTAAAATATCATAACGTTAATTACGTAAAATGTTGCAACAAAATTATTCACTTAACATTATACGTTGGCCAAATGTTAATACATAATAATAAACCGGACTTAAACTACACTATATATACATGATTTTATAACTTTGTGGACGGATCATGACCAACCTTACCCTTCACGTGACTACGCTTCTGACTGTATCTAGCGTTCTTAGATCAAGCGGTTGCAAAGTATATTAACCAAACTATTGCAATTAATTCTATTTCGATTACCTATTATTTATTTATTTTTGTGAGGATTTAAGATCGGATTTAGGTTGTGCGTTAAAAACGCATTTTATGTGGATTTAAAAGTATTGTTTACGGACGTGGGTTAAACGGAAAAAAAATAGCACATGCTAAAACGAAAAAAAACTATATAAAAATGTAAAAGTAAACAAATAATAATACTTGTTTAAACATCGAAAAAATATTAAATATGTAAAATTTGTTGTGTGACTAATTTGGTGTTTTAATTGTGTCTATTACAACTCATCTAATATTTTATACGTGCCCATTAAGCTTATATAAAAAAGTACCGATCGTCTTTTTTTAAAGGTTAAAAAATACATGTAACTAATAAAATAGATAACATTTATCACCTCTAATACTTGATAACACACGGCATGACATATTTGGCACGCAATGTTATAAAACGTTTTAAAGTAACTTTCAAAACAGTTGGCTTTAGAAATAATTAAACACTATTTAAAAAGTGATAAAATATAACCCAACTCGTTTAATACAAACGATATACAACATATTTTGTATGGGTGCAAACAATAAACAACATATTTTTGTATGGTGCAAACAATAAACTAGAAATCGACATCAGAAAAACAAAGATACATGAAAAGTGAAAAATAAAAGCAAATTGCAGATGACAACATCAGCCATGTGACGACGTGGTCACGTGAAAGAGAGAGCGGCGCAAACAAACTTAAACCTAGTGGCTAGAAGATGGATGGGTTTCACCACGTGATATGACCCTTTCAATTTAATGGGGCCATCCCATCGGACCCTACTTCTTTTAATTTCCTTTACCAACTTCTGTTTTTATTTTGACAAAAAAAAAACTTCTGTTTTTATTATCAAAATGAAAACTAATATACGAAATGATCTTGTCTTGGTTAAATCATTTCAAGTACGTACTATTAAGCAATTCAAGTGGTATTACTGTCTGTTACCCGATAGCATGTTGTTTGTTGGGGCTTAGGATTTTGCGAAAATTACGTACAGGGCCTTAATGGCTAAGAGTTGTCCTGCAGAGGCCATGAATTTTTGTGGTTTCGAAAAAAGCCATGAAGGTCGGGAAACTATAGACCCGAGGATCTTTTCGACACGTATCAGCCAGTGAGTCGTTAGTTAAAAAAAATTGTATTTGCTTTTCCTGACTACGACAGAGATGGGTCCACCCACGTTTTTTATTGTACACCCACTGCAACTTGGCAGTGTCCTTTCCCCTTTATTGTCGGAACATAAAAAAAATCCTCTCATATAGGAATTCCCAAGTATTGGTTAGGTCTTAATTTTTTTTTTCAAATAATTTTGTTTTACTAAGGTTTAAAAAGTGAGTAACCACGAAGTTTGCGCATGGTTAGTTTATCGTTATGATTTTTTTTAAAAAAATTTCTATTGGCATGTTGAGTAGGTTTTAAAGAGCTCTTCGCGGAAAGATAAAATTTATAAAAAGTAAATTTCAGATGAATAATATATTAAGGGTCAAAGTATGCCACTCGTGAACATTTTTAAGAAAATGGCAAAAAAAATCGACGACTAACTTGTACAAGCATGGTTAGTATCTATCGCATCGGTTTATTTAAATATATGTCCCAAAGTGTTCTATCAAAATTTTTAAAGTATTTTGTGTTTAAAAAAGTGGGTAAGTATGTAGTTTGCGCAGAGTTTGTATAACGTTACGATAGAAAAAATTAATAAAAAACAAAGTCCAAATGAAAATATATTATGTGTCAAAGCATGACACTTGAGTTTGTTAGGAAATTTTTAAAAAGAATATACGAATATCTTGTACATGCATGGTTAGTATATATCGCATTGGTATATTTAAATTATGTTTTGGTGTTAAATTGTGTCATATTTGGAGACGTATTTTCAACTGCAAATACTTATTTTGTAAGTGCAAAAATAACGAATCTATTTAAATAATTTGATACGCAAATTGATCAAACATTAATAACTCGCTGCCTTGAGGTTGTATTCAAAGAATAATATTATTACAATTATTAAAAACGACGGAAAACACAAAAGATAAAAGTAACAACATAATTTTGTTACACGATTGGATATTTTATATTAATCTGTAGTTACGAATGAATCGTTCCTTCTTAGCAATTGTTATCAACAAATCTTTCCTTGCTTCATTCAAGTTGTCATACATACGTTGATCTGCTTCGTGAGCCATAAGAAGTGTATGCAACCCGTAACTGGTAAGGGTTGTCATTGGTATAGACTTCACCAACCTAATTTGTGGTTCACGGGCACGCATTCGTCAGATGTAACAATTCAATTCTGTCAACAAATTGTGTGCAAGTGTGATCTCATCCTGAAGATCCCTTTGTAGGCTCTCAATAATATCTGTTCTAAGTTGATTTGAAGAAGCATCCATATTATGTTAGTGTGGGAGAAATATTGTTTGTGAATTGTAGGGGAGGAGATTATTATCAATTATATATAGAAAATATGAATATGTCTAGTTGCTATCATAGTGTTTTAATAATGACATATGAATTCAAATAATTTAAAAAAAAATAGCCCACAATGATTCCTTGACATTTAAAGCAGTGAAAGCATGTGAGCATCTAGATAAGGCAATGATATAGTCGTGAAAAAGCATATGAGATGAAGGACATTGTCAGTGATTTGATGTGATAATTTAGATATTCGGGTCAAACAAATGTGATAGTAAATGTGATGAATAATTGAATATTGGCATGACATTTGATACATAAAGATAAATAATATGTTCCAACAACGATTAAATTTAGCATATTAATAAGACAATGTAAATACTAGTAACAGATGATGTTAATGATAGTTAGTAGATAAGAGGAACCTTTTAGGTCTATGGCGGTCAATGTCTTTAATCTCTTCTTGCTCCAGGTGTTCTTGTTCGGCCCATTCAATCATTTGGTCATTTGTGAAATCATTTTGTGTTACTTCCTTTTTTCATCTTCATTTTCACTTTTGTAACCTGTTATTACATCGGACATCATTTCTGCCAGTGCAGCATTTGAACATATGTAGTTGGGTATAATAAAATCCACACCTACATGGTCGATGTACATCTCCAACATGACGTGCGCTGCTGAGATGTCGAACATGACATGCATGTCATAGTTGTTTCTTAGTTTGACTGTGTGAGATTTCTCGTAATAATTTAATTTGTAATAAAGAGCATGGATGTTGTAAGATAGAATATTTAAAAGATATTGTTTAATATCTTTTAGTTTCATTCTTGGGATGTTGATCATCATTGTACCACCGTTGACATATGTTGGGTTATTTGTTGCATCTATCACCAATTGGCCACTATTGTGAACAAGAAAATTAAAGTTGATTTGGGTATATGGTGTAGTATGTTTTGCTTTTCTAATGAGTCCAAACGAGCTATTGTGATCGAACCTTTTATTCTTATGTTTCTGCATTTGATGTAGATACCCGAGTGACTCTTGTTGTTTTAGGTTTGTTTCTTCAGAAATGATACCCGTTAACGATTCCTCCAATGAACCGTCATTTGGAATCAACGCCGTGGTTAAATCTATTGGTTGATGAGAAACGTAAATCTGGAGTTCTCCAACAACTTTAGCAATGTCGTACATAACATCGATATCGTAATCGGTCTTTATTTTTTTCATACCCTGTAAGTTGTTGATTGGTGGTAGTGTGGAATATATGTTGTCAATTGTTATATGCGTGTAATATAGAACAGTTAGCTTTGATTTTATGTAGCTAACCATATCTGCATACAACATTGATGGAGCACTAATATCTAGTACTGAACCATGTTCATATCTTAGGGGGTTAAGTTTGAATTGGCCGTTGTGGTTGACTCGAAATTGGAATGTATTTTGATTTGAAGTTGACATGTTTTTTTATGAGAGAAGATTGAATTAAAGATGAGTATGTATTGTAGTCTAAATGTAAGGACTTATATATAAAAAAAGATGAAATGGAACAGTGGATAATTTATTTTAATGACAGGATTGATAAGACTAGTCACTTTGAAAGCAACAAGTTGGGCATGCATTACAAATCTCATTGTGATATTGGAAAATGTAAAAAGTAGTGGGTTACAAATTGATAGCATAAACTAGTGAAGATGTTCCCAGTTGTTACATATTAGTCAAATAGTTTTCTTGAACATGAAAGCTTATCTTGTTTTCTCTGTTTGTTACCCTCATCGATGTTTTGTTCTGCCACAACCAATGGTGATAATTTGACACGAGACACATACACATGTAGTTCAGTTTGAGGAACATGCGTATATGCTTGGATAAATTCACGGTCTTGTAAATCATCGTCCAATGAGAGCAGGCCTGAATCTAGAGAACAATTAGGTTTCTTTATGTAGAGAAATGTCGAGGAGGTTGGATCTTAACCTATATTGTTGGTCAAAATAAATTTTATTTGATTTGTTGAAAAAGTTTGAAGGTCGACTTGGTCTATGATTGCAATGAGACCACCAACAAATTTTCTTCCAGGGGGAGAACAGAACCTTCCATAATGGTGCAAGCGGATAGTGTATTTCATGTTTGGAATATGAAAATGGGTTACTAGACGTTGTGATATTCATTCATGTTAAGGTGCATTATATAGTTGTGTCCATTTAGTCCTTTAACTGTTTAAATGTATTGCCATGTCACCTTTTTAGTCAATAGTAAATGATATGGTAGTGTATAGTTGATTGTGGGTGTTTGATTATATCAACTAAATTTATTCGAAAAAGGAAATATATTACAAGATACACCTAACAAGTACAAATGGAATTTGAGAATTTGGAATACAAATTACTTTCTTAAAAACCAACATTGTTGAACCAACTAGAGTTGTTTGGGTTTATATCATCAAGGTGTTGAGAGGTTTATTGTTGTGAATTGTAGTGTTTGTTCGCAAAAGATGTGTTCTGATAGTTATTTCCCTGTGTATGATCATATTGTTGTGATGGTTGTATGTTGTGATTAAAGGTTTGTCCCGCATAAACGTTATCAGTTTGTCGTACTTCAGGGTTATGCGTTCTGAAATGATGTGTTGGGGATGAGTTATGATAATAAGGCTAGAATGGTTGTGAAGTGTTTTGTCCGAATTCGTTAAAAGTGTTTTGGTAACATCCATCGACGGGACTAACATCATTTTCGTTAGTTGTTGGAACTTATTGTCGGCGAGGCTTTGCTGGTGGTTGTGGGACATATCATTTTTTGCATTGATCACGCCTTTGGTCCCCTTCACTGCATCTGCTACAATGTATACCCTTTGGTAACTCACCTTGTGACAATATTCGGTTGGTGTTTTTTGGACGGCCAGGTTGTGGGCTATACATTTGAGGAGGTACAATAGGACGTATATGAGATGGAAACTCCCATTCATACACATCTCCAACAAAGTGGATGGATTCTGCGTACGTGGCTTGGTATTTTTCCTTTCTAAACCAATCTGCTACAAATTGTACGCAATCTGTTGTATGCAAAAATCTAGTTACAGCTATCCCGTGCCCACAAGGTATGCCTGAAATCTGCCATTTACGACATTCACATGTATGGTTTCCAAAGTCAACCAATCGGGTATAATGACCATCCATGTTGCACTTTTAATCTTCCTTTTCTCCACCTTATCCGCGGCCCAATTTGTGATTTCGTACTTCATATTTGCTGGTAGAAAAAGGCAGATTATAGATTATTTATAAATTTTTTGTAGAGTTTGACTTTTATAATTAAGAAAGTAACTACCTGCAGCTTCACGCCGATCGTAGTACCAATTTTGCACCATTTGCCGGTACGAATCTGTCATCATTGTTATTGGTAGCTTTCATGTCTTTCTTGTACAATTATTGAAGGACGTTTACACACGAACCAAATACGTAAAGTCTTGAACTTTATGTATCAAAATGAAGAGATGACGAACTAGATAATAGAACAAGTATATTGATGATGAATAACTAATAAAGATGATGAAATAGATGAAGATTAAGCAAGGATTAAACTAAAAAAGAAAGATTAGATTAAGGAAGGAAAAAGAAAAAAACAAAGATGGTGTTTTTCCTAGTGAGAGAAACAACCACCTTTCTCTCTCTAAAACTAATCAAATGGAAAGCACACACACAAATGAGGATTAGGAAGCCTTTTATACTAACTAACAAATGCTTAGGAGGCCTTCCTCATTTGTGTGTTCGGGACTAAATCCCGTTACATAAAACAATAATAACTAAAAACTCTCGACATCATTAAATAACATTTTTCACGAGCTTCGCAACGATATATTATATGACCATCACTTTAATTACTTCTAACAATCTCCCCCTAAGGGGTGGTCATGTAATATGTGACTTCACTTCTTTGTTGTTGCAGACTTTGAAGCTCGATGTCTTGAGAGTTTCTTCATAGTTCCTTTCATGACTTGTGATCTTGGATCTTTGATCTTTGCCTTGACTTGATCTTGTAACTTTGCCAGCTTGTGTTCTTGTGTCTTTCTCCACATACTCATGTTTTGTGTTGACTTGAAAGCTTGTTAACAATCTCCCTTGATCATCAGAGAAGCGGAAGTCTTTGTCTTTAGATGTTCTTGAGCTTTCTTCATTTATATGAGCATGTGGTCTTGAATTACGACTTCTTGAAGTTACGCCACCGTTTGCATTCCTCCGGTTTCCCGTTATACAGTAAGAATACGGTACATGTGATTAGGTAAGTTCAAAGAACTTCCTTGACAGGGCTTCCGGCTATGGTAGTCGTTCTCAATACTTGAATTTATCGAAAGATAATTCATAGTAAGGAGTGAATCATACAGTTCCATTCTGCTGATTAAGTTGTCAATTCAATTTCCTGGAACAAGTTTGAATCAATTAAGAATCAAACCATTGTTGCTTTCCAGTTGACACAAGTTTGATTCATATAGAATCGCACAAGTTACCTACCGCAGTGCTGTTTGATGATGACACTGGAAGGATTTCCATTCATCACTGTAAATACTGAAAAGTATTACTCTGAATGTTCTGGCAAGATCATAAAGATATTGCGTCGAGACCTGGAACAAGTTTGAATAAATTAAGAATCAAACCACTGTTGCTTTCCAGTTAGCATATGTTTAATTCAAACTGAATCATACATATGACCTACCGCAGTGCTGTTTGATGTTAACACTGGAAGGATTTCCATTCATCACTGTGAATACTAGAGAGTATCACTCTGAATGTTCTAGCAATACCACAAGGATAGAGCGTAGGACTCTGTAAATTATCGCATGTGTTCTTGTGATGAACGACAATTGATATATGGAATAAGTGTCCTAATGAGATTTTTGATGAATCTCGTTGGCTCTAGACTCTATAAGTGCACGTTTATTTGGTGATCGGACGCTGGAGCAGACTGCCACCTATTCAATATCTACTATCTCGGAGTGAGAAAGTCGATAGAAATGAGTTGAACTTCGTGACAATAAAACAAACTTATTTTGAGAGAAGCTTGAGTAGGCTGGGAAGGGTTATGCATTGCATCACTGGGTCCATGATGCTTTGTCTTCAATACCAGAAATCATCAACATGATTCTGATAGTAGATGTATTGACCCGGTTTCTGCCTAAGTTGTATGGAGGGCTATTTCTTTTCACCCTTTATCCTTACATTTCTTTTTCATTCTTCAACCCCTTCAATGCTTACCAAGACGTCATAACTAGCACCTTGTTGTGATTGTTCCAGTGCTAGCTTAAGTCATTAGTCGGCATTATTCCCGTACACTCAACTACTCCATCTTTCCTAAGGACTTCTAAGTTCTACTGGATTGTCCCTGGGAAGATCCCTCCGGTTCTGGTTGGATCATAGGACGAATACCTAACCACCGTTTGACACCAATACCGTCGTGAATTAATGTGTTGAAGGGTATAGATATCGTAACCAGAAAAACCTGTTGAAAAAGCAATCAAGGTGTTGAAGAACTCAGAGTTTACACCTTGAAGGTTTTTTGTATTACCCAAAACGCTCCCCTACATATGTGCATCAAAAAAGGAAAGGTTTTTGCACATATTAGGAAGAGAAAGCACTTATATCAAAGATCTTATCCAAGAATCACTATTCTCCCCCTCAAAAATTGCATGAAATTAAATTTTTGTGAACCTAGTGATGAAACATGGAGAGAATAATGTGTCATGAAACTTTGGAACAAATGTTTATGAAATAATTATACTCCCCCTCGAAAAGAGATTCTATTTAGAATAGGGGAGTATATGAGCACATTGTTTTGAAATACTTTAAAAAATTATGCTCAAAAGTCCGAGAAAAATTGTGTTCATGAGCTTAAAACTTTGAATGTTTTGATATAAGCTCATGACCGAGAAAAACGAATTTCTCGCTGTTGAGGATAAGTAAAAGACTTTCCTTTATTTAGGGACCGAGTTATAGTCTGACATGTGACTATAAGCCATTATGAGAAGAAAGTAGAAAAGACATGTTTTGAAAATGTTTGAACTCTCATTCAAACTTTATGTACGTACCTGTGTCGTTATTGAACAACATTTCTAAGTACGTCCATATTATCGATGCTGAGAGACATGTCGGAGAAGAATATTTTTTGGTATTTTTTGAAAGATTTTCTCTTTTTTTATTTTGTTTTTATAGGTTTTATATTTTTGTATTTTGATTTTCTGATAAATATATACAAGATTACTACGAATGTGCAAGACGTTCAAGTTCATCAGGTGTGAAACTACGCATACCAAGTCGACGAACCAAGAATTCAAATCTGTCTTGAGAAAGAGCTTTGGTGAAGATGTCGGCTTGTTGGTAGTCCGTCTTGACAAAGAACAGTTCGATCGTTCCTTTTTCCACATGCTCCTTTATGAAATTGCATCGGACAGCTATGTGCTTGGTCTTGGAGTGTTGGACCGCGTTGCAGGATATGGCTATGGCTGATTGTGAATCATAATAAATAGGGACTTTGTTAAAGTAAAAGCCATAATCCGTGAGTTGTGTTCTCATCCAAAGGACTTGGGCACTACACACGGATAGAGACACATATTCTGCTTCCGCGGTGGACAACGTCGTACAATCTAGTTTCCTTGATGACCAGCTCACTAGCTTCTCGCCTAAGAATTGTGCCCCACCGGAAGTGCTCTTGAATGTATCATGACACCCTACATGGTCGGCATATGAAAAACCAGTGAGTTTAAAACCAGAATCCTTCGTATACCAGAGACCCATGTTAATGGTTCCCCGGAGATAACGAAAGATCCTTTTAACCTCCTTGAGGTGCTTCTCGGTTGGCTTAGCCTGGTACCGAGCACATAAACAAGTAGCATGCACAATGTCCGGTCTGCTTGAGGTTAAGTACATAAGGGACCCGATCATACTTCGGTATTTTGTAGCATCTACAAATGTCCCTTTCTTATCCAAATCAAGCTTGTGTTTAGTGTCCATTGGAGTACCAATAGGATCACAGTTATCCATACCAAATTTCGTTAGAATCTCAAGCACATACTTGGACTGATTTATGAAAATACCACGGGGGGATTGGTGAACTTGGAGACCAAGAAAAAACGTCATTTCCCCCATCATGGACATTTCGAATCGACTTTTCATAAGGTCGGAAAATAATATGGAATATTTTGGGTTAGTAGAACCAAATATAATATCATCTACATAGAACTGACCACCAAGATGTCGTTGCCGTAGTGCTTGATAAACAACGTTGGATCAATAGTTCCTTTGCTGAAGTGATTTTGGAGAAGAAATGATGATAATTCGTCGTACCATGCCCTCAGTGCTTGTTTCAAACCATAAATTGCCTTTTTCAACTTGTAGACATGGCTTGGATGTTCGGTGTTGATGAAACCTTCAGGTTGACATACATACACATCTTCTTTTAACGGCCCATGCAAGAAAGCCGTCTTCACGTCCATTTGATACACTATGAATGATTTGTGTGCGGCGTATGCCAAGAAAATCCTAATAGCTTCCATCCGAGCAACCGGGGCAAAGGATTCTGCGAAGTCAGTTCCCTCCTTATGTTTATAACCTCTTATAACTAACCGAGTCTTGTTCCTAATGACCGTTTGCTCCTCATCCATCTTGTTTTTGAATAACCATTTCAGAGTAAGGGGGTAGATATTGTCCGGTCGAGGTACTAACTCCCATACATCAAGCCGGATGAACTGATTGAGTTATTCTTGCATAGACTTAATCCATGATGCATCGGTCATTGCTTCCTTCACACTTGCTGGTTTCATTGTGTTGACTGATAGTGCATAGATGCACATATCACCGTCGGTACGCAGCTGATTTCGTGTTGAGACTGGTCGTGTGAGATCGCCAATCACTTGAACCAAAGGATGATTCTTAGTCCATTTGTGTTCATGTGGAAGTGTATGAGAAACTTGATGCGAGCTCGACTGGTCCACATATGGTGTTGAAGGCTGAGTAGAACTTGTGGAAGCTGCAAATGGATTAACAAACTCGTGTTCGTTAAGCATCGCATTGTTTGCATTTTCAGCAACAATTTCATTCTGAAGATGAACATGGGTAGGAATTTGCTGAGAATGTTGTTGAGTTGCGTCAGTAGTCGGAGAAGTGGTTGGAATGTTTGGAGTCAATATGGTGGAGGTTGGCGTAGATGGTCTAGATGCAGTCGGAGGTTCTTGAACTACCATAGCAGGTGCAGCCGTGGCATTTTGAGGAACACCAAATGACGAAGGACCCTCCATATATTCATCATAGATTGGCCCAAATAAAACTTCCAAGTCACGTTCCGATGGTTGTAACGATGAGATTGCTGACGGTGCAAATTGAAGCGCGAGTCCTGAACTTACGTGTCCAGAAGTCTGACCTTGAAGCTCGGGATGTGAACTTCTATGCTGAAATGCTTTACCCGAGAGTTCATAAAAGGTAACGTTCATAGTCTCCATTACCTTTCTTGTCCTTCGATTATAAACCCTGTAAGCACAAGCAGTTGAATAATAACCAATGAAAAAGCTAATATCACCTTTAGGTTCAAGTTTACCGATATCTTCACGATCATTCTTGGGATAACATAATGCACCGAAGACATGTAAGAATGAGATATCCGGTTTTCTTCCATTAATGATCTCATAAGGTGTTTTGTTGAAACGGGTGTGAATACAGAGCGGGTTTGAGTATAACATGCAGTTGCTATAGCGTCAGCCCAAAGGAATAACGGTGCACTGGAGGATAGAAGCATTGTTCGAGCAGCTTCAACTAACGTACGATTCCTCCGTTCCACGACTCCATTTTGCTCTGGAGTTCTTACAGCCGAAGTTTGATGAGAAATCCCAACTTCGTCAAAATAAGCTTTCAATTTATGATTGGTGAATTATGTGCCGTTATCCGTTCTCACAATAATGACAGGGGCTTGCAGTAGTACTGATGTTTTCTTCAGGAAATTAATAATTACATCAGGGGCTTCATCTTTCGAAGCAAGAAAATGAACCCATGTGTAACGAGAATAGTCATCCACAATGACAAGGACATACCGTTTTCCATTAATGCTTTTGATTCTCATTGGGCCACACAAATCCATATGTAAGAGGTGTAACCTATTCGTTGAGTTGGGAACAGGTTTGGGTTTGTGAGGCTTCTTCTTACTTTTACCTTGCTCACAGGAAGGACAAAGATGGTCTTTTGTATATTTAAACTTTGGAAGACCGGTAACGAGATCATCTTTCGCAAGTTGGGTGATGGCATCGAAATTGAGATGAGATAACCTTTGATGCCATAACCATGACTTTGTTGATGTGGCTCGGGCCATGTGACAAATTGGAGAAGCAACAGACATTTGAAAATGATAAATGGTGTAAAGGTTGGTGGTACGATTTCCTTTCAACAAATCAATTCCTTCAAGATCTCTTACAAAACATGTATGACTTCTGAAAGCGACCTCCAAGTCTGAATCACAAAATTGCCCAACCGAGAAAAAATTATGTCCCAAGCCATCAACAAAAGAGACTCTGGTGATGATTATATTTCCCCAATGAAGATCACCATAGCCTAGAATTGCCGCAACATGATCATTTCTAAATCGAACAGTTCCCATGAAGCACCATACAAAGTTTTTGAGAAGGCTTCCATTCTCAGTCATATGTTTGGAACAGCCCGAGTCCACGCACCAGAGACAAATTTCAACAACCTGCCAATGATAAGAGAAGAAAATATTTTGGCAACCGATGAAATAGGTTCCTGAAGGGTTGGATGATAATTAAGCCATATCACATACCGACGTTTCACTGCCAGTATGAGATCTACTAGTGTCGATAATTTTGCCACTACAGTCAAAATTTCTACCAGTAGGCAACCATTTAGGGGTGAATCTAGGGCTACTAGGCTTAGCAAGACTTTCTGTGGACCCTACATGCGTACTTTCTGGAACATACACCTTAGCCTTAGGAGTGCGTTGTTGTTCACTGACTGACAGCTTGTCAATTCGAGTGTAACCACCATAGTTCAAACCATTCATAGTCAAACCACAAGCATCATGACTAAAAGTAAAGAAACATTTATTACATTTAGCACAAATAACTTCAGATTTCTCATTCCGAATAGCAAGCTTAAAGTCATTACATTCAGATGAATTAGGTTTCTGATTATGATTAAAAAGCGGTAAATTCCTAGGGTGTTCTTCTACTTCCACATTATGGATCTTGGGGCGACTACTTCTAGAGGCAAAAGGGACCCTATCATTCCTTGTATTGCTCGTAGGATGTGGCCTTCTGCTCTTAGTGTAGTTGTTTAGTCCTATAGAAGAAGACACACGTCTATTAGAATTAGCACTTTTTAAACCAATAACTTGTGGTTGAGTTATAGTGATCGGTTTTGTCCTAACGCTTGCTTTAAGTTGTTTGCTAGGCACAGAGGGAGAACTAACACGAAACATTCATGGGGAAATCACAGCAGTTTTCGTTCCAGCAACCTTGGGAAAAGGTGTTACAGCAATACGAGTGGGTCCCGAGGTTGCTGGTTTCTGGATCAGCGTATCCACAATCGAGCTAGGTTCAGAAGTCTTATCTTTTAACAAGGCCTTTAACTTACAGTTCTCACATATTTTATCAATAAGTTTCTGATAGACAGACTTACTTTGTTCAACAGCCCGCTTATACGAAACAACAACAAATTCTAAATCTGCAATCTTAGCCTTAAGCTTTTGAACATTACTATCACTAGCACTCTCTAACCCTGAAGAGGCCAAATTTGTTTCCGTAACCTCTCCTAACTGAGCCTGCAATCGAGCGATAGTTTGTTGCATTTCATTGTAAGCTTTTTCATACGAAATCTTGTCATATTTGCATTCATCACATTTTTTGACAAATTTATTCCAAAGATCGGTGAATTCTTTATCCTTTTTAATGACATAAGATTCAATTTTCTCTTTCATAAGATCAAGCTCAATTTGAAGGTTTGCATTATCCAAAACAGAGGTACCTAACTCAACTGGGCTACTATCAATACTATCACTTGCTTTAGAGAGACGGTCGAGATCGTTTTCCAAAAATTTGATTTTATCAAGAGATTCATCAGCTTCCTTTGCCAAAGATTTAAAGTCTTCAACAAAGTTGGCAAATTCTTTTAGAAAAGCGTTTTCCAAATTTCCTAACCGAGCATCAACTTGATTAATAATCGGATTAATATCGTTTTGAAGAATTTTCTGAACCTCAATCTGAACAGGTGATGTAAAATTTCCTCCGGTGATTTTGGAATTAACAACACGTTTAAGAACGACAAAGTTATCTTTAAGCTCGTTTAGAAATCGACTTGTGATACTCAGTTTAGGAGGGTCATCAGTAAATTCCTCACTTGGGAGCAAAAGCATTTCAGTACTCGTTTTAGACCGAATAAAAACAGTTGGAGGATTAATTTTCGGATAATAAACGGGTGGCACTTCTTTATCAAGCTTTTTCATTCTTAAACGAGTCTCTTCAGCAAGTTCAGTAGTTTCCTCGGAATCATGCACACTAGGAGGATCATGCTCATCAGACAATAACACACTACCATTATATAAAGTTTCATTAGTGGCCTGAACTTGCTTAAGGTATCCGGGATTAGGGGGAAGAGGGCAACCTAAAGCCAATTTGTATCGAGTGTAATTTATCTCATTCACTTTTGGTGCGAGCATATTTATCGTCTGCATAGTTTGGCCACGTTTAACTAAAAGGTTGTCTAATTCTCTAATCCTATCCTGAGCTTTGCAAAAATCCTCAAGAAGCCCATCTTCTCGAATTTTGAAATCATGTTTCAGCTTTTTTCGTTCTTCTTTTAAATCCAAAATAATAGATTTTTCAGTTGAAAGCTGTTTATTAAGAGAAGTGATTTCATCATTCAATTCGCTTATCTTTTTAGCACTACTTAAGTGTAAGGCATTTAATTTCTTAGTTGTGCATTTTTCTTGATAAACCGATGTAGCATGAGCTTGTTCAAGTTACTTGATTTTAGCATGATGAATCTCAAAACTTTTCTCCCGTTCCTTATATCCCGCAAGCTCAGTGGTCAATTTGGCATTAGTTTCTCTAAACTTATTATTAACCACCGTAGCATGATCTACATCCTTAGCAAGCTTATCAAATAGAGATTTATAATACGCATGTGTCTCATCAGGAAGGGTTGTAGGCTGAGCAACTTGATCCACACTAAGGTCCACACAGGGCTCCTTTAAAATAATATTACTATTATTCGTTTGGTCCCCGTGTGTCTTAGTGTAAGGCTCAAGCATCTCAGTATACTCTTCCTCCTGATTAGACATACAATATATATCATTATCATCAAAACTTGGGTGTACCTCAGAAGGACCGTCTGAATCATAGACGGGAGCTCTGTCATCATGCATTCCTGAGGTTGATGCTTGCTGTAAGTTTGCCATCAAGATGTAGTTGGCATTCACCTCTTCTTCCTCGTCATATTCTGCAGCAGAAGCCATTAGATCAAATTCCTCAGCTTGAAGTGGAATCCCTGCCTCTTCTTTTTGTGCTATGAGAAGCTGAGTCTGAAGATAAGCAACATCCCTCTTCTTTTTGGCTGTGCAATCTCGAGCATAATGACCAAATCCCCTGCAGTTGTAGCACTGAACCTGACGATTGTTGTTTCCATTTCCCGTACCAGTATTCTCAGCCCTTGCAGCCACAATGTTTCCCATCTGATTACCAACCGCTGGCACAACTAATAACCCATTCTGATTACCCACATTTGGAACATTCGGATTCTGACCACGGATTTGTCCATACTGATTTGCTACATTCCCAACATTCTGACCATATTGTAACCCCGTGTTTCCAACAACTACTAATTGGCGATCTTGATTCGCATTCATGAAAGGTTGAGCAATCTGCCTATTTCTAGTGTTCGAGGAGATTCTCTGATTGTTGTTGGTGGGGTTAATGGTAAATTTGAATGCCTTTGCGAGAAGTGCAAGACCAGTATTAATCGCATGAGTAGGGTCGGTGATGTCATCAAAACAGGCAATGGGTTGTTGTAAGTAGTTTACAGCAGTAGGAGGTTGATATCCATAAGAGGTGAGTTGTTGTTGTTGTTGTTGTTGTGGCGGGAAGTTACTTGATGAGGGTTGATGATAGGGTACCATGGGATATGACATAGATGATGGAGAGTTTGCCATAAAAGCCAATGGGTCTTGTGTCTTGGCACGTCTTTCAGCCCTAACTTCGTTAGCTTCATCTTGATTCATCTTCAAATAATCATATACTTGAGTGTAGTCCACGACATGAAGATCCTTGGTTTGATTGACAAGAGTGACATATCGTGACCATTCAGAAGGAAGATTATCAAGAAATTTGATGTTGGCAGCAATTTGAGCAGGTTCATGTTTGTTTCTTCTAAGATGATTCATGAGGGTTGAAAACCGATGATAATAAGGTTCAATTTGTTCCCCTTCAGTAGACGTAAATTTCTCCCATTCACGAAGCAACTTAGTTTCTTTTTCTTGTAAACCGATTTCACTGCCCTTCATCATTTTATGAATCCTAAGCCACATCTCGTGTGCGGTTTCACAACTATCGACAGCAGCATAAACATCTTCAGGAAGTCCCATAAGAATGACTTGAATTGCTTGATCATCAACGTCGAGTTGTTTGGATTTAGCTTCAGTTAATTCTTCATCCGTTTGCTCATGACTAGAGTCAGCTACTGGGTTAGTATTCGTAGGATCCCCAGGCACAATAATTGTTTTTCTAACGTACAGACCCTTTTGAATCGAGTTGACAATCAACTTTCCCAGAGGTTTACATTTTGCATAACGAAGGAGACGACTAGCCCATGTAGTGTAGTTCTCCTTGGTAAGCATGGGTGGACGATTCTCAGTACCCGCAGCATAAATATCTTGTTAGGATGTCATCGAAAGAGTCGTGTGTAAATCAGGATCTCAATTCGTAGAAAGCGGAGTGAAAGGTGTAATAGTTAAATCCCCTAAAGAAGAAACCAAAAAAACTTCAATGTAAAATTGCACACGAACGAAATTTTCAAAATCACGTTTTTCGAAAATCTTGAAAAATTTCCAAAGATATGGCAATATGAAAATTCCTCAATAAAGTGCAATGATTTCGCAATACTTAGAGTTGAAACAAATTCGCAATCCTTGAAATGGATATAAATCCGCAATTAAATCAATGATTTCGCAATTCCTAATTGCGAAATTATCACAAAATTCCGCAAATGTTAGGAATCAAGAATTCGCAATTACACAAATCAAGATTTCGCAATAGTCACCAAAAAATGCAAGATTCCGCAAACCACTCAAATCCAAGATTTCGCAATAGGGGTCTAATTCCGCAATATCAAACAATTTGCAATACCAATAATTGCGAAATGATGCACCAGATTCCGTAATAAGCAAGAATTCGCAATTGTTTGGATAAATTCAATTCCGCAATAGAGACAAAATTGCGGAATTATGTACTTTTTTCCTAGAAAATAGGATCTTGGACAAGGACGAGAAATGGCTCACTTTTTCGCAATTTTGAAGGATTTTAAGCCAATAAAAACCACCAAAACGCTAACCACGAATCCCTTGGCGAATGATACCACTTGAAGGACGTTTACACACGAACCAAATACGTAAAGTCTTGAACTTTATGTATCAAAATGAAGAGATGACAAACTAGATAACAGAACAAGTATATTGATGATGAAGAACTAATAAAGATGATGAAATAGATGAAGATTAAGCAAGGATTAAACTAAAAAAGAAAGATTAGATTAAGGAAGGAAAAAGAAAAAAACAAAGATGGTGTTTTTTCTAGTGAGAGAAACAAACACCTTTCTCTCTCTAAAACTAATCAAATGGAAAGCTCACACACAAATGAGGATTAGGAAGCCGTTTATACTAACTAACAAATGCTTAGGAGGCCTTCCTCATTTGTGTGTTCGGGACTAAATCCCGTTACATAAAACAATAATAACTAAAAACTCTCGACATCATTAAATAACATTTTTCACGAGCTTCGCAACGATATATTATATGACCATCACTTTAATTACTTCTAACAATTATTAACAGACTCGACGCTGTTAGAAGTACAATAATTATAACGGGGTCATGGAAAATACGCTCTCGACCATCTTTGAGGACCCACTTCAATTAAATTGTGGTACCCAGCAGGCTGAACTGCTTGCAGTATGTTCATGTTGGTTGTAAAATCCTCCACCGTGTACGCCTTGCATATCTTCTAGTAAAAAAATTTTGTCTTCTTCTTTTTCAAAGATAGGTTCATCATTAGATGTCGACAACATATACCATGAAAAGCTAATGGAAACTCGTTGCGTACTGCCAAAGCTATAGCTGCATGTCTAACAGATGGCGTAATGAGATACAAGGTAGGAACTTCATACGTACTTATGGTTCTCGCACCACAAATCCTTCATTTTTATATTTGGCATATAAACAAGGTAATGATGGATACTTGTATGCGGTGCATAATGATCGAATTTGCACACGTATTCATTCTTAATTAAATTTAAATGATCTTAAGCCAATCGCGACTTCAGAAGGTCTATGGTGCTTCGCATATGCTGATAATATGGCTCTTGTATTGTAGAACCCTTCAATACAAAAGTGTGTTTCTGTTATGCTACCAAACTTAGTGTCAACCCAATTCACCAAAAGTGATCTTTGGTTTTGGTGTTCATCTTAGAACGTTAGACGCAACCCTTTTGAAAATAAACTACCCCATTTACTCACAAGGACCATGGTACGTTCATGTGTTTACACTAAGGTCAAATAGATGGACCAGTATACGTATTGATTGTTTACCGCGTGACAACATTCGAATAAAAAGGTCAGGGCAAGCGATGGTTGGTGTTAAAAATTTTTGGGTGGGCTCTGAATTGTTAAATCCTGACCATGTTTATTCAGATAAAGTATACTTAATTGTCTCATTTGATTTGCTTAATAAACGATTTCATGTACAAAACATTCCTGAAACAATTATGTAAAAACTAGAAGGGGGGTTGAATAGTTTGTAGTTACTTTTTCAAAACATTTCGCATAACTCACTGTGCACGGTTCTTTAAACATGTCTGCGGTTCGTTATCACTAAAGAACCGCGTGTCCCTTTAAGGAACCGCCGATAGTGAACTAGGCTATTTATTACATGTTGATCATAAACAATCCTTGGTATCAAATTCTCGATCAAGCTTGACTAGATATGAGATGTGTTTGAATGAAAGATAAATACTACAAGTAAGAAAACACAAAAGCACATCAAATCAAGAGTACATCAAGCAATAGTCTAAACACTAAGCACGCACGTACTAAGCATAAGATTTTCCGCAACTAGGATGTTTAGACTAAGTAATGTATACTTGACCATAATCTAAACATGAAGCACACACGTACTAAGCCATAGCTTTTCCACAACTTAGATGCTTAGATTATGATATGCACACAACACACAACAACATATAAATGCATCAATAAGAGTAAAGACATAATTGTAAAGGAAAGTACCGACATGATGATTTATAGTGGTTCGATCACGAAGCTCCTCTTCGCCCTACTCCACTCCTCGAGTACACCTTACTCGAGAGTTACTTCACTAGTCAACAAACTCCTAAAGGTGGAGAAACCATACACAACGTCGCTTATCCAATTTCCGACTCTAAGCTAAAAGTCGAGTCCTAATCTTAGGTAGGACCAATCTACACACGTTACCTACTTCATCATTTTTCGACACAAGGCTAGATGTCGAGTCCTAATCTTAGGTAGGACCAATCTACACCCATCTACATCAATCTTCAAACTAGTTATGTTTTATGGCCCAACATAACAAACCTTATGTTTTATGGCCTAAACACATAAACCATATAGATCTAAGCACACAACACTTAGATCTATGACTCTAACATTATATCCAAGTATTAATAAACTTGGATCTACACAACTAACACCTAATCCAAGGATACCCATCACTTGGGTCTTATACGCTTACAAACACATCCAAGTGAACCTAACACTTGGATCTTCTACATATACATAGTAGGAAAACAATGACTTGATCTAGAAGGAGAGATCTTCATCATGTTATGAACCCAACACTTCATGGTAATGAAAGTGTTCTTCTCTTTGCACTTGAGATGATGAGAGGATTGAATGAGATAATCACATGTTAAACAAGAATAATCTAAACTAACTAATCAAGGATTTTAAAGATGTTTTTGAAGGAACTGTGCAAAAAGGCTTGAAAGAAAAGCTGGAAATGATCCACTATTTATAGGGCAAGAGTGAAACGGTCAAAAGCACTCGCGGTTCCTTATCAATAAGGAACCTCCTGCTTGGAGACCGTGCATTTTTGTCCTTTAGTGGGGATATACCATCTGGGGTAGTTTATACCTTCAAAGGATTTTCCTTTGGCATATGGAATATGCCAAATTCAAATTTAAAGAATATCCTTTGGAATATACCTTAGGGAATATTCCAAATTCGAATTTCCATTTTCTTTTTAATAAAACATTTTCTTAAAAATAAAGTTTATTAAAATCTTTTGTCACATTTGATTAAATGTAAGTTTTAAGAAAATATTAATCCTTGATCACTTAGTTAGGTTAATGACATGTTTATTCATACCTTGAGTGATTTATGCCGAATGCGATCTTGGAGGTGTCGAGAGAAGTATACAAATGTACTCTTGAGTGATTACGAGTACCTTAACATTTTACATAATGTGTTGCGATTTATTCGTTTGTCATCAACAAAACACGAAGAGAATATATCTACAAAACATCGTAATGTTTGCACTAACAATCTCCCCCTTTTTGATGATGACAAACAAGTAAACCATAACACATATTAAAATGTATAAGTTACTCGTTTACACTTACTTCTCCCCATTTCGTCGAATCAAAAAGGTAGTCAACGTCTTTGAAGAAAAGAAGAATCAACGTCGAGAGAGCACACATCCAAAGTGGTAATCATCGATAACACGTCATTTGAAGAAGAGAGGAATTGACGTCACGAGAGCTTGCATCCGAAAGGTTGTCTTCATTTGTAGAAGAGGAGGATCTACTTCGAGAGAACATGCATAAAAAAAGCTAATCATCCATTGCGGTTGTCGGTTGAGAAGCGAGAATCCAAACCGTAGACCTATCATCTAAAGATATTGAGCTTGCGTCATCCTAGTGAAGTCTTCAATCAACATAGGTTAACCAACTCCATGCATCATAAAATGCATATCTTCAAGATCCCATAGTTCATTACTTGCTAGATTTTCAATGAATGCAATTTAAGTAAGTCAACGATCGCAAATACAATGACTAGAAATCTTGCAAATGCTCCCCCTTGATATGAGCTCCCCCTTGCTTGAGGCACCAATAAAGGATAGTGACAAGCTACAAAGAAGGGTTAGAAAAGGCCTACAAAACAAAGTTAGTGGGCAAGAGCATATATAGCAAGGGTCACCAAAGCGGAATTAGCTTTAAACAACTCGAGTACAAAGAGAGGGACTCAAGAGAAAGCTAAAACAATCTTAACTTTTAGAAGTGTCAAAAATATGACAAGTTAAGAAAAATAAGAGGGCTATTAGGTAGAAAAGAGAACCCAACTTATTTTGGTTACTCCAAAAAAAATATAAAGAGGACTAAGAAAGAAAAGAGATGTCCAATTTATAAAAGAAAGAAAATTGTCGAGAGGACATACTCCACTTTAATATCATGGTAAAAATACCAAACTAAAGAGAGTATAACATGGACAATAAAATCAATTCCACATAGTCGAAAAGAGAGGAAGAATGACTATGATGGAAAAAGAAAATGATGACGATAAACAAGTCGTTTGCACAAACAATGACAAGCATTGAAGAAAGAAGTATGCACGCGATGCTATCAATCCAAAAAAATAAAAAGTCCAAGGAGAGGATTTTGACAAGATCAAATCACAACTGATGGAATAGAGGTAGAGAAGAAACATACATACCAATTGCAATGATAATATGTCAAAAGGGTAAAAAGCTTAGAATTTTTGAAATCACCCAAGAAAATTCAAGATCTAACCAAAATCCTCTCAAAAGGTTAAAAACTTAGAATTGTTGGAATCACCCAATCCAATTGTAAATTTTAACCGCAATCAACTCTCAACAACGGGAGAGACAAAAAAAATCTCAAATCAAAGACATTGTTTACCTTAAAAATAATTCCTTTAGAAAGCTCCAAAAGCTTTAAGTCGGGAATCAAGGAACAAAAATAAAGAGAAACCAAAAGGGAGGATAAATCTACGGTTAAGAAAATTACTAGATATAAGACATTATAGGCAAGGATGCTTATGAATGTCGACACCAAAAAGATGACTCAATGATATAGAGAAAAATATCAAATAAGCCAAAGAAAAGAAAAACCAAGATGGATGGTGTTTAGCATACGATAAACTACATGCTCAAAGTTTCGTAGCTCTTCTCAATCATTGTGAATGTTCAAAGAACAATTACATGACAAGGAAAGGGTAAGGCTCGACTCAACTTAGTTTAGAAAGAATAAAAGCGAAAGACTCAACTTAGAGAGGCATGATTAAAATAAATCGAAAGAGACTCAACAAAGAAGTTAAGGATAACTTCACAAAATAATGTAAGAATACTATACCTTATTAGGTGATAGTGAAGTCTTAAAGGAAAACGAGAGAAGAAACTCAAAAGAGAAGAAAAGAAGGTATCTTCAAGAAAACTCGTCAAAGATAGAGATAGACCAAAAATGAACAAAGGGACTCGCTGGCCGCGGTTCGTTAAATAGGTCCGCGGTTCATTATCAATAATGAGCCGCTAGGTTATTTGAAGAACCGTGAACATTGGGTGTCCAAAAACGATTATCGACTTAAAAGAAAATCACTTGGTCAAAAAATTTAACATAAGATGCTAAATGGCTTGAAAGTCAATGCTTCAGATATGACTTTTAACAATTGCACTTGCAAGTTAAAATTACTTGAATATTTCGAAAGAAATATTTAAGTTGTCAATCTTACTAGGAGAGGAATTAGATTTAAATCTAACATTAATTGACAACCGAGTGAGAAAATAAATAAAGAAAGAAAGATCACAAGGACAACGAGATCCAAGACCCAAAGACAAATCATGTTGAAAAACATGAAAAGGAATACAAGAGAATAAAGATCATACAAAGATGTATGAAACACAAGCCTAAAACTTAAGCATAATTTTAATCTTAGTTACACTAGAATTCTAAGATTTGCTTAAATTGGATGTTTTCGCAATAAGTAATCCACATGCTTAAATGAAAGACAAGGTGGTGGTGGAATTTGGTGGAGAAGGCTTGGTGATAATCTTGTAATTCAACTCATCATAGATATAAGACATGACAAGATGTTCATATTGACAATAATGACAATATGTTCCATGATGCATGACATAATCATGTGATGGAGTAAGAACGCAAAAGGGAAGTGCTGGAAAAAGAGAGTTTCCAAAATCAGTATCCTTAGAAGGAGAAAAGATTTAATTAGGTGTGTTCTTTGGTGAATTTGGATTGAAAGAGATTTTAGAAAAAAGTGGATAATCAAGGCTTTCATTTGTGAAAAATACATTTTGCTTTGGTGTGAAAGAGATTTCAAAATGATTTGGGTTAAGAAGAGAAAGCACAAGATATTTTGGGAGTGACCAAAGGTTTGAAACAATGATTCTAAAGGGTGATGGAACAATTGGGAAATTTTGGAAAACCCGTTTTTAAAGGTGTCTGCCCGCGGTTCCTTTTTTCCACAGGCGGTTCCATATCGATATGGAGCCGCGGTCTCTATAAAGAACCGCCCACAGAGGGTGTTTTTGGAGGATAAGGGAATTTTTCTAATTTGGCAAATCCTAATGTTCTAGTCTAACTTATCATAAAGTTATGCTAAAGAGCAATAAAAACTAGAACACACACAAAGGAAAAACACATAGGTTCAATTAGCACGTAGGAAGAAGGCTAAGAAAAACCTAATGGCTATAAAATAAAAAGACTCCTAATGACATACAAAGTTCATCAAAGTAAACTATCATTAGTCATATTCAGGAAAAGCCATTTACCCAATTTAGAGAATGAGTATGAGACTATCACTAGAGGTGCTCAATTAAGGCTAAGCACGACCGTTTTTACGAGTTATAAAATAACCCATCTTCCCACATGGAAGTAATTCAACCGTTAGGTCAAATTAAGATTCTAGTGCATAAATTCTCTAGTAGTCATTCTCAAGTTAGACGCAATGTAATTCCTACATTTGTCTAATAAAGTGTAGCAAGGATAAAAGTGTATGACGACACAATGCACAACCTAATGAGGGTAAAGAATGCACCATTGCATATCTTGTCAAACAAGTCTAGTTAAGGTTATTTACCTTAGTAGAACTTGAGCCAAACACTTTGAAGTGTATAAACAACGTTTACACAAAACAAAGGAACACTCTTGATTGGTCTTTCGGAGATGACAAATTTACAAATTGCATTGCAATGTAAATTACTTGAGTATTTCATATGAAACATCCAAGTTGTCAAAACGACTCCATTGTGCATTATAAGCAATTAATAAACAAAATATGTCTAATAATTTGAACAAGTAGATTCAATATACCATCATCAACACAAGTGTGAGTTATGATCCGATGTATATTATTGATAAACCACATTTATGTCTACACTAAAAAACATGTCAATTAGATTCGATAATGATACCAATCATAGTTTGAATAATGAATTGATATTTAATCGAAATCTTTCTTGATTCCCACAAACACTCCTTTAAGAGAAAATAGCTAAGATTTTCAAAGGGTGTTTCATGTTTTATAGTGAGACATTAATATACTTGAACTAATAACACAATGATCGAATAAGACGACCCACATCAATAGATTTGACAAGATCCCAAAGCTTTCAAACCTAAAAGTGTTAAAGAACATGCCAAGGTGTACAAAATGTTTATGTAATTGTAAACCAAGAGATGTTAATCCTATATCCAATGCACACATATGTAGACAACTAAGTAACACTACTACCAATAGTAATGATCACTTAAGAATATCCGAAGACAAAAGAAAAAACACAAAAGCATTCGTCTTTGTTTTGAGTGTTAGATACACCAAAGTATACATAGCTTGATTTTATTTGAAAATAGTTTTCGACCCATTTCAAAATTTAATTAAGTTCAACACTTTATAAATATATCAATTTACAAAGATATATCAACAAGAGATGTCCAACTTAATATAAAAGAGTAAAATACAAGTTTTACGACAAACCGAGACTCAATACTTTGGACAAAGTATAGAACTTAGAAAACATCCAAAATTTAAAGTTTGAATAAAGGTTTGGAAAAACTTTTAATAGAATGGAAATTTAATTACGCTCGAAATGACGGGTGGCACGACTTCTACGAACTTACGGTTGATTTTATATGATTTTTCAAAGTTTGCAAAAATCTGTGTCGGACTGACTGCGGTTCCTTATTGATAAGGAACCTCGGGGAACAGATAAAGAACCGCGACCAGTAGGCAAAAATTGAGTCTTTGGCCAAAATCATTTTGTAACATTTTGGAAGGACTTAGGACTCTAAAAAATCATTTTAGACACATAGGACTCGTATTTTAGAGTTAATTATGACACAAAATATTTGTATACTTCCAAACATGAAAAGATTTGTTATCAAGCTATTATACGAAGTTTATTTAACACCAAAACTTATACGAATGAAACAACAAAACACATTTCATAAGTAATCACTCTTCATAAACAATTTGATACAAAGATCGTCTCTATTTTTAAAAACCCTTTTCATTTTTTAAAAACCATTTGTTTTGAAAAAGAGAGCAAAGATCGATCCAAGCTTTAAAGTACAATATACTTCAAAGATCTTGAATAACCACGCTCTGATACCAATTGTAGAAACTAGAAGGGGGGGGGGTTGAATAGTTTCTAGTTACTTTTTTAAAACATTTCGCATAACTCACTGTGCGCGGTTCTTTAAACATGTCCGCGGTTTGTTATCACTAAAGAACTGCGTGTCCCCTTAAGGAACCGCCGACAGTGAACTAGGATATTTATTACATGTTGATCTTAAACAATCCTTGGTATCAAATTCTTGATCAAGTTTGACTAGATATGAGATGTGTTTGAATGAAATACTACAAGTAAGAAAACACACAAGCACATCAAATCAAGAGTACATCAACCAATAGTCTAAACACTAAGCACAAACGTACTAAGCATAAGCTTTTCCGCAACTAGGATGTTTAGACTAAGTAATGTACACTTGACCATAATCTAAACATGAAGCACACACGTACTAAGCCATAGCTTTTCCGCAACTTAGATTTTTAGATTATGATATGCATACAACACACAACAACATATAAATGCATCAATAAGAGTAAAGACATAAATGTAAAGGAAAGTACCGACATGATGATTTATAGTGGTTCGGTCACGAAGCTCCTCTTCGCCCTACTCCACTCCTCGAGTACACCTTACTCGAGAGTTACTTCACTAGTCAACAAACTCCTTAAGGTGGAGAAACCATACACAACGTAGCTTATCCAATTTCCGACTCTAAGCTAAAAGTCGAGTCCTAATCTTAGGTAGGACCAATCTACACACGTCGCCTACTTCACAATTTTCTGACACAAGGCTAGATGTCGAGTCCTAATCTTAGGTAGGACCAATCTACACCCATCTACATTAATCTTCACACTAGTTATGTTTTATGGCCCAACATAACAAACCTTGTGTTTTATGGCCTAAACACATAAACCATATAGATCTAAGCACACAACACTTAGATCTATGACTCTAACACTATATCCAAGTATTAACAAACTTGGATCTACACAACTAACACCTAATCCAAGGATACCCATCACTTGGATCTTCTACCCTTACAAACACATCCAAGTGGATCTTCTACATATACATAGTAGGAAAACAATGACTTGATCTAGAAGGAGAGATCTTCATCATGTTATGAACCCAACACTTCATGGTAATGAAAGTGTTCTTCTCTTTGCACTTGAGAGGATGAGAGGATTGAATGAGAGAATCACATCTTAAACAAGATTAATCTAAACTAACTAATCAAGGAGTTTAAAGACGTTTTTGAAGAAACTATGCAAAAAGGGTTGAAAGAAAAGCTGGAAATGATCCACTATTTATAGGACAAGAGTGCAATGGTCAAAAGCACCCGCGGTTCCTTATCAATAAGGAACCTCCTGCTTGGAGACCGTTTTTTTTGTCCTTTAGTGGGGATATGCCATCTAGGGTAGTTTATACCTTCAAAGGATATTCCTTTGGCATATGGAATATGCCAAATTCAAATTTAAAGAATATTCTTTGGAATATACCTTAGGGAATATTCTTTGGAATATTCTAAATTTAAATTTCCATTTTCTTTTCAATAAAACATTTTCTTAAAAATAAAGTTTATTAAAATCTTTTGTCACATTTGATTAAATGTGAGTTTTAAGAAAATATTAATCCTTGATCACTTAGTTAGGTTAATGACATGTTTATTTATACCTTGAGTGATTTATGCTGAATGCGATCTTGGAGGTGTCGAGAGAAGTATACAAATGTATTCTTGAGTGATTACGAGTATCTTAACATTTTACATAATGTGTTGTGATTTATTCGGTTGTCATCAACAAAACACGAATAGATTATATCTACAAAACATCGTAATGTTTGCACTAACAAATTACTTCAATGATTCCACCACCATTTTATGTTACTCATCTTGGAACCTCACTTGTAATTTCTGGAAGTTACATTCATGGAGATGTGAGAATTATTTGTGCATGGTTATTAGAAATTGATGATGTCGGGTTTTTTAATTCAACTACTTTACTATTCACTCGTGTTATGCCCTATTATGATCTGCCAAAATTATTAGGATTTACGATTGATGGAGAGCCAATAATTGATGCTGATGTCAACAGAGTAATGTTTCTTAACGTTGTGCAAGTGTATAACCAAAATTTGCAGTCATTTGAAAACCTTGGAGCTATGCAAGGAAATCGTGGGTCATTCATCGTTGGTCCATACAAAGAAGCCTTAATTCTGGTTGACCGTCCTCAAAATGAAGTTATATACGGAAATTAAGTTCGTATTAGGACGTCATGTGTCTTTCTAATAATTTAAGTGTTTCCACTTCGTCTTTGTGTTTTGTGTTAGTGCTAGTAACTATGTTATGTACTATTTAATGTTTTCAAATCAATGTAATCTATGGTTTGTTTTAAATAAGTAAATTTTAAATTACAAGTAAATCTACACATACAAAAAGAAGATAGATATTATTATATTTATTCTGAAAGGATTAATAAGCATACACTGGAAAACAACACAAATAAAGGCAGAAACTAAAAGAACACATACAACATGTCCTTATCAAAGAACACAAAGTAAAACATAAAATAAAAGTAACCATAAACGACATTGTTGTCAAACACCGTAACGATGTTTTTCAAGGTGATGTTAAGATAATATTCCATCGGTCTCGGGTTAAACACGGACACGTTTTTAAGTATCAACACAACCCCAACTGATATAGACTTTTTGTATCCCTCTTTTTCCATAACTTTGTGATAAACTGTACCAGAAACAATACCAGATGTATCTTTAAGTGTTACATTTAGGTCGCCAATTGAATTTAGATTACAACTTTTAACTACCGCCACAACTCTTTCAAGTTTCCCTTTCGGTGTCATAAAGCTTTTGATGTCACCTAAACAACCAATCACACTACTCCCTTCATCAGCTAAATACTGTATTGCGCAAATCCAAGGGTCACGAGTAAAATAATCATCCTCACTTGCATCTTCAACTATTTTCTTTACAAATTCTTGAGTAGATGTTCCAACAACATCACCAGCTTCCATCGTCAATGTTGCTTTTCTATACTTTGCCTGTTGAAGAATACCAGCCGGTCCTGGAATGATCCTAATTGGTTTTTCAACACTAGTTGGACGAACAGCCGGGGTCAAAGGTAGGGGCTGGTTGGGTTGTGAAGCAATTAGATGACCCGGGGACGAAGTACGTGCCATATTTGGTTGTGTGGAAGAACCACCGACATTGTACAATTTGTTTTGGTAACGAGAATTGTTATCTTCAGCCATACTTTAAAGATAATTTGTATTTTTTAACATAATATGTTGGCACTTAACCTATGTATATATAGTGTTCTGTTGTCCCATAGATTACGTGATGATTAAACAAGAAAGAAAGGTAGAAAATAGATGAGTTCTAGAGAGAGAAAAGAGAGAGAAGTGTGTGAGAACTTGTGAAATATTAGATTAAGAGAAATAGAATAACCAACCAACCTCTCCTTACATGCAAGGAGAAGTTTATATAGCCTTGCCTACATGTGGCATGATGGGCTATATGATAATGGGTCAGGCTTTCCTTTTGGGCTTTGGTTACTTATGAATGAACCTTAGCTTAAAGTTAAGCCCGTAATATACGACTAACCTACTACCTATTACAACGTTCTAATATACGATACATAATAAACATATGACTGAGCATTCTTGTTTGACTCAATATTTTGAGGCAAACAATCTCCCCCAATGAGAGGTCATTACCCTTTATGAGAGGTCATTATCCTTTGTCATTTGGACATTTGTAGAGATTACTAATCTCGCCATAAGTGAGTCTTGAACGTGTAATAGTAGTCTTTTTCCTTCATGTTGTGATCTTTGAGCCTTTGTCGTTGTCTTTCGACTTTGTCTTTTGATCTTGAGATCTTCAAATTATCCTTGACTAGTCTTTGCCATCTTGCAATCTTGTGTCTTCATCCACATGCTCACGCTATTACTTGTTGAATATGTCTTTTGGCATGAGTATGTGGTTTTGAATCTTTCACTTTGTTGAGTACACCGTGACGTCACCTTCTTAAGATAAAACATAGACACGGACTGAATGGCTTTGACATTCGTCCTAAATCGGTAGCGTTTTACCTCCGGTCGGTGAAGACCGTTATACGATATTAAATATCGTACCTGTGATAGGTAGATTCAGTTAATAATCTCCTTAACAGGGTTTCGCGGCTGTACTAGCCGTTCTCTTTACTCGACCATCTCAAAGCAAGACTGCGAACATAAAGAGTAAATCAATTGGATAGATATCCGCTTGATTAAAGTCGTCAATTCAAATTCCTGGAACAAGTGTGATTCGTAAAGAATCTTACCATTGTTGCTTTCCAGTTGACACAAGCTTGATTCATAAGAATCTCACAAGTTACCTACCGTAGCGCTGTTTGATGTTGACGCTAGAAGGATTTCCATTCGTCACTGTGAATATTAATGAATATCACTCTGAATGCTCTGGCAAGACCATAAAGATATTACGTAGAAACCTGAAACGAGTTTGAATCAATTCAGAATCAAACCATTGTTGCTTTTAAGTTCTACATATGTTTAATTCATAAAGAATCTTACATACGACTTACCGCAGTATTGTTTGATGTTAACACTAGAAGGATTTCCACTCATCATTGTGAATACTAAGTAGTATCACTCTGAGTGTTCTAGCAATATCACAAGGATATGGCGTAGGACTCTCTTGTTCGTCATCCGTGTGTCCTAACGAGATTTGATTGATCTCTTGGCTCTAGACTCGATTTGTGCACTTTTAGTGGTCGGAGGCTGGAGCAGATGCTACCTATTCAATATCAACTATCTCGGAATGAGAATGCTAATAGAAGTCATGTTGTTCTCCGTGACAATAAAACAAACTTCTTTTGAGAGAAGCCTGAGTAGCTAGGAAAGGGTTGTGCTTCACATCACTGGGTCCATGATGAGTTGTCTTCATGATGTGTTGACCCGGTTTCTGCCTAAGTTGTATGGAGGGCTTGTTTCTTTACACCCTTTATCCTTACATTTCTTTTTCATTCTTCAACCCCTTCAATGCTTACCAAGACATCATTACTAGCACCTTGTTGTGATTGTTCCAGTGCTAGCATCAGTACTTAGTCGGCATTAAGCTACGTTCATATTCTACTCCATCTTTCCTAAGACTTCTAATAATCTATTGGATTTTCCCAGGGAAGATCCCTCCGGTTCTGGTTGGATCATATGACTTAAACCTAACCACCCTTTTGACACCAATAACATCGTGAATTAAAGATGTTGTGGGTATTTGATCGTAACCACGAACCACTTTAAAAATTCTAACAAAGTGTTTGAGAAACATTTCACACCTTGATAGTTTTGTCGTTTTAGAAATGCTCCCCCTTTACATGTGCATCGATGATAGAAAATATTTTGCACATGTAGGTGAGAGTTAAAGTGCTTGAGTCTTATATAAGATAACATTTTAGTCACATTTTCTCCCCTATCTCTAATATATAAAATCTTTTGATATTAGAGTTACCAAATTTGATTAAAATATATTTGAAAAATAGTCTTGAAAATCTCCGGAAGAAAGTGTGTTAATCTTTTGCATGAAGTTGAAATGCTCCCCCTCAAAAATTGATCCATTTGAATTGTTATTGTGAGGATGTGATCCACATTTCTCTTTTTGAGGATGGGAGTTTGTTGAACACACAATTTTTGAAAGATTTTGAATAATCATTGAAAAATTCTTGAAAAAATTGTGTTCAACGCTTTTTGAAAAATCCTCTTTCTTTTTGGCGAAGAGGTTTTTCTAAAGCATAAACTTGAGTTCATAGACTTTGAATGTCTTGACGAATCCACTCAAGTGTAAGAAGATTTATCTTCTTTTGCTGAGGGTAAGGGCACTAAAGCGTACACTCCCCCGGGAATATAGAACCGGGTTGCAATCTGAAAGTGATTACAAGCCATTGTGTTGAGCTCAAAACGTTTAATGTTTTGTGACAAGCTCAACCCGTGATAGATTGGTCTACCCGTTGTTTGGAAATATTGTCCAAAATAGACAATTTCCTTTATTAAAAGAAATGACATGTTTTGAAAAATATTTACAACTTTCATTCGAGCTTTATGTACATACCCGTATCGTTATTGAGCGTCATTTCTAGGCACGTCCATATTATCGATACTGAAAGACATGTCGAGAACAATATTTTTGGATTTTCAAAGATTTTAAATTTTGTGTTTTGTTTTTGTATGTTTTATATTTTTGTATTTTGCTTTTTCAAAGATATTTACAGGTAGATGTTTGATAGATGAATCTAGCAGGCTTTTTTGCCAGAATCTCCAGTTCTGCTGGAGTCAAACATCTCATACCAATTTGCCTAACTAGATACGCAAACCTCTCTTTCGAAAGAGCCTTTGTAGACAAGTCAGCTAATTGGTAATCAGGTCCAACAAAGTATAGTTCAACGATACCGTTTTCAACTTGTTCCTTAATGAAGTTATATCGGACATCAATGTGCTTCGTGCGGGAATGCTGTATCGGATTGCAAGAGATGGCTATGGCGGACTTTGAGTCATAGTACATAGGTACTTTATCAAAGTGGAAGCCATAATCCGTGAGTTGTGTACTCATCCATAGAACTTGAGCACAACACGCAGATAGAGACACATACTCCCCTTCGGCTGATGATAATGATGTGCAATCCTGCTTCTTGGAAGACCATCCCACAAGCTTATCTTGACCTAGAAATTGTGCACCACCAGAAGTACTTTTACGTGTATCAAGATACCCTGCATGATCAGAATCTGAATAGGCCGTTAGAAAGAAACCGGTTTCCCTCGGATACCAGAGTCCCAAATGAATTGTATTCTTGAGGTACCGAAAGATCCGTTTAACCTCCTTGAGGTTCTTTTCAGTGAGTCGTGCTTGATATCGTGCACAATAACACGTAGCATGTGATATATCTGGTCTGCTTGCTATTAAGTACATGAGGGAGCCGATCATTGAACGATATTTCGTTTGATCTATGGCATCTCCCTCCAAATCAGCATCTAGGGATGTGGTTTGAAAAAGGTGTCCCAACGGGGTCACATGAAGTCATACCATGCTTTTTGATTATCTCTTGGCAATACTTAGCTTGGTTTATAAAGATACCACTTGGGGATTGGTGAACTTGAATTCCTAGAAAGAATTTAGTTCGCCCATCATTGACATTTCAAATTTGTTGTGCATGACTTTTTCAAACCATTTTGAAAGTTTTGGGTTTGTAGACCCGAAAATAATGTCATCAACATAAATCTGCACAAGCAAAATGTCATCCCCGTATTTATAAGTGAACAAAGTTAGATCAATTGAACCTTTTGAGAAACCTTTGGATACCAAAAATTTCGAGAGCTCGTCATACCACGCCCTTGGAGCTTGCTTGAGTCCATAAAGTGCTTTGTGGAGACGATACACCTTGTCAGGATAATGAGGATTGACGAATCATTCCGGTTGTGTGACATAGACTTCTTCCTTCAAAGGACCGTTAAGAAACGTCGTCTCTACGTCCATTTGATAGACAATGAATCCCTTATGTGCAGCATAAGCAAGGAAAATCCTGACCGCTTCCAAACGAGCTACTGGTGCAAATGACTCTTCAAAATCAATATGCTCTTTCTGACCATGCCCTTTAGCCACTAGCTTAGATTTATTCTTGATGATCGTGTTCTCTTCATCCATCTTGTTTTTCCAGATCCATCGAAGATTTAATGGTATTACATCGTATGGTCTGTTAACAAGTTCCCAAACTTTAAGTCTTTCAAATTGTTGAAGTTCATCCGTCATCGATTCAATCCAAGCATGATCATCCATGGCTTCTTTGATGTTTTTCGGTTCAGCTGAACTCACGGCGAGTGCGAACATACAAACATCGCCATCCGTGTTAAGCTGTCGTCTTGTACGAACGGGCTGTGAAGGGTTTCCTATTACTTGAACCAAAGGATAATCTCGGGTCGAATGATGTGTTGAAGGATGTCGTTGGTAGAACGTGTGCATATTTGATGGATCAACATGGTGAGTAGAAGACTCTCCAGTTTCGTGTACCGGTGTACCGAATGGGTTGATAAATTCGTCTTCGTCAGATAATGCATTGTCTGCTTGATTTGTGTTCTCTGGAGCAATGAAAGTAGTTGTTGATGTTGTAGGAGAGGATGTTGATGTGATATTCTGAGGAGATAAATCTGCAGCAACCCGTGTTGAAGTAGATAAAGTTGTATCCTTTTGTTGACGATGATCGGTATCGTCATCCTTATCATGAGTGACAGCGGAAGACTTCGATACAACATGTTTCTCCCCCGTGAAATATTCATCATATATTGGTCCATAACATTTCCAACTCTTCAAGTGTCGTGTCCACTGTCATATCTGCTCTAGGAACATGTTCAGGAACCAGCTTTGAACTTGACGATTCATTGTTGTGGTCTTGAGTTCCGAGTTCCGTGTGGTTGTGCACAGAAGTCTTTTTTCGTTGTGGATCGGGACTTAAACTGTTTTGTTCAAGTGCCATTTCTTGTAATTCATCAAATCTGATATGAATAGTCTCGACTATCAATTTTGTTCTCTTGTTGTACACTCTATATCCCTTAGACTGAGTTGCATATCCCACTAGAATACATGCATCACCTTTCTCTTTCATCTTGTCTAGATTTTCACCATCTCGAATAATATAGCACGTACATCCAAAAACGTGAAGGTGTTTGAGTGAAGGTTTTCGATCATGAATTATGTGATATGGTGTCTTTTCGTGTCTTGGGATAATTAAGGATCGGTTTTGTGTGTAACATGCAGTTGACATGGCTTCGGCCCAAAAGTGTAATGGTAGTTTTGAAGCGGATAATAGAGTTCTAGCAGCCTCAACTAAAGTACGGTTTCGTCTTTCAACAACACCGTTTTGTTCGGGTGTTCGAGCAATAGATGTTTCATGTTCAATCCCTTCGGCTTCAAAGTAATTATTCAGAGTTGAATTCAAGAATTCTATGCCTCTGTCAGTACGTACCACTTTTACTTAAGCTTGAAGACCACGTTGTATCAACTTAAGGAAGTTAATGAGAACCTCAGGTGTTTCATCCTTGGACCTCAAGAAGTGAGTCCATGTGTACCTTGAGTAGTCATCGACAATTACCATAACGTATTTCTTCCCATTGATGCTTTGAACACGCATAGGTCCACACAAATCGATATGAAGAAGATTTAACCGTCCTTTTGAGCTTGGTGTAGTCTTTGTCTTGAAACTACTCCGTTTAGCTTTGCAAAGCTCACAAGAAGAACAAAGATGATCCTTGATGAATTTCAAACTTGGAAGGCCTCTCACAATATCTTTCTTGGATAGCAAGTTGATGGTACAAAATTGAGATGAGATAAACGTTGATGCCATAACCATGCCTGAGTCGTTGAAGCTTTAGCCATGAAGCAAATTGGAGTTGATGAAGTTCTGTCTTGTAGTGAAATTGTGTAAAGATCAGTACTCCGTGAACCGGTGAGTAAATCATTCCCATCATAATCACGAACAAAACATGTCTTCTTTCTGAAAGCAACTTCCAAATTTGCATCACAGAATTGACCGACCGAGAAAAGATTGTGATTGAGCCCTTCGACGTAGTATACCCTTTTTATCGTGATATTACCCTGAACCAAATCTCCATATCCTAGGATCGGTGCAAATTGATCATTTCCGAATCGGACCGTACCCAAGAACTTCTCCACGAAGTTAATTAGAAGCTTGAGATTCCCCGTCATGTGCTTCGTGCATCCGGAGTCCAGTATGAAGAGAATTATTTCTATCACCTGTAGAAGAGTTAGAACACGATGGAGCATTTGCTAAACTGGATACCACATTAGGTGTGATTTTAGAATTATTAGTGTCCTTAGCGACATTTAAAGGCATACTAATACTCGTTGTCACATTTTCTGTCCTAACTTTAGGCGTCCATTTATATCCTGGAGGACATTGATTAGCAAACCACCATTTCCACGACTTGCTAGCAGACTCATATAATTCCCTAATTCTGCTTCTAGTGGTCTTAGTGGTGGAGTCTGATGCAATACTTTTCTCAAGGGGGTTGCACCAGAATGGTTCACTTTGCGTTTGGGTTTTCTAGCACTAATATGCATCGTAGTTTGCTTCTTAGTTCTAGTAGCTATGCTTTTGACGTTATTGAAAACACACATAGCATGATTGGCATTAGCAGACTTTCCACATTTCACACAAACAAACTTAACATTCAAAGCATTCAAATTCGAATCATTCAAATCGTCATTACACGCGATTACAGACGTTTTATTATTAGAAACATTGAAAATCCTAGGGTGGTCTTCTACTGTCTTCATCTTCCATTGACTTTTGTTTTGCCAAACCTTTTCATTCATGCGAGTGCTCTTAAGCTGAGGCCGGCTAACACTAGCAGTGGGGACTACTCCTGTAGTAAAAGACACACGTCTATTAGTGTTTCTAGAAGTCTGAGGTGATTGACTTTCTTTGTTGTGTGTGGGTTTAGTGGCCAATCTATACATCCCTGGTTTAATCATATTTGTGTTCTTAATGCTTTGTGATCGAATATGTGTTCTGAGAGTATTCTGTGGTAACCTATCCTTCCCATCCGTCTTGGGGGAAAACGCAGGTTTTGCAAATGCAGAATTAGAGAAAACAGATGGTTTTCCCAAGACAGAGGGTCTAGTCACTTTGTGCGCATTCGGTTGTCTTACAACAGGTTTCTTAACACTAGGTTCCACAATTTTTCCACCCATCTTAGCAACGAGTTTCTTCAACTCTGCTATCGCTATTTCCCTGTCTTGTAACTGAGCTTTCAACCCTTTAATTTCCAAACTCTGTTCATTCATTTCTCGAAACGTTTTGGAAAGTTTTTCTTGCAAGTTATTATCATGTGGAAAACTACCAACGTCTTTTTGCAAAGCAAGTTCAAGAGAATGACAATGTTTTTGAAGGAAATCAGTTTTGTGTTGAAGTAACTCAAAAGCCTTTTTATCAACATTTTCTTTACGTTTCGAAAGCTCAAGTTCAAGACGCTCACATTCTTTGATTTTATCAAGATATTTGCATGCAACATCAGAATATTCATCGATATTAGCACAAGATTGAAGAGTAACACACAAAATATATTTGGAGAGACATTCTTCTAAGAGTAAATCATATTCATCTGAAAAACGGATTTGTCCATTTGAAGATCGTCAATTTCTTTCTCAATAGACTCAACATATTTTAAATCATCAAACATTTCAGACCGAATTAATATTTTAAATTCAAGAATATTTTCTTTTAATGTGGTCATGTTCGGTATTAAGATTTGTTTGATAAGCACAATTATATCTTGAGGAATTAGTTTTTTCCACTCGTCATTTTCTCGTTGTTTCCATTCATTGTCAACAATGGATTTATTATTATCAATGTAATGTTGTAGAAACCCAAATGTCTGCCTACTCTTGCTTTTAGAAGCATCAAGAGGCAAGTAGTTGATGAACTTAGAAACGTTTGTTTTCTTAGTAGCAAAAGCTTTCTTCCATTGAATTCTTCTTTGTTTGCATTCTAAAAACAATTCCTCAAGAGACTTTTGTTTTTGTGTAGTGAAAAGACCATATAGACTATTCTCATAAGCATAATTGTATGGTTTCACAAACTCTTTATTGACTGGTGATCTACTCTCCTCTTCCCAAAGGGATGTCTCATCATAACCAATAGGATATTCAGGATCGGTCCATTCGGACTCATCCATATAAAGGCGCGGGTTCATAGCTTGAGCTTGGGCAAGGTATTCAGGACTTGCAAAGCTAGCTTGACCCTTAAACATAGACGGAGGTGATATCATTCTAACAGTTTGAATAGAATCATACGTTTTATAAACAACTTTCTTCAAAAATTCGACTTGTGCCTCTAGTTCTGTTACTTTTTCAGTATCTTTTCATGTCGACTTTTGAAATCTTGTTTTAACGTTTCAACCTCTTGTTTCTTCACCTCAAGAATTTTAGCAGAGTCGGTGTTATTTATTGAAAACCGTTGTTCAAGTTTGTTAACTTTGGTGGTAGCAAGGTATGTTTTTTGATGTTCATCCATTAATAAAACATTAAATTGACGTTTCTCTTTGGTTAATAACTCAAGAGTATCGTTGTATTTCTTTTCAAGATCGTCCTTTTGACTTTTTAACGCAATACCCTTGTACCCCTCAAGCTCTTTGGTTTTCTGAAGAAGCTCATCTTTATAGCCTTCAATGGTCTCACTAGATGTAATTAGTGCGGCTTTGCATTCTTCAAAATTTTGAGTGAGCGATGTGTTTGCCTTCTTTAATTGCTTTTGACTTTTTCTAGTTTCATTGACATCTTTTTTTAAACTAGCAATTAAATTAGCAAGCGCGACACGCTCCTCATCATCATACTCATTTGCATGTTGTTCATCCTCAAACTCATTATTGCACATGTCTGATGAATCGGGTGTGGTATTTCTATCAACCTTTTCCGTCATACATGTGTCACTAATGGCATTAGGTAGCCCACTATGCTCATGAATATCACTAAACACATTATATTCATCAGTGGTGTGTACCTTATCGAGTGGCTCAGTGTCAAAGATAGGGCCATTGTCATCTTTAGTGACGTTGAGAACTTCGTCAACCTTTGCCATGTACGAGTAATGTGCTTCTAATTCTTGGTCGGAGGCTTCATCATCAGTATCATCAAGCATTGCTCCTTCCTCAGCCGACAATTTGACCCCTGCTTCCATCTTCTTGCATAACAACATCTTCCCTTTAAGATAGCTAGAGTCCCTAACCCGTTTCGGCTTTCTGCATTCCTTTGCCATATGCCCATAACCTTGGCAATTATAACACTGAATCCCACTTTGTTGAACCACTTGCGTTCCAACAGTTTCCCTATTCCCAGTAGCAGCAACAATCCTCTGAGTATCATACATGGCAGTTTGTCGATCATACCTTGCAGAACCCTCAACATGTGTTGGATTATGTTGATCATACCTAGAAGGACTTTCACCATGTCGGCGTATGTCATACCTTGAAGGATTCTCAACATATTGGTTCTTTGTGTTGGATGATGTTCGAAGATTGTTGTTGGTGGGTTTGAAGATTTTCTTGTAGGTTGATGAGACTGCTTTTATACATAGTCTCATCGTCCAAATTGGGCTTAAAATGCATAAAATATCATAAAAAATGCCAAATATATGCTTGTGTTTGTTACTTGTGTATTTTTAGGTACGAATATTAATAAAATGACAAAAGATCACAAGGAATATGCAAAAACAAACACGGGAAACGAAGCCGCACAAAGAACCGGACCCGAATCAAGAATTTCCATTCAAGTCCTTGAAGTTTTGAAGATTGGCAAGATTAGTCCCTCAAGAATTGAAGAATTGGCATTTTATACCCTTGCAAAACTCATAAATTATATTTAGCTCCCTTAAATGTCAAGAAATCACATCAATGGTCCTTAAAGAATGGTCAAAATACAAGAAAAGCCCTTGGAATAAGTTTATAAACTTTATTGTGGCCAAAATGGGAAAAACAAAACTTAGTTTATAAAGGAAACTTTGTTTATGAAGCTGGTAAACTTTATTTGGCAAAGATTGAGGAGTCCAAGGACTAAAAAGGGGAGACAACATAACTTTCATCAACCAACCCCTGGCTGACACGTCACATTGACTGGTCAAGCAGCCAATCACCACCCCCCAAACCCACACGTCATTTCCCACTTAAGTTGTAAAGTTAACTGATTATTTTTAAATCAGTTTAATAAAGATTAGTGGGGTAAACACTTAATTTAAAAATCTACTCTCCCTAATCCTAATCAAAACCTGCTTTTTATCCACCTTCGTCCCAAAAACCCTAAACCAAAACCCAGATTAATTAACTTAATCCTTCACCCTTCATCTAATTAATCATGGGTGTTTTACCCACAACCCCACTCCCAACAAAAAACCCAACCCATAAAACGACCTCCTCCTTTCTTTTCCCCTCTCCAGCTCACACCATATCACGAGAACCACAAACTTCCAAACTGATTTGACCAAATCAAGAGATAAGATGAACTTGCTTGCTCTCTACTCAAATCCAACGAAGAAAAGGGCTCAAGTACACTGCATCCATCACATGGGCATCAAGAATCATATTTCAAACTAAGCATCTCCAAGGAATATCCGAACATTCTTCAAAGGGCTTTTTAGGACTTTCAAAGATTAGGGTAATCATTCTAGATAGTTCCTAGTATTTGTATAAAAGGGAGTCGACGTGTGACCCTTAATTCTTGTTCCAGTTTTTTTACAAAGTCCTGTAACCTGTTTTTATTAATGAAAGTTGGTATTTTTAAGTGAAAATACAATTCCTTTTCAGTTATTTAAAAAGTGTATTGACTTGTGTGAAAAAGCTGGTTCCAAATTCTGATTTGTTAAGTTCCTTGCAGTCATCTGTTTCTTGTCAAGAAAAGTTGGTTAAAGGTGTTTGATTTTCAAGGAATTCTGTCAAGGATTCCTTGTTAGTATTGTGTTAACAGTAGGTACTACTTTGGTTTTAAGCTGTAAGTGGAAGAATAGGCATAAGAAATTTTTTTTCTTAGGTTTTCAACTCAAACCTTAAACCAATCTCAGGTAGAATTAAAAGTGGATACCTGAGATTAGTTTATTGAGTTCAAGTAGTTACTCTCAAGTGGTTTTGTTGGTTTAATCTCAGGTTTAAAAAGGGTTTCATTTTTCAGAAAGTTTGGTGGTTTCAAAATTTTTCTCAAAAGATTTTGGTTACTTGTTTTTACTCACAACTTATTGCATATATAAGCCTGCTCATAAGCTGTTGATACAAGCTTATGAGTATCAACTTATATAAGCTTGAAGGTGTTCTTGGACTTGTGGTGTTGTGTATGGACCAATCAAGAGTCAAGAACTCTACTCCATTCATTGCTATTTCCTTTTGAAGATATGGTTCTAGCCTAGGGTCCTTCTTTGGATTCTTACAACAGGCTTCCTCTACTGTTACTTAAGCTCAAATAAGCTCCTTAAACAACCCTTTGGAAAGCATTAAGCACTGGTATCAAACTTGAACCCATTGGCTAGTTTTATCAGATATTTTTGTGCTTTTGTATGATGTTGAGTATGTCTTGTTCATTTGTAGTTTTTCTTGGTTGATTATGCTTTATTTGGTTTTATATGTATGCTAGAATTGATAGAAATCAGATTAGGTAGGCTTTGTGGTTTTTCTCTTTGTTAATTGTCAAGATCAGAAAGATAAGGGGTGTTTGGATCTGCATATTAAGCTAAGGTTGTGAAAATCTTTTGGTTTAAGGGTAGTCTAGACATACTTGTCACACTGGTTTTGAGTTATTTCAGTTATATGCTTCATGTATTGATAAGTAGAAAAAGGTTTGGTATGTTCAAAAAATGGTAAAACTTGTCTAGGTTAATCAGTTGCTTGTTTAAGCTTTTATTTTGCAAGATCTTAGTCCAAATCTTTGTAGCTTGTTTGAATACCTGTTTAAATAGGGGTATTGAGTGTTTTATTATGCTGAGGAGGTGTCTTGGGCAAATTTTGGCCAACCAAAATTAACCCAAGTGGTCAAACAGACCAGCATACACACCCCTTAACCACCAGTTCACATCAGTGACTGGATTGGTGCTATTTGTGTCTGGTTTTGTGTGTTAAATTGGATTTTCTTGCTAATTGTGACTCCCCACAACCCAACTGGTTGTGGGGGTGCCTTGTCTTGCCAAAATATCCAACAAACCAACAAGAACTAGCCAAAAAAAGGACACCATTAGCAAAGTCAAGTCTCTGGTCCATCCGAGAACGATCCTTGCCTCTTTTATCTCGGACAATAAAGGATTTGGTTTTATTATCACTGTAGCAAATTGTGTTAATCTGGGCACGTTTTTGTGATTTCTAGGTTTAAATCTTGTTTAATTTTAAATGTTTTTGTGTTTTAGAAGCTAGAAAGAGGTCAAGTTTTGAGTTTTATAAAAAGAAAAGAAAAAAAAAGTTTTATTAAAAAGGACGTGGCCAGGACTCGAACCCGCGCCACTCCTCTCACACACCAACGCGTTAACCAGTTGCCCTAGGGTCTTTGACTGGTTAACCTTTGGTTTATTTTATAATTAAGATGACTTGTGTTTTTTCTTATTTAAACATTTAGCTTAATAATAAGCTGATTCCAGCTTATTTGTTAAAGTATTTTACTGTTTTCCATTTTTCCTTCATTCTATACTTAATTTAAGACTTTTTGAAATAAAAATTTTATTTTTCACGTTTATATTTAATTTGTTAGGATTATTTTTAGTTTTAATTTTAGAAAGTAATTAAAAAATAGGAAAAAGTGTTTTAAAAATCTGAAAAAATAGTTTTAAAGTCTTTAATAGTATTTTAGAGGTTTACATCAATTAAAGTTTTCAAATTAACTTATTTTTTATTTTGTTTAATTTTAGGGTTTTTAATCAACTTTAAAAATTAATATAAAATTATTAGAAAGGTTTTGGAAATTTTTGCTTGCATTTTTGTTTTAGTTATATTTTCTCGTTTTATGGTAACTTTTTGGTAATTTTTAGAATACTTTCGTTTTTTCGTCGAGTTTTCCGATTTTACGTTTTTTACGTCATAGGGTAATTTTTAGTGTAATTCTTCTTTTTCTTTCTCTTTTCTCACAAATATAATCACAAATTATTCATCTCTTAACACACACCAAGCCTCCTTGAGAACGATCCCACACAAAGGGTCATTTGTGCACGATTTTCCTAAATCGTCGTACTTACCCTAATTACGCTCTTTTTCCTAAAAGATGTATTTTTACTCAACATCATCTTGGCGCCGCTGCCGGGGAGGCGTGTTGTGTTTTGATTTGGCAATTTTTGTTTTTATATATAGCCATAATAGTATTGGTATTAGTAGCACTCTACTAATACGTATTATCGGTTTTCATTTTTTGTGTGTGAATATTATTAATATATTGTATACGTAGAATAATAAATTCACAAGTACTCCAAAAGTGTGAAAACACAACCTTGACTTGGGAGGTTATTACCCAATCATTGTATTCGAATCTCAAACCAAAAGAAAAAGGCAAAAATAGATAAATACTTTTGTGAAGCTCGATTTTGAAAAATACAAACTATAAGGTGGGTATAACGCGGGTATTATAAAATATACCCTAAGTAAAAAGGCTCTTAAGTGCTTCGCGCCGCCTCGTTTCCCCGCTTGCTTGTGAGTATTTTGAGATTGAAAGCTAACCGAGGGTTTTGCCGCCCAAAGTATTATTAAGTATCATATATACTTTCTTGGTTTCATTTGATTAAACCCTCTTGAACGTTTTGGTGTTCCACCAACGTTCTAAAGTCATCGAAGGCGTTCACTTCACGTGATCGTTTCCATTCCTTGAGGCTTCTTTAATCAAGAGATTTGATTAAGGAGGAGATTTGTAGATTTTTGTCTACTTAATACAATTCCAAAAATCCAAAAAAAAAGTAAAAACAATCAAAAATCCAAAAAAATTGAAAAAGTTAAAAACACCAAAAAGAATCTTCTTTTCTCATCCCCACGTTGTACGTGACGTTTATGCAAATTCGTAATCAAGCAAGACGTGTACGTAAACGTCGTAATTGAAAGGAAAACACACCAACACCTTCTAGTGAAGAGACTCCAAGTGAGGAACCTATTGTAGAACAAGAAGCTATCATGACTAATCGTACTATAATGGAGTTGCTTCAAGCACCCACCGAGGGTTTTGGAGAGGCCATTGTGATTCCCGCCATCCTTGCGGAGAACTTCGAGATCAAGACGGGTTTAATGTCTATGCTTCAAGCCAACAAGTTTCGCGGACATGAAAAAGACAACCCACATTATCACATTAGGCAATTCAATCGTCTCACCGCGACAAGCAAGTTTAAGGATGTACCCCACGATGCCATTAAGATGATGTTGTTTATATACTTGTTAGATGGACCCGCCAAGATATGGCTCGAGAAAGAACCCCCAAATTCAATTTTGACGTGGGGTGATCTCGTTTCTAAGTTTGTGAATCAATTTTTTCCACCATCTAAAACAACACATTTGAAAAACAAGATTTCACGCTTTACTCAAAGGTCTAATGAAATTTTTTCAATGGCTTGGGAAAGGTTTAAAGAAATGTTACATGAAAGTCCACACCATGATTTTTCCGAATTGCATCAAATTGACACTTTTTATAATGGGCTTAATGATCATGAAAGAGATTATTTAAATGCCGTCGCGGGTGGTAATTTTTTGTGTAAAACGACCGATGAGGCTTTGAAAATCATTGAGAATACGTCTAAAGTTTATAGCCCTCGTAACACACCGAGTGTTGCCACTATGGGATCGTCATCGTCGTCTCGTAACATGAGTGCCTTGCAAGATGAAGCAAATGAGTAGAATCGGTTTTTCGATAGGTTTACGACTCTTATGACTCATTGGAAAGCACAAGATGCTTTAAATTCCGCATCGGTTAAAGCGGTTGCCAAGAGTTGTATTTCGTGTGGTGGAGCTCATGATTTTTCCGAGTGCATTACCGCGGATGGTAACACTTCGAATGCTTATGTAGCCACGGGAACTTATAACCAAAACGGTCAAGGTTCCCGCCAAAATCAAGCTCCACAAAATCAAAATGCTAACAACTATCGAAACAATAAAAATGGTGCTTACCAAGGAAATCAACGTAACTTCAACAAGGGTAACTATCAAAGTGTAAATGGGCAAATTTCAAACCAAAACCAAAACCGTGATTTTCAAACTACCACACAAGGTTTTTAAAATGATCACACCAAAAATCTTCAAGGAGAATTTTTGAATTATGCTAAAGCAAACGATGCTAAGTTTGATAATATGCAACGTGAGATGGTTAGCTTAAGATCCGAGTTGAAAAACCAGCTTAAAAACGAACTTGCTAATGAATTGAAAAGTCATGCTAATAAAATGGAAGGAAATGTTCAACGTCTCCAACAAAATCAACAAAAAATGGAGCAATGTCAACATGAAATTAAGCAAGAGTTGTTAAAAGCGGATGCTAGGAAATCTAAGTTTGAAGATCGAATGGGAAAAATGTTTTAAGCTATCATGTGTAAACCTTCTTCTTCGGTGGTCTTCCTAGTGATACCATCGTAAACCCGAAAGGAGAATTGAAGGTTATTACTACTCGTAGTGGTAAAACTTTCAAAGAACCCATTTCTCGTCCAAGTACTTCTACGGAGTAGGAAATAGAGAAAGAACCCGAGGTGGTGGTCGAAAAGGAGCAAATTCTAAGCCCACGAAGTACCGCTCAAATCACACCTACGGTTGAACCATTACCAATAGTGGAACCCGAGATTCCAAGGCCATTGCCTATGCCCCAACCCACACCACCCTTACCTTACCCTTCAAGACCAAACAAGGAAAAGGCACAAAAACAAAATAATTATCAATTTGAACTTTTTATGAAAATGTTTCGTGACTTGCATTTTAATATAAGTTTTGCCGACGCCTTGGTCAAGATGCCTCGATTTTCCGCAAACTTCAAAAGTATGTTGAATAACAAAGAGAAATTGCAAAAGTCGTCTAATTGTTCATCGGTTTTTCTTAGCCGCATACCTCAAAAAGTCTGTGATCCCGGTAAATTTTTAATCCCATGTGCAATACAAGATACGGAGGAATGCTACGCCTTGGCCGATCTTGGTGCTAGTATAAATTTGATGCCTCTTGAGATTTCTAAGTCGCTCAATCTTCCTAATCTCACTCCTTCAAGAATGTCAATCGAGATGGCCGGTCATTCTACGATTCTAGCTTGTGGAGTAGCCGAGGACGTCTTCGTGAAAGTTGGAAAGTTCTACTATCCCGTGGACTTTATCGTTGTTGACATTCCCATCGATCCTAAAGTTCCTCTAATTTTAGGTCGATCCTTTTTGGATACTTCGAGAGCACTTATCGATGTGCATGCTAGGAAAATCACTCTACGTTTCAATGAGGAAGAACTCATCATAAAAGCAACTCAAAACTCTACGCTTTCTCATGTGTATTCTATCACGTCTTTGAACAATGTTAATCCCATAAAAAACATTTGCAAAAGGATTTCAAAAAGAGTTTTAGGAGTTGATGACAAAAACGATTTTTCGTCCCCTCCGCCGATGGAGGTTAAGAGTGTTAAGCCTACCTCTCCAATCACGAATGATTCTTCGGATGATGAATATGTTGACCCCGATGGGGAAGTTTTCTTTGTTGACAAACGTTTTGAGAACTTACCACCACCAAAGCCAAAACGGTTTTCAAATGTGAGATTTTTTAGTGTGACTAACATCGTTTTAGAAACACCAAATATTTTTGACATAATCAAGTCGGGTTTTCACAAGGAGAGTTTAAAAGATGAAAAAGGAAAAAATTTTGAATTGGATTTAAAAGATTTTTCTACAATGTTAACTCCGTCATCATCTCGTGTTTTGAGTGCTACAAGCTCGTCTTCTCCTTTTGACGATGTTTTGTGTGGACTTAGTGTGGGGAAGCCCCTTATGTTCCCTCCCCTTTCTCCACTGAGGACGAGATATTTGATCCCGGAATTGCTTATAAAGGGAAATCTCGGTCTTCCACCGATGCAATAAATGGAAAATATTTCTATTTGATTGGTGCAAGTCTACCTCGATTAGCTCATGGTTTTTGTGACTTACCCATTGTCCCACCCTTCTATTTCTTCTCATCTATTTTCTTTAAACCCTTTGGGTTTGTGTTGGCACATGTTGAAGTGGCGTTGATTTGTTTATCCAATGAAAACGAGAACGCCATCTTCGATCCCGGTATTTTGCACCATCAAAGGACTTAGTCCTTAATACTGGTTGTTTTTGGGCCTTGTTTATCATGTAAGCCCCACCAAAAATTAACCATACCATGATTATCCCTAAATGATCACATTTATGGGGGATTCGAGTCGAGCTTTTGACTCGGTTATCAAAACAAGGTGCCTCGTGGGGGAGACCCATGCTTATCCATGTACATATTATCGCTTTCTAATTAGTTAATGTGAGGGGATTTGTGCCCTTCCAACCTTTTTTCCATGGTTGTTTGTGAATTGTGGTTTTAGATGATCATGATCTTCATGATTGGAGCCTCTCGTGTTCGTTTTATGGGAGCACTCGATCGTTTGCTTTGAAGACTTTCTCAATATCCATGATATATCCTTTGATGTTCTAACCTTAGGTTTATAGCACACTTCATAAACGGCTATTGATTTAATGGTTACACCCTTTCCATGCTAGATTAGGCATTCGACTACGTCTCTAGTATGGGGGTATCCTACCCTTAGACTCGAAACATTGAGGACAATGTTTAACTTTAGTATGGGGGGGTGAATAGATACTTGCCTTGCCAAACCTTCACGCTTTCCAAATTTTATCTTTTTGTTTATCGTTTTGTTGCAAAATAAGGCTAAAAATGGCCAAATTTTAAAAAATTTCTCATGTTTTATAAGTGTTTGAAGACACGAATGTAGATTTTCCGATGGCGAGAATAAGAGTAATTTTTGACTCGACCGTGCGTGTTGAGCACTTAGCTTCGATTCCTTAACTTATATTAGGCTAAGTCTCTTAAATGAGGACGAGAAATGATAGAGTTATTTATAAGTCTCGTAATCTTTCACGATCTCATGTGTAGTAATTATTAGCTTATTTTCCCCATGCTTTTTTATAATAAATTGTTAATAAATATTGATTTAGCGGTTTAGTCACTATTGTTGGTTTCTAATTTGTTTTAGTAGCTTCCATGTAATTAAATTGGGAAAACATTAAGGTATCGCCAGCGTCACGGTTTTGAAGTATTGGCACCCGAATAATCGAAAGCTTCACCTAATAACAAGATTTCAAGTGCTCACCTAAATTAAGCAAAAATTTGAAGCTCACAAGGCCGAAAAATCTATGCCCAAATTGAAAGTGAATCAAGCCTTAATCTTTGAAGCTTTAAAGATCCAAAATTCGCCTTAGCGTGAGGATATACGTCTTTGGCCAATAAAACCACAGATGAGGCGGATAATAAAAGGCAAGGCAAGACCGAAGTCATAATAAAAGCTTCATGGCGAAGTTGAATAAAAGATGGAGGTAAACCTATGATAATAAGGCCCTTCCGTTAGGGGGCGTATAAAAGTCTTGGTAATAAGTCTCATGTTCAAAACCGTTATAAAACCATGTTTATCGATCCTTCTTGTTGACTTAATTTTTTGACATCGTTGTCTATTAGGGTAAATTATTAATTTAATGATTTTGGTTACACCGTTAAGACTCTATTTTTAGACTTAATCTCTATTCATGCATAAGTCAATGATGTATCCTCGTGATCATTAAGACAAAATAAAATATAAGAGATACCAAGTATGAATAAGGGAGTTTAGGTTCGTAATTAACACTCATGAGATATGATCGTGTTGCTAACTTATAATAACAATGATCTCGTTACATGCTTGGCATGAAATTGGGTGAAAATCGAGGACGATGAAATTATTTCTAACGAAGCATTCACGTGTTCTTGTTCTATGAACCTAAACGTCCCATATTGCGATGAAAATCCTACATTATGTCTAAAACACAAAGTAGTAGTAGTGTAGTAAATTTACCTTTCAATAAAAGTGCATAAAAATAAATTTTGGAGATGCTACGATACTTTATTCTAGCATTGTGTGAGGGCACGACAATGGTTTAGTATGGGGAGTGATGAGACTGCTTTTATACATAGTCTCATCCTCCAAATTGGGCTTAAAATGCATAAAATATCATAAAAAATGCCAAATATATGCCTGTGTTTGTTACTTGTGTATTTTTAGGTACGGATATTGAGAAAATGACAAAAGATCACAAGGAATATGCAAAAATGAACACGGGAAACGAAGCCGCACAAAGAACTGGACCTGAATCAAGAATTTCCATTCAAGTCCTTGAAGTTTTAAAGATTGGTAAGATTGGTCCCTCAAGAATTGAAGACTTGGCATTTTATACCCTTGCAAAAATCATAAATTGTATTGAGGTCCCTTAAATGTCAAGAAATCACATCAATGGTCCTTGAAGAATGGTCAAAATACAAGAAAAGCCCTTGGAATAAGTTTATAAACTTTATTGTGGCCAAAATGGGAAAAACAAAACTTAGTTTATAAAGGAAACTTTGTTTTGAAGCTGGTAAACTTTATTTGGCAAAGATTGAGGAGTCCAGGGACTAAAAAGGGAAGACAACGTAACTTTTATCAACCAACCCCTGGCTGACACGTCACATTGACTGGTCAAGCAGCCAATCACCACCCCCCAAACCCACACGCCATTTCCCACTTAAGTTTTAAAGTTAACTGATTATTTTTAAATCAGTTTAATAAAGATTAGTGGGGTAAACACTTAATTTAAAAATCTACTCTCCCTAATCCTAATCAAAACCTGCTTTTTATCCACCTTCATCCCAAAAACCCTAAACCAAAACCCAGATTAATCAACTTAATCCTTCACCCTTCATCTAATTAATCATGGGGGGTTTTACCCACAACCCCACTCCCAACACAAAACCCAACTCCTTTCTTGTCCCCTCTCCAGCTCACACCATATCATGAGAACCACAAACTTCCAAACTGATTTGACCAAATCAAGGGATAAGATGAATTTGCTTGCTCTCTACTCAAATCCAACAAAGAAAAGGGCTCAAGTACACTGCATCCATCACATGGGCATCAAGAATCAGATTTCAAACTAAGCATCTCCAAGGAATATCCGAAAATTCTTCAAAGGGCTTTTTAGGACTTTCAAAGATTAGGGTTATCATTCTAGATAGTTCCTAGTATTTGTATAAAAGGGAGTCGACTTGTGACCCCTTAGTTCTTGTTCCAGTTTTTTTACAAAGTCCTTGTAACCTGTTTTTATCAATGAAAGTTGGTATTTTTAAGTGAAAATATAATTCCTTTTCAGTTATTTAAAAAGTGTATTGACTTATGTGAAAAAGATGGTTCCAAATTCTGATTTGTTAAGTTCCTTGTAGTCATCTGTTTCTTGTCAAGAAAAGTTGGTTAAAGGTGTTTGATTTTCAAGGAATTCTGTCAAGGATTCCTAGTTAGTATTGTGTTAACAGTAGGTACTACTTTGGTTTTAAGCTGTAAGTGGAAGAATAGGCATAAGAAAACATTTTTCTTAGGTTTTCAACTCAAACCTTAAACCAATCTCAGGTAGAAGTGAAAGTGGATACCTGAGATTAGTTTATTGAGTTCAAGTTGTTACTCTCAAGTGGTTTTGTTGGTTTAATCTCAGGTTAAAAAAGGGTTTCATTTTTCAGAAAGTTTGGTGGTTTTAAAATTTTTCTCAAAAGATTTTGGTTACTTGTTTTTACTCACAACTTACTGCTTATATAAGCCTGCTCATAAGCTGTTGATACAAGCTTATGAGTATCAGCTTATATAAGCTTGAAGGTGTTCTTGGACTTGTGGTGTTGTGAAGGGACCAATCAAGAGTCAAGAACTCTACTCCATTCATTGCTATTTCCCTTTGAAGATATGGTTCTAGCCTAGGGTCCTTCTTTGGATTCCTACAATAGGCTTCATCTACTGTTACTTAAGCTCAAATAAGCTCCTTAAACAACCCTTTGGAAAGCATTAAGCACTGGTATCAAACTTGAACCCATTGGCTAGTTTTATGTGATATTTTTGTGCTTTTGTATGATGTTGAGTATGTTTTGTTCATTTGTAGTTTTTCTTGGTTGATTATGCTTTATTTGGTTTTATATGTATGCTAGAATTGATAGAAATCATATTGGGTAGGTTTTGTGGTTTTTCTCTTTGTTAATTGTCAAGATCAGAAAGATAAGGGGTGTTTGGATCTGCATATTAAGCTAAGGTTGTGAAAATATTTTGTTTAAGGGTAGTCTAGATATACTTGTCACACTGGTTTTGAGTTATTTCAGTTATATGCTTCATGTATTGATAAGTAGAAAAAGGTTTGGTATGCTCAAAAAATGGTAAAACTTGTCTAGGTTAATCAGCTGCTTGTTTAAGCTTTTATTTTGCAAGATCTTAGTCCAAATATTTGTAGCTTGTTTGAATACCTGTTTAAATAGGGGTATTGAGTGTTTTATTGTGCTGAGGAGGTGTCTTGGGCAAATTTTGGCCAACCAAAATTAACCCAAGTGGTCAAACAGACCAGCATACACACCCCTTAACCACCAGTTCACATCAATGACTAGATTGGTGCTATTTGTGTCTGGTTTTGTGTGTTAACTTGGGTTTTTCTTGCTAATTGTGACTCCCCACAACCCAACTGGTTGTGGGGGTGCCTTGTCTTGCCAAAATATCCAACAAACCAACAAGAACTAGCCAAAAAAAGGACACCATTAGCAAAGTCAAGTCTCTGGTCCATCCGAGAGCGATCCTTGCCTCTTTTATCTCGGACAACAAAGGATTTGGTTTTATTGTCACTGTAGCAAATTGTGTTAATCTGGGCACGTTTTTGTGATTTCTAGGTTTAAATCTTGTTTAATTTTAAATGTTTTTGTGTTTTAGAAGCTAGTAAGAGGCCAGGTTTTGAGTTTTATAAAAAGAAAAAAAAAGTTTTATTAAAAAGGACGTGGCCAGGACTCGAACTTGCGCCACTCCTCTCACACACCAACGCGTTAACCAGTTGCCCTAGGGTTTTTGACTGGTTAACCTTTGGTTTATTTTATACTTAAGATGACTTGTGTTTTTGCTTATTTAAACATTCAGCTTAATAATAAGCTGATTCCAGCTTATTTGTTAAAGTATTTTACTGTTTTTCATTTTTCCTTGATTCTATACTTAATTTAAGACTTTTTGAAATAAAAATCTTATTTTTCACGCTTATATTTAAGTTGTTAGGATTATTTTTAGTTTTAATTTTAGAAAGTAATAAAAAATAGGAAAAAGTGTTTTAAAAATCTGAAAAAATAGTTTTTAAGTTTTTAATAGTATTTTATAGATTTACATCAATTAAAGTTTTCAAATTAACTTATTTTTGATTTTATTTAATTTTAGGGTTTTTAATCAACTTTAAAAATTAATATAAAATTATTAAAAAGGTTTTGGAAATTTTTGCTTGCATTTTTGTCTTAGTTATATTTTCTTGATTTATGGTAATTTTTTGGTAACTTTTAGAATACTTTCGTTTTTCGTCGAGTTTTTCGATTTTACGTTTTTTACGTCATAGGGTAATCTTTAGTGTAATTCGTCTTTTTCTTTCTCTTTTCTCACAAATATAATCACAAATTATTCATCTCTTAGCACACACACCAAGCCTCCTTGAGAACGATCCCACAAAAAGGGTCAGTTGTGCACAATTTTCCTAAATCGTCGTACTTACCCTAATTACGCTCTTTTTCCTAAAAGACGTATTTTTACTCAACATCATAGGTCTTCATAATGAAATAAATTTGTTGTTTCATTTCCCGATTCTTCTGAGCTTGATCTTCATCACTATCCTCTTCAGATGATGACTCAGATGGCGGTGATGGTGCTCTTGGTTCTTTGTCGCGTGATCTCGTGGAGGATGAAGACTTGGATGATCTGGAATATCGTGGTGAGGATGATTGAATGGAGTATGACTTTGGAGTACGAGATCGATGATCTTGAGTGGCAGACACTCGAGCAAGTGGATTAGCCGTCTTTGCAACTCGTTCAGCTCGAATTTCATTTGCCTCATGCTGAAATTGTTTTAAGATATCAAAGAGAGTGTGATAGTTTACCTTGTCTAACTGCTTCTGTTGTTTCACCAAAGTAACAAAACGTGTCCACTATGGTTGAAGTTGCTGAAGAAATTGCACATTGACTTGCATGGTGGAGAACTCCAAGTTGTTTCTTGTCATATCGTTCATCATCTTGTAGAATCATGAATAATAAGACTCAATTGATTCTCCATCCAATGCAGTAAACTTACAAAAGTTCCAAAACAACTTTGTTTTAACATCTTGCTTGTTGAGTGATTCTCCTTGTTGCAAGCGTTCAATAGCCGTCCACATTTCTTGTGTCGTAGGACATGCATCAACCGTGGAATAAATATCATCTCCAATTCCACTTAGAATCATATAGATCGCTTCTTTTTCTGCATCATACCAAGCACGCTTCTCTGGTGTAAGATCAGATAACGTTTCTTTTCTTGTGGTTGCGGGTATTTTTGGAATAGTGTCTGTGGCTGATGTATGAGGAACAATGATATCGGAGAAAACATATGGTCCATTGTTAATACATTGCCTCAATGCATCACCATTAGGTCTTGTATCAAGATAGCAAAAAAAACGTGATTGCCATTGAGCATATCGACCGGCCATAAGCATTGGTGGTCTCTCTTTGTTAACCGCCACCATGATGTTGTTGTTCGTCACACGATATTCTGCAGTAGAATCCATCTCAGTATTCTCTTAAGTGATGAATTGGATGTGGATCTTAAGTAGTTGTGTTGTGATTGTGTTGCTGTTGAAATTCCGAAAATTACGATTTTTTTTCTCAGTCCGGCAATAAATTCCTCAGTCCGACAAAACGGTAGACCTAAAAAATTTGTAATCACCAAATTTTGAAATCGAGCTAGAAATAGCCTAAAACTAGTATGGAAAAAATTTGAATCTACTTGATGGGACTAGTCTAGATAGTGGCTAAGTCTAAAAAATACTCTAACAAAATTTAGATGTCCATCGCAATGTCACCCATCGCACTCATTAATCGCACTCTTAGATCATAGTCCTTGATCGTACTCTTAGATCGCAACCCTGATCGTACTCTTAGATCGTAGTCCTTGATCGTACTCTATGATCGTAGCCTATGATCGTACTCACTGGTGATCGTAGTCTATAATCGCACTCTGTGATCGTATCCTATGATCGCACTCACTTGATCTTAGTCTATGATCGCACTTGGTGATCGTATCCTGTGATCGCACTCACTTGATCGTAGTCTATGATCGCACTTGGTGATCGTATCCTATGATCGTACTCACTTGATCGCACTCGTCGATCGTGACCTTGATCGTAGTAATGGAACGCAGTCACTAGATCGCAAGTAGATCGTAAGATGTGATCGTGATCTTGGATCGCAAGTAGAAACCCCCAGGGTTTATGCAGTCGCAACAATCAGATCGAAACAAGAAAATAGTTCGAGACTTGTAAGCAACAAGAAAAAAGAGATTTTTACCTTGGAATTCGTGTTTCAATCCAAACCAAAGTAACCAAAATCTTACCACACGTATGTAGATAATATAAAGTATGATTTAGAACACGAAACACAACGAAAAACAAGAAAATACTTGAATTCGGGATGATGTTAGGTGTAAATCACACGAACCCAATATAATAGCAACAACGAATCACAAAAACTACCCCATGGCGATTGATACCAATTGTTGTCCCATAGATTACGTGATGATTAAACAAGAAAGAAAGGTAGAAATAGATGAATTCTAGAGAGAGAAACTAGAGAGAGAAAAGAGAGAGAAGTGTGTGAGAACTTGTGAAATATTAGATTAAGAGAAATAGAATAACCAACCAACCTCTCCTTACATGCAAGGAGAGGTTTATATAGCCTTGCCTACATGTGGCATGATGGGCTATATGATAATGGGTCGGGCTTTCCTTTTGGGCTTTGGTTACTTATGAATGAACCTTAGCTTAAAGTTAAGCCTTTAATACACGACTAACCTACTACCTATTACAACGTTCTAATATACGATACATAATAAACATATGACCGAGCATTCTTGTTTGACTCAATATTTTGAGGCTAACATGTTCCAAAAAAATAAGGTCGTGAATTTTCTTATGAGACAAACATAAATTCGTTGTATTGTCACACCAACATCTTTACATGTCAGGGTTGGGTCACATCTATGTCAGTAGCTATGTTATGCATTATATTGGTCGTGAAAATTTTTCAAAGATGAACATTTGTTTTAATTGATAAGTCTTTTAAATTGCAGTAGAATAATATAACAACTTTTTTTTTTCTTAAACACTTTTATTTATAAATATTAAACAGTAACAACAAACGTACAACTTCAACGAAAAAAAATAAAATAACACACACATTTATTTTAAACTCTTAAACATTGACAACTAACATTCAAACTAACAAATTCTGTAGATAGTCACAACCCCTTGTATCCTCGCAACAATGGGTATAGAAATTTCTCGCCATTTCTTCTCTGACTTGACGAAAGTATGCATTAGTTTCACCTGCTACCAACGGGATTTTACCTTGAGAAAGGTAGTATATCAACCAACATGTTATTACCCCACAATCTATATAGTTTCCTTGTTGTGGAACTGGAAAATTGACTTCGTTGTATACTACTTTTAAATCATATGGTCTACGTATGCGTTTTTGAAAATAACCTTGACTAAACAAAAGGTGATTCAACTCAACTGACCAGGCTGTCATTTGCTTCTGCATGGCATTTTTTCGACTAATGCTAGGTAATGAGTCTAGGATCAACACTTTGTCAGTAATTAAATTAACTATGACGGTTAACCAGTGATTATTAGCGTAATTGATTGGCATATACACCTACAAATGTAAATCATTTTTATATAAAATGATTAGAAATATGAATATTATTTATATCACATGTATGTTACGATACTAAACGTTTAAATGAAAATACTTACAATTTGTTCGTCATGCCACGCTGGGTATGGGGACGTCGATCCATTCAACATTCCTTTCAGGAACTTATCCGGTAAAAGATAAAAGACATTTGATCCAGGGTAATACGTTGCAGTACAAGTTTTAGCAACTGTCCAAGCAGACCCAGGAGGTCGATGCCTAGCGATCAACTCAATCTAACAATTAATTTGCTGATTCAACAAAAATAAAAATTTGATTTTCAGTTGCTACTAAAAAAATTGTTAATATTTGGACACTCTAAAAAATTTTTTTACATCATCTGACAATCAACCAGCCATTACAGAACTACACTTGGAACTGCTTATATTAGCAAGGTGAGGAACTAGTTCATACCAAAATGTATCCATAACAGTAAAACCCTTGAAATGACAATCCAAGAATATATCAACCGGGTTTTGAATAAATTCCTCATATCTAACATACATTGCTCGCTTTACCTAAATATTCAAAACAAATAAATAATCAGTTAGCATTAAAATAACAATTTTTAAAATTTAGTTAAAAATATACTAGAACTTCATAAACCTTATCGGGATCTACCTTCTCAAACGAAACAAAATCTTTTGTGGTTCTAGTTTGATTTTCAACCTGAAAACAATATTCGTCGTTGTCTTCATCACGAAGATAAAATGTTGTAATGTTATCGAACACACGCTTATTATTTGTCTTTCCAACATATTTTGCCGGACCTAAATCGGTTGTAGGCGGAAGATATGTAAATGGGCTCCTTTTTGTGGTCCTGACCGACATGCTATTCTTTCACGGTCTATCAATTCCTGACAATTAATTACAAATTAACGGATTTAAAATTAAACATTTTACAATATTAACTTGTATTCACAAATTAATAATACTTATGATCTACTTACTGGGAGTACGCCACCAATATCACGATGTTGTGACGAGCTAGCTTCAAAAGTTTGATCAACCTTAGACCAGCGCCCAAATCCTTCGTGGGGCATCGGGTTAGTCATTGCATACAAACTATGACTTGCGGATGGCTTAGCAGGCTGCCCGAACGAAGCGTTAGGAGTCAATTTATAAGACGGCGTATATGTCGACAGAATTCGAATATCGTCAAAGAAGTGGCTACAAACTGGGGTAAAATTACCTAAACCATCTTGTTGTTTGTCCTAAAATATAATATACTCAAGGTTATGTTATTTAACAAAAATATAAAATTAAGATGACAATTATATTCAAAAACAAATTTACCTCCATGTTATTAAAACCACTATATTGAGTACCATGAAACTCATTACCGAACCCATCCACATCAAATTCCTTCACGACATTTTTTGTTGGTGAGACTTGGCCACAACCCCTTAATGCCTGCATTAAAATAGTTTGAATAATTATACGCCAAGTTTTCGATGATAGACATTTACATACATCATGTTAACCATTTACCATAATTGTTGCATTCAATTCTTTAATAGTTCGATCATTTTCCATCAAAACTGAGTAAACGTCTGCTGGTACATCATCACGACTAAAACGGTTATCAAACTCAGGTATTGGTGACGGTTCGGGTATCTCATTATTGAAATATCTAATGCTATCAATTCACCAATCTGCTGACATCTCAACTTCGTCGGGAAACAGCCTTTCGTTTGGTATATCATCCTTGCAAAATATAATAACATTAATTACACAAGTATAAAAATTATCAAATACATTATTGAGCAAAAAGGAATGTCTGTGCGTCATAGAACTCACATGAATTAAACCAAGAATTTGTCTTCGGAAAAACTTTCTTTCTCGTAACCAACGGACAGATCGAGGATAACCATCAAGTCGTGTGAAATAATTCACAACATTAACACTATACGTCTCCAACATCCAAGCCTGAAAATAAATGAATTTCAAATCAGACACGTACTATATTTTAGTTGGAAAACACAACATATTACATACCTTGAAAGCCCATGTAAAACCCATTAATTGATACTTGGGTGGTTCTGCATCAGGGTCTCTGTCATCATTGGCGTGGTGGTGTTCTGCACGTATGTATACGACATTCCTTAGCTGCCTATACAATGTGGTCCAAACATACGAACCCCACGGATACAAGTTCCATGCATCTACATTTTCAACTAACCTAAAGCACCAATCCGGAACAATGTAACTAGACTCATGCCCAAGAAGCACCAACTCCAAAACAGCTATCAAAGCAAGCCGTACAGCATCCAAGTCATGTAGGTTTTCAAAGGCATCACTTTTAACAACTCTATGCAAATCGCGAACTAATATCTCACGAGTATCATAAGCTGATGAAAAAACACGTCTCCTAAACGGCATTGGCCCCTCTAAATAATCACCACAAAACTCTACACCAAATTTTAAACTGGTCATTAAACAAAATTCTTCCCTACCAAATTTTATAACATGACCACCAACATCGTAACAAAACGGATCATTTTCTGTCTCTTCATCTACAAAATCCATTTGACAACATCCAAGGTAATGTACTAAAAGAACAGTCTCTACGCATTCTGGCAAATTCCACAACCAACCAAAACATGATTGCCTAAACAAAGTTTCCTTTGGTGTGTTTCTAAATCTTTTTCTAATAATCGGTAACAAGGTTAACTTGCTTCTACATGTCAACGTAACAGTATAATCCTAAAAATTTTACAAGAACAACATATCAATAATGTATAACAAATAAACATACACACTTATTATTGAAAAAAAATTAATTAAATAACATACCGCCATAAAATAGAATCAACAAAAAAACACCAACTTCACCCTAGCTGCTAAAAAACATGCCATATTTAAACATACTCGGGAATATATATAGGAGAGGATCATTGCTCGTGAATTTGATGATATGCCATATTTAAACATACTCGTGAATTTGGTATTCACAACTGGTTTTATATGCAATCCATGCTTAAACATCCCATATATGCAATCCATACTCGGGAGAAATTAAACCCGGCTAATATTCTTGTCATAAAGTGGGCCCGAGTATATTAATAAGCGTGCCAATCACTGTTGGAATGGGCCCATGTAGTCAGTCGACATGTGCATCTCTGCCATACTCGGGAGCCATAAATCCCGATTTTGAATAATAGTTTTTTTTGTGAACTAATGAAATTTGGACACGTGTCATAGACATACTCAGGTTTGTCATTTCCCGACTAAGATGGCTTTTTTGGACACTTCCTAAAAATATAGCCTCTGCAGGACAACATTATTTTACCAACACGGCCCTGTAATTTTCGCTAGAATTTTACCATGTATAAATGCCATTGACACGAGTTAAAACAAAATTGGCTTTAAAATCAAAACTCAGATGCCGAGTAGAGTTCGGGTAAAAAAAATGTTCTTGAAATGTATCACTTGTTGAAAAAACGTTCTAAACTTTTGTTTTTCGTCATACTTATGTGTGGACTGTGGAGTATGAAAGAAAGAATCGTGCAACACTTTTCATCAAAAAAGTTCCTTTTGTCGATTCTTTTAGCCTTTACTTTTCTATGTCTTGCGAATTGTTTTCTACAACTCTTCAACAATTATTTAGGGTGTGCTTGGTTAAGGGTATTAGGGGGTAAGGAATGGGAAAGGGAATAATTAATAGTGCTTGGTTAACGAAAATATAGGTAATCATTACCCACTAATGGATAATGAACAATTCCCTTGTAAATTGGGGGTAATGGATTCAAGGTAATATCAGACGTATGTATATGTGTCTCCACCGACCACCACCATCATCACTGACCACCATCATTGTCACTACCACCACACTCCTAACGTCACCACCACTCTCCGACGCCACCACCACCACCACTGACCACCACCATTGTCGCTACCACGACCCTCCTAACGCTACCACCACTCTCCGACGCCACCACTCTCTGACGCCACCACCACCACTGAGCACCATCCTCCTAAACGCCACCACCACTCTCCGACACCACCACTCTCCGACGCCGCCACCACAACTGACCGCCACCATTGTCGCTACCACCAACCTCCTAATGCCACCACCAATATCCGACGCCACCACTCTCCGACGCCACCACCACCATTGACCACCACCCTCCTAACGCCACCACCACTCTCCGACACCACCACCACTCTCTGACACCACCACTATCTGGCGCCGCCACCACCACTAACCAACATCATTGTCGCTACCACTACACTCCTAACGCCACCACCACTCTCCGACACCACCACCACTATCCCTCTCCGACACCACCACTATCTGGCGCCGCAACCACCACTAACCACCACCATTGTCGCTATCACCACACTCCTAACGCCACCACCACTCTCCGATACCATGACTTTCTGATGCCACCACCACCACTGACCACCACCATTGTCGCTACCACCATCCTCGTAACACCGCCATTATCCGACACCACCACTCTCCGACACCACCACTCTCTGACGCCACCACTCTCTGACGCCACCACTCTCTGACGCCACCACCATCACTGTCCACCACCATTGTTGCTACCACCACCCTTATAATGCCACCACCACTCTATGCCACCACCACTCTCCGACGCCGCCACCACCACTGACCACCACGATTGTCACTACCACCAACCTCCTAACGTCACCACCAATCTCCGACGCCACCACCACCATTGTCGCTACCACCACCCTCCTGACGCCATCACGGCGCTCATCATCGTCGCAACCACTGACTATCACCCTAACACGTTTTTGTCACCATCTTTAGTCACCACCACGTCTTATATTAAACAAGCACCAACAATGGTAATGATAATACTAAGGAATGTTCATTGCATTCCTTTGTATTCCCTTACCCTTACCCATTCCTATTCCCCTCAAATTAACCAAGCGCCCCCTTATTTTCAACTTTTGTGCATATCTAGTGATTAACTTTTTATCAACCTTCTAAAAGGTTAGTTTTATCTATCTTTACAATTCAGCATGAAAGTTAGGGCGTCTTTCGGTTTGGTTTTTGGGTTGTTAACTTTATTTGGTTCGGATTATTAGATTAAAAAAAAATCTTGGGTCAACCCGAAAATCGAATTAAAACAAAAATCGAATTTGAATTCGGTTCAATTTTCGGATTAACACGAATACTTCAAACTATCTAAATTTTTATTAAAAAATATATAATTATATAAATATTTAAAAAAAGTATTTCAAATATAAAAATTACTTTTTTTATATTAAAATTATATTTTAATAACTAATTTATATATATTAAGATTAAACTCAATTTTAATAACTAGTATTTTATATATATAAATATATAAGAAATATATATATATATATATATATATATATATATATATATATATATATATATATATATATATATATATATATATATATATATATATATATATATATATATATATATATATATATATATATATATATATATATATATATATATAGTAGTGTTATTGTGGTAACCAATCTTAAAATAAAAACAATAAGAACCGATCTAGGCCGTTGGATGTACCAAGTTAAGTGTGAGTAGATTTTAATTAAATATGTATTAAGAATGGTAGTTTTGTAATTAAACAAATTATGAGTGGCATTCTAAGAAGTTGTTTATTTAATGATGGTTGGTGCATCGTCTCGAGTATCTCGCATATATCTTCAATACACATACGAGTGGTGCATCTAACCATTATACGGAGTAATATTATATCGCAATATATATTTTACTATCTTATACTTGTATGCATCATTTTCCACTATTACCTATTATATATTTAATGACACTTATTTAAATATAGCTATATTTATTAAACTCAGCAGCAATCAAAACCATATTTTCTTGACAAATTCTGGTGATACATTTGTTGACGGACAAAAAATCAAATGATACGTATTCAAAAAACTACAAAAGCAACTAAAAAAGATACTTAAGTGACATATATTCGAGAAATACATAACTAATAAAAGGTAACCCAAGTGATACGTATTTAAAAAACATATCGAACAAAATAAGAAAAGGCCTAAGTGATACATATAAAAAAAACTACACCAACATAAAAAAGACCCGTACGTACCCGAAAAACTACACAACCAACTAAAAAAGACTTAGTGATACGTAAGCGGAAAAAAAACACAATCAACTAAAAGTAATCCAAGTGATACATATCTGAAAAATACACAAATAACTAATTTAGCGCAACTGATATGTATCCAAAAATATACACAAACTAAAATAACCAAAGTGATACGTATCTTAAAAAATACACAACAAAAAGTAAAATAAAATGATACGTATATTTGAATAAAGTAAAAGAAAAATATCTTCCATGATATAAAACATCAACATGTTTACTAAAAATATTAAGTACTCGTAAAAAATAATTCAGAATGATACCGATCTAATAAAATGACACATTTATAGTTCAGGATGACACCGACACACATAAAGTTATAATATATTCTAGCGACACTTTATTTTTTTTGTCACGTCTTTTTTTTTAGACAAGTATGTCTTTTACACATTTATAATGATACATTTATTTTGTAGTACATTTTTTAGATATGTAGCTTTTTGGTACCTTTTTAGTGACACTTAATATTTTTAACAAACTTTTTTTTCAAAACCCGTATAGTAGTTTTTTTTATACATTTGTAATGGTGCAAATAGTATAAAAAGATACATTTCTTATGTCAAAACTCAATTAAAAGTATTCAATTTTTTTTCTTAATTTAAGATATCGATCTTTTTTCTTGTTTTAATATTGGGAAATTAACAAATTTAAAGGTTATATATTAACGATCGTTTACTTTATTATTGCATCGTTAGACAATTTTATTAGTGACACTTTATAATAAACTCAAAATTCGTTTTTTACAGTAACTTTTATGTTACATATTTAGTAAAAACAAAAACGTAAAATTTGAAGAAATTTTTGTATAAATATTAGCAATACAAAGTTCCGCATACGAGCACGGAAAAATATATTCACTACTGTTTCGTATTGAATTCACATAATTTTTAATCTAAATAAAGAACATTGATCATTTTAGTCTAGAAAAAATAAAAATATAGATATGATGTACAAAAAAGTAAAGATCAATCTTTAATGTTGAGAACAAAAAGATTTGTTGGTTGCCAAATGGTAACACTCGATTTGGAGATAGATGAAATAAATGCGGCAATTTGTGAACGAAAAAGATAGGAGAGATTTAAAGAATTGGGAGCAGTTATTTTTTTATGAAGTGGAGACTCGCGTATAGTTTTATTAAAAGGTATTTTAAATGTCAATATTACCCTTTTGATATTAATATCATTTGTGTTTGTACTTAAATGCTGAAATTTAATGTGTCGATTTTCTATTGGTTCTTATTGTTTTTATTTTAAGAATGGTCACCATATGAACGTAAATATATATATATATATATATATATATATATATATATATATATATATATATATATATATATATATATATATATATATATATATATATATATATATATATATATATATATATATATATATATATATATATATATATATATATATATATATTCGTATAGTTTTAGTTTTCAGTTCAGGTCTCGAGTCCGATTGTTAAACTTATATTTAACTCGAAAATCATATTTGTAATTTGATTCGATTCGGTTATAACTCTATCTATTTTTAGCTGGGTTTTAGTTTAGCTTCGATTTAATTTGGTTTTTGATTTTTTTTAGATTAAACTTAAATTATACAGACCCTTAATGAAAATAGAAGGTTAACATCTTCGTGAGCATATATGGAAGGTTAAAAATGAAAGTCGAATGTTAAAACTTAAAAGTGTTACGCCATAAATTGCGGGACAAGGGGACAGCATCGCGGCGTGAGTTGGCCACGTGAGCATATCCACTCACTCACTCTTGCCACACAGTTTCTATCACGTGACTCTCCCCGCATTTCAAGGTGGTCTTTTTATCCTGTCAAAGTGTCAAACACTGCTTCTGTTTATTTTCTTCAAAAACTACCAGTATCTATTTTCTTTGGAAAATATTAAACGTAACGTAAGCAACATTTTGACATGCATTTAACCTTTAACAACGAATCACAGCTCATATAACTATTCATGGCAGGTTATTTACGGTGAAAATTTATTCAGGTTATTATATCCAATCCCATTAAACCGTCTTAAATAAGGTCAAGTGTCAGGTTAAAAATGTTTGGCTAGCTTGATTCGAGTCGACTTTTTTAACATAGAATTTCTTTTTCAATTTTTTAATATAAATTATCCGTTCAAAGTAAAATAGATAAGTAATTTTATAACATGTTACTCATATTTGAATTAACCTGAACTCAAGTTGATTCGAAGGGTTAATATACACAGAGGTTACTAAAGTTTGACCAAAATAACGAATTATTACTAAATTTTAAAACCTCACACTTGTATACGCGTTTGATTTATTTGTTACTAAACGTTTAGCCAAAATACGGGTTTGACCAAAATACGGGTTTGATTTATTTGTTACTAAAGTTTGGCCAAAATACGGGTTTGATTTATTTGATTTATTTGTTACTTTGGCCAAACTTTATTAACCTGCGTGTATATTAACCATTTACGTTTTGGTCAGTTTTTTTTTTTCGTTTTCATTTGTACATTAACGTTTTCGTCAGTAATTTTATGTTTTAGTCAGTAAATTTACGTTTTCGTAAGTAATTTTACGATTTCGTCAGTAAATTTACGTTTTCGTCAGTAAATTTACGTTTTCGTCAATAATTTTACATTTTCATCAGTAAACTTATGTTTCCGTCAGTAATTTTACGTTTTTGTCAGTATTTTTACGTTTTCGTCAGTAAATTAACGTTTTTGTCAGTACTTTTATGTTTTCCTAAGTATTTTTAGGTTTTCGTCAGTAAATTTACGTTTTCGTCAGAACTTTTACGCTTTCGTCAGTAAATTTACGTTTTCATCAGTAATCTTACATTTTAGTCAGTAATTTTACGTTTTTGTCAGTATTTTTACGTTTTCATCAGTAAATACGTTTTTGACAGTACTTTTATGTTTTCCTCAGTATTCTTACGTTTTCGCAAGTAAATTTACGTTTTCTTAAGAACTTTTACGTTTTTGTTCGTAAATTTACGTTTTAGACAATAATTTTACGTGTTCGTCACTAAACTTACGTTTTCATCAGTATTTTTACGTTTTCTTCAACGTAAAATACTGAAGAAAATGTAAAAATACTAATAAAACGTAAATTTACTGACGAAATCGTAAGTTTACTGACGAAAACGTAAAAATACAGATGAAAGTATTCATTTACTGACGAAAAAGTAAGTTCACTGACGAAAACGTAAGTTCACTGACGAAACGTAAATTTACTGACGAAAGCGTAAAAACACTGTTGAAAACGTAAAAATACCGAGGAAAATGTAAATTTATTGACGAAAACGTAAATTTACTGACAAAAACGTATATTTACTAACGAAAACGTATATTTACTGACGAAATGAAAATTTATTGACGAAGACGTAAATTTATTGACGAAAACGTAATTTACTGACGAAAGCGTAAAATACTGATGAAAACGTAAAAATACTAAGGAAAATGTAAATTTATTGACGAAAACGTTAATTTACTGACGAAAACGTATATTTACTGACGAAAACGTAAATTTACTGACGAAAATGAAAATTTACTGACGAAAACGTAAATTCACTGGCGAAAACGTAAATTTTCTGACGAAAACGTAAAAACACTGACAAAAACATAAAATTACTTACGGGAGCGTAAGTTTACTGATGTAAACGTAAAATTACTGACGAAAACGTCAATTATTGATGAAAATGTAAATTTACTGACGAAAACGTAAGTTTACTGACAAAAACGAAAGTTTACTGACGAGAACGTAAGTTTACTGATGAAAACGTATGTTTACTGACGAAAACGTAAATTTACTGACGAAAACGTAACTTTATTGAAGAAAACGTAAGTCGGAGTCCACGTAGACATGCAACTTATAACTACGGGTAAAAACATTATGGGTAACTTGAAGTTTAGGTAAAAAAATACATTGGTAACCCAGGTGTAAGGTTTTAAACTTTAGTAACAAAATCGTTACTTTGGCCAAACTTTATTAACCCGTGTGTATATTAACCCTTGATTCGAACCTAAGGTAACTTACTGTTGGTCCCTTGTAATTCGGTATTCCTTATTATCTTAAGTAATAACTGTAACACCCCACTTTCATAAGTGGACCGTTACGCATAATTATGGCGTGTCATCAAAGCATGCAAGGTAATATGTAGTAAAACATACATGACCATAGGGAAAACCGGAATCAAACATCGGTTCCCAAACATAAGCCCAAAACATAAATAAAGTAAATAAAATGAACAAAGACTACACAAGCATAAATATATGAAGGAAAAAGGAAAAGAAGTCTATGGCAACTTCCATCATATGCACGTCCTCCAAATGCTCGAGTCTGTCCTTGGGTACCTTCCGTTTTGGGACATGGAAAGGAAAGTAACGGCTGAGCAAAACGCTCAGTGCACGGATAGAGACATAGTATGAATGACTGAAACATAATAAAGACTTAATAGCAGCGGAAATGTATAAGTCCTGAAAAACTTGGAACATGTTCATAAAACTGGTTTTATAATTTGAAAAGCCTTATGTTTATCTTATGAAAACTGTTTAACATGTTAACCATTAGCCAATATAGGTCATGAAATATCAACGTGCATGAATACTTGGATGGGTGGCCTCGTCATGCAAATTAGAGGGGCTGCCTCTAATTTAATATACTGGTTTTGGGTAGGAGGGACCAGCTCCTTGTGAAGGATGCAAGGCACACACCACATTCACACTGAGTAATCTGCTGAAAACATGTATACTAGGATGCACCCATACGCCCCACCTGATAATATAATAAATGGCCAAAAGTTGAAAGGGACGCCACGAGCTATCACTCCGCCGTGGTGAAGTCATAACACTGGTGCCTCCAGTGTTATGGTTATGGTACCTCCATAACTAGGTGAAACTGGTCATGCATGTATATGGCTTTAGGTATTCTAATTAAACATAAGCAATTCAAAAACATATAAAACATATAACGGGGAAAACAGTTGGCTGCATACGGGAAATCCTAATAAGGAAGAATGTCCATACTGAAAGGACGGAGAATCCGTACCTTATGTCCAGTGAACAAAGAAGACGAACGGAAGAGAGTCCTACTTCGGTATCACTACTGCTACATAAATACATACGTGTATAAGTATCTGATTACTGAGTACGTAACTGGTTTTATATCATGTCTTCGCTTGTTTTATATGTTCATGTCATGTTTTACTGATTTAAGCTTTATACTGTGTTTATCATATATTCTGTCTATCTGATTAAGTATTACTTGTATTTCATGTATTATTATACTTGTTGTGTAATAATAAGTAACTTTCTAAAAATAGCAGGTTTCCTAAAATAGAAAGTTTCCAAAAATAGAAAGTTACCAAAAATAAAAAGTTTTCATAAATAGAAAGTATCCAAAAATAGAAAGTTTCCAAAAATAGAAAGTTTCTAAAACTAGAAAGTTTCCAGAAATAGAAAGTTTCCAAAAATAGAATTACTGCTTAAAATATATAAGTTTTTAAAAATAAAAATTTTCCATAAATAGATATAAGCAGGATAATTTAGCTAATTATATAAGCTTAAATGTTTTCTGATTAATATTCTAAGTCATATGATTATATAGTATAGTTTATTAATTATTTCATGTATATTAAATAAAATATAGGTCTTAAGTATTTAATTAAATATATCATGGTTTAATTAAATAAAGGTAAAATAAATACTTAGGTTAAAACATGTATTATTATCTATAAATAACATAACCTAAGTCATGTAGATTAATTAATTATAAGTCATGGTTTTAATAATTAATAAATTTTATAGTCTAATTAAAAGATAAAAATACTTAGGTTAATTCATGAATTAATAATTAAATTAATAACCTAAATCATGTAAATTAAATTAGTCATGTTCATGCTTTTAATTAATTTAATTTAAATCTTGTAAAAATAATATAACTTGTAAAAAAATAATAAACCTTGAAAAATAACTCATGAACCGGACCGTGTTTTAAATCTAACATGTGTGAACCGGACCCGTGATTAAAACCCATGAACCGGACCCGTAACCATCACCATACCCCGACCTAGGTCGGGGTTTCCCCTTGCCTTGCTGCTGCCGTGACACCATAACCACCAAACCGAGACCATATGGTCTCGGTGGTGCGCAGTAAGCTAAGCCGAGACCCCCTTGGGGCTCGGTTAGGCGTCGGCCACAACAAACAAACACCCCTTAACCCTAACTTGATTTAAACCCCATGATTACAACATGTTTATATTTGTTTTTAATTAGTTTATTAAAAACATCATGATTTTATGTGATTATATAAATCAAAACATAAAAGAAAAAGGTTAAAGGTTATACCAATGACGTGAGATCAAGAAGGATGAACACACCACGATCCTTGTAAGAAATCAAAGATAAAAATCAACCCGAATCACCCTTTGGTGTTCTTAAACCCGACGACCAAGGAAGCAAAAGAAGGAAGAAAAGATATAGGGTTTCTCTTGTTTTCAATATTTTGAAAATATGAAACTAATTCCTCCTTAATTCATGTTTAGTAAAATTAATGGGCTTGGCCCTTGTTTCCTTGTTGTGTCCGCGGTATGGGGCCCACATGGGGTAACCCGAACCTTTCTCGTGTCTAAAGTATAAGTGTGTTCTCGTGTTCTTATTTACATGATCTAATTAGTTATCGATCGTGACTTAATATATTTATTCGTGTTCGTAATAAATATATATACATACGTAATATTAGCTCGTGATTAATTTACGTTCATGATTTCATGTTCGTATGTTCGTGATTATAATTATTATTGGAATAATTATCGTGTGTTCATACATAATAAATACTTATCGTGTTATAACACGTACGTAATACTTGAAATTCTTGTTCGTGAAACGTAAACATGCTATAAAAGGAAAGTCCTAATCATGTACGTACTATCGTAAGGGTACTATTCATGGTAAAAGCATGCGGGTTTTACAACTCTTCCCCCTAAAAAGAATAATTCGTCCCCGAATTATAGATAACGTAAACTGACAGAGGAACATACCCGAATCAAACTGAGAGGGTATGTATGATAAAAGGACATGAAGATGACATGGTAGAAGGGAACGTGGAACGTGACATGTCTTGAAAGGACATGGAACGTGACGTGACTGAAAGGACATGGAACGTGACGTGAGTGAAAGGACATGGAACGTGACGTGACTGAAAGGACATGAAACGTGACGTGAGTGAAAGGACATGGAATGTGACGTGACTGAAAGGAAATATCTAATCGATAAGAGAAAATGGATAAGAAGTCCGGATGAACTTGTCCGTTTCCAAGTGGCCTCCCGCTTGGAACGGTTTCTTCTCAAGATCTTGACACAATGTTAAATCTTGGTCCTCCTGACCTTGACTTGAAAACTCTGAAAGTTCATTGTCATCTACGTAAGATAGATCCCCTGAATTCGATCGACGGAAAAGAATTAACGTGCAAGGGTTACTGAAACGTTATGGTGCAAAACAATCTAACTTAACTGATAATTAGCAACGATGCGCGAGACATACAGAAACGTAGTACGTGAAAAATTTTGAACGTGATACGTGAAAAACTTTGAACGTGATACGTGGAGATATGGTGAGTGTAGTATGAGCAAACATATCGTGATCCATGATGCGTGTAACATATCGTGAACGTGATATGAGGAACGTGGAATGAACATGACATGTGAAACATATCGTGAACATGGAATACATCTGCGGTAACGCCAAACGTTACAAGATGAGACGTGGAATGTGACGTGAAACGTCTGTCTGAGCATAGAGAGTTATACTAGACTTGAGTCTGATCTCTCCAGTTCCTGCAAAACTTCCCAGAACGAAAATGAACGTAAAATCATAAGCCAGGATACGATCATGAACATGAATAGTGTCATGAACGTAAGCGTGAAAGCAAGTCGTGGAATTAGAATAAGGACGCGAACGTAAATAAGGAGCACAAATGCGAACCTTTGTCTGACCCGATATCTGACGGATTACCAAATGATCAGATGAGCCTTGGCTGGAACATGTCTGATCAATCTGTTGGTTCTTGAAATCCTTGCGGATGTAAGGATTCTGCAGACTTGATCAATTTGTTGGCAATAACCCAGATAGCATCATTGTAACACCCCCAAATTTACACAATTTTTCAATACAGCGGAAGACTCGTTGGTGTTACGGGATAGCACATTACTCACATCATAGACAACACATAAAAATCGCGTCGTTTAATAATAAAAGCATTTCCATTCATAAATATCAAAGTTACATAGGTCCCAAATCATATTAATTCATATAAAGTTTTACAAAGCATTTGAATGGAAATTATTGTTTAAGTGCGGGCCATGAATTCTTGTCGTCTTCCCGAGAATTACCTTCAAGTACCTGAGATAAAACATGTTAAAAGAAAAGGTCAGCGATAACGCCGAGTGAATTCATAGAGTTTAATAAAATCCATCAATATAACATCGGTATAAAATTATTACCGAAAATCATTTTGTATAAATCCATGTAGTAGGCCATAAAATAGCCAAAATCATTTTATACAAATCCTTGTCAAAATCATAATATAGGCTTTCGCCTTCAAAATCATTATACGAACCAATGTCGTAAAAATATCATACAATACGTTTTATAACGTTGTATAGATTAAATAAAAACCGTTATATGAATATGGTTATATAAAACCAAAACACGAACATAATATCAATAGTATGACCCCGTATTGCTAGTCAGGCAATACATCGGAATTCGGTGCGTATAGCAGTATTTCGTTAATCGGATTATTATAAGCCGCATGACATTGTTACCTTACTAAACCAAACAACGGGTAGCTAGCCCGAAACTCAATTTGCCCATCTAAATTAGCGTGTCGTCACAAAGGTCACGCTATGGAAATCTTCTCATACATAAATTCGCTTACCAATCAATGTGGCATGACGGGGATCAACCGTCAAGGCGCGAACTGGGGTGATCGTCCCCAAATAGTACTATTATATGCATAAGAGTCTACCAAATCCAGGTAGTTCACAATTCATGCTAATGGGACTTTTAGTGACATAACCTAACTTTAATAATCCATTTAATTTCATCTATCGGGTCATTTAATCATTTATCGGGTCATACAATCGGGTCATACAATCATTCAGGTCCAAATTAATAAACAAACAATCGGGACAAATGGTCTCCTATTTTATAAAGACTAACATGTTATCTCCCTCGCGGGTTTATAAAATATTTATAAAACATTTAAAAGAGTGCGAGGCTATGAACTCACGTTGATGTGGGAAAGCGGTTTATCGGCAATTCGGATGTACGGTACGTGCTTCAATCACGAAAACCTAGACAAATAATACTCGTCTTAGACTTTTGTCCAATGACTTTATCAAAATAACAATTATGTATACATATGATGATTATATATATATGATGATCAAGTGGGTTTATATATTCTCATTCACTCATTTTTGTGTTTATGTATTGGTAACTTCTTACTAGTTTACTAGTTTTACCTATTTACGTGTTTTAGGTCCAATAAGCCTATTATAAGTTTATTAACTTGTATTAATCTATTTCATACTTTTATTATCAGTATTTACACTTTACATGTTGGGCCCAAATGGGTTAAGCCCAATAAATAAGTTTATAAGTGTTTTAGCCCATTTTGTTGTATTATTAGTCCAATAACGTTAACTTAACTCGTTAATGTCCGTATGTTATATAGTTCGGGTTTTATCGATTTTTACTTGTTATATATGTTTATATATCAGTATATTAGTTTATAAAAGTTTACATTAGACGGGTCCAACCGTCTAAGTTTTATTTAACAAAAACGTTAATTTTACGGTAATAGCCGAAAAAGTCGTAAAAATCATGTTTATAGTTTTATAACTTATAAAACTTATCAAACTACCATTTTTATAAAATTTCCATTTATTTAACCTTATACAAGTTAGTGGGTTTTAATTCACATTTTATACTATTTTTAGTTGAGTGCTTATATAATACTATTATACTTTAATTTCCCAAAATCTGATTTTTATTTTCATGTTCACCAAAACTGCCATATCTAGAGTTATATATGGAGATAGAAGCTCAAATTTTTATGACATAAACTACATAATATGTGCTCCATTTAACTCTTCTATAGCTACTGTTGAATCAGCCTCTAAGTATTTTCTAAAAATCGTCCAAAACAGTGAACTCAGATTTGTACTCTAAACTTGTTTTGATCATATCTCACTCATCCTAATGATTCCATTGCACGGCCAACTCTCACATGTGTACAAGAAATATTACTTACTGTATATCCATTAATCTATGCCATTTTATCAGTTCATGACATGGTTATTTACTGTTTTATACAGCCATCATCTTTAAGCATGATTTTAACCTTTTTACATGTGGTTTTCCATCTTTTTACCCATGTTTATCAAATCTATCAACACCAAATCCCCACATAATATTTTTAATCATCATTCATCATCATATAAATATACATAAATAAAGAAATTACAAGATTATATAATCAAAATAACAAAAGGATAGGAAGAACAATCTCTATACCACCAAAGTGATGAAAATATGGGATTGATGATGAACAAGACTTGGTTTTGGGCAACCAATCTTATGAGATATCAACACCACTTCTAGGATCACCAAATATTTGTAGACTTCTCCAAAAATCAGCCCTTGATCTTCATGGAAACTCCTTGCTAGTTGTTAAAATCACCTCCAATCTATAGAGCTTCAAAGGGCTTCATCATATGTAGAGATAACATATGATTTCATGGTTAGTTTTGATCAAAATGGGTGTTTAGGGGGAGAGGGTGGACGAATTTTAGAGAGAAGTAGGAGAGAATGAGAGTGGTTTGCATGGATTGAAATGGTGGTATGAGAAGCTAGTTGTTTTTGTGTTAGATGGTAGCTTAAGTGTAAGGCTAGCTTACACTTGTAAGCTAAGTGCTAAATTGATGCCACATCTTTGATGTGGTGTCCATACTTGGGCCGTCCCATATTATAGTGGGGTGGGATAATTTATTTTGTCTCATCCCGCTAATTTACGGGTACTCCTCGATTATAGTTTCCTCGATTTACGTGCCCTCGGGTCGTTTCACGAAAAACGTTTTTATAAATTATGAATCAACGGCACAAAACGAATCTAATAAAAATTGTCTCATCAAAAACGGAGTTCGAAAACGTAAATACGTAATCCTAAGGTTTCCGGTTTAGTCGTAAAGGACGTTAAATTAAAATCGTAAGTCCTAATCTCTTCTCGTAAATTTGTGAGTTTATGAACCAACACAAATTTAAAATCTCAAAATAATATTCACGGACAAATTTATTTTCTGAAATGTCGGACTGTCACCAAAGACGGTGTATGTAAACGTAAGCACGTAACGTAGAATCCTCCGGTTTAGACGTAGTCAATGCTACTTCAAGACGTAAATCCAAATTTCTTCCCAAAAATAAGTGAGTTCATAATGTAACATTAAAATAATGTTTCTAAATAATATTCGAGAATAAAATATCAACTATAAATTGACGGATTGTCACAATCATGCTTCTTATGAGTTTGTTGTAATCTGGTAACCAAAATCCACGGAGATCTTGTCCCATCTATGATTACCATTTCCTGATGGAAAACATCCTAGTCTGTTGGTGTTCTATCTTAGCCTGTTGGTATTACAGGTCCTTAGATATGAACGTAACTGTATCTTGCCTCATAGAACTTGATACATGGAGTTGTGAGGCTATAAGTCTCTGAAATTAGACTTCTCTTAGCATAGGATTTTCTTGGAACACCTAACGTAGTGTAGGGTTCTCACTTTTATGCATAAGCTGAGTCATGGTAAGATTAACCATACGAATCTATGTGATTCAGCGTGTCACTGTAATCAACCAAAATTGATATTGGAAAATTTCCAGGGTGAAATTTCTCCTGTCATAGAATTTGCAACATGGTGCAACTATGGTCTTCCTGTTCTTCTCTAGACTTAGAGAAATTCAGGTTATCTTTAATGAAAACACTGACGAATTTGCTTATGAGTTTATAGAAACTCATTCTTATACTGCTGCTGGAGCATTGATGAGGCTAATTCAATATCATCAATCTAGAATGACCGAGTCGTGTACGAATAGCAGTCATGGACATGTCCTGCTCTTTCACTCGTCACTATTGGTAGCACGATCATGAATCCGATCTTGGAAAGTGCTTAGCACCCTAAATGAATCCCATCTTGTCAATACGTGGAGGAGAATAACGGTTATGAATGGTGATTTGTTTAAATCGACGGTAGTCGACACATAATCTCATGGTACCGTCCTTCTCCTTGTAGGTTCTTCTGGAATGTATGGGAAGATTTTGGAATAATCAAATGGCTATGCGTAAAAGGACTTCAGTGGTCGTGTCTTAACTGACAGCTAGAAAATTTTAGTAGTCATGGCTAACAAAGCACGTGCTTGTAAGCATAGATAATTTGTACAGATTTTCCTGATGGAAAATCAAGCTGAATGTATTCAGGAGCCTGAACATCACTGTACATAATCATGAATCGTATCTTGAACATCACTGTTCGTAGTCCATAATTAGGATTAAATTCAACTTGCATTTGTCCGAGGAAATGCGTTAGCAGCTTAGATCTTATCAATAGGCTGAAGGAAGACCTTCGTATACATGAGTGATACGAATGGCGTCCTTCATGGTCAGGAATATATGAGATATGGGTACAAGAAATGAAAGTGTCATCAAGCAACGTGACAGTTCTCACTGATGTGCCGGTAATGGTACTGAAATTCTTGTGGCCTGATTAATACATGACACAACAAAATGGATATACCCTTGGAGGGTACCCTGAATTTCTTAGGGATGTTCCATGATTGGATGTGAGTCATGTGTCTTGACTCGTGTCTTGGAAAATGTAAGCATGACATGCGTCTTGACTGGTGTCTTAACATGTGTCTTCATAAGGTATACGTGAGACATGTGTCTTGACTGATGTCTTGACATGTGTCTCAAGATGCGAAACAAATAGAACTACAAATATTAGGTTATTATGCCAGAATTGGCGGATCGGTTTGACTACTGATCCTTTGTTTTTCTGATCACGTCCGTGGCCGGAGCTTCGGATGTGATTGCTAGGATAGTTGTTGTCATAGTAGTGGTTACTATCATCTTGTCTGTCAGTTCCATGACGGTTATTCTCATGACTGTGATTCATGTAACAATTCAGCTGAGTGGCCGGCTGGTACCGGTTTGCACTCATATGACTGAAACGACAACTGAATGACATGTGACATGTAACTAAGAATTAGGGACAATGATTGATGAAAATCGTCTGATGGTGAAGCATCTTCTCGTCCAATTGCTTTGCTCTGACGCCTTTGTCTTCGTCTCATAGGATCTCCAGGTTGTGAACAGCATCCGCATCTCGTAGCGTCTCCAAACATCAGCAGCATCAACCTTTAATAACATCTCCAAGTTATGAGCGGCATCAGCAATCTTGTAGAATATCAGCAAGTGAACATATGCCTGAGATGATTCAGAATCGACTAACGAATACTCGTGAAGTATTGCAAGTAAAATACACATGGATTAAGTACGTGTAATACACATGGAATACGGTACATGGAGTACACATGGAATGCACATGAAATGATCGGTATGGGGTCGATCATTTGTCATGATTTAAGGGAAATATATCGGTTAAACGGTTAGAAAAACCATCATGATAACCTGGCAACGCCAGTATATATCTCATTTTGGTTGCATATAGAAACGTTAAAGTGTGGTAACACAAAATTCAAGATGATTTGCCTGAAAGCATGATCAATGAAAACCAACCATGACGATCATGAAAGCAGGATTTAATGAAATCCAACAATGTCTTGCATGAAAGCATAAATAACAAAAGAGACGTAAGACGTAATCAACATGAAGACGGAATTATCATGGGTAAACATGAAACAACTTAACATGAAGGATGAAACTAAAGTTGTATAACATAATCAGCATGAAACTGAAGTTAACCATGGTAGCATGAAAACATACTTGACATAAAAACATAATAACTTATGAGGGGACATGAAAAAAAAATGTATTACAATAAATCATGAGAAAAGTTTTATGCATGAAAACAGTGCATGAATACATGATGCAATTTATAAAAACCTTTATATGCGCGTGGGGACGCCTATGGGTCGGTCCTAAAACAAAAGACATGGCGAGGGGACGCCTATGGGTCGGTCCCAAAGTTAAAAGTTTCGATAAAAGCACATGCGACTAAATAGGGCCAATTCTGTACCAACCATTACTTAGTCATAATTCCTGCAACAATGATACATGAAACATAAATAAGTGAAAATCATCTGTCAAAACTTATAAAAAAAAACTTATGTGACCAATTATGAACTACTGGGTTCAGTCCACATAGTCACAGTTCATGAGGAACGTCATGCATGAAACGATGACACATAACTAAATATGAATGACGGTTGTCCATCCATATTAGTAAAACAATATCGATGAAAACATCGAGGTTAAAACATCAAGGTGCTGAAAACATCATGGTTAAACAACAATGTGCTGAAAACATCAATTCGTGGAATAACAAGCGTTGGCTTAGGAAGCTCCTAGTGACTACCCACTAGTCACAGGTCAAGTTTTAGAGCCTACAGGTCGAAGCCTTGGCTCTGATACCATAACTGTAACACCCCACTTTGATAAGTGGACCGTTACGCATAATTATGGCGTGTCATCAAAGCATGCAAGGTAATATGTAGTAAAACATACATGACCATAGGGAAAACCAGAATCAAACATCGGTTCCCAAACATAAGCCCAAAACATAAATAAAGTAAATGAAACGAACAAAGACTACACAAGCATAAATATATGAAGGCAAAAGGAAAAGAAGTCTATGGCAGCTTCCATCCTATGCACGTCCTCCAAATGCTCGAGTCTGTCCTTGGGTACCTGCCATTTTGGGACATGGAAAGGAAAGTAACGGCTGAGCAAAACGCTCAGTGTGCGGATATAGACATAGTATGAATGACTAAAAGATAATAAAGACTTAATAGCAGCGGAAATGTATAAGTCCTGGAAAACCTGGAACATGTTCATAAAACTGGTTTTATAATTTGAAAAGCCTTATGTTTATCTTATGTAAACTGTTTAACATGTTAACCATTAGCCAATATAGGTCATGAAATATCAACGTGCATGAATACTTGGAGGGGTGACCTCGTCATGCAAATTAGAGGGGTTGCCTCTAATTTAATATACTGGTTTTGGGTAGGAGGGATCGGCTCCTTGTGAAGGATGCAAGGCACACACCACATTCACACTAAGTAATCTGCTGAAAACATGTATACTAGGATGCACCCATACGCCCCACCTAATAATATAATAAATGGCCAAAAGCTAAAAGGGACGCCACGAGCTATCACTCCGCCGTGGTGAAGTCATAACACTAGTGAGTGTTGAAGGTCTACGTAATTAATGGCCTATTCTAGATCATGGATTTGGTGGATTAGGGAGGTTGATTGATTGATTAATAAAAAGAAGATGAAGGAAGGAGATGAGGGATTAGAGAGAGAAAGGAGAGAAGGGAGAGAATTAGAGAGAGAAAGTGAAAGATGAATAATGATTAAGTGTGAAAAATGAGAATGAACAACCCCCTCCTAACATGCTAGGAGGGGTTATATATAGCCCACCCTACATGTGGGCTATATGGACTATACAATAAGTAAATAGATCACGAGCCCGTTACATAATTATAGTTGGAGCGACCGATCCTTCATAAATACGTAAAACGTATTTCCAACAATCTCCCCCTAAGGGAGGTCGCTCCAAGTTACAAAGTTCTAAATAGTCTATAACTCGTGATCTATGCTAACTAAGATGTGACCGAGACTTTATTGGGAAAACGTATTTCCAACAATCTCCCCCTAAGGGAGGTCACATCTTTTTACAAAATCTTAAACCTGATTTTGAATTACTCGAATCTAGGAAGACTGAAATGGAGATTAATGCTACTAATAAGATTAGAAGTCTAGACTACTTGCTGTTAAGACAATACGCTGCTTCACAACTAGTTCACTTATTTGATGCTTCGTTTAAAGAGTTTAACTTATCACGTCTAAAAGGCCTTCCCCCTAATCCACGATATGCAAAACAAGCTTTAAGACATAGTCCTAGACTTTATAATGCAACTCAATTAGGATTGGCTTTAGACCCGATTGTTTTTCCCAATGATAGAACAAGTAAGGCTCTAGTTGATGAGGATCGGTCATACAATTCTGCAAAATATCCCGAATGTGATTATTTTAAAATGAATAAGGAGCTTGCTAAAACTGATTTTAGAGTTCGCTTCCATATGGATAAAGATCTCATCACAGCACCGACCTACATGTTAGAGGAAGAACGCCCTAGTACATTTCCTACACTTGTCAACATGGAAGATCCTAAGGAAATTCCAAAGAATCTTCCACCGGTTAGCACTGTATGGTTAAACTTGAAAGAGATTAACCAATACTTTACTACCTTTGACAAGGTCATTTTGGAATGTACGACTTCAAATGGCTTAAACGCCGGAGAATGGGCTTTCGAACACATGAACGAGGTGTTTAAAACTAAGATCAATCCGTTTGTCGAAAGTCTAAAAGGAAGTTTTGCATCTCTTAAGGAAAATCTTCAGTTTGAAATTGGGGAAGTTCAAAAAGTGTTTTATGAAATGGACACCGCTTACGAACTGCAACTAATTGAAAAGGAAAAGATTTTAACCGAATATGACCGATTCTTGTCCGAAGTAATCTCGTGTGATGTGCTTACTATTGTAAATGTTAAATATTCGAATGAGCTTACATCCGCTATGATGAATTGTGATGCTGTGAATATTTGTGAGGATATTTGTGATGATGTGTGTGATATTTCTGTAAATGTTGCTGAAACTGTAAATGAGGTAGATAGTCATTCTTGTCACGAATCTAACGCTGAGTTTTTAAAGCTACAAGATTCTTATAATTTACTTTCTCAACGCTTTAATCAACTAGAACAACATTGTATATCTTTAGAATTAAAACAACAAGCTCAAAATGAAAATCTTTTGATATCAAATGTTTGTGAAAACGGTGTTGAGACAAGTGACAAGATGATTGCAATTGTTAAGACATTAGAGGAAGAAATCATGAGATTGAAGAGAGAGATATCATCAAAGGAAACATTAAGAATGGAACTAGAGGCCGCAGAGTCTAAAAACCAAGTCTTAGAAATTAGACTATCAACTGTTCTAGGGGAGATGGATCGGACAAGGCAGGGACTATCCGCTCTTTATGGTTCACTAGAAGATCGATTCGCTTTTAATGCGACACAGCAACAATATTATATTGAACAACTGAACCAAAAGTGCGAAGAAATCTCTGACTTGAACATCCTGCTCATAGACAAAAATATGGTTTTGGCTGAGTTAAAGGAGACACTTCTTCTCACCCGACAAGAAGTTGTTGATAACTTAACTACCGACTCTGCACCGTCCACTAGTGCTCCAACAACCAAGAAAGTAGTGCTTTATAAGAATCCGCTTCATAAGAGAAACCCGGTTGTATACGATGATTATATGAGGAATGCCATTAAGCATGTCGATCTTCTTAGGGATATTTTAGACGATCTTTATGCCTTAGATCCCCCAAGTAGCGACTATTATTTGGCTCATGAATATGTTAAGCGAGTTCAATATTGCTTGGCTTATTTGCAATACATAGGTACACCAGGTTCTGCACTACTTAATAATAGGCCCATTGCTGTCACTCCATTCAATAAGACTCCAGGAGCGAAACCGTCATTGGCACAATCAAGTAAGACATCTTTAAAATCTGCTGCTAATGTTCCCAATTTGCCTTCTACAGGATTAAAAGCAACTACTAAGGCTAAAGGATCGCCACTCAAGAAAGATAAGATCAAGCCCGCCACTAGTAGTGCCACAAAGAAGAAAGTAGAAGTCCACACTAGGAATGCTAGTTCAGTTTTACATAAAACGAATCATGTTAAGACTAAAAGCTCTGCGCCTGTGCAGCAGCCTAAACCATTCGTGAATTCTGATTTAATTTGTTGGAATTGTAATGAATGTATGTTTTCCCAGAGTCATGATTTGTGTCTGATTGATCACGTTAATGAAATGAATGCTATTAAGAATGGTCTTGAATGGAAGCCAACGGGTAGAACTCGTGCCCAAGTTGGCTGGCAATGGCGTCCCACTGGTAGGACCTTTACACTAGATGGAAAAATGTGCCCTTTAACTAGGAATGCATCTATCGAGGTTAGGTCTGAGCGTCCTTTAGTTAGGAACACTCGCACTCAAGTATGGAAACAGCGCCCTTTAATTAGGTCAGCCCCCACTGTAGTGCCTATCAGTGTAGAAATACCTCAGGATTTGAGCCAATTAGAATCTACACCACTAATTAAGAAGAAAAAGGCTAGGAAATCTAAGAAACCTAGAGTTAGCAAATCTAAGATTATTAAATCTGTACCTGCTAATAACAAGGAACACTCAGATTCCGATACCTCTACATTGTCTTTGTGTGGTGATATTTTCAGGTGGTCCAAATCATCCTGTGGTATTTGGACTCCGGTTGTTCAAAACATATGACCGGAAATCGCTCGATGCTCCGAAATTTCGTCAGCAAGTTTCTTGGTACGGTTAAATTTGGGAATGATCATATAGCAAAGATTATGGGATATGGTGAATATCAGATTGGAAACGTGACGATTTCTAGGGTATACTATGTTGAAGGTCTTGGTCATAACTTATTCTCAGTAGGACAGTTTTGTGATTCCAACCTTGAGGTTGCTTTTCGACAACATACTTGTTTCATCCGCAATTTGGAAGGAAAAGACTAGTGAGTGTTATGGTTATGGTACCTCCATAACTAGGTGAAACTGGTCATGCATGTATATGGCTTTAGGTATTATAATTAAACATAAGCAATTCAAAATCATATAAAACATATTGTTGGAAATTCACTTTATGTGACGACATTTAAGAATTCCCATTAGTTATCATAGTCACACACGCTTAGACTAGACTAGGAACGTTGTATAGTTTAAGTAGCGTGTGTGACTATATATACCCCTCCTAGGCTTCCAAGGAGGGGTGTTGCTTGTGTTTTCATTTGTTCTTTTCATTTTCAATACACATTTTCTTAACCTTTAACACACAACCTCTCTTCTCTCTCTCTCAACAATGGCTTCCACCTTTCACCACCCACCTAGACCACCGGATTAGCTATTAGCAAATCCACAATTGGTATCAGAGCCACGGTTCAATCCTTGGATCGTTTGTTCTTTGTGTTATTATTTTGGTGGTCTAAATTTTTTTTTTGGTCCGTATGCATCATTTTCTTGTCACGGTTTGGGTTTCTTTTTATCATATTCACAAGTTTTATCACTTTCACATGTTTCTTGGTCTCATTATATCAAGTTTTCTTCGTATCTTGTGTCAAAGTGCCTCGTATCAAATTATTGTTGGTCCAAATCTGTTTCAAGGTGCCTCTGTCATACAGTTTATGTCCAATTTTTTAACCCTGTTTTTGTGTCATACATTCTGCATCTGTTATGAGTGGGGAATAAGACAAAAATTATGGTCCAACCATTTTTTTCGGGGCTTCAAAAAACTTGGTCAAAAACCTGTCACGATGGCTTATTACGATGGTCATTTTCAAGATTCATTCCGATGGCTACTTCGATCGCATTGACTGCGATGGTAACCTTGATCGCATTGACTACGATGGATACTATAATCGCATTGACTGCGATGGTTACTTTGCTCGCATTGACTGCGATGGCTATAATGCGATGACTCACTTCGATGAGTTCATTGAGATAAGCTCGATGACACACTGCGATGGCTCCATTGCGATGGGTACCATTGCGATGGGTACCATCGCGATGGGACATCTTGATACGATGGACTTAATTGTTTTAGACTGCGATGGACTCATGACTGCGATGGCAATCTTTTTAGACTTCGATGGACTCTTCTTGTTTAGACTGCGATGGGTCCATTTTAAGACTGCGATGGACATTATTCTTTTTTAGACTACGATGGGTCTAAAGTTTAAGACTGCGATGGGGTTAAATGTTTGACCGCGATGGCTATTCTTTTTGACTACGATGCAGTTTAAAAAATTACATGACCATGACCATGGAGTTTAAGTTTAAGCTTAAATTACAAAACCATCGCAACCGAGTCAACTCGGTAATTACCGAGTTGACTCAGTTTACTCATTGAGTCCAACATAACACATCCAACCTTATATCACCACAACACCATCTATTTAATCATATGCCCATCGTCACTTAATCACCTTCTAGACTCAAAACAGTAAATCAAAAAGATCTCAGTTTATTTTTTTCGATTAAGGATATCTTTAAGATCTTTCTCTCGAAAACTGTTTTCATCATAGATCTTATGTTGGGTTTTTACCCAATTACTGTACGAAAATAAGACTGATTTTTAACAAAAATGTTAAAACCAATCTTTGTTTCGATTTAGTCACATCAAACCAACATGCAATTCGTCATAAAACCTACCCGAGACCATTTTACAGATCTTGTTGATGACATGTTCTTGGCTATAGTCTTCTTGAAAGATTTGAATGATTATGAGCTGGAACTATAAAAGAGTGTTATGTGGTTCGAATTTTATGAAGATAGGGATTGATTAAGATGAGTGATTTGTTTGATAGATATTAAAGATGGGTGATTAGCTTCCGTTTGATCTAAAAAGACTGAAATGAGATCGGTTGAAGTTTGTTTGGGTTTGTTGGTATCAACTCAGATAGATTAGAGAAACGGAGGTTATGAGATTGGGAGATGGGTGATTATAGGGTGGCTGAGGAGATGAGGTGAGATGAGACAGAGGAGATTATTTTATGTGTGGTGGCTGCGGTTTGTTTAAGAGAAATGACTTTACGTTAGGTTTGAGTGACATTAGGGTATTTGATATATATCCGCAAGACCTTTACCTATCGGGTATTGCATCACGGGCCAACACTTGGTTTAACTAGTGCACCATATTTTAGGGTAAATAGTGGGCCATGACTTCACTGTTAATAAGTTGTGATTCATTTAGTTTTGCATGGGCCAGTATTCATAGTCACCCAACAAATATGGAAAATTGGTGTATCCAAAATTTACTAGTAATTTTTATTAGTAAATTTGTTTAGGATACCATGCATAAATTTGGCCAAACGTGTAAGTTAATGATGGACTTTGTTTTGACAATGTGACAAAATTATTTGACGAGACCGAAGAAAAATGGCTATATTTTTAGTGACTACGGATTTTTTTTGGATCGGGTATTAATTATGTGAAGTTGAAGACGGATTTTTTCGAAGGCGTGTATTTATGTTATCTTTCAAAGATAACTTGCTCGTGCTTAATCTTAGAATGAAGACTTGTTTATCTAGTTTCCGGGATCGGGGTGGTTGGTTGATGACTCAGATAACTATCACTTAAAGGGGTTACATTGTTGTACTCAGTGTCACGCGCTTAGTCGACGTGGATAATTTGAAGAGGTGTTGTGCTTATAGACTTCTTCAGTGATGCATTGGGTACTTAGAGATTTCTCCACCGTTCCTCATTCAACAATAGTGCAAGCTTAAGTCACAAGATCGAAGGATTTTTATTCAGTTTCACGTTTGCTGTATCAGGTTCATTCTATCAGTGGTCACTTCAAATTGCTTACAAGTGGGTTGGTAAAGATGGCCATGGAGAGTTTATGAGTAGAGATTTTCGATCAACAGCTGATTCTCACAAAATATATAATTCAGCTTATTTATTATTCTCACGAGATTTCAGGTACATGTGCGTACGATTTGTTGATGGTTCCGAGTTTCGAAACCATCAAGGGGGAAGAAGAAGACACATTGAACGCACAAAGAGTACACGTGATGAACTTCATACCTTCTTTTGATTTGAAGACATTCCGGGATGACATTTGTCATAGCCGCAGAGAAAATTAGTGTTTTAACTCGTGGCGTTATCAATCTCTAAACGATACACTACTGATTCGGTGTTCAATTGTTTGGTTGTTGCAATTATTAATCATCATTATCCTATATGCATTCTCGAGACTTAATTGACTCTGGTGCATCTCGGGAAGAAGATATGTGCATTTCCGGGACTTAATTGACTCTGGTGTTACGATGTCAACTTCATGAATGGGATAAAGTGTCCACTTCAGTATTTGAGCTTCATAATTGGGATTGATTTACTTTCTTCAACTATGTGGGGGAAGAAATGTCTTGATTCTTTCTGGTATGCATAACTTGAACTCTCAGGGGGAAGAAAAATTCAGAAGAATTATTCAAGCGTGAGAAGAAAAGTTGTTGATCTACTTGGTGTACCCCCTACTTTCAATCCCTCTTAGCAACGTTATCATGTTATATGATGGGATTTGCTTGTTAGATTCCGCTGTGCGCTTAATCATTCTAAGCTTTATTGAAAGATTTGAAGTTGCTTACGAGGATTGTCGGTTTAGGGGGAAGCTATTTAAAAGCTTCTACATCAAGTTTATGTGGCATGAATTAGGGGGAAGTTAATTCAGAAGCTTCTCCTTAACCAGAAGTATATGGATTACTTAGCTCGTGCCGTTACAGTATTTCTACTACAAGTTACTTTAAAGATGAGTCGTTTTGAAGTCAAAAGCCTCAGAAGACATCATCAGCATTGGACGCTTCATGAAAGCTCTTGTTCTTAATCATTATGTACTTGTTAGAAAAAATATTGTAAGGAATTCTACACGTCGTCCCATGGGGGAAGATTGTTGGAAATTCACTTTATGTGACGACATTTAAAAATTCCCATTAGTTATGATAGTCACACACGCTTAGACTAGACTAGGAACGTTGTATAGTTTAAGTAGCGTGTGTGACTATATATACCCCTCCTAGGCTTCCAAGGAGGGGTGTTGCTTGTGTTTTCATTTGTTCTTTTCATTTTCAATACACATTTTCTTAACCTTTAACACACAACCTCTCTTCTCTCTCTCTCTCAACAATGGCTTCCACCTTCCACCACCCACCTAGACCACCGGATTAGCTATTAGCAAATCCACACATATAATGGGGAAAACAGTTGGCTGCATACGGGAAATCCTAATAAGGAAGAATGTCCATACTAAAAGGACAGAGAATCCGTACCTTATGTCCAGTGAACGAGGAAGACGAACGGAAGAGAGTCCTACTTCGGTATCACTAATGCTACATAAATACATACGTGTATAAGTATCTGATTACTGAGTACGTAACTAGTTTTATATCATGTCTTAGCTTGTTTTATATGTTCATGTCATGTTTTACTAATTTAAGCTTTATACTGTGTTTATCATATACTCTGTCTATTTTGATTAAGTATTACTTGTATTTCATGTATTATTATACTTGTTGTGTAATAATAAGTAACTTTCTAAAAATAGCAGGTTTCCAAAAATAGAAAGTTTCCAAAAATAGAAAGTTACCAAAAATAGAAAGGTTTTAAAAATAGAAAGTTTCCAAAAATAGAAAGTTTCCAAAAATAGAAAGTTCCCAAAAATAGAAAGTTTCCAAAAATAGAATTACTATTAAAATAGATAAGTTTCTAAAAATAGAAAGTTTCCATATATAGATTAGCTGCCTTAAATAAATAAGTTTCTAAAAATAGAAAGTTTCCATAAATAGATATAAGCTGGATAATTAAGCTAATTATATAAGATTAAGTGTTTTCTGATTAATATTCTAAGTCATGTGATTATATAGTATAGTTTAGTAATTTTATCATGTAAATTAAATAAACTATAGGTCTTAAGTATTTAATTAAATATATCATGGTTTAATTAGATAAAGGTAAAATAAATACTTAGGTTAAAACATGTATTATTATCTATAAATAACATAACCTAAGTCATGTAGATTAATTAATTATAAGTCATGGTTTTAATAATTAATAAATTTTATAGTCTAATTAAAAGATAAAAATACTTAGGTTAAAATTCATGAATTAATAATTTAATTAATAAACTAAGTCATGTAAATTAAATTAATCATGATCATGCTTTTAATTAATTTAATTTAAATCTTGTATAAATAATATAACTTGTAAAAAAATAATAAACCTTGAAAAATAACTCATGAACCGGACCGTGTTTTAAATCTAACATGTGTGAACCAGACCCGTGATTAAAACCTATGAACCGGACCCGTAACCATCACCATACCCCGACCTAGGTCGGGGTTTCCCCTTGCCTTGCTGCTGCCGTGACACCATCACCACCAAACGGAGACCATATGGTCTCGGTGGTGCGAATAAGCCAAGCCGAGACCCCCTTGGGGCTCGGTTAGGCGTCGGCCACAACAAACAAACACCCCTTAACCCTAACTTGATTTAAACCTGATGATTACAACATGTTTATATTTGTTTTTAATTAGTTTATTAAAAACATCATGATTTTATGTGATTATATAAATCAAAACATAAAAGAAAAAGGTTAAAGGTTATACCAATGACGTGAAATCAAGAAGGATGAACACACCATGATCCTTGTAAGAAATCAAAGATCAAAATCAACCCGAATCACCCTTTGGTGTTCTTAAACCCGGCGGCCAAGGAAGCAAAAGAAGGAAGAAAAGATTTAGGGTTTCTCTTGTTTTCAATATTTTGTAAATATGAAACTAATTCCTCCTTTATTCATGTTTAGTAAAATTAATGGGCTTGGCCCTTGTTTCCTTGTTGTGTCCACGGTATGGGGCCCACATAGGGTAACCCGAACCTTTCTCGTGTCTAAAATATAAGTGTGTTCTCGTGTTCTTAATTTACGTGATCTAATTAGTTATCGATCGTGACTTAATATATTTATTTGTGTTCGTAATAAATATATATACATACGTAATATTAGCTCGTGATTAATTTACGTTCATGATTTCATGTTCGTATGTTCGTGATTATAATTATTATTGGAACAATTATCGTGTGTTCATACGTAATAAATACTTATCGTGTTATAACACGTACGTAATACTTGGAATTCTTGTTCGTGAAACGTAAACATGCTATAAAAGGAAAGTCCTAATCATGTACGTACTATTGTAAGGGTACTATTCATGGTACATGCGGGTTTTACAATAACTATTACTTTGACTCAAGTGTGTTGTTTTAACATTAGATAAGAACTATGAAAGATTAAAACAACAATACCAATATACTTTTCAACGTATAGACTTTTATTAGAATCAAATAAAGAATCTATAACCCACTTTGTTTGCGGAATAACAAAGTGGTTGAATGACAATGGGGTTTGATCTCCTCTACTTAAATGTCTAACCAAAGTTAAAGTGTAAGCTCCAATCTAAACGTTCATATGCATCTTTGGCTATATGGTTTAGTTGGTATCAAGAGAGAAAGGTTTTCCAGAGTTTAAGCTCTTGTATTGGTTACCTTTCTCTCACAATGTACACTTCTTTATGTAGACAGTGTAAATTAGGGTTTGCATTTTGCATGTACCAATGAAATAGTTTATCTAGTGGGTGGTTGATGCCCATGCTGGATAAACAGTACAAAGTACATAATAAACTATTCTAGAAAAGATAAAGGTTGTACTTATATCTAAGTATACAAGCAACCTACTTTGACTTAAAGTAATCTTTTCCCGCCTAATGCAAACCATCAGAACTGAAGAGTCTTCAGTATCCTAGAGGAGATCGACATCATTCAGTTTTGTATTGTCAAGCCAAACTGAACTAAAATCCCCTCTTCAGTCCTTGTTCTTCAGCAACTAGACTGCCTAGTATTTGAAGCGAAGACCTCTTAGTCTTATAAATTCACTGGAAAGGGAGTGCTGAACTTTCTTCAACTTTAAAGTCATCAGTAGGAACTTTGTTCCTCTGGTCATCCATCAGCGGACTGGCTTTACTGCTGAGCATGAAATACTTAGGGGGATTTTATATTCAAATCCTATAGTTGCTTCAGGGTCAGTAAATACTGACCCAACAATCTCCCCTATTTGGATATACAAATAGCCTAAGTCTAATGTCAGCAGTAAGTGAGCATAACAACTTCTTCTTACTTGCACTGAACAGTTAATAACTTATAAACATCAGATAATCATTTATTCAACAACATTACAAATTACAACAAAAATTATTACAAATGATTATTCAATTCTCCTTAGGCCTAAGTTCTTCAATGATGGAAGTCTGAGTTAATAAATCTGAGTTTTTGTGGTCCAATATAGCAAGCAAGCACATGCTGAAGGTTTTAGCAGCATCAGTAAGTCCTGGACCACCATGAAGAGAGTAAAAGATCCTTTGAACATTCAAGAGAAGTTCATCGTTCATTTCATCAAGATCACTTATGCCCACAAAGTCTTGACGTTCTTGATGATTGAACATAATCATTCCTAGTTCTGGTTCATCCAGTACATGACCAGGGAGATGATTTTGAAACTAAACAAGGCCTTTGTATTTCTTTGTAGTGACAAAGATGTCACCAACTTCAGGTTGTATCAGATTTTCCCTGTTGTTCAGCTCCAGTATTGGATCTTGATCTTCTAGAGAAACTTGAGTGTTGATGTTCAAAATTTCACCTAGTCTTTCATGATTTCTCATATAGTGCTCGATTCTGGTGCGAACTTCATCCCATCTCTTGGATTTTCTTTTCTCGATCATCACACTCATTTCCATCCATTCAGAGTAAGAAAGTTCTTTTCCTTGAAAGTTTTCAAGTATCTCATTAGTTCCATCACCCCTATAGAACTTTTGATTGATGTCGCCTTTGATGGTCAACATTGTTGATTGGTGAGATATTTCTTCTGTTAAGCCATGTTATACAAAACTTTTCATATAACACTTTCTTCTTGAAGACACTTTTTGCTTCAACTTTTCCAATTTATTCATACAAGCTTAGCTTCAGTTCTCTTAGTTTCTCCTCTTGCTGAAGCTTGTATAGATTGTTAAGTTCTTCCTGAGTGGTCACTCCAGTGCTGATCAAACGATCATTCATAGTAAGGTCTCCTTTGTTTTGGGGTATAAAGGGAGGTGACCCACTATCAATTGTTTCCTCACTTGTGGTCAGCCTTTGCATATCATCATCTTTGGATGATGGCTCCCCCTTACCCTTTACTGGGCTCTTTTTAGTGATAGGTGACTCAATGGATTATGTCTGAGCCTTCTTTTGGGCATGTTTTTTAAAGAGCTGCTGGATTGTGTTTTTCTCCCCCTCAGCAGAAGACTGCCCAGCAGCTTCTAATGACCCTCCAGCAGGAAAGAAGCCACAAAGATGATCAAGAGTGGTAGTTACCTTGGCCAGCATGGCTGGAACAGTTTCAAAGGCATTTAGCTACTGCTAAATCTCTTCAAAAATGGTCAGCTTTTGTTTCTCTAGCAACGTTACTCTATCTTTGATCTTGGACACAGAATCACACAAGATATTAACTTGGCCATGAACTGGTGTGAATTCTGGTGGAAACTCCATGGAAGCACCGTTGATGGACTCCATTAGAGAGGACATCTCTTGCTTTAAGGAAGTGGTGGTGGCCACATCTTGGACTAAGGGCTTCAATGCAGCAATGATGACATCCTTAATTTGTTCAGCAGAAAGAGGAGGTGGTCTTGTTTTGATAGTTGAGATTTCATTGTCAGCAAGCACCTTTTCTTCCTTCAGTCTGGCAACCTGTGATTGAAGAATCAACACTTGATTGGTTAATTCTTGTACCTGCTCAGTTCTGGGGGAAAGTGGCATTTGTGTTGTATCAGCAGGTTCTTCATCACTGTCATCTAGATTGACTGGAATTCTTTCATTGAACCCAAGTTCTTTCTCCAGATCATCTCTAGACATGCTGACAACAAAAGTAGGCAAGTGTCCCACCTTGGCTCCAGTGGTGAGATGCACTTCCTTGGGAATCTTTTTAGCATCCTCATGAGTGTGTGGATCAGTTTCAAACCCTTCACCACCAGGGTTGGTTTGACCTTATGGATCCAATGCTGACTCCACACTACTGAGCTGAGGGTGAGCTCCATCTTCACCCTTCTCTCCTAAAGAACTTGAGAGATGGGTTGCTTGCTGGGCCTCTTTATGAATATCTCCTCCAGTAGAGAATGAAGGTGATGACTGGCTGGGGTTCTTGTCCTTGGCCAGGGACTTGGTATTCTTTAAATCATGGCCTTGGGAATCATCATCATGTTGATCCCAAACTTAGATCGATTAAGCTTTGTGTATACGAGATTAGATCAAGTACTACACGTAGAGAAACCTTTGCTTGTGAATAAAGTAACAAAGTGTTATGCGGAATTAACACTTGATCTAAAACACAAAGATGTTAAACAAACTTTCACTTGTATTAGAATGATTCTTGTTGATTACAATGAAAGGGTTTAACTTGTGAATACTATGAAAACTGATATATAACTTTAACCTAAAAGATCTTCTTTTATAGAACAAGAAGTCTTGTACAATAAGCTACGAATCAACTATTCTAGGTAAAGATAAACATAGAAAATACATTGTCGTCTCTATCCTTCCTAGAAGTATTCTAGAATATAATAAACGTGTAGCTCATATCTTCCATCAGTGCTTGTCTTCAATCTGTCAACGCTTGACTTTAACTTGTCAACGCTTATGTTGTCAGCGCTCACTTTGCTCTTGTCAACGCTTGAGTTGTTCTTGTCAGCGTTCAAGTGTTCTGGCCTAAATTTATTCCCAACAATCCTCCCCTAAACTTGATATCCACTCTTATGATCAAGTTTCTGAATAAACACTAAGAACTTGGAGGAGTCTGACAAACCTTATCATATTGATGGTAAATAAATCTGATCAAATTCTTTGCCACGTCACTTGTATAGTCTATCTCCAACTGGGTGTCCTTCATCTTCTCCAAAACAGCCTTGGATATGAAATACTGAGCATCTACAAGTAAATACTCAGCAAACTTTGTAGAACTCAAATGGTATACACCTGCAGCTGAATATAACCTCCATTGAAGACCACTGAGATCATCTTCAAGATCCTTCCATATTTCAGGATCTTCTTCTTTTGTCCCACACATTCTTTTGAATGTGGTCCAAAGTTTTATTCCATTGGCTGAAGTTGGTGCTTCAGCCTCATACTTGGTTTCTAGCAACCTCCAAAGGTCCACCAAGTCTTCTCTGTCACAACTTGCAAATAAAGATATGAGAGTGGTAAAAGTGTGTACCTCCTTGCCAAATCTTCCAATTTTCCAGAATCCACATTCATCTTCCTCATAACTTACAATTGGATTCCTGGAATCTAGTGGTAACACATGCACCATATCTGAAGCTTCTAATGGGGAGAGCTTGAGGCTCTTTCTAATAATTGCTTCACTTGGATATAGTTGATTCATATCTTTTGGAAACTCAAGAATAAATCCCTTCTTTACTGGTCTAGGAACTATCATAGCTTTCTTGATTGCCATCTCTTCTGCAAGTTGCTCCTTTCTTTCATCTGAAAGAAGTCTGAAAGTGTTTTCTTCTTGCACTTTCACCCAAATAGGATAAGCCCTATGTTCCAACTCATCAAATGTCAAAGCCTTCAGCTTCTGATGTGTCCATCCAACTCCATGACATTTGAGCAACATAAAGTAGAGCTTCCTTCTATCCCTTTTCAATTCAGAGAGAATGTTGCTTGCCTTGTACTTCAACATCACCTTACAATCCTTCTGAACTCTAAGAAGAATTTCCAAACCCCATATCTGATCTGAAATGGTCAAGTCTGGATTATCCATACAGCTTTCTTCCCAAGAATTGTACATCTGAACTACCTCTGGCATATCAAAATCAATTTGCAACTTCAAATCTCTCAGCTTTTCCCTAGCAAGCTCATCACCATACTCAAGTCTTTCTGGTTCAACAATCATCACACTTGAATCTGAGCTAGCATCATCACTTTCTTCTTCAGAAGTCACAACAAATGGTGACTTTTCCTTTTCACCTTGTTCCATCATTTGCTCAGCCAATCTTCTATCAAATTCAACCTGAGCTGCATTCTTTGGAACAATTTCTTCTACCAACTTACCCTTACCCTTATCTGTTGGTTCAATTGTTGGTAGGGTGGATGATAATACCTGAGTAGGAACATCTTTGATGATAGATGATGAATGGAATACATCACCTCCATATGCAGATCTGTCAACGCCCAAATTTCCTCTATCAACGCCCAAAATACTTCTGTCAGCGTCCAAACTTGTCTTATCAACGCTCAAATATTTTCCCTCAGCGCCTTGTGTAACCTCTCTCAACATATTTGTAAATGATAAATTTAAATTGGTTGGAGAGATCAAGGACGTATCAAAACCTGTTTGTTCCTTCAAAGTAGTAAGAGCTTCAGCAACATCCAATGATTGACCATCTTGACTGCTCTTATCACTCAGATTTCTTTGATCTTCCTCCCCTTTGGAAGACTCCTCCATACCTCCCCTTGAACGAGCACTCTCCAAAACAACAATCCTCTCCCTCAATTCCTTGAGTTCAAGGCCTTGGTTACTGACAATTTGTACTAAGTCTGCATTTTGCTTTTGCAAGCTAATGCAGACAGCCGTCAATTCTAAAAGCGTCATTGGTTCCAGTCTGCCCTCTTCCAAAATGGGGATTTGACCTCCCAAGTCAGGTTCATTGGGCATGGATGAGGACTTAATTATGGTGGGACTGCCTTGGCCAGCTTCTAAGCCAGAACCAATAGTCCCAGCCTCATCCAGGTCACCAGCCACACTTGTGGTGGTGGTTCTCTCTGCTACATGGCTAGGACCACCAGAGGAGAACACTCCAGCAGTCCTTTGGCGTTTAATCAACCTATATTCAGGTGGTGTGGAAGATGGTGTAGAAGAAGGTGTAGATGTGGGTTGGTTAAGGGGTGTTTGGGATTGTGATGGTTGGGTGTCAGCGGTGGAAATAGGCATATCAACGCCCACATTAGATGTGTCAGCGTCAAAGGGATTTTGGTCTATTTGCATTTGGTCAGGTGAGGGTAAAGGTTCAGGGATAGGTTCAAGTTGTGGGTGAGGGTCAATATGAGGTTGGGGGTCTGGTTGGGGTTGTGCTGCTGCAATAACAGCAAGCATGGCTGGGGTTAATGGTAGGTCTCTATGAGGTGGTGAATTCATCTTGGTAAAAATAGCCTTCTTTTGTTCAGGGATCTTATAAAAATCATTGTGATCCCTTGAACAATATCTTTGAGCATCAAAAATCATTTGCAGAAAACGGGGATAAGCTAAAGTCATTTTTGTCCCCTTGTTTTTACACATTCCTTCAAAAATCATTTTAGACCAATTATATTTTTGCCCTGTTGCAATACACACAATAGCAGTTGCAATGGATCTATTGATCTCATTGTGTGCAGTACATTTGGGACTCAAACATTGAAGGAGAATGTGAATTAGGTACTTCCAGGCTGGGGGAAATTCCTGCTTATGGTACTTATTAAGAGTACCTTCATCAGGAATAGGGTATCCCAAAGCCCTAAGCCCTTGTTCTATTTCAGATATGGGAAGAATGGTTATACCATCAGCATCATCAAGATGCAAGGCCTGGCGTACCAAGGCCTCAGTAACCACCCAAGGTCTCCCATGTACAATAGAAGTCAATGTGGTCACTCCATTAACTGTTGAGGAACTGACAGTGTTCCAAAACTGTTTAATGTGTGTGACTGGAATGAGTGGTGCATGAGAAAGAGCATACCTTAATGGGGATGCATTCAAATACTCCACCATCTGTGTGTATTGAGGGAACAAAGTATTATCAGCAACAAGATAAGCAATCATGTTGTGTTGAGACTTGAACCCCAAATCCAATTCTGCTGAGTTAAATCTTGGTGCCATTGATGAAAGCTGTTAATTTGAAGTATAAAAGATGAAGGTTGATAAGAGAAAAGTGTTAGACAAGAATTATAGATACCCTGTTTAAAATAGGAGCCAAATTTATAGGAGTGGATGAATGCACGTGATTGGCCCAAAAATAGGCAAAGATTTTCAAAAATCAATCATGAAAATATTGAAAAAGTTTATAAGTTATCTCATGCATTTAATGAAAGTAACAACTCCTAAAATTACGGCTTGAAAATATGTCAAAAAGTAACAACTGGGTAGGTCCCATTGTTTGTCAACGGTCAAATATAACCCATCAACGCCCAACGGCTATAATCTTGTCAACGTTCGCCTAAAGCCATGTCAGCGTCCATTTTGGTCACAACAACGCTTGGAAAAATCTTGTCAGCGTCCAAAAATAAAATTGTTTTAAAAAGTGAAAAATGACCTTAACAAGTAATTTATCCTAGAGAAGATAACCAAAAGCTGATAATTATCATAGGGCGGCAAGCACTGTCCAGTTATGCACACTTGCATAAGCAAGATAGACATAACAGTCCTCTAGTGTCCCTTGCTAACCAAAATTCTTAACAACCACGTTACCTCATAAAATCCTTGTTACTCCCAGGTAAAACCCATATCAAAAGGATTCCCAAGTCTCCCAACAGACCACAACCAATTCTAGGCCAAAAATGTCTTGGCAGCATGCAAAGTTGATATACTATGCATGCTACAGTGCCTCATGGTTTAGTAAAACTAACCCATACTCACCTGTGGACACAATCTAGAATTGTGATGAGAGTATTCTAAGAATACCCAAGAGTCCTAAAGGTTACTTAAACCTCCCCTTAAACTATGATACATGAGTTCTCAAAATATATATATATATGAACATTAAAAATTTATGTCAAGATAGGAATATAAATATTCCAACCATCATCCATAAACAAAACATGTCCAAATAGCTCTTCAACGATCCATAAGCAACTCTGTATCCAATGGCTAAAAGCTACCATCACCTGCACATTTAGATGAAAACCACAAAACTAACATATGTTGCTGACAGCGTCCCGACAACACTTATCAGCGTTGAAGGAACTCTTGTCAGCGTTAGACAATAATATCTCCAACAACGGCAAAATAACACTTGACAGCGTTGCATTTACCTTTGTCAGTGTTAGAAAAATAATGTGGAAAATCTAAATCATCACAAAGACCAATAACAATGCATTATCCTGTACATACTTTTACAAAAAGATTCCAAAAACACATATTAAGTGAGATTAACCATTCCAATATTTGTTACCAAATATTGAAATCTTCCAGCATCAAAAGGTTTAGTTAATAAATCAGCCACATTATCTTCTGTGTCTACCCTATCTGGTTGTATTAAAACTTTCTCAAAGCAATCTCTTATAAAATGATGTCTAATTTCTATGTGTTTGGTTTTAGAATGATGTACAGGATTTTTAATAATGCATAAAGTACTGTTATTGTCTACAAAAATCTTGGTATGCATAAAATTATACCCATAATCCAACAGCTGGTTCTGAATCCATAAGACTTGTCCACAACAAGCAGCTGCTGCAACATATTCTGCTTCAGTTGTAGAGTTTGCAACCACTGTTTGTTTCTTGCATTGCCAAGATATTAATCTGCTCCCAAGAAATTGACATCCACCAGTTGTGGATTTCCTATCAAACTTGTCACCACCATAGTCACTGTCTGAATATGCAATAAGGTCCATTGGAGAATCTTTTGGGTACCACAAGCCAAGATCTGGATAACATCTTAGGTACCTAAAAATTCTCTTCACAGCAAAAAGGTGACATTCTTTGGGAGTCACTTGATGGCGTGCACATGCACACACAGCAAACATGATGTCAGGTCTTGAGGCTGTAAGATACATCAATGATCCAATCATTGATCTATAGTGCCTAACATCCACATCCTTTCCAGCTCCAATTTTTCCCCAAGGGTGTTGCCTATCCATAGGAGTGGAAGCCTCCTTCTCATGTGGAGAAAAACCATATTTCTTCAAGATTTCAGCTACATACTTGTCTTGGGAGATGAAGATACCATCTTCTTTCTGCTGAACTTGCAAACCTAAAAAGAAGTTCATCTCACCCATTGCACTCATCTTGAATTTATCTATCATGAGCTTGGAAAAATCCTCACTCATTTTTGGATCAGTAGACCCAAAAATGATATCATCAACATAGACCTGCACAAGCAACACATGTTTTCCTTTCTTCTTTGTAAATAGTGTCTGATCTATGGTGCCCCTTTTGAAACCATTTTCCACCAAGTAGGTGGACAATGTACCATACCATGCTCTAGGGGCTTGATGAAGTCCATACATTGCTTTCTTCACTCTATAAACCTTGTCTGGATTCTCAGGATCTTCAAAACCAGGAGGTTGCATGACATATACTTCCTCAACAATTGTCCCATAGAGGAAAGCACTCTTCACATCCATTTGATAAACAGTGAAGTTCATACAAGAGGCATAAGCTAGAAAAATTCTTATAGCTTCAATTCTTGCAACTGGTGCAAAAACTTCTTCATAATCAATTCCTTCCTCTTGTGTATATCCCTGAGCTACCAAACGTGCCTTGTTTCTGACCACAATACCCCTTTCATCTTTCTTGTTCCTTAGAACCCATCTTGTCCCAATTGGTCTCACATATCTAGGACAATCAACCAGCTCCCAAACATCCTGTATAGCAAATTGGTGAAGCTCATCCTGCATTGCTTCCACCCAACTTGGTTCCTTGAGAGCATCAAAAATTTTCTTGGGTTCTTCCTGTGACAGAAAACAGGCAAACAAACATGCTTGTACAAGAGGGGTATCAACCTTCTTGTGTATATTGGCAATAAATCCACCAAGACCTTGATGGGATCTTCTTGTCTGAACTGGAGCCATAACATCACCAATGATTTGAGATGTGGGGTGATCCTTAGCTGTGGAAGTGAGAACTCCTCCTTCAAAAAGTCTGGTGTCCTCAACTTCACGCTCCATGTTGCCAATATCTTCTTCAGATTCTTCTTGATCAACAGAAATCTCTTCATGAACATTAGAAGGTCTACCCTGTTCAAAATGGGAAGAGAAAAGATGTGCAAAGGTGTCATCAAACTCTGAACCTTGCTTGTCAGCGTTTGGGCTAACAGTGCTTGAACTATTGTTGTCAGTGTCTGATCCATCAGCGTCTGAATTGCTCTTGTCAGCGCTTGATTTCCCTTTGTCAGCGCCTGAAGAAGTATGCATGTTTGTATTTGGTGGTATCTGAAAACCACCATTATCTTTTCTAGCAGCAGCAGCAGCAGCATAATACTCATCTGTCCATATAGGAAGTGTAACATATTCTTGTGTGGGAGATGATTCAACTGCTGGTGGTCCATCCTCCTTAGCAACCTGTATACCTGAAACATTACCAATTCTCTTTTCCAAAACACTTGAAGTTACCTTCACAATGTCTGGATCAGTAACAGGCATATAATTTAAAGCTCTAGATAAAGGTTCTAAGTCAAACAACCAATTTGGACCACTCTTAGGATCACTAGGTTTACTTTCTAAAAACCTAACATGTACCTTTTCAAGTATACGTTTTTCCTTTTTAATGTAAACCCTATATCCTTTACTCTGCACTGAATAACCCATGAAGTAGCCTTCATCACCTTTTGAATCAAATTTACCTAGGGCCTCACTAGTTTCTAGAACAACTACATGACAACCAAAAGGCTTCAGAAAACCAATATTTGGCTTCCTTCCCCAAAGTAATTCATAAGGTGTCTTATTATGTATCTTGTTGACCAATGCCCTATTTTGAACATAACAAGCTGTGTTAACAGCTTCAGCCCAAAAGGCTATAGGAAAGTGGGCATCAGCCAACATGGTTCTGGCTGCTTCAATAAGGGTCCTATTCTTCCTTTCAACAACCCCATTTTGCTGTGGGGTTCTAGCTATGCTAAACTGCCTAGTAATCCCTTTCTTGGCACAAAAATCATCTAACAACTGATTTCTAAACTCACCCCCATTGTCACTTCTAATAATTTTGACCTCATTACCATTCTTCTTTTCAATTTGGGTAATGAAATTAATCAGACTTTGGGCAGTTTCACTTTTCTTGGCTAAAAAGAAAGTCCATGTAAACCTGGAATAATCATCAGTGATAACAAAACAATATGATTTACCCTTTAAACTTTCTATATTAGTTGGACCAAAGAGGTCCATATGCAATAAGTGAAGTGGTTTAGAACTAGAGTGCACCTGTTTAGACCTGAATGAGACCTTGTGCTGCTTGCCCTTAAGACATGCAACACAAGAGTGGTCATTGTGGAAAGCCTTTTCGGGCAAACCATCAACTAAACCAAGCCTCACAAGTCTATTGATATTCTTAAAGTTTATGTGCCCTAATCTCCTGTGCCAAAGATTACTTTCATCTACTGAGGCTTTAGCATACAGACATGACATTTTATTATTTATCTTAATTCCATTAAGATTCACATTATATATGTCTTTATGCCTTGGTGTTCTAAAATCTATGTATTTCTCCTCAGGGAGCTTATAATCTTTGCTTAACACCAAGCACTCAGTATCTGTGAAAAGAACCTTATTTTTGTTATCACACACTTGTGATACACTAAACAAATTATAATCCAGTTCTTTTACCAAGAAGACATTCTCAAACCGTAGATTGTTGGTGACAAGGGTTCCTTTTCCAGTGATGGTGCCATAGCCCCCTCCAAAGTATACCTTATCACCATCTTGAATAGGAGAGAAATTGGTCAGATAGTCTTCTTTTCCAGTCATGTGCCTTGAGCATCCACTATCCCAGTATCCATAATCATTGATCTTCTTCTGAATGCCCTGCACATAAAGAAAACACATTAGTTTTCTTTGGGAACCCAAGCCTTGGAAGACTTGGATTCATTTGGTTGTTCAACAAGAACAGCCTTGGTTCTCATAACAACCCCATTTTCATCCCTGTTTGAATGAAATTTCCAGTTAACCCCAATTGGTGTTGACAATGCCTTTGAAATATAATGAAACCTGTTGCATGTCATAGAAATACCAGTAGAATTAGGGTTTTGGTCTTGTTTTGGTCTCCATGTTAAGCTAGTAGAAGCTTTAGACCTATTTCCCTGTGGTTGCAAATACCTAGGTTTAGCAGTGTGTCTGTCAGCGCTGAAATTTCTCTTGTCAGCGCCCCGATTGCTCTTATCAGCGTTGAACCTAGGGTTTGCTACAGGAACCCATTGCCTATTTGACCAAGTGTTTGACTTTTGAAAAGGTCTTAGGCCTTGTGTGTTAGACCCTCTAGAAAAGAATGGGGCTGGTCTAACAACTTGTGAACTTTTGTTCACAAAGGTATTGGGTCTGACAGTGTTTGACCTAAGTTGACTCTTGTCAGCGCTGAAATGGTTCCTATCAGCGTTGACATTGGAAGCGTTGACACATTTGTATGCCAAATGTGAGAAGCTACCACATGTGTAACAAGCTTTTCTAGACATAGTCTTAGGTCTAGAAGCAAAGAAGCCTGTTCCATGGTTACTAACTTGGCTTTTTGGTGACCTAGTATTCCTATACATCTCTGCATACTTAACACTAGGTTTTCTAACAGTTTGTGGGCCAAGGTCAACAGCTTTGCCAGTGGTAGGGTGTGTGATCTTAATAGGTTTACGATCAATGGACTCATCAATTGGTATCATGTTTGGTGTGGGCTCATTTGGACTTTCACACAACAACCCTCCCTTAACAAACAAGGTGTGATTAGCTCTCTTCCACTCATCTAGGTCAGTCAGTTTTTGCTTGTATTCCTCAACTGGGGAAGTCACTCTAGGTGGAGGAATGAATTCCTCCTCTTGGCATTCTGGCAAGCCAGTCCAAGATAAGTCCTTTGATTGGACACCATAGAAATCCCCAGCTGGTGGTGGAACACCAGTATAATTATTCATCCCAATCCCACTCATATCCTTAGAGTCTCTTTGTTTACTAACACACTCTCCTAGGGATTGTGTGGCCTTATCAAATCTCTGGATTTTAAGACTCACATTATCTTTATTTTTGTTAGCCTCCTCTAACTGAGCTATCAAATCAAGATTAACCCTATTTACTATATCTTGAACATCCTTACTCTGATGTAACTCATGTTTTAAGATATTTATTTGATCCTTTAAATCAAACTCCATTTTCTTATACTCAGCTACTGTCTTTTCTGTTTGGGTAAGAGCAATTTGATAATTAGATACTTTGCATCTTTCAGTACTTGCCTCATCTAATAATTTAACTATCTCTTGTTTTAATTTTTCAGTATTTAAACGACAACCCTTAGAACAGAAAGCATCATCATATACCTCATTGTCTGATGAAGAGGAGGAGTGTGCCATGAGAGCATATTCAACATGCTCTTCTTTAACTTCAGCAACCAAAGCTCTGTCCTCTTCCTCATTCTTAGCCATCCAGCTCCAATCCCATTCTCCAACACCATCAATTTGTTGAACAGCAACCATGGCCTTGGGATCTGGGTTCTTAATCATTTGGCTTGAAGGCTTCCCAGCATCAGATCTTCTTGGAGATCTACATTCCCTCCTAAAGTGCCCCATCCTATGACAGTTGTAGCACTCGACTTTGGACTTGTCAAACCCAGCAACATCCTTAGCATTAAAGGTCATCTTCTTCTTGAACCTTTTATTGAACCTGTTTGCTCTTAAACTTACAAGAGCCATAGTCCACTTGATGTCGATTTCTTCCAATTGATCATCACTTATCTGCTCAAGATCTTCATATGTAATCCTTGAATCACTGGGCAAAGAAGCAATAAATGCACACACAGTATCTAGATCAAAACCAGCAGGTTTAATTCTATCAGCGCCATGATTATGTGTGTCAGCGCTTGAGTACAAAGCGTTGACAGGATATGATCCAGCGCTGACAGACTGACATCCAGCGCTGACACCTTGAGATCCAGGGGCTGAATGTCCATAGAAGTTCATGGAATCAAATTGGCCTTCACTTTGTGAGAAGAAGGCCATGTTGCTGCTGGAAGATTTATTATCACTTTCCAATTGCCATTCATTCTCCAACAGTCTTAGTTTGTTGAAGATGTCATCAAACCTTGAGGTCTTGTGGGTATTATTGACAAGAATGGATCTTGTCTCAATCTTCCATACATCTCCAAGGCTTTTGAGAAAAGTAGCATTCAATTCAGGATCATCAATCTGTTTTCCCATGAAGGAAAGTTGACTTGTGATGTCAAGAAGTCTACTTCTCACACTGCTGAGATTCTCATTAGGTAGAGCTTTAAAGACAGCATACTCATGCAAGAGTTGCTTCTTCTTCTCTTCTTTTGTGTCAGCATTGCCACCATGTGCTACTTCAAGAGCTTCCCAAAGCTCTTTTGCAGACTCAAAGCGTTTGTACTTGTGCTGATTCTCATGACCTAGGGCATGTTTCAAGATGTTCAAGATTTTCATGTCCACCCTCTTCTTGGCTATATCTTCAACAGCTACAGCTCTCCCATCTCCAGGCTTTTCTACCTTATCAGCTTCAGGACAATTAGGAACAGCTGTCCTTATGGCAATTGCAGCAGTAATCTTTGCTGCTTTATCGAATGTGTTCCCATATTCGATAATCTCCCAAAGAGTATAGTCATGAATAGCTATGTATTGCTCAAAATTGGACTTCCAAAGCTCAAAGTTCCTGGCATCAAACATGGGAATTTTGATACTAGGGTTTGAGAAGTTGTTTTGTAGCAAAGAAGCAGGTTGATCTGTGCCAGACATGATGTTTTTTTTTTTTTTTTTTTTTTTTTTTTTTTTTAGGGTTTTGAGAATTTTAGGGTTTTTAGGGTTTTTGGTGTTTTAGGGTTCTTGCGTTACTTAAAGATCAAAAGTTTCTCAACAAGCTCTGATACCACTTGTTGATCCCAAACTTAGATCGATTAAGCTTTGTGTATACGAGATTAGATCAAGTACTACACGTAGAGAAACCTTTGCTTGTGAATAAAGTAACAAAGTGTTATGCGGAATTAACACTTGATCTAAAACACAAAGATGTTAAACAAACTTTCACTTGTATTAGAATGATTCTTGTTGATTACAATGAAAGGGTTTAACTTGTGAATACTATGAAAACTGATATATAACTTTAACCTAAAAGATCTTCTTTTATAGAACAAGAAGTCTTGTACAATAAGCTACGAATCAACTATTCTAGGTAAAGATAAACATAGAAAATACATTGTCGTCTCTATCCTTACTAGAAGTATTCTAGAATATAATAAACGTGTAGCTCATATCTTCCATCAGTGCTTGTCTTCAATCTGTCAACGCTTGACTTTAACTTGTCAACGCTTATGCTGTCAGCGCTCACTTTGCTCTTGTCAACGCTTGAGTTGTTCTTGTCAGCGTTCAAGTGTTCTGGCCTAAATTTATTCCCAACACATCAATCTTCTTTGAGGAAGATTGTGTGAGGGTTTTCCTCTTTCTGGACGCACGTCTAACCTTCTTGGTATTAATTTACGTTTGCTTCTGACGAGGTCCAGATGAAGCTCCAGGCTTTTTTCCTTGTAGATCCCCTTCTCCAGTTGGAGAAGTGTCTTTGGGAGCTTTGTACACTACTGGACCATCTGCTGAGCAGATGTCCAGCATGGGTTGTGTAAGAGGAGGATCAATTGTGCTGACTGGAACGTTCCAGCGAGTGAGATCAAAGGTCTTAAAAATTAGGTTTTCTCCATTGATTTTTGAAAATTCATTTCCAAGGTGGTCAGCAAAGAGGAGAGATAGAAATCTGGTGTACACAACGTTTTTCTCTCTAGTCTTTTTCTCTAGCTTCCCATGGAGATCTTCAAAAATAAGCCTCCCAAAATCAGCTTTGACACCCTTGGCCAGACAGTATAAAATAATAGCATCCTTTTGATTAATCTGGTCAAGGCCTCTAGTTCCCCCCCCCCCAAAACATTCAATGAGAATGGTCATCAATAATTTCCATCTTGGTGGTAAAGCACTCCTTTTTAACCCCCCTTTTTCAGAAATTTCTTCAGTATACCCAATTTCTTTAAAGAAATTTTTAACAACCATAAAATCATCAGGTATTGCTTCATACTCATTAGGGTTTTCCAAATAATCTAACCCCAAAACTTTTCTAAAAGATTTTAACCCAAATCTACCATGAATCCCCATCATGGTAGAATCAAACTCAATGGACTTCTTGTTGTTAGAAGCCTCTGCTATAAACCAAAATTCGTTTAGCACATTTTCAGAAATCATACCAGAATCCTCAAATAAAGCATACCTTAAAACACTTTTGGTTAGATAAGTCAATTCTTTTTCCCCAGGAACAGACATAATGGATTCAGGTTTAAGCAAGGTGATGTTGTTTGGTTTGAAGAAGATTTAATCAATGGGATAGTTAACATGAGTGGATGGTTTAAGAGTGATTTTGGTAATCTTGGGGGTGGAAGATGATTCAGCCATTTATGTTTCTATGTGTGTTTTGAAAGAGAGAAAGGTTGTGTGTGTTTTGGATGAAAAGATTTGTAAGCGTGGAATGAAATCCAATTGTTAGGGATTATATAAAAACTTTAACTGATAAATCTTTTAGGGTTTCTTTTGAACATTTGGCATAAACTTTCTCATTAATGTTCTACAAAAAGGTATGATTTTTCTGTTGCTTTGAACAGTGAAATGCCCTATGTGTCAGGGAGTTGTTGACTGTGGATGGAGACGTTTGAAATTTCCTTAATTAATAAATGACACCTTTTTGAAAGAATGTTTGTTTTATTCACAAGAAATTTAATGCCATTTACTCTTTTTGAATCACATGATTGATAGGTTTTAAATGTTGTTGCTCAGATATGCTGAAGCTGATGGCAATACTTGTGAGCTTCAGTACGTCAGATGAGGCGACAAAACCCCATATACATGTACACATAAGTGAACAAGACATATGACATTGCACGCTCCTCTACTCAGGCCTAGCTACTCAGTTGTATTAAAAATTTGTTCAACATTGCTGAAGGAATCTTTTGATGACTAGTGATTATTTGTTCAGCTTTAGTGAATCAGATAAGGCGACAAAACATCATATACACAATCACATAAAGTGAAATAGACACATGACATTGCACACTCCTTTACTCAAACAATGCTACTTAACATTAATCAAATTCCTTTATGAAATGCTGAACCTTCAAGCTTCTTTAGTACATACTGAAGGTTCAGATTTTGTATCATCAATGTTCAACATACCAAGCTCCATTATCAATCTTTTGAAAGTTGGTTCATCCAATGGTTTGGTGAAGATATCAGCCAATTGGTATTGAGTGGGGATGACATGTAATTCAATGTCCCCTTTCACAATGTGATCTCTGATAAAGTGATATCTGATATCAATGTGTTTTGTTCTTGAGTGGAGGACTGGATTATTGCAATAGCACTAGTGTTATCACAAAAGATTGGTACCTTTTCATATTCTATGTCATAATCAGCCAGTTGGCTTTTCATCCAAAGAACATCGGCACAACATCCAGCAGCTGCCACATATTCTGCTTCTGCTGAAGACATGGCAAGAGTTTGTTTCTTTTTAGCACTCCAACACACAAGTTTGCCACCAAGCAATTGGTAGGCACCAGAAGTGCTTTTTCTGTCCAAATTGCATCCAGCATAGTCAGAATCTGAATACCCCTTTAGGTCAAAACCTGAGGATTTGGGGTACCAAAGACCTAGACTTGGTGTACCTTTTAGGTATCTGAAGATTCTCTTTACATCAGTAAGGTGTGACTCCTTTGGATCTGCTTGGTATCTTGCACAAAGGAATGTATAGAATTGAATGTCAGGCCTACTTGCAGTTAAGTACATGAGTGAACCAATCATACCTCTGTACTGAGTCTCATTGACTGATTGTCCAGTGAGATCATGTCCTAAGTTGTTAGGGGGTACCATTGGAGTCTTCACTGAAGCACAATTGATACCATACTTCTTCAGTAGATCCTTGACATATTTTTCTTGATTGATGGAGATGCCTTGGTCAGATTGTTTAATCTGAAGACCAAGGAAGTATGTGAGTTCTCCCATCATACTCATCTCAAACTTGCTGGTCATAAGCTTGGCAAATTGTTTGCAAAGTTTCAAGCTTGTAGAACTAAAGATTATGTCATCCACATAAATTTGTACCAAAATGGTGTCAGTTCTAGGTTTATAGATAAACAAGGTGCTATCTATTTTTCCTCTAACAAATTTATGTTCAATGAGAAATGTTGAGAGAGTTTCATACCATGCTCTTGGAGTTTGCTTTAGTCCATATAAAGCTTTGTAAAGCTTGTAGACATGATTTGGGTATTTACTACTCTCAAAGCCAGGAGGCTGAGTTACATAAACTTCTTCTTTTAGGTCACCATTTAGGAATGCACTTTTGACATCCATTTGGTAGATGATGAAGTTCATGTAGGTGGCATATGCAAGGAAGACTCGTATGGCTTCCATACGTGCAACTGGAGCAAATGTTTGATCGAAATCAACACCAGGTTCTTGATTGAATCCTTGGGCCACCAACCTAGCTTTATTTTTGGTCACTACATTGGTTTCATCTCTTTTGAGCTTGTAAACCCATTTGGTGTCAGTGGTTGATTTACCATATGGAAGAGGAACCAATTTCCAGACTTTATTTCTTTCAAATTTATTGAGTTCCTCTTGCATGGCATCCACCCATCCAGGGTGTGTGAGTGCTTCAGAAACCTTTGTAGGTTCAATTTCTGAGAGAAAATTTGCATAGAGGCATTCTCCAGATGAAGCAGCACTCAGTTTCTTTGCCATATATCTAGTAACTCTACCTTCACCAGGATTACCTGTTATGTTCACCAGTTGTACGTGACTATTTTGAGTCCAAGATTTGTGTGGAGCTGGAGAATAGGTACTGGTATCATGGTTAGAGCTAGAACTTGGAAGTCCATGACATGGACTTGGACTTGGAATGTCTCTAGAGTCTACTGAAGGATATTTAGTAGACAAAGGTTCAATCATTGGAGGGCTTCTTTCTTGGTCAGAAGCAACATATCCAAGACCTAATTCCCTAGAGATGGTAGGAGAGCTTTGAGCAAGGGGCTCAGATTGTTCTTCAGCAGCTGCATATGATTGATCATTTTGATCATGTGTGTCAGCATGCTGATTGTTTTGAGACTGACCATTTTGGTCATTTGTGTTTTCTTGCTAATCGTTTTGATCATTTTGAGATTGATCATCATTTGATTGACAGCCATCAGTATGTGATACTAAAGGATTTCCTTTTGTAGGAATTGTCATATCTTCAAATGGATCAATATGAGGGACTGAGTTGCTTGTTTGATATTTTTGAGAAGGCTCATAGTGATGAAATTCATCAGATGGATAATTGTGAGATTCATGTATATGAAGTTCATCATCTGATGGATTTGTAAAAGTAAGAGCTTCAGAACTTTCATTGAATGTGATGTGGTAGGTTTCTTCAATACATTGTCTTCTTGTGTTGAAGGCTCTGTATGCTTTAGATACTAGGGAGTATCTAAGAAAATAACCATCATCAGATTTTTCATCAAACTTTCCAAGGTGATCCTTGTGATTGTGAATGAATATTGGACACCCAAACACATGTAAGAATGAGATGTTTGGAATTCTCCCCCTGAAGACTTCATAGGGAGTCTTCATGTGTCTCTTCACAATAATGGATCTATTTTGAGTGTAGCAAGCAGTGGCTACAGCATCAGTCCAAAAATGCTTAGAGAGAGCAGATCCAGCAAGCATTGTTCTTGCTGCTTCAATCAAAGTTTTGTTCCTTCTTTCAGCCACACCATTTTGTTTAGGTGTGTAAGGAGATGAGAAATTTTGGTAAATTCCTTTGTCATCACGGAATTTGATTAGAGAGTGATTTCTAAATTCAGTGCCATTGTCAGTTCTGAGTTGTTTGACATGAGTGTCATTTTGATTTTCAACTCTTTTGATGAAAGACATAATGGCATCTGGTGCATGGCTTTTCTTGTCAGAAAATATACCCAGGTGTACCTTGAGTACTCATCAACAATGATAAGTGTATATTTTTCATGACAAATGGCCCTAGGTGATACTGGGCCAAATAAGTCCATGTGAAGCAAATGAAGACATTCTTTGATTGAGAAAGTTTGCTTTGTTTTGAAACTGGCCCTATGGTGCTTCCCCTTTTCACATGCTGAGCATGGTTTGTCCTTTGAGTAGACAAGTGAAGGAAGACCAATAACAAGATTTTGTTTTGCCAGCAGAGTTATTGTTTTGAAATTGAGATGTGAAAGCCTCTTATGCCAAAGCCAATTGGTAATATTGGAGGCTTTAGCAAAGAAGCATGTCTCCTGAGTAGAGTTCATGTTCATGATATAAACATCTTTGACTCTAGGAGCAATCATCACAATTTCATGATTGGAGTTGAAGATTGTACCTTTTTGTCATCAAACATCACAAGATACTTTACATCACAAAGTTGACTTATGCTGATGAGGTTGTGCTTCAATCCATTTACATATGCTACCCTTGAGAAAACTATACCATTGCATTTTACTAAACCAAATCCTTCAGTAGTAGCTGATGAGTTATCACCAAAAACAACTTTAGGACCTTGTTCCTCCTTATACTTGTGCAAATAACTTTTGGTGCCAGTCATATGCCTTGAGCAGCCACTATCTAGGTACCAAATTGGCTTCCTGAGATCACACTGCACAAGTTAAGGAAATGGTTAGTTTTGTTTTGAAACCCACCTTTGTTGGGTGGGGGTTTTAGATCTAGAAGGTGTTCTAGATCTGAAGGTCCTCTTGTAGAGGGTATGTGTGATTGCTCAGAAGAAGAGGAGGTCTGAACAGCTTTTGCTTTCTTAGCCTGGAGGGCTTCACCTCTTCTGAACCACTCTATATTGTTGTGATCAGATGTAGTGTGGACATCGCTTCCACAGGTCTCACAACATTTAGTAATAGAGTTAGGGTTTCTTGGTTTAATACCTCTTCTAAGTAAGATGATTCGATTATGTCCATGAGTGTCATGATCGTAACTTCTATAAATATTACAAACAGGGTAATAGTGGCAGTCATGTGAGTGATGATTGCCCATACCACAATGAATGCATGGTGGGAAAGGCATATTTCGCCTGGAATGAGATGCTTCAGATTTGTGAGCATCAACACTTGTTTTTTCCAGCATATACTGAGTGTGTTCACAAGTGTGATGATCAGTCCTTTCACATTTAGTACAATAAATCACTCTTAAGCACGTTTGAGTGAGATGGTTGTTTAGACCACATAACTCACAAGCTCTTTTGAATTGTGTCTTGTACTTTAAATGAGGAGAGTCTGAAGGTTCATCTCTGAATCGTGTTGGTGTTTGCTGATGCCTGAGTTGTATTTTAAGATTATTGATCTCTTGCATGACAAGAGACATTCTCTTATCTTCCTCAGATTTAGTATTCTTCAGTTTATTTGATGAAACTAAAGAGGTAGTTCCTATATGTGAACCTTCAGCAGGAGCTGAAGAGTTCTTTGAAGTGTCAATTTTGACATGTTTGGAAGAACTACCTTTGTGTGTGGTGTGTGACTTGATGATAGACTGGATAGTTTTGGGTCCAGTAGAGGGTTCAACACTAGCCAGCTTCTCCAAGGAGGAAGTGGTGTACTTACTTCATTCTCTATATCATCATCTGAGTCATCCTTAGTAACTGAGGATTCAACTGGTGGTAAAGTGTCAACACATGCTTGTAACTCAGGAAGAAGGATTCGTCTAGTGTCATGATTGGGTAAATTCTCTTCACCTGACCTTTCAATGTCAGGGATCGAGCTACCATACTCATTTGAGGCTTTAAAAAAGACAATAGATTTGGTGCTGGAGGATCCTTCAGCACCAAGCATTTTCTTCTTTTGAGCAGGTATTTGTTCACTTATGCATTGATTTACCCTATCAGAGTTTCTAAGCCAAGATTTAACAATGTCTTTTGCTTCTTTTAGTTCCACCCTAAGAGAGTTATTTTCCTCCAAAATTTCTTTGTTCAATTGTTGAAAAGTAAGAATATCAAGTTTAGCTTCTTTTAGCTCTATTTGCTTACTTTCAAAATCTTCAAGTTGTAGAACAAGTTTGTGAATTTTTTCAAGCAAATTTTTTCTTTGCTCTTCAACAAATTTTAGATCAATGCACAAGTAATCAAAGTCAAATTTAATGTCATCTTTATCTTCTAGTTCAAGAAGAGTTTGTACCTTTTTGATTGTGACATTGACCCATTCACCATTTCTGGCACTTTCTCTGGTGACAACATTTGAGTTGGCCCCTTCATCATCAGCAAGTGCCATCAGCACTTTTATATTAACCATTTCATCATCATCTGAAGAAACATCTTCTTCATCCCATTCATAGGCTTCAACAACAAGCCCTTTGTTCTTGTCTTGCTTGGGAGTCTTGGATGAGGAGCTTTCAGTACTCATTAAGGCCAATCTTGCTTTGATTTCTCTATATTTGGCCTCAAAGTCTTTTGTTGGTCTGAGTTCAACCCTACTTTGCTAAAATGGAGTAGAAGCAATTTGATTTGGTTGAAATGATGATTGACCAGTTGGTCTTGATTGAGCTGGTGAGGAATATGAAGGGAGAGATGTGTTTGAGTAACAATCCCTAGCATAGTGACCAGTCTTCCCACTTTGTAGCATTCAGTGTCAACTGAAGCTTTTGTGGAGCTAGAGAACTTGCCTCCTTTCTTAAAGAACCTTCTATACTTGGCCATAAGTGCTCTTTCATGAAATTCCTCTTTGAGGTCATTCAGATATTCCTCACTAGATCTAGTATCTTCCTCATCATCAGGACTATCTTGGTAGTCTTGAATGACAGCTTCACTGAAGAAGGCTGTGGACAAGGGTGTAGCAATGGTTAATGCTTTACTCTTGCTTGAGCCTTCATAAATCCTATCAACTAGGTTTTCTTCATATTTTAGTTTCCCAAAAAGAGAGGCTAGATCACAATCTTTAATGTGATTAGCATTTCTCAAGCTTTGGCAGAAAATGAGCCACTTCTTTGGCAATGCATTAACAAAAACTGTGTTGATTTCAAGTTTTGAAAGCTCAACACCATCATTCACAAGTTCATTCATCAGTGCTTTGTATCTGGTGAATGTCTGTGTGAGGGTTTCCCCTTCTTTGTGCTTGAAGGTGTTGTATTGAAGCTTTAAATCCATGATTCTGGTTTCTTTTACATCAGTGGGTCCCTCATGGTAAAGAATAAGGTCCTCCCATGTTGCTTTGGCTGTTTTACAATTTACAACAGAATTCATTTGGTCATCTGGGAGTACAGACATGATGAGACTTTTGAGACGCTAATCAAAGTTAGCAGCTTTTCTCTCATCAGCAGTCCATTGTACTTCAGGTTTTTTATTGTCCCCAACCATGGGAACAAAAGGACCATTTTCAATGATTCCAAGGAATTGAGGTTCAATCCCAACCATGTGGAAAAGAAACCTCTTCTTCCAATATGTAAAATTGGCTACCTCTAGTACAGGAGCAACATTGAGTTGGCCACCCCTATATTCTAGGGTTTGTGGTATAATTTGAGCCATTTTGGATCTTGATTTGAAAACTTTTTATATGAGTAGTTTAATTAAATAAGAGTTTAACTAATCAAACTGCTCGGATACCACTTGTTGGTCCCTTGTAATTCGATATTACTTATTATCTTAAGTAATAACTATTACTTTGACTCAAGTGTGTTGTTTTAACATTAGATAAGAACTATGAAAGATTAAAACAACAATACCAATATACTTTCAACGTATAGACTTTTATTAGAATCAAATAAAGAATCTATAACCCACTTTGTTTGCGGAATAACAAAGTGGTTGAATGACAATGGGGTTTGATCTCCTCTACTTAAACGTCTAACCAAAGTTAAAGTCTAAGCTCCAATCTAAATGTTCATATGCATCTTTGGCTATATGGTTTAGTTGGTATCGAGAGAGAAAGGTTTTCTAGAGTTTAAGCTCTTGTATTGGTTACCTTTCTCTCACAATGCACACTTCTTTATATAGGCAGCGTAAATTAGGGTTTGCATTTTGCATGTACCAATGCATCAGTTTATCCAGTGGGTGGTTGATGCCCATGCTGGATAAACAGTACAAAGTACATAATAAACTATTCTAGAAAAGATAAAGGTTGTACTTATATCTAAGTATACAAGCAACCTACTTTGACTTAAAGTAATCTTTTCCCGCCTAATGCAAACCATCAGAATACTAAAGAGTCTTCAGTATCCTAGAGGAGATCGACATCATTCAGTTTGGTATTGTCAAGCCAAACTGAACTGAAAGCCCTTCTTCAGTCCTTGTTCTTCAGCAACTAGACCGCCTAGTATTTGATGCGGAGACCTCTTAGTCTTCTAAATTCACTGGAAGGGGAGTGCTGAGATTTCTTCAGCTTTAAAGTCATCAGTAGGAACTTTGTTCCTCTGGTCATCCATCAGCAGACTGGCTTTACTACTAAGCATGAAACACTTAGGGGGATTTTATATTCAAATCGTAGAGTTGCTTCAGGGTTAGTAAATACTGACCCAACACTTACCTTTATATAAATATGTGTATTATTTTTAGTATTGATCGGACTTTAACTCGATCTAAAACTAAATCAAACTCAACCCGACCTAATTAGCACTTTTACTTCTTGTTGGGATTTTGAAACTAGTTAAACCATTAACTACGAGTACGCATCGGAATAAATCTAGTACAATATACATGATTAAGCACATAATAAAAACAATTTAAAACCAACCTTAAATTAATAGAATAAATTAATTAATGCGTCTTTATCTTGATCTTGAACTTTAACGGTTAAATTACCGTCTCCATCGTTTGCTCACACGACACGTCAAACGAACGCACCACGATGCTAGTGGTAATTTCACTTCTCAAACAACTAGTGTATATATCTTGTAACTAGAAACCCTGTCCAAAACCCTAATTAGGGATTACGTAAGGATAGGTTTATAGACTGTTACAAGATTGATTACCCAAAAATCACATAAACCCTAATTAGGATTTATGTATGTCGAACCACCAAGGGGAACAAGAATAAACCAAAATCTTGACACGAGGATCAAGGGTTTAGTATAAGCTAAGATTCTTCACAAAGAAGTACCAAAAGGTAGTTGATCTTGCAAAGGTTTACATTTATGTGATTTTAGGGTTTAAGGGAAAAATCTAATGGTTTGGTGTGTTCTTTGGTTCGATCGGACGCAAGCAAAAAAGAGAGAGACACAAATTATGAGGTCTGGAGATGTGTATTTATACTAATCTCCACATCCTCAAAACATGGGCCTTACTCCAAGAATTCTTAATTAATGTAATTAGTTAGCTTAATTAATAAACCAAAACCTCCTAGAATACCCTATAGGTATTTTCGGCCGACTATGGCCTTAGGATTTCGAAGAATCAATTTTTAGTCCCTCAATTTAATTAAACGCACTCACGATAAATTAATTAAAGCCCGTTAATTAATTTAACTATCTCTAATTAAATAATAGTGAAGTTTTTATTAAATGTTTAATTAATAAATAAATAAATGAAAATAAAAGTGTGTTCTCCGTATTGAGTGTGTGCCCCTAATAGGCTCACACATTTCCGATGGCTAAACGATTGCATATCCCAACAGCTCCCACTTGTAAGAGTTTAAGACATTGTACGTCCACAATAAAGTATCTAGCAACAGTTTATTATAACCGAAAATGATTGAGGTATAGTTTCAAGAAGAATATCTCAAAAGTATAAATGGTGTACGATTATCTGACTTGCAAATAATCATCCCTTTGTTACTAGTACCGTTAAACCATGGATATGGATCCTAACTCATTCCATATAGTTTAACTTTTAGTTTCTCGTTATAGAAGTTAATTCAGACATACCAAATGTAAACATGTATCATCTTGATTTACTCTTTGGGTGCGGCCACACAATTATCTGATTAATTATGGAGAGGGCCCAGTGGTACTAATCTGCACTATAACAAGTGGAGGAACAAATTCTATATTTACTACAAGTATTTATGGATCGATGCTTCACAACACTTCCAATTATAGTCGTTATAACTATTGCTTGCGAGATAGCGTTTAACTTATAATCAAGAAGCGATATTCACACATGCACAAACTTGTTTGCATCTCAAGTCTAAGGATGACTTAATCACCATTTTCTAAATCTTACTCATGACAAGGATCCAAAAGTAACGATTCGAAAGTTCGGGATGTCCAATATGCATCCCTTATAAATAACACATGAGTTTGGTGGGAACCGTCCATATATTCAAAGAATATAACCAACACTCACATTTGTCTTAATGTAGACAATATTCCTATATTGTTAACCGATAATGGACATATTTAGAATAATCAAATATTCAAGAATAAACATACAAATATAGGACAACAGTAATTATATGAATGAATTACAAATACCAAGTATCTTTATTCATCAGAAAATAACAACTGTCTTACAATCCCAATTACCCAAATACTAAAATAGATTGCAGGAAACCAATTTAGCAAGTTGAAGTAAAATGTTTCCAACATTCTCAACTTTTCTTTACAAGAATGCTGCATAGTCATTTAAGTAAACTTACCGAATACTTGTTTCAAATTTTATAAAATGTAAAAGATTTGAAAAAACAAGATGAGTGTCTCATCCTACATGCTCATACTATTTCAAGTGTCATAGTATGAGGATATCGTCATACATTGTATAAGGTATTTATAGTCAACGATATACTGACAATCATCTTTACAGTTTCTTAAAATTTAAAGTATTTTTATTCTTTAATGTGTAATGCAACAATGCTCTTGATTGAGCATATCTAGTTGGAAGATTTATCATAAATGATAAAATCCTACTTTACTAGAATTGATTATCCTCTAGCATCAGTGTACACATATAACACTATGCTTTATAATTCATAAACATTTGTATTGACAATAATCTAAATACTCTCAATTAGATATTGTTGTTGTCGTCTCACTTTGCTCTTGTGGAAAAGTGACAACATGTCATATACACACTATAATATATACATAATGAATCCTTAGTTAAAAACATAAGGTTTCCATTCATGTAATAAATTATGTCAAGTGAAATATATCATTCAAGACTCACTTAAATGATGTATTGCATTGTGTTAGACTTAATTACCGCATATCTTTATTCTAATAAAGATTTATTCCAAAATCATTTGTTTTATTCCATAAATTCTCAAATGAAGCTTCGTTACAATCTTAAGGATTATTATCTAGCTTAAATGGAATGATGTCTTCAATATGTTATACAACATATGAATTTAAAGGAAAAACATAGTGCTCCCACTTAATGTACTCCATACTATCTAAATTTAACCAAAATAGTATTGAATTAAATTCTAGATTTAGTTTCTAGATGCATGATTTAATCCATACTTGGATTATTTTATCTTGTATACTCAATAAAATTTTTATAGACTCATAAACCCTTTTGATAATACATCATCCTTGCTAATGGTAATCATAAAGGAGTACTAAAAAGTTTAATTGAAATATTCTATATACATAGAAACATATATGACAATCGATTATTTTTATTTAATCAATGCGTGTACGGAAGAATGATTTAATCATAGTTAATTGCTTCAGTATAATTAATATCTTCCTATTATTAGTCATGCATCAATTATGTATACAATTTTGTCCTTGTGAGTCTTTCTTCAAAATAAACTCATTCCATCCTCATAGGTTTATAATTAGGCGAAATATCAATCAAGTTTAAAATGATTGATTTTCCGTTTAAGGATTGAATCTTATCACTCATAGTTCTAAGACATTTATCAGATTCAAGATATGATAACGTATCTTAGTAGTTAGTAGATTACAAAGATCTCCTAACTTATACTCCTCAGTATTGATATTAAGATATCAATCAAGTGATGAGGTCTCCTTGCAGATTATGAATGAGAGTAACAATTACTTTGGTTTGACATTCTTGTGCTTAACCAAAATATAACATCAACAAGTGGTTTTAGAAGGCAATGTATTTTGTTGAAGGTTCTAAAAGGCGTGCCATGGCGGCGCAAAGGCGTCGCCAAGGCGTGAGGCATGGCCTCGCTGTTACGATATAGATCATGGCGTAGCTTCTAGGCATGGCGTGAGAAAGGTGTGATATGGCGGGTAAAGGCGTGAGGCGTGGCGAGTTTTTTTCATTCAACTCCAAAAAAAATTAATTTTTTTGAAGTAACGAAAATTACATGTAAAAATAGCAGTTTAACCTTATTCATTATGTACTACAACGTTTTTTTAATCTCGGTTTCTATAAAAACTATATAATATAAAAATAAAATCATATTTTTGTGCCGCCTTAATCACGCCATAAAAACGCAAAAGCTTCGCCTTAGCCGCAAAAGCTTGAGGCTTGGCCTTGCCGCCACGTCACGCCTTACGCTATTTAGATCCTTGATTTTGCTCTTGAATATCTTCAAGATTTGTTTATAACTCCCACTTACTTTTGTAAGTAGAGATAATTCTCTAAATACTAAGTATTTAAGCAACAATAAATTGTTCTTAATAGAGCAACTACAAAACACATTTTAAAACTCTTATCTCAAGTTTGTTAATAGTATGCTTCATAAGATATTAACAAGGTAAAAGAACTTTAATCAAGACATATTGGAATTTCTTCCAACGAACCCTAATTAGGGTTTGTAGTATAAACCCTAATTCTTGCATCACTTTTAACCAATAACCTTCGGAAAGGTTTGTGTTACGTCAAGCTAGGAGGAACACTAAAAACTACAATCGTCAAGCTAGGAGTGTAGGAAAATCGAAAAAACAAAATGCTTTAGGATTCGATTGGTTTGAGTGGAACAACCGAAGATCCCTAATAGTTTCGGGTTTTCAGTTGTGGGTTGATGTAGTGATTTTACTACTCTTTAGGAAAAGAGAGCAAATAGGGTAAGTAATGAATACGACGATTTAGGAAAACCGTGTATTAATGACCCTAAAATGAGTTCGTTCTCAAGGAGGCTTAGTGTGTGTGTAATGAATTGATTATCTTTGTGATTATATTGTTGAAAAAGAAAGATAGAAATGAGATTAGAAGAGAATGACGGTTATGAAGACGGATTAAACTAAGTCGAAAAAGATGTACACGTAAAACCGTAAAAAGCACCACAATTAAAATTTTAACCTAAAAATTCCTAAAAATTACCAAAAATCCCCAATAATATTCTAAGAGTTTACAAAAAATCCAAACTTGCCAAAACCTTTTAATTAATTAGATAATGACTTTTTAATGCTAATTAAAGCCCTAAAAATCAAAATTAATTATTAAAAAGTCTCAAACAAGATTTTAAAGTTTGTAAACCTCAAAAATACCCTAATTAAGCTAAAAAGTATTTTTCAAAATTTTAAAATCACTTGAAACTATTTTTAAACAATTAAAAACTACTAAAATCAATTAAAACTTAAATTAATTCTAGAAAATAATTAAAAGACCCTAAAAATATTTGGAAAGTTGCAAAATTCCTAATTAAGTGTCTAGAACTTAGAAAAAATATAAAAACTCAGAAAATCAGACTTTTAATTTTTAACAATAAAATAATATTAAAATATTATTAAAAATCCAAAAATCATAAAAAATTCTAAAAACTTGCAAACTAGCTTAATTTGACCTAAATAACTTAGAAATGAAAGTGAAATTACTTAAATACCCTTAATGGGCCTAGCAAATGGGCTAAACCCAAAACAGTACCTTATTGGGCCAAATTTGGGCCCAATAACAAAAAGTTTTCAAAATAAGCCCAAAAAGGACTGGTTGACTCAAAATTTGATTTTAAACAACTTTTTCCAAAGGCCCAAAAGCTGAAAGTATGAAATAAGCTACCAAACAGCTTATTCTTAATGGGCTTTTTGGCCCATTAAGCTATAAGCTAATGCCATAAGCTAAAATTTGACACACAAGCTTCTTTTGACCTAAATTAGACTTCTACAAAAAGAAATTTGAAATAAGCCCAAGGAATAAGCCTGAAAATGCAATAAGCAATCTACAGAAAACTACGAAATAGTCGTTTTTGAGTTCTAGGCCACCCCAAGTGCTGATTCAAGTTCCTATAGCTTCTAAATGACTTAATTAAACAAAATCAACAAAGAGTTTTCAAATAAGCTGACTCAATAAGCTGGAAAAAGCAAATAAGCACTTATGTAAAAGTCAAATAAGTTGGTTTTCTAGTAAAAAGTCAAAGTCTAATAAGCTCCAGTCTACTTAAATGGGTCAAATAATGAAGACCTATCACAAAAAATAAGTTGTTGCAAGTCTGGATAAGCTAGAATAGCTTATTGATAAGCTGAGTTCAAAATAACACTAGCAGGGGCTAGTTTTGGGTGTTGAGCAGTGGAAACTTTTTCCACTGCTTGACTTGTTTGACTTTTTGTCTTTAGTGACTTTTTTGGAGATTCATATTACACAAAGGCACCCAAATGATCTTTGGATCAAAAGGAGTCAAGAACAATCAAAATATCACAATCACAAACACCCAATTGATACAGTTTAATCAATAAATCACCAGATATGATACAGACATGAACAATTAAGCAGTTGAGCACTTATAAGTAGTTTTAGCACAAATCAGCCAGCCTATTTCAACCAAATGCATTCACAAGCTATATTAAACTCAAATAAGCAAGTCTAAACAGGTTTCATGCAATGACTCAAAGAATTAAGCAAGATTCAAGCCAATGAATGTTACTGATGAACACTAACACATGCAGTTTTACACTTTGCTGATGTATTTGACAAATAAGCCAGATTCAACACCTCAAATCTTTCAAACAGGTTACAATAACTTTGTTTAAACCACTTTCAACCCTAAGCATGCATACACACTAAGTGTTCCAAAAATCCTAGGTCAAAACAGGCAGTAACAAAGATTATATAGCAGATTGTTTGATTCAAGGCTTCAAACCCAAAAACTTGCAGTAAAACACTCTCAACCAAGCATATATCAGATATAGAACACAAACTCAAACTTTCCACAACACAATAACAAGTTACAATCACAAACAGATAGACCCAAACACCCCTTAATCTTTTCAAAATCAAATTTTTCAAAGGAAAAGTGAGATTTAAGACCACCCAAGCATCAATTAACACAATAACAAGTAAGATAACAGATTCAAGCAAGTACAAGCCACAAAATACACAAGAACAAAGGCAACACTCAAATATCATACAAATCCAAAGTATTATCAGATTTTGGGGTTAAGGGTGTCTACCTCATGGATGTACATCCACACCCACGAATTTTGAGCTTATGTGCTAGCAAGAACAAGCACAAGCTTCCACAACAAAGCCTGCTAAGAATCAACAAGGTTAGATACACAAGTATAAAATCAGAAACTTGAAAAATCTTGATTAATGCAACCTTGTTACCCCAAACTTGATTATCCCCAAGTTATAAGCCTCACCACACCTTAATCAACACAATTAGGATGCTATGATCAGCCCTATAACCCAAGAATTCCAAGGTTGAAACAAGAACTTAGCAAAATATCAAGAAAATGAAGAAAATGTGCAAACTTTTGCACACTCCTCTTTTAAAAACAGGTTTTAAACTTCAAAATCAGTAAACTAAGAACATAAACAAGCAATAATAAGATGGCACTTGGTCTTTCTTCAAAACACTTAACTCAAATTTCATAAAACTGAAAAGGGATTTACAAGTGTTTGAACAAGGAAAAATCAAAAGCAAACGTCTAAGTGAGACCCTATGGCTTTATATATAGCCTTACAAGTGAGCTAAGAACAGATAAAAATGCTTAACCCTAATGCTTGAACTTTCAAAATTGCCCTTGCAGATTTTGAAAACCTTGGAGTCTTGTGAAGAGTTCTTGGTTGTTTGTGGTGATAGCTGGCAAGAAAATGTGATCAAAGGGTTTATATGATGCTTAGAAAGTAAGCACAATGGTGGGACGTTGGATGACTGTCCAAAATTTGGCAGTTAGCTCAAAGGTGTAGCAGGGGAATCTCATGTGGGGTTCCTTGGTGATGTAGCATGTGTTTTTGGTGTTGGGTTATGATTAAGGGATGCTTAATCATCGATCTAGATAATATTAGGGCCTAATTACAACACAATTAAGAATACCTAATTGTGTTCTTGAGGTGAATAGTGCCTTGTTTAATCTGTTTTTGGTTTGGATTAAATTTAAAAACTTGTTAATTACGACAAGATTAGTTTAATATAAACCGGGTTAAGTGGGGTGTGACATGGATGAATGGTGTAATGTGATTGGTGGAGAGTGTGAGTGGGACAGGTGTCACCCACTTACTGGTCTAGGTAACAATCTTGTCTTGCCAGAAATAACCCCCCATCTTCTATTCTCTTTTCATTTGCAATTAAACACATGAAAACCGGATTTCCTTTGTTAGCTAAGTTTTTCTTTTCACTCTTTTGCCCCAAATACTTTTCCAAAGTATTTTCAGGGGTATTTCTTGCCATTTTTGAATTCTTCAAGGGCTGATTTGGCATTTTGATGATGGATAATGTTAGCCTCAAAATATTGAGCCAAACAAGAATGCTCGGTCATATGTTTATTATGTATCGTATTTTAGAACGTTGTAATAGGTAGTATATTAGTCGTGTTATTACGGGCTTAACTTTAAGCCAAGGTTCATTAATAAGTAACCAAAGCCCAAAAGGAAAGCCCGACCCATGATCATATAGCCCATTAAGCTACATGTAAGCAAAGGCTATATAAACCCTTCCTAGCATGTTAGGAAGGGTGTTGGTCATTTCATTTTCTCTAATCTAATATTCCACAAGTTTCACCAACCATTTTCTCTCTACTTTCTCTCACTACTTTCTCTCTCTAGAATTCTTCTCATATCTACCTTTCTTTCTTTAATTCGTGTGCTAGAATCATCATATATTAGGGACAACAATTGGTATCAATCGCCATGGGGTAGTATTTGTGATTGGTTGTTGTTATTATATTTGATTCGAATGATTTAATCCATAAATCATCTCGGATTCAAATTGTTTTTGTGTTTTCCGTGCTCTACTTCTTCATCTACATCTTCTACATAGTTGTAGTAGTGATTTGGTATATTTACTTTGGCTAAAAACACAAAATTTTTGGGTGTTTTGATCATTTTTTGGCTTAAAATCATGTATTGGTTGAGTTTTGTCCGAGAAAAGTGGGATATATTCCGATCAGTGCAATCGGAAAAGGGATTAGTGATTCCGATCACTCTCATCGGAAAAGGGTTTTAACATTCCGATCAGTATTCCGATTTGACTTTCCGATCAAGGTTATTCAACAACATTCCGACCAGCTCTTTCCGATCATCATTCCGATTTGGTATTCCGACAAGGTCTTTCCGATCATCATTCCGATTTGGTATTCCGACAAGGTCGTTTCGATCATCATTCCGATTAGACATTCTGACGAAGGGATTCCGATTAGACATTCCGACGAAGGGATTCCGATTAGACATTCCGATTACACATTCCGACGAAGTGATTCCGATGATGTGTTTTTGCTAAATTTTTTTTGAGTATTTTTTAGACTTAGCCACCATCTAGACTAGTTTAGGAACGTAGTTTACACGAAGATTAAAAAAAAAAAGGTGTTAAAATTTTTAGGTCAAGTAAAATCAAATTTTTTCCATACTAGTTTTAGGACATTTCTAGCTCAATTTTAAAATTTGGTGATTACAAATTTTTTAGGTCTACCGTTTTGTCGGACTGAGGAATTTATTGTCGGGCTGAGAAAAAAAAAATAGCAATTTTCTGAATTTCAACAACCAAACAATCACAACACAACTACTTAAGATCCACATTCGATTCATCATTTCAGAGAATATTGAGATGGATTCTACTGCTGAATATCGTGTGACGAACAACAACATAATGGTGGCAGGTAACAAAGAAAGACCACCAATGCTTGTGTCGGGTCGATATGATCAATGGCAATCCCGTTTTATACGTTACCTTGACACAAAACCTAACGGTGATGCATTAAGGCAATGTATCTTGGAAGGACCCTATAAACTCTCACGGATTCAAGTTCTTGCAGTACCAGCCACAGACACAAGTGACGCACAACCCGCATATGAACGTGATGAAAAGAGGACCGACCTCACCCCAGAGAACCGTGCGTGGTTTGATGCAGAGAAGGAAGCAATCTACTTAATTCTCAGTGGCATTGGAGATGAAATTTACTCTACGGTTGACGCATGTCCTACTGCTCAAGAAATGTGGACGGCCATTGAACGATTGCAACAAGGTGAATCACTTAACAAACAAGATGTGAAAACTAAGATGTTTTGGAACTTTGGCAAGTTTATATCAAAGGATGGGGAATCAATTGATTCTTATTACTCCCGATTCTACAAGATGATGAATGATATGACCTGAAACAACTTGCAAGTTTCCACCATGCAAGTCAATGTCCAATTTCTACAGCAACTTCAACCAGAGTGGACACAGTTTGTCACCTTGGTGAAACAACAACAAAAGTTAGACGAAGTTTCATATCACAAGCTCTTTGACATCTTGAAACAATTTCAAAATGAGGCAAATGAACTTCGAGCTGAACGAGTTGCAAAGATTTCCAATCCACTTGCTTTGGTGTCTACCACTCAACATTACCCAGATTATCACTCCCGTACTTCAAAGACCTACTCTACTCAATCATCATCACCACGATCATCCATTGTCTCCAAGTCACATGTCCCAACACGATCCCGAGGCAAAGAAGTTGCAAGAGCACCATCACCCACACCTGAGCAATCATCCGAAGAAGACAGTGATGAAGAAATAGCTCAAAAGGATAGGGAATTCAAGCAACAAATGGCTTTCATTATGAAGCAATACAAGAAAATCTACAAACCCACCAACAACAACCTTCGAACATCTTCAAACTCGAGGAACACCCATGCACAGAGTCCTCCAAGGTATGACACACGAAGACGTGCTGAGAGTCCTCCAAAGTATGATCGACAACCTAAGTATGATAATCAGAGGGTGGCTACTGTTGTTGGAAATAGGGAAACTGTTGGTACTCAAGTTGTGCAACAAAGTGGGATTCAGTGTTATAACTGCAAAGGTTTTGGGCATTTGGCTAGGGAATGCAGGCAGCCAAAGAGGGTTAAAGATTATGGTTATCATAAGGAAAAGATGCTGCTGTGCAAGAAAATGGAAGCTGGAATTAAGTTATCAGCTGAGGAAGGAGAAATGCTTGACGACACAGATGATGAAATCTCCGACCAAGAACTCGAGGCACATTATTCATACATGGCAAAGATTCATGAGGTCCTTAACGTCACTGAAGTTGACAATGGTCCTATCTTTGATACCGAGCCAATTGATAAGGTACAACATGCTGATGAATATAATGTGTTTGGTGATACACATGAGCATAGTGATCTACCAACAACAATTACTGACACGTGTATGATGGAAACGGTTGATAGCAATACCACACCCGATTCATCAGACATGTGCAATAATGAGTTTGAGGATGATCAACATGCAAATGAGTATGATGACGAGGAGCGTGTCGCGCTTGCTAATTTAATTGCTAGTTTACAAAAAGATGTCAATGAAAATAGAAAGAATCAAAAGCAATTAAATAAGGCAAACGCAGCGCTCACTCAAAACTTTGAAGAATGCAAAGTCGCTCTTATAAAATCTAGTGAGACTATGGATAGCTATAGGGCTGAGCTTCTTCAAAAGACCAACGAGCTTGAGGGGTACAAAAGTCGTGTCATCAACGTTAAAAAGGACGATTTTGAAAATAAATACAATGAAGCTCTTGCTTTGTTAACTAAAGAAAAACGTCAATTTAATGTTTTATTAAGTGATGAACGTCAAAAAACGTACCTTGCCACAACAAAAGTTAATGAACTTGAATAGAGGATTTCTATGAACACCACCGATTCTGCTAAAATTCTTGACGAGAAGAAACAAGAGGTTGAAACATTAAAACAAGATTTCAAAAATAGACAAAGCAAAGATACGGAAAAAGTAAAGGATCTCGAAGAACAAGTCGATTTTTTGAAAAAAGTTGTTTATAATACACATGACTCTATTCAAACCGTAAGAATGATAGCACCTCGGTCGTTTTTCAAGGGTCAACCTAGCTTTGCCACCCCCAAGTACCTCGAACAAGCTCAAGTTGCAAACCCCCATTTATATCTTGTCGAGTCCGAATGGACCAATCATGATTGCCCTGTAGCTAACCTCGATAGTGAAGAGACGTCCCTTTGGGATGAGGAGAGTAGATCACCGGTCAATAAAGATTTTGTGAAACCGTATAACTATGCTTATGAAAACAGTCTTTATGGTCTTTTCACTCCACAAAAACAGAAGTCTCGTGAGGAATTATTTTTAGAATGCAAACAAAAAAGAATTCAATGGAAAAAAGCTTTTGCCACTAAGAGGAAAACTAATGTTTTTAAATATATTAGCTATTTTCCTCTAGATGCTTCTAAAAGCAAAAGTAGAAAAATACTTGGTTTTCTTAAACACCACGTTAATAATGTTCAATCAATTGTTGAAAGCGATTGGGAGAAACGTCAAAAGGATAAGTGGAAAACCGAGATTCCTTACGACATAACTGTGCTTGTGAAAGAACTTTTAATACCAAATACAAAGATAATAAAAGAACATGTTATTGAGTTTGAAAATTTAATTCAGTCTGAAATGTTTGATGATTTGAAATATGTTGAGTCTCTTGAAAAAAATTGATGACCTTCAAAATGACAAATTAGAATTTTCAAACGAATATGATCTACTCTTAGAAGAATGTCTCTCCAAAGATATTTTGTGTGTTACTCTTCAATCTTGTGTTGATATCGATGAATATTCTGATGTTACATGCAAATATCTTGATAAAATCAAAGAGTGTGAGCGTCTTGAACTTGAGCTTTCGAAACATAAAGAAAATGTTGATAAAAAGGCTTTTGAGTTACTTCAACACAAAACTGATTTCCTTCAAAAACATTGTCATTCTCTTGAACTTGCTTTGCAAAAAGACGTTGGTAGTTTTCCACATAATAATAAATTGCAAGAAAAACTTTCCCAAACGTTTCGAGAAATGAACGAACAGAATTTGGAAATTAAAGGGTTGAAAGCTCAGGTACAAGACAGGGACAGAGCGATAGCAGAGTTGCAGAAACTCGTTGCAAAGATGGGTGGGAAGATTGTGGAACCTAGTGTTAAGAAACCTGTTGTAAGACAACCCAATGCTCAAAAAGTGACTAGACCCTCTGTCTTGGGAAAACCATCTGTTTTCTCTAATTCTGCATTTGCAAAACCTGCGTTTTCCCCCAAGACGGATGGGAAGGATAGGTTACCACAAAACACTCCCAAAACACATATTCGATCACAAAGCATTAAGAACACAAATGTGGTTAAACCAGGGATGTATAGATTGACCACTAAACCCACACAAAACAAAGAAAGTCATTCACCTCAGACTTCTAGAAACACTAATAGACGTGTGTCTTTTACTACAGGATTAGTCCCCACTGCTAGTGTTAGCTGGCCCCAGCTCAAGAGCACTCGCATGAATGAAAAGTTCTGGCAAAACAAAAGTCAAGGGAAGATGAAGGAAGTAGAAGACCACCCTAGGATTTTCAATGTTTCTAAGAATAAAACGTTTGTAATCGTGTGTAATGACGATTTGAATGATTCGACTTTGAATGCTATGAAAGTTAAGTTTGTTTGTGTGAAATGTGGAAAGTGTGCTAATGCTAATCATGCTATGTGTGTTTCGAATAATGCCAAAGGCGTAGAAACTAGAACTAAGAAGCAAACTGTGATGCCTATTAGTGCTAGAAAACCCAAACGCAAAGTGAACCATTCTGGTGCAACCCCCCCTAAGAAAAGTATTGCATCAGACTCCACCACTAAGAACTCTAGAAGCAGAATTAGGGAATTATATGAGTCTGCTAGCAAGCCTTGGAAATGGTGGTTTGCTAATCAATGTCCTCCAGGATATAAATGGATGCCTAAGGTTAGGACAGAAAATGTGACTACGAGCGTTAGTGTGCCTCTAAGTGATGAAACTAGGGAAACTAATGAATCGGAAATCACAACTAACATGGAATCCAATTTAGCAAATGCTCCATCGTGTTCTAATTCTTCTGCAGGTGATCGAAATAATTCTCTTCATAATGGACTTCGGATGCACGAAGCACATGACGGGGAATCTCAAGCTTCTAATTAACTTCGTGGAGAAGTTCCTGGGTACGGTCCGATTCGGAAATGATCAATTTTCACCGATCCTAGGATATGGAGACTTGGTTCAGGGGAATATCACTATCAAAAGGGTTTACTACGTCGAAGGGCTCAATCATAATCTTTTCTCGGTTGGTCAATTCTGTGATGCGGATTTGGAGGTTGCTTTTAGAAAGAAGACATGTTTTGTTCGTGATTATGATGGGAATGACTTACTCACCGGAACACGGGGTACTGATCTCTACACTATTTCACTACAAGACTCCACATCTTCAACTCCAATCTGTTTCATGGCTAAAGCTTCAACGACTCAAGCTTGGTTATGGCATCAACGTTTATCTCATCTTAACTTTGACACCATCAACTTGCTCTCCAAGAAAGATATTGTGCGAGGCCTTCCTAACTTGAAATTCATCAAAGATCATCTTTGTTCTTCCTGTGAGCTTTGTAAAGCTAAACGGAGTAGTTTCAAGACAAAGACTACACCAAGCTCTAAAGGACGGTTAGATCTTCTTCATATAAATTTGTGTGGTCTCATGCGTGTTCAAAGTATCAATGGGAATAAATACGTTATGGTAATTGTCGATGACTATTCAAGGTACACATGGACTCACTTCTTGAGATCCAAGGATGAAACACCCGATGTTCTCATCAACTTCCTTAAAGTGATACAACGTGGTCTTCAAGCTCAAGTTAAAGTGGTTCGTACTGACAGAGGTACAGAATTCTTGAATTTAAAACTGAGAAATTATTTTGAAGCCGAAGGAATTGAACATGAAACATCTATTGCTCGAACACCCGAACAAAACGGCGTTGTTGAAAGACGAAACCGTACTTTAGTTAAGGCTGCTCGAACATTATTATCCGCTTCAAAACTTCCACTATACTTTTGGGCTGAAGCCGTGTCAACCGCATGCTACACACAAAACCGCTCCTTAGTTATCCCAAGACACGAAAAGACACCATATCACATAATTAATGATCGCAAACCTTCACTCAAACACCTTCACGTTTTTAGATATACGTGTTACATTATTCGAGATGGTGAAAATTTGGACAAGATGAAAGAGAAAGGTGATGCATGCATTTTAGTGGGATATGCAACTCAGTCTAAGGGATACAGAGTGTACAACAAGAGAACAAAATTGATAGTCGAGACTATTCATATCAGATTTGATGAATTGCAAGAAATGGCACTTGAACAAAACAGTTTAAGTCCCGATTCACAACGACAAACGACTTCCGTTCACAACCGCACGGAACTCGGAACTCAAGACCACAGCAATGAACCGTCAAGTTTAAAGCTGGTTCCTGAACATGTTCCTAGAGCAGATATGACAGTGGACACGACACTTGAAGAGTTGGAAATGTTATATGGACCAATGTATCATGAATATTTCACGGGGGAGAAACAAGTTGCATCGAAGTCTTCCGCTGTCACTCATGATAAGAATGATGATACCGTTCATCGTCAACAAAAGGATACAACTTCATCTACTTCAACACGGGTTGTTGCAGATTTACCTCCTTAGAATATCACATTAACAATCGATCCTACAACATCCACAACTACTGTCATTGCTCCAGAGAACACACATCAAGCAGACGATGCATTATCTGACGAAGACGAATTTATCAACCCATTCGGTACACCAGTACACGAAACTGAAGAGTCTTCTACTCGTCATGTTGATCCGTCAAATATGCATACGTTCTATCAACGACATCCTTCAACACATTATTGGACACGAGATCATCCTTTGGTTCACGTAATTGGAAACCCTTCACAGCCAGTTCGTACAAGACGACAACTAGCCACCGATGGCGATGTTTGTATGTTCGCACTCGCCGTGAGTACTGCTGAACCGAAAAACATCAAAGAAGCCATGGCTGATCATGCTTGGATTGAATCGATGACGGATGAACTTCAACAATTTGAAAGACTTAAAGTCTGGGAACTTGTTGACAAACCATACGATGTGACTCCTTTAAATCTTTGGTGGATCTGGAAAAACAAGATGGATGAAGAAAACACGATCATCAAGAACAAAGCTAGGCTAGTGGCTAAGGGGTATGGCCAGAAAGAGGGAATTGATTTTGATGAATCATTTGCACCAGTTGCTCGCATGGAAGCGGTCAGGATTTTCCTTGCTTATGCTGCACATAAGGGATTCACTGTCTATCAAATGGACGTAAAGACGGCGTTTCTTAACGGTCCTTTGAAGGAAGAAGTCTATGTCACGCAGCCGGAAGGATTTGTCAATCCTCATTATCCTGACAAGGTGTATCGTCTCCACAAGGTACTATATGGACTCAAGCAAGCTCCAAGGGCGTGGTACGACGAGCTCTCGAAATTTCTTGTATCCAAAGGTTTCTCAAAAGGTTCCATTGATTTAACTTTGTTCACTTATAAATATGGGGATGACATTCTGCTTGTGCAAATTTATGTTGATGACATTATTTTCGGGTCTACAAACCCAAAACTTTCAAAGTGGTTTGAAAAAGTAATGCACAGCAGATTTGAAATGTCTATGATGGGCGAACTAAAATTCTTTCTAGGAATTCAGTTCACCAATCCCCAAGTGGTATCTTTATAAACCAAGCTAAGTATTGTCAAGAGATAATCAAAAAGCATGGTATGACTTCATGTGACCCCGTTGGGACACCATTATCAACCACATCCCTAGATGCTGACTTGGAGGGATTACCCATAGATCAAACGAGATATCGTTCCATGATCGGGTCCCTCATGTACTTGACAACAAGCAGACCTGATATTTCACATGCTACATGTTATTGTGCATGATATCAAGCACGACCCACTGAAAAGCACCTCAAGGAGGTTAAACGGATCTTTCGGTACCTCAAGAATACCATTCATTTGGGACTCTGGTATCCGAGGGAAACCGGTTTCTTTCTAACGGCCTATTCAGATTCTGATCATGAAGGGTGTCTTGATACAGGAAAAAGTACTTATGGTGGTGCACAATTTCTAGGTCAAGATAAGCTTGTGGGATGGTCTTCCAAGAAGCAGGATTGCACGTTACTTTCATCAGCCGAAGCAGAGTATGTGTCTCTATCTGCGTGTTGTGCTCAAGTTCTTTGGATGAGAACACAACTCACGGATTATGGCTTCCACTTTGATAAAGTACCTATGTACTGTGACTCAAAGTCGGCCATAGCCATCTCCTGCAATCCAATACAACATTCCCGCACGAAGCACATCGATGTCCGATACCACTTCATAAAGGAACAAGTTGAAAGAGGTATCGTTGAATTATACTTTGTTGGAACGGATTACCAATTAGCCGACTTGTTTACGAAAGCTCTGTCGAAAGATAGGTTTGAGTACCTCGTTAGGCAAATTGGTATGAGATGTTTGACTCCAGCAGACCTGGAGATTCTGGCAAAGGTGCCTGCTTGATTTATCTATCAAACATCAACTTGTAAATATCTTTGAAAAAAAAGCAAAATACAAAAATATAAAACACATAAAAGCAAAACACAAAATTAAAAATCTTCCAAAATCCAAAAATATTCTTCTCGACATGTCTTTCAGTATCGATAATATGGACGTGCCTAGAAATGTCGCTCAATAACGACACAGGTGTGTACATAAAGCTCGAATGAAAGTTGTAAATATTTTTCAAAACATGTCATTTCTTCTTTTAATAAAGGAAATTGTCTATTTTGGACAAATATTTCCAAACAACGGGTAGAGCAATCTATCACGGGTTGAGCTTGTCACAAAACATTCAACATTTTGAGCTCAACACAATGGCTTGTAATCACTTTCAGATTGCAACCCGGTTCTATATTCACGGAGGAGTGTACGATTTCGTGCTCTTACCGTCAGCAAAAGAAGAGAAATCTTCTTACACTTGAGTGGATTCATCAAGACATTCAAAGTCTATGAACTCAAGTTTATGCTTCAGAAAAACCTCTTCGACAAAAAGAAATAGGATTTTTCAAAAAGCGTTGAACACATTTTTTTTCAAGAATTTCTCAATGATTCTTCAAAATCTTTCAAAAATTGTGTGTTCAACATCTCCCATCCTCAAAAAGCGAAATGTGGATCATATCCTCACAATGACAATTCAATTGGATCAATTTTTGAGGGGGAGCATTTTAACTTTATGCAAAAGATTAACACATCTTTCTCCCGAAGATTTCAAGACTATTTTTCAAAATATATTTTAATCAAATTTGGTATCTCTAATATCAAAAGATTTTATATATTAGAGATAGGGGGAGAAAATGTGAATAAAATGTGATCTAATATAAGACTCAAGCACTTTAACTCTTACCTACATGTGCGAAACACTTTCGATTATCGATGCACATGTGAAGGGGGGCATTTATAAAACGACAAAACTAGCAAGGTGTTAAATGTTTTTTTAAACACTTTGTTAGAATTTAAAGTGGTTTTCATGGTTACGATCAAATACCCACAACATCTTTAATTCACGACGTTATTGGTGTCAAAAGGGTGGTTAGGTTTAAGTCCTATGATCCAACTAGAACCGGAGGGATCTTCCCAGGGACAATCCAATAGATTATTAGAAGTCCTTAGGAAAGATGGAGTAGAATGTGAACGTAGCTGAATGCCGACTAAGTACTGATGATAGCACTGGAACAATCACAACAAGGTGCTATTAATGATGTCTTGGTAAGCATTGAAGGGGTTGAAGAATGAAAAAGAAATGTAAGGATAAAGGGTCTAAATAAAGAAGCCCTCCATACAACTTAGGCAGAAACCGGGTCACCTCATCATGAAGACAAACTCATCATGGACCCAGTGATGTGAAGCACAACCCTTTCCTAGCTACTCAGACTTCTCTCAAAAGAAGTTTGTTTTATTGTCACGGAGAACAACATGACTACTATTGACTTTCTCACTTCGAGATAGTTGATATTGAATAGGTGGCATCTGCTCCAGCCTCCGACCACTAAAAGTGCACAAATAGAGTCTAGAGCCAAGAGATCAATCAAATCTCGTTAGGACACACGGATGAAGATTAAGAGAGTCCTACGCTATATCCTTGCGATATTGCTAGAACACTCAGAGTGATACTACTTAGTTTTCATAATGATGAGTGGAAATCCTTCCAGTGTTAACATCAAACAGCACTGCGGTAGGTCATATGCAAGATTCTTTATGAATTGAACATATGTAAAACTGAAAAGCAACAGTGGTTTGATTCTGAATTGATTCAAACTCGTTTCAGGTTTCTACCCAATATCTTTATGGTCTTGCCAGAACATTCAGAGTGATATTCATTAATATTCACAGTGACGAATGGACATCCTTCTAGCGTCAACCTCAAACAGCGCTACGGTAGGTGACTTGTGAGATTCTTATGAATCAAACTTGTGTCAACTGGAAAGCAACAATGGTAAGATTCTTAATGAATCAAACTTGTTCTAGGAATTTGAATTGACGACTTTAATCAAACGGATATCTATCCAATTGATTCACTCTTTATGTTCGCAGTCTTGCTTTGAGACGGTCGAGTAAAGAGAACGGCTAGTACAGCCGCGAAACCCTGTCAAGGAGATTCTTAAATGAATCTACCTGATCACAGGTACGATATTTAATATCGTATAACGGTCTTCACCGACCGGAGGTAAAACGCTACCGATTTAGGACGAATGTCAAAGCCATTCAGTCCATGTGTATGTTTTGTCTCGAGAAGGTGGCGTCACGGTGTACTCAGCAAAGTCAAAGATTCAGAAACCACATACTCATGCCTAAAGACATATTCAACAATTAATAGTGTGAGCATGTGAATGAAGACACAAGATCGCAAGATGGCAAAGACAAGTCAAGGATGATTTGAAGATCTCAAGCTTAAAGACAAAGTCGAAAGACAACGACAAAGGCTCAAAGATCACAGCATGAAGGAACAAGACTACTATTACACGTTCAAGACTTGTTTATGGCAAGATTAGTAATCTCTACAAATTTCCTAAATGACTAAGGTTTATGACCTCTCATTGGGGGAGATTGTTAGCCTCAAAATATTGAGCCAAACAAGAATGCTCGGTCATATGTTTATTATGTATCGTATTTTAGAACGTTGTAATAGGTAGTATATTAGTCGTGTTATTACGGGCTTAACTTTAAGCCAAGGTTCATTAATAAGTAACCAAAGCCCAAAAGGAAAGCCCGGCCCATGATCATATAGCCCATTAAGCTACATGTAAGCAAAGGCTATATAAACCCTTCCTAGCATGTTAGGAAGGGTGTTGGTCATTTCATTTTCTCTAATCTAATATTCCACAAGTTTCACCAACCATTTTCTCTCTACTTTCTCTCACTACTTTCTCTCTCTAGAATTCTTCTCATATCTACCTTTCTTTCTTTAATTCGTGTGCTAGAATCATTATATATTAGGGACAACAGATAATGGTCTTGACTTGTATGTTGAGCATTTTAGAGGACTGAAATTGCCAAGTCTTGATGATTGAGGGACCATTCTTGCCAAATGTTGAAAGTTAAGGGTCCTTTTTGTAATTTTGGGATTTTTAAAGGACCAAACTTGTAATTTCTTGTACTTTGAAGGACTTCATGATGTGTTTGAAAGTGTGGAGGATAGTGGTTGACAATTTAGCTTTGTTGAGGGGCTAAACTTGCCAATTCTTCAAAGTGGAGGGTCCTTTTTGCAATTTTGACAAACTTTAGGGACCAATCTTGTAATTATGAAGATACAAGGGTATAAAGTGTCAATTCTTCCATATTGGAGGATCCCCTCAATACTAATTATCATTAGGGAAGGTGACTTGGTCGAGGTAGTTCAAGGATGGAACTTCCCCGCCAAAGTAGTGCTTCAACCTATGTCCATTCACCTTGAAGTTAGGACCATCATCTTGAGCTAGCTCGATGGTCCCATACGGAAACACTTGAGTCACGGTGAATGGACCGGACCAACGGGATTTCAACTTACCGGAAAAGATTTTCAAGCGAGAATTAAAAAGCAAAACTTGATCCCCAATGTTAAAAACCCGGTTTTAATTTTAGAATCATGCAACTTTTTAGTTTTTTTCTTTGTAAATCAATGAATTTTCATAAGCAATATCCCTCAATTCATCCAATTCATGTAGTTACATTTTCCGGTGTTTTCCCGCGGTCTCCATATCATCATTACAATGCTTTAGGGCCCAATAAGCCTTGTGTTCTAACTCGATAGGCAAATGACAATTCTTTCCATACACAAGCTTATAGGGAGTGCACCCAATGGGCGTCTTATGAGCGGTCCTAAAGGCCCATAAAGCATCGTCCAACTTATCCGACCACAATTGTCGGTTTTCCCCAACGGATCTCTCCAAGATCCTCTTCAAAGCTCGGTTTGAAACCTCGACTTGCCCACTCGTTTGTGGGTGATAAGCCGTAGAAAGCCGATGTGTAACCCCATATTTCCTTAGGACCCTTTCGAATTGGTCGTTACAAAAATGGGTTCCACGATCGCTTATGATCGCACGATGGGTTCCAAACCGAGAAAACAAGCTTTTCAAAAACTTGACTACCACACGAGCATCATTGGTGGGCAAGGCTTTGGCCTCCACCCACTTAGATAGGTAGTCAACCGCAACGAGAATGTACTTATTACCACGAGATGATGGGAACGGCCCCATAAAGTCTATACCCCAAACGTCAAAGATCTCACACACTTGGATGATATTTTGTGGCATTTCATCTTTTTGTGAGGCTTTTCCTTGTCGTTGGCATGAGTCACACGACTTCACAAGATCTTGTGCATCTCGGTAAATAGTAGGCCAAAAGAAACCGGCATCAAACACCTTCTTAGCCGTGAGATTAGCACCGTGGTGACCACCCGTGGGTCCTTCATGGCAAGCTCTAAGGATGTTAGAAGCTTCGGTGACAAATACACAACGTCGGATGATTTGATCCGCACAAGTTCGAAACAAGTAAGGGTCGTTCCAAAAGTAGAACTTGACGTCACGAAAGAATTTTCGTTTTTCTTGAGTCATCATACCCTTAATGATGAAGTTACCCGCATGGTAATTTGCAAAATCCGCAAACCATGGGGTGGAAGAATCAAGCTTAGAATTCTCTACACCAAGTGTCTCGAGCGGAAATGTTTCGGTGATCTCCTTGGGCTCGTAAATATTTTAGTGAGGATCTTCCAAACGAGAAAGATGATCGGCCGCTAGATTCTCGGCTCCTTTTTTGTCAACGATTTTGTGATCAAATTCTTGAAGGAGGAGAATCCAACGAAGTAATCTAGGCTTAGCATCTTGCTTAGCCATGAGATACTTGATAGCCGAATGATCCGTATACACTATGCATTTAGCTAAGACGAGATAAGGTCGGAACTTCTCAAATGCATACACCACGGCAAGGAACTCCTTTTCCGTTGTAGTGTATTTTAGTTGAGCCTCGGTCATCGTCTTGCTAGCATAGTGAATAGGCAAGAAGTGCTTATCATGACGTTGCCCCAAAACGGCCCCAATAGCGTAATCACTAGCATCACACATGAGCTCAAAGGGGAGGTTCCAATTGGGAGCAACAAGAATGGGAGCTTTGGTAAGTTTCCTCTTAAGGATTTCAAAGGCTCGTACACAATCTTCGTCAAAGACAAAACGTGCCTCTTTTTCAAGAAGATGTGTAATTGGTCGAGAAATCTTCGAAAAATCCTTGATGAATCGACGATAAAAGCCCGCGTGGCCAAGGAAACTCCTAACTCCCTTAACGGTTTTGGGATGAGGTAATTTGGCGATGACGTCTACCTTAGCTTGATCTACCTCAATACCCGCTTTCGAGACCTTGTGCCCTAAGACGATTCCACTCTTAACCATAAAATGACACTTTTCCCAATTGAGCACAAGGTTGGTTTCCTCACAACGTTTTAACATTCTCTCAAGGTTCGACAAACACGAGGTGAACGAATTACCAAACACGGAAAAGTCATCCATGAAGACTTCCATCGTTTTCTCGATCATGTCATGAAAAATAACCATCATGCACCTTTGAAAGGTTCCCGGTGCATTGCAAAGTCCGAATGGCATTCTACGATAGGCAAACGTTCCATATGGACACGTAAACGTAGTTTTTTCTTGATCACGAGGATCGATGGGAATTTAGAAGTAACCGGAAAAACCATCTAAAAAACAATAGAAATCGTTTCCCGCAAGACGCTCCAACATTTGGTCCATGAAGGGCAAGGGAAAATGGTCTTTTCGAGTGGCTTCATTCAACTTATGATAGTCAATGCACACTCTCCATCCGGTCACGAGTCTAGTGGGAATTAACTCGTTGGCATCGTTTGGCACAACGGTCATCCCTCCCTTTTTAGGGACACAATGAATAGGACTCACCCAAGGGCTATCGGAAATAGGGTAAATCATTCCCGCGTCAAGGAGTTTAAGGGCCTCCTTTTTGATGACGTCGTGAATTTTGGGTTTCACCCTCCTTTGACTTTGGATTGCGGGCTTGTAGTCCTCCTCCATTAAGATTTTGTGGGTACAAAACTTGGGATCGATTCCCTTAATGTCGGATAACTTCCACGCAATTGCCCTCTTGTGGTCCTTTAGAACATCGACAAGTGCGGTTTTTTCATCATTCGAAAGTTCCTTCGCAATAATAACCGGCAACTTGTCGTCCTCCTCCAAATAGACATATTCGAGATGAGGAGGTAAATCTTTCAACTCAAGGATAGGTGGTTCCTCAAGTGAAGATTTGGGCTCGATACTCATAACCTCCTCGGGTGGAGGAAATGGGAAATCGTTAAGAAAATCCTTGATAATCGAGAAGTCCTCATCGTTGTCGAGGTCTTCATTACAAGTACGTGGAACATCAAATTCTTCCAACGTAAAACCACCACCTTCAAATGGAGTGAAGGTTGGTGTCGAATTATCAAGAATTGGATCTAACATAGTGGGATTGCCACTAGTTTCTTCATCACCAAAACCTAGAACTTCTTGTGAAAATTCCTCGCAAACCACGTCAATCATATCAACGAGGTTTATGGTTGCAACGGAATAAACATGAGAAATTTGAGAGTTTTGAGTTGCGTTTATAACAAGTTCCTCGTCGTTGAAACGTAAGGTGATCTTTCTAGCATGAACATCGATCAAAGCCATAGACGTATCTAAAAACGAACGACATAAAATGAGAGGAACTTGAGGATCCGTGGGGATATTAACAACGATAAAGTCTACGGGATAGTAGAACTTCCCCACTTTCAGAAAAACGTCTTCCGCCAAACCACATGCGGGAATCGTGGAATGGTCGGCCAACTCGATAGACATTAGTGAAGGAGTAAGATTAGGAAGATTGAGCGACTTGAAGATTGCAAGTGGCATCAAGTTAATGCTAGCACCAAGATCGGCCAAGTCGAAGCATTCCTCCATATCTTGGATTGCACATGGAATCAAGAATTTACCGGGATCACCGACTTTTTGAGGTATGCGATTAAGATAAACCGACGAACAACTAGACAATTGGTGCAATTTCTCCTTGTTGTTCAACATACTCTTAAATTTAGCGGCAAATCGAGGCATCATGACCAAAGCATCGGCGAAACTCACATTAAAGTACAAATCACGAAACATTTTCATAAAAAGCTCAAATTGATAATTGTCGCGCTCTTGACGTTTCTCCTTCCTAAGTCTCGATGGATAGGGCAAAGGTGGTGTGGGTTGAGGCATAGTAGGCATAGCCTTTGGAATCTCGGGTTCCAATGATGGTAATGGGTCAACCGTAGGTGTGGCATGAGCGGTACTTCGTGGGATTGGGACATGCTCCTTTTGGACCACCACCTCGGGTTCTTCCTCAATTGCTTCCTCCGTAGGAGCAATTGGTTGAGGAGTCGGTTCCTTAAGTGTCTTACCACTACGTATGGTAATCACTTTCATCTCACCCTTAGGGTTGGATACGGTGTTGCTAGGAAGACTACTCGAAGACGGTTTACACATTATTGCCTCAAACATAGACGAGATTTTATCTTCAAACACGGATTGCCTCTTCTCGGCTTTAATCATTTCTTGTTTAATCTCGTGTTGCCCTTGTTCCATTTTTTGTTGGTTTTGTTGTAACCTAGTGACATTTCCTTCCATTTTGTTGGTGTGGATTTTAAGTTCATTAGCTAACTCATTTTTCAACTCTTTCTTCAAGTCGTTCTTAAACTCGGATCTTAGGCTAATGATTTCTCTTTGAATATTGTCAAACCTAGCATCATTCCCACTAGCGTATTCAACAAACTCACTTGGAAGATCTTTCAATGTTTGCAAACCTTTGTTGTTGTTTTGAAAATCATTTTGATTCTTGTTTGAAACTTGATTATTAGCCCCTTGATTACCATAATTTCCTTTGTTGAAATTGTTTTTGAAACCAACTTGATTGTTGCGATAGTTGTTGTTAGCATTTTGATTTGAACTAAAACCCGGTGGAGTCAATTGATTAGAGCGGGAAACTTGACCATTTTGGTTGTAATTTCCCGTGGCTGCGAAGGCACTCGAAGTGTTACCACCGTTGGTAATGCACTCGGAGAAATCATGACCTCCACCACAATACATGTAAGAAACCTCAACCGCTTTAGCCATAGCGGGAGCACTTTGTTCACCAACTTTAAACTCAATCAAAAGTCCTTTTAGCTTATCAAAAATCTTGTTTTCCAAGTTCGCCTCAATTTGGCAAGCATCGATGGTAGTAGACAAAGAAGGTGAAGTCGAAGACGAAGCCTTACAAACACTAGACGTGCTACGAGGACTATACACCTTAGATCTATTTTCAATTATCACCAAAGCTTCCTCAACCGTTTTACACAAAAAAATACCACCCGCGGCGGCATTCAAATAATCCCTTTCATGATCATTAAGTCCATTGTAAAACGTGTCAATTTGATGCAAGTCGGAAAAAACGTGATGAGGACATTCATGTAACATTTCCTTAAACCTATTCCAAGCCGTTGAAAAACTTTCATTAAACTCTTGTGAAAACTTTGAAATCCCGTTTTCAAGTGCGTAGTCTTAGAGGGCGGAAAAAATTGGTTCACAAACTTAGACACGAGATCCTTCCACGTCAATATAGAATTGGGTGGCTCTTTCTCTAACCAAATTTTAGCGGGCCCCGCTAAGGAATACGGAAAAAGCATCATCTTAATCGAGTCATTCGAGACATCCTTAAACTTGCAAGTAGCGGTAAGATGATTGAATTGGCGGATATGGTTGTGTGGATTGTCCTTCTCATCACCACGGAATTTGTTGTTTTAGATCATCGACAACAAACCCGTTTTCACCTCAAAATTCTCCGCAAGGATAGCGGGAATCACAATAGCCTCTCCATAACCCTCGGTGGGTGCTTGAAGTAACTCCATCATAGTTCGATTCGCCATGGTTGGTGCTTCTCTTACAATGGGTTCGTCAATAGGAGACTCCTCACTAGAAAGATTGGGAGTGGGAGTTTTGTTCTTTCGTTTACGTGCACGTCTTGCTTGATTACGAGTTAGCATAAACGTCACGTACAACGAGGGGACGAGCAAAGAAGATTCTTTTTGGTGTTTTGTATTTTTCAATTTTTTTTGTGGTTTTTGATTGTATTAACCTTTTTGTATTTTGGTGAATGTATTAAGTAGACACAAATCTACAAATCTCCTCCTTAATCAAATCTCTTGATTAAAGAAGCCTCAAGGAATGAAAACGATCACGTGAAGTGAACGCCTTCGATGACTTTAGAACGTTGGTGGAACACCAAAACGTTCAAGAGGGTTTAATCAATGGAAACGAAGAAAATATATATGATACTTAGTAATACTTTGGGCGGCAAAACCCTCGATTAGCTCTCAAAATCAAATACTCACAAGCAAGCGGGGAAACGAGGCGGCGCGAAGCACTTAAGAGCCTTTTTCCTTAGGATATATTTTATAATATCCACCTTATACCCACCTTATAGTTTGTATTTTTCAAGATTGAGCTTCACGAAAGTATTTATCTATTTTTGCCTTTTTCTTTGGTTTGAGATTCGAATACAATGATTGGGTAATGACCTCCCAAGTCAAGGTTGTGATTTCTCACGTATTTGGAGTACTTGTGAATTTATTGTTCTACGTATACACTATAGTAATAGTATTCACACAAAAACCGAAAACCGATAATACGTATTAGTAGAGTGCTACTAATACAAATACTATTTATGGTTAGTATATAAAAACAACAATTCTAAATCAAAACACAACACGCCTCCCCGGCAGCGGCGCCAAAATGATGTAGTGATTTTACTACTCTTTAGGAAAAGAGAGCAAATAGGGTAAGTAATGAATACGACGATTTAGGAAAACCGTGTATTAATGACCCTAAAATGAGTTCGTTCTCAAGGAGGCTTAGTGTGTGTGTAATGAATTGATTATCTTTGTGATTATATTGTTGAGAAAGAAAGATAGAAATGAGATTAGAAGAGAATGACGGTTACGAAGACGGATTAAACTAAGTCGAAAAAGATGTACACGTAAAATCGTAAAAAGCACCAAAATTAAAATTTTAACCTAAAAATTCCTAAAAATTACCAAAAATCCCCAATAATATTTTAAGAGTTTACAAAAAATCCAAACTTGCCAAAACCTTTTAATTAATTAGATAATGACTTTTTAATGCTAATTAAAGCCCTAAAAATCAAAATTAATTATTCAAAAGTCTCAAACAAGATTTTAAAGTTTGTAAACCTCAAAAATACCCTAATTAAGCTAAAAAGTATTTTTCAAAATTTTAAAATCACTAGAAACTATTTTTAAACTATTAAAAACTACTAAAATCAATTAAAACTTAAATTAATTCTAGAAAATAATTAAAAGACCCTAAAAATATTTGGAAAGTTGCAAAATTCCTAATTAAGTGTCTAGAACTTAGGAAAAATATAAAACTTAGAAAATCAGACTTTTAATTTTTAACAATAAAATAATATTAAAATATTATTAAAAATCCAAAAATCATAAAAAAAATTCTAAAAACTTGCAAACTAGCTTAATTTGGCCTAAATAACTCAGAAATGAAAGTGAAATTACTTAAATACCCTTAATGGGCCTAGAAAATGGGCTAAACCCAAAACAGTACCTTATTGGGCCAAATTTGGGCCCAATAACAAAAAGTGTTCAAAATAAGCCCAAAAAGCACTGGTTGACTCAAAATTTGATTTTAAACAACTTTTTCCAAAGGCCCAAAAGCTGAAAGTGTGAAATAAGGGCACCTTGAAGGGAATTTCCATCGCAAAGGATCCAATCCAGCCACAGGTTCCCCTACGGCTACCTTGTTACGACTTCACCCCAGTCGAAGACCCCATCGTGGTATGGCTTATACCAAACAGCTTATTCTTAATGGGCTTTTTGGCCCATTAAGCTATAAGCCAATGCCATAAGCTAAAATTTGACACACAAGCTTCTTTTGACCTAAATTAGACTTCTGCAAAAAGAAATTTGAAATAAGCCCAAGGAATAAGCCTGAAAATGCAATAAGCAATCTACAGAAAACGACAAAATAGTCGTTTTTCAGTTCTAGGCCACCCCAAGTGCTGATTCAAGTTCCTATAGCTTCTAAATGACTTAATTAAGCAAAATCAACAAAGAGTTATCAAATAAGCTGACTTAATAAGCTGGAAAAAGTAAATAAGCACTTATATAAAAGTCAAATAAGTTGGTTTTCTAGTAAAAAGTCAAAGTCAAAGTCTAATAAGCTCTAGTCTACTTAAATGGGTCAAATAATGAAGACCTATCACAAAAAATAAGTTGTTGCAAGTCTGGATAAGCTAGAATAGCTTATTGATAAGCTGAGTTCAAAATAACACTAGCAGGGGCTAGTTTTGGGTGTTGAGCAATGGAAACTTTTTCCACTGCTTGACTTGTTTGACTTTTTGTCTTTAGTGACTTTTTTGGAGATTCAGATTACACAAAGGCACCCAAATGATCTTTGGATCAAAAGGAGTCAAGAACAATCAAAATATCACAATCACAAACACCCAATTGATATAGTTTAATCAATAAATCACCAGATATGATACAGACATGAACAATTAAGCAGTTGAGCACTTATAAGCAGTTTTAGCACAAATCAGCCAGCCAAATTCAACCAAATGCATACACAAGCTATATTAAACTCAAATAAGCAAGTCTAAACAGGTTTCATGCAATGATTCAAAGAATTAAGCAAGATTCAAGCCAATGAATGTTACTGATGAACACTAACACATGCAGTTTTACACTTTGCTGATGTATTTGACAAATAAGCCAGATTCGACACCTCAAATCTTTCAAACAGGTTACAATAACTTTGTTTAAACCACTTTCAACCCTAAGCATGCATACACACTAAGTGTTCCCAAAATCCTAGGTCAAAATAGGCAGTAACAAAGATTATATAGCAAATTGTTTGATTCAAGGCTTCAAACCCAAAAACTTGTAGTAAAACACTCTCAACCAAGCATATATCAGATATAGAACACAAACTCAAACTTTCCACAACACAATAACAAGTTACAATCACAAACAGATAGACCCAAACACCCCTTAATCTTTTCAAAATCAAATTTTTCAAAGGAAAAGTGAGATTTAAGACCACCCAAACATCAATTAGCACAATAAAGAGTAAGATTAACAGATTCAAGCAAGTACAAGCCACAAAATACACAAGAACAAAGGCAACACTCAAATATCACAAAAATCCAAAGTATTATCAGTTTTTGGGATTAAGGGGGTGTGTACCTCATGGATGTACATCCACACCCACGAATTTTGAGCTTATGTGCTAGCAAGAACAAGCACAAGCTTCCACAACAAAGCTTGCTAAGAATCAACAAGGTTAGAAGCACAAGTATAAAATCAGAAACTTGAAAAATCTTAATTAATGCAACCTTTTTACCCCACACTTGATTATCCCCAAGTTATAAGCCTCACCACACCTTAATCAACACAATTAGGATGCTATGATCAGCCCTATAACCCAAGAATTCCAAGGTTGAAACAAGAACTTAGCAAAATATCAAGAAAATGAAGAAAATGTGCAAACTTTTGCACACTCCTCTTTTGAAAACAGGTTTTAAACTTCAAAATCCGTAAACTAAGAACATAAACAGGCAATAATAAGATGGCACTTGGTCTTTCTTCAAAACACTTAACTCAAATTTCATAAAACTGAAAAGGGATTTACAAGTGTTTGAACAAGGAAAAACCAAAAGCAAACGTTTAAGTGAGACCCTATGGCTTTATATATAGCCTTACAAGTGAGCTAAGAACAGATAAAAATGCTTAACCCTAATGCTTGAACTTCCAAAATTGCCCTTGCAGATTTTGAAAACCTTGGAGTCTTGTGAAGAGTTCTTGGCTGTTTGTGGTGATAGCTGGCAAGAAAATGTGATCAAAGGGTTTGTATGATGCTTAGAAAGTAAGCACAATTGTGGGACGTTGGATGACTGTCCAAAATTTGGTAGTTAGCTCAAGTGTAGCAGGGGAATCTCATGTGGGGTTCCTTGGTGATGTAGCCTGTGTTTTTGGTGTTGGGTTATGATTAAGGGATGCTTAATCATGGATCTGTATAATCTTACGGCCTAATTACAACACAATTAAGAATACCTAATTGTGTTCTTGAGGTGAATAGTGCCTTGTTTAATCCGTTTTTGGTTTGGATTAAATTTAAAAACTTGTTAATTGCGCCACGATTAGTTTAATATAAACCGGGTTAAGTGGGGTGTGACATGGATGAATGGTGTAATCTGATTGGTGGAGAGTGTGAGTGGGACAGGTATCACCCACTCACTGGTCTAGGTAACAATCTTGTCTTGCCAGAAATAACCCCCCATTATCTATTCTCTTTTCATTTGCAATTAAACACATGAAAACCGGATTTCCTTTGTTAGCTAAGTTTTTCTTTTCACACTTTTGCCCCAATACTTTTCCAAAGTATTTTCAGGGGTATTTCTTGCCATTTTTGAATACTTCAAGGGCTGATTTGGCATTTTGATGATGGATAATGGTCTTGACTTGTATGTTGAGCATTTTTGAGGACTGAAATTGCCAAATCTTGATGATTGAGGGACCATTCTTGCCAAATGTTGAAAGTTAAGGGTCCTTTTTGTAATTTTGGGATTATCAAAGGACCAAACTTGTAATTTCTTGTACTTTGAAGGACTTTATGATGTGTTTGAAAGTGTAGAGGATAGTGGTTGACAATTTAGCTTTGTTGAGGGGCTAAACTTGCCAATTCTTCAAAGTGGAGGGCCCTTTTGCAATTTTGACAAACTTTAGGGACCAATCTTGTAATTATGAAGATACAAGGGTATAAAGTGTCAATTCTTCCATATTGGAGGACCCTTCTTCATAATTCTTCAAATCTTCAAGGGTTAATCTTGGGAAAGTCTTCATTAGGGCTTGGTTCATTGTGCGGCTTCGTTTCCCGTGTTCGTTTTTGCATGATTGTTGTGATCTTTTATCAATTTCTCAATATCCGTACCTAAAATACACAAGCAACAAACACAAGCATATATATGGGTATTTTGATGATATTTAATGCATTTTAAGCCCTATTTGGAAGATGAGACTATGTATAAAAGCAGTCTCATCACGGGTTGTCTTAAATACCTTCTAGGTTTGAACTATATTGAGTGTATGAATGACACACGCAATTTTCTAACCTTGATAGATCATAGAGGTAGATTAATTAAAGCTATCATGAATCAAACTATATGAATGTAGTTTGTTTCAACTATTTAGACATACCATAAGAATTTGGTATTCTATGAGTATTGAAATTATGCGACTACATCAGAATTTCATAGATACCTTAATTCTCTTTGGATTAAATACTTGTCAATTGGATCGTGTACCAAATTACAATATCAATATTTTAAATATAGGTGCATGCTATAACGTATATTCCTTGAGTAATACAAGAACCATGTGCTTACAAGAAGACATAGTAGTTCAAGAATTATATGTTCATGTGTTTACAAGAAGACAGACCATATCAAGTATACATTATAAGTCTTTAAACAATTCAAAAATCTAATGTTTATGTGTTAACAAGAAGACATAACTATTTTACTACATACTTTATGTTATAAGTCGGCGAGTAATTCAAGGACTTTATAATTATGTGTTATCAAGAAAGCATAATTATACTAACTAAAGTAATCTTGAACGCAAACTCTTGAGTTCAATAGTTCAAGTTAATTTTATACTTCAAATTATGATTATTATATCTTAACCACAATTATATTTACTAAACATGTAGTAAAAATATTGAAGTAGATTTTCACTATATCATGACATTTTAATGTAGTAGGGCAACAAACATCTTGCGTGTTCAAGTCCTAGTAGAATTATTAGTTTCCTTACCTTGAGGGTAAGTGAAACCAATTATATGCTGTTCCTTGCACACACTTTGCAATTTTTCCCACTTGTGTAAGGCACAACATCATATTATGAAGACAAGCAATACAACATGTGGTTGATTGTGTAAACAATATGTAAAACCCACATAAAATACAAGAATGCATTAATTTCATGAAAACACGGGTTAATAAAAACTTTACATTTAATTAATACATAACACGTACCCATAATAATTAATGTATAATTACAAGTATTTCGTATATTATTATTTAATCATAATCACATGATTCATTTTTACGTATAATGCTTAAATCACGACAAGTGTTCAGGTATAATAAATGTACACGATAAATATTCACGAATAATAAAGGAAAGCATGATACGATAAATCACGAACTCAAGTCACGATAATTAATACACGGGAAGTACCAATTCACGGGAAACTAAAGTATGTACAAGAGGGTTGTTTGGATCGGCCTATTTAATAGAATCAAGAAAAGGGCTTAAGCCCAGCCCATTTAGCAAACTAACCAAACTAGGGGATTAACTATTTTTCATTTAGCAAGTTTTAAGAAAACACAACACTAGGGTTTGGTGTGTTTTGTACCGCCGGCAGAAAACAAAGAGAAAGGGAGGAGACAACGATTTGATTTGATTTTCAGGTTGTGTTTGTGGTTGCTTCTTAATTCTTCACGTATACGGTATCACATGATAAACCTTTTCTTTTATTACTCCTTCCTTTAATCACGAAATTATTTTTAGATTGATTATTAAACATGAATAATATTTATGAATCACAAATTTGAGTCAAGAATGGTTTGGGTTTTGTTTATTTGGGCACGGAAAGCGAAAGTCAAAGACTCTCGGTGGGATTATTGGTTGGTCAGCCGAACCCTCATGGGTTTTGGTGGCAGTAACCAACAACCAATGGATGTTTTATGTGATCAGCCGCAACACCCCATAGCCCAGCAGTGGGCGTTTAACCAAAATAGTGGCAACCGAGATCTCTAGGATCTCGGCGGGTCTTGGTGTTAGAGCAGGGGGAACACTGCACAGGGCAGCTTAGGCTAGCAGCAACAACCGAGTGTAGCCGGTGGGGGTGTTTGATTCTCGGACAAAAAGTCAAGGTAGCAAGCAGTGGTTAGCCACTGCGGAGGGTAAAAGGGCCACAACCGGGGGCTGTGGCATTGGGGTTCGGTTTGTTTGTTTGTGCGACCGAGGCTTTTGGGGTCTTATTAGGCTTAGTTCAAGGGCTCGAGTACACGTAAATATAACACATGGGTGCGTTTGGCTAATGCTTTTATTAATTAAATTATTTTGTTAATTTAATTCCTATGTTAATTAATTCATGTATAATTAATTAAACAAATCAAGATATTGGCTATGTAAGTATTATTTAATCACGACATTTAACATGGCCAATTAATTAAATAAACTATACATTATAATCATTATGCATATAATTATTCATGATAAATTACATGATACATTTAAACTAATTAATACTTAGCATACGTATTTAGTTACATGTTAATCATGGTTTAATTAAATTAATATCTTACTTTAATTTAATTATACGATATCAAGTTATGGTAAAGTATTATTAATATACATCAAGTTATATTATTAATTAATACTAATTATTTATAAACCATATATTATAATATTAATTAATAATTATCATGTTAACCTAAAGTATTTATTTATTAATAAACTTTACTATATTATTACATTTAATTAATCATGACTTATAAATATATTATTTAAGCTTTAGCTTATCACATGCTTATAATTAATTATAGAATTATGAAAACATACTATTTATGGAAACTTTCTATATTTGAAAACTTACTAATTATGGAAACTTGCTATTTTTGGAAAGTTGTTATATATAAAGATCTGCTATTTTTGGAAAGTTACTCATTATGGATCATCAAGTATATTAACACATGAAACATAAAATACACTAATCAAGAACACATGAAAACACTAAGTAATATATGATAATACATGGAACAGTAAAACAAGTCAAGAACATGTAAAACAAGTCAAGAACATGTAAAGCAAGTCAGGAACAAGTAATACAATACAAGAGCACGTAAACTAAATGTCTGTCGGTTAAACATGAACACACGACTTATTCACGTCCTTTATTATGTAGCACTCGTGAAGTCAGAGTAGAGTTTCTTTCTGCCTTTCATCTTCTTCGTTACTGGACATAAGGTATGGATATTCCGTCCTTCAGTAATGACATTCCTGTTCTATGTATGATTAGGATTCCCCGTCTGCACCCAACTGTATTTCCCAATAGTTTTGATAGGTGTGTAAACACCCATCTTTTCTACCACTTAATTACAATAATCACCGGACCAAAACGTGTATTTTATGTCTTTTATGTCGGAATTATGCGTGGTTTGTGTTTTTTGTTGTAATTTAGGACGAAAAGGTGAAAAGTGGAGAAAACACGGACATTCACGGGCATTTACGGACTTTTATTGAAGAAAAAGATGAAAGACGAAGTCGAGAAGTCAAGAGTGTAAAAAGAACGGAAGTCCACGACCAATTCTGAAGATTTATCGAAGAAAAAGTCAAAAGACGGAAGTTTATCAAAAGCCGAAGAATTCAAGTCTATTTTATTGAAGAAATTAAAGACGAGTTCAAAAGAAATCCCGAAGCCAAAAGTTCCTTAAGTCCAAGTTTAAAGAAGATTAGAAGAAAATGACTAAGTATGCAATTAATGAAGATTAAAAGAAGGAGGGTCTTAACTACGCAATTAAGAGAAAAGGAAAGAGGGGAGGAAGCTTCCTTAATCCTCCCCTATAAATAGATTAGGCTTGATTACTTTTCTTTCTTGTTGGCTAAGTGTGACAATTAGCTCTTCCACCATTTTAATACCTTGTCATTTAATTTCTTGTCAAATTTAAATACCTTGTCTTGCACCTTAAATTCATTTAATTTCAAGTAAGTTTTCATTTAATTATTGTCAATCTTTACTTTATCTTGTCAATCTCTTATCTACCTTTCTTAATCTTTGATTTATGTGTTTAAGTTTATGTTCATGTTCATGCTTTTATTTTGATCCAAAGTGGTTTTTGATTATTGTGGTTAAAGTTGTTTGATTTCTTGTTTTTAACTGTTTGTTGATGTTTATTTGTTGAATCGTTACTGTTTTTATTTATCCGTGTGTTAGATTTTGGTTAATTTGAGTTTCTATCTGCCGTTACTGTATCCCTTGTTCTTCGGGGGTGTTTGCTTTGTTTCTGATCTTTCCAGGAAAAGTTCCGAACCAAGAAGGAGGGAAAGTGTTCATTCGGAACTTCTAAAGTTCCGAATCAAGGCTTCATCCGGAAGATTTTAACTCAACAAAACTTCCGAGCCAAACTTGTTCATCCGGAACATTCAAAGTTCCGGACGAAGTGAAAACTTCCGAGTCAAAAGTATTCGTTCGGAACTCCAAAGTTCCGAACCAAGGGTTTCATCCGGAACTTCTCAAAAGTTCCGAATCAACTCAAAGTTCCGAATCAAGGGGGCAAGTTCCGAATCAAGGCTTTTCATTCGGAAGTCATAAACTTTCGGACCAAGCTTCATTCGGAACTTAAAAGTTCCGAATAAAGTTCCGGATCAAGGGTCAGCTTCCTACTCAAGAGGTGTTCATTCGGAAGTTCTAAACTTCCGAATCAAGGGGCTTCATTCGGAATCTTCCGAATCAAGGGTGACAAAATACTTCCGAATCAAGACAAGATTTAGAGTTCCGAATCAGTAAAGTTCCGAACGAATGATTGTTTTGGATAAGTGACATATTCAGATCAATTAGTTCCGGATCAAGGATTTTGGTAATATTCCAAGTGAAGAAAAATCATTTCAACCGAAGGTGACATTCCGGATGAGTGATTGTTCCAAACGAAGGTTTATTCCGAATGAGCTGTATTCAGGTTCTTATTAGCTTTTGTCTTTGATTTTTATTTTCAAGCTTTATTTTTTCCGCCTTTATTTTAATTGCACTTTAAGATTATTTGCCTTAGTTTTATTTGAGACTTGCCTTAGTTTTAGTCGCACTTTAAGTTTGCCTTAGATAGATTTAAGTTTACGTCATTTACTTTAGTGCCCTTTAACTTCAGTCACGTTTTTAAATACTTGCACCTTTACTTTAATTAGACTTAGATTTACTTTAAGTGCCCATTTACTTTAATAGTTTTGCACCTTTTAATTTAAAACACTACAACGACACATCTTTGTTCCACCAAAAACAATAGAGTCACACATTAAACACAAGTTAATCAATTCGAAGAGACACACGACAAAGAATCTTTTTAACCTGAGTAAAATCTAGTTATCAAATGGCGCCGCTGCCAGCTCTTTTCGTTAAGATTGACAGTTTTCTGTGAGAGACACGTTGCTTTTTGGGATCCGCTCACTTGTGAACGTTACTTTTCTTGCATAAAAAATTCCAAAAACTCATAAAAATTAAAATTGATAAAAAACCATAAAAATTAAAAATTTCAAAATCCAAAAAGATTTTATTTTTATTGTGTATATATATTGCCTTTGTGTTTGGTTTTGTTTTCTTTTGCATTTTCAGGTGTATGCGTACTAGATCTTCTAATTATCAAGAGCCCGAGCCTCAAGAAGATTTAGATATGGCAGGTTTTAACAACAACAACATTCCACCGCACGTTCAATAATAATAATAATAACAACAATGCTCTTCCACAGCCCGATCTTCGGACCATGGAGGAACTTTGTCAACCAACAATGTTTGGACGAGGAGGACCGATTGCGCCGATGCAAATCAACGCTCCTGAGTTTTCGTTGAAGCACCACATGATTCAGCAAGTACAAACAAACCCATTTAGAGGATTGCCTGATGATGATGCCAACAAACACCTCGACAAGTTCATTACAATCACCCAAAGCATGAAGTTTCCTGGTGCCACAATGGATGTACTTCCCCTACAACTCTTCCCACATACTTTATCGCATCATGCCGAGAAATGGTTTGATCGTCTCCCGAAGAATTCTATTCACACTTGGGATTATATGACTCAACGCTTTCTATCGCGCTACTTTCCACCATCCATGGTTACAAGCCTTCGCAATCAGATCAGCGGTTTCATGCAAGACCCTGACGAATCTCTTTTTGATGCTTGGGAGAGATATAATGTCTTGATCGATAGATGTCCAAACCACAACATGCTCCCTGTGACCTTAATCGATACTTTCTACAACGGTTTGACTTTTCGAGATCGTGATACGATCAATGCAGCCGCCGGTGGCACATTCATGAAAAGGAGACCCGAGTAGTGTAGAGAGTTAATTGAGAACATGACTACTCATCACAAGAACTGGGATTCCTCTGCTTCTTCAAGGAACAACCCGAGAGTCAATGTTTCTTCTACCTCAGCAAACCCTGAGATGACCGAACTCACCCGCATGATGGCCGAAATGAGCAAAAGTATTACGCTTATCGCTTCAAACCAACAACAACAACAAGTTAAAGCGGTTGCTAATCCTTGTGAAACATGTGGCGGTCCTCACTCATACACCGATTATCCTTCGACACAAGGAAATCCGGAAAATGTGTATGCTGCTTACGGTAATTATTCACCGGAAAATTACCAAGCTAGACAACAAGGGGATAGAAATCTGCTGAGCTACCGTTCCAACAACTACCTTTCACCCGGTTTTTCTCCTCAAAACCAAAACCCCGCCAACAACTACAATAGAAGCAACCAAATCCCACCAAGAGCTTCTAACCCTTATCAACCACCCACCCAACAACACCCACCCATTAATCCCGATGTTGACACCATCATGAGAACTCAAGGTGAGCAAATCAAGAATCTACAAAGCCAAATAATCAATTTGAAAGGAGATATCTTGAAGCAAGGTAATGACATCAGAACCGAGGTTCGTGATAATCTTCAATCCTCCTTCATCACTCAAACAACTGAATTAAAGAATCTGTTGGCTAGTTTCTTGCCCGAAGCTCAACCTTCTTCTTCTTCTTCGGGTTCTCTACCTTCAAACACCGTCACTAATCCGCGAGCTAATGTGAGTGCTATAACTACGCGTAGTGGAATTACCATTGTCGATCCACCTATCCCACCACCATCATCTACACCTCCTCCACCACCATGTATCCCTACTCCTCCTACACCTAGTAGTAGTGCACCATTACCCTCTCCGCCTCGTCATGACGATGTATCTCGAAAGGACCCTTCAACATCACAACCTTCACCAACTACACCTTCACCTAACCCTTATCAACCCAGAATCCCATACCCTTATCGCATAGGCAAGACCAACGAGCTAACCAAGAATGACTGTCAAGTATCGAAATATGTGGATATGCTATCTAAAATGACCATCAACATTAGCCTTGTTGAAGCACTTTGCCACATGCCGAAATTTGTCAAAGCATTCAAGGAATTGCTTAGCAAGAAGGAGAAGCTGATTGAACTCGCCAACACACGATTAAATGAAAACTGCTCTGCAGTTCTTCTTAGAGAACTTCCGGAAAAGCTTGGAGATCCCGGTCGTTTTGTGTTGCCTTGCGTGTTCAACAAAACTGAAGAATTTACTGCCCTTGCTGATCTCGGGGCTAGTATTAATTTGATGCCACTAAGTGTTTGGAAAACACTATCATTACCCGACCTCATTCCAACAAAGATGACTCTCGAACTTGCAAATCGCACTCTCGCTTACCCCGTTGGTATAGCCGAAGACGTGTTTATCAAAGTTGGCACATTTACTTTCCCGGTCGATTTTGTCGTAGTTGATTACGAAATGGACCCTCGTATTCCTTTAATACTTGGTCGGCCATTTTTGAGAACCGGACGAGCTTTAGTGGATGTGGCCGAAGGTGAGTTAATCTTACGAGTCGGGGATGATTCAAAAGTTTTTAAAATGCGGAAGCTTACAGGCAAATCCTTTGGAGGACGAGAATCAGTGAATATGATAAATGTGCTCGATGACTTTACCGTCTACGACAATCCTCTATTCGACTCTTGCATCGATAATCCACTTTTTCAAGATGATGTGGATGACTCTCTCCCTACTTTGGAACCTTCTACCATTTATGATTCACCACCGGTCTTTGATGCTTATGATGATAATGATTCTAGCTCAGATTCGGATGATTTTGATTGTACTTCTGAGTATCCCGAGCTGCCCACTTTCGATGATTTTGATGAGGCCGATACTCTCTCGAGCGATTCTTCACATGATGAAGATCCTCCGCCATCACTCGATCCTACTTTGGACGATTATTCATTTGAGGAAGATTTCTCTGAATTTCTCAACACATACTTCCCTCATGAGAGTGATGCTTCTCCTTTGGACTTTGAAGATTATCGTCTTGATCCTACTTTGGATTTGAAGCACATTCCGTCAAAGGAGAAGAAACCGATCGACACCAAAATCCGTTGCACTTATGACTTGACACCTCTTTGTCCCACTTCTGAGGACGAGGTTGTGCTTCTTTGTGGATCTTCTTCACATTCGGCTGAGCCTGAGTGCTATTTTCCCTTAAAGGAAAAGGTGTTCGACCCCGGTATTGAAGTCTTTAAGCCATCTCAGTATCCACCTGATGCAATAAAAGGAAAAATCTTTGGAAATCTTGAAGACAAGCTTGCACTTCACCCTTGCTTCCACCGTGCTCCATCGCTGCTTAAGGGAACCCTGCCACTTCTTCTTTGGCTTGCCTTGTTCGCCTTAAGCTCTTGCTTATTGATGGATGAAAACTATGTCTTTGATCCTGGTGGATATTTTTCATGCTACTTCCGTTGATGATCAAGGTCGAGTCAGGCTAATGACTCGGTTAACAAAAATCAAGCGCTTCTTGGGAGGCAACCCATGTATCTATCTTTTCGCTTTCTTTAGCATAAGTGTAGGGGGGACCCTTTCGTTTCCTTTCCTCTCCTCAATTCTTAATCAGGGATTCGAGCTTCAATGATCCACTCTTGATGATTCTTGCCGACCCGTGATTCCGTATTCTATTTCTTCCCGGTTCTATCCTAAACTCTTTTCGATTCACTATTTTATATTTTCTCAATATTAAAATAGGACTCTCTTTAGTTGTCTTTTCCTTAGCGAGATTTAAACAACGTGCACAATGTCCTAAAGTGTAGGGGAGTTTACTCCCATATGCTTAAACATTGAGGACAATGTTTATCTTAAGTGTAGGGGGGACTTCTATCGAAGTTAAGTGGTCTTTTCCTTGTATTTGTCCTCATTTTAACCGGAAAATCAATTTTTTGACATTTTTCAAAATTTTTGATCTATTTTGGCCTATTAGTTTTTACCATTGTATAGTTATTTTCTTTCCTTTTTAGAATAAATGTTTAATAAGTGGTTTTAATTTTCAAAACGTTGTGAATCTTTTGACTCAATCCGAGTTTACTTATCTAAGTTTGCTCTAGCTAGTACCCTTAACATGTTTAAGTCAAGTTTTGCTAGGCTTTTATATAGGGAGCTATAAAACGCGAAAGTCTTAACTCTCACGGGTTAAGAACAAGAACTTTTCGCAAGTTCCTATAATTGATCCTAGAGAGTCGTTTATCAAGGGAACTTTAAAATACGATTTTAAACTTGAAAAAGTCTAAGAATTTGCAAGATCCTATAGGCGACTTGAAAACCCAAAACTTTGATTTAATAGGCTAAGTATCCACGAGTCTCATTACTTGAGATTTTAAACTGTGGAGAACGAGAGATGATAGAGCCAATTATAAGTCCGGTATTCTTTCGTGAATTTATGTGAGTTAATTATGAGCCTATTCTCCCATCGCTTGCTAATAATTTATCTGCTAATAAATAAGGTTGTACGATTTGAAAGGTTACTTAGCTTCTAGCCCCAGATCGTTTAAAAGTTGCTCGGTATGGATTAGAGTTCATAGCCAAGGCATAACTTATTGAAGCGGGACGCGAAGGTTGGCGAGTCCAAAAAGGCCCTAACAAGGCATGAGGGCTATATTTTGTTGCTAAAGATCCCAAGTGATGTGAAGAATCATTTATCAAAAATCAATATGAAGGATCGAGACACACGACGAAAAGCTAATACTCCCCAAAAGTCATGGAGAAGTGTATCTGAAAAGACCCTAACAAGGTATGAGGATAAATAGATCCAAGTCATAAAAGGAGGCGGATCGTTGTATATCAAAGTCCAAAATAAAGATTGGAGAAAAATGAAGAAGTCGTGGTCCATGTATGAATCTCTCAAAACTTCAAGTGAAGAAATTCCTGTATGAAGAGAAGACCATTATTTCATGAACGTCTCTCAAAGATTTGAAGTATGAAGTCGCTGCCAAATATCGGTCCGAGAAAGGTCTCAAATCGCGAAGCGAGTTATGCCAAGATATGAACTTTATAAGGTCCCGAGAAGCAGTTTTAAAAGATTTGGTCCTTTAGCTAACTATTGATTAAATCTTTCACTTTATTTTTAGACTAAATAATTATCGAAATAAGTCAAACAATGCATCCTCGTGATCATTCAAGACAACAATAAAATATAAGAGATACCCCTAGGAATAAGGGAGTCTAAGTGAATAATTGGCCCACATGAGTTCGTGTTAGTTTACTAACTTATAATAACAATGATCTCGTTTTTAAGCTTGGTTTGGAGAAAGTGAAAACTTGAGAATGATGATTATTCATAACATTTTCAAAACCAAAGGTATGCTTTTGATTTCTTTATTTTGTATGTCTTTAATTTTCTATCTCTTTAATAAAGGCCAACGTGGATTGATTATGATGAAAAGTGTAATCTTGCTTTGTAACTAATACATTGCATGAGGACATTGCAATGGTCAAGTGTAGGGGATTTGATAGGTGTGTAAACACCCATCTTTTCTACCACTTAATTACAATAATCACCGGACCAAAACGTGTATTTTATGTCTTTTATGTCGGAATTATGCGTGATTTGTGTTTTTGTTGTAATTTAGGACGAAAAGGTGAAAAGTGGAGAAAACACGGACATTCACGGGCATTTACGGACTTTTATTGAAGAAAAAGATGAAAGACGAAGTCGAGAAGTCAAGAGTGTAAAAAGAACGGAAGTCCACGACCAATTCTGAAGATTTATCGAAGAAAAAGTCAAAAGACGGAAGTTTATCAAAAGCCGAAGAATTCAAGTTTATTTTATTGAAGAAATTAAAGACGAGTTCAAAAGAAATCCCGAAGCCAAAAGTTCCTTAAGTCCAAGTTTAAAGAAGATTAGAAGAAAAGGACTAAGTATGCAATTAATGAAGATTAAAAGAAGGAGGGACTTAACTACGCAATTAAGAGAAAAGGAAAGAGGGGAGGAAGCTTCCTTAATCCTCCCCTATAAATAGATTAGGCTTGATTACTTTTCTTTCTTGTTGGCTAAGTGTGACAATTAGCTCTTCCACCATTTTAATACCTTGTCATTTAATTTCTTGTCAAATTTAAATACCTTGTCTTGCACCTTAAATTCATTTAATTTCAAGTAAGTTTTCATTTAATTATTGTCAATCTTTACTTTATCTTGTCAATCTCTTATCTACCTTTCTTAATCTCTGATTTATGTGTTTAAGTTTATGTTCATGTTCATGCTTTTATTTTGATCCAAAGTGGTTTTTGATTATTGTGGTTAAAGTTGTTTGATTTCTTGTTTTTAACTGTTTGTTGATGTTTATTTGTTGAATCGTTACTGTTTTTATTTATCCGTGTGTTAGATTTTGGTTAATTTGAGTTTCTATCTGCCGTTACTGTATCCCTTGTTCTTCGGGGGTGTTTGCTTTGTTTCTGATCTTTCCAGGAAAAGTTACGAACCAAGAAGGAGGGAAAGTGTTCATTCGGAACTTCTAAAGTTCCGAATCAAGGCTTCATCCGGAAGATTTTAACTCAACAAAACTTCCGAGCCAAACTTGTTCATCCGGAACTTTCAAAGTTCCGGACGAAGTGAAAACTTCCGAGTCAAAAGTATTCGTTCGGAACTCCAAAGTTCCGAACCAAGGGTTTCATCCGGAACTTCTCAAAAGTTCCGAATCAACTCAAAGTTCCGAATCAAGGGGGCAAGTTCCGAATCAAGGCTTTTCATTCGGAAGTCATAAACTTCCGGACCAAGCTTCATTCGAAACTTAAAAGTTCCGAATAAAGTTCCGGATCAAGGGTCAGCTTCCTACTCAAGAGGTGTTCATTCGGAAGTTCTAAACTTCCGAATCAAGGGGCTTCATTCGGAATCTTCCGAATCAAGGGTGACAAAATACTTCCGAATCAAGACAAGATTTAGAGTTCCGAATCAGTAAAGTTCCGAACGAATGATTGTTTTGGATAAGTGACATATTCAGATCAATTAGTTCCGGATCAAGGATTTTGGTAATATTCCAAGTGAAGAAAAATCATTTCAACCGAAGGTGACATTCCGGACGAGTGATTGTTCCAAACGAAGGTTTATTCCGAATGAGCTGTATTCAGGTTCTTATTAGCTTTTGTCTTTGATTTTTATTTTCAAGCTTTATTTTTCCCGCCTTTATTTTAATTGCACTTTAAGATTATTTGCCTTAGTTTTATTTGAGACTTGCCTTAGTTTTAGTCGCACTTTAAGTTTGCCTTAGATAGATTTAAGTTTACGTCATTTACTTTAGTGCCCTTTAACTTCAGTCACGTTTTTAAATACTTGCACCTTTACTTTAATTAGACTTAGATTTACTTTAAGTGCCCATTTACTTTAATAGTTTTGAACCTTTTAATTTAAAACACTACAACGACACATCTTTGTTCCACCAAAAACAATAGAGTCACACATTAAACACAAGTTAATCAATTCGAAGAGACACACGACAAAGAATCTTTTTAACCTGAGTAAAATCTAGTTATCAAGTTTACATGTTATTAAACTTATCAGTAATTACCATGCCATGATATTTAAATTGCCTAAGCTATATACACGCATGCCATGTTTCACCTAGTTATGGAGGTACCATAACCATAACACTTAAGGCACCGGTGTTATGACTGTTCCGCGGTGAGAGTGATTTCTCACGGCGTCCCTATTCACGTTTTGGCCAGTATTACTATTATTATCATGTGGGGTGAATGAGTGCATCCTAGTACATGTTTATCAAATTTACACAGTGACTACGGTGTGTGCTCTACATCCGTCACATGGAGCTGATCCCTCCACTCAGACTATTATAATTAGAGGCAACCCCTCTAATTGCATGACTAGGTCACCCCTCTATGTATTCATGCACGTTGATACTTTACATTACCTATATGGGATTTTGGCATTTAAAATACGTTTTTATGATAAAACTTAAGGGTGTTCAGATATAAACCAGTTATAAAACATGACTCCAGTTTTCAAGGACTTAAATTATTCCGCTGCACTTTCATGATTTACTTATGTTTCAGTTATTCATATCATGTCATTATATCCGTTCACTGAGCGTATTGCTCAGCTGTATTTTCTTTCCATGTCCCATATGGCAGGTACCCAAGGTCAGACTTGAGCATTTAAAGGACGTGCATAGGATGGGAGCTACCTTATACTTCTTTTCCTTTTGCACTTCATTTACTTTATACATGTTTTAGACTTACGTTTGGGAACCGATGTTTGATTCCGGTTTTCTTTTTTGGTCATGTATGTTTTAGGACATATTATCTTGTATGCTATGATGACACGCCATAATTATCATGTAACGGTCCACTTGTCAGAGTGGGGTGTTACACAATAGGATAATGTCATTGATATTATAAGTAGATTTAGAACCAAAACTTTAAATAAAGAACTATGGATTATTATTCTATAGATAACGTTTCATAAAGCGACATTGGAAAAGCAGCGTGTTATCTTATAAAATAAAATACAATTTCTTTTAAGCAATGGTTGTTCATATTTGGAAGGTAAAAAATTATTTCAAAGCAAGCTCGAAATAATACGAATGACTAAACAAAAAAATAAATCTTGTAGCTCCTCTAAAATTGACAATATTACATGGATATTATTTCAGTAATAAACTGCAACACTCCCACTGGATTTGTCAACATAAGAGATGTTACATCACCAGTAGAAAGAAAATGGCAATTTTCTTGGCTTCCTTATCTCTGAAAAATGCCTACAATTATGTACTTAGGTATTTGAGAAAATTATATGAAATTCTACTTGTGTAGATGAGGGACTAGTCGTTCATGCTTTCAATTAACTTGACATTTAGCATGTAATTCCTCCTTTATCTTCTATATAGCCACAAGGGTATTTAGCACTTTAAGAAATAACAAGAGTCCAAGAAAGATACCTAGCGAAGTGATAGTAAATTCTTTACTCTTTATGGTTTAAACTCATACACCGTGAAAAGTGCAAGATGTCATTTATTTTTGTAGCTATAAACAAAAGTACTATAGATACACAAAATATGTTATCTTTCAATGTTTCAGAATCGGATTTAGATAATGAAATATTAAAAGTGAGTTTAAATACAATCCATAATTATTCGATTATGATCCTATTTTATTATTGTAAACTAATAAGAAGAGATAGGAGTACGTCTCGCTTTTCTTACTAGGAAAAGAGACTATGTTTGTTTTCTATAAGAAAACAACTTTAGTTTACGAATTATGTCGCAATAACACAATTAATCGGAACATAGAAAGTTCAATTTAGTTTTGATAATTAAATTCTTAATAGAATTAATTATTCAATTAATTACTAATAAGACTAAGATCCTTACTTGCACTCCCACTTAATATTAGAGGTCTGACCATATAATAATAAGTAGGGCAAGAGGTAAGCGTCGAACGTTAATTGCATTACAAGTGAAACTCTTAGAATTTATGAGACGATTCATGAAGTTTATTGTTGTAAAGTGTTTGCATGGGATGTTCTCACAACTCTTTCGAGTACCAATGAACATCTCAAACAAACTTGTTCTACATGTAATAAAATCATGAGTATGTTTCATCTCATCTTATGTCTCGGGTTCCGAATCTGACCGGGAACTCGACTTGGATGGCATAGACTTAAAGATTTAAATAGGTAACACATAAGTTTAGAAAAGAAATGTCAAAAGTGTGTAAAAAGATGCATGCAATCATCTTTTTAGCAAAAGTTAAAAAATACCTTTTGTTAACTTTTGTTTAGGCGTGTTTACCACAGGAAAAGATTAAAGAAGGATCAAACCCTATATCCTACTCTTCATGCGTCCGAAGGCACAAGTGCTTGAGATAATTATCATATAAATACCAAAACATCTATATGACAAGGAAAACATTAAATATCGTTCAAACCCTTGATAGCTTGACTAGAATACGTAGTGAAATAGCAAGTATATCATTAGTAATCACAAAACAAGTTGTTTTTAAGTACTATAAGATAATTAATTTTGCAAATCACGTCGTTGAGAAGATGGTTTATAAGTCATAATTACGGTGTGTAAGCCCAACTCGAGTGAAAATATGATTTCGTAAAACAATTAGATTATAATAAAAACAAGTTTCACAGATCTTATGTTCATAACAAGTTTTAACAAATAACACATAACCGATTTGCAAGGAAAAAAGTGTATTGATATGACATACTTTTAGAACTAGTTTCGATATAAGTAGCGATCCGTTTTTATGATTCCTAAAATCTTGTATTATTACGTTTTACAATTAAAAATGGAACACAAATAAGCACATAAAAACAGACTAGAAGAGGGTAAAAGTAGAATACAGACTCTATATGAAAGCAGTAACATATAAGATCCAAGTCTCGAATGAGTCTTCCCCAAATTGAGGACTAAAGACCCTCATCAAGTTTTAGAGCAAGGTACTTGATGACACACACGAATCACAAAAGTGATATGCTAAAGTCTTTGACGGATAATGAAAAATAATCGTAATTTATTAACCGGTTCAATTTAACCTACCCAATTTTAACCATTTATCTAGATCAAGATTAAAACTTTATGGCAAGTATGCATGTAATTTCCATAGAAACATAAATGAAAGAGATTTTAAAGAGAAAGCAAGCGTGTTTTATTCAATGTGGAATGCTAGAGTTGACTCGTGATGCCACTGTTGGGATTTTGAAACTAGTTAAATCAATAACTACGAGTACGCAGCGAAATTGATCTAGTATAACATATATGATTAAGCACATAATAAAAACAATTTAAAACCAACCTTAAATTAATTGAATAAATCAATTAATGCGTCTTTATCTTGATCTTGAACTTTAACGGTTAAATTACCGTCTCCATCCTTTTCTCACACGACACGTCAAACGAACGCACCACGATGCTAGTGGTAACTTCACTTCTCAAACAAATAGTGTATATATCTTGTAACTAGAAAATCTAGGTCTAAAACCTTAATTAGGGATTACGTAAGCATCGGTTTATAGAACGTTACAAGATTGATTACCCAAAAATCACATAAACCCTAATTAGGGTTTATGTATGTCGAACCACCAAGGGGAACAAGAATAAACCAAAACTTTGACACAAGGATCAAGGGTCTAGTATAAGCTAAGAAACTTCACAAGGAAGTACCAAAAGGTAGTTGATCTTGCAAAGGTTTACACTTTATGTGGTTTTAGGGTTTAAGGGAAAAATCAAATGGTTTTGGTGTGTTCTTTGGTTCGAACGGACGCGAGCAAAAAAAAGGGAGAGACAAAAATTATGAGGTATGCAAATGTGTATTTTTACTAATCTCCACCTCCTCAAAACTTGGGCCTTACTCCAAGAAATCTTAATTAAGGTAATTACTTAGCTTAATTAATAAATCAAAACCTCCTAGAATACCCTATAGGTATTTTCGACCGACTATGGCCCTAGGATTTCCAAGAATCGATTTTTAGTCCCTCAGTTTAATTAAACGCACTCACGATAAATTATTTAAAGCTCATTAATTAATTTAACTACCGTTAATTAAATAATAGTGAAATTTTTATTAAATGTTTAATTAATAAATAAATAAATGTATATAAAAGTGTGTTCTCCGTATTGAGTGTGTGCCCCTGATAGACTCACGCATTTCCGATGGCTAAACGATCGCATATCCCAACATTTCTAACCGACTTAAAATACAATTACTTATATACTTTCACTTCTAGATGTAGTTCTTAGAATTACAAATAGCAAAGCTCATGATTTTGAACAACAGTGTTGGAAACTCACTTTATGTGACGACATTTAAGAATTCCAATTAGTTATCATAGTCACACACGCTTAGACTAGACTACGTTCAATGTATAGTTTAAGGTGCGTGTGTGACTATATATACCCCTCCTTAGCTTCCAAGGAGGGGTGTTGCTTGTGTTTATTTTCTAGTTTAATACACTTTTCTTTATTTTCACACACAACCACCTTCTCTCTCAACTTCATCTATGGCTTCCACCATCTATCACCCTACTAGACCACCGGATTAGCTTATAGCAAATCCACAATTGGCATTAGAGCTTCGGTTCCATTCTTGGATCGTTCTTGTTTTCGATTTAGGTGGTCTATAAAAAAAAATTTGGTCCGAATCTATACCATTCTTGTCACGGTTTGTTGTGTTTTTTATCATATTCACAAGTTTTTTTGTCACGTCCTGTTACTTTTTGTCCACAGTTTCACTGGTTTCATTAAAACTTATTCATCTATTGTCAAAGTATGTCATCAGTCAAATGAGAAAGTCAAAAGTTATCATTTTTTCGTATCTGGTCTAACTTTTTCGTATCTGGTATCATTTTTTCTGGGCTTATCTTGTTGTTTAGGATGATGAGTTACCCAGAAAAATAGTCAGATTCACATTCCCGGATTTTCAGGAACAAGGACAGATTTTGATAAGATTATGCTTCCTGGTACATCGCATTGAGTGCGATGGGTTGACTACGATGGTACCATTACGATGGCTCCATTGCGATGGGTACCATCGCAATGGGTCATCTTGATACGATGGGACATCATCACGATAGACTGCGATGGGTAAGACTGCGATGGACTCCTTTTTGCTTTGACTGCGATGGACATCTTGACTGCGATGGACTCAAGTTTCGATGGACTTTTCTTTTGACTACGATGGTTCAAAAGTTTAGACTGCGATGACTCATCTTTTATTTTCTTACGATGGTAATCTTTTTAAGACTGCGATGGGTTAACTAGTCTTAGACTGCGATGGACTTGTTTTATTTTGACTGCGATGGCAATTTTTTTAATGTTTGACTGCGATGGTTGAATATTTGAATACGATGCAGTTTCAAAATTCATGACCATGGAGTCTAAGTTTAAGCTTAAATTACAAAACCATCTCAACCGAGTCAACTCGTTAATTACCGAGTTGACTCAGTTAACTCACTGAGTCTGACTCAATACTTCCAACCTTATATCACCACAACACCATCTATTTAAACCTATTCCCTTCGTCACTTAATCCCAATCTAGACTCAAACAAAACAGAAAACTAATGATCTCAGATTTGTTTCATTTGCACATGCATGCCTCGATCTATAAAGATCTTGGGCTCGAAACATCAAACATCATCACAGATCTGATGTGAAGGATTCACTTCCTTCTTATTTAATATATGAAATTATAAAGATTGAATCATAACAAATTTGTTATATTCATATCTTTGTTTCATTTGACTCATACCAATCCACATGCTATTAAATATTAACCTACCCGTGATCAGACTTACCGTTTGATGGTTATTTGATCTTCGGTGTCAGATGTAGATTAAGATGAGATGGATTATTTGTTTGATGAAGCTTGAAGATGAGATTTGATGAGATAAGTTTGATGGGGGACGGATTTTACGATGGTGGGAGAGAATAAGATGAGTATTTGGGGGCAGATTTCACTATGTGTGGGAGATTAGGTTCACTACCTAATTTTTAGGTTTAATAACCATACACATGGACCGGGTGTAAATTTGTGAATGGGCCATGAAAAAATGTTATGAAGTTGGGTCGTATGTCTTAAAACACAATATACACGAATTTTCATTTCAAAATTAATTATTTTGAATAAAATTTTGTGGATATTGTCGGGATTTAAATGTGACATCGTGTCGTGACAAAGTGACGTGACAAATGTGACGAGAATTTATTTGAGACGAGACCAAGAAAAAATTGGGCGATTTTTTAGTGGCTACAGATTTTGTTTGATCGGGTATTAATTACGTGACGTTGAAGACGGATTTTTTGAAGGCGTGTACTTATTTTATCTTTCAAAGATAACTTGCTCGTGCTTCATATTAGAATGAAGACTTTTTTATCTGGTTCCGGGTTTGGGGTGGTTGGTTGATGACTCGGATAACTATCACTTAAAGGGGTTACATTGTTGTACTCAGTGTCACGCGCTTAGTCGACGTGGATAATTTCAAGAGGTGTTGTGCTTATAGACTTCTTCAGTAATGCATTGAGTACTTAGAGATTTCTCCACCGTTCTTCATTCAACAATAGTGCAAGCTTAAGTCACAAGATCGAAGGATTCTTATTCAGTTTCACGTTTGATGTATCTGGTTCATTCTTTCAGTGGTCACTTCAAATTGCTTTCACGTGAGTTGGTAAAGGTGGCCATGGAGAGTTTATGAGAAGAGATTTTCGATCAACAGCTGATTCTCACAAAATATATAATTCAGCTTATTTATTATTCTCACAAGATGTCAGGTTCATGTGCGTACAATTTATTGATGGTTCCGAGTTTCGAAACCATCAAGGGGGAAGAAGAAGACACATTGAACGCACAACGAGTACACGTGATGAACTTCATACCTTCTTTTGATTTGAAGATATTCTGGGATGACATTTGTCATAGCCGTAGAGAAAATCAGTGTTTTAACTCGTGGCGTTATCAATCTCTAAACGGTACACCACTGATTTGAGGTTTAATTGTTTGATTGTTGCAATTAAACATCATCATTATCCTATATGCATTCCCGGGACTTAATTGACTCTGGTGCATCTCCGGAAGAAGATATGTGCATTTCCGGGACTTAATTGACTCTAGTGTTACGATGTCAACTTCATGCATGGGATAAAGTGTCCACTTCAGTATTTGAGCTTCATAATAGGGATTGATTTACTTTCTTCAACTATGTGGGGGAAGAAATGTCTTGATTCTTTCTGGTATGCATAACTTGAACTCTCAGGGGGAAGAAAAATTCCGAAGAATTATTCAAGCGTGAGAAGAGAAGTTGTTGATCTACTTGGTGTACCCCAAGCTTTCAATTCCTCTTAGCAACGTTATCATGTTATATGATGGGATTTGCTTGTTAGATTCCGTTGTGTGCTTAATCATTCTAAGCTTTATTGAAAGCTTTGAAGTTGCTTACGAGGATTGTCGATTTAGGGGGAAGCTATTTAAAAGCTTCTACATCAAGTTTATGTGGCATGAATTAGGGGGGAGTTAATTCAGAAGCTTCTCCTTAACCAGAAGTGTATGGGTTACTTAGCTCGTGCCGTTACAGTATTTCTACTACAAGTTAAAGATGAGTCGTTTTGAAGTCAAAGGCCTCAGAAGACATCATCAGCATTGGACGCTTCATGGAAGCTCTTGTTCCTTATCATTATGTACTTGTTAGGAAAAATATTGTAAGGAATTCTACACGTCGTCCCATGGGGGAAGATTGTTGGAAACTCACTTTATGTGACGACATTTAAGAATTCCCATTAGTTATCATAGTCACACACGCTTAGACTAGACTAGGTTCAATGTATAGTTTATGGTGCGTGTGTGACTATATATACCCCTCCTTAGCTTCCAAGGAGGGGTGTTGCTTGTGTTTATTTTCTAGTTTAATACACTTTTCTTTATTTTCACACACAACCACCTTCTCTCTCAACTTCATCTATGGCTTCCACCATCTATCACCCTACTAGACCACCGGATTAGCTTATAGCAAATCCACAGACAGTTTAAAATTTCTAAACTTTTGTTAATCTCACGAAAAGGAGTAGCTATTGTGTAATAAAATATGATGTCTTATTTTAAGAACATTTTTCTTTTTGCCTTTCTTAGAGTCTTGAGAAGGCTTCATAACAAGCGGTATGAGACAAGTATGAGACAAGCACGATTTAAGCTAGAAAAATGTTTGATGCTAGTCTGTCGCAAGACAAGCCAAGTCCAGATCTCGAAGTGTTGGTGCTAGTCTGACAAATGTATAAGGACAAAATGTCAGGAAGATACAACGAGGACCGGCATGAGCAAAATGACACATAAAAGTAGCGAGTGGCAGCGCGTGTAAAGGAAGGGATCACTTAGCCGGCACAAAGATATAATCGTACTATCCTTGTCGTGAGGTAAAGTACAAGTATTATAAATACCACAAGATCACTCTTTTGACCGGGACGGAACACACACACTTCAAACTATACTCTTTACTCCCTCTATTTATTTGTAATACCCATACTTATTCTCACGCTAGAGGTTGGTCTCAGATTAACAACACGGAGCGAGCTAATGGTGTTCTCTCTTATGCTCAGTTGGGACGGAGGATCAATATCCGAAGGAACTAGCTAAACCATATACTATCACGTTCGAGACTTATCTTAAGGAGTCAAGCGACCCGGGAAGATTTGTGTCAACATGGCGCCATTCGTGGGACCAACATCCAAATCAAACACAAAAGAGAAAAGCTAAGTCATAGGTGATTCAAAACAAGAAGGAGAGCATGCGCTTAGGAAAGGAAATATTGTGTTAATGCAACCGATGCTTAAAACATTATTTGTAATAACTAATCTTTCTTTGTTTTGATCACGACAAAATGTAAAAACATTTATTGTCAAAAATAACTGTAAGACGAATTATTTAACGAACACTATCATTTAGGTAATAATCATTTAAGTCCTACAAAAACATATCTTATACATGTTAAGTGATCATTAAAGGTGATTAACCTTAAAACTCACATTTATTCAGATGTGAAAAAATATTTTAATAAACTTTCTTTTTAAGAAAATGTTTTATTAATATGGAAAATGGAAATTTGAATTTAGGGTATTCCAAATGTTTTATTAAAGAAGAAAGTGTTTAACTAGCTTCGCGCTGACTAACTTCTCTGCTTCTTTTTGTGTGTCTTCCAAAACGAACTTAGAATCAAATGTGACCGTAGCAAGATTCCATGTGAGTTTTCCATTGGCACTTGAAAGATGTGGGAGGAAAACCCGATAGAACAAACATATGGCACTTTATAAGACTGTATAACGATTTTAATACAATGGGTAACCTCGATATTGATCATCGATGGATTTAAGTACCGAGGCACACGTTTTTATGATATGATAAAAATAGAATAATGAGAAATGATTACCTTTTGAATTACTATCATTTCTCGTAGATCAGCTACATTAATGAAAGTAAGTTCAAGTTGGATCTTAGGCTCTTTATACAATATTTTTTTTAAACCAAGTATTATAAAGATATTTGTATTTTAGGTTGACCGTTGTTTTGGTGGTGGTCAACCAACTTTATAAGTATGCGCATTGTGGGACATTACCTACCAGTTTTAACGCATCAAAAGTCGTCGAACTCTTACTTGATTTATTGGTTAAACTTCATGGAATTCTTAAGACGATCGTGTCTGATTGTGATCCTGTCTTTGTTAACAAATTTTGGAACAAATTTTTTAAGGTTAGTTGAACAAGGTTAAATCATAGTACGACCTAACATCCTCAAACTGATGGTCAAACATAAGTTGTTAATAGGGGTCTTGAGCAGTATTTAAGGGAATTGGTTTCAGATCAACCCCAACATTGTGTGTGTCTTTTACCATGGGTCGAGTATAGTTATAACACTAGCTATAACACTAGCTATCACAACAACATTAAAATTACATTTCCAAATTGTATACGAACGTGTACCACCTTCGATTATACCTTCTCCACCTAGGGCGTCAAAGGTAGCCGTGATTGAAGAACTATTGGCGGAGCGTGATGTTTTATTTCGCCAGCTTAAGTAAAACTTATTGGTAGCGCGGCACCGGAATAGAGATCCAAGCTAATCTAAAACTGGTAATTTTTGAGTTGGAGATAAGGTACTTGTTAAATTATAGCCGTATCGGCAGGTAACCTTGGCTAAGCGTCATTCCAACAAGTTGGCCAAGTGGTATTATGGGCCATTCGAAGTTTTAGAGCGAGTGGGAAAGGTGGCCAGAGGCTTGCTTGCTGGATTCGAGTAAGATTCACCCAATATTTCATGTTTCATTACTAAAGCCAATTGTGGGATCAGATCAGGAGAGTGTTGCACACTTGCCCGTAAAAGACCATGATGGCCATCTGTTGGAACAACCTTTAGCCATTCGTCCCACTCGTGTGATTTTGTGAAATGGCATACTCACTTGCCAAGTTTTAGTACAGTAGCCTGGAAGTTCACCAAAGGAAGCTACGTGGGAGTGGTTAGTGGAGTTTCAGTCTATTTGTCCATCTTACGACCTCGAGGACAAGTTTTTTTTTTGGGTAAAAGGGTATACCCCGGTAATGGTATTAATCACAACAAAAAATTCAGTACAATGGAATGTGGTTGTGTACCACATTAACCTCAAGCTAAAGCTTGAACTACAAGAGTTTAGGACATGCCCTAAAACGTAATACTAACCAAAAACCATCAATCTATCTAGAAATATAGCCTAAACGAAGCATTCATCTTTCATTTTGCCAACAAATCATTAACAGGCGTTGTATTCTTGAATTTGAACGTTAAAAGCTTCAAACGAACCGTAACCATTGTGATGTCAATAATCTTTGTCGTGGACCGCTTAACCTTCTTGAAAAGTCTAGCATTCCGTTCATTCCACACATAGTAAGTAGCAGCATCATAAGTCTTCCAAATATACTCTTCACCGTACGTTGCCTCGCAATAGGCTGTAAGTTCCATACCTGCCAGATGACGAAGGCCACACCAACTCTGCACTGCAAAAGAGCACTCAAAGAAAAGGTGATCATGAGAGTCCATTTGTGTTTAACACAACGGACACACAAGTGTAAAGCTATCCGTATTAACCATCTAACCTCGAGGACAAGTTGAATTTTGAAGTAAGAAAATGTTACGACCACGTCGCAAGGGGAGCTGGAATATGGACAACCCCATAGGAACAAGTCCAAGCCTGTATGGCATAAGGATTTTGTCATATAATCTATCTTAATTATTTATCTTTATTTTAATTATGTTTAAACCGTATTAGGAAAGTATCGCGAATAAAGAATGTCTACGTATTGTAACTTGCCTTGCAAGCTTTTAATTCTATATAAACTGGTTTTTGATTAATTAAACCTAATTTTTATCAAAATAAGGGCCTGTTTGGTTAGTGTATAAATCGAGTGGACATAACTTTTACTTTTGTACTAGTTGTTTGGTTAAAATTTTAAAGTAGAAATACGGGGTTAAAACCCCACTGACATGCACTATTCGTAATTCCATGTTAAACATGGGTTTGCATTTCATGTGAGCTCAGGTTTTCAAACTATTTATGTTAGCCACATATTTAATAATAAATATTTATTTCAAACACTCTAATAATATAAAATAATAACTTTAATTAAATATATTTTTTTTCTCTTTTATAATAAAACCTACATCTAAACCCATATCCAAAAAATTAAATCAAAATCCTAAATCTAATCCTAAACCCGTCTCCAAACCAAACGGGCCCTAAATCTTTGGTTTTTTTCTTTTTATTTGCGAGGCTCGCACCTACTAAAAATGATGTTATATCTCACATAATTATTGACACAAAAACATCTGTTTATTTTGGAGTGAGCACCTTTTGAGCCAAGTGCAATGATGAATGATCATGTCCTTTCAATTTAGTAAGAATCGATCAGGAGTACGACTTTGTATGAGACTAGGGAGTATTTAATTGATCGCACTTATTATATTAATCTGTTTAATGACAGAGAAAATACTTATTAACTGATCCCTATGAGGATTGCTTCAGAAGAATTCCCATGTTACATGGAACTTCCCATCTTTTCTTTAATACATTTTTCTAACATTTGTTTATCCATTTCAATTGTGAAAAGCCATAAGCAATTATGCACATACAACGTGACTATGTTTATTAAACTTTTGGATCAGATTGTTCTATTGTACGCATAAAAGATGTTCCATAAATATTGAAAATGTTTATTCATGGTTAATGTACGGAGTAATAGTTATCTTTAACACAAATTAAGGTTTGTTAGAGTGGTGAGCCAAAAACTCACCTTAATTTTAACGCTATATCAGTTTTTTTTTTCTATTTAGTATTCGCTCAACTCACCGTTATGTCATACCATAATTTTTTCTTTTTAATTATTTTAGTTCGTAAACTAAAAACATAAACTAAAACGTAAACGTAAACACTTATTATTCGAAAGTTAAAACATTTATTCAATAATTAAAAAAGAATACATTAACCCGAATAATAAAACTACAAATCAGCATTAGCATACAAGTGTTCGACTAAATCAGCTCGAAGGTTATGATGTGTTTGTGATGACCGGATGTACCTCATAACTGTCCGCCTTTGCTCATCGCTCCGGATAATGTCCTCGGGTTGGTTCCGGGAACCATATGGGTAAAATTGCACGATTTTTGTATTTTCGAATCATATTATGTAATATGATGCATGCATACATTATATTCTGGATTCATTCTTTTCTCATTGTTCGAGTAGGAGTAGCTATTATGACCCATTTCTTTTTGAAAACACCAAAAGTTCGTTCCACATCCTTCCTAGCCGATTCTTGTTTTTTCTTGTACAAAGGTATTTTCTGGTCATCATTCGCAAGTTCTGGTATTGTCTTAACAAGTGGCACCAATTCCGGATAAATCCCCTCAACGAGATAGTATCCCCAAGGGTAAGAAACACACCGTTAGCCACAAACGGAATCTCTGTTGCTCGACCAGTCTTGAGATCATTAAACAAGGAAGATTGGTATAAGACGTTGATGTCATTGTTTGATCCAACGAAACCAAAGAAAGCATGTCATATCCACAAGTCTTGCGACGCAACAACTTCCAATAAAATAAACGGAATCAAACAGTGATCACGTCTAACATATTGGCCTTTATAGGCGTTCGGACAACCAAACAACTCCCAATCTGTACAATCAAGGCTTCCTAACTTCAATGGAAACCCATGTTTTTCTTCGTGATATTGGTAAAGTTTCTCAACATCAGTGTATGTGGGTTTACGCAAAAATTCGAGACCAAACACGTCCATCACAGAATTGCAAAAATGATCAAGAGCTTCCCTTGAAGTTCTCTCACTTATTTGAAAATATTCATCAATAAAATCCGGACCAACCCCATAAGCCAATTGACGAATTACAGATGTGCATTTAACTAACGCTGATATGTCTATTTTCCTAGTACAATCAACGTTTTTGGTAAAGTTAGGATCATGAGAAGTTACCTCGTTAACTATCCAGTTGTAAAGGGGCTTAGCCATTATAAACATATTCTAAAATTTGTAGTCATCGTACATTAGATCCTCGAAAAAAAATCCGCCCACAAACGATCATTAGCGCAATAACGATCTCGGTAAATCATTATTCTTAGCACTCGATTTTTTTGTCGCCGACGCCTAAGAAACGACATGGCTTTCGTAATGGTAGAAAAAGAGGGTTTATTATTTGAATGTAACGGTATAATTTTAAAAGGTGAAGATTCTACCATAGTGAGTCTGAACTCACACGTGAGTTTTTGGCCGGAGAGGCAACTCGTGCGTGAGTTTGCCACTCACCTAGCAAACCCACTACCACTCCAAACAACCTAAGGGTGTGTTTGATATCTTTTTATGAAAATGCAAAAATGCCAATGATATCTATTAAAAATGTTTGATTGATAATTATAAGTATCGATTTATTAATACATACCCATAGACTCATAATAATAAGAAGGAATGTCTTTGGTGTCTCATTTCTGTGGGCTCATTTATCTTTTTTTCTCCTCAACACACATATTAAATATTTCTACTTCTAAATCATATATATTTCAAAATATATAACATTTATTAAAATAATTCAAACACAACTTATATAAACTAAATAACACATTTTAAAAATTTATATCCATTCATATTACGCTTCTTAATCACACCCATACCTATTATAATTTCGTTGAGCCTATCAAACGCACCCTAAAAATTAAAAAACCAAGCAATTGGACTTGTTGAAATATACTGTAATTGTGAATGTTAGGGGTGTTCATAGGTCGGTTCGGTCTGGTTAGTTAGACGATTTTAACTATCCATCGCGGTTCGGGTAGTTAAATTTACTCCCCGAAACCGAACCGTACAAGGCGGTTAACCGGACATGCGGTTACCCAAAATGATCGGTTACTCGCTGTTCGGGTTACGGTTAACCATTTTATAAGTTTCATCGAGTTTAAGTTTATAAATAATAACATGGTTTAGAACATAAAATGTCGTTTTCGTATAATTCAATGATACTGAATATTAAAAATCATATAAAAGTTATTCGCTACAAAAAAAAGGATTCAAATACTCATAAATAACATATTAACAAAAAATATTATTCGATGTCTATAGATTACGATAACATTAATAAAATTTTGCATATAAATGTTAGAAATGTAGACATTAGGAGTAAAAAAGTCGTTGTACAATAAAAATATTGTTATAATATAATTAATACATATACTATTATTTGAATACTTAGTTAAAAAATTTCATGTATAATATGCGCGGTTCGGTTCGGTTAACCGCGGATATCTAAAACTAAAAATCGAAACCGACCCCTGATAAGCGGGTTTTTTCGGTTTCAGGTTTTTTCGATTTCGGATTGAACGGTTCGGATCGGTTCGTCGATTTCTCGGTTTTTTTACACCCCTAGTGAATGTAATAATTCAATGATGAATGATTTAAGTTTGTATAGATCTAATTGTCGGTGTTATGAAATACCCATAGAGTTGGTTTTTTAAGTGGCTGGAATGTTGCCAACTCAGTGACATAAAGTTGCTTAAATGGGAAGCCATGTTACAAATAAATTAGTGTGATTTTAAAATATTTTTTCTTTGTCTAATTAACTATAAATAAATACTTAATAAAAAAAAGATAGGGTTGAGGGCTTGAGGCTCGTGTTCATGAATCATGAACCTAATGTGTCGTCCTTTAGAATAATTTGTTTTCTCATAGATATTGATTCAAATTTGGATTATTCAAATATTAATCTAACTACTATCAATAATTTTTAATTGATTTTAAATGTAGGTGTGTAATATGTATACAACTAACGAAACATGAGAACTTGAGAAGGAATAATGTTTATGGTCGAAACCTAACATTGAATATAAATGAACCATTTGTTCAAAAAAAAAAAAAAAAAAGAATATAAATGAACCAAAGACATACTCCATGAGTGCAAAAAGAAGAGTATTTTTTATCTATGGGTGAAATGAAACATGAATATTTTTTTTAAATATTTATTTTTATTGATGAATAATAATTTTATAGACGAAATAAATATATAACATAAGTTTGTAGCTTTACAAGGCCACACAAAAAATCGTCAACTTTAGAACTTTTATTGAACAAGAAAAATTGATCATGGCGGCCCAAAAAAATGAACTGCGAGTAAACGGTTTGATTTCGGATGGAGTTATTATGATCAGGACGAAAAAAATAAAAAATAAAAGGAATTCATTTTATTTTCAAGAAACGACAGATAGTAAGAAGATGTAGCACGTGACTGGCGTTACCTTCACATGTCAGCAATCCATGATGTGATTGTGATGTGATCATGTGAATAGCTATTTCATCTTGGTGAAAATTTATTGCCCATTCGATCCTAAATTATGAGTAACGTTTTTTTATTTGAAATGTCTCGAATTAAGCGAATGTTGTTGTTACAGTTTCGATGGAGTGTGTCATATTATTCTTACGTACAAAAACAATCAGGACTCGCTCGATTTATAGATGAGTTTACAATTAAGATCTGGATTTAAATTTAAATTTAAATTTATATTAGTATTAAAATCTGAATGAAGATTTAATATAAAAACAAGAAAATAGTATTTTAAAATTAATTAAAAATAATAAAAAAATATTACAAATCAAAAGTAAACAGTAATAATATCTCAAACAAACATCGGCTTTTATTAGGGTGAAAATGAGGCAAGCTGCTCGTGAAAAGCTCGACTTTTGGATCTGTAAAAAGTTCGAGCGAGCCAAGTTTAGACGAGCTCGAGCCCAGGCTCGAGCTTAAATTACAGCTCGTTTATTAAACGAGCTCGAACACAAGCTTTATGTACAAAGCTCGTTTGGGCTCACGAGTCTTATATTTTACATATGAGTTTAATCACAAGCTTATTAACGAGCCTAATTTAAATATATTACGACTCGACCCGATTCACGTTTTATTTTTATATTGTCAAATCGTATAACGAGTCGATCTCGAGTCGAGCCCGAACATGTCTAGCATACCACGAGCTGAGCTCAAACCAAAATAATAAGGCTCGGAACGAATCGAACTCAAAATCGAATTTAATAATAAAACTTAAACGAACCAAGCTCCACGTTATTACACCTTTGACTCTCAGCTAGCTTAGTTGGCCAGTAATAGCATCTTTTAGTATGTAATTTCTTTTATGAATTTAAAAGTTATAAGCTCAAGTCACACTAGAAACAAACATGTATAATATATAACTAGAACGGTATCCGCGCAATGCGGTGACGAGTACCTAATAACGAGTTTTGAGACTAACAAAAATTAGTCTCTAACTCATTGTAAGGTTCTAAAAATCGAATTAAAAAGGGTCCTACTAAAATTGAAAAAGACTAAAAGTTAATAAAAATATTTATTAAAATGAATATCGAATTAAAAAGCACAAAATTTTAAAAAATATAGTGAAATTAGATTATAAAAATAATAAGTAAATAAAAAGATTTTTCAATTTAAAAGAAAAAATGTTGTTATAAAAGGTTGTTTATAAAAGTTTGTTACAAAAGGTTGTTAGACTATGTTATAGTATATAATGTTGATGAATATATAAACAACTTGCTTTATTTAGTAGGTAAAAAAGTCTGAATTTTCAGCCTTACTATTTTTAGAAGTCCCAAATGCTTTATATAGTAGTATAGATAAGTATCGTTTTAAATAAAAGTTTTTCCAAATAGTAAGGATGTTCAAAAATACCGAGAAAACGACGAATCGAGCTAAACCACTCAATCTAAAACCGAAAAAACCTGAAACCAAAAAACAGATATCAAAAAATCCGCTCATCACGGTTCAGTTTTGGTTTTTACTTTTAAATATCCGGATTAACCGAACCGAACCGTTCATATTATGCATGATTATTTTAGCTAAATATTCAAATAATCGTACAATTAATAATCTTTTTATTGCACTACTCTCATTTTATAACAACTTTCTCCTAATATAAGCTTCTCTAATAATCTATCCGTGAAAGTTAATTAATATAATCGTAATATACAAACGGAATAACTTTTATATAATTAAATTTGATTATATGAATTTTCATCTACTAAATGTCATTTGATTTAACTTGAATGACCTATTATATTTTAAACCATATTATTCTTTATATAATAACTTCGATTAAACATAAAAAATGATTAATCGAGAATCGAGTCGTGGGTAACTAGTCCTTTCAAATACCAGCATATTCGATTACTCGCCTAATACAATTTAGTTTCAGGTTATAAAAATAATTACGCATCGTGACAAATAATTAAAAAATTTCAACTAACCAAACCGAATCGAACCATGAACAAGTTTGCCAAACGTTTTGCAAACACTTTATAAGTCCGTGATGGAACTTATAAAACACGAAACGGACACCGTTTGACAACCATCTCTTTAATTTTCCCCTCCATCAAAACACACACACACTCTCACTCTGCGTGAAACTATTCCACCTTCAACAAAATCTCATTTAACTATTCTCTATAACATTAACATACCCTACCATTCACCGTAATTTCAGATTATAGGTATGCATCTTTTCACCTTTTCTATTATCAGGATCTGTTATTCTTCGTTTTCTCGATTTTCGTTAGTTGAATGTATATATCTAAATTATGCAGCTTAAACTATTAGTTACTCTGTTCTTTCAGAATTTTATGAGATTAAAGAACTGAAAGTAATTTGAATGTGTATTAGCATAATTCTGTTATTTCAGAATTTTGATTTTTTTTAGTAGTTATTCAGAATTATGTATGATGTTAATTGTTTTGGTTATTAAATTATGATATAGAATATAACAGAATCGAATAAAACGGCCGGCACGATCTACTTGAGCTCCTACTGGATCTGGACAGCTAATTTGAATCTACAAACCTTTCACTTTCATTTTCCCGCGATCTAATCCGAATTAGTTGTCAAATTTGGAACAATACCATAAATAAATAGTTACGAAATCTGAATTTCGGTTTCGGTGCGGAGATGGAGCTTTCGCAACCCCGTCCCCGCGGAGAGACAGGTAAATTCGGGTAACATTTCTTTTTATGTTCTGTGCTAGTACTAAGTTTCTTTTTTGGAAAAAGAGGTTTTGATGTGACGGTTGAATTTGCAGGTGCGAAACCCACGCATGACTTTCTTTCACTTTATTCACCTGCTCACCAAGATCCACCCCCCACCATTCCAGGTACCTTTTCAACCTTCTTTCTGTTTTTATTATTATCTATATTACATATAAAAAGTGTTTTTTTTTTTTTTGGAAGTGAATTTTTTAATATTTATATTTTTTAAATCTTATTATCGGGTCACGTGTTCGATCATTGGATCAACCCGATCGAGTTATTTGGGCACGGGACGACCACCGTGTCAACTCAATCGAATCATCATGTCACGGGTTTGACATCGGGTCCAGTTGAGTCATCGGATTACAGGTGTCTATTAGCATATCGTTAGTTATTTGCCGTAAGCTACGCGAGTACACGTCTATTGTGTTTAAATAGCCCCATAATTCGCATTTGATAAAATTTTAAGTTTTATTAGATCTAGATAATATGTATTTAGATGGGATAGATATGCGTACCGGTAAAAGTGATTTTAAAACCTTTAGCAGTAGTTTTTTTTATCTATAATCTTTTTAGTTTTTTTATCATAAAAATGCGAAACCAAAAAAATTAAGCAAAATTACTATAGAAATTTATTAGTAAAAAATAATTAAATACTAAAAATACGGACCAGAAAACATTAAAAACTATCTTGTTTTATTAATAAAATAAATAATATTAAACTATCTTGTTTTATTAATAGAATAAATAAATTCCCAAAGAAAAAATTACGAAACATTAAATATACAATTTGAAAAGTCAAAAGTAATAATAAAAATGCAAAACAAAAAATCGATATTTTTTTAGAAAAAAAACCCATTCAATAAGTGTTAATCAAACCTAAAACTTAATTTATTTAGATTTCGATAAATTTATTTTTTGGTTTAATTAACTAAAACATACTCGTTGACTTAAAAAATATGTCTAATTATATGCTTAATAGATGTGTAAATAAATTATTGATTCATGAAAAAGCAAGTCACTTTTTTGTCTTCAACAAGATTGACACGTTAGTCATTCAATCAATCCTCTTACTTTAAATATATTGTATTCAAGTTGCCCTATACTTGGACGTCGTAATTTTCTCACGGACGATCTTGGGTTCAAATCCATACACGTAAACATTTTGACCAAATCTTCACATGTGAACATTTTGAGTATAACATCGAAAGGAAAGGACTAAAAAACAGTCACATAAAACACAGCTGAGCCACTCAAATCTGAGTCAAGTAGTCGCCTATAAATAAGCTAAACGTCTAAACGGAGATTTCATCGTATTTTTAAACTACTAAATATCCAAAAACAAATATACACTTGGCTTCTTTTCGTAATACTGCATAGTAACATCTCATCCAATAGTGAAAAACTAACGAGAATTGTTCTTCACTCATCATTACTTTCTGATACTATATATGTTTGATAGACCTTAAATTTATCATAGACCATGTGAGTTCATCTGGCCCGTTCATCTAGATATCATCTTACGGTTCTCATTGTCCAATTTTTTTATTTAATAAAATTGATTTTAATACTTGAGTGATACCGTGGGCATTTCTCACCTTCTCTTTCACTCAGTCGTTCTAATAACACACACACTAAATAATTCAACAAACCCTAATTTTATCCCCAAATTGTATGAGAACAGATTTATGAGAAGATCGATTCATCCTCTGCTCAACATAACGATCTCGGTGATGATAATGTTTTTGATTTTATGCTTTCTTTAGTTGATTATGCTTCAATAGCAGTTCATAAGTGTTATAATCATGCTTATTTTCAGTTGATTTACGTGGATAGCAGTTGATTATGTTTATCTATTGTTTTATGCTTGTCTTTTAGATTAGTTGATGTTCACCCTGCTCAAGGTGTCGATCTCAGTGATAGGAATATCTAAACCCGTGTTTGTTAAGTTATTGTTACAACATTGATCTGCCACACTTTACTAATCGGTTTAATCAATTAGTAAATATTGTAATTTTTTAGAAGAATGGTTTATTTCGAATAGTACGTATAAAATAGCTGATACCGATGTGAGACAACTCAATCCAAAGCTACATTTTAACAATTAAAATAATGTTAATTTGACATTGAAATCCACATGAGTAATTTGTCACGTACTTTTTGTGTTTTAATGGAGTAGTAAAAAAGAGGCATCATCTTAATCTAAACTGGTATGACTAAACTATATGGTTCTTGTAATGTTATTATGACAGAATTTAAAAAATTCGAGTGTTCAAATGTAGTTTTTGCTTTTCATTTTCCGTCTAATTTCTAAAAAGCTCAATACAAAGTCTGTGATAAATAGACGCTTAATGAGGTATGTCCTCAAGATCTTTTGCTCTTTTAGGCTTATTAGCTGTAGATTTGTTATTATATAACAAGTTCATTTGAATTCTAACCCATTAAGTCACAGAACTTGATTGTTTTTATAAATGAAATTAGATAGAGGAAAAGAAATTTATGATCCTTACATAGAGGCAAAAGGAGAGTATTCTATACTACAAAATATGTATACAACAACATTACTTTTTAGTTTTTATAGCTAATAAAAGTATTTTACTTGTTGTCATTAAAAATCACATAATATACTACATTACTCCCTTTAGTTGTAATCACGAAATTCATATCACAGTCGTGTAGTGATATGCACTTTGCACTATGCATTTGGTTTGTTTAAAATTTCTTCTTCATTACTAATTCTGCAACTGTTGGAATTTCTTTATCATTATTAGTGACTAGTGTCGTTTATTTGAAATGGATATCACAGTTCTCACATAGATGATAGACTACCTTATTAGTATGGTCACCCGATAACCCTAATCATCCGACCTGATAAGACCTGACCCGAATACCACCCGAACCTGACAACACGATTCCTTATCGGGTCGGGTTGCGGGTGAGTTTTTAAAAATCAAAACCCGATTCAACCCGACCCGAACCGACCTGATAAACCGACCCGATAACACCCCTATATCAACGGTATGGAGTCTTATTTAGATTGTAATGTGGTACCTTCTGGATTCGACTTGATTTTTATAAGAATACGTCTCTTATGAATGTTTAACTAACAACTTGTCTGAACCTCTATGCATATACAAATAACTTTATAATTCTAGTTAACCTCTAATGTATACACACTCACTGTAGTGTATACACACTCATAGATAAACTGTTTAAATAATGTATAAATCTTTATGTTCTTATGACTATTTATGTTTATGATGTTATCGATCTTAACCCATGTGATTTGAGTTATGTAAATTGACAAAATCCTTTACGTTTCTAATCAGGTTGATGAAAGTTCAAACAAGACCAAGAAGAAGGGTAGTGCTTAATTTTCTCTAACGAAGAAGTTGAAAACTAGAATGACACAATTGGCCAAAGCTAAAGTTGTTCAAGTAATGGCACTTGAAGACTAGAGTCTTACACTCCAATGAAGCTAGTTGTCATTCCAAGCCTCGAATTCTTTATATTCACGTGCAACTTTGTAGTTGAAGTTTTGTTTTGTGTATCAAACTATTTATGGTTGAATCGAGAAGTGACCCATTTATAATGAGTGTTCAAGACTTTTAAGTCTTCATGTACTGAATTTTAAGCGACTAATGCATGTTGATTTTTCTTCTACATCTATGTTAAAAATCATGATTTTGTTAAGAATCGTGACTGTTGGAGAATCATTTACTACGTATGATTTAATATATATATGAATCATATATGATTATACAGGAATCATATATGATTTAGTATGAATCATATATGATTTACTATGAATCATATAACATTCATGTTTAACCTTTTTTTTACTTGCTAAACTATACATGATATGTGTGAAATCATATATGATTTATCGTTGATTCATATATGATTCATTAATCTTATATGATATCATATTCATGAATCATATATGATTCGACAAGAATCATATATGATTCGACATGAATCATATATGATTTAGTATGAATCATATATGATTATACAGGAATCATATATGATTTAGTATGAATCATATATGATTTACTATGAATCATATAACATTCATGTTTAACCTTTTTTTTACTTGCTAAACTATACATGATATGTGTGAAATCATATATGATTTATCGTTGATTCATATATGATTCATTAATCTTATATGATATCATATTCATGAATCATATATGATTCGACAAGAATCATATATGATTCGACATGAATCATATATGATTCGACAAGAATCATATATGATTCGACATGAATCATATATGATTTAGTATGAATCATATATGATTCGACATGAATCATATATGATTCGACATGAATCATATATGATTCGACAAGAATCATATATGATTTGACATGAATCATATATGATTCGACATGAATCATATATGATTCGAAATGAATCATATATGATTTAATCATATATGATTTAGTATGAATCATATATGATTTATTATGGATCACATATTATTCATGTTTGACTATTTTTCACTTGCTAAACCATACATGATCTTTATGAAAAATCACATATCATAAACCTTTGATTCATATTTGTTCATAAATCTTATATTATATAATATTCATGAATCATATATGATTGTACAAGAATCATATATGATTTAGTATGAATCATATATGATTCATGTTTGATTTGAACAGGCTAAAGGCATGAATTGTACACAGAAACAACAAAAGACATGTTGTTTTTTAACACCTATTCATCAATAAAAACAAATCAACAGAGTCCACAGATGTAGAGAACATTGACAAATTGTTGTGTATAACATTTATAAAAATATAAAAAGAGTAACTATGCAGGTGCATGTAACAAGTACATTTAAACAAACTTGGATTTTGTTTCTCATGTATCATAAATGTCTTGTGAAATTTTTTATATCTCTTGCTCCTAGTGTACATAGGTTCTTCATGTCCACAAAGTTCTAATCTCTTTGACTTGATGTATGGTTGTGTTCATCCATTGTAATGTCTATCTTTAGACTTTAATATCATCACTGTACCCAATTGGGACATTCAATCATCCATCATCCACCTAACATAGACAACTTGCGAATCGAAACACTAGACAATAATCTGTTACCATTGGTCACAACAATAAACAAATTATTAAGCGACATATACTGTATCGAAGAATAATAGCTCGCCGGAAAGAAGGTGGGTCATCGGGGAGCTCGTCGGAAGAAGGTGAGGTTTTAGGTGCCAGATCTTGAAGACTGTTGTTTTAAAATTGTTGTTGATGATTATCGGAGGTTTAATTACCGAAAAAGGAGGTTGTATTGGTGGCTTGCCGGAATAATATCGGTGGTTGGAGTGGTCGCCAGGAAGGTAGGGGTTTTTGGAGTCGGCCTTTTTTTTGGATAATAATGATCCGGGATTTTAAGTTTATACGTAGTATATGTTATGATTTTTCCGTTTAGTGTGGAAGGTAGGTGGAATCTTGTTCGTTGGATCAAGAATAAATAAATGATGAGGATTTATTTATTTGGTCTATAATATAGTTAGAGTCTTTAGGGATCTCATCTCGAGTATACAAAACAATTTTATCCTCTCATTCAAGTATTGAACACACTTTTTTGTATCTATCTTTCTTATTGTGGGAGATTAAATTTGTAAAGAAACAAAATAACTTGCACGAGTTGGAGTAAATGTTTGGAAAACTCTGATATGACTACTTGATCAATGTTGACGTTGTACTAATAGATATAAAAATAAGTACAATAATTGTGATGCGTTAATTATAATGTTATATTATTGTAGTAAATTTGAGTTATATCTTGTGATAAACTAAAAGCAGCCCTTACAATGATCCAATTGATTTAATGACTATCACAAGAAAGCTTAGGAGCTTCCAACATGAAGTCTAGTTGGTTGCGGAACTGAGGCATATTAAAGTAACACACATTATTTTGATGCTTGTTAGAGGCTTGTTGGAGTAACACTTATGTCAATGTGATTGATTCAATAAGATTATAGAACTATTTTATATTGTGTGAACAAATGTGCATCAGTCTTATTACTCTAAGATATTCCTTGGTATGTTTGATGTGAGGATGAAATTATTAATAATAATTTCAATCACATGATATGATATGATATATGATTATCCATACTATAGAAAAGAGACACACAAGTTAGGTAGTATCCGTGAACCCTATACTGGGTCCGGGTCATTTGGATTTTAGCCTGACAGACACAACCCCCACTGGGTGTAGGCTTAAAGTGTTTGATGTTGTTGCTTCTTGGTCTTTTTGTTAAAAGTTCTAAAATTCTATGACTTCACTAATTCATAATACATGGGTCCATTATCCATGCAACCAACCTTCAAATAAATAACCAAGAAGTTGTTTTTCTTATTTATAAAGCTTCAATATTTGTAGAGTATTATGAATCAAAATGTAAAATTATCTGTGTTAGTTTTTATGGTTTCAATATATTTCTAATACATATCGACTTACCATGTTTCACTATATGCATGTTGCTAAAATTTAGAAACATGTTATAACAAGGTTACTATCCGCACATTGCTACAAAGTTTTGATATTGATATTTAATTACAAGAAAAGTTAATATGTATAATTTAAACTTTTTTATATATAAGCTTTTACTTACACATACACCCGTACGTATAAAGATATAAAGTGAAAGCAATGCGTGTTGTTTATAGTGTCTTAACTTGATCTTCTTATGCTCTTTATTACTATGAAGAGCAGGATGTCTGAGTCCCTAGTTGACACATCCAAAATGGGATATTGTGACTGTTGCTATTATGACTATTAGTCATTCAGAGCTTATTAGATCTTTCCGTACCAACCTTACTATGTAACTTTCACCTATTTTTCGGGAGTTAATGTGTTATTAAGCTTCTACCTTTAGCCATTTATTTCAATGGCCATGGTCAAATTGTGTTCAGCACCTTCTAACTAAGTTGAGTCTGTCATAAGAATAAAACCTCATTATATGCATCTTTTTTCAGGTAGTTACCTTAAAACGCACAACTTCTTGCAACCACTAGAACAAGTTGGAAAGAATGCATGCGAAGAAGTGGAATACATTAAAAAGTCTTTCCCACCATCTCCACCAATTGTAGGGAAACACATTCTACCTGGTGGGATGGGAACTTACAGCATTAGTCACATTCCACATATTATTAATCAACCCCAAAAGGTATCAATGCCTGAAGGGATTGTGATATCGGCTGCACAATCAAGTAGTAGCAATAACAATGATGATCATTCAAACTGCAGTTCTTACACAGGGAGTGGTTTTACGTTGTGGGAAGAGTCCAATGCAAACAAGGGAAAGACGAGGAAGGAGAATAATATTGCCGCAAATAGGCATACAATGAGAGGTAAGAACTTTAGTATGCAATTTGAAATTTGCTACTGGCAAGGACTAATAGTTTATTTTGTTATTATTTCCAATTTCAAATATAGAGAAGCAGAAATAATTGTGGAAACTGAAGTTATTTTTTAAACGTGCTTTTATAGATGGGGCTATAAAGTTTGGAGTTCCATATGTGACATCAATGGAGCAGCCAACAAAGTCATCATCCATAAATAATAATCATCCGAGCACAACGTTTAGTTCCCCCCTCTCATCCTCTCAGTCAGTCAATCCCTCTCCACTGATCTTGGATTCCGAAAACTTTCTACTAACTGTTCATATTGTTAGTCCCAAATTGTAAACATCATTGCTTTGTAAAATTGCAGTCGATCATCAGCCACCAAGAGTCAGTACTTTGTCGATAAGAAGTCTGGTAGGAATTTCCAAGAAGTCGAAGACATTAATGAAGGGTTTGTTATTAAGAAAGAACCATCCTACCACCATAAAGGTCCCTCTCTAAATTAACCTCATCGTCTTTTTTTTTTCTTTATCCAAAGATGATGTTTAAAACTGAGTTTTTTCAAATTTACCTCTAATGTGGTAGGTGGTATATCGACCAAAGCTGACACTGCAAGTTCTGATAAGAAGCCTAACAGCCCACGCTCTAAGCACTCTGCTACAGAACAACGTAGAAGAAGCAAAATAAATGACAGGCATGTTTCCAAATAGTAGATTTCTGTCTATGTGGTATATGGGCACATTACTTATGGTGTTATTACCTCTTAAATCTATTTACAAATTTTCAGTGTTTTGATGATTTAGTGTAGCCTTATATAGATTAGTAGATGTCATATAAATCACAAGGCTTCAGCATTGCATAGATATTGTTTCGAGACACTAATAGATATCACTCACTTTATAAATCAAGGAAGACTAGAATTGGTTGTAATCCTACACAATAGAGATTCATATTTTAACTCATTTACTTATGTTAGTGGGTCAATATGGGTGGTGTATTATCTCAAATGGGTCACATAAAGCAATTAGCTAAGAGCCTAAAGAAGGTAGCAAATGGGTTGATTGTCGACCAAAGTTTATTTTCAGGGCATACAACCTCTTGATTTTTGTTCGAAGAATATTATTGTTCTAAGAATACCGGTTTTAGGATCATAAGTATCACCTTTCATATTTATTAACGAAACGAAAAAAGAGTGTTTATGGGTCAACCAATCATGTTTTCATCTGCACTAGTGATTGACCCTGACGCATCCATATTGCTACCTCTGCTAAACAATATTTACGCTAATATCACAATTTCATAAGTGACTCTCATGTAATGATATTGCTACTACTCCTTGTTCAAAGTGGCAAGGCTTTTGATTTTTGAGTTTTAGTACTAACCTCATTCCTACTGATTGTTACCAAGATTGGTTAATAATCTTTATAACTCACGCAGATTTTCAATGTTGAGAGGAATCATCCCACATGGAGATCAAAAAAGAGATAAGGCGTCGTTTTTGCTAGAGGTATACTACGAGACAAAATACTCTTTTATATGATAATGTTTTTATTTAGAAGCCAGCATTTCCAATCTTTTGATATTAGTTATTCCCATCTCTGATTGAACATTCATCAAGTTTTTCTAGGTTGTTGAATACATTCGGTTTCTACAAGAGAAGGTGCACAAGTATGAGGACTCAACTCATGGATGGACCAACGAACCACCAAAAGCAATTCCAATCAACGACATTGTTCATCAACCACAAATCCCAACAAGACAAAACCTATTAGAGTCCAATATGATCTCTCATGATAATACTAACGAGACCAATCAATACACACTAATGACAACTAAACCATCTGCTTCTGCCGCAACCTCTTATGAACACATTTCCACTCCTGATACAGCAGCAACAGCCTCACAGGCTCAAGAACTGATACTTGAAGGTGGCACAATTAGCATTTCAACCATCTACTCTCAAGGGTGAGAATCTTAACATTGTTCTTGTTCGTAATCAAACATGGCAATCTTAACCCATTTGCATGAAAAGGGGTAACTCAAACGGGTCAGATCAAGATGATTAGCAAACCCAAAGTTTACTTTTAAGCAAAAAAATCTCTTGAATCATTTCATTCAAAGATTTAGTAATTTTTAAAGAAAACTGTTAATCAAGACTTTTTTTGTTTATCATAAGTGTTTGCTGGTCACCCGAACTCGTTTTGCCCCATTTTAAAATATGACATGTTTCAATTCAAATTCTAGTGATCATATATCTCTGTTATTGACTGACAACTTCTCAAAATAGATTAGCTAGTGCTTTAACGCAAGCACTAAACAGCTCAGGAGTGGATTTGTCCAATGCTAATATCTCGGTAAAAATTGATATTGGAAAGCAATCGATTTCAAATAGACTTGAATCCTCACCACCCGATCTCAAGGTAGTTCATTTAACAACTTTTAGTAATTTGATTACTCTAATACAGCCTTGTAAAATCTTTAGCTCGGTGTTGCACAATAGGATTCCGTTGATCAATCAATGGCACGTTCCAGACTTGCTAGCACATGGGAAGAGGAGAATGATGAAGGCTTCAAGAGGTTGAAGACAAGCCGGATTTGAAAGTTCATATATAACAAATTTCATTCATTTGATTCACTTCATCATTTAACGGCCTCTTTAAATAGTTGAGGATCATTATTCATTCATGTGTTCAGCATGTACTGTAGATGTGGTTTCTTTCTAGTAAATTTTGATCTCATATGTTTGGTGGGGTGGGGGTGTAGAGAACTGTAATATTCATTGTAATTTTGAGGAGCATTTTGTCACAGGTGGACTTTTTTTCTTATGAATATGCTCAACAAGTTGTAGGCTTGCAATGGCTTACTGAAGTTTACAGTGTGGGAATGAGTATATCAATCCTAACATACAGCTAGTTGATATACATGTAAATTGACTTATGATTTATATGGATAGAGGTATTCAAAATAACATAACAGGTTAACTGGGATAAAGTTCCTTTGGTTGATTATAATTCTTGTTTCACCATTCCGGTGAATCCCATAAAACCAACCCGCGACCTGTAATTCTTGAATCGCGAACTTAACCTAGTCTTGAACCGCGTCTTTAAACTTTCTTGAACCGCGACTTAACGTGCTCTTGGACCGCGAAGATGATGAGACTGTATTTATACATAGTCTCATCGTCCAAATCGGGGTTAAAACGCTTAAAATATCGTCAAAATACCCAAATATATGTCTGTGTTTGTTCATTGTGTATTTTAGGTACGGATATCGTGAATTCACCAAAAGATCAAAGGAATCAAGCAAAAACGAACACAGGAAACGAAGTCGCACAAAGAACCGGGCACAAGAATGAAATTTCCAAAAATACCCTTGAAGTTTGAAGAATTGGCAAAATTGGTCCCTCAACTTTTGAAGACTTGTCAATTTAAACCCTTGTAAAACTCATTATTACACATTGGGTCCCTTAATTGACAAGAGTTTGCATGAATAGCCCTTGGACATTGCATTTATTGCAACTTTAGTCCTTATTCAAAGTTGGAAAATATGTTGTGCCAAAATTGACAAGAGGATCAAACTTGTTATAAAAGGAATTAAAGGTTTTGGGCTGTTTATTACAAAAGTAACTAAAGAAAGGGAGTAGAAGGACTAAAGTTGCCCAGACATTGAAACCCCATCTACCACTCCCAGCTCTCCACGTCACCCCACCCAATCTTTTCACCCAATCACGTTGCACCCCTCCCCCACGTATGAACCCACTCACCCAGTTTATTAATACCATTATTTAAACTTTGTTTAAATCAAAGAAAACGTGGAAAACATATTAACTTAACCCCAAATCAGATTTAATCACCTGTTCTTTCTTCCCTAACCCACACGAACCCTAAATCCTAATCACCCACAAATCAAAGGGTTATGGGCTGATTATTTCCAGAAAACTAATTAACACCACCTGAAACCAATCCCACATCTCAAATCACCCCAGACACACTCATGTGGCCATTTTAGACCACCCCTGCACCCGTCATTGTCCACATTTTCCCAAAACCCGACCAAGTCAACCACCCACACATGTTCCTTCCTCCCAAAGCCAAAACAAACGGCTATGATCACTCCATAACAACTGGCAATTACATGGGCACGATTTGACCAAGCTTTTCAAGATTCCTTCAGGGGCAAATTCGGATTTTCAAGCAATTAGGGTTTAGGGTTTCCTTTTTTCTGTATTTTTTAATCATGTATCTAGAATGATTTATCTAGTTGTATATAAAGGGTGCATGTACCCTTTATTTAGCTTGTTCCAGAATTTTGTATTTTTTCAATTTTATTAATGAAAATGAACAAGTTTTAAAAGTATGCAAATTTTGAGTTCCACTTTTATTCAGCTTTCTCAGTGTAAACAAATTTGAGTTAATTGCAAGTTTAGTTTAAAAAGTTTTTCATTATCTTTCATTTATCCAAATTTTCAGAAATACAGATTATGAATCAAAACCTTATGGAAGTGAAAGTGGAAGTCGGGTTTTGAGCTTCACAATCTGTTTTGAAAGTTATTTTTCATACTGAAAAGATTTCAAGAGTTTGGTGGTTCCAAAAGTTGTTGCTTTTTAAGATTTTATCAAAAATCTTTCATCTATTTTTTTGTTAACAACTCCCTGTAGCAAAAGCTACAAGCCAAAAGCTTGTAGCCTTTGCTACTTGTAGTTTTTCTCCTGGTTGTTTGTTGTGTGCAGGTTCACAAGGGTTGCTTTATTCAGTTTTCAAGATATATACGGTGTTGACTGGGCAGTCAACACCACCATCTCTCTACATCAAAATATAAGCCATAAGCTCACTTCCTTGCACTCATAAGCTCACTAAGCTGGTTATCCAAGGTGTGAACTCAGCTTGAACAAGTTGAGTGAGGTACTTTGTTGAACTCCCTTAGTAATCTGATGAATTGTGAGGATAGGATGTTTAGGACTTGTTGATGATTGTTTCTTTTATGGTTTGTTTAGGTTATTTTGGTATTTGTTGCCTGTTTAAACTGCTTGATTTGGTTACTTAGTCATAATCTAGTCATTTGCCTTGTTAATTTTATGTTTTAGAAGTTAAGGGGGTGTTTGAATTTGGGTCTTAACTGAGAATTATGACAGAATTTGGTGTTTAATTCAGTCTAGACAAATTCCTTGTGATAGCTATAGGTCATATCAGTATTTGCTTTTAGGTTTAGATAGAATTTAATAGAAGTTGCCAGTTTAAAATTTGGGTAATATAGCCAAAAATCAGAAAATCCATTTTCTGTGTTTGATTTAGAGTAATTTTTTCATGAAAGCTTGTAGATTGTTAGATATAGGTCCATCTAGGATTTAGACTACCTTGGATGCTATTTGGTTAAGCTTGGTGCAAGTTTTTGAGCTTTAAAAATCACTTTTGTGCCAATTGATTCAGATACTGTTCATCAGCAAGCCATAAGCTACATCAGTGACTGTTTTTAGCTAATTTCGTGTGCTTTTGTGTTGCACTTTGTGTTTTTATAATTTTTGTGACTCCCCACAACCCAACTGGTTGTGGGGGTGCCTTTGGATCCAAGCAAAACCAACTCAATCACAAGTTACAGCCCATAAAGTGCCCAGACCCACGTTTTTTGCATTAACAGTGGGAACCCAATTCCCACTGCTAGTGTATTCAGTTCCCCCTGCTTAGCATCTGGACAAAAAGTCCCAAAGTGTCATTGTCAGATTTTAGATTTTTTGTCTTTTGTGGGCTAAAATAGGTTTTAGACTTTGAAACCAATTTCATTATTTTTCTTATTTAATTTTTGATTTTTCTGTTTATTTTATTTTTATGTTACTGTTCACTTGCTATTTTTTCTAATTTTAGCTTTTTAATTCGTTTTATTTTATTACCCATTTTGTCTTTTAGTGCAAAAATTCAATATTTTTCAGTTTTAAAATTTTTTCTTATATTTAGAAAAATAGTTTAATATTTTTAGTTTAAAAAGTTTTTACTGTTCATTTTTTTAATTAATTTTTATAATTAATTTAGTTTAATTAGGGTTTAATTATTATCAGTTTTGTCTATTAGTGAAAATTTTTACTTTTTTCAAACTTTGTCATTTTTCTACTGTTCCTTATTATAAATCAGGATTTTTAAAATTGTCAAATTATTTTTAGAATTATTTTATTATTTTTTATTATTATTTTAGTCTAAAAATAGTTTTTAGTGATTTAAAAACAGAAAAATAGTTTTTAAAATTTAGAAAAAATACTTTTTAGTCTTTAAATAATATAAGTGGGTTATTAGTTCAACCAAATAATATTTTGGGCATTCTGTTAATTATATTTAATTTTAGGGCTTTAATTAGCATTAAAAATTGAATATTTAATTAATAAAAGGTTTTAAAATATATTTGTTGGATTTTTATTCTTATTTATATTATTTTAGACTTAGTTTTAATTTTTAATTAATTTTTAGTCTTAATTTTTAATTTTGTCGTGTTTTACGTAATTACGTCATCGTTTTACGTCATTACGTCGTAGTTTAATCGTAGTCGTAGCTCGTCTTTAATTTTTCTCTTCTAAACCAAAAACGACACTAATCCAAACTTGATTTTATATATTGGCACATTAGTCCATACACCTCCTTCGAGAACGAACTTGCATTTATTCGGTTTTACGTTTTTCCTAAAGCGTATAACTTAATACTTGCCACTCATACGCGTTTTTCCTAAAACGTGTACGATTTACCTACATCAATTTTTGGCGCCGCTGCCGGGGAGGTGTTTAGTGTGCCATTATTAGTATCGTGTTTGTGTGAGCAGTGCGTTTTTGCTTTTCAATTTTTGGAAAGCGTGAATATCGTACATACTCATTTTTGTTATTTTTACTTATTATATTATAGTATCCAAATAAATCGTGTTTAATTTTACTAAATTAAACACAACAATCATTTTACTATATTGTAGATATATTGGTTTTCGTTTTTATTGTGAATATATTATTACTATATTGTATCTACGTAAGAACACTAAAAATACAAGTACACCAAAAGCGTGAAAACGCAACCTTGATTCGGGATTTCATCACTCGATCATTGTATTCGAATCTAAAGCAAAACTTTAAAGGCAAAATAGATAAATACTTTCGCGAGGCTTAATTTCAATTAACACAAACTATAAGGTGGGTATAAGGCGGTTGTATTTCACGACCTAAGGGAAAAAGGCTCTTAAGTGCTTAGCGCCGCCTCGTTTCCCCCGCTTGCTTGTGCGTGTTTTGAGAAAGAAGGCTAATCGAGGGTTTGCCGCCCAAGTATTATCTACGTATCATATATATTTGCTTGTGTTTTCAAGATTAAACCCTCTTGAACATTTTGGTGTTCCACCAACGTTCTAAAGTTATCGAGAACGTTCACTCCACGTGATCGTTTTCATTCTTTGAGGCTCCTTTAATCGAGAAATCAATTCGAGGGGAGATTTGTAGACTTGTGTCTACGTAATACATTCAAAAATCCAAAAAAATTACAAAACAATCAAAAACCAGAAAAATTGAAAAAATCAAAAAGCCGCAAAAAGAATCTTCTTTGCTACCACCCATTCTACGCTTAGTGCATGCGCACTCGATCGAAGAGTTATTCTAATTCTAGCGACGCTTCGAATCGACGCAATCGTAATCGAAGGAATCGACGACGTAGACGAGAATTAGAAACCGACGTTCCTAATATCGTTGTTGAAGAGACCGTTAGAGGAGATGGCCGACAATCGTTCGATGATGGAATTAATCCAAGCAACCACCGAGGGTTATGGAGATGCGATCGTAATTCCCGCTATCGAAGCGGAGAATTTTGAGATTAAGAGCGGAATGCTTTCGTTAATCCAAGCTACGAAGTTTCGAGGTCGTGAAGCCGATAATCCTCACGACCATATTCGGAATTTTGATCGTCTTTTAGCCACGAGCAAGTTTAAGAACGTCGACATCGATGTCGTCAAGCTTATGCTTTTTCCGTACACGCTCGATGGTGCCGCCAAGGATTGGTACGAGAAAGAGCCACCTAATTCGATAGTTACGTGGAAAGATCTCGTCTCCAAGTTCGTTAATTATTTTTTCCCCACCGTCTAAGACAACGTTTTTCAAAAATGAAATTACGAAATTTGAGCAAAAACCGAATGAATCTTTTAGAGACGCGTGGGATCATTTTAAGGAATTGCTTAGGCAATGTCCTCACCATGGTTTTTCCGAGTTGCACCAAATCGATACGTTTTACAACGGTCTTAATTTTCAAGAACAAGATTCGTTGAATTCCGCCGCCGGTGGCAACTTTTTGTGTAAGACTCCGAAAGATGCATTGATAATTATCGAAAACCGATCCAAGGTTTACCAACACCGCAACGCACCGAGTGTTGCCAATGTCGCCAATGTTAGTAGTTCTAATCGCGACATTGAGAGAGGTGATGCGAAAGTCGACAAGTTGACGAATGTGTTCACATCTTTTCTCGTTGAAATGCAAAAGAAAGACGCTCCCGCTACGGTGAAAGCGGTTGAGGTTTCGTGTACGTTTTGTGGTGGACCTCATAATTATTACGAGTGTGCGGCTACGGATGGCCAAACGTCGAATGTGAGTGCGTTAAATGGAAACAACAATTTTCAAAATCAAAATAACGCGGGTCCATCACAACAAGGCAATTATAACCAAGGCAACAATTTTAATCAAAACCGAAACAATATTCAAGGAAACAATCAACAAGGAAATTTTTCGAATCAAAATCAAGGTTATAATCAAGGTTGGAATTTGAATTGGCAAAATCGAGACAATAATCAAAACTCGAATTTTTCAAACAACAATCAAGGCAACAATTTTTCAAGTGGGAATCAAAACAATTTTCAAAGAAGTAATCAAAACCAAGGGAACTTTAATTCTAATCAAAATAGTTCGTCAAACGATTTTCAAAATTACATGAAAACGAATGAGGCTAATATGAGACAATTAGAGGGAGAAATTGGTACTTTGAAAAACGACTTTTCTAATACTTTGAAATTGCAAAACACGAAGATTGAGCAAGGACAAATCGACATTAAAAAGATGTTTTCGGCCATTATGAACAAGTCCTCGGGTGCGTCATCGAGTTCGTTACCTAGTGACACCGTTGCAAATCCGAAGGAACAATGTAAAGCCGCCTCGTCTCGTGAGAAAGGTCGTGTGATTACCCCTAACCTTGAAGGATTTCGAGTTGTTCCTTCTTCTCAACCCTCGACTTCTAAGACGTCTTATTGTTCTAAAGTCGATGGGGTGAACGTGGCGACCAAGGAAAAGAGTACACACCCTCGTGTACCTCAAATTCCATCCACGGTTCAAAAAGAGAGTTTTATCGACCTTAACAAAGTAACCCTTGAAGAAACTTGTGATTCAATCCTTCTTAAAAAACCTAAAAGGCGTATGCCAAGAAAGGAAGAGGATCCGGGCCAATTTCTATTACCTTGTGATTTTTCCGAGATTGAGGGATGTTTAGCCCTTGCCGATTTAGGTGCTAGCATCAATCTCATGCCTCATTCTCTTTGGAAATTGATGATATTGCCTTCACTTACCCCCACGAACATGACAATCGAGCTTGAAAATTGTACACCTCTTATACCAATTGGAATAGCCGAGGATGTCTATGTGAAAGTTGGAAAGTTTGTTTTTCCCGCGGATTTAGTTATATCCGATTACGAGTGTGACCCTAAATGTCCCATTATTTTAGGCCGACCATTCTTATCGACGGCTCGAACCGTAATCAACGTTCACGAGGGGAGACTTACTATGAGATATGGGGATGACAAAATGGACTTTTTCGATAGAAAATCCCAATTTTTTAATGATCATGAAAAAACCGAGGTTTCAAAACCCAATGATTCAAATCCTAATGATTTCAAAATGTTCACTTTAGCGGAAAGAATGAGGCTTGATGCATGTTTTGAAAGAATTAAAAAAAACGGTTTTAAAGATGATGATTTTAATGACAAAGAGTACGTGTACCTAATTAAAAAGGGTATGTGTAAATTTATGGATGAAAACTCACTTTGGGATGTATTTAGCGAAACAAGTGAAACACCAATTCCGAAGGGTGACGTTAGTGCCATCACGACAATGACCAAAATGGGCTCGTCTTCACCACCTTCAAAGGACCACGTCTTTGAGGCTTCAACTTCTAACTCCATCGAAGTGCCTCCTTTGCCTAGCTCAACACCCGTTGAGGCTAAAGGGTTTATCGACATCGATCCTCTCGTTTTAGAAAAGTCACCTAAGCATATTCATTCGACTTGTAAGGCCATGGTTGTGAGTGCTCACATCGACTCTTTCTTTGACGATGACGATGGCGATTTTGCCGAGCTTGATCACGTACTTCGAAATCCACATGCAATTTTTGATTCTCCTAAGAAGAAACATGTGAAGTACGATGATTATAAGTTTGATCCCGAGATTGAGGAAATCATTGAACGAGAGCTAGCTCTTATGCCTTCACTTCCACCTACAAGTGAGGTCGATCTTTCCAAAATCGAGGATGAACTAAATGAGTTGGAACGTCTTATTTTTGATGACGAACCAACTCATGTGACCACTAAAAGTCCAATTCTCGAGGAGTTACCTAATCAACACTCCTCAAATGAGAATTACGTTTACCACATTCGTGAAGATTTAACTTATCAACAATCCCTACAAAAGAATGATGGTTTCGTACTTGATCGTGATCTTTTCGAGAGAGTTTCTAAAATACGCAAGGAGGGGAATGACAAACCTTGGTTTGACAAGCCTATCTTTGATGAAGAAATCGATGAGATCGACGTTCGTGAGGATGACGAGTATGTTGACCCCGAGGAGGCGGTGTTCTTTATTGATAAACGTTTTGAGAACTTATATAATTCGCCACCCCCTCCTACCAAAGACTTAAATGTGAGGATTTTTAGCGCGACTATTTTTGAATTTGACACGGCAAATATTTTCGACATTATTCAATCGGGTTTTCATAAAGAGTTTTTAAACGATGAAAAAGGAAAAGATTATAAAAATGTTTTAAAAGATTTTTCTACATGTTTAACTCCGTCATCACATCGTTTTATGAGTGCTACCACCTCGTCTACTCCTTTTGACGATGGTGTGTGTGGTTTTAGTGTGGGGGAAACCCCTTATGTTCCTTCACATTTCTCCACCGAGGACGAGATTTACGATCCCAGAATTGCTTGTAAAGGGAAATATCGGTCTTCCACCGATGCAATAAATGGAAATATTATCTATTTGCTTGGTGTGAGTCTACTTCGAGTAGCTCATGATTTTGACTTACCAATTGCCCCACCTTTATACTTCTCATCTCTTTTCTTCTACCCCATTGGGGTTCATGTTGGAGTGGCGTTGTTTCGTCTTTCATCCGAAAATGAGGACGCTATATTTGACCCCGGTATACATTTATCGGGTTTTTAAAGTACTCCACGTACTTTTGGGCATTGTTTATCATGTAAGCCCCACTAAAAATGACCATACCATGATTATCCCTAAATGATCACATTTATGGGGATTCGAGTCGAGCTTTTGACTCGGTTATCAAAAACAAGGTGCCTCGTGGGGGATTCTCATGCTTATCCTTGTAAATATTATCGCTTTCTTAGTTTAATGTAACGAGGGGACTTGTGCTCTTCCAACCTTTGTTCTGTGGTTGTTTGTGATTGTGATTTATTAGGTTCATCGTCATCATTGAATCCTCTCGTGTTCGTTTTACGGATCACTCGAGCTTCGATCGTTGCCTTTGGAGATTCCGATATCCGATGATATCCTTTTACGTTCTAACGTTTATCTTATTAGCATAATTCATAAACGGCTTTTAGGTTATTCGTTTTACCCTTTCCATGCTCGAGATTAAGCATTCGACTTCGTCTCTAGTATGGGGGTGTTTTCACCCCTAGACTCGAAACATTGAGGACAATGTTTAGTTTTAGTATGGGGGGTGAGTAGATACTTCACCTTGCTTACGTCAACACGCAATCCAATATTCATCTTTTTGTTATCGTTTTATGCAAAATAAGGCTAAAAATGGCCAAATTTTAAAAATTTTCTTCTTTTTCATAAGTGTTTAAGACACGAATGTAGGTTTTCCGATGGTGAGAATAAGAGTAATTTTTGACTCGACCGTGCGTGTTGAGCACTTAGCTTCGATTCCTTAACTTTTTAGGCTAAGTCTCTTAAATGAGGACGAGAGATGATAGAGTTATTTATAAGTCTCGTAATCGTCACGATCTCATGTGTAGTAATTATTAGCTTATTCTCCCCACGCTTTTGATAATAAATTGTTAATAAATATTGATTTAGCGGTTTAGTCACTATTGTTGGTTTCTAATTTTTTTAGTAGCTTCCATGTAATTAAATTGGGAAAACATTAAGGTATCGCCAGCGTCACGGTTTTGAAGTATTGGCACCCGAATAATCGAAAGCTTCACCTAATAATAAGATTTCAAGTGCTCACCTAAATTAAGCAAAAATTTGAAGCTCACAAGGCCGAAAAATCTATGCCCAAACTGAAAGTGAATCAAGCCTTAATCTTTGAAGCTTTAAAGATCCAAAATTCGCTTTAACGTGAGGATATACGTCTTTGGCTAATAAAACCACCGATGAGGCGGATAATAAAAGGCAAGGCAAGACCGAAGTCATAATAAAAGCTTCATGGCGAAGTTGAATCAAAGATGGAGGTAAACCAAAGATAATAAGGCCCTTTCGTTAGGGGGCATATAAAAGTCTTGGTAATAAGTCTCATGTTCAAAACCGTTATAAAACCGTGTTTATCGATCCTTCTTGTTGACTTAATTTTTTGACATCGTTGTCTATTAGGGTGAATTATTAATTTAATGATTTTGGTTACACCGTTAAGACTCTATTTTAAGATTTAATCTCTATTCACGCATAAGTCAATGATGTATCCTCGTGATCATTAAGACAAAATAAAATATAAGAGATACCAAGTAGGAATAAGGGAGTTTAGGTTCGTAATTAACACTCATGAGATGTGATCGTGTTGCTAACTTATAATAACAATGATCTCGTTACACGCTTAGCATGGAATTGGGTGAAAATCGAGGACGACGAAATTATTTCTAACGAAGCATTCACGTGTTCTTGTTCTATGATCCCAAAAGTCACTTTCTTGTGATGAAAACAATACATTATGTCTAAAACACGTGTAGTAGTTTATTTAAATTTATGTCTTCAATAAATGTCATCATAAAATGAATTTTAGAAGTGCTATGATACTTAATTCTAGCATTGCGTGGGGACACGGCAATGGTTTAGTATGGGGGAGTGATGAGACTGTATTTATACATAGTCTCATCGTCTAAATCGGGCTTAAAACGCTTAAAATATCGTCCAAATACCCAAATATATGCTTGTGTTTGTTCATTGTGTAGTTTAGGTACGGATATCGTGAATTCACCAAAAGATCAAAGGAATCAAGCAAAAACGAACACGGGAAACGAAGTCACACAAAGAATCGGGCACACGAATGGAATTTCCAAAAATACCCTTGAAGTTTGAAGAATTGGCAAAATTGGTCCCTCAACTTTTGAAGACTTTTCAATTTAAACCCTTGTAAAACTCATTATTACACATTGGGTCCCTTAATTGACAAGAGTTTGCATGAATAGCCCTTGGACATTACATTTATTGCAACTTTAGTCCTTATTCAAAGTTGGAAAATATGTTGTGCCAAAATTGACAAGAGGATCAAACTTGTTATAAAAGGAATTAAAGGTTTTGGGCTGTTTATTACAAAGTAACTAAAGAAAGGGAGTAGAAGGACTAAAGTTGCCCAGATATTGAAACCCCATCTACCACTCCCAGCTCTCCACGTCACCCCACCCAATCTTTTCACCCAATCACGTTGCACCCCTCCTCCACGTATGAACCCACTCACCCAGTTTATTAAAACCATTATTTAAACTTTTTTTAAATCAAAGAAAACGTGGGAAACATATTAACTTAACCCCAAATTAGATTTAATCACATGTTCTTTCTTCCCTAACCCACACGAACCCTAAATCCTAATCACCCACAAATCAAAGGGTTATGGGCTGATTATTTCCAGAAAACTAATTAACACCACCTTAAACCAATCCCACATCTCAAATCACCCCAAACACACCCATGTGGCCATTTTGGACCACCCCTGCACCCGTCATTGTCCACATTTTCCAAAAACCCGACCAAATCAACCACCCACACATGTTCCTTCCTCCCAAAGCCAAAACAAACGGCTATGATCACTCCATAACAACTGGCAATCACATGGGCACGATTTGACCAAGCTTTTCAAGATTCCTTCAGGGGCAAATTCGGATTTTCAAGCAATTAGGGTTTAGGGTTTCCTTTTTTCTGTATTTTTTAATCATGTATCTATAATGATCTATCTAGTTGTATATAAAGGGTGCATGTACCCTTTATTTAGCTTGTTCCAGAATTTTGTATTTTTTCAATTTTATTAATGAAAATGAACAAGTTTTAAAAGTATGCAAATTCTGAGTTCTACTTTTATTCAGCTTTCTTAGTGTAAACAAATTTGAGTTAATTGCAAGTTTAGTTTAAAAAGTTTTTCATTATCTTTCATTTATCCAAATTTTCAGAAATACAGATTGTGAATCAAAACCTTATGGAAGTGAAAATGGAAGTCGGGTTTTGAGCTTCACAATCTGTTTTGAAAGTTGTTTTTCATACTGAAAAGATTTCAAGAGTTTGGTGGTTCCAAAAGTTGTTGCTTTTTAAGATTTTATCAAAAATCTTTCTTCTATTTTTTTGTTAACAACTCACTGTAGCAAAAGCTACAAGCCAAAAGCTTGTAGCCTTTGCTACTTGTAGTTTTTCCCCTGGTTGTTTGTTGTGTGCAGGTTCACAAGGGTTGCTTTATTTAGTTTTCAAGATATATAGGGTGTTGACTGGGCAGTCAACACCACCATCTGTCTACATCAAAATATAAGCCATAAGCTCACTTCCTTGCACTCATAAGCTCACTAAGCTGGTGGTATCCAAGGTGTGAACTTAGCTTGAACAAGTTGAGTGAGGTACTTTGTTGAACTCCCTTAGTAATCTGATGAATTGTGAGGATAGGATGTTTAGGACTCGTTGATGATTGTTTCTTTTATGGTTTGTTTAGGTTATTTTGGTATTTGTTGCCTGTTTAAACTGCTTGATTTGGTTACTTAGTCATAATCTAGTCATTTGCCTTGTTAATTTTAAGTTTTAGAAGTTAAGGGGGTGTTTGGATTTGGGTTTTAACTGAGAATTATGACAGAATTTGGTGTTTAATTCAGTCTAGACAAATTCCTTGTGATAGCTATAGGTCATATCAGTATTTGCTTTTAGGTTTAGATAGGATTTATTAGAAGTTGCAAGTTTAAATTTTGGGTAATATAGCCAAAAATCAGAAAATCCATTTTCTGTGTTTGATTTAGAGTATTTTTTTCATGAAAGCTTGTAGATTGTTAGATATAGGTCCATCTAGGATTTAGATTACCTTGTATGCTATTTGGTTAAGCTTGGTGCAAGTTTTTGAGCTTTAAAAATCACTTTTGTGCCAATTGATTCAGATACTGTTCATCAGCAAGCCATAAGCTACATCAGTGACTGTTTTTAGCTAATTTCGTGTGGTTTTTGTGTTGCACTTTGTGTGTTTATAATTTTTGTGACTCCCCACAATCCAACTGGTTGTGGGGGTGCCTTTGGATCCAAGCAAAACCAACTCAATCACAAGTTACAACCCAAAAAGTGCCCAGACCCACGTTTTCTGCATTAACAGTGGGAACCCAATTCCCACTGCTAGTGTATTCAGTTCCCCCTGCTTAGCATCTGGACAAAAAGTCCCAAAGTGTCATTGTCAGATTTTAGATTTTTTGTCTTTTGTGGGCTAAAATAGGTTTTAGACTTTGAAACCAATTTCATTATTTTTCTTATTTAATTTTCGATTTTTCTGTTTATTTTATTTTTATGTTACTGTTCACTTGCTATTTTTTTAATTTTAGCTTTTTAATTCGTTTTATTTTATTACCCATTTTGTCTTTTAGTGCAAAAATTCAATATTTTTCAATTTTAAAATTTTTTCTTATATTTAGAAAAATAGTTTAACATTTTTAGTTTAAAAAGTTTTTACTGTTCATTTTTTTAATTAATTTTTATAATTAATTTAGTTTAATTAGGGTTTAATTATTATCAGTTTTGTCTTTTAGTGAAAAAATTTACTTTTTTCAAACTTTTTCATTTTTCTACTGTTCCTTAGTATAAATTAGTATTTTTAAAATTGTCAAATTATTTTTAGCATTATTTTATTATTTTTTATGATTATTTTAGTCTAAAAATAGTTTTTAGTGATTTAAAAATAGAAAAATAGTTTTTAAAATTTAGAAAAAATACTTTTTAGTCTTAAAATAATATAAGTGAGTTATTAGTTCAATAAAATAATATTTTGGGCATTTTGTTAATTATATTTAATTTTAGGGCTTTAATTAGCATTAAAAATTGAATATTTAATTAATAAAAGGTTTTAAAATATATTTGTTGAATTTTTATTCTTATTTATATTATTTTAGACTTAGTTTTAATTTTTAATTAATTTTTAGGCTTAATTTTTAATTTTGTCGCGTTTTACGTAATTACGTCATCGTTTTACGTCATTACGTCGTAGTTTAATCGTAGTCGTAGCTCGTCTTTAAATTTTCTTTTCTAAACCAAAAACGACACTAATCCAAACTTGATTTTATATATTAGCACATTAGTCCACACACCTCCTTCGAGAACGAACTTGCATTTATTCGGTTTTACGTTTTTCCTAAAGCGTATAACTTAATACTTGCCGCTCATACGCGTTTTTCCTAAAACGTGTACGATTTACCTACATCAGAAGCCAATCAATCCTTGAACCGCTTACTTATTTTCCACCACAACCCGCATGGAGAACAACCTAAAAACTTCACTTTTAAACATTTTCTATGGAAATCTTTTTGGACAACTAAGTACTATAAGGCATTCAACATATATAAAACCTAGATTTGTATAATTGCAATTGTATAGAAAGTATATGTATATATACTAATACAATGGCTAGGTGATCAAGCAACTAATCATAACCTAACGGGTACGGCATGGGCTGACCCATCTAATCTTTGGTCTAACACGCCCCCACAAGCTAAGGATGGACAACAACCTGCAACTTGGATCTTAGAAAGAGAAATCGAGGAGTTGGTAATAGATTTGTAAATATATATGCAATTTGATCATGTGTAAATATATGTTGAACTCGAAGATCCCCTTGAGCAAATTTTTTCCGAACAAAGTGATGATCGATTTCCACGTGTTTAGTACCCGCATGAAAGATAAGGTTAGCTGACAAGTATGTTGCACCAAGATTGTCACACCATAGTATAGGCATTGAAGACGAACAAATACCAAGCTCATAAAGAAGAGCTTGAAGCCATATGAGCTCATCAACTGTGTTAGCAAAAGCTTTGTACTCAGCTTCTGTAGGAACATGAAACTGTACGTTGTTTACGAGCGGTCCAAGATATAAGGTTTGAACCAAGATATACAAAACCTCAAAGGATTTATATAATTGTAATTGTACATTAGTATATATACTAATATAATGACTTGGTGATCAAACAATTAATCATAATCTAATGGGTACGTCATGGACCGACCAATCTAATCTTTGGTCTAACAACATAAAAATCATACCTTTAACATTTTAAACATCAAAATCTTGATTTTAAATAAATCCATGAACAGCCAGACCAAAGTACAAAGAATTCAAATCATAGATAAGATAAAGAAACATGCACCTTCTCTAATATTAATTTTAAAATATTCGTAATCATAAACACGCTAAATGGTACTATATCTAGAGAGAGAAAGTGAAATGATATGAACTTTTAGAAAGAGAAAGAACATGTGTTACTACATGATAAGCAAATATGGAGAGTGGTATTTATACAAGTGGTAATTAGTTCTTGTGGGCTTTAAAAGGTCTTATATGGGCCGGGTCGTAACCATCTTAAACATATATAGTAGTAAATCATATTGACTACGAACAAGAAAAACGTTAAATTTGATGGAGTAATCGAGACTTTTTTGTTCTTAACATTTAATATGTAATCGATGTTATCTATCACATGTGATAATACTCTTATTAGGAATAAAAGGGTTAAAGCTTTTTATGTGACTTCTTATTTTGCTCAAAAGCAATGCTAAACTAAAGCAACACTCGTTTGATTTTGAGAATATTTTTGAAACATACGTGCTAATAATTTATATAGATATACTCTATGAAGCAATGAAGTATCATGGGTAATATTAAAAGGTTAAAATGTATACTTATTTGTTAATATAACAAGTGATATTAGACATTAACTATGTTTATGAAGTATCACATGTGATATTAGACATTAACTATCTATAAAAAATCTACACAACAGTGAAATATGACATCTGATATTAAAAGGTATTCTTGTTTGTTTATGAAATATGATATTAGACATTAAGTATGTGTAACACCCCCAAAATAAGCTCAACGGAAGCACACGAGTTTTGGGGCCTGTTACGTCATGATTATCCGAGAGCCTAATCCAAGAGAACAACCACTATGTCAAAACCACAATACAGACTCCAAGTAATCATATAGTCAAGTACCTGAGAATACATGCTTAAAATGGTCAACATAAAGTTGGTGAGTTCATAAGTTTTATTAAAATGTTTATGACACTTTAAAATTTTATAAAGTCCACTACCGAAAGTAGTATCGTAAAAGTGTTTAGAAATTCAGAGTTTCACAAAAAAAGTAATGCTTACCACAAAGTTCAGTCATAAAACAACACTTAGCAAAAGCATTACAGCTAATACAAAATAATTCAGTTCATAAACAAGTTCTAGTTCACGTTCGCATGCAATAGCCACATTCAATGTTTCATAACAATATCATATTCTAGATTCATATCAATATCAATACGAGATCATAGTCAATATTCACATTCAATATCAGTACAAGATTCTCATTCAAGATCATAACAAGATTCGCATTCAATATCAATACAAGATCATAGCAAGATTCACATTCAAGATCAATACAAGATCATAGCAAGGTTCACATTTAAGATCAATACAAGATCACGGTCAAGATTCGCATTCAAGATCAATACAAGATTACTTTAAAGATTAATTGGACCGCAAATAAAATGTTTTAAAAGCATATGGGACCATTATAGGTGATATAATGTCAAACATATGGGAAATAGTATGCGGGGTAGTTATGATAGCACTAATCTCATGACACTGAGGTTAATGGCAAGTACGTACAACTGATACACAAATGAAATATAATATTGTGCTAAGTAGGTGTCTAACTCGTAACCACCTAGCAATAACCTTATGATATACATCCGTTTAGCATGGAGATGTATATGAACACCCGGACGGGAGTTGTCAAACTCCAATAGATCTATCCATAACATAAGTGCCTACTCAACCAGAGTAGCTAACGGTTCATGATAAGGGGACTAATGGGATAACACTACCTAGGCTTCTCCATAACAATGCTTCCGTGAAGTGATAAAAAAACACATTTTACGTCCATAAGCAAGCAACATAACATTATCACGATAAGGATAACTTAAACGAATAAATCAAGAAAACATGTATTGCATTTGTAAAAAAGCAACAAGCATTACCTTCGTAAGATAACTCCAGCGAAGTAATTCAAGAAAACAATACTTTTGCATCAACAAAAGATGTTACAAACATTATCACACCTCAAATATGTTAAGCATATAAAGTAGATCAAAAGAAGGTATGACTTACTCACATATTCATAATATGTAGCATACAATTCTTCAATGGTATAAACACGTATGTATCAAAAATAATACTTGGAAAGTATAACCACATATGTATCATAAACAATCATGAAATGTATAAACAAGTATGAGACATCAACAAGCATGCATCTCCCCCAAAAGAGATTTAAAACATTTATAAAGCAATTCCAGAAAGAGGAAGAGGCGGTATGAACTCACATCGATGTTGACAATTAGCATAAATGCAATTACCAGTGCACCATAACGCAAAATGGAATTGCTCGATATAAGAAATTGTAGTCTATCTTATCGACTGTTTCCCACTATCCGAATCGATGCATCCAAGTTACCCGATGAAAGATTTAATCAATACTACCAATTGATAAACCGTTTAAATTCCATGTCGCAATCGTTCGGTTGTCAATTAAGTAAGATGAAGCGAAAGATACCACAAAAGTATGAAATATATATACTTAATATATATTGCACACAGAAGAATGGAACATGTATATAATGCATAGTTTGAATTATATAACGAGAACAAAAAACACACGAATAACTCGAAGTGCACATGACACGCGACGTGCATTAAACCAAAGAAATACGAACATCACATGAATAAAATAGTTCAAATATACAATGCCTTGAAATTACTTTTTAAGCAAGAAAAATAAATGAAACCACAATGATTCGACATATTTTCAAAATCACCCATTAATTAAATAAAGCTCGTTTTATAAAATCAAGCACACGTTTTAGAGTTACAAACGAAGTTTCAAAAGTATATACTATAGTTATGTGATTTTATAAAATAACATTTTATAAATCATTTTTCTTTACTCGTCAATTTAATATCCCTTAAAACGTTTAGTTTCTAAATAACATTTATGAAACTAGCAAATATCAAAATTATAGAATTTCCGGGATGATCTATCCGTTTATATAACATTTTTCATAATCATAAAATATGATATTTTTCCTTTCACAGTCAATCCATGTTTCAATTGTCCACATATTTTATTATATAAAAATTATCGGTATCGAACCATAACAAAATAATTAAACAAACCAATAACCGACACTCAACCAAACACTTTCAATTATTTAGTTCTCCATATCCTAAACGCTCATTGGGCTCACAAAACTCAGAACAAAACGCCCCCAAATGAGCAGTTAAACTCATGTCCAAAACTCCTTATGAAAGCCTTTGTTAGCCTCAAAATATTGAGTCAAACAAGAATGTTCGATCATAGGTTTCTATTGTAATATTTATTAGAACGTTGTAATAGGTAGTTAATTAGTCGTGGTTCACGCGCTTGGATTTAAACTAATTAAAGTCCAAAAGACAAGCCCGACCCAATATATAGCCCATTAAAGCCCGCATGTGGGTGGACTATATATACTACCCTCCTAGCATGTTAGGAGGGTGGATGGTCATTTGTAAACTCATTATTCCTAATCTAATATTCACCAAGTAAATCACCTTCTCTCTACTTTCTCTCACTACTTTCTCTCTCTAGGAATCCATCTCTTTTCATCTATTTTCTATCTCTAATCATCTAAATAATATGGGACAACATTTGGTATCAATCGCCACAGGGTAGATTGTGTTTGGTTGTTTGGTTTGAATTTGATTCGGTTGATTTTTCCACATAAATCATCCCGAATTAAATTGTGTTTAGTATTTTCGGGCTAGAAATCTTGATATAAATCATTTATATCGATTTGGTAGGGATTTGGTTTGGTTTTCGTGGTCAAAATCACAAGATTTTGAGGTATTTGGATTGTTTTTGAGTTACGGTTTCTTTGCCTCAAGAACATTCCGAAAAGAAAATTTTCAGTAAAGGGTTTATTATTCTGAAAAAACAGTTTTTCGGAAAAGGGTTTTCTATTGGGAAGAAGTGAATTTTCTGAAAAAGGGTTTTTTCTGAAAAAGTGGTTTTTCTGAATTTTTTTTCTGAAATTATCATTATTCCGAAAAAGATTCCGAAGATTTCAGTATTCTGAAGAAGTGTTTCTCTGAAAATCTACTTATTCCGAAGACACGTTTATTCCGAAGAAGGTAAGTTTCTTTGAATTTTTCATTTTCTTTGATTTTGGTATTATTCCGAAGATTATTCCGAAGATTATTCCGAAGATTATTCCGAAGATTATTCCGAAAAGTCTCATTTTCTGAAACAACATTTATTCGAAGATTATTCCGAAGATCCACGTTTTTCTGAATTCACCATTATTCCGAAGAAAGTGTTTTTACTGAAAACATCAATTTTCCGAAGATCCACGTTTTTCTGAAAACACCATTATTCCGAAGAAATTGCTTTTTCTGAAAACATTAATATTCCAAAGAAAGGCATTTCTCTGAAAATGTTAGTTATTCCGAAAAAAACCCCAACGTGTGATTTTTCGCTTTCGATTTTCTGGTTTCTTGTGAAGACAATTTTAGGGGATTTTAACATTTTTCATCGACAACAACAATCAACACACAAACACTTCATCGAATTCAAGTTTCTAGATATGGATTCTACTCAAGAGTATCGTGTCACAAACAACAATATCATGGTGGCGGGGAATAAAGAGAGACAACCAATGCTTGTATCTGGTCGATATGCTCAATGGCAATCACGTTTCATACGATACCTTGATACAAGACCAAATGGTGATGCCTTGAGGAAATGTATTACTCATGGACCATATGTATTTAAGAAAATCTCAAGTCCTCCAAGAGCAGCCACAGATACTACTGATCCAATTCCTGCAAGTGAACGTGATGAAACAAGAGCTGATCTCACACCTGAAGATTATGCTTGGCATGATGCAGAGAAGGAAGCCATCTATATGGTTCTAAGTGGGATTGGAGATGACATTTATTCCATGGTTGATGCTTGTCCTACAACACATGAAATGTGGACTGCTATTGAACGCTTGCAACAAGGAGAATCACTCAACAAACAAGATATCAAAACAAACTTGTTTTGGAATTTTGGCAAGTTTACTTCAAGGGATGGGGGAATCAATTGACTCTTACTACTCCAGGTTTTATAAGATGATGAATGACATGACAAGAAATAATCTGCAAGTCTCCACCATGCAAGTCAATGTTCAATTTCTTCAACAACTTCAACTCGAGTGGACACGGTTCGTCACTTTGGTGAAACAACAAGAAAAGTTAGACGAGGTCTCATATCATCGACTCTTTGAAATCTTGAAGCAATTTCAGAATGAAGCAAATGAGATTCAAGCTGAACGTGTTGCCAAGACGGCTAATCCACTTGCTTTAGTGACTACAACTCAACATGTTCAAGGTCATAACTCTCGTGCTCCTAAGTCATATTTCACTACATCATCTTCACCACGATCTTCCACATCATCTAAGTCTTCATCATCCACAAAATCTCGAGGTAAAGTGCCAAGAGCACCATCACCACCATCTGAGTCCTCATCTGAAGAAGATAGTGATGAAGACCAAGCTCCAAAGAACCGAGAGATGAAACAACAAATTGCTTTCATAATGAAGACTTACAAGAAATTGCTTTCATAATGAAACAACAAATTGCTTTCATAATGAAGACCCACCAACAACAATCTTCGTACATCATCTAACACAAAGAACCGATATGTTGAGAGTCCTCCAAGGTATGACACACGTCGACGTGGTGAAAGTCCTTCTAGGTATGATCGACATAATCCAACACATGTTGAGGGTTCTGCAAGGTATGATCGACAAACTGCCAAGTATGATACTCAGAGGATTGCTGCTGTTACTGGGAATAGGGACACTGTTGGAAGTCAAGTGGTTCAGCAGAGTGGGATTCAATGTTTTAATTTCCAAGGTTATGGGCATATGTCAAAGGAGTGCAGGAAGCCGAAAAGGGTTAGAGACTCCAGCTATCACAAGGAAAAGATGCTGCTATGCAAGAAAATGGAAGCAGGGGTTATATTGTCAGCTGAGGAAGAAGCAATGCTTGATGATACTGATGATGAAGATTCTGATCAAGAGCTCGATGCACATTACTCGTACATGGCAAAGGTTGAAGAAGTTCTCAAAGTCATTGAAGATGACAATGGACCTATCTTTGACACTGAGCCAATCGATAAGGTACACACTACTGATGAATATAATGTGTTTGGTAATATTCCTGAGCATAGTGATCTACCCAATGCCATTAATGACACGTGTATGATGGAAACGGTTGATAGCAATAACACACCCGATTCATCAGACATGTGCAATAATGAGTCTGAGGATGATCAACATGCAAATGAATATAATGAAGAGGAACGTATTGCGCTTGCTAATTTAATTGCTACTTTACAAAAAGATGTCACTGAAAATAAAAAGAGTCAAAAGCAATTAAAGAAGGAAACGCTACGCTCACTCAAAGTTTTGAAGAATGCAAAGCTGCTCTTATAAAATCTACTGAGATGACTGAAAGCTATAGAGATGAGCTCCTTCAGAAAACCAAAGAGCTTAAGGGGTATAAGGGAAGTGCGTTAAAAATTCAAAAGGACGATTTTGAAAACAAATATAATACCACTCTTGAGTTATTAGCTAAAGAGAAGCGTCAATATAATGTTTTCTTAATGGATGAACGTCAAAAAACGTACCTTGCCAATACCAAAGTTAATGAACTTGAACAAAAGCTCTCTATGACCACTACTGATTCAGCTAAAATTCTAGAGGATAAGAAACAAGAGGTTGATGCGTTAAAACAAGACTTCAAAAGTAGATATGATAAAGAAACCGAAAAAGTAACGAAACTAGAACAACAAGTCGAATTTTTGAAGAACGTTGTTTATAAAACGCATGATTCTATTCAATCCGTAAGAATGCTAGCACCTCCATCGATGTTTAAGGGTCAAGCTAGCTTTGCAAGTCCTGAGTACCTTGCCAAAGCTCAAGCTGCGAACCCGTGTCTTTATCTTGATGAGACTGAAAGAACCGATCTTGATTGCATGCCTGTTAGTGCCGATAGTGAATAGACTGCCCTTTAAGATGATGATAGTCAACCACTTGTCAATAAGGAGTTTGTGAAACCATATAATTATGCTTATGAGAATAGTCTTTATGGCCTTTTCAACAAACAAACTCAGAAAACTCGTGAGGAAGTGTTCCTAGAATGCAAACAAAAGAGAATTCAATGGAAGAAAGCATTTGCCCCTAAGAAATCTAATGTTTACAAATACGTAAACTACCTCCCTATAGATGAATCTAAAAGAAAGAGTAGGAAAACATTAGGTATTCTTAAACACCACATAGATAATGTTAAATCTATTGTTGAAAGAGACTGGGCAAAACGTGAAAATGTTGAGTGGACACGTCCGATTCCTCAAGATATTACCTTGCTTGTGAAAGAACTCTTAATTCCTAACACGACGTTGATTAAACAAACTGTTCTTCAACTTGAGGAGTTCATTCAGACTGAAATGTATGATGATTTAAAATATGTTGAATCTCTTGAGAAACACATTGAAGATCTTCAAATGGAGAAATCTGATTTTTCAGATGAATATGATTTACTCTTGCAAGAATGCGTTTCTAAAGATGTTGTGTGTGCTTATTTTACATCTTGTGCTGATATTGATGAATATTCTGAAGTTGCATGCCAATATCTTGATAAAAGCAAAGAATGTGAACGTCTTGAAATTGAGCTTTCGAAACATAAAGAAAATGTTGACAAAAAGGCTTTTGAGTTACTTCAACACAAAACTGATTTCCTTCAAAAACATTGTCATTCACTTGAACTTGCTTTGCAAAAAGACGTTGGTAGTTTTCCACATGATAATAAATTGCAAGAAAAACTTTCCCAAACGTTTCGAGAAATGAATGAACAGAATTTTGAAATTAAAGGGTTGAAAGCTCAGTTACAAGACAGGGACAGAGCGATAGCAGAGTTGCAGAAACTCGTTGCTAAAATGGGTGGGAAAATCGTGGAACCTAGCATAAAGAAACCTGTTGTTAGACAACCCATTGCTTCTAAAGTGAATAGATCCTCTATCTTGGGAAAACCATCTGCTTTATCAAATTCCTCGTTTGTGAAACCTGTGTTTGCCCCCAAGATAGATGGAAAGGAAAGGTTCCCACAGAATCAAACCATAAGGAATACTATAGCACCAAGCGTTAAGCACAATAATGTGATTAAACCAGGGATGTATAGAATGACCACTAAGCCCACAAACAAAATTATTCAATCGCCTCAGACTTCTAGAAACACTAATATTCGTGTGTCTTCTACTACAGGAATAGTCTCCACTACTAGTGTTAGCCGGCCTCAGCTTAAGAGCACTCAAGTGAATGATAAAGTATGGAAACACAAGAATCAAGGGAAGATGAAGGAAGTAGAAGCACACCCTAGGAATTTGAATGTTTTTAAGAATAAAAAGTCTATAATCGCATGTAATGACGATATGAATGATGTGAATGATTTGAATGCTATGAATGTGAAATTTGTTTGTGTTAAATGTGGCAAGTGTGCTAATGCTAATCATTCTATGTGTGCTATGAATAAAGTCAAAGGCGTAGCTACTAGAACTAAGAAGCAAGTTGCGATGCCTATTAGAGCTAGTAAACCCAAACGCAATGTGAACCATTCTGGTGCTACCCCCACTAAGAAAAGTAATGCATCAGACTCTACCACTAAGAATCCTAGAAGCAAAATTAAGGAATTATATGAGTCTGCTAGCAAGTCTTGGAAATGGTGGTTTGCTAATCAATGTCCTCCCGGATATAAATGGATGCCGAAAGCTAGGACAGAAAATGTGAAAACGAGTGTTAGTTTGCCTTTAAATGTTGATAAGGACACTAATGATTCTACTATCACAACTACTGTGGTATCTAATTCAGCAAATGCTCCATCGTGTTCTAACTCTTCTGTAGGTGATACAAATAATTATCTTCATACTGGACTCCGGATGCACGAAGCACATGACGGGGAATCTCAAGCTTCTAATTAACTTCGTGGAGAAGTTCCTGGGAACGGTCCGATTCGGAAATGATCAATTTGCACCGATCCTAGGATATGGAGATTTGGTTCAGGGGAATATCACGATTAAAAGGGTATACTACGTCGAAGGGCTCAATCATAATCTTTTCTCGGTTGGTCAATTTTGTGATGCGGATTTGGAAGTTGCTTTCAGAAAGAAGACATGTTTTGTTCGTTATTATGATGGAAATAACTTACTTACCGGTACACGGGGTACTGATCTTTACACAATTTCACTTCAAGACACAACTTCATCAACTCCAATTTGCTTCATGTCTAAAGCTTCAACGACTCAGGCATGGTTATGGCATCAACGTCTTTCTCATCTCAACTTTGATACCATTAACTTGCTTTCCAAGAAAGATATTGTGAGAGGCCTTCCAAGCTTGAAATTCATCAAAGATCATCTATGTTCTTGTTGTGAACTTTGTAAAGCTAAACGAAGTAGCTTCAAAACAAAGACCACACCAAGCTCTAAAGGACGGTTAGATCTTCTTCACATGGATCTGTGTGGTCCCATGCGTGTTCAGAGTATCAATGGAAAGAAATATATTCTGGTAATAGTCGATGATTACTTACAGTACACATGGACTCACTTCTTGAGGTCCAAGGATGAAACACCCGACGTTCTCATCAGCTTCCTTAAATTGATACAACGTGGTCTTCAAGCTCAAGTAAAAGTGGTTCGTACTGACAAAGGTACAAAATTTTTGAATTCAAAACTGAGAAACTATTTTGAAGCCGAAGGGATTGAACATGAAACATCTATTGCTCGAACACCCGAACAAAACGGCGTTGTTGAAAGACGAAACCGTACCTTAGTTGAGGCTGCTCGAACATTATTATCCGCTTCAAAACTTCCACTGTACTTTTGGGCCGAAGCCGTTTCAACCGCATGCTACACACAAAACCGCTCCTTATTTATCCCAAGACACGAAAAGACACCATATCACATAATTCATGATCGAAAACCTTCACTCAAACACCATCATGTTTTTGGATGTACTTGTTACATTATTCGAGATGGTGAAAATTTGGATAAAATGAAAGAGAAAGGTGATGCATGTATTCTTGTGAGATATGCAACTCAGTCTAAGGGGTATAGAGTGTACAACAAGAGAACAAAATTGATTGTCGAGACCATTCCCATTTGATTTGATGAATTGCAAGAAATGACACTTGAACAAAACAGATTAAGTCCCGATCCACAATGACAAATGACTTCCGTTCACAACCGCACGGAACTCGGAACTCAAGACCACAACAATGAACCGTCAAGTTCAACGCTGGTTCCAGAACATGTTCCTAGAGCTGATATGACAGTCGACACGACAATTAAAGAGTTGGAAATGTTATATGGACCAATGTATGATGAATATTTTACGGGGGAGAAACAAGTTGTATCGAAGTCTTCCGCTGTCACTCATGATAAGAATGATGATACCGATCATCGTCAACAACCGGATACAACTTCATCTACTTCAACACGGGTTGCTGCAGATTTACCTCCTCAGAATATCACTACAACATTCGATCCTACAACATCCACAACTACTGTCATTGCTCCAGAGAACACAAATCAAGCAAACAATGAATTATCTGACGAAGACGAATTTATCAACCCATTCGGTACACCGGTACACGAAACTGGAGACTCTTCTACTCGCCATGTTGATCCGTCAAATATGCATACGTTCTACCAACGACATCCTTCAACACATCATTGGACCCGAGATCATCCTTTGGTTCATGTCATTGGAAACCCTTCACAGCCCGTTCGTACAAGACGACAGCTTCACTCCGATGGCGATGTTTGTATGTTCGCACTCGCAGTGAGTTCAGCCGAACCGAAAAACATCAAAGAAGCCATGGCTGATCATGCTTGGATTGAATCGATGACGGATGAACTTCAACAATTTGAAAGACTTAAAGTATGGGAACTTGTTGACAGACCATACGATGTAACACCATTAAATCTTCGATGGATCTGGAAAAACAAGATGGATGAAGAGAACACGATTATCAAGAATAAATCTACTTTGAAGAATCATTTGCACCAGTAGCTCGAATGGAAGCGGTCAGCATTTTTCTTGCTTATGTTGCACATAAGGGATTCATTGCCTATCAAATGGATGTAAAGACGGAGTTTCTTAACGGCCCTTTGAAGGAAGAAGTCTATGTCACGCAGCCGGAAGGATTCGTCAATCCTCATTATCCTGACAAGGTGTATCGTCTCCACAAAGCACTTTATGGACTCAAGCAAGCTCTAAGGGCGTGGTACGACGAGCTCTCGAAATTTCTGGTCTCCAAAGGTTTCTCAAAAGGTTTCATTGATTTAACTTTGTTCACTTATAAATATGGGGATGACATTTTGCTTGTGCAAATTTATGTTGATGACATTATTTTCGGGTCTACAAACCCAAAACTTTCAAAATGGTTTGAAAAAGTAATGCACAACAGATTTGAAATGTCTATGATGGGCGAACTTAAATTCTTTCTAGGAATTCACGTTCACCAATCCCCAAGTGGTATCTTTATTAACCAAGCTAAGTATTGTCAAGAGATAATCACAAAGCATGGTATGACATCATGTGACCCTGTTGGGACACCATTATCAACCACATCCCTAGATGCTGATTTAGAGGGATTACCATAGATCAAACGAGATATCGTTCCATGATCGGGTCCCTCATGTACTTGACAGCAAGCGACCTGATATACATCATGCTACATGATATTGTGCACGATATCAAGCACGACCCACTGAAAAGCACCTCAAGGAGGTTAAACAGATCTTTCGGTACCTTAAGAATACCATTCACATGGGACTCTGGTATCCGAGGGAAACCGGTTTCTTTCTAACGGCCTATTCAGATTCTGATCATGCAGGGTGTCTTGATACACGTAAAAGTACTTCTGGTGGTGCACAGTTTCTAGGTCAAGACAAGCTTGTGGGATGGTCTTCCAAGAAGCAGGATTGCACGTCACTTTCATCAGCCGAAGCGGAGTATGTGTCTCTATCTGCGTGTTGTGCTCAAGTTCTTTGGATGAGAACACAACTCACGTATTATGGCTTCCATTTTGATAAAGTACCTATGTACTGTGACTCAAAGTCGGCCATAGCCATCTCCTGCAATCTGGTACAGCATTCCCGCATGAAGCACATTGATGTCAGATATCACTTCATTAAGGAACAAGTTGAAAAGGGTATTGTTGAATTATACTTTGTTGGAACTGATTACCAATTAGCTGACTTGTTTACAAAAGCTCTTTCGAAAGAGAGGTTTGCGTATCTTGTTAGGCAAATTGGTATGAGATGTTTGACTCCAGCAGAACTGGAGGTTCTGGCAAAGAAGCCTACTTGATTCATCTATCAAACATCTACCTATAAATATTAATTAAAAAGAAAAACACAAAATTAAAAATCTTTGAAAATCCAAAAATATTCTTCTCGATATGTCTTTCAGTATCGATAATATGGACGTACCTAGAAATGTCGCTCAATAACGACACGGGTGTGTACATAAAGCTTGAATGAAAGTTGTAAATATTTTTCAAAACATGTAATTTCTATCTTTTAAAAAGGAAATTGTCTATTTTGGACAATATTTCCAACAACGGGTAGAGCAATGTTAGAAATACGTTTTAACGTATATTAGAAGTATCGGTCACTCCACAATATGATTTATGTTGTAATAGCTCGTAGTTAACAATTAGTTAAATGTTACTTATTAAGTTAAGTAAGAACCGGTCCATGGGCTTGTCATGGACCGGCCCAAGCCCAATGTTTGCTTGGAGTATAAATACCCCTTTCCACCATGGAAAGGGGTTGGTGGTTGTTCACTTTATGCTTTCATATTAATAAAATCATACACATTTTCTCTCACTTTCTCTCTCTAGTTTCTCTCACTAGAAAACATCAACCCACTTCATAGATTCATAGGTTATCAATATTCTACAAGCAATCTATCTCGGGTTGAGCTTGTCACAAAACATTCAATGTTTTGAGCTCAACACAATGGTTTGTAATCACTTTCAGATTGCAACCCGAATCTACATTCACGGGGGAGTTTACGATTTCGTGCTCTTACCCTCAGCAAAAGAAGAGAAATCTTCTTACACTTGAGTGGATATGTCAAGACATTCAAACTCTATGAACTCAAGTTTATGCTTTAGAAAAACCTTTTAGACAAAAAGAATTGATTTTTCAAAAAGCATTGAACACAATTTTTTCAAGAATTTCTCAATGATATTCAAAATCTTTCAAAAATTGTATGTTCAACAACTCCTTTCCTCAAAAGTTTAATGTGGATCATATCCTCGAAATGACAATTCAATTGGATCATTTTTTGAGGGGGAGAATTTTAACTTCATGCAAAAGATTAACACATCTTTCTCCCGGAGATTTTCAAGACTATTTTTCAAAATATATTTTAATCAAATTTGGTATCTCTAATATCAAAAGATTTTATATATTAGCGATAGGGAGAGAAAATGTGATTAAAATGTGATCTAAAGACTCAAGCACTCATGGTTACGATCAAATACCCACAACATCTTTAATTCATGACGTTATTGGTGTCAAAAGGGTGGTTAGGTTTAAGTCCTATGATCCAACCAGAACCGGAGGGATCTTCCCAGGGACAATCCAATAGATTATTAGAAGTCCTTAGGAAAGATGGAGTAGAATGTGATCGTAGCTGAATGCCGACTAAGTACTGATGCTAGCACTGGAACAATCACAACAAGGTGCTAGTAATGATGTCTTGGTAAGCATTGAAGGGGTTGAAGAATGAAAAAGAAATGTAAGGATAAAGGGTGTAAAGAAAAAAGCCCTCCATATAACTTAGGCAGAAACCGGGTCAACTCATCATGAAGACAAACTCATCATGGACCTAGTGATGTGAATCACAACCCTTTCCTAGCTACTCAGGTTTTTCTCAAAAGAAGTGTGTTTTATTGTCACGGAGTTAAACACGACTTCTATTGACTTTCTCACTCCGAGATAGTTGATATTGAATAGGTGGCATCTTCTCCAGCCTCCGACCACTAAAAGTGCACAAATCGAGTCTAGAGCCAAAAGATCAATCAAATCTCGTTAGGACACACGGATGAAGATCAAGAGAGTCCTACGCTATATCCTTGTGATATTGCTAGAACACTTAGAGTGATACTACTTAGTATTCACAATGATGAGTGGAAATCCTTCCAGTGTTAACATCAAACAGCACTGCGGTAGGTCATATGCAAGATTCTTTATGAATTAAACATATGTAAAACTGAAAAGCAACAATGGTTTGATTCTGAATTGATTCAAACTCGTTTCAGGTTTCTACGCAATATCTTTATGGTCTTGCCAGAACATTCAGAGTGATATTCATTAATATTCACAGTGACGAATGGAAATCCTTCTAGCGTCAACATCAAACAGCGCTACGGTAGGTGACTTGTGAGATTCTTATGAATCAAACTTGTGTCAACTGGAAAGCAACAATGGTAAGATTCTTAATGAATCAAACTTGTTCCAGGAATTTGAATTGACGACTTTAATCAAGCGGATATTTATCCAATTGATTCACTCTTTATGTTCGCAGTCTTGCTTTGAGACGGTCGAGTAAAGAGAACGGCTAGTACTGCCTCGAAACCCTGTCAAGGAGTTTCTTAATTGAATCTACCTAATCACAGGTACGGTATTTAATATCGTATAACGGTCTTCACCGACCGGAGGTAAAACGCTACCGATTTAGGACGAATGTCAAAGCCATTCAGTCTGTGTCTATGTGTTGTCTCGAGAAGGTGGCGTCACGGTGTACTCAGCAAAGTCAAAGGTTCAAAACCACATATTAATGCCCAACGACTTATTCAAAAATTAATAGTGTGAGCATGTGGATAAAGACACAAGATCGTAAGATGGCAAAGACGAGTCAAGAATGATTTGAAGATCTCAAGATAAAAGACAAAGTCGAAAGACAATGATAAAGGCTCAAAGATCACAGCATGAAGGAACAAAACTACTATTACACGTTCAAGACTCATTTATGACGAAATTCATAAATCTCCATTGGAATCTAAATATCAAAGAGGAATGACCTCACATTGGGGGAGACTGTTAGCCTCAAAATATTGAGTCAAATAAGAATGTTCGGTCATAGGTTTCTATTGTAATATTTATTAGAACGTTGTAATAGGTAGTTAATTAGTTGTGGTTCACGGGCTTGGATTTAAACTAATTAAAGTCAAAAAGACAAGCCCGGCCCAATATATAGCCCATTAAAACCCGCATGTGGGTGGACTATATATACTACCCTCCTAGCATGTTAGGAGGGTGGATGGTCATTTGTAAACTCATTATTCCTAATCTAATATTCACCAAGTAAATCGCCTTCTCTCTACTTTCTCTCTCTAGGAATCCATCTCTTTTCATCTATTTTCTATCTCTAATCATCTAAATAATATGGGACAACAGCCTTAAACACAAATCCAAGCAAACTTTACGACAGATTTATACAAAAAAACGCCCCCTTTAGGCTGTTAAACAACAAAACAAACACACCTTTGAAATCTTAATATATGCATTAAGAACTTTTTATGGCCGGATTTATACAAAACACTAATATTGAAAGAGATGAGATATAAAAACACAACAAATGAGCCACGAGCCCAACATCTCCTTGGTGTGGCTGTGGAGGAATAACCGGATTCGAAAACCACGTTTGGTGGACAATTCGGTGTAAACAAACACCATATTACAGGTGGCTGACCACCATGTCGTGGTGATGATGGTCGCGGACAGTGGTTGTGGTTGTGATATGGTGTGGTGGCTGAGATAGTGACAGTGGTGGATGGGTGGCAGCGGGGTTTTGGACGACTGATGTAACAATTTTTTACAACACTTAGGAAGTTGGTGAGTATTAGTAAACGTAAACTAAAACCGAAAGTCGAGATCATTCCTAGCAAGGTGAAGTGTATTTTCCAATTCATATGTTTTTGGATTAGTCACGGATTTGGGAATGAAAGGGTTTAAAATTAAATACGAATCTACACTATGACGGATAAAAATAAAATCGAATTACGCGGGCACGCAAAACGGTAAAAAATAATATTAAAAAATACAAAAATTCAAAAATTTTAAAAACTTAAAAACTAACTAATTTTAACTTAAGTAATTCAAAAATGAAATTAAAAATCTCTGAAAATGGGTTTTTGGGCCTTGAAATGGGCCAAAACCGGGTACAACAAACCTTAATAAGCTAAAAAGCCGAATAAGAAAAACTTTTGAAAATTGAAAATGCAAAAGACTAGTCTAACTAAAAATAATATTTTAAACAACTTTTTCTAAAGGCCCAAAAGCTCAAATTGAGCTTATCACTCACTTATAAGCAATAAGCTATCTTATTACTCCTTTAAAACCCCAATAAGCTTACAACTTATTGTCATAAGTTGAAAGAAAACACACACCACTATTTTGACCTAACTAAGACTTAAAAAAAATGAAATTTGAAAAATATTAATAAATAAGCTTAAAATGAGCAAAAAGCAAAATCCACTAAAAGCCAAAATAATCGTTTTTGAGAATTAAGCCACTAGAAGACCTGGATTTTTTCAAGAAGCTAGGAAATAAGCAAAATAAGACAAACTAAGAAAAGTACAATAAGCCTAAAACGATAAGTCGTGGGAGTCAATAAACGCTTGTTTAAAATGAAAACGAAGTCGAATCCTAATGAAATCTAAACCAAATAAAATGAAAAGTTGGAAATGTGAAAATAAGCTAAGAAAAATGATATATACTAAAAAAGAAAAGTTGTTGCTCAATCTAATAAGCTTGAATAAGCAAATAAGCAAACTGGTCAACTTTGTACAATTTTGACCAAAAAGTCAACTTAGAGAAAAATAAATAAAAATGAAAATGGACTTAAGATAAGCTAAAAGGAAGTGATTTGTGTTGATGTTAAAGAGGTTTTGAGGTTAAAACCTATGGCCAAGTTTGGACAGTTGCTTGTTTATTCACTTTTATGGACATATTAAGCCCCAATATAATAAGTTGGCTTATATTGGGGTAAACATAGTTCAAAATAGCAAATAAGCACTCAGTACCACACCATAAACACACAAATAAGCAGGAATGAAAAATTAAAGCAAGAAATTACACTATACAACAGTTAACCTAAAACAACTTTGTTTTAGGTCTCTTGATGAAGTTTGTATTATCAGTAGAGCTCAAATAAGCTGTTAATTCACCAAATCACTTCAAACAGATGTAGAATATGACCTAGGCTAATTGATTACCAAAATTTAAACCCTAAAATTACTTCTAAGTGCCTCTAAATCTTTATGATATGAATGACAGTGCAAAGGTTAAGTTTGTTCAAATTTATTACTTAAATCAAGTTCACAAGGCTCCTAAGCACCTAAGAGCTATCAGATAAGTTTAGGTATTACACAAAATCTCAAGTAACTCACCATTCAACATATGAGACAACAAATAAGCTCAAAGTCCTATGTTATCAGATAACAATTGCAAAATTTTACAAAACACACAAAGTTGATTTTTATACTAAAGGACATGAAATAAAAAGCTGATTAATACTATCCTGTAACTATTCTAAGTGTGTAGAGGCAAAACAACTAAAATGCTACGTCACTTAGGGCTTCACCAATTAATCCCAAACACCATTAATGTGGACAATTAACACTTTTTCACTATGAAACTTAAGATAACAACTGAATAAGCAAGGGTAAAAGCATAAATATGTATAAAAAGCATAAAGGAAGATAAATAAGCAGTTACTCAACAAATACTTTCCCATAAGCACATAACCATTTAAGCATATAAACTATAAAGCAACTAGGGGAGTTCAAAGTCTTACAAATACTTGACCTACATCCAATCCAAGTTGAGCTTAACTGGTGCAACCAACTGGGTGTTTTAAAGCTTAGTGAGCTTATGGCTAGGGATTATGGTTTATGGTTTTTGTTAGTGGTTCTACAACAGAACCAAAATATCATTGATTGAAATGAAATGAGGTTGAAAATGTCGTTACACCTGAAACAATGAAAACAACAATCAAGAAAAGTACCACAATAAGCTCATATAAGCTCATCTTATTTGAGCCTATTACTACAGTTATAGAGTAAAAATAAACATAACTTGGAAAAGAAATTGAAAACCTTTGAAAGGAACTTTTGCAAATAATTTAAAAAGAACAGGAAAATGTAACAAAGGCTATAAACTAACTCAATAAACTCTAGTTGTCATCTAGAACTAATGAACAACTTACAGCTTTTGGGTCTCAAAGATTTTTAGCAAGTCAGTTGAAAAATCTTTGAAAAACAAGAAAAGTAAAGTGCAATTTAATTTAAAAGACTGAAATCAAATGAGACAAAAAATAAAATTGGAAATCAAAATATGAATTATTCATAATTTTTAGTTCATAGAAAAATTCGAATTAAAATTTTTGGAACAAGAACTGAATAGGCTAGGTCTAGTCTATTTATATACAAAGTGGGAAGATACTAGAAGCCTAAAATCCTAATGAAAAACTTCCAACAATGCCCTTATGAAGATTTTATGAAGCTGCCTTGATTCAATGTCTGAATTTGCCATCTTGTGATCTTTGTGATGATAGCAGTTGTACATCTTAATCTTGGCCCTTAATCTTGGTGTGGAGACCACTCAAACAAGTCTTGGTCGTTGATTTGGTCCAATCTCTGGAAAAGTGAAAATGGTGGGCGCTACATGTGATTGAGGAGGGACCATAGGTGAGATGGATATGTTTATGGGCACGTGATAATGTTAGGGGATAGTTAGATGATAAATCCCTTAACTCAATTTAGAAAATCCCCTTGTGGTTTTGCTAATTTAATATGGTATGGTAAAGCTAGGGTTTATGCCATGAGAGGCATTTTGATATGATTAGGGTGTGTTTAGGTGTTTAGCTCCTAATTTCTTATCATAAATTATGTTTAAAACTTGGGCTCATTAAAAAAACGGGTATAGGGGTGGGCTTTAATGGTTGGCTGGTGTTGGGTTAATTTGAAACCGGGTACAAACTATGCAAACATGGGAATTTTAGTCCTTTTTTAACTTTAGAAGAATAACTATAAGGCCGTTGTACTAGTTAACATTCCCTACGTGTTGTTATCATTCATTCAACTTTGGATAAATGTCATTCCAGTCCCTAGACTTGATAGAACTAATTATAAGGACTTGAAATGTCATATTTTCATTGTTCAAGGACTATAATTAATCATTCTTCAAACTTTGGGGGCCCTTGGTACTTTTTGATATTTGAGGGGTATAAAGTGTCAATCTTTAAAAGTTGAGGGACCATTCTTTTAAATATTCAATTCTTCAAGCGTATTTTGGTAATTTCACATCTGGCTTCAGTTCTATTGTACAACTTCGTTTCCCGTTTTCATTTTTGCTTGATTTTCGGATCTTCAATTGAATTTACGATATCTGTGCCTGTAAACACACAAAATAGAGAAATACAAGGGTATTTGGCACACATTGATGATATTTAATCCATTTTAAGTCCAATTTGGGGTATGAAAACATGTATAATTAGAGTCTCATCAATTCCTCCATACTAAACTATTTCCGTGTTCTCATGCAATGTTAGAATGAAGTATCATAGCAACTCTAAAATTCATTTATGGAACTTTTATTGAAAATTAAACTATCTAAATGTGTTTAAGACATAATGTATTGTTTTCATAACTTAAAAGAAAATTTTAGGATCATAGAACAAGAGCACGTGAATGCTTCATAGAAATAATTTTGTCATCCCTGATTTTCACTCAATTCCATGCTAAGCGTGAAACAAGATCATTGTCTTTTATAAGTTAGTAATGCTAACACTGCTCATATGCCTTAATCACGTACTTAGACTCCTTTATTCCTAATGGGTATCTCTTATATGATATTTTTGTCTAAATGATCATGATGATGCATTTTTGACTTATGTGAATAGAGATTAAGTCCAAAAATAGAGTCAAAACGGTGTAACCAAAATCATTAATTAGTAACCTTTCCAAATAGCTAACGATGTCAAAAAATTAAGTCGACAAGAAAGTTTCGATAAACACAGTTGTATAACGGATTTGAACATTTGAGTTATTACCAAGACTTTTATATGCTCCCTACCAGATGGTCTTTATTATCTGTGGTTTATCTCCGCTTTGTAGGGATTTGGTCTTGCCTTGACTTTTATTTACCCCCTAACCGGATGGGTTTTATTATGGCCAAAGATGTATATCCTCAACCTCGAAAGATAATTTTGGATCTTTAAAGCCTTAAGTTTCCAAGCCATTCACATAGATTTTTCGGCCTTTTGAGCTTCAATTTTTTGTTATTTTTGGGTGAATGACGTAAAAAAATATTATTGGAAAGTTTTCAATTATTCGGTTTTCCAATACTTCAAATCAGTAACGCTGGCGAATCTTAAATGTCTTCCTAATTTAATTAAATAGAAACTACTAGAATTAGTTAAAAACCAACAATAATGATCAAACCGCTATGTCAATATTCATTAACAGTTTATTTATATTCAAGGGTTGGGAGAAAAAACAATTAATTAAAACACATGAGTTTTTGAAAGAATACGAATACTCTACTTTTATCATAGTAACTTACAATCGACTTTATCATTTATTGTCCTCAATTTAATGAGACTTAACCTAATATAGTTAACGAACGAAGCTAAGGGCTCAACACGCCCTTGTCGAGTCAAAAATTACTCTTATTCTCACCAACGGAAAACTTACATTCGTGTCAAAACACTTATGAAAAAGAAAAAAAAATTTTTTTGGCCATTTTTGCCTTATTTTTAGAACAAAATGAAGAATAATGGAGTACGTGAAGACTTAGCAAAGCAAGTATCTATTTACCCCCCATAGTAAAACTAAACATTGTCCTAAATGTTTGAAGTCTATGGGTGAAACGCCCCATACTAGAGGCGAAGAGTCGAATGCTTAATATCTAACATGAAAAGGGTATAACGAACGATTTAAAAGCTGTTTATAAATTATGCTAAAAGATAAACATTAGTAAAAAGGATATCACCGGATATCGGATTCTTTAAAGAAAACTATCGAAGCTCGAGTGATGCGTGAATAAAACAAACACGAGAGGCTTCAATGATGACGATGATTCCTAGATAATCACATTCACAAACAACCACGAAAACAAGGGTCGGAATAGCACAAGTCTCCTCACATTAACTACCTTAGAAAGCGATAATATGTACAAGGATAAGCATGAGAATCCCCCACGAGGCACCTCGTTATTGATAACCGAGTCAAGAGCTCGAATTGAATCCCCATAAATGTGAACATTTAGGGACAATCTCTGGGAATGTAAAAACGTAAAAGGTTAGTGTTTGCCTCAAAGTATTGAGTCAAACAAGAATGTTCGGTCATAGTTTTATTATGTATCATTAATTAGAATGTTGTAATTAATAGTAGGATAGTTGTAATATATGGGCTTAATGGTTAGCTTAAAAGGTCTCTTTCAAGGTACTAAACATTTATTCAAGCTCGACCAAACAATATAGCCCATACAAGCCCACATGCGGGTGGACTATGTAGAAACTAGGGGGGGGGGGGGGGGGTTGAATAGTTTCTTATATAGACATAGGTTTTCAAAAGTCCTTTTCAAAAACTTAGACTTGAGAAAATATGTCAAATCTTTTTATACACAATATGGACAATGGATAGTGGAACTGAATTAATAATCACAAGTATATACAAGTAAATAATAAAGAATGTAAAGAGATAAGGAAAAGAAAGATCAAACCAAACACCAAGGATTTATAGTGGTTCGGCAACGAAGCTCACTCCCCGTACCTACTCCACTCCTCGATTACTCCTTACTCGAGAGTTCACTAATCAACAAGCTCCTTAAGGTGGAGAAACCGTACACGTCGCTTAACCGATTTCTGACTCTAAGCTAAAAGTCGAGCCCTAATCTTAGCAAGTAACAATCTACAACATTATACTTTAAGGACTAAGTATTAACCACACAACATACACAACTTACAAATAGACACAACTACTTGGATCTTCACAACAACAACACAAGAATGAAAAATAAATGTATGATCTTCAATGGATCTTTGAGGTAGACACAACACTTCAAGGATGAAAGTGTTCTTCTCTTTGCACTTGAGAGGAAGAGATGGGAGGAGAAAGATTCACTTCTAAACAAGTAGTAATCAACCAAATAATAAAGGATTTGAATGATTTAAGAAGTTGGACTGAATCTAGAAATTTATGTGCAAAAGAGGTGAAGAGAAAATCTGAGAATGGTCCACTATTTATAAGACAAAGCTCCAAGGGCTATCCCTACGTGTGGTTCCTTAATTGTGACCGCGGTTCCTTATCAGTAAGGAACCGTATAGCCATTTGAAGAACTGTGGGAGTAGACTCCGCTCCCTTTTGTCTTTTAGTGGGGTAGTCACATCTGGTGGAATATTTATCCCCATAAGATATTCCTAAACCATATGGAATATGCCATTTTCAAATTTTCAAATATTTAATTTAATAAAACATTTTCTTAAAAATAAAGTTTAATAAAAAACTTTGTCACATTTAATGGTGAGTTTTAAGAAAAATTAAATCCTTGATCACTTAGATAGGTTGAAAACTTGTTTGTTCATACCTTAAGTGATAATGGTTGAAATGAAAAATACTTGAACTTAATTATTCGTATTTCGTTGTTTTCGTAAATGCTTGTTTTTATATATTGTCGTAATCAGAACAAATCGAGACCGAAAAATGCAAGTAACGTTTTTTGGCATCATTGCATTAACAATCTCCCCTTTTTTGATTCCGACTACATAAACTCAATCACATGAAAAACAAGGTTTTCGAAGACGAGTTTATTTCATTTCTCTCCCTTTATCGAAGCAAAAAGGTTGCAAAAGTCTTTGTATAAGAAAAGAATCGGACTTTGCAAGTGCTCCCCCTTGGTTCTTACTCCCCCTTGCTTGGGGCACCAAGGAACCGAGCTATGGTGACAAGCTACATAGAAGGGTTAGAAGAAGAAAAAAAACACCCAACATAGATATAGAAAAGGTCACACAATAAGAGAAATAAAAGAAGAAAAAGAGAACCAAGATCCATAAAAAGTCATGTTAAAAAGAAACATGAAAAAGATACAAGGAAACAAATCATACAAAGATGTATGAAAAAACAAAACAAGCCAAAAGAAAAGCATAAATCTAATCCTAGTTAAACTAGAACTCTAAGATTTGCTTGAATTAGATGTCTTGGAGATAAGCAATCCACATGCTTAAATAAAAGACAAGGTGGTGGCAGAAGGAGGTGGTGGTGGCTTGGTAATGGTCTCATAGTCATAGTGAAGAGGAGGCTTGACTAGGAGGCTCTTGATGTAATTCAACTTCTCATAGATATGAGCCATAGAAAGACGTTGATATTGACAACAATGACAATATTCCCCATGATGCATGACATTATCATGTGAGGGTGGAAGAACACAAAAGGGTAGTGGTGGAAAAGGAGAAGTTCCATAATCAGTATTCTTAGAAGAAGAAGAAATATAATTTTGAGTGTTCTTGTGGAATCCTAAGATTCACGTGTGTGATCTTCCGATTCTTCACAACATCACAGCTTCAAACCATAATAAATCACCAAAGAACACAGCAACAACCTTGATCGATCTAGGTTTTATAACTTTATGCAGCGAAACCCTAACTTGGGGTTTGTAAATCAACCTTAGCTCGAATCTTGTATCATTATGCATTATAACAGACACATACCACATAAATTTCTGCTTTTTATATCGATCTAGTGTTTCGGGGATGAAACCCTAAATCTTATTCAATAAAAAAACAAAAATAGAAAATTTTATACCTTCCTATGCAGCAACATTAGACGATCTATAACTCACCCATAACAAATTAGTTAGACGATCGCTCCGATGTGATTCAAGACATATATGCCAAGAACCGACAGCAAAAATTTCACGACGATCCAATGGTTAACGAATGAGTTATTGCTGTTTGAAAACGGCTGTACAGTGAGATTCAATCATAAAACCATGGACGAATTTTTAAGCTTCGTTCTTCGACTCGAACACCTTGTTGATCCTATCATCGAGAGCCACCCACTCTGATACCAATTGTGGAATCCATTATTCATGGATCGATTAAGCCTACTACGAATGCATCATGTTCATATGATTAACATAAAGGAATAAAACATAATACATAAACAAGGTGTTTACTTTTCCAACGTTTATTTCTCATTAAACATTAACAATCAAACCAACTAACCTAGAAGTGTTTACAAGATCACACACGTCTAGAACATATGACTTTTGCTTTATGACTACATTGTGAATAATCGGAATGAATATTCACGTAGGGTGTATGTGATTATATACTACACATACCCCTTCTTACAAGAAATCTAATCACACTAGAAGTCCCTCCATCTTTTGCTAATAAGTCCTCCTTGTTGTATGACAGGGCTCCATATTCTTGTAAATCTTTCTTTTTGTATATAAGTCCTTGTTTCATTATTCTTGTTTTGTCTCATCAAATTAATTCCCAACAGTTCTTAGGTGAATTTGGATTGAAAGATATTGGGGAAAATGGAGGAGAATCATGGCTTTCATTTGGTGAATAAGACATTTTGATTTGAGAAAGGATGCAAAATTCTTAGGGTTAAGTAGAGAAAGCACAAGATAATTTTAGGGTGGTCAAAGGTTTGAAATAAAGATTCCAAAAAGTGTTTGATCAAATTTGGAGTTTCAGAAAACTCGAATTTTGAAGTCTTTGTCCGTGGTTCCTTATCTCCACATGCGGTTCCATATATATATGGAGCTGTGGGTTATTTAGAGAACCGCCTCCAAAGGTCGTGTTTTGGAGGATGAGGAGAATTGTCCAATTCAGCAATTCCTAATTTTCTAGTCTAACTCATCATAGAGACATGCTAAAAACAATAGAAGACTAAGAAATACACAAGAACTCAATAAAAATATTTTGACAGATACATGGATTTAAAATAAAATCGATGTCGGAGGTGTGTTAATCTAGACACATAGTCATGACACAATGATCCTCCATAGTTTAGTTTTGTTATTGCTATATTTGAGAGACTCATACATATGAACTATGTATGCTCATATCAATAGCAAAAAGCCATGAAAAACATTTGTAGATTGAATTAACAATGTAAAAATATTTCTCGACCATTTTCGAAAGAACTTTGAGAATTTTGAAAAAGAGGAGAGGAAATTTGAAAAAGAGTTTAAGAGACTCAATAACTCAAAGAAAGAAAAGACTCAAAATAGAAAAATATTCGATTAAGAAAATGCACAATTAAGGTATATGTTCCATCAAACCTAGACCTAGACGCAAATAATTAAAAGGTTCCCTCTTAAGTGGCTTAGTGTTAATCCCATTCAATCCATAGCACAAGATTTAGAAGAGATATTTAGAGAGAGAAAGAGAAGAAATTTAGAGAGAGAAACAAGAGAGATTTTGGAAGGTTTATGTTTACTAGAAAGAGAAAGTAAAATGAACCAACACCCTCTTCCACACATGGAAGAGGGTATATATACCCTAGGCTTTGTTAGGCCGTGGGTTGAGTAACATGGGCCGGGCTTGGCTTTGTCTTGGGCTTACGCCCCTAACTTATACAATATTAGCTTAAAGTCCAAGCCCGGTTTTCCCGACTAACCTATTACAATACACGACCAATAACGACTAAGATGACCTATTACATTCTTGTTCGACTATATAAAATATAGGGCTAATAATCTCCCCCAATGTATCGGTCATCTTAAAAAGCATAAGATGATTGAGTGAATACATTCTTGTAGAGGAGATCTTCATTCTTTGGTCTAGTATCTTGGTCTTGATCTTGTTTGCAATGGCTTTGTTCCTTCATGCTTTCGTGATCTTTATCTTGAGCCTTTGTCATTTGACTTTGAGTGCTTGAGATCTTTATCTGTGCTCCTTGTGACTAAGATGACCTATAACATTCTTACATTCTTAGGTATCTTGATTATCGCCATCTTGTGCTCTTGTGACTTCTGAATCGACATCGGTTAGTACACAGCTACACCACCTTCTTGATATACAACAACATATATAGACACGGATAAAATGGATTTGAACATTTCATCCTAACTCGGTAGCGTTTTACCTCCGGTCGGTGAAGACCGTTAGACGGTATCAGATACTGTCACACCCCACCATGGCGGAATATGGGGCGCGACGTATGGATATCATCACAACATGGCGTTTCTATAGAGATAACTAAATGAAATAAGAAATGTCATAAATGGCGACACAAATGTCATGACAATATCTCAACATGCAGGAGTCTAGGTAAATAGGTAACAGTACTACCATTTACCCGAGACAGACAAATAACACAAACATATCAAACATATAGGTGCCAACATGCATCACTTATAAAAAAAAACATAAAGGTAAACTAAGAAGGAAACGGGGATTCTCCTTCTATATGCATTCCTAAGCTTCTCCAATCCTAGCCATTTATGTTCTCATGCTTAACCATAGTATCACCTGAAAGAGACACTAAAACACGTCAACATAAAGTTGGTGAGAGTCATAGGTTTAGACTCCAACACAAGACAAGTCATAAGCTGTGAATACCATAAACCAATAAACATATGGACAATGCGCTACAATCATGTACTAACAACTAGCATTCAAGTTCAATCAATCATTACAATTCCAAGGCATCACGCCTTACCAACAATCACAATTTCCAAGGCATCACACCTTACCAACAATCACAATTTCCAAGGCATCACGCCTTACCAACAATCACAATTTCCAAGGCATCACGCCTTACCAACAATCACAATTTCCAAGGCATCACGCCTTATCATTAACCATAGGTCCCATAGGCACCCATACACCTATGTACCTTTCCAATCCAGATCACACACAAACAAGAATCACATAGCAGTTAATCACATAAATGTACACACAAGTCCATCTCAAACCTTAAAAACATTCACAGCATTAATTTAGAAAATAATTCAACACAGTGTCTCTTCCATCCCATCTGGAAGTAAAAAACAATAGTAAACATGGGACTATGAAACTCACCTGATAGCTTCTTCACAAGTCCTCGCACTAGCAACAGGCTAACAAACCAAAAACACGCAATCAATATACGAACCAATCACTAAGATGGCTCATTAACCTATGATGGACATCTAGCCTATTCCCACATATTTAACTCATTGATAAACTCTAATCACCCCATTACCCTTCCTTAACAAGTCCTTAACTTGGTTAAGTTTAATAACTAACCCGTTCATATTTTACACAAATCAGTCCCAGTTTTTAAGTCTCAAAACTTTAAGTCAAAAGTCCACTTAAACATACCCATGGTTTCTGTAAAAGGAACATTCATACCCTTACATATGTTGGTTAACACCTCCCACTTTCCCTAACTTTAAAGCTACTTTTAAGGCCCCGATATACATATATCTACTTTTGTCATTCCAGATTTCCTGATTTTAAACGTACTAAAAGTTTGTTACCATTAAGGGGTCTTACCCTAAACCACAACCTTAGCCCAACTGCAGATACTTACTAAAATATATAAACCGTCTCTCACGTTCGTGAGAAGATCCCAATGCAACCCTAAGTACCCCAAACAACCCAAAACTTAAAAAGAAAACAGGCTGAATTCAAAACTGTTTTGACCTCCGACTGTTGTAACCTGTTTTTGACCCTCTTCCCGACCTCCAATTTAGTTCTCGTTTCTTGCATTAGAAAGCCACTTTAAATACCTTTCCAGGGGTACTTGGATCGTAAAATAAGAGTTTATAGAACTCCCGATATGATCAAAACAATTGACTCAAAAATCTGCCCAGTTTTTAAAAATGGGTTTAACAAAATCAACCACATTAATTAACCCTAATCCCTCTAATTACAAGCCCTAATTTATGTAATCATTATGAACTCATTATTATAACATTAATTCACTGTTTTTAAAATTAAACCTAACTTAAATCCATCATAAGATGATCAATTAAACATAAAAACAATTTAATTAAAAAGATTTAAGAAGGTTTTACCTTTAATTTAATGGAAGATGAAGAAAACCTAATTTTTGAAGAACCCTAATTGGCCACCATTGATGAATTTCGGCTAGAAGATGTTATGGAGGTTAAAAACCTGATTACTATAGTTATGAGTTGGGTTTGGTTAAGTCCTAAAGGCCCCCTAATCCCATTACAAGTCCATTGGGCATGTTTTGGGCTTTTCCCTTCTTTCTTTCTTCTTTGGTTCGTCTAAACCGACCCAAACACCCCTAAATTCGTTTTTTTTTTTTTATTATTTAATATTATGTTATTAATATTACTTTAATTTTCCTTAATTTATTTCAGCTCCTAAAGCTTCCAAAACCACAAAACCGTAAAACTAGTCAAATTTACGCGTTTTACCGTAAAAGACGTAAAATATACACTTTTAAAAAAAATCTCAAATTTTGAAATAAACTTTATAACTAAGTCCTAAATGACTTAAAACCATCCCAAAAAATATTCATATGACTAATTACCTCATCCGCGACCTCTAAATGCTAAACCGTAAATCGTAAAAATACGATTTTCTATAATACATATACGTATACTTAGAACCACCAAATAACACCATCTCACTTCATAGTCACTACCATGTGAACTCATGAACATGAAATCATCACACATCGTTTCATTCACAAGGTACCCCGTACCGGAAACGATATCCAAACCACAATCTATACACACCAATAAGCACATAAACACGTAAAGACACGCAACTAGCACAAAATAAAACTAAGTGACGAACCTAAAAACCAGGGTTGTCACATCACTCCCTCCTAATAGAAATCTCGTCCCGAGATTTACTCCTTAGGATCAAACACACAGACAACAAATCACACGAGGATACTTGTTCTAAAAGAACTCCTCTCATTTCCACGTGAACTTTAGTTCAAGTTTCAAAATACCACATATACAAACCAAAAACAATTAAACTCATTGCCAAACTCTTGACCTCACAGTCAATAAATCTCCTAGATGACTCTTTGATAAAACAAAAACTCTCATTAACACAAGTCCCGAATAACCGTACATGCAAAATGCATTCTCAAATAACCTTTACCAATCTCAATACATGAAATGTATCATGTATACAACTCATTTCCCCCAGGAAATTATATGCTCATAAGCTAATGGTCCGATCTTTCTAAAGATCATAAATGGACCTACAAAACTCTACATCAACTCTTCCATTTTACCAAAACATACCACCCGTTACTATGGGTGAAACTCCCTACATAACTTTGTCACTAACTCTAGTGGTTTCCTCTTTTTCTACATATGATTATCCAAGCCACGCAACTTACAGGTTGGCGCGTTCTCCGCTTTAGACAACTCAACTCGTGCAACCTACACCCTTCATCCAAATCACCCTAATACGTCATCCGTATTGTTCCAGTTTGTCTCTGCTTCACTTTATTCTTCTTATTCCATGTCTCATCAACCATACTTGCCTTTCCCAGATGGTACTTGGCCTTGCAATTTTCTTTCATCACTTAACTCCACCCATCACCTTTGCCAAAAGTTCAATCAAGATGATTGAATATGTGTTGGAGACGTTCATGATCCGTATAGATCATTCTCCACGTCTCGTACACCAAATTCCTCTAGCATTCTAGGCAGATATAACAATCCAGCCCCACTAACTAAGTCCATCTAGTTCTTCTAAATCTTCAGTTCCTGCAACGTATAAGCGATCGCCTTTCTTTGTCGTCCTCGTACGCGTCCAAATCCTTGCTCCACGTATCGTCATGCTTCGCGAATTCATCCGGTCCTTCCGATAATGCCAAGATCGACTCATTATCCAATCCACCTCTTCAGCCTCCAAAACGCTTCCTCATCCTTCTTCACTTCGCCCCTTGCTGGTTCCATGATAAGCTATCATCTCTAACTACTCATCATGGTAAACTTAATACTAAAAACTCACACTCGAAAATCTCACGTATAACTCCACTCCAAAACCAACACATAATTCACCTCACTCTCCTTCTCAGATTTGAGTAGTTCAAGATGTCGTCGACGCTCCTGATGACAACTCGTTTATACAGGTTCATGCACACTTGGTTCATTGACACCATGAAAACCGCTAGTGCTTTGGTGAAGCCAAATACATAAACGTAAACCCAAAGCGTTCATACAACATCCTTAGTAGTTTCAACTATGTCCTCCTTGCACCCTCTCTTAGCGGCAATACGAATAAATGCCTACCTCGTTCTACTTGCAAAATTCTACACGCATCTTAAAAGACCGGTACTTCCTCTCATCAGACCACTCAACCTCTTTCCACATCCAATCTGCTACTAAGCAACTCAACTTTTATCCGGCATTCCTTGCAATCTCTAACAGCTCTTGTTTTTAAATCACTCCATCAACGATTTGCCTTAGAAGGGCACTAACTACAACTCCTCTCACTTCTCCTACTTTCTCCATTTATGGTTCTACCTCACAGTAATAGGCAAACCTACTAAATTTCAGGAAATTTTCGGAAAACTTACATGCCCTACGAACAATCATAAATACCTTTGAGGTATTACTTCCCCTTCCAACACTCTCTATGGTGCGTTACTTATGCTAATATCCCACAAATCTCTATTCATCTCCTTGGTACTCCTAAGAGACCTCATGACCACACTAGTTTGTCTACGAACTTCTTTCCTCCCCACTAAGGGTATTCCGACCGTTCTCTCATGGTCACCTACTTAAGCGTGTAGGCGTGACCAAGTCTTTCATACGACTACCTCAACGCTCCCGAACAATACAAAACCAAAACTACATCCTGAATCCATCAGATACGATCAATGAGTCAAACCAACGGATAACTAACGACATTTCACGTGCACCAATTAAAACAAGTCAAAAACCCTGAGACTCAAAAGAAAACTCAAACCCAGAACATGTATCAATTCAAAATGACCAATGACAACGAAAAATAATCCAAGAAACACCCAATGGCAACCAAAACATATTACGCCCCGCAACATATTATTTAAATCGTGCAAAAGACCGACCTTTCCAAAAGAATATACTCTTATTTATTATTATTATTATTTTTTTTACCTCCCTACATCTATGTGACTCAAACCATCTACAAACAACCTTCTAGGAGATCTCAAAACTCAACCCAAGGACTAGGTATCCCGTGCACCCCAAATAAAAATAAACTACTATTCAAAACTCAACCTTGAACCCAACACTTGTACAACAATTCCGACCGGTCCACTGACCTCCCATGACTATACTTTCTGAATATTTGAAAAGTACGTTCCGAGTACATAATTTTTGGCTTTTGAATCACTCAAAAAGCTCTAAAAACGAGCAAGTTATGACCGAAACAGTTTTATATTAATGAAAGATAAAATTGTATGTGAAATCTTCATAAACTCAATTTAACCTTGAATTAATAATTATAAATGACGTGAATCGGTTAAACCCAATTATATAAACTATGTAAGTAGAAAGAAATTTTACTTCGCTTTGTTTTAAAGAAAGTCTTTTAGAATTTGAAATAAATAAGTGTTGACTAAAAAGAAATCTTATGTTACATCTTGTTTCAAACACGACCCCAACACCTTACCCTTATTTTATTGAATACGACCAACTATCTAACCCTATACTAGATTTCCAAGTCCCCTTTTTCCATATACCAACCAAAAGAAATGTAAGACTCAACACAAAAGATTTCATTATCTCAAAAGAAATCCCAGGTTATTTCAATAGACTTAAAACCAAGAACACCGTTTTAAAACGTACACGTGAAATACGAAACTCAAAGAATACGCTACAAGACACAGTTCAAAAGATTCAAAACGTCGTTAAAACTCCACCAAACTCCAGCACCATAAAACACGAACAAACACAAGGTACGTTCAAGTTATAATAACTAGTGAACGACCATATACCATAACTTAACACATAGTAGTATATATACATCCGCATATGTATACCTATTGAATCCCCCAAACATACTCGTTATCATACACGTAAGTCAATCAATCGCTTTATACGCTCGTTTTTCCATACGAGTAATCACCATCTCAACGTGCCACAACAAGGCATAAAGCCCACCTCCAAAACCAAACCATATCGTGTGACCCCAAAATCACACAACACAACTATAACCCAAAACATATAACACAAAAAGAACAATAGCCATATCGTAGGTAGCCATTACATAAACTCATATATAATACGTATACCCAAATTCTACATCTCATCATATACAAGCATGTACTAACCCTCTTTCATGCAACCATACTTGGGAACCCATTGAAGTTGTGGTACTTGTATAACTAAGTTGGCCACCATACTTATACAATTACCCTTTCCCCAATGCACTCCCTCCTATGATGACACTTATAAGAATCAATACAACATATAACACATAAATCCATCTACTCACATAAGCTCAAAACCACATAACCAATAAGATCCAAAACTCCATCTATAAAAATAACATAATAAAATTCTTGGAATACAGAAATCCATAGTCTAGCTAAAACAGCCTAGACTAAATCCAAAACGAAAACATAATCAGTTATAAGTCATGTTGCCCATAAGAGTGGAAACGGCTTAAATATCCTTCCTACCCATGTACTCCTAGTAACTCGAACCACCACACGAATCTTAGGGAACATGACTTAAACATCAAAAGAAAAAAATACTATACCTTAGGTACATAAAATAACCCAACAAAAGATAGAACTACCATGTACCAAATTATGTACTATAATGTACAATTTAAGCAAAATACGACAATGACTAGTGTGGACGATTATGGTTCAACCCGCACTAGTCACAACCCCAAAAAGAAAATAACATGTGGCTAAGTATGAACTTACTATGGTTCAATTCATACTAGTCAAAACATCACAATAAATAACATTCAAACACATCAATTATAATAAAATGCACACATACTCCTATGACGCCTATATGCAGGGACCCTTAAGCTATAGACTAGGCTACGCGACTAGGAAACCTAATTCTCTATAACCATTGGCTCTGATACCATTCTGTCACACCCCACCATGGCGGAATATGGGGCGCGACGTATGGATATCATCACAACATGGCGTGTCTATAGAGATAACTAAATGAAATAAGAAATGTCATAAATGGCGACACAAATGTCATGACAATATCTCAACATGCAGGAGTCTAGGTAAATAGGTAACAGTACTACCATTTACCCGAGACAGACAAATAACACAAACATATCAAACATATAGGTGCCAACATGCATCACTTATCAAAAAAAAAAACATAAAGGTAAACTAAGAAGGAAACGGGGATTCTCCTTCTATATGCATTCCTAAGCTTCTCCAATCCTAGCCATTTATGTTCTCATGCTTAACCATAGTATCACCTGAAAGAGACACTAAAACACGTCAACATAAAGTTGGTGAGAGTCATAGGTTTAGACTCCAACACAAGACAAGTCATAAGCTGTGAATACCATAAACCAATAAACATATGGACAATGCGCTACAATCATGTACTAACAACTAGCATTCAAGTTAGATCAATCATTACAATTCCAAGGCATCACGCCTTACCAACAATCACAATTTCCAAGGCATCACGCCTTACCAACAATCACAATTTCCAAGACATCACGCCTTACCAACAATCACAATTTCCAAGGCATCACGCCTTACCAACAATCACAATTTCCAAGGCATCACGCCTTATCATTAACCATAGGTCCCATAGGCGCCCATACACCTATGTACCTTTCCAATCCAGATCACACACAAACAAGAATCACATAGCAGTTAATCACATAAATGTACACACAAGTCCATCTCAAACCTTAAAAACATTCACAGCATTAATTTAGAAAATAATTCAACACAGTGTCTCTTCCATCCCATCTGGAAGTCAAAAACAATAGTAAACATGGGACTATGAAACTCACCTGATAGCTTCTTCACAAGTCCTCGCACTAGCAACAGGCTAACAAACCAAAAACACGCAATCAATATACGAACCAATCACTAAGATGGCTCATTAACCTATGATGGACATCTAGCCTATTCCCACATATTTACCTCATTGATAAACTCTAATCACCCCATTATCCTTCCTTATCAAGTCCTTAACTTGGTTAAGTTTAATAACTAACCCGTTCATATTTTACACGAATCAGTCCCAGTTTTTAAGTCTCAAAACTTTAAGTCAAAAGTCCACTTAAACATACCCATGGTTTCTGTAAAAGGAACATTCATACCCTTACATATGTTGGCTAACACCTCCCACTTGCCCTAACCTTAAAGCTACTGTTAATGCCCCGATATACATATATCTACTTTTGTCATTCCAGATTTCCTGATTTTAAACGTACTAAAAGTTTGTTACCATTAAGGGGTCTTATCCTAAACCAAAACTTTAGCCCAACTGCAGATACTTACTAAAATATATTAACCATCTCTCATGTTCGTGAGAAGATCCCAATGCAACCCTAAGTACCCCAAACAACCCAAAACTTAAAAAGAAAACAGGCTGAATTCAAAACTGTTTTGACCTCCGACTGTTGTAACCTGTTTTTGACCCTCTTCCCGACCTCCAATTTAGTCCTCGTTTCATGAATTGGAAAGCCAATTTAAATACCTTTCCAGGGGTACTTGGATCGTAAAATAAGAGTTTATAGAACTCCCGATATGATCAAAACAATTGACTCAAAAATCTGCCCAGTTTTTAAAAACGGGTTTAACAAAATCAACCACATTAATTAACCCTAATCCCTCTAATTACAAGCCCTAATTTATGTAATCATTATGAACTCATTATTATAACATTAATTCACTGTTTTTAAAATTAAACCTAACCTAAATCCATCATAAGATGATCAATTAAACATAAAAACAATTTAATTAAAAAGATTTAAGAAGGTTTTACCTTTAATTTAATGGAAGATGAAGAAAACCTAATTTTTGAAGAACCCTAATTGGCCACCATTGATGAATTTCGGCTAGAAGATGTTATGGAGGTTAAAAACCTGATTACTATAGTTATGAGTTGGGTTTGGTTAAGTCCTAAAGGCCCCCTAATCCCATTACAAGTCCATTGGGCCTGTTTTGGGCTTTTCCCTTCTTTCTTTCTTCTTTGGTTCGTCTAAACCGACCCAAACACCCCTAAATTCGTTTTTTTTATTTTTATAATTTAATATTATGTTATTAATATTACTTTAATTTTCCTTAATTTATTTCAGCTCCTAAAGCTTCCAAAACCACAAAACCGTAAAACTAGTCAAATTTACGCGTTTTACCGTAAAAGACGTAAAATATACACTTTTAAAAAAAATCTCAAATTTTGAAATAAACTTTATAACTAAGTCCTAAATGACTTAAAACCATCCCGAAAAATATTCATATGACTAATTACCTCATCCGCGACCTCTAAATGCTAAACCGTAAATCGTAAAAATACGATTTTCTATAATACATATACGTATACTTAGAACCACCAAATAACACCATCTCACTTCATAGTCACTACCATGTGAACTCATGAACATAAAATCATCACACATCGTTTCATTCACAAGGTACCCCGTACCGGAAACGATATCCAAACCACAATCTATACACACCAATAAGCACATAAACACGTAAAGACACGCAACTAGCACAAAATAAAACTAAGTGACGAACCTAAAAACCAGGGTTTTCATAGATACCGTACTTGTGATCGGGTAGATTCGATTAAGAACCTCCTTGACAGGGTTTCCCGGCGGTAGTAGCCAGTTCTCTTTACTCGACCGTCTCAAAGCAGACTGCGAACGTAAAGAGTGAATCATAAGGATAAATTATCCGTCTGATTAGAGTCGTCAATTCAGATTTCCTGGAACAAGTTTGATTCTAAAAGAATCGCACCATTTTTGCTTTCCAGTTTGTCACAAGCTTGATTCATAGAGACTCTTGCGAGTCACCTACCGCAGTGCTGTTTGATGTTGACACTGGAAGGATTTCCATTCGTCACTGTGAACACTAATGAGTGTCACTCTGAATGTTCTGGCAAGATCACACGGATTTTGCGAAGAAACCTGGAATCAAGTTTGAACCAATTAAGAATTGAAACTTAGTTGCTTTCCAGTTCTCACAAGTTTGATTCGTGTAGAATCACACAAGTTACCTACCATGAGCTTGTTTAATGCTGGCTCAAGCAGGATTTCCATCTTCATTGTAAATCGTATCACTCAGATGTTCTGGCAGTATCGCAAGGATAATGCGTAGGACTTGATTGTGTCCTAATGAGATGATAGATATATCTCTTTTGGCTCTAGACTCAATAAGTGCATTTTGGTAATCGGAGGCTGGAGCAAACTGCCACCTTTTCAATATTAACTAACTCGGAGTGAGGAAGTCAATAGATACGTGTTGATCTCCATGACAATGAGACAAGTTTCTTTTGAGAGAAACTCGAATGGCTAAGAAAGGGTTGTGCATCGCATCACTGGGTCCATGACACTTGTCTTCAAGATATGTGTTAACCCGGTTTCCGCCTAATTTGCATAGAATATTCAACTCCTTCAATGCTTACAAATACGTCATCACTAGCACCTTGTTGTGATTGTTCCAGTGCTAACTTAAGTAACTGGTCCGCATTCAGCTTCATTCAACTCCATCTTTCCTAAGGACAACTATTTCTAGCTATGGAATGTCCTTGGGTAGATCCCTCCGGTTCTGGTTGGATCATAGGACTTAGTTTCCTATCCTAAACCACCTTTTGACTCCATCGTTCCATCGTGGATAGTAGGTTGTTTTGGGTATAGATCGTAACCATAAACCATTGAAAACCATTCAAAGTGTTTGATAAAAATCAAAACCTTTAACACTTTGAAAGTTTTACATTTCCAAAAAGCTCCCCCTACACACATGCATCGATATACGAAATAGTTTGGCATGTGAAGGAAAGAGTTGCACTTGAGTCTTTAAGATCACTTGTTGCGATATATTACATTTTAATCACATTTTCTCCCCTATCTCTAATATAAAAATATAATATTAGAGATACCAATTGATTAAAATATGACAATTTTCTAAAAATCGACGGGAGAGAAACATGTGTGCACGCATGAATCATGGAATTTTTTCAGTCGGGTCGCTCCCCCTCAACAATATATGTGTGTCTTGAGACAAAATTTGACAAAATTTTAGAAAAACGACATCACAAAATATGTTGAGGTACGGAGATGAGATGCCTTTGCCGATATAATATATTGCATTTGACAATTTCATATCATTTTCAGAATGTGTTGGATACATAAAATATGACAATTTTGGAGATGTACCCAACAACATTAAAAGGCTTGATTTTAAAACGCTCCCCTCAAAAATTGATCAAAATAACATATGACATTTTTAGATATAAAAACCTATTATGAGGAAGAGAGTGTTGAGCACACAATTTTGAAAGATGTAGAAAAACCTTTTGAGAAATTCTTGAAAAATTGTGTTCAACGGTTTTAAAATAATCAGGATAGAAGACTTCTCTTATATTGCATAGGGAAAGCGCACTGAAACGTACACTTCCCTGTCGGGTCCGTTGTTTCATGAGCTCAAAACTTGGATTGTTTTGTGACTAGCTCATGACCGAGAAAAATAAATTTCCCGTTGTGAAGGATAACTTATCATCCGTGATAAACTTTCCTTAATTTGAAGTTCGAGGTCTAAGCTGACATTTACTTAGGAATCGTTTTTCATGAGCTTAGAAACTTTGAATGTTTTTATGAGAAGCTCATGACCGAGAAATATGAATTTCTCGTTGAAAAGGATAAGTTATTGTCCGAGATAAACTTTCCTTATTTGAGGTCCGAGACCTAAGCTGTGATGTGCTTAGAAGTCATTGTGAGAGAATATCAAGCAGCTTCATTTGCCAAAACCTCCAAGTCTTCTGGAGTCATATACTTCATACCAAGACGGCCAACGAGATACGAAAACCTATCTTTCGAGAGAGCTTTTGTAAACAAGTCTGCCAGCTGGTACTCAGTTCTAACAAAGTATAATTCCACGATGCCGCGTTCCACTTGTTCCTTGATGAAGTGAAATCTGACATCGATGTGCTTGGTGCGGGAGTGCTGAACCGGATTGCAAGATATGGCTATGGCCGACTTTGAGTCACAATACATAGGTATTTTATCAAAGTGGAAGCCATAATCCGTGAGTTGAGTACTCATCCAGAGGACTTGAGCACAACACGCAGATAGAGCCACATATTCTGCTTCAGCTGATGAGAGCGAAGTGCAATCCTGCTTCTTTGATGACCAACTGACAAGCTTGTCTTCCCCTAGAAATTGTATGCTACCAGAAGTGCTTTTTCGACTATCAAGACAACCTGCGTGATCAGAATCTGAAAAAGCTGTTAGATGAAAACCAGTTTCCCTCGGATACCAGAGTCCCATGTAAATGGTATTCTTAAGGTACCGAAATATCCGTTTAACCTCTTTGAGGTGATTTTGAGTAGGTATGGCTTGATATCGTGCACAATAGCATTTGGCATGATGAATATCAGGCCTGCTGGCTGTAAGGTACATAAGTGATCCGATCATACTGCGACATCGCGTTTGGTCTACGGGATACGAGTACAAGTCAGCGTCTAGGGATGTGGTCGACAATGGTGTACCAACGCGAGCACATGAGGTGATACCATGCTTTTTAAGTATCTCTTGAGCATACTTAGCTTAGTTATTGAAGATACCACGTGGGGATTGATGAATCTGGAGGCCTAAAAAGAATTTTAGTTCCCCCATCATTGACATTTCAAATCTGCTGTGCATTAATTTTTCAAAACGTTTTGAAAGTTTTGGGTTCGTAGAACCAAAAATAATGTCATCAACATAAACTTGCACCAGCATTATGTCATCCCCATATTTACTAGTAAAGAGAGTAGGATCAATAGAACCTTTGGAGAATCCTTTGGACACCAAGAAGTTTGAAAGTTCTTCGTACCATGCCCTTGGAGCTTGTTTAAGTCCATATACAGCCTTCTTGAGACGATAGACTTTGTCAGGATGATGAGGATCGATGAATCCTTCTGGCTGATTCACATACACTTCTTCCTTCAAATGACCGTTGAGAAAAGCAGTTTTAACGTCCATCTGAAAAACCGTGAAGCCCTTATGTGCAGCATAAGCAAGGAATATCCTGACTGCTTCCAAACGAGCGACTGGAGCGAATGATTCATCGTAGTCTATGCCTTCTTGTTGACGGTATCCCTTAACCATAAGACGAGATTTGTTTTTGATGATGGTTTGTTCTTCATCCAGTTTGTTTTTCCAGATCCATTTGAAATCTAAAATTGACATTCCATAGGGTTGGTCAACAAGTTCCCAAACATTTAGGCGTTCAAACTGATGAATTTCGTCTTGCATTGATTCAATCCACGCATGATCAGTCATGGCTTGTTTGATGTTTGTAGGTACAGTTGAACTCACGGTGAGTGCATACATACACACATCACCATCGGTTTCGAGTTGTCTGCGTGTTCGAACCGGTTGTGAAGGATTTCCAATGACTTGCTCCAATGGATGATCACGTGTCCAATGGTGAGTGGATGGATATGGTTGGTAGAATGTATGCATGTTGGACGGATCAACATGTTGAGTAGAAGACTCTCCGACTTCGTGTATCGGTGTACCGAACGGATTGATAAATTCTTCTTCGTCAGGCTGTGCATCGACTGCTTGATTGTTGTTTCCTCCTTCAACATTGACGGTTGGTGATGTTAGTTGTATGACAGTTTCTTGAGTTTGTTTAGTATCCATTGGAATTGTCTCTTGAGAAATGGTTGCTGAAGTAGATGCAGTTGTGTCTTGTTGACTTTGTACGCGTGCATCAGCAGTATTGATAGCGGAAGGCTTTGACACAACCTCTTTGTTTCCATAGTAATATTCATCAAACATTGGATCATATAAATCAACCAACTCATTCATTTGTGTCGTATCCGTCGAGTCTGCTGTAGGAGTACTTTGTTGACATTCTTGCATGGGACGTACACTGTTTTGTGTAGGTGCAATTGCTGGACATTGAGGTGCGGGACTTGAGCTATTGTGATCAAGTACCATGTGTGGCAATTCGTCAAAGTTCACATGAAGTGTTTTGACTATAATCTTTGTTCCCTTGTTATAGACCCGATATCCTTTCGACAATGTCGCATACCCCACAAAAATACATGCATCACCTTTTTCTTTCATCTTGTCGAGATTCTCACCGTCTTTAAGAATGTAGCATAAAGATCCAAATACGTGAAAGAATTTGACAGTAGGTTTCCTGCCTTGGTTTAAAAATGCGCGCATCATTGCGCAAATTGCACGCATCAATGCGTTGCATTCAAATTTTCGCATTAAGGTGCCTAATGCAGTGTCATCCCAAAATGCGTTCGCATTAAACCGCAATTCATCGCAATTGTGTATTGCTAGCAACGGTAGCAATTGTCGCAATCTAGAACTTAGGCCATTTTTGTCAAAATTTAACCATTTAAAAGAGACCTACATATTTTAATGGCTTTTAAAAAAAAGACTTGTTAGAAAAACATCTAAAACAAACACAATAACGAAAATATAGTATGTTGCATTTTGCTATGTGTTTTTTGTCAAGCTTTACTCTCGATTTATTTGTTTTACAATTGATTATAGGACTAACTTTAATATGCTAGTAACTTATTTTGTAACTTTATTGCATTTATTTGGTACTTGAATATTTTTTGTTACTTTTTTATACTAAACGCATCGCGTCTAAATTGCACTCGCAATCGCATCATGCATCACGCAATGGATTTTGGGACCTTTACCGCAATGGATCGCAAAACGCATTTTTAAACCAAGTTTCCTGCCATTGATGATGTGGTAAGGTGTCTTTTCATGTCTAGGGATAACGAGAGAACGATTCTGAGTATAACAGGCAGTTGCAATTGCTTCAGCCCAAAAGAATAGCGGTATTTTTGAAGCAGAAAGCATTGTTCGAGCTGTCTCAACCAAAGTACGGTTCTGCCTTTTGACAACGCCGTTTTGTTCAGGAGTTCGAGTAATAGACGTTTGATGTTCGACGCCTTCTTCTTGAAAGTAAGATTGCAAGTTCTTGTTCAAAAATTCAGTACCCCTATCCGTTCTTACTGTAACACCCCCAAATTTACACAATTCAATAGAGTGGAAGACTCGTTGGTGTTACCAGATAGCACATTACTCACATCATAGACAACGCTTAAAAATCGCGTCGTTTAATAATAAAGCATTTCCATTCATAAATATCAAATTTACATAGGTCCCAAGTCATTGTATTTCATACAAGTTTTACAAAGCATTTGAATGGAAATTATTATTTAAGTGCGGGCCATGAATTCTTGTTGTCTTCCCGAGAATTACCTTCAAGTACCTGAGATAAAACATGTTAAAAGAAAAGGTCAGCGATAACGCCGAGTGAATTCATAGAGTTTAATAAAACCATTAATATATCATCGGTATATAATTATTACCGAAAATCATTTTGTACAAATCCTTGTAATAGGCCATAAGATAGGCCAAAATTTTTTTATACAAATCCTTGTCAAAATCATAATATAGGCTGTTGCCTTTAAAACCATTATACGAACCAATGTCGTAAAAACATCATACAATACGTTTCATAACGTTGTATAAAGTTAAATAAAAACCGTTATATGGATATGGTTATATAAAACCAAAACACGAACATAATATCAATAATAAGACCCTGTATTGCTAGTCAGGCAACATATTGTAATTCAATGCATAAAGCAGTATTTTTGTTATTTGAATTATTATAAGCCGCATGACATTGTTACCTTACTACAACAAACAACGGGTAGCTAACCCGAAACTCATTTTCCCATCTAAATTAGCGTGTCGTCACAATAATCACGCTTGTGTAAATCTTCTCATACGTAAATTCGCTTACCAATCAATGTGGCACGACGGGGATCAACCGTCAAGGTGCGAACTGGGGTGATCGTCCCCAAATAGTACTATTATATGCATAAGCGTCTACCAAATCCCGGTAGTTCACAATTCATGCTAATGGGACTTTTAGTGACATAACCTAACTTTAATAATCCATTTTATTTCATACATCGGGTCACATAATCATTCATCAGGTCATACAATCATTCGGGTCCAAACCAATAAACAAACAATCGGGACAACTAGTGTCCTATTTCATAAATACTAACATGTTATCTCCCTCGCGGGTTTATAAGACATTTCATAAAAACATTTAAAAGAGTGCGAGGCTAGGAACTCACGTTGATGTGGGAAGGCGGTTATCGGCGATTTGGATGTACGGTACGTGTTTCAATCACGGAAACCTAGAAAAATAATACTCGCCTTAGACTCTTGTCCAATGACTTTATAAAAATATCGGCTATGTATATATATGATGATTTTATACATATGATGATGATCAAGTGGGTTTATACATTCTCACTTACTCATTTTAGTGTTATGTGTTGGTAACTTTTATACTAGTTTACTAGTTTTACCTATTTACATGTTTTAGGTCCAATAAGCCTATTATAAGCCCAATACCTTAAATTAGACCATTTTATACTTTTATTATCAGTATTATACTTTACATGTTGGGCCCAAGTGGGTTTAGCCCAATAAGTAAATTTATAAGTGTTTAGTCCATTTAGTTGGATTATTAGTCCAATAATGCTAACTTAGCCCGTTAATGTCCATATGTTATATAGTTCGGATTTTATCGGTTTTACTTGTATTAAGTACTTATATATCAGTATATCACTTTTAAAAAGTTTACATTAGACGGGTCCGATCGTATAAGTTTTAATTGACGAAAAACGTTAATTTTACGGTATTAGCCGGAAAGACGTAAAAAACATGTTTATAGTGTTTATAACTTATAAAACTTACCAAACTACCATTTTTATAAAATATCAATTTATTTATCCTTAAACATATTTATATAAATGAAATATATAAGTTAATGGGTTTTAATTTCACATTTTATACTATATTATTTGAGTGCTTATATAATAGTATTAAACCTTAATTTCACAAAATCAGATTTTTAGTTTCACTTTCATCATTTTTATCATATCTTGAGTTCTATAAGAAGATAGAAGCTCATTTTTGGATGACATAAACTTCATATTATGTGATACAAATAACTTAGTTATAGCTACTTCTCAATCCTTGTCTAAGTATCCTTAACAGTCCCTACAAAACAGACTATTCAGATTGGTATACTAATTTTGTTTTGATAATATCTCACTCATTTTAATGATTCCATTGTATGGCCAACTCTCACATGTGTATAACATCTAATACTTACTGTAAATTGATTCCACTATGCCATTTTATCAGTTTATCATTTGGTTACTTACTGTTTTTATACAGTGATAAAAGGGTTTTGCTATGGTTCGGATTAAGTTCTCGGTATCTCCTCAAATTGATCACAGCTCAAAGTGGAAAGATTTGTTCTTGGTGACAAATAGTGGGTTTGGTTTTCTATTCTATTAAAAAGATAAATGGATAAATAAAGATTAAAACCAAAAACAATTAATGAAGTTAAACTTGAAAAATTAAACAACTAAACGAATGAGCTGGAAAATACCCTTACTGAAAATTAGCTCTATTCGGAATAAAATCCTTATGCGGAATGTTGGACCATGCGGAATAATTGAGCTTATGCGGAATATTAAGGCTGTGCGGAATAACTGCTACTCGGAATAAACATGCTGTTCGGAATAATAGTCTCTACGCGGAATAATAAAGTCTATTCGGAATGTTTCTCTACTCGGAATAAAGAGACCATGCGGAATAATAAGCTCTATTCGGAATAAGTAACTACGCGGAATAAAGGGTTACTCGGAATAAACATGCTGTTCGGAATAATAGTCTCTATGCGGAATAATAAAGTCTATTCGGAATGTTGAGCTATGCGGAATAAAGAAATATTCCGAATAGAAGAGAAAGGAAGAAGACTATCCGGAATATATATAATATTCCGAATAAGGAAAAAGGAAAAAGGCTATTCGGAATATTTGAATATTCCGAATAAGGGAAAGAGCAAATGGTCTATACGGAATTTTTGGGGATGAAGAACAGTAACACATTTATAAAACAGGGGAATACGAATTCGATAAAAATCAACCAAAGTTTTAACCAAAACTAATAACAAATCATCTACTAACAATAAACATAAAATCCCAATCATAAAAACACAAAATCAACAACTTTTGAAGATCAAAATCAAATTAATAAGAACTTAAGCAATTTGAATAAAAAGATGATGATGAACAAGAGGAATGAAAATATTAAATAAGAACTTGTATTGATGATTAAGATTCAGTAAACAAAATGAAGGATTAAACTTACAAGATTTAAGAACAAAAACAAGAATCAAAAATCACCAAACACCCCAATGGTGTTGGTGATGCCTACGAACAGAAAGAGAGAAAAAAGGAATGAAAAAAAAACTCTGAATGAAAAGTGTGAAGGGAAATCTTTATATAGGTCTTCCTTTTGGTTGGTGAGTGGGCTTTCTCCCCATCTTCTTGTCTTATCGTCTTTTCAGAAAAGTTGACGTTTTCGATTCTGATTCGGGATTTGTCGACGATTAAATTCAACTCGTCTTTTAATTTCTTCGTTTAATAGACTTGAGTTTCTTCGACATATGTAAATCTTCCATCTTTGGTACTTTTCTTCGATAAATCTTCAAATAGGCCCATTGACTTCAAATCTTTTGCATCTCTTGGACAATAGACTTCGTCTTTAGTCTTTTTCCTTGATAAACCCCGTGCAATCCCATGTTTTCTTCAATATTCATCCGATTGGCTCTGAAAACACATTAAACACAAAAACCACGCATAATTCCAAACAAATGATATTAAACACGCGTTTTGGCCTTGTTTTAGTAAGATTTAAGTGGTAAAAGGATAGGTGTTTTCACACCTATCATACAGCCATCATCTTAAGCAATATAACAAGAGGATATGAAGAACAATCTTTATACCACCAAGATTAAGTAGTTTATGATCAAGGCTTGGATTTTTGATGGCAAAACTTGTGATAGATCAACACCAATCTTGAAGACCACCAATATTTGTAAACTTCTTGTAGAAATCATCCCTTGGACATCACCAAACCATCTCCTTGGACGTTAGAATCACCTCCAATCTTCAAGGCTTCAAAGGAGCATCGTCATGTGTATGAATAACACATGATTTTATGACTAAAATAGATCAAATGTGGGTTGTTGTTGATGATTGTGGGACAAATTTTAGAGAGAGAGAGAGGAGAGAATGAGAATGGTATAGCATGTGTGTTTTGGAGAAATGGTTTTGGCTTGAATGGTTTTGGTGGTTTGAAGTTATGTGTAGCTTACATATTAAGCTTATTTAACAAGTGTTACTTGTTAGCTACAAGGTTGCCACATCTTATGATGTGGTGTCCTTGTTTTGGCCGTCCCATTTGAGTGGGGTGGGACAAAACTTGTTTTGTCTCATCCCACTAATTTACGGGTATTACTCGATTTTAGTTTCCTCGATTTGCGTGCCCTCGGGTCGTTTTACGAAAAACGTTTTTATAAATTATGAATCAACGGCACAAAACGAATCTAATAAAAATTGTCTCATAAAAAATGGAGTTCAAAAACGTAAATACGTAATCCTTAGGTTTCCGGTTTAGTCGTAAAGGACGTTAAATTATGCTCGTAAGTCCTAATCTCTTCTTGTAAATTAGTGAGTTTATGAACCAACACAAATTTAAAATCCCAAAATAATATTCACGGATAAATTTATTTCCTGAAATGTCGAACTGTCACCAAAGATGGCGTATGTAAACGTAAGCACGTAACGTAGAATCCTCCGGTTTAGACGTAGTCGATGCTACTTCAAGACGTAAACCCAAATTTCTTCCCATAAATGAGTGAGTTCATAATATAACATTGAAATAATGTTTTTAAATAACACTTGAGAATAAAATATCAACCATAAATTGACGGATTGTCACAGCATTTTCCCCTAAACAGGATCTTTGTCCTCAAAGATCGATTTATCTTACTACTCGCTTCTTATAGAGTTAGATCCATGTGGGTATTTCCTCCACATTCGGTCTTTCCTCACAAGTGTAATCCATTACAATACGCGTGTTTCATCAAACATAACTACGGGAATACGATCAGGCTTAATGTTGACTTACTTTCTCTATCCATGATGTTCACGGGTTTTTGATGAATGCAACTTTTCGCTGATCCAAACTTCATCAAGAAACGATCAGATTTTCACTTGATAGATATTTCATCAAGTTCGATATACGAAACATAATTCACACAGTCCTTGAAGCCCTAGGGTAGATCCAGCTTATATGCCTTTCAAACCAACTCTTTATATTATCTCAATGGTCCCATACAACGGGGACTTATATCCCATGATCTTTCAGATCATCAATTTACTTTTTCATGGTTAAAATTTTTGGCATAACTTCGCTACCCATCCTGCACTTCAAGATCTACATTTTATATTCACATAACCTGCTGCCCACTGTTAGCAGTCAATAATCAAATCCTAATTTCAACAATAATTTCAGGTCTCGCGGGTCGGGTATTTTGTAAGGTTAGGTTTGTCATCGTAGGCAACCTTAAACCTAAAAGACATGTCCAACTCACAATGGGTGTATGTCGGGTGTCTTCATCCCAACTCCTACTTACAGATGCTCTCATATTTAGATCCTAACAAGATTCGATCTCGATCCTAATACGATAATTATCAATGATAATCTCTCCAAAGGAAAGCGATTATACGGTTTATTACCAAAGGTCAATCATTCAAGCATAAAACAACACTTCTAGTATTTTGTATCGTTACTTTACCTCGTCCCTTCGATTGGGGTAGTAAACAGTACTCTCATCAAGGTTCGTTCCCAATGATTTCTGAGAAAATCTCTAGAAATTCGATGCGAAGCGAGGATCTTGATAGAGATGATCGATACGGGCACACTATGTTTACACAACTCCTTTAAATACAAAGAGTCAATTTTTTCATCGAGAATCTATCATTAACATGAATGATATTAGTAGATTTGGTCAGTCTGTCGACGATGACCCAAATCAAATCAAATTCAGATGATGACCTTTGCAATAGTTAAATGTTTACTAATGTTTGAGGCGATGTATGCCTTCATAATTTGCCATCAGTACAACTTCTTCAGATAAAGATACATTAAATCAAAAATGGCCTGAATAGAATACTTATACTTATGAGATTCCAACATGACTAAGTCTCAAAATCTCCATATCTAGGCAACCACAAGTGGCCTTTAAGACATTTAACGCCACCGGCTTCTTAATTCTAATGGTTCACATTAGCCGCGAACCCCTTTTATTATCTATATTATCCTGTTTTTTAAATTGTTTGGCAATTTATTTTGCACAGTCATTATTAAGAAATACACCCTAATTGATTCTTTATCTTTTCTACATAATGTGTCAGTATCTACATTCACCTTTCTTGATGAAATAATTATCATGTCCACAATTCACTCAGAAATTCTTTCTTCATATTTTCTAAGTTTTAGTTTTGTTTCAACTATTACTTTTATCAGTTTTGCTCAATCCGACGTTTAAAGCATCCATAAATATTTCAAGTAATTAAATAATAAATATTCGTTTTTTATGAAACGTAAACGTAAAAAGTTTTAAATTTCTTAGTTCGACCAATTTTATAAAAATGTTCAAAATAAATTTGAATTTAATTAACACGATTTTTGTTGATTTATTGAAAATAATTAAAATAAATAATAAGATCCGTAAATGTTAAAAAATCTTTGTTTATACTTTGGTCAAAATTTTCTTAGTTGAAAAGCAAAAATTTGTCGTTTCAAATCTCAAGTCTTGGGTTAAATGGTATCCTCAATACCTCTTAGGTTGTCTTGAGGTATACACAAACATTTACCCCTAAACAAGAGTTTAGTTAAATATTCTGGGTTTAAGAGAATGATTTGTTAAAAATTCCTTTGATAAAATATTTGTCAAAAGATATTTGCACTTTCTTTTTGGTAAAACCCAAAGTCTTAAATGGCTCTAATCTTTGAAAAGCCAATATAGATTCCATTATTTATTAATCACACGGTCAAATACTGTAAAGGATTAAGCCTTTATTCACATGTTAAATATTCAAGGTACAGGTTTTCATTGTTCGGCCAATTCAGGGCAGTCTATAAATAATTATTAACTCCTTCTTATTCTTATAAACAAACAAATGGTTCTTAATGATCACAAGCATGAATTTATCAAATTACAGTCTACACACGTGATTCACCAAATTTATGGATGCTACATGTGCATTGGTCAATCCAAACAACATAACCTGAAACTCATAATGCTCATTACGAGTTCCGGATGTAGTGATTGTAATAAATAATCTTCTTTGCGGACGCGAAGTTGATGATAACCATGCCGAGAATCAAATCTTGAATATACGCTAGAACCTTGTAAATGGTCGAACAAATCTATCATCTTGGGTAGTGGATATAGATTTTTATCATCAATTTACCTAGTTCATGGTAATTCAACAAATATAAGGAATAATAACACCATAGCTCTTCATGATGACGAGCTCGGTAGAATAAAAGCTTTCTGTGACAACTCTCTCAGTTGTACGGTAATTCGTTTAATTCAAATGGTGCTGACGTACAGTGCACATGCCACAGGTGCAGCACCAGGAATATAATCAATACCAAATTCAACCTGCCTTAATGGCAAAAGTCAAGGTAATTCATTAGCAAATACCTCCTAAAATTTCAAATAACAGAAACATCTTTTAATAAGTTCACTTTAAGTTCTTTCTAGATTAAAATATCTATGACTAATTCACAACCATTTACGGTATAATTTCAAGTCTAAATGCTGGATATGGTCATCCATCAAGAATTATTTAGATCACTTTTGATAATCAACATCTTATCTTTTAGGGGAATTCTACTCGAGTTCCCATCAATTAAGACAATGCCGTCATGTCATAATCAATCAATCCATTCTACTGGCACTATCAACTTCCCAACTTCATTACCGTTGATAAGATGTGAACTTCTCAAAAGACTAATAATAACTCATAATCCTTCACAAATCAAGGATATTAGGAGACATAACTAACCTTAAAAGAGTAAGGTCAACGCATAATCTACGCGAGAGAATGTCAAATCAGATAAAGACGAAAACATTAACGAATATGAGTATATCCCATGTTTTCATAAATTTGAGTACGCATTCAAAAGCTCCTCGGATCGTTACCCAGGTCATTCAAATGAAATATAATCAAAAGAAATGATAGGAATGTCGATACATCCAGTCGGGTATCAACACTCGGTAATCAGATACTTTTCCAATGAATCTCACCACGGGAGAATTGGACAAGAAAGGGTCGTCAATTGTCAAATAAGACAATATCCACAGATGAGTAAATTCGACTCAGAAGAATAAATGGTACGGGCACATATGTAGGTGTCTCTAGCAATATGTCTATATTTTCACCTCTTGCAGAAATCTCATAAAATTTTTAATCTTTCATAACTTCAAAGAAAATGTAGTGTTTATTAACAATTTCATGGTGACTACTAATCAGCCTTGCATGGTCCCTTCCAAATTGTATGTAGGCGCGCAACTATATACAATTTCAAGATTAACGATGCAATACTCAGTTCGTCAAAACTTTATCATTATGTTTTTAACAAAAACATTTTCATGCTTAATTCTTAAATAAGAATCAAAAATAAATTTACAAAGATTTTCTTTATTATGAAAACAATTATGTTTTCCAAGGTGTTTTATAAAAAACTTCATTTCGATAACGATCACTTATAAATCTCACTATGAATAATCCTTATAATGATGAAAATTCAATTTTTCTCAAGGGATACTATTTTATCTTATAAAAACAATGAGTGATCTGCAAAAGAGTGATGAAAAGTTGTTCACCAAGAACTAACTACAATATGATAGGAAATGAGCTTTAGCCAAATAATCATGAGGTTCATGACCTTGCTGGCGTTCAAAAAGAATAATACACAACGTAACTCAAATCAAGATGAGTACTTGTTCAATGGTTGCATCACTAATGCGAACATTAGGATGAAGCAATAAAAGATAGATAACATTGATACATGTAGAATTTAGCAATCAAAGGTAGTCTTTTCATTAATCACAAACAAGTCAAAATTGTACCGTAACACATTACGTGTCACTATGTCATACAATTCCAATAACTCATCCTACCAACTGATGTCTCAGTTTAGTTAGGGATTTTTAAAAGATACCACAATGAATACTAATATACAAGAGTCATTAGGTGTTCCACATGTCCCGGAAGATCCATCGGTCACAATTCAGAAGAAGATTTCTTCAATTTATTTCTTGGACACTGGGCATCCTCGTTAGTGGACAATGGCCTAGGAACAACCCTTAACACGAATCAACAATCAATTAAAACTTTATAATTCAATCACAGAACTTAACGACTTCCTCTTAACAATCTCATATTCCATACGGGTTAAATTTTATTTTATTTAAGTTTCAATCAACTTATACTCAATGCAACATCCTACCTCATTCTCCAATACTTTCAACCTTATTCTTAAACCTTAAAAGGGCAATAAAAGCTCGATATGATCAACACTTAACTTCCAATCCTATAACTCTTACAACAACAATTATCAAATGAGTCACTAGTATGAAATGACTCACACAATCAATTTAGACTTCTCGGAAAGGTACTAGTGGCATGAGGCTTTTGGGTGATGGTTCCAATGACAACCTTAAGTGCAACATTCACCCTTTCGATTTCAAATTGAAGAATTGGGTGACAACGAATCAGATGACACCTTTCCAGGTGGTAACGTTTTGTCAAACTCCACTCTATAAGGAAAGATCGTCATGACATCGATATCAGTTTTAATCTCGCCAATTCTTCTTTAATATCACAATCAACTAATACCTACATTTCTACGAATATCAACCATTTTGTTGGGATCATAGATATCCATAACTTGGTTTAGATCTGGAATAGCTAGAATTCCTACAGAAATAGCTTCGATTGATTTACTAGGGGATTTAGGGTTTCTTGTGACAATCTACGTCGTATAAATACCTCGTATAAATATTAAAATAATCATCAAACAACCATGTAATCAAATTACATCATATGTATATATATAATCCAAGTTATATATATATATATATATATATATATGTATATATATATATATATATATATATATATATATATATATATATATATATATATATATATATATATATATATATATATATATATATATATATATATATATATATATATATATATATATTAAAATAACATTTCTCAGTCTGGCATTGTCGATAACTCGGGAATTCTTCGGCACCGTTATAGTCAAAAGACTTTTAGACATTCTGAGAAAAATGTTTATAGTTAAAAGATTTTGAAATGTTTTATTCAAAACCTTGGTTTTTAAAAATCTTTCGTTCTCTATAACGAGATCTCTGGTACCAAACTGTAACACCCCCACATTTACACAATTAAATACAGTGGAAGACTCGTTGGTGTTACGGGATAACACATTACTCACATCATAGACAACGCTTAAAAATCGCGTCGTATAATAATAAAGCATTTCCATTCATAAATATCAAATTTACATAGGTCCCAAGTCATTGAATTTCATACAAGTTTTACAAAGCATTTGAATGGAGATTATTATTTAAGTGCGGGCCATGAATTCTTGTTGTCTTCCCGAGAATTACCTTCAAGTACCTGAGATAAAACATGTTAAAAGAAAAGGTCAGCGATAACGCCGAGTGAATTTATAGAGTTTAATAAAACCATTAATATATCATCGGTATATAATTAAAACCGAAAATCATTTTGTACAAATCCTTGTAGTAGGCCATAAAATAGGCCAAAAACATTTTATACAAATCCTTGTCAAAATCATAATATAGGCTGTTGCCTTCAAAACCATTATACGAACCAATGTCGTAAAAACATCATACAATACGTTTCATAACGTTGTATAAAGTTAAATAAAAACCGTTATATGGATATGGTTATATAAAACTAAAACACGAACATAATATCAATAATAAGACCCTGTATTGCTAGTCAGGCAACATATTGTAATTCAATGCATAAAGCAGTATTTTCGTTATTTGGATTATTATAAGCCGTATGACATTGTTACCTTACTACAACAAACAACGGGTAGCTAACCCGAAACTCATTTGCCCATCTAAATTAGCGTGTCGTCACAATAATCACGCTTGTGTAAATCTTCTGGTACATAAATTCGCTTACCAATCAATGTAGCACGACGGGGATCAACCGTCAAGGTGCGAACTGGGGTGATCGTCCCCAAATAGTACTATTATATGCATAATCGTCTACCAAATCCCGGTAGTTCACAATTCATGCTAATGGGACTTTTAGTGACATAACCTAACTTTAATAATCCATTTTATTTCATACATCGGGTCACATAATCATTCATCGAGTCATACAATCATTTGGGTCCAAACTAATAAACAAACAATCGGGACAACTAGTGTCCTATTTCATAAATAATAACATGTTATCTCCCTCGCGGGTTTATAAAACATTTCATAAAAACATTTAAAAGAGTGCGAGGCTATGAACTCACGTTGATGTGGGAAGGCGGTTATCGGCGGTTTGGATGTACAGTACGTGCTTCAATCACGGAAACCTAGACAAATAATACTCGTCTTAGACTCTTGTCCAATGACTTTATAAAAATAATGGCTATGTATATATATGATGATTTTATACATATGATGATGATCAAGTGGGTTTATACATTCTCACTTACTCATTTTAGTGTTATGTGTTGGTAACTTTTATACTAGTTTACTAGTTTTACCTATTTACATGTTTTAGGTCCAATAAGCCTATTATAAGCCCAATACCTTAAATTATACCATTTTATACTTTTATTATAAGTATTATACTTTACATGTTGGGCCCAAGTGGGTTATGCTCAATAAGTAAATTTATAAGTGTTTAGTCCATTTAGTTGGATTATTAGTCCAATAATGCTAACTTAGCCCGTTAATGTCCATATGTTATATAGTTCGGGTTTTATTGGTTTTACTTGTATTAAGTACTTATATATCAGTATATGACTTTTAAAAAGTTTACATTAGACGGGTCCGATCGTCTAAGTTTTAATTGACGAAAAACGTTAATTTTACGGTATTAGCCGGAAAGACGTAAAAATCATGTTTATAGTGTTTATAACTTATAAAACTTACCAAACTACCATTTTTATAAAATATCCATTTATTTATCCTTATACATATTTATAGAAATGAAATATATAAATTAGTGGGTTTTAATTTCACATTTTATACTATATTATTTGAGTGCTTATATAACAGTATTAAACTTTAATTTCACAAAATCTGATTTTTAGTTTCACTTTCACCATTTTTATCATATCTTGAGTTCTATAAGGAGATAGAAGCTCATTTTTGGATGACATAAACTTAATATTATGTGCTACAAATAACTTAGTTATAGCTACTGCTCAATCCATGTCTGAGTATCTTTAACAGTCCATACAAAACAGACTATTCAGATTGGTATACTAATTTTGTTTTGATCATATCTCACTCATTTTGATGATTCCATTGCATGGCCAACTCTCACATGTGTATAACATCTAATACTTACTGTAAATTGATTCCAGTATGCCATTTTATCAGTTTATCATTTGGTTACTTACTGTTTTTATACAGCCATCATTTTAAGCAATATTTTAACCATTTTACATGTGGTTTTCCATCTTTTTACCCATGTTTATCAACACCAAATCCCCACATAATATTTTTATCATCATTCATCATCATATACATATACATAAATAAAGAAAATACAAGATTACATAATCAAAATAACAAGAGGATATGAAGAACAATCTTTATACCACCAAGATTAAGTAGTTTATGATCAAAGCTTGGATTTTTGATGGCAAAACGTGTGATAGATCAACACCAATCTTGAAGACCACCAATATTTGTAAACTTCTTGTAGAAATCAGCCCTTGGACATCACCAAACCATCTCCTTGGATGTTAGAATCACCTCCAATCTTCAAGGCTTCAAAGGAGCATCATCATGTGTATGAATAACACATGATTTTATGACTAAAATAGATCAAATGAGGGTTGTTGTTGATGATTGTGGGACAAATTTTAGAGAGAGAGGAGAGAATGAGATTGGTATTGCATGTGTGTTTTGGAGAAATGGTTTTGGCTTGAATGGTTTTGGTGGTTTGAAGTTATGTGTAGCTTACATATTAAGCTTAGTTAACAAGTGTTACTTGAGCTACAAGGTTGCCACATCTTATGATGTGGTGTCCTTGTTTTGGCCGTCCCATTTGAGTGGGGTGGGACAAAACTTGTTTTGTCTCATCCCACTAATTTACGGGTATTCCTCGATTTTAGTTTCCTCGATTTGCGTGCCCTCAGGTCGTTTTACGAAAAACGTTTTTATAAATTATGAATCAACGGCACAAAACGAATCTAATAAAAATTGTCTCATAAAAAACGGAGTTCAAAAACGTAAATACGTAATCCTAAGGTTTCCGGTTTAGTCGTAAAGGACGTTAAATTATGCTCGTAAGTCCTAATCTCTTCTCGTAAATTAGTGAGTTTATGAACCAACATAAATTTAAAATCCCAAAATAATATTCACGGATAAATTTATTTCCTGAAATGTCGGACTGTCACCAAATATGGCGTATGTAAACGTAATCACGTAACGTAGAATCCTCCGGTTTAGACGTAGTCGATGCTACTTCAAGTCGTAAACCCAAATTTCTTCCCATAAATGAGTGAGTTCATAATATAACATTAAAATAATGTTTTTAAATAACACTTGAGAATAAAATATCAACCATAAATTGAGGGATTGTCACACTTACGGTTAAGACTTGAGCTTAAAGATTGCGTTGTATCATCTTGAAAAAGTTTTTGAGAACCTCTGGTGTTTCATCTTTGGACCTTAAGAAGAAAGTCCATGTGTATCTAGAGTAATCATCAATAATCACGAGAATATACTTTTTCCCGTTAATACTCTCTACACGCATGGGACCACATAAATCCATGTGTAGAAGTTCCAATCGTCCTTTTGAGATTGGGGTAGTCTTTGATTTGAAAGACTTCCGTTTTGCTTTCCCCAACTCACAAGAAGAACAAATATGGTCTTTGACGAATTTTAACTTTGGGAGACCGGTCACAATATCATTTTTTGAAAGCAAGTTGATGGTGTCAAAGTTGAGATGTGACAGTCGTTGATGCCATAACCATGCTTGAGATGATGAAGCTTTAGCCATTAAGCAAATTGGATTTGTTGAAGATGTGTCTTGAAGAGTTACTGTGTAGATATCAGAACCACGAGAACCTGTAAGAAGGTCATTCCCATCGTAGTCTCTAACATAGCAAGTAGTTTTCCGAAAAGCCACTTCTAAATCCGCATCACAAAATTGACCAACCGAGAATAAATTGTGATTCAGTCCCTCGACGTAATAAACCCATTTTATAGTGATATTCCCTTGAACCAAGTCTCCATATCCGAGTATCGGTGCAAATTGATCATTTCCAAACCGTACCGTACCCAGAAACTTCTCCACGAAGTTAATGAGAAGCTTGAGATTGCCCGTCATGTGCTTTGTGCACCCGGAGTCCATTATGAATAGGATGATTTCGACGAGCTGCAGAAGAATTAGAAGACAATGTAGCATTTGACAAATGGGAGCCCTTGATAGAAACGGGTTCCAAAATAGTAGTGGACCTAGATTCTAAAGGCAAGCTAACATTCATAGACCCAATTAGAATAGGGGTTGTCTTAGGTACCCATTTGTATCCGGGTGGTGTAAATCTTGAATACCCCCGTGTATATGTCCTAATCATGTTCTCATAAAGCTTCTTTAACCTGCGTTGTTTACGTAGAGTAGTGGATTCTAACGCACTTAGTTTCTTAAGTGGTTGATCAGTGAATTGGTTCAAAGTTCTTGTGGGTTCACTAGTACTAGTGGGCACACGAATAGGCTTCCTAGTTCTAGTATTCACGCCATTATGATTAAGAGAACAAGCATCATGATTGAAAGTACGAACACATTCGCCACATTCAACACAAACAAATTCAACATTCAAGGTCTTAGCATTTAAACTGTCATTACATGCAGTTACAGACGTTTTATTCTTAGAAAACTTAAAATTCCTACGGTGGTCTTCTACTTCCAACTTCTTTCCTTGACTATTGTTAGGCATGACCTTATCTTGCATTCTATTGCTCTTAAGCTGTGGTCCGCTAACGCTAGTAGTGGGGATTACTCCTGTAGAAGAAGACACACGTTGATTAGTTTTCTTAATATTCTGAGGTAACCGCGATGTTCCAGTTTGAATGGGCTTAGTGTTTATCTTATACATTCCAGGTGTTATGACATCCGTACTCTTATCATTTCCTATCTTAGGCAAAGTCTGTGGGGATTGTCCCAAAATAGATGATTTAGGGCATTTAACCGCATTCGGTTGATGAGCGGCGGATGGTTTACCCAAAACAGACTTTCCTTTCATTTTCTCAATGAGTTTTTGTAACTCACTTATGGCTATGTCCCTTTCTTTTAGCTGAGCTTTCAAATCATTTATTTCGAAATCTTTTTCATTTAGTTGACGAAACGAAGAAGCTGACATTTCTTGACACTTTTTATGATTATGAGATTTTTCACCTTTTTGTAAAGCAAGTTCAAGAGAAATGGAGTGTTTCTCAAGTTGAGAAAAACTTTTCGAAAGTTTGTTATATGACTGAATTTGTTTCGAAAGCTCTACTTCAAGATTGCGACATTTCTCGTCCGATTCTGACACTAGACATGCTACATGACAATATTGATCAAGATCGGTATACACACCAAGTATAGCATTCATATGGTCAGCATAAAAGTAATCCTTAGAAAGTCGATCAATTTCGTTAGAAAGTTGGTGTTCTTGTGTTTTTAATTTAGTTTGAAGAAAATCAACTTCGTCTTCAAGAGATTTAACATAACTTAAATCAGTTAACATTTCCTCAGTGAGAGCATTATAAAACATTTCCACATTTTTTGAAAGATCATCAATTGTTGGAACAATGCATTGTTGAATGATGACTTCTACTTGTGGGTTAGGTTTAATATTCCAAATGGTATCCCTAGAAACTTTTTCATAGTCGACGACAACTTTGTACAAATTTAAAACCCCTTGTTTTATAAACTCAAATTGCTGAACCCTTTTGCTTTTCTCATCCCATTTACGTTTTTCATCCAAAATTTGTTTTTCTAACAAAATTGATTGCTTTTTGAAACTCCTTTTTAAAGAAACTTTCTTTTGGGGTTCATCACTTGGTGGTGGAACACTATTGTACATCTTTTATTCTTTGGAAAGTTCTTTTTGAGGAACAAACTTAATATAATTATCAGAATCAGAAAGGTTTATTAAATCACTTAAGTTTGATCGACTTTCTTCTTGTTGACGAATGATTTCGTCGCAGTCAGGGGAAAGCATAAGATCAAGATTATCAACATAACAACCGATATCATAAAGAGCAGGCTTGGTACTTTGAACTTTCGTGAGATATTCAGGCTTGACAATACCCGTTTTCATATTTCTATTGAGCATATTCATAGTTTGAATAGACTGACCCGTTTTGTAAACAATTTTGTTTAACGTGTCGACTCTCTTTTCCAAAGCAAGAATTTTTTCAATATCCTTTTCTTCACTAGTTTTATAAAGCTCAGTTTGTTCTTTGTTAACCGACTCTAATTCAGTAATTTGGAGTTTATGTAGCAGCAGTTGTTCTTCAAGGTCCAATATCTTTTGTTTTGACATATGAATTTCGTGTGTTACTTCAGAACAATATTGTTCATTGAGCACCTTACATTCATATACCAAACCATTAGCTATCGCAACCTGTCGGTCAGCTTCTTTTACATAATCACACTCTTTAAGCCCGTCTATCTCCTCGGCTAAGGATGTGTTTGCTTGCTTCAAACGTTTATTAGCCTCTTTGTTTTCCTCAATTTCATGTTTTAAAGAATCAATAATAGATGCAAGCAAATCACGGTCCTCATCCGAGTCAGTATCCTGAATAGCTTTTCCGTCATCATTACACATATGCTGTGAATCTGTAGAGATATTGCTATCCTCCGTGTCCATTACATATGTGTCATTGATGCTTTCGGGTTGCTCAGGATGACGTCATTCATTAGCAAACACATTATAGTTATCATGTGATGGTACCTTTTCAAGTGGCTCAGAATCATAGATGGGTCCAGAAGTATCATCAGTCTCTGGGATCACTTCTTGAATCTTTGCCATGTACACATAATGTGCCTCCAACTCTTGATCATCGGCTTCATCATCAGTGTCATCACGCCAGTCAACTTCATCTGCTGTGAGTGGAATTCCTGCTTCTTCTTTCTTACACAGCAGCATCTTTTCCTTGTGATATCCCGAATCCTTAACCCGTTTTGGCTTCTTACATTCCCTAGCCATGTGCCCAAATCCCTTGCAGTTGAAGCATTGGATCCCAGTCTTCTGCACCACCAGAGTGCCTACAGTATCTCTAGCCCTAACTTGATTCAGCATCCTCTGATTATCATACCTAGCATCACGATTATACCTTAGGTGCATGATCCACTTCCTTATATCTAGCATTGGATGATGATCTGAGGTTGTTGTTGGTAGGTTTGTATCTTTTTATAAGTTGTGGTGAGTAAAGATATGAGTTCCTCAATCTTCTTGTCCCTTGAAGTTTTTTCATCACCACTGTCTCCATCTGACTCGGTGTCATACTTTGGAGGTGGAGTGGGGACAATTGCTTTTGCTTTGTGTTTAGCAGTAGCTAGAGGTTTGGTGGATGAGCTTGATGACTTTGAGGAATGAGTAGGTGGTTGTTGACGGGGAACGGGTTTTGTTGAAGTAGCAGCCACAAAAGCAATAAAGTTCGCAGATCGTTCTGCCTTTTCAGCTCTAAGTTCATTTACTTCATTCTGATGTTGTTTCAATATATCATAGAGTTTGTGGTAAGATATAGTCTTGATATCCTCCCTTTGTTTGACCAAAGTCACAAACCTTTGCCATTCCGGTCTGAGTTGAAGTAGAAACTGAACATTGGCATGATGGTTGGAGATGGTACACTGATTTCTGACAAGCTCATTCATCATTTTGTAGAATCTCGAGTAATATGAGTCAATGGATTCACCGTCTTCAGATGTGAATTTTCCAAACTCCCAAAGTAGATTAGTCTCGAGATCTTAAACATTGATCGACTCACCTTGCTTCAATCGATGAATTGCATTACACATTTCCATAGCATTAGGACATGCATCAACTGTGGAATAGATATCATTATCAATTCCAGTGAGTATGAAGTTTACAGCATCAACTTCAGCTTGGAGGAGTTTCTTTTTCTCAGCAGAACATGTGTCAAAATCCTCCATAGCTCGTATAGTTGATGAAGTGCCATCCTCTGCCTGTGTGGTAATTGGTCTGAATTCAAAAACTGGAGGTGGATTCTTAAGGAAGTGACGAAGAGCAGTTCGGTTCTCTTTTCCATCGAGAAATCTGAGAAAGCGAGGTCTCCATTGAACATAGCAACCAGTAGTGAGCATAGGTGGATTACCGTTGCCACCTTGTTCCAAACGAATTTGATTAGCAGTTGCAATGTTGATGTTGTTGTTAGACATGGTGAATACTTGTGAATGAATTGCAGATCTTAGTGGATTTGTTGTGATGATGTGTGGTTAAAATTGAAATTCCGAAAATAAAAAAAAAAAAAATTTCTCAGTCCGACAATAAATTCCTCAGTCTGACAAAACGGTAAGCCGAAAAATTTTGTATCGCCAAATTTTGAATTTGAGTTAGAAATAGCCAAAAACTAGTAGGGAAAAAAATTGAGTTTACTTGACCTAAAAATTTTAACTTCGTGTAAACGATGTTCCGAAATTGTATCGCCAATTTTTTTTTATTTTAATCTTCGTGTAAACGATGTTCCGAAACTAGTCTAGATAGTGGCTAAGTCTAAAAATTACTCAAAAAAAATATCCATCGAAATGACCTTGTCGGAATGTCCTTAATCGGAATACCCTTGTCGGAATAACCTTGTCGGAATAAACCCTATCGGAATACCCTGATCGGAATATACCTAATCAGAATACCCTTGTCGGAATAACCTTGTCGGACTCTCCCTATCAGAATGTCCAAAATCGGAATGTCCAATTGGAATACTCAAATCGGAATGTCAAATCAAAATGTCCAAATCGGTATGACCAAATCGAAATGTTCAAATCGGAATGCAATCGGAATCACTTGATCGGAAAACTTAAACCCTTTTCCGATGACACAGATCGGAATATCCCTAATCGGAATAAATCCTACTTTTCTCGGATAAAACTCAACCAATTCGAGATTATAAGCCAAAAAATGATCAAAACACCCAAAATTTTTGTGTTTTTAGCCAAAGTAAATATACCAAATCTCTACCACAACTATGTAGAAGATTTGTATCGAGAAAAAACCATAAAAAACACAAGAAAATTTTTGGGACGTGAGATATAGATCAAAATAACCACGAAAAATCAAGAACACACCACACGAATCTTCAATCACCTATCCACTATAGGCTCTTGATACCAAATGTTAATCCCATTCAATCCATAACACAAGATTTAGAAGAGATATTTAGAGAGAGAAAGAGAAGAAATGTAGAGAGAGAAACAAGAGAGATTTTGGAAGGTTTATGTTTACTAGAAAGAGAAAGTAAAATGAACCAACACCCTCTTCCACACATAGAAGAGGGTATATATACCCTAGGCTTTGTTGGGCCGTGGGTTGAGTAACATGGGCCGGGCTTGGCTTTGTCTTGGGCTTACGCCCCTAACTTATACAATATTAGCTTAAAATCCAAGCCCGGTTTTCTCGACTAACCTATTACAATACACGACCAATAACGACTAAGATGACCTATTACATTCTTGTTCGACTATATAAAATATAGGGCTAACAGTTGAATTCTACTCTCAAGTGATTGACAACCACTTGAGAGTTAGTTAGTTAGCTATAATAGATTTGTAACAACTTTAGACCATTAATAAACTTCAAAGTTTAGTTCACTCAAACTCTCGTTCTCAATTCTTCATAAAGCTTCATTCTTGTTACTATTGTGATTTTGTTGATCATTCTTGATCAGTGGATTGTATTTGATGCTATTTGGAAGACTGTAGCTGGTTCAGACGTGTTTTCAGTTCATTTCATAGCCAAAGTAGTAGTGTAACAGGGGTGATTGATTTGTAGCTGTTGATGATGAAATGATGGTTTTTGGTTGATGATTAATGGTGTGCTTGTAGATCATAGTAAGCTCAGCGCTTACTACTACATCAAAGGTGGCATCAAAGCTAAAAGGAACACTTTTCTAGTTTAAAATTCCTCTAAACTGAATTTGCATGCTCAATTCTTAGAAATAAGCTTTACTTGTTGAATTGTGATTGTGTTACTGTACTTGTGGTGTGATTTTGATGTTCTGATAGTTTACTTGTAGTCCTATAGCTTTTAATTTAGTTTTTGTTTGATTAAATTTGGTTTTAATCAGTGAAAATTCATCATTTACTTATTTTGAGTTCTTGCAACTAAACTTGCTGGTTTTTTACTTCAAACTAGCTCATTTCATTCACTTAAAAAGATTTGATAAGTCTCATTAGCTGTCAAACACTTTTGATAAAAAAGACTTCACAAAAGTTTCATAACAGAGTTGAATTAGTGTTTGGATAAAGGTTAGTTTAGTGATTTAGTTGTTAAAACTTGTTCCTTTGAGCTCATTTACACTCAACAAGTGAGTGTGAGTCATTTGGTAGAGTTTAGTGGTAAAAGTTTTGGTCAAAAAGGCAAATAGCATATAAAAAGTTTGGGTCAGTTCTTGTAAAAGTTCATCAGTCAAAACATGCTACTTTTGATTCAATGCCATTTCTTTGTTAGTGGACGGATTAAGCTGATTTTTGCTCTTATTTGAAGCTCATCATATGAACTTTCAGTCTTTGTGAGGAAACAATACAGTATTAAGATTTGAGTCAGATAATAGCTTATTAATAAGCACAATAGCATTTGCAAGTTTTTGTGATCAAAGTAGGCTGCTATACTTAGTTCTCTTAATCTGCTTCATAAAACATTCAATTTTATTTCACAAATCCCTTTACAAACATGTCTTGAGTAGATTTGTGAAAATCAGCTTTTTGGAAATTTTGGTCAAACTTGGTCAAAATAAGCTGTTTTGGCTTATTTCAGATTTCAGCTTATTCTCTTGATCAATTTCAAATCCAATTGACATTCCAAGCTTCTTATCACTTGATTAATCATTCTCAACAAGAAAATCAGTTTGTGGATGTCTGGAAAAGTTTTTAGCTTATCTTGAGCTTATTGAGATAAGCTAACTTTTATTTTACTAGTTTTAATCAATGTCCTTGGACAGGTCTAGCTAATTTTTGATTCTAAACACTTTGAAAAAAATTAAAGTTGATTTGGTTTGATAATAATATCAAACGAGCTTATTCGAGTTTGTATACCCGTTTTTGGTTAAAGTTGTGTTTTAATTGCAAATTGGTCCCCAGCTTTTTAATATTTTGCTAATTAGCTTTTTAATCACTATTTTTTAGGTTTTGCAAAAACAAGTCCCTGAATTTCAGTTAGTTACACTTTTGGTTAGGTAGTTTGTGAATTTGTTAGAAAGTTGTTATGTTTTGTTACATTTTTCATAACTAGTCCCTATACTTTCTGATTATACACATTTAGCCCTTATACTTTCATTTCATTTACATTTTGAGCATTTTTACATTGTGTGCATTAGATACTTGTACTTTGTGCTATTTTTGTGGTATTTGCAATTTGTTTTACGGTTAAATAGCTATATTTTTATCTTTTTACGTGTTTGATTGAAATAGATATAGATACCAAATAATTTTGTGAAACCAAAAACAATTATAAACTTGATATTGGTGGGACTTTCAATTTGTCTTGAGTCGAGACAAACGAACTTGTACAAATACTCAACATTAAATGGCGCCGCTGCCGGTTCATGACATTACGAGAGACTATTGATTAACGGTTTCGATTGGATTTTGGGATCCGTTCACCTCGTGAGCGTTCCTTTTACGTATCATAAATCCAAAAGATAAAAAAAATCAAAAATATAAAAATATAAAAACTAAAAAACCACAAAATCAATTCTCTTCCTAAAGAATTGAACCAAAAAAAATAATCCGAAAAGTAATATTTTTCCTAAAAGATTACACCCAAAAATATATTGTATATATCGGTTTTCATCGTTTTTACGTACATAAAATATTTTCTTAAAAACCCAATAGATACAAAAATATTTTTGATATATTATTATATGTAGATACATATACGTATACGAACACTCAATACACATACTTCCATAAATATTGCTTTTGCAATACACCGTGTTCGGGAGCGTTCCGGTCCTTGACACGTGTATCGATCAAATTTAATTAAGGCAAAATAGATAAATACTTCCAATAGGCAAGAATTCGAAGAATACAAACTACAAAGTGAATATATAGGTGACGAGCTATAAAATTCCGTCTAAGGGTTAATAGGTACTTAAGTCCTTCGCACCACCTAACCCCCCGTTCACTAGTGAGTATTCTAAGAAGGAAAGCTTGATTGGGGGTTTTGCCACCCAAAGTATTACTTACATATACTATATTTTCTTGTGGATATTACTTATTGAACCTTGGAAAGGATAATCCCTTCTTTTCCATAGTCGAACGAGAGCTCCTCTCTCACTCCTTTATTTGAGTTGCATTCTCACCCGAGGGCGTGCAGAAATACCTTTTGGTGTACAACCCCTTCCTCCCAGAAGGAAGAACAAGAGAAAGAGTAAGAACAACACCGTCCATCAAGGTGATCCCGAGAATCGTGCTTTGAACAACACACAAGACGCCATGGTCGCCGTTGACAATAGACCATTGATGGAGCACCTCCAATCAAATGTGGAGGGATATGCCGATGCCATTGTTATACCCGAGATACCCGCAAACACCTTTGAGATTAAGACACCTATGATTACTTTGGTTTCTTCTACACCCTTTTTAGGGAGACCCAATGATGATCCACATGATAATATCAAGAAGTTTCTATCCATTTGCAATACAATTAAGTATAATGGGGTCCCTCATGATGCCATTAAGTTGATCTTAATTCAATTCTCCCTAGAGGGAAGTGCTAGGTATTGGCTAGATAGACTACCACCTAAGATCATTACCACTTGGGATGACTTTACCAAGAATTTTTTAAATAGGTTCTTTCCTCCATCTAAGACCACGTCTTTGAGAAACCTAATTATTGGATTTCAACAAAAACATAATCAAACCTTTACTGATGCTTGGGAAGAGTTCAAGGAGTTATTGAAAAAATGCCCAAATCATGGATTAAATGAAGTTCACCAAATCAACACCTTTTACAATGGATTAAGACCACATCATCAAGATTCCATCAACTCCTCCGCAGGTGGGAACATCCTTTCTAAATCCATACAAGAGGCATGGGACATTATTAAGACTAAATCCATGGTGTAAACCAATAAGCAAATTGATGAGAGGGTCCATGTTGTGCAAGAAAGTTCTCACACATCCATTGATAATATACTCCTCAAGATTCAGAATGAGATACTTCAAGTAATGGAAAAGAATCAAAAGACGAATCAAGAGATAATCCAAGTCCTTATGAAAATTTCCTTGAACAACTCTTCCAATGATGTCAATGCCATTACTACATCATGTGAAACTTGTGGAGGTACTCATTCTTACCTACAATGTGAAAAGGTTCAAAATTACCAAGGTGAATGTTATGCTTATCAAGATGAACATAGAGAGCACTTCAAACCTAACATCAACCCAAAAAATCTCTCTTACAAGTCAAATAACTACCTTGCTTCACCCGGATTTCCACCCCAACCACCCACCCAAAATCAAACCAATCCTCCACAATTGCTTCAAAGAAATCAAGGGCCTAGGCGAAACTACCAAGGAAACAACTATAGATCACCCAATAACTTTCAACTGATGAGTCCTATTGATCGTTAGACTCAATGGTTAAGAACCATTATATCTAGGTTGATCATCATTCATATGATAACATAGCGGAAAAGAACAATGATCATGAACAAGGTGTTTAGGCACAAAAGACACGAATTAAAACAATTGGGTTGCTTATTATATTAATAACAAACAACCACTAGACGTGTATACATTGAATCCCACGTCTAGTGCGACACACACTTTAGGTTTACATTGTATATGAAAGATATATATATAAACCTACGTCCTATGTTTTCTTTATATACTAGAAAACATAGCTTACAAAGAAAGCTAAAGTAATAAAAAGACTCCAACGGCTTGTTGTATTTAACTTTGGCAAAAGTAGTCCTTGTCTTCTTATTTTGTTGTGTTTTGACTTATCAACTCAATAATTCGACCCAACAATCTTCCCCTAGTTGATGATGTCAAAACACTCCTCTTAAGCGTGAATCCTTTGTATGTAGTACATGATCTCCAAGAAGCTTCCCCTTAAGTATAGCACATATTCTTCCCCTTTTTGACACATCAATAGGGAATATGTGAAAGTATGCAATCTTGAAGATTCTCCAGAAGTAGCTCTATGTAATGATCCTGAAGAAAAATAAATAAAGTAGTCTTGATGCAGAAGTAGAATACCACAAACCTATGTTCCATGTCTTGTTTATCCATGTGATGAAGAACTTATACCATGAAAAAAATATAAGTAGACCTCGATCCCTTGTCAATATTCTCATCCTTTGTGAGACACTGAGCACGATAATGTAACTCCTTCAAGTGTTTATGACAAGTCTTCGTCACCAACTATGTAAGCACGAACAAGTTACCTGTCAGTGGCTGGAAGTCCATGACTTTAAGATATGATAGAACACAAACTCGCGAAAATCTTCTTCAATCATCAAACTTCCCATAAGAATTCTTCCCCTTAAGCTAACACTTCTTCATGACGATTTTAATGGATCACATCTTCATACCATATGTAAAAGCCAGTTATGGATAACTCTTACATAGTTTAAAATATCCATCAAATCCCACAAATAATTGCTAACTCGCTTTAAAATCATTAATCCATTTAAAAATATCCGAGCCATAAATATCAACATGATATTCTATATTAAAACGGAGATTCCATGTACCTTCGTGTGTATAATCCTCCTTTTTGTATGCTTAAAACGTACCAGTTTTCTCAAACAGCAGCAATCAGTGTGTTACCCGAGATTCTCCTTTGTCCAATATCCTTCTATGTGTATTGCCCGATATCGGACAACACGTATCAGCGTTTGAAGCACATATCTCAGACAACACTGTCAACCTATCAGTGTTGACTTATTCCTGTCAGCGTCGAAACCCTTCCTGTCAGCGCCTAAATAACAAACGTCAGCGCCAACCTTAAATCTTGTCAGCGTTCATTCTTTACTCTTGTCAGCGTCAAATTCTTATCAGCGTTGCATTATACTCGTCAGCGTCCAAAATACGAACGTCAGCGTCTATTCTTGAATTCAACCACTGACACCTCCTTTTGCAATCCCACGTGAGTATTAAAACAAAGCATCCCTTCATACATAGCTCCTGATCGTGTGAACGCAATTCTTTAGCCATGTGAACACTCACTATCAATCGTGTGAACACATAAACCTCCACCAATTAGAAACAAGCAATCGTGTGAACACACTAATTCTGACCAATGAGGAACGAGCCCCACGAGAACAACCTTGGATGCGCATGTAGAGAATTAGAACTCAATATAACGAATATTAGGGCTTTCTTTTGGCCGTGTGAATGCAACTAACTTTCCACCAATGAGATGCTTTGTACCGTGTGAACACAAGTTTCCACCAATGAGAATGAGGGACTCACGGTAATATCATGGAAGATCATGTAGAGGAACAAAGCTTTAGATAAAAATATTAGGGTTTTGGTCATGTGCATACAGTAACACAATAACGAATCTCTTCATGCAGATAAACGTATGGCCATGAATAAGATATACGTAGCACTTTGACCTTTGCTGCTTGTACCTTCTTCCAAACTCGAACATCACATCAGCAACTCTTCTGTTTTAAAACTCAATCTAGGGTTTATAGATTTCAAACATCGAAACCCTAATTAGGGTTTGTAAAAACCTTAGATCAAGTATTAACATAAATCACCACAGCCACAATCTTCATAATATTCTGCTTTTCATGTAGATCTAGGGTTTGAGAAACCCTAGGTCATGATTTTATGTGAAAGCAAAACATTAATACCTTTACTGCAGCGAACTTCGACCATGAATAACTTCTTCATTAGGGCTCAGATCGAAGATCGCTCCGGTGAGATTCAAGACACATGTGCCAAGAATCTACAGTCCAAAAATCACGAAGATCCAACGGTTAACGAAGGATAGATCGTGTTTTGAACATGGTTGTCCACAGAAAACTGCATTCACCCTACTGCTGACTTTGACGCTTAATAACTTTTGCCTGGGGATAAAACTCGACAATCCCTCCGGTGGATGTTTAGATCTATGTATGTAGAACACACATCTAAAATTTCGTGACGATCCAACGGTTCAAACAAAAGTTATGACCTTCTGAATACTGCTGCGCACACAAAAACGTCCAGAAAAATTCAATACGAATTTTTCTTCTTCACCATACACGAACACCTCGTCGGACCTAGATATCAAGAGCCTTAGGCTCTGATACCAATTGATGAGTCCTATGATCGTTCGACTCAATGGTTAAGAACCATTATATCTAGGTTGATCATCATTCATATGATAACATAGCGGAAAAGAACAATGATCATGAACAAGGTGTTTAGGCACAAAAGACACGAATTAAAACAATTGGGTTGCTTATTATATTAATAACAAACAACCACTAGACGTGTATACATTGAATCCCAGGTCTAGTGCGACACACACTTTAGGTTTACATTGTATATGAAAGATATATATATAAACCTACGTCCTATGTTTTCTTTATATACTAGAAAACATAGCTTACAAAGAAAGCTAAAGTAATAAAAAGACTCCAACGGCTTGTTGTATTTAACTTTGGCAAAAGTAGTCCTTGTCTTCTTATTTTGTTGTGTTTTGACTTATCAACTCAATAATTCGACCCAACATCAACATCAAGGAAATAACTTTCATGCAAACAATCAAGGATTTAACCAACCACCTCCACCTCAATATCCAAACCAAGGTTTTTATCAAGGAAATATGCAACCTAATCCCAGGGATTTGATTCTTCAAAAGCTTACTTCTTATGAAATACAAATGAAGGAGACTCAAGAGGAAAACAACAAGAAGTTTGCTCTTTTACAAACTCAATTTGCACACTCAAAGACCTCAAGGGGCTCTACCTTCAAACACACAAACAAATCCAAGGGCTAATGTCAATGCAATCACAACAAGGAGTGAAAAGACAACTATTAATCCTACCATGCCACCTACACCTCCTTTGGTTAAGCCTACGATGGTTACACCTTGTGATAAGCCTTCAACATCACACTCACCACCTTCAAGCTCTACAACTTCAACACCTACACCTCCTCATCCTACACCTACTACTCCTTTACCTTCTACACCTACCAATGAAGAAACCAACAAAGAGAACCCTTCAATAACAACTACTCAACCTATATCAAAACCAAGCCTTCCATACCCACCAAGATTGAGAAAGGAGAAACTTAAAAATAAGGATGATAATCAAGTGTCAATTTTTTTGAGAATGTTTAAGAAACTAAACATAAACATATCCTTTGCGGAAGTTCTTGCCTATATGACAAAGTTTGCTAAAATGTTCAAAGATATCCTCTCAAACAAGGAAAAGTTTAAAGATTTGCCTAACATATCACTTAATGACAATTGCTTCGCCGTGTTGCTCAAAACCCTACCTACAAAACCTGGAGATCCGGGTGATTTTTGATCCCTTGTAATTTTCCCAGGGTGGAAAATTGCATGGCACTAGCGGATCTTGGGGCAGGCATCAATCTCATGCCTTTATCGGTTTGGCAAAAACTCTCTCTTCCCGAGCTCACTCCTACCATGAGTTAGCTAACCGTACCATAGCTTATCTGATAGGCATTACGGAGGATGTGTTTGTAGGGGTTGATAAATTCACGTTTCCCGTGGATTTTGTAGTGGTTGATTATGATATGGACCCGAGAGTTCCTCTTATTGTTGGTAGACCATTCTTGAGGACAAGTCGTACTATTATAGATGTGGCGGAAGGAGAACTAATTATGAGAGTTGAGGATGAGAAAGTGGTGTTTAAGTTAGGGAAAGTTACCAAGAAATCTCAAAGTTGTGAAACAATTAACATAGTGGATGTTCTTGATGAGGTGTGTGATGAGCATTTTCATGAAGCTTGTAAGAGTGATAGTGAGAACATGCCTCATGTAGAGACCGTTGCCTCGATTGCTCCCTCCTTAACACCATTTAGAGAGAGTGATTTACTCTTAGAGGAATTTGAGTCCAACTTCCTTGGTAATGATGATTCTCCCATTAATTGGGAAAAATACATTCTAGCAATCAAAAAGTTGCTCAATGAGGATCCCATTCCTTCACCTACTCCACAAGAAGTTACCATTGATGATCCATCTATAGTGAAACCTTTCATTGAGAGTCCACCTTCCCTAGAACTTAAGGATCTTCCATCACACCTTGAATATGCATTCTTAGAGGGAAAGGACCAATTACCCGTGATCATAGCAAAAGACTTGAAAGATGATGAGAAGGAAAAACTCATAGAAGTGCTTAAGAAACATAAGAAAGCTATAGCATGGAAAATATCCGACATAATGGGAATTGATCCAAATTTTTGTACACACAAAATTCTTATGGAGGATGATTACAAACCCGCTATTCAAAGCCAAAGAAGGGTTAACCCAAAAATACATGAGGTCATAAAAAAGGAAGTTATCAAACTCTTTGATGCGGATATGATTTATCCCATTTCCGACTCCCCATGGGTAAGCCCGGTGCATTGTGTTCCTAAGAAGGGTGGAATCACTGATGTGCCTGATGAGAACCATGAGCTTATACCCACTATACTTGTCACGGGTTGGAGAGTTTGTATTGATTATAGGAAACTCAATGATGCTACTAGGAAAGATCATTTCCCATTGCCTTTCATGGACCAAATGCTTGAACGCTTGGCAGAAAATGAGTACTATTGCTTTCTAAATGGATTTTCGGGTTATTTCCAAATACCCATTGATCTAAAGGATCAAGAAAAGACCACATTCACTTGTCCTTATGGTACATTTGCTTATAGAAGAATGCCTTTTGGTTTATGCAATGCACTGGGGACATTCCAAAGGTGTATGATGACAATCTTTCATGACATGATTGAGCACACTATGGAAGTCTTCATGGATGATTTCTCGGTCTTTGGAGATTCATTCACTTCTTGTCTCTCCCATTTAGAACGTATGCTTAAGAGGTGTGAAGAAACACGTCTTGTTCTTAATTGGGGAAGTGCCATTTTATGGTCAAAGAGGGGATAGTTTTGGGACATAAGATATCCAATAAAGGTTTAGAAGTGGATCAAGCTAGTATTGATGTTATTGCCAAACTTCCCCCACCTACCATGGTGAAAGGATTTAGGAGCTTTTTGGGTCATGTGGGGTTCTATAGACATTTTATACAAGACTTTTCTAAGACTGCAAGACCCATGACCCACCTCTTAGAAAAAGAGGCTCCTTTCATATTCACACAAGAGTGTTTAGACTCTATTTAGATTCTTAAGGAAAAGTTAACTAAGGCTCCCATTTTGGTTTCTCCAAATTGGGATTTGCCTTTTGAGCTCATTTGTGATGCTAGTGATTATGCCCTGGGGGCCGTGTTAGGACAAAGAGTTAATAAGCATTTTCAACCTATACACTATGTGAGTAAGACAATGACGGGTGCTCAACTTCATTATACCACCACGGAAAAAGAGTTGCTTGCTATAGTTTATGTCTTTGAGAAATTTAGACCCTATCTTGTGCTTTCGAAGACCATAGTGTATACGGATCATTTCGCGCTCAAGTATCTCATGACAAAGCAAGATGCTAAGCCTAGGCTTTTGAGATGGGTTTTATTGCTACAAGAGTTTTCCATAGAGATACGTGATAAGAAAGGAGCCGAGAATTTAGCGGCGGGATCACTTGTGTAGACTTGAGCATCCTTTTCAAGGTTAATTACTTCATAAGGAAATTAATGAATCCTTTCCATTGGAGGAGCTCATGTCTATCTCTTCATAAGAGGATGCCACTCCTTGGTTTGCGGATATTGCAAAAAATCTTGTGGGGGATGTGCTAATAGAGGGTCTCAGTTCCCAACAAAAGAAAAAGTTTATCAACGAAGCAAAATACTACTTTTGGGATGACCCTTACCTCTTTAGGCAATGTGCAGACCAAATCATAAGACGACGTGTAGATGGGCCCGAAGCATTTAAGATTTTAGAATCTTGTCATAAGGGACCTACGGGAGGCCATTTTTGTCCCAACTACACGGCCGAGAAAGTTTTTGATTCGGGTTACTATTGGCCTTCCATATATAATGATGCCCAAGAGATGGTGAAATTTTGTGATGATTGTCAAAGACAAGGAAAGATTAATCAACGAGATGAGATGCCAAAAAATTTCATACAAGAGTGTGAGACTTTCTATGTATGGGGTATAGATTTCGTAGGACCTTTTCCATCATCAAAGGGCAATACGTACATACTCGTAGCCATGGACTATGTTTCAAACTGGGTTGAGGCTAAAGCCTTGCCTACTAATGATGCTCGAGTTGTAGTGAAATTCTTGAAACACTTATTTGCTAGATTTGGTGTACCTCGGGCTATCATAAGTGATTGTGGGACTCATTTTTGTAATGATCAATTTACAAGAGTCATGAAGAAGTATGGTGTTAACCAGAGACTTTCTACCGCGTATCACCCTAAAACCAATGGGCAAACCGAAGTCACAAATCGTGGTTTAAAGAGGATTTTAGAGAGAACGGTGGGAGAGCATCGAGCTTCTTGGTCATATAAGCTTGATGATGCTTTGTGGGCTTTTAGGACGGCTATTAAGACAGCAATTGGTTGTACTTCATATAGGTTTGTCTATGGAAAAGCATGCCACCTCCCATTCGAGTTAGAGCCTTAGGCTTCATGGGCTCTCAAATGGGCTAACTTTGATTTAAACCAAGCCGGTTTACATAGAAAAGACCAACTCAATGAGATGGATGAATTGAGAGCCAAGGCCTATGAAAACTCGTTGCTTTACAAGGAAAAGACTAAGCAATTGCATGATGCTAAGATCAAGAACCGTGAGTTCAAAGTTGGAGAGCCGGTTCTCCTCTTTAACTCGAGGTTGAAACTCTTTGCGGTCAAGCTTAAGTCAAGATGGTCCGATCCATTCACCATTGCTAAAGTATTTCCATATGGGACTATTGAGTTATCACAACCAAATGGCCTAAATTTCAAAGTGAATGGTCAGCGTGTTAAGCATTAATTTGGGGAGGACATTTCCGTGGAAATGGTCCAAGAGATCCCCATTTTCCCCATGAATTAATTCATTGTGGGAAGAGTCGAGCTAGAGACTCCATAAATCAAGCTTGAATAACTAGGCTTATAGTTTTTTAGACTAGCGTGTGGTAGGATAGGAATAAGGGAATAAAGTTAAGGAGAAGTGTAGGGGGATGCCTCTCTTTTGTCTTCATGTTGTTTGTAGGGTTGCTCTCTCTCATCGCATGCATTGGAGCTTATGGAGGAGGCCCTTGTATCGGGTTCACTTTGTTACTATTGTGATTTTTCATAACCACATTGTGCTTAAAAATGAATTCACTATAGTAGACCTTTCCTTAGCTTGGGTTAAGCAAAGTTATCAATGTCATATGTGTAGGGGAGTTCACTCCAATACTCTTAAATATTGAGGACAATGTTTATCTAAAGTGTAGGGGGTCTTCTATCAAAGTGACATTACCTAGAACTTTGTCATTGACCTTCATGATAACTTGAAAATTTATTTTTCAAAATTTTTTCAAATTCTTGATTTACTTTGGCCACCAAAATATGCATTCATAATTCTTTGCAATAAATCATTTTCATTCGCATAACACATTTGCATTGTATATATTCTTCTTTTGTTTTTCATCAAATATATATAAAAAAGGAAAAAAATATAATAAAGGATATGGTTTAACAAATTTAGACTTCTTTGACATATTAGGCCCGCCATGGATACTTTGACTCAACCCGAGTTTGCTTATCTAAGCTTACTCTATCTAGTATCCTTAACCATGTAGACCTTTATTGGTATATTAGGCTAAGCATCCACTAGTCTCATTATTTGAGATTTTAAACTGTAGAGAACAAGAGATGATAGAGTTTGAAGTAAGTGTAAAGGGCTAGATAAACCTCATATAAATTAATTGTGGCTTTTATATCCCCTTTCGTAACCTTTACTTTCTTGTCAACGCATGTATATATGTTAATAAATAATCAAGAACGGTTTTAATCGGTTTGTAGTCTCTTATGCATTTTTGACTTATCATTCGTGGTTGGTATAAGTACGTCTTAAGATTTTAAGTTAGAACGTTTTATGTGTACTAGACTTATGTCATGCTTAATACTTAGCGGGTGTTTTTCCTTTTATTCTTTTCAACTTTCTTTGTGAGGAATAAAGAAAAATAAGAGCGGCTTATGAAAAAAATGAGTGGCTAGAAAAAAAAAGAGAAAAAGAAAAAAATAAAAATAAATAATTATACAAGACTCCCAAGAGGGGCAATGAAGTGTGTATAGTAGCTATTGAATTCCAATATTACTCTCACAAGGGTTGCCGGGATTTAATAGTTGCTCCAATCCAATATTACCTTGACGGGTTGCGGGATTGAAGATCCAAAGTCCCAAAAAGGCGGCGGATATAAATTATTGCGTAAATTTTATTTTTCTTTTCTTAGTGAGTCTGTAGCTACTTATTAATGCATGACATAAGGATTTTACACATAAGGCAAGACTTATTATTCTTGAGTCGGACTTATATCAATTGTGGACGGTTTTTCGAGTAATGGATAAGATGGTTACTTAGGATTAAAACCGTGCTTCCTTATTTTGAGATTTTACATTTCTTATATTTCACGCTTTAAACAATGACAAATTTGCTCTCACGAAATTTGCTCAAATAATAACCGGTCTTAGAGGCATAATAAGGGGCGGGGGGGGGGGGGGGGGGGGGGGGGGGGGTATAATGGTAACACAGTTAATCTATATGAATGAGTTGACGCACTTTTACTTGTGGATAACAATTATCTTGTTTTTAAGCTTGGTACGGGGAAAGTGAAACTTGAGGGTGATAAGTGTTCATGGTACTCAAAGCCCTAATCAAAGTCATTGATTTCTTTATGAGTTATTATAACACCCCTAAATTATCACGCTGCGGAATACCACTTTGGGCGTTATGTCATAGCACATCACACACAATCATAGATAACGACCTCAAAAGAGACGTTTAAATTAAGCAAAAAGAATATTTACAACCATTGTCTAAAACATTTCCAACCCAAAAATGATGTTTTCATCAGAGTAGTGTTACTTGTCCCCAAAGATCTCAACCAAATCAAAACAATATTTTGACCAAGACATGACAATAAATAATTGATAAAAAGGGAAGGAAATCCAATATTTTAACCAATAAAGCACCAACTCCCTCCATGCATGCTCCGCTGCTATCTATCTTGATTACCTGAAACACATGCTTAAAATCGTCAACACAACGGTTGAGCGAATCTATAGGTTTATCAAATCATAAGTTGAACATAAGTATTAAAACCAATCATGACCATTCAATAGCATTGTCGTACTCACAATCTATTATTCAAGTATATTATCTTTAGCAATAGCTAATAATTGTGTTTAAGCTCGTGACGCTAATCCATCAACTCAATCACCCGCGTACATAGACCGGCATGATTTAAGTGAAACCAGTGCCCCTTCTAAAGGCGTCAGTTGCAATTATACCTTATTTCTTATCACAAGTTATCCGTTCACAAGGGGTACTCAACATACTAGCTCTCGTCTCGGATAGGTCGTCAACCCCATAGTACTATCAATTGTATAAGCGGCTACCTCCAACCCACACAAGGGCAAGACAATAGGTAATAGTTCACGAATTTAGGGACTTTTGCAACTAGGTACTCAACACAATTTAAGGCAACATTCGGGTCCAACAATCATTCATGGCTTATGTTCATTTTCATTTAATTAGCATGTATCCCCCTCGCGGGTAAAAACATTTGAAATAAGTAAAGAGCCAGGCAATAGACTCCCCTTATGTAGTAACGATAGTAGTACTAGCAAGACGTAGACGAAGACAATCACCTACGATGAGGATGCCCCAGGAAATCAAATACAACACCTAACGAATAAACACGTAATGAATCAACTCCTTCAAGTACCATCAAGTACTGTATATAAATAATTAAAGTCACTCAAAGTTATATAAACTCAGGCCTAAAATCCAAACAAGTGATATTTACTAGACATGTTCATTTTTATACTTTATTAAGACTATTGCTCATTTTATAATTCTGCCGGTACATACCAAATGTACGAGCTGTTTTCCCCTACTTAGACATCACCAAAAATTATGAGAAAATTTGTAAAATTCAGTTACAACCTGTAGAAAGTACATATTAAATTTCATAAAAAGTTATCACTTCTAAGATCTACTGCACGTCACATTACTAAACTCCAAATTTCGGACAGTTTTGTACCTTCACGTTGTAAAACCATTTTGACCTTCTTAAGCATTCCCGTTTACAAATTCGACTCTTGATTATGAAAATAGACTCAAAAATGCTAAGTTTATACCCTGAGAACAACCTCTAAACATTTTTAAAACTCAACTTATAGTCCCCGAGATTTGACCAAATATCGACAACAATTTCGTACTGTGTCAATACTCATCTCCCGGTACACGAAAATTCAAACTAGCGTAACTTATAACTCGTTTGGAGTTAAAAGCTCTACCTTATACCAAATCGAAGCTAGAAAGAAGCTCTACAACTAAATCCTATAATATGGACCTGGACTTAGACTTAAAACCACGAAAAATACCCCTAAAGTTTCTGATCTAAAATGGACTTTTCAAAACCATATCAAAACATCTTTTTGACCAATTTCGATCATTCATATACCCCTAATAACATCTAATAATCATCCTAAACCAATCCAAACATCCTAAATCACTTGTATGTTCATCTTCTTTGAAAACCCAAAAATCAAAATAACACAAACAATATAATTATATCATGTAAAATTAATAATAACATGAATATAGAACCATACCATACATTAAATAGATCAAACACCAAGAACACCAAATACCCCCATTTGGCCGTGGGTTTTGGAAGCAAAAACACCAAAGAAACATCTTCTCCAAGCTCCAATATTCTAAATACATGTTCCTAAACATAATTAAACACAAACCCACGAATTTAATTAGATCAAAACATAATATTTTTCAAAATCCATCAAACTTAAATCTTGAAAAAAAAGTTGTTGCATGTTGGATTTTTGTGGTGGGACTTACTTACAATGATGTTTTAAGGATGAGTCATTGCTTAGATTTTTCAAAAACAAATTTTTGATGGTGGATTCATGGTGATGTGGGGTGGCCGTGACTTTCAAAGAGAAAAGAGGGAGGAAGAAAATTTTTGGAGTGTGAAAATGAATGTGTGTGAAAATTTTGAGTTTATGTATAGTGGAGGGGGGGGTTAAATGTGTAATATTAGTTTTCTTTTGGCCTTCATAGTAAAACAATAGTTAAAGAGCGGGATTATGACTAGTAGTCAGTTTTAAATTTTTGCGGGAGTCGGGATTCGTCCCGGCTACCTCAAAATACTTTTAAATGGTTCAAACACACACAAAACGAATATACATATGGTTCCGACTCGACTTAAAACGTAAATAAAATAAAAACTTTGAAAACTCAAATATCAATCAATCGATAATAAAAGATAAATGTTGGGCATCCGTCGGTATCGTAGTCGTTATCGGTTCTTCTCAAATCGTCAAACGTTAAAATTATAAACTCCAACATCGGTTTCAACTTGAACTGTCAAATAATAATAATATTTAAATTTCTTAAAATTTCAAAAATATACGTAAATTAGGATTAAATAATGACGTTAGGTTCGAGGTGTCATATCCTCCCCTCCTTAAGGGAGCAACGTCCCGGCGCTCTCCGGTTCTTATACTCGCATTTCGTACTACTAGAAAGATGAGGGTACTTCTTCCTAAAGAGGTCTTCACGTTCCGACGTGGACTTCAGTTCACGTCTCGGGTTCCATCACACCTTCACAATGAGTATTCTACCTTGCTTTCATCTCTTAACCTCTCGATCCATTATCTCTGTTGGTTCTTCAATGACGTGCAACTTGTCGTCCTATTGGGTTTCATTCACTGGGGTAACTAAACCATTATCCGCCACACAATTATTCAAATTCAACACATGAAGAGTATTATCATTTTCACGAAGTTCATCCGACAGCTGCAACTGGTAGGCAACTGGTCCAACATACCTTTGGCTCCACTTCTCTTATTTTTCAAAACGAATCATGCCTTTCCACGACGATACCTTTAACATTACCATGTCTCAAACTTCAATTTCCAACTCCTTCCTACGTTTATCAATACATTTCTTCTCACGGCTTCTCGCTGTTAACAAATGACCCTCAATCTACACAATCCTTTATGTATTCTCTTGAATCATTTTAGGTCCATTCATCTGACTTTTCCTTACTTCACTCCATCCAACTGGTGATCTACACTTTCCTCCACCCAACAATTCGAATGGTGCAGCTTTGGTACTAGCATGGTAATTGTTGTTGTACAAGGATTCTATCAAGGACACGCGTCGATCTCAACTACTACCAAAATCAAGCACACATGCTCGGAGCATGTCTTCTAACATTCGAATCGTCCTTTCACTTAGTCCATCATTCTCATAAAAAAATTAATCATAAAGAAAAATCATACGAGCCACACATAACCCCATCGAAGACGTTCAGAAAATATGATACGAAGTAATTAAAACTAGTCGTACAAAATAACCTTATTGCAATATTACGTACATACAAACCTAGTTTGTCAAGAACTAATTTATGGATACGGAAATCATTCGATGTATACATAACTCTCTCGAAGACATCACAATCCAATCAAACACAAAAGCAATTATGAAGCACATACAGCCACATCACGACATGTTTGCAAAATAGCCAAACCATGCCAAGTAAATAAGTTCAATCAAGTTAACTCATGCTTGCTAATCAACCAAGACATGATAAAATAAGGATATTTGATGGGATTTCGGATGAGTCCAATCAAAATAAAATTGCAAGTTAAAGAAGGTTCACGAGCTTGCTAGCTACGGATGCATATCCAAAAAGAAATAAAATACATACATATGTCATCGCAGGGTGCTCACACACGGATCCATACCCAAAAGATATTACAAGAACACCATCTCACTTTCGTCCAAACGTGGTGAAAATATCAATAAGCATCATCGTTCACAGTCAAAAAGGTATTACATGGCACATGTTTTCCATAATCGGACGTCACTGGACAATTTCGTCTCAAGTTCTCACAACTTACGATCACTCGACCAGATCACATACCACATAAATACATAAAAAGCAAGGGTTTACCAGAAAAACATTAACTATGTCTATTTGTCGTTTAACCTTCGATGATCAAAGAAGATCGAGTCAAGCAAGGAGGATTCCTCACTTTAATAAACGAAGACGGCAAATGAAATTGTCTTCCAACTACCGATGCACAGTTGGTAAACTTCAACAGTTTATCGCGTGTCGTTGACATATCAAAAGAACGAGAAAAGAAATAAATAAATCACGATACATTTGATGTAGGAGAAGTCTTCGTCATTTCTCTCAGAGTTACTCGAACTCGGATTTCCTCTACTTCGGCAGTCTTCTATTTTTGTTAAAATTTCTTCTCAGTGTCGGCATGAGCTCCTTTGGTATTTCATCAACATCCTAGTGATTCCGATGGAAGTCGCACGTTATATACAACACATAAAAACATTTTCCATAATTACTCGGTCACGGTGACTTACCAAGTCAACGCTAAACGAAAGAAAATATTTCAAGGAACACAAGAAAATTCAAAAAATTTCTTTAGGAATCAAAGAGAATACGATTACTTGCATAAGGATCCATCATTTTTAAAAGCATTCTCATCCAAACATTTATCAAAACACTACAAGTTTTAAGATGACCAATTGATTTGACACGATAGTGCTCTTCCTAAACTATGCGTAATTAGCTAGATCATGCATACTTGAGGACCAAGGAACGACAACCAACAAAACAAGGCTCTTCCCGGATTATGCATAGTTAGCTAAGCTGTGCATAATTGAGGATCGAGTGACGACACAAACATTATTATTACACACCAAATATGACTATGAATATTTGAAAATGAGAAAACACTATTACCATCGTTTCAAGGAACACATCAAATATTTTTCATCCACTTTGAAAACATACTTTTACTTTGCCTTTTTATGAGAAAAATAAATAAATAATTAAATCGACGCCATTTGCATTTGGTTCAACGAAACCTTTCACACACTCATACATATTTTCGAAACAGGTTGTTCAAAATATAACGGTAAGGTGGTTCCAAATTAAAGATCATTGCAAGCATAATGAGTAGTAAAGAAATCAAAAATCAATGAGATCAATTAAGATAAACGAGCAATATAATTGCCAATGGAAATTAACTACATTAGAAATCAAAATACTTCGAATATATGACAAGAGTTTCGAGAAAACAACAAAAATCTATAGATACATGGAGTGGACATCAAACATCATCACCAGCGACAAAAATAGGATAGCGATCCTAATTCCCATCGTCTCGAGTTACACATACATTCCACCAATTTAGGTTCCATTAACCGAAAGAAGAAAAGTTTCAACGTCCATGAAGAGGACAAAATAAACTGGGTGACATACCCTCATTATCAAGTACTAGCAAAGTAGCAATTAAAAAAATAAATAATGGTCTCATACCATGGACCATATTAAAACGAAAAATCACAGGACTACCCAAGTTCAGATATAGACTCGCAAAATCGAAGAAGGGATGTTGTACGATCGAACCATCGTGACTCAATACATTACATCTTAAGAAATTAATACAAGTATGCGTATGTTGGCTAATCCATTTTCATATCCTAATTAATGTTACCTTGTATATTGTAAAACCGAACATTTGCACATTTTTTTTTAATTTGTGTTACACCATTAAAGAATTTATACCTTTCATTTTTCAACTTACAAAGTTTTCATTTCTGGAATGTCACAATCTCAAGAAAATTACTAACATTAGTAGATTTGGTGACTCGGTTATCATAATCAATAAAATCATTAGGTTTGAAAATCTCGATACTTGTGTTAAAATCTCATTAATATTCATATCTTAAGTACCAAAAACGTACATAGTAAGAATTTTCAAAGTTTTACGTTATTATTATTATGACTTGTCTTATTACGTATATACAAGTATCCAACATGACTCAAACTAGTCCAGTTAACTCTTAAAAATCAACCTTTGACTTTTTATTGTACATAAGTCTTTCCTTAAAACTGATCTTTTACATCACATTCACATGACTCGACTCGCACACTAATGAGTTCTCACATCGCATTATGTCAAATAACTTACTAGTTTAAGTCGAGACTTGAATCACAATAATAATAATAAAATAAATAATCAAAATGCTTATTTCAATCACTCTAACATATAGAAAATTCGAATTATTAATCTTTAGCCATTTTCAAGTGATTTTAAAATTAACACATCTCGCAGCAGAATAAAATAACGTTCCATCAACATTTAATAACTCATTTCAAGCGTTAAAATTTCTCACTTAAATTGTATATTTTGATTTTATCCCAGTTTATTCACTACAACAAGTAACGAGTTCCAGTTTATACCAATGCATTCGTAATTATAAGTTGACCTTATGTTTAAAATAAAACAAATTTTACAAAGTCTCTAGCTCCAAAATATGTGGCCAATTTTTCTACTCATTTTTTGTATTAAAAGATACGCCAAACGTTTACCATAATGACCCAAAAATTAATTCATATCAAACCTCAAGCCGTCTATACTCGATATTCATATAGTTAATTTTGTCAATAACTCCTTTTTCAAATTAAATTAAACAAATTCTTGACAAATACATCACAAGCTTCTAGTATCAAATTATTAATATATGAAAACAAGGATTTTACGAGTAATATAAATTACTTATTATGATTTACCAACCAAGGTTGAAGGAAAAAATAATTTCACTTTGTCACTTTACTCCCTATAAAAATTTTACTTGTTATAAGGCGCCTCGTACGTCATTTTTAACCAAAATTTTCATTCACCATACATTTAATATGTAAGACGTTTTATGTTTAAATCGTTCAATCAACAAAGTTCAATGCTTATTTAACTGGCACAAGTGTCGGACCTCGTCATGTAAAATATTAAATTCAAAATAATGAAACAACAAAACAAAATGAAATAAACGAAACAAGAACACGTATGTCAACGCAATAAGTGTTGATATTGGCTTCGGGTGGGTCTCAAAACCGTATACAATAAAGTTAACACAAAACAACCAAACTTCAAGCTATCACGCTTGATCACAACGCTAATCTATCCTTAAAAGGCATCTTTAAATTCGAGTAGAATGGTAAACAACGATTAAATGGCAACACGCCTCAACCACGTTTTATAATATACACATATGATTTGTCGCTACGATGTACGCATCGTTGATTATACTTCGGCTATGTTATAGTTACGCGAACTAATATATCAAACCCATAGGAATAAGGGAAATAAAATAGTACGTGAGTAATTTACGTTCCAACAAGAAGATGTCCCAAAAATGACACATCACGGTGTGATAACGACAATCGGGATCAATCTAGTCGATATACAATATGTTACGAAGCATTATTTACGTATCTAGAGTATCAAACGAGGTTCACACTCGGTTATTCGAACAATAAACTAATTATCAAGATCGATGATTGGCGGTGAGACCAAATTATGAACAAAATCGCATTATAGAATGTACGATAATCACACAAGGACCATTACTTCACGTGCAATGCCTTTAAATACCATAGATATACATACCTATACATACAATCATTCCCACATACACATAGGATCACAACGCAGTGTTGCCATGTAATGCAATGTAGCCCGTATGCCAATTACATGCAACCTATATGATATTCGCGCAACTGCTTGCAAAACTATGATGATAAGTACTAAACGTACACAAAGATATATCACAATATATTATCATAGTATATACTTACTAAATATTATGGAACTCATATTAGTTTTAAGGGATACATCTAAATCATAAGTCAATGCTAAAAAAATCATACCGGAGCCATGCGGAGAAGTTGCGTGCTTTAAAACTTTTTATGACACACCAAAAGTTATAGTTTAGGTTTTTCAACAAAATCGACCTAGTTCTCTATAACTTGTGGCTCTGATTACAAATCTATAACACGCCCAAATTACCACGCAACGGAATACACTTTGGCCGTTATTTCATAGAACATCACACACAATCATAGATAACGACCTCAAAAGAGACGTTTAAATTAAGCAAAAAGAATATTAACCATTGTCTAAAACATTTCCAACCCAAAAATGATGTTTTCATCAGAGTAGCGTTACTTGTCCCCAAAGATCTCAACCAAATCACAACAATATTTTGACCAAGACATGACAATAAATAATTGATAAAAAGGGAAGGAAATCCAATATTTTAGACCAATAAAGCCCCAACTCCCTCCATGCATGCTCCGTTGCTATCTATCTTGATTACCTGAAACACATGCTTAAAATCGTCAACACAACGGATGAGCGAATCTATAGGTTTATCAAATCATAAGATGAACATAAGTATTAAAACCAATCATGACTATTCAATAGCATTGTCGTACTCACAATCTATTGTTCAAGTATATTATCTTTAGCAATAGCTAATAATTGTGTTTAAGCTCGTGACACTAATCCGTTAACTTAATAACCCGCGTACATAGACCGGCATGATTTAAGTGAACCCAGTGCCCCTTCTAAAGGCATCAGTTGCAATTATACCTTATTTCTTATCACAAGTTATCCTTCCGCAGAGGGTACTCAACGTACTAGCTCTCGTCTCGGATAGGGTCGTCAACCCCATAGTAGTATCAATTGTATAAGCGGCTATCTCCAACCCACACAAGGGCAAGACAATACTTAATAGTTCACGAATTTAGGGACTTTTGCAACTAGGTACTCAACACAATTCAAGGCAACATTTGGGTCCAACAATCATTCATGACTTATGTTCATTTTCATTTAAAATAATCTCATTTTGAAAAAGAGATTTTGTTTACCCTTTTTTATATCTATTATCGTTCCTCAACTCGACTCGAATTGATTTCCAATTAACGTTACGACTTAACTTTGTTTTTGGTAACAATATAACTTTTTGTATTTTACTAATCTATTTAAAATAAAATCTAATTTAAAATAAAATCTAATTTAAAATAAAAACTTTTATTCTAATTAATTAAAAACTATTTTGCAATAAATCTAATTTAAATTTAATACTAATTTTAAACTAAATAGAACTTTTAAATGAAAACTATTTTTTTAATGAAAACTATAATTAAATAAAAACTAATTTTAATTGAAAACTAATTTTTAATACTAAATTTTAAAAACATACGAGAAGACTATTTTATATAAAAGTAAATTTAAAATAAAAATATTTAAAACTAATTTGAATTTAAAAATAAAAGTAAATTAAAAAAATAATCTAATTTAAATAGACAAAATAGAATGAAAACAAATTTAAAGTTATAAAAGTAAATAAAAATATTATTTTTTTAGTCTTTTTATATTTTTATTAAACCGAGTTAAAATAAATTTAAAAATAAAATAAAAACTAACAAAGTTTAATAAAAATCTAAATAAACTAATTAAACAAAACTGCCAATATAAGGAATCCTATATTAATTAAAAAGCGCAAAGGTAAACATAAAAAGAGTGCTAGCAGAGTTGGTTGTGGCTTTGGACTGGGGACGAGAGGTCTGGGGTTCGAATCCCACCCCAGACAAAATTTTCTTTTTAGTTATTTTTTTTTGGAATTTGGACAAATAAACATAACAGATAAGTGGTATCTGTTAGTTATTTTTATACAGCAATCATAAAATAAGCTAAAAAGGCAGTAATACAGAATATCAAATAAGCAGAAATAATAATCAAATATTAGAAGCTAAATAAACATGAAGACTAAAACAAATAAGCAATGTAAAAAACAGATAAGCTAAATGGCTACGATGAAAATAAGCTTAAACAGATAAGCATACTAAAATCTATAAGCAAACTTAACCAAACAAAACTATCTAAACCAAATAAGCAGTAAGGCAACTAAATAAGCAGATTTAAAACAGAGTCTAAATATTACTAGCAAATCCAAATAAATCAACATAAAACAAAACAGTAGCAGATCCTAAAAACTAAACAAAACCAATTTAGAAAACAAGGAAATAAAAGAGATCCAATCAAACAGACTAAAACAAGCTAAAATCCAATCTAAAAACTAGTGCTACAAAACTAATCAAACAGACAAACTTCTTAAATCAAATAAACTAAAGCAGATTCAGACATAAGCATAAACATAATCACAATAAATAAGCAGATTAATAAATTGAGCAAAATAAAATGAAAAGAAGAGATTTAGAACCCGATGTTGAATCCTTTGAGCCGAAGGTGGGCGCTGAACCCCCTTTGTCACTGAATCAAACAAACACCATCTTCGAATCATCATCATCAATAACAGCTTCTCGTCCCAAATACTCGAACCAATACATAATCTTCGAACAGTGAACGTCAACAGTAACTTTTATTTTATTTTTTTTGAATTTTTTTAATTTTTTTTATATTAAATTTAACCGAACAGTAATAAATAAAATTAGCTTTGAGAGATTAAAATTAAACTAAAATTTGCAGGAAATAAAACGGGAGACAAAAATTAAATGGAATTAACTTTTCATTAATTAATAACAAAATTACAATTCTGAAAATAGAAATTACATTAATCCTATTAAACCAATTTGCATAAAAAAATAAATCTAATTTAAATCTAATCCTAATTAATTTAAAAACAGTAAATTAAAAGAAAGAAAAAAAATATGGACTGCTGATTATAGGTTTTTGGAAGGGATTTATAGGAAAACCCTAATCCCCATTTGATGATTCTTGGTGCCCAAGTTCTTTAATCTTGGCCGCATATCTCTTCTCTTTTTCTTCTTTCTTCATCCAACGATTGAGAATACCCATATTCACGCGGATTGCCACCTTGTAATATTGTGATTGGAGGATTTGAGGAGATATGTGTTCCATCCAATCACAATATAGTAATAAGCCACGTAGGAGTTGATTGAGGACCACCATGAGTGGATCTTCCGATTTGTGTGGGGATTTATTTGGATTCGTGTGAATCACACGTTTTTGATAAAACCCCTAATTTTTGTTAAGTAAAATTGTGATGGGTGAATTAGGGTTTGATAAAAAAGAGTGGATGTGTAAAAATGGGGAATACGTTTGGGGAGAGAGAGAAGTAAATGGGTGAGTTTTTATTTATCCTTGTTTTCATCGTTCAGAATAAATGGGGTAAAAGAAAAGAATATGTTTTACTAATAAGTGAGTGGGTGAGAGGAGGGGGTACATGTGGGGTAAATGTGAAGTGTTTGACTGAACAATTCTTTGACCGGTTTATAAAAATCCAAGTGAAAACTTTGCAAAGCAAATGTAAATCATCCGTTCCAATGTTTGTTGTGTAATTGGGCTTGAGGCCCAAAATCTTTTCTCCATGATCCGTCCCAAAATTTGTCACTTATCAAGTGGGTTTTCAATGGGACTTTTGGTAGAAAGTTTAGTAACCTTTTTCTTTAAATGGGCTTTTGAGCCCATTTATCCAATGTGAGACCCACTTGGCTCGAATATCTTCAAAAATGAATAGTTCCACTAAAACGAGCTCGATCTTGGCTTCCTTGATCATTTCTTCAATTCCTTGTTGGTTTTAACGGTTTTCGTGATCTTGGCACACTTTTGGTCTTTTGCCTTTGTCTTCGTCTCTTTCTTGACATTTCTTCATTATTTGACCATGAAATCCCGTGTTTTCTCTCCTTTTGATCATTTGTACCTATTTCAATACAAAAACACAAAACCACGCGTAATTCCGACTTTTACGATAATAAACACATGATTATGTCTTGTTTTTCCTTGATTTTAGTGGCAAAAGGATAAGTGTTTACACACTTATTAAATCCCCAACACTTGACCATTGCAATGACCCCATGCAATGCATTATTTCAAAGCAATAAGTTAAATTTTTCTCATTATTAATCCATCTCGGCCTTTATTACTATTACTATTACTACGACGAAAAGATAAAAACTTTAAAAGGAGACAAAAGTTATAATCATTTAATAACTTTGAAATTATTTGATGAAAGAAACTCGTAAATGTCACACCCCACCAATGGCGGAATATGGGGCGCGACGTATGGATATCATCACAACAAATGGTGTCTCTATAGAGAAGACTAAAATGCAAATATAATGTCATAAATGGCGACACAAATGTCATGACAATATCTCAACAATGCAGGAGTCTAGGTAAGTAGGTAACAGTCCTACCACTTACCCAAGACAAACAATAAACATAAACCAAACAAACATATAGGTAAACTGAGAAGGAACGGGGATCTCCTTCTATATGCAATCCTAAGGCATCCAAGTCTAGCCACTTCTATCCTCAAGCTTAACCACATTCTCACCTGAAAGAGACACTAAAACACGTCAACATAAAGTTGGTGAGAGTCATAGGTTTAGACTCCAACGCTAAATCAGTTACAAGCTGTGAATAACAATCATCAACAAAAGAACATATGGACAATGTGTTACAATTATGTATTAACAACTATCAATCAAGACCAATCATACCAAACCAATCCAAGGCTCCTACCTTGCCAAACAACATCATGGTACCTTAGATGATCACCCTATGTACCTATCCCAAGGCCACTACCTTGGCAAACCACAAGGCCACTACCTTGTCAAATCACAAGGCCACTACCTTGTCAAACCACAAAGCCACTACCTTGTCAAACCACAAGGCCACTACCTTGTCAAACCACAATAACATATCAAAAATCGCATAGCAGTTAATCACATAAGTGTACACACAAGTCCATCACAACCATAAAACATTCACAACAAAAATTTAGAAACAACTCAACACAGTGTCTCTTCCATCCCATCTGGAAGTCAAAAACAAAAATAAACATGGGACTATGAACACTCACCTGATAGCTCCTTCACACGTCCTTGCACTAGCAACAAGCTAACAAACCAAAAACACGAAATCAATAAACGAACCAATCACTAAGATGGCTCATTAACCTATGATGGACATCTAACCCATTCTCACATATTTACCACATTAATAAGCTCTAATTACCCCATTACCCTTCCTTAACAAGTCCTTTACTTGGTTAAGTTTAACAACTAACACGTTCGTATTTTACCCAAAACAGTCCCAGTTTTTAGGTCTCAAAACTTTAGGTCAAACGCCCACTTAAACCTACCCATGGTTTCTGTAAAAGGAATATTCACACCCTTAAATATGTTGGCTAACACCTCCCACTTGCCCTAACCTTAAAGCTACTGTTAAGGCCCCGATATATATATATATATATATATATATATATATATATATATATATATATATATATATATATATATATATCTACTTTCGTCATTCCAGATTTCCTGATTTTAAACGTACTAAAAGTTTGTTACCATTAAGGGGTCTTACCCTAAACCACCACCTTAGCCCAAGTGCAGATATTAACTACAATATATAAACCATCTCTCACGTTCGTGAGAAGATCCTAATGCAACCCTAAGTGCCCCAAACAACCCAAAACTTAAAAAAGAAAACAGGCTGAATTCAAAACTGTTTTGACCTCCGACTGTTGTAACCTGTTTTTGACCCACTTCCCGACCTCCAATTTAGTTCTCGTTTCTTGCATTGGAAAGCCACTTCAAATATCTTTCCAGGGGTACTTGGATCGTAAAATAAAAGTTTATAGAACTCCCGATATGATCAAAACAATTGACTCAAAAATCTGCCCAGTTTTTAAAAACGGGTTTAACAAAATTAACCTCATTAATTAACCCTAATCCCTCTAATTACAAGCCCTAATTTATGTAATCATCATATTATGATTAATACAACATTAATTTACTGTTTTTATATTAAACCCTAACCTAAATCCATCATAAGATTATTAAAGAAAACATAAAAACAATTTAATTAAAAAGGGATTTGAAGATTTACCTTGGATTTATGAATACCCCCAAATTTTATGAAGAACCCTAATTTTTTATAAGACTCACGAATTTCCTTCATCTCCAGGAGAAAAATAATGAATTTGGTTTAGTATATACATTATATAGGGTATGGGTGAATCCTAGTCCAACCCAAAGCCCACTTTCCTTTTTTTTTTCTCTTCTAAACCGACCCAAACACCCCTAATTTCGTTTTTTTCTTTATTTTTTTCTTTTTATTGTTAATTAATATCTTATTAATATTACCTTAATTTACCTTAATTTATTTCAGCTCCTAAAACTCCCAAAACCTCAAAACCGTAAAACTAGTCAAATTTACGCGTTTTACCGTAAAAGACGTAAAATATACACTTTTATAAAAAATATCAAATTTTGAAATAAACTTTATAATTAAGTCCTAAATGTCCTAAAACCATCCCGAAAAATATTCATTTGACTAATTTCCTTATCCGACACCTCTAAATGCTAAACCGTAAATCCTAAAAAAATACACTATTACTATAATACTTATACGTATACGTAACCACCAAAATATCACCATTTCATTTCATAGTCACTAATTGTGATCTCATGAACATGAATTAACCGTTCCTCGATTTACTTATGAGTACTCTATACTCATAAACGATAATCACACCAACCTCGTTCACACAAAATAAACACGTAAGCACAAAAATCAAGTAGTCACACATAAAATAACCTAAAAGTAAGACCAAGTGACGAACCTCAAAACCACGGTTGTCACAGTAAAGAAATCTAAGACTTAGATTAGGGCTTTGGTGTCATGAATATTAATCACCCTCAAGTTTCACGTTCCCCATACCAAGCTTAAAAACGAGATCATTGTTATTACAAGTTAGCACAACTAACACTTACTCATGTGGTTTAGTTAATCACTTAGACCCCCTTATTCCTACGGTGTATCTCTTGTATTTTATTTTTGTCTTGAATGATCACGAGGATGCATTTTTGACTTTCGATAATTTATTAAGGCCGAAAATAAAGTGGGACGATTTAATCAATAGTTACCTAAAGGACAAAATCTTTTAAAACGGCTTCTCGAAACCTCATAAAGTTCATATCTTGGCATAACTCGTTTCACGATTTGAGACCTTTCACGGACCGATATTTGGCTTGTACTTCAAACTTCAAATCTTGAGAGACGATCTTGAAATTATGGTCTTCTCTTCATTTTGGTATACATCTTCATAAGGAGTGAAAGATGCTTCAAACGTTGCCCACGACTTCTTCATTTATCCTCTTCTTTATTTAGGATTTTGATATACAACGATCCGCCTCCTTTTCGGACTTGGATCTATTTATCCTCATACCTTGTTAGGGTCTTTTTGATAGACTTCTCCATGATCTTTAGGGGAGTAATTGCTTCTCGTCGTGTGTCTTGATCCATCATATTGATTTGGATTAATGATCTTCACGTCATCTTTGGATCTTTAGCAAAAAAAGTGAATCCTCATGCCTTGTTAGGGCCTTTTTGGACTCGGGTATCCTCATGCCTTGTTAGGGCCTTTTTGGATAAGCCAATCTTCGCGTCCCGCTTCAATAAGTTATGCCTTGGCTATGAACTCTAATTATTACCGAGAAACTTTTAAACGATCTTGTGCTAGAAGCTAAGTAACTTTTTAAATCGTACAACCTTATTTATTGCAAATATATTTATTAACAAGCGATGGGAGAAAAAGCTCATAACTAACTCACATAAGTTAATGAAAGAATACCGAACTTATAATTAACTCTATCATCTCTCGTTCTCCACAATTTAAAATCTCAAGGAATGAGACTCGTGGATGCTTAGCCTAATAAACCAATTAAGGTCCATATGGTTAAGGATACTAGCTAGAGTAAACTTGGATAAGTAAACTCGGGTTGAGTCAAAATATTCACGACGGGCCTAATATATCAAAGACATCTAAACTTGTTAAAACCATTTTATTTATTTTTTTATTTTTTACTTTATTCTTGAAAACGAAAAATTATTAATAAGATGCGATGACAAAAGAAAAATAAAAGAAAAATACTACTAGGCCAAAATAGATCAAAAATTTGAAAAACGTTGAAATTTTTTAAATTTTCCGGTTAAAATGGGGTCAAATTCATGGAAAAGCCCACTAAAATTTCGATAGAAATCCCCCCTTCACTTAATATAAACATTGTCCTCAATGTTTAAGCATGTGGGAGAATAAACTCCCCTACACTTAGGACATTGAGTACGTTGTTTAAAATCGAGCTAAGGGACAACTAAAGTGATTACGTTTTATTTATATACAAGATTGAATCACAATAGCAAAAACTTATCGAAGGAACCGGGTACACAAAAACACGGGAACACGGGTCTCGTCAAAAGTACCAAAAGTGGATCATTTAAGCACATGTCCCTACACAATCACAACACACAAAACAAACAACCTACACGGCTCCCCCTACACTTATTGTAGAAAATAGATAAAAGAAAGATAATCGGGTTGCCTCCCGAGAAGCGCTTGTTTTTGTTAACCGAGTCACGAGCCTGACTCGACCCCGAATTAAATGGTCCATGGGGAAGCCTCGAATGTTATACCGGGATAAAAAATCTTATCCTCGGTCCCGGAGGAACATAATAAATGAGAGGCAGGAGGATAAGTCATGAAAGGTAGAAAAGTCCTCTCGACATAAGAAAAGTAAGTGAAGTCTTGATCCACGGGAGGTGGGATGGGTAAAGGAGACAAATTGTCATCCCCCAAAGACATAGGATGGTCACTATTTGGCAAAGCCGTAAAGGTATCAATCAAAGAATGGTCAATGTCGCCTCCCGGGTCAAAGCACTCATCCTCACTTCCCAGTATGAAATGAGGAGAGTAAAAGCGATACATCACTTGCTTGGGTGTGCACGCGGTAGGATGGGGTGGCAACATAATATGAGAAATATCAGAAGACATATCTACCACCCGCGTCACCTCACCAGACCGAATAAAACGGAAGGTAGGGTCAAATCTCTCCACCTCCTCTACGATGGGAGGTGAAATGGCTAACAACGAATGCTCATTAATAGCAAGAGAATCGGAGCTATCAATGTCCTCAATCCCCTCTTCAAAGAGAGGATTCACCTCACTAGAGATGTAGGCGTCATCAAAATCAAATAAAGGGTTCGAATAAATCTTGAAATTTTCCTTCGGAACGTCTTCATCAGATAGTGACTCGTCATCACTAGAAGTAAAATCATCATCGAGATTAAAAAGGGGATTAGAGAAAGCCAAAGAATCGTCTCCCAAGATGTTGGTGGGAGGTAATGAGTCATCACTAGAAAGAGATTCACACTCATCGTCACTATCGGAAGCAACCGTAGGCTCACTTTGGATTGGAATAAGAGTCTTATTACAAGGAATGGTTATAAGACCCTCATCCCCCATGATGAGAGAGGCATCAGTCTCCGTAGTGGAAGAATCGAGAATAGGAGTGGTAGAATCCTTAGGCTCGAGAGCCGGCAAGTCGAGAGAAGGAATTACAATTGCACTAGGACATTGAGCACAAAGATCATTCCAAGAAATAGTATTCTCGTCGTCATCATCATCATAATAGTAAGAACGCACAAGAGGAGGAGTAGAAACACTAAGAGTAGATACTTGCTCTTGTTGTCTTTCGTCATGCAAGCTAATTTCGAGTTGTTTTAAGCGTTCTAAAATTTCATCCAAACTAGTGCTTTGTTCCGTAAAAGAAGGTTGATGAACGACAGAGTTTTGTGGGGGTTCAAAATTTTGAAAACCCGAATTATAGCACGGATGTGGCTCATAATTCATCGGTTGACAATAAGAAGTATCGTGAGGGCCCCCACAATAGTTGCAACACGGGTATTGAGAAAAACCCGGTGCATGTTGCGGATAGGGATTGTCATAGACGGGAGGAGTGGAGAAATTTGTGTAAGAGGAGAAGTATGAATTTCTTGAATTGCACAATGGACAAAATCCAAATTGTGTGTTGTCGATATCGGAACCACACTTCGCACAAGTACACCATGGACATATTGGAAAACCAAGCCATGGTCTCCCACACCGAACGCAAGACAAATCCATGAAGAATTATAAATAAGAGGGGTAGAGAAAAGAATTAAACCCGATAGAGGATAAAGAAGAATATTTTTGTATTTAAAAAAATATATATATATACACAAGAAAAATCGAAAGAAATCGAACTAAAAATTAACACTAATACGTAATATTTTTGGTGTAATACTTTTAGGAAAAAGTATTACTTTTGATTTTTTTTTAATTTTTTTGGTGCAATTCTTAGGAAAGAAATTGCTTTTGTGATTTTTTAATTTTTTTTGTATTTTTAAGTTTTTGATTTTTTTGTATTTTTGATTTTGTTAACAAGAAACGTAACGTTCAAAGAGAACGGATCCCAAAATCCAAACGTCTTCACGAAAAATCGTCAATCGTACGAGCGAAGCGGCAGCGGCGCCATTTTGAAAAAGAGATTTTGTTTACCCTTTTTTATTTCTATTATCGTTCCTCAACTCGACTCGAATTGATTTCCAATTAACGTTACGACTTAACTTTCTTTTTGGTAACAATATAACGTTTTGTATTTTACTAATCTATTTAAAATAAAATCTAATTTAAAATAAAAACTTTTATTCTAATTAATTAAAAACTATTTTGCAATAAATCTAATTTAAATTTAATACTAATTTTAAACTAAATAGAACTTTTAAATGAAAACTATTTTTTTAATGAAAACTATAATTAAATAAAAACTAATTTTAATTGAAAACTAATTTTTAATACTAAATTTTAAAAACATACGAGAAGACTATTTTATATAAAAGTAAATTTAAAATAAAAATATTTAAAACTAATTTGAATTTAAAAATAAAAGTAAATTTAAAAAAAATAATCTAATTTAAATAGACAAAATAAAATGAAAACAAATTTAAAGTTATAAAAGTAAATAAAAATATTTTGTTTTTAGTCTTTTTATATTTTTATAAAACTGAGTTAAAAGAAATTTAAAAAAAAAATAAAAACTAACAAAGTTTAATAAAAATCTAAATAAACTAATTAAACAAAACTGCCAATATAAGGAATCCTATATTAATTAAAAAGCGCAAAGGTAAACATAAAAAGAGTGCTAGCAGAGTTGGTTGTGGCTTTGGACTGGGGAACGAGAGGTCTGGGGTTTGAATCCCACCCCAGAGAAAATTTTCTTTTTAGTTATTTTTTTTTTGGAATTTGGACAAATAAACATAACAGATAAGTGGTATCTGTTAGTTATTTTTACACAGCAATCATAAAATAAGCTAAAAAGGCAGTAATACAGAATATCAAATAAGCAGAAATAATAATCAAATATTAGAAGCCAAATAAACATGAAGACTGAAACAAATAAGCAATGTAAAAAAAACAGATAAGCTAAATGGCTACGATGAAAATAAGCTGAAACAGATAAGCATACTAAAATCTATAAGCAAACTTAACCAAACAAAACTATCTAAACCAAATAAGCAGTAAGGCAACTAAATAAGCATATTTAAAACAGAGTCTAAATATTACTAGCAAATCCAAATAAATCAACATAAAACAAAACAGTAGCAGATCCTAAAAACTAAACAAAACCAATTTAGAAAACAAGGAAATAAAAGAGATCCAATCAAACAGACTAAAACAAGCTAAAATCCAATCTAAAAACTAGTGCTACAAAAATAATCAAACAGACAAACTTCTTAAATCAAATAAACTAAAGCAGATTCAGACATAAGCATAAACATAATCACAATAAATAAGCAGATTAATAAATTGAGCAAAATAAAATGAAAAGAAGATATTTAGAACCCGATGTTGAATCCGTTGAGCCGAAGGTGGGCGCTGAACCCCCTTTGTCACTGAATCAAACGAACACCATCTTCGAATCATCATCATCATCAATAACAGCTTCTCGTCCCAAATACTCGAACCAATACATAATCTTCGAACAGTGAACGTCAACAGTAACTTTTATTTTTATTTATTTATTTATTTATTTTTTATTTTTTTTATATTAAGTTTAACCGAACAGTAATAAATAAAATTAGCTTTGAGAGATTAAAATTAAACTAAAGTTTGCAGGAAATAAAACAGGAGACGAAAATTAAATGGAATTAACTTTTCATTAATTAATAACAAAATTACAATTCTGAAAATAGAAATTACATTAATCCTATTAAACTAATTTGCATAAAAAAAATAAATCTTAAATCTACTCCTAATTAATTTAAAAACAGTAAATTAAAAGAAAGAAAAAAAATATGGACTGCTGATTACAGGTTCTTGGAAGGGATTTATAGGAAAACCCTAATCCCCATTTGATGAGTCTTGGTGCCCAAGTTCTTTAATCTTGGCCGCATATCTCTTCTCTTTTTCTTCTTTCTTCATCCAACGGTTGAGAATACCCATATTCACGCGGATTGCCACCTTGTAATATTGTGATTGGAAGATTTGAGGAGATATGTGTTCCATCCAATCACAATATAGTAATAAGCCACGTAGGAGTTGATTGAGGACCACCATGAGTGGATCTTCTGATTTGTGTGGGGATTTATTTGGATTCATGTGAATCACACGTTTTTTATAAAACCCCTAATTTTTGTTAAGTAAAATTGTGATGGGTGAATTAGGGTTTGATAAAAAAAAGTGGCTGCGTAAAAATGGGGAATACGTTTGGGGAGAGAGAGAAGTAAATGGGTGAGTTTTTATTTATCCTTGTTTTCATCGTTCAGAATAAATGGGGTAAAAGAAAAGAATACGTTTTACTAATAAGTGAGTGGGTGAGAGGAGGGGGTACACGTGGGGTAAATGTGAAGTGTTTGACTGAACATATCTTTGACCGGTTTATAAAAATCAAAGTGAAAACGTTGCAAAGCAAATGTAAATTGTAACACCCCCAAATTTATACAATTCAATACAGCGGAAGACTCGTTGGTGTTATGGGATAGCACATTACTCACATCATAGACAACGCTTAAAAATCACGTCGTTTAATAATAAAGCATTTCCATTCATAAATATCAAAGTTACATAGGTCCCAAGTCATTGTATTTAATACAGGGTTTACAAAACATTTGAATGGAAATCATAATTTAAGTGCGGGCCATGAATTCTTGTTGTCTTCCCGAGAATTACCTTCAAGTACCTGAGACAAAACATGTTAAAAGAAAAGGTCAGCGATAACGCCGAGTGAATTCATAGAGTTTAATAAATTCCATCAATATAACTTCGGTATAAAATTATTACCAAAAATCATTTCGTACAAATCATTGTAATAGGCCATAAACTAGCCAAAGCCATTTTTATACAAATCCTTATCGAAAATCATAATATAGGCATTTGCCTTAAAAATCATTATACGGGCCAATGTCGTAAAAACATCATACAATACGTCTTATAACGTTGTATATATTAAATAAAAACCGTTATATGAATATGGTTATATAAAACCAAAATACGAACATAATATCAATAGTATGACCCCGTATTGCTAGTCAGACAATACATCGTAATTCGGTGCATATAGCAGTATTTCGTTAATTTGGATTATTATAAGCCGCATGACATTGTTACCTTACTACAACAAACAACGGGTAGCTAGCCCGAAACTCAATTTGCCAATCTAAATTAGCGTGTCGTCACAAAGGTCACGCTATGGAAATCTTATCATACATAAATTCTCTTACCAATCAATGTGGCACGACGGGGATCAACCGTCAAGGCGCGAACTAGGGTGATCGTCCCTAAATAGTACTATTATATGCATAAGCGTCTACCAAATCCCGGTAGTTCACAATTCATGCTAATGGGACTTTTAGTGACATAACCCAACTTTAATAATCCATTTTATTTCATCTATCGGGTCATTTAATCATTCATCGGGTCATACAATCATTCGTGTCCAGATCAATAAACAAACAATCGGGACAAATGGTGTCCTATTTTAGTAAAACTAACATGTTATCTCCCTCGCGGGTTTATAAAATATTTCATAAAAACATTTAAAAGAGTGCGAGGCTATGAACTCACGTTGATGTGGGAAGACGGGTTATCGGCAATTCGGATGTACGGTACGTGCTTCAATCACGGAAACCTAGACAAATAATACTCGTCTTAGACTCATGTCCAATGACTTTATAAAAATAACAATTATGTATACATATGATGATTTTATATATATGATGATCAAGTGGGTTTACATATTCTCATTTACTCGTTTTAGTTTTATGTGCCGATAAGTTTTATACTAGTTTACTAGTTTTACTTATTTACATGTTTTGGTTCCAATAAGCCTATTATAAGTCCATTACCTTAAATTAGACCATTTTATACTTTTATTATCAGTATAATACTTTACATGTTGGGCCCAAGTGGGTTAAGCCCAATAAGTAAATTTTATAAGTGTTTAGCCCATTTAGTTGAATTATTAGTCCAATAATGCTAACTTAGCTCGTTAATGTCCGTATGTCATATAGTTCGGGTTTTATCGGTTTTAACTTGTATTAGGTACTTATATATATATCAGTATATGACTTTTTAAAAACTTTACATTAGACGGGTTTGATCGTCTAAGTTTTAGTTGGCGAAAAACGTTAATTTTACGGTAATAGCCGAAAAAGTCGTAAAAATCATGTTTATAGTTTTATAACTTATAAAACTTATCAAATTACCATTTTTATAAAATGTATCATTTATTTATAATTATAAATATTTATATAAATGTATTATATAAGTTAGTGGGTTTTAATTCACATTTTATACTATTTTTATTTGAATGCTTATATAATACTATTATACTTTAATTTCCAAAATCTGATTTTTACTTTCATGTTCACCAAAACTGCCATATCTAGAGTTCTATATGGAGATAGAAGCTCAAATTTTTATGACATAAACTAAATGATATGTGATCCATTTAACTCTGCTATAGCTATTGTTGAATCAGCCTCTAAGTAGTTTCTAAAAATCGTCCAAAACAGTGAACTCAGATTTCTACTCTAAACTTGTTTTGATCATATCTCACTCATCCTAATGATTCCATTGCATGGCCAACTCTCACATGTGTACAAGACATATTACTTACTGTATATTGATTCTACTTCATCATTTTATCAGTCTAACATGTGTTTAGTTACTGTTTTTATACAGCCTACCATTTAAACAAGATTTACCCATTTTACATGTAGTTTGTCCATCTTTTTACCCATGTTTATCCAATCTATCAACACCAAATCCCCACATATCATTTTTAATCATCATTCATCATCATATACATATACATAAGTAAAATAAATACAAGATTACATAATAAAAATAACAAGAGGATAGGAAAACAATCTTTATACCACCATTAGTGATGAAAAGATGAGGTTTTTGATGAACAAGTCTTGGTTCTTGTTATCAAATCTTCAACTTTAGCAAGGAAACTTCTTGGGTACTTTGGATAGATGAACACCTCCATGAATTCAGCCCTTTAACCTCATGAAAACTCCTTTTCATAGGTTAAGATCACCTCCAATCTTCATATCTTCAAAGGTTCTTCAACATATGTGTGAATAACACATGATATTGTGGTTAATTTGATCAAATGAGGGTGTTTCATGGTGGTTTTTGGACGAATTTTAGAGAGGGAGAGGAGAGAATGAGGTTGGTTTGCATGTGTTACTATGAGTAAATGGTTTGGTTAGGGTGGTTTTGATAGTTTGGTGAAAGAGTAGCTTACTTGTTAAGCTTTGCTTAACAAGTGTAAGCTTACTAGCTACAATATTGACACATCAAGTGATATGGTGGCAATATTTGGCCTTCCCTTTTGAGTGGGGTGGGATATTGTTTTGTCCCATCCCGCTAATTTACGGGTATTCCTCGATTCTAGTTTCCTCGATTTGCGTGCCCTCGGGTCGTTTTACGAAAAATGTTTTTATAAATTATGAATCAACGGCACAAAATGAATCTAATAAAAATTGTCTCATCAAAAACGGAGTCGTAAATACGTAATCCTAATTTTTCCGGTTTAGTCGTAAAGGACTTTAAATTATTCACGTATGTCCTAATCTCTTCTCGTAAATTTGTGAGTTTATGAACCAACTCAAATTTAAAATCCCAAAACAATATTCATGGATAAATTTATTCCTGAAATGTCGGACTGTCACCAAAAACGGTGTATGTAAACGTAAGCACGTAACGTAGAATCCTCCGGTTTAGACGTAGTGGATGCTACTTCGAGACGTAAACCCAAATTTCTTCCCAAAAATAAGTGAGTTCATAATAAAACATTAAAATAATGTTTTTAAATAATACTTGAGAATAAAATATCAACCATAAATTGACGGATTGTCACAACATTTACCCCTAAACAGGATCTTTGTCCTCAAAGATCATCTTATCTTACTACTCGCTTCTTACAGAGTTAAAGCCATGTGGGTATTTCCACCACATTCGGTCTTTTCTCACAAGTGTAATTCATTACAATACGCGAGTTTCATCAAACATAACTACGGGAATAAGATCAGGCTAAATGTTGACTTACTTTCTCTATCCATGATGTTCACGGGTTTCTGATGAATGCAAATTTTTGCTGATCTAAACTTTACTAAGAAACAATCAGATTTTCACTTGATAAACATTTTATCAAGTTCGATATATGAAACATAATTCACGCAGTCCTTGAAGTCCTAGGGTAGATCCAGCTTATATGCCTTTCAAACCAACTTTTACATCATCTCAATGGTCCCATTCAACGGGGACTTATTTCCCATGATCTTTCAGATCATTTATTCATTTTTCCAAGGTGAAATTTTTTGGCATAACTTCGCTACCCATCTGGCACTTCAAGATCTACGTTTCATATTCACATAACCTCCTGCCTACTACCGGCAGTCAATAATCAGATCCTAATTTCAACAATCATTTCAGGTCTCGTGGGTCGAGTATTTTGTAAGGTTAGGTTCGCCATCATAGGAAACCTTAAACCTAAAAGACATGTCCAACTCACAATGGGTGTATGTCGGGTGTCTTCATTCCAACTCCTGCTTACAGATGCTCTAATATATATATCCTCACAAGATTCGATCTTGATCCTAATACGATAATTATCAATGATAATCTCTCCAAAGGAAAACGATTATTCGGGTCATTACCAAAGGTCAATCATTCAAACATAAAACAAGACTTCTAGTGTTTTGTATCGTTACTTTACCTCGTCCCTTTGATTTGGAGTGGTAAACAGTACTCTCATCAAGGTTCGTTCCCAATGACATCTGAGCCAATCTCTAGGAATTCAATGCGAAGCGAGGATCTTGATAGAGATGATCGATACGAGCACACTATGTTTACACAACTTCTTTAAATATAAAGAGTCAATTTTCATCGAGAATCTATCATTAACAGGAATGATATTAGCATATTTGGTCAGTCTGTCGACGATGATCCAAATCGAATCAAATTCAGATGATGACCTTTGCAATAGTTAGACGTTTACTAATGTATGAGGCGATGTCTGCCTTCATAATTTTCCATTAGCACAACTTCTTCAGATAAAGATACATTAAATCAGAAATGACAGGAATAGAATACTTATACTTACAAGATTCCAACATAACTATATCTCACAATCTCCATATTTAGACAATTACAAGTGTCCTTTTAATCATTTAACGCCATCGGCTTCTCAATTCTAATGGTTCACATTAGCCGTGAACCCCCTTTTTATTATTTATATTATCCTTCTTACAAGCATCGGCTATATTTTAAATTTGATTGGCAATTTATTTTTGCACAATCGTTACTAGGGAATACATCCTAATTGGTTCTTTATCCTTTCTATATAATGTGTCAGTAATTATATTCACCTTCCTCGATGAAATAAATATCATGACCGTATTTATTCAGAAATTATTCCTTCATATTTTCTAAGTATTAGTTCTCTCTCAACTATTATTTTTATCAGTTTTGCTTGATCCGACGTTTTAAAGCGTCGATAATTATTACACGTAAATTAACAATAAATATTAAGTTTTTATGAAACGTAAACGTTAAAAGTTTATATTTCTTAGTTCGACCAATTATAATAAAATGTTCAAAACAAATTTGAATTTAATTAACACGATTTTTGCTGATTTATCGAAAATAATTAATAAGATTCGTAAATGTTTGAAAAATCTTTAGTTATACTTTGGTCAAAATTTTCTTAATTGAAAAGCAAAAAGTGTCGTTTCAAATTTCAAGTCATAGTTTAAATGGTTTCCTCAATCCCTCTTAGGTTGTCTTGAGGTATACACGAACATTTACCCCTAAACAAGAGTTTAGTTAAATGTTCTGGGTATAAGGGAATAATCCCTAAAAATTTCTTTTCGATAAAACATTTGTCAAAACACATTTGCACTTTCTTTTTGGTAAAACCCAAAGTCTTAAAAGGGTTCTAAATTTTTGAAGAGTCAATATAGATTCTATTATCTTATTAATCACACGGTCAAATAATGTAAAGGATTAAGTCTTTAATCACATGTTAAATACTCAAGGTACAAGTTTTCATTGTTCGGCCAATTTAGGGCAGTCTATAACTAATTATTAACTCATTGTTATTCTTATAAACAAACAGATGGTTCTTAATGACCACGAGCATGAATTTATCAAATTACAGCCTACACACGTGATTCACCGAATCTATGGATGCTACATGTGCATTAGTCAATCCAAACGACATAATCATGAAACTCATAATATTCATTACAACTTCTGGATGTAGTAATTAGAATAGATAATCTTTTTCGCGGACGCGAAGTTGAGGATAACCATGCCGTGGATCAAATTTCCTGAATATACGCTAGAACCTTGTAAATGATCGAACAAATCTCCCATTTCGAGTTATGGATATCGTTTTCGATTGTCAATTTACTCAGTTCACAGTAATCTAAAAATATAAGGAATGATAACACCATAGCTCTTCATGATGTCGAGCTTGGCAGAATAAAATCTTTCTCCGACAACTCTCTCAGTTGTACGGTAATTCCTTTAATTCAGATGTTGCTGACGTACAGTGCACAAGCCATAGGTGCAGCACCGGGAATATAATCAATATCAATTTCAACTTGCCTTAATGGCAAAAGTCTAGTTAATTCATCAACAAATACCTCCTAAAGTTTCAGATAACGGAAACATCTTTTAATAAATTTATTTTAAGTTCTTTCTAGATTATAATATCTATGACTAATTCACAACCATTCATGGTATAATTTCAAGTCTAAATGCAGGATATGGTCATCCATCAAGAATTATTTAGATCACTTTTGATAATCAACATCTTATCATTTAGGTGAATTCTATTCGAGTTCCCATCAATTAAGACAATGTCGTCATGTCATAATTAATCAATCCATTCTACTGGCATTACCAACTTTTCAGTTTTATTGCCGTCAATAAGATGTGAACTTCTCAAAAGACTAATAATAACTCATAATCCTTCACAAATTCAGGGATATATGGAGACACAACTACTATTAAAAGAGTAAGGTCAACGCATAATCTATGCGAGAGAATTTCAAATCGGATACAGACGAAAACATTTAACGAATATGAATATATCCTATGTTTTCATAATTTGAGTAGGCATTCGAAAGCTCCTCGGATCGTTACCCAGGTCATTCAAATGAACACTAATCAAAAGAAATGATAGGAACGTCGATACATCCAATCGGGTATCAACACTCGGTAATCAGATACTTTTCCTAAGAATCTCACTACGGGAGAATTGGACAAGAAAGAATTGTCAATTGTCAAATAAGACAATTTCCACAGATGAGTAAATTCGACTCAGAAGAATAGATGCTACAGGCACATATGTAGGTGTCCCTAACACTATGTCCTTATTTTTCACTTCTTGCAGATCTCATAAAATTTAATCTTTCACAATCTTTCAAAGAAAATTTAGTGTTTATTAATCAGTTTTATGGTGACTACTAATCAGCCTTGCATTGTCCATTCTAAATTGTATGTAGGCGCGCAACTATATACAATTTCAAGATTAACGATGCAATACTCAGTTCGTCAAAATTTTATCATCATGTTTATAATAAAAACATTTTCATGCTTAATTCTTAAATAAGAATAAAAAATAAGTTTACAAAGATTTTCTTTGTTATGAAAACAATTAAGTTTTCCAAGGTGTTTTATAAACAACTTCATTTCGATAACAATCACTTATAAATCTCACTTTGAATAATCCTTATAGTGATGAAAATTCAATTTTTCTCAAGTGATACTGTTTTATCTTATAAAAACAATCAGTGATCTGCAAAAGAGTGATGAAAAGTTGTTCACCAAGAATTTACTACAATATAATAGGAAATGAGCTTAGCCACTTTATCATGAGGTTCATGACCTCGATGGCACTCGAAAAGAATAATCCACAATGTAACTCAAACAGAGATGAGTACTTGCTCAATAGTTGCATCACTAATGCGAACATTAGGATGAAGCAATAAAAGATAGATAACATCGATACATGTAGAATTTAGCAATCAAAGGTAGTCTTTTCATTAATCACAAACAAGTCAAATTGTACCGTAACATATTATGTGTCACTATGTCATACAATTCCAAGATCTCATCCTACCAACTGATGTCTCAGTTAAGTTTGGGATTATTTTTAAAAGATACCACAATGAATACTAATCTACAAGAGTCATTAGGTGTTCCACATGTCTCAGAAGATCCATCGGTCTCAATTCAGAAGAAGATTTCTTCAATTTATTTCTTGGACACTGGGCATCCTCGTTAGTGGACAATGGCCTAGGAACGACCATTAACACAAACTAACAATCATTTAAAACCTTATAATTCCATCACAAAACTTAATGACTTCCTCTTAACAATTTCATATTCTATACAAGTTTAATTTTACTTTATTCAAGTTTCAATCAAGTTATACTCAATACGATATCCTACCTCATTTTCCAATACTTTCAACCTTATTCTTAGACCTTATTAGGGCAATAAAAGCTCGATATCAACAACGCTTAATTTCCAATCCTATAGCTTTTACAACAATAGTTATCAAATGAGTCAGTAATATGAAATGACTCGATCATTCAATTAGACTTCTCGGAAAGGTACTAGTGGCATGAGGCTTTTGGGTAATGGTTTCATTGACAGCCTCAAGTGCAACATTCACCATTTCGATTCTCAAAGTTAAGAATTGGGTGACAACGAATCAGATGACACCTTTCCAGGTGGTAACGTTTTGTCAAACTCCACTCTATAAGGAAAGATCGTCATGACATCGATATCAGATTTAATCTTGCCAATTCTTATTTAATATCTTAATCAACTAATACCAATCATTTCTACGGATATCAACCATTTGTCGGGATCATAAATATCCACAACTTGGTTTAGATCTAGAATAGCTAGAATTCCTACGAGAATAGCTTCGATTTAGGGTTCCTTGTGACAATCTACGGCGTATAAATACCACGCATAAATATCAAAATAATCATCAAACAATCATGTAATAAAATTACATCATATACAAATATATATAATCCAAGTTATATATATTAAAATAACACTTATCAGTCTAGCCTTGTCGGTAACTCGGGAATTCTTCGGCACCGTTATAGTCAAAAGATTTTTAGACATTTTGAGAAAAATGTTTATAGTTAAAAGATTTTGAAATGTTTTATTCAAAACCTTGCTTTTAAAAATCTTTCGTTCTCTATAACGAGAGCTCTGGTACCAAACTGTAACACCCCCAAATTTATACAATTCAATACATCGGAAGACTCGTTGGTGTTACGGGATAGCACATTACTCACATCATAGACAACGCTTAAAAATCGCGTCGTTTAATAATAAAGCATTTCCATTCATAAATATCAAAGTTACATAGGTCCCAAGTCATTGTATTTAATACAGGTTTTACAAAACATTTGAATGGAAATCATAATTTAAGTGCGGGCCATGAATTCTTGTTGTCTTCCCGAGAATTACCTTCAAGTACCTGAGACAAAACATGTTAAAAGAAAAGGTCAGCGATAACGCCGAGTGAATTCATAGAGTTTAATAAATTCCATCAATATAACTTTGGTATAAAATTATTACCAAAAATCATTTCGTACAAATCATTGTAATAGGCCATAAAATAGCCAAAGTCATTTTTATAAAAATCCTTATCGAAAATCATAATATAGGCATTTGCCTTAAAAATCATTATACGAGCCAATGTCGTAAAAACATCATACAATACGTCTTATAACGTTGTATATATTAAATAAAAACCGTTATATGAATATGGTTATATAAAACCAAAATACGAACATAATATCAATAGTATGTCCCTGTATTGCTAGTCAGACAATATATCATAATTCGGTGCATATAGCAGTATTTCGTTAATTTGGATTATTATAAGCCGCATGACATTGTTACCTTACTACAACAAACAACGGGTAGCTAGCCCAAAACTCAATTTTCCCATCTAAATTAGTGTGTCGTCACAAAGGTCACGCTATGGAAATCTTCTCATACATAAATTCGCTTACCAATCAATGTGGCACGACGGGGATCAACCGTCAAGGCGCGAACTGGGGTGATCGTCCCCAAATAGTACTATTATATGCATAAGCGTCTACCAAATCCCGATAGTTCACAATTCATGCTAATGGGAGTTTTAGTGACATAACCCAACTTTAATAATCCATTTTATTTCATCTATCGGGTCATTTAATCATTCATCGGGTCATACAATCATTCAGGTCCAGATCAATAAACAAACAATCGGGACAAATGGTGTCCTGTTTTAGTAAAACTAACATGTTATCTCCGTCGCGGGTTTATAAAATATTTCATAAAAACATTTAAAAGAGTGCGAGGCTATGAACTCACGTTGATGTGGGAAGACGGGTTATCGGCAATTCGGATGTACGGTACGTGCTTCAATCACGGAAACCTAGACAAATAATACTCGTCTTAGACTCATGTCCAATGAATTTATAAAAATAACAATTATGTATACATATGATGATTTTATATATATGATGATCAAGTGGGTTTACATATTCTCATTTACTCGTTTTAGTGTTATGTGTCGATAAGTTTTATACTAGTTTACTAGTTTTACTTATTTACATGTTTTGGGTCCAATAAGCCTATTATAAGTCCATTACCTTAAATTAGACCATTTTATACTTTTATTATCAGTATAATACTTTACATGTTGGGCCCAAGTGGGTTAAGCCCAATAAGTAAATTTTATAAGTGTTTAGCCCATTTAGTTGAATTATTAGTCCAATAATGCTAACTTAGCTCGTTAATGTCCGTATGTCATATAGTTCGGGTTTTATCGGTTTTAACTTGTATTAGGTACTTATATATATCAGTATATGACTTTTTAAAAACTTTACATTAGACGGGTTTGATCGTCTAAGTTTTAGTTGGCGAAAAACGTTAATTTTACGGTAATAGCCGAAAAAGTCGTAAAAATCATGTTTATAGTTTTATAACTTATAAAACTTATCAAATTACCATTTTTATAAAATGTATAATTTATTTATCATTATACATATTTATATAAATTTATTATATAAGTTAGTGGGTTTTAATTCACATTTTATACTATTTTTATTTGAGTGCTTATATAATACTATTATACTTTAATTTCCAAAATCTGATTTTTACTTTCATGTTCACAAAAACTGCCATATCTAGAGTTCTATATGGATATAGAAGCTCAAATTTTTATGACATTAACTACATGATATGTGCTCCATTTAACTCTTCTATAGCTACTGTTGAATCAGCCTCTAAGTAGTTTCTAAAAATCGTCCAAAACCGTGAACTCAGATTTGTACTCTAAACTTGTTTTGATCATATCTCACTCATCCTAATGATTCCATTGCATGGCCAACTCTCACATGTGTACAAGACATATTACTTACTGTATATTGATTCTACTTCATCATTTTATCAGTCTAACATGTGGTTAGTTACTGTTTTTATACATCCTACCATTTAAACAAGATTTACCCATTTTACATGTAGTTTGTCCATCTTTTTACCCATGTTTATCCAATCTATCAACACCAAATCCCCACATAACATTTTTAATCATCATTCATCATCATATACATATACATAAGTAAAATAAATACAAGATAACATAATAAAAATAATAAGAGGATAGGAAGAACAATCTTTATACCACCATTAGTGATGAAAAGATGAGGTTTTTGATGAACAAGTCTTGGTTCTTGTTATCAAATCTTCAACTTTAGCAAGGAAACTTCTTGGGTACTTTGGATAGATAAACACCTCCATGAATTTAGCCCTTTAACCTCATGAAAACTCCTTTTCATAGGTTAAGATCACCTCCAATTTTCATATCTTCAAAGGTTCTTCAACATATGTGTGAATAACACATGATATTGTGGTTAATTTGATCAAATGAGGGTGTTTCATGGTGGTTTTTGGACGAATTTTAGAGAGGGAGAGGAGAGAATGAGGTTGGTTTGCATGTGTTACTATGAGTAAATGGTTTGGTTAGGGTGGTTTTGATAGTTTGGTGAAAGAGTAGCTTACTTGTTAAACTTTGCTTAACAAGTGTAAGCTTACTAGCTACAATATTGACACATCAAGTGATATGGTGGCAATATTTGGCCTTCCCTTTTGAGTGGGGTGGGATAAACTTGTTTTGTCCCATCCCGCTAATTTACGGGTATTCCTCGATTCTAGTTTCCTCAATTTGCGTGCCCTAGGGTCGTTTTACGAAAAATGTTTTTATAAATTATGAATCAACGGCACAAAACGAATCTAATAAAAATTGTCTCATCAAAAATGGAGTTCGAAAACGTAAATACGTAATCCTAAGGTTTCCGGTTTAGTCGTAAAGGACGTTAAATTATTCACGTATGTCCTAATCTCTTCTCGTAAATTTGTGTTATGAACCAACTCAAATTTAAAATCCCAAAACAATATTCATGGATAAATTTATTTCCTGAAATGTCGGACTGTCACCAAAAACGGTGTATGTAAACGTAAGCACGTAACGTAGAATCCTCCGGTTTAGACGTAGTCGATGCTACTTCGAGACGTAAACCTAAATTTCTTCCCAAAAATAAGTGAGTTCATAATAAAACATTAAAATAATGTTTTTAAATAATACTTGAGAATAAAATATCAACCATAAATTAACGGATTGTCACATAAATCATCCGTTCCAATGTTTGTTGTGTAATTGGGCTGGAGGCCCAAAATCTTTTCTCCATGATCCGTCCCAAAATTTGTCACTTATCAAGTGGGCTTTCAATGGGACTTTTGGTAGAAAGTTTAGTAACCTTTTTCTTTAAATGGGCTTTTGAGCCCATTTATCCAATGTGAGACCCATTTGGCTCGATTATCTTCAAAAATGAATAGTTCCACTAAAACGAGCTCGATCTTGGCTTCCTTGATCATTTCTTCAATTCCTTGTTGGTTTTAACGGTTTTCGTGATCTTGGCACACTTTTGGTCTTTTGCCTTTGTCTTCGTCTCTTTCTTGACTTTTCTTCATTATTTGACCGTGAAATCCCGTGTTTTCTCTCCTTTTGATCATTTGTACCTATTTCAATAAAAAACACATAACCACGCGTAATTCCGACTTTTACGATAATAAACACATGATTATGTCAAGTTTTTCCTTGATTTTAGTGGCAAAAGGATAAGTGTTTACACACTTATTACATGTATCCCCCTTGCGGGTAAAAAAATTTGAAATAAGTAAAGAGCGAGGCTATAGACTCACCTTAATTAGTAACGATAGTAGTACTAGCAAGACGTAGACGAAGAAAATCACCGACGATGAGGATGCCCCGGGAAATCAAATACAACACCTAACGAATAAACACGTAATGAATCAACTCCTTCAAGTACCATCAAGTACTGTATATAAATAATTAAAGTCACTCAAAGTTGTATAAACTCATGCCAAAAATCCCAACAAGTGATATTTACTAGACATGTTCATTTTTATACTTTTCACTTACAACCTGTAGAAAGTCCATATTAAATTTCATAAAAAGTTATCACTTCTAAGACCTACTGCACGTCACATTACTAAATTTCAAATTTCGGACAGTTTTGTACCTTCGTGTTGTAAAACCATTTTGACCTTCTTAAGCATTCCCGTTTACAGATTCGACTCTTGATTATGAAAATAGACTAAAAAATGCTAAGTTTATACCCTGAGAACAGCGTGTAATCCTTTTTAAAATTCAAACTTATAGTCCCCGAGATTTGACCAAATATCGACAACAATTTCGTATTGTGTCGATACTCATCTCCCGGTACACGAAAATTCAAACTAGCGTAACTTTTGACTCGGTTGGAGTTAAAAGCTCTACCTTATACGAAATCAAAGCTAGAAAGAAGCTCTACAACTACATCCTATAATATGGACCTGGACTTAGACTTAAAACCACGAAAAATACCCCTAAAGTTTTTGATCTAAAATGGACTTTTTAAAACCATATCAAAACATCTTTTTGACCAATTTCGATCATTCATATACCCCTAATAACATCTAATAATCATCCTAATCCAATCCAAACATCCTAAATCACTTGTATGTTCATCGTCTTTGAAAACCCAAAAATCAAAATAACACAAACAATATAATTATATCATGTAAAATTAATAATAACATGAATATAGAACCATACCGTACATTAAATAGATCAAACACCAAGAACACCAAATACCCCCATTTGGCCATGGGTTTTGGAAGCAAAAACACCAAAGAAACATCATCTCCAAGCTCCAATATTCTAAACACATGTTCCTAAACATAATTAAACACAAACCCACGAATTTAATTAGATCAAAACATAATATTTTTCAAAATCCATCAAAATTAAATCTTGAAAAAAAAAGTTGTTGCATGTTGGATTTTTGTGGTGGGATTTACTTACCATGATGTTTTAAGGATGGGTCATTGCTTAGATTTTTCAAAAACAAATTTTTGATGGTGGATTCATGGTGGTGTGGGGTGGTCATGACTTTCAAAGAGAAAAGAGGGAGGAAGAAAATTTTGGAGTGTGAAAATGAATGTGTGTTATATATAGTGGGGGGGGGGGGTTAAATATGTAATATTAGTTTTCTTTTGGCCTTCATGGTAAAACAATAGTTAAAGAGCGCAATTATGACTAGTAGTCGGTTTTAAATATTTACGGGAGTCGGGATTCGTCTCGGCTACCTCAAAATACTTTTAAATGGTTCAAACGCACACAAAACGAATATACATATGGTTCCGACTCGACTTAAAACGTAAATAAAATAAAAACTTCAAAAACTCAAATATCGATCAATCGATAATAAAAGATAAATGTTGGGCGTCCGTCGGTATCGTAGTCGTTATCGGTTCTTCTCAAATCGTCAAACGTTAAAATTATGACCTCCAACATCGGTTTCAATTTGAACCGTCAAATAATAATAATATTTAAATATCTAAAAAATTTCAAAAATATACGTAAATTAGGATTAAATAATGACGTTAGGTTCGAGGTGTCATAGTTATTTCCATCAAAACCATTTCAAGAAAATCCAAAAATATATAAATATAATTGCTTTCCTTTGCATTGCATTGTATAAAATCAAAATCATGCATCATATAGTGTAGAGAAGTGTAAATACATTTCATATTGGCCAAGGTGGATTAATTATGAGAAAAGTGTAAATTGGTGCTTTAAAATGTGGCATTGCATGAGGTCATGGCAATGATCAAGTGTAGGGGATTTGAGTGAAATCTCATATCAATAATATAACAAATCACCCTAAAACACAAAGCAAAATACCTAATTTTTTTCATAAAAGCTTTATGGTATGTTTTGTTGTTTGTGCTTGTGTAGGTAACAAAGATACAATTTTGGAGCAAACAAGTGAAATCAAGCCTTATTGATAAAGAAAAGACAAAAGGAGGATGAAAAGTGACAAGCCTTGCAAAGACAAAGGACCTTTCTTGACAACTTTCAAAGATGAGGGACTAAAGTGTAATTATGAAAAAGTCAAGAACAAAGTCAAATTTGGTCAACTCTCAAGTCAACAAAGTCAACGGATGATTTTGGAACAAGTTTGAAGTTAGAAGGACTAAACATGACAAAGGAATGAAGTTGGGAGCTCAAGATAATATTCTTCCAATTTAAGGGGTTAAACTTGCCAAAAGTGAGCCAAGTTTATTAGTGATCCATGTGATAAACAAGACAGCCAATGGGAGAGGAGTATTTCACTCACATGGATTGCCATATCACTTGCCACATCACCCCACTCAACCGTTTTCATTAATACCACCCAATCCCAACAGTGCCACGCACTAACTCTTTTCCACCAATCATAAATCAAGGAATGGATAACAATCCGTGTATACCCTTTTCCACCAATTACAACATTACACCTGGCATATTCAAACGCAAACAAGCCCAGGAACGAGATTGAGCTAGAGTGCATATCAAAGTTTGATATAAACATGAAAATTACTCCAAATCAAGAGGGGATCACAACCCAAGCACCCAATTAGCTTGAAACCAACTACATCAAAACCCCCAATTTAAGTTCTTCAACGGCTACATCCAATTAGCTGATTCAAGCCACGTGGAAGCTCACTATTGGTTGGAACACGTCATCTACCTCCAACAAACTTCATCCCAGCCTCTATAAATACCTAATTGGTCTTTCATTTCTTGTATGTACTAAGTGTGTGTTTTTTCACACACAACTTAAATTTCCCTCATTTCAGTTAGCTTGTTAGTTGAATTCTACTCTCAAGTGACTGACAACCACTTGAGAGTTAGTTAGTTAGCTATAACAGATTTGTAACAACTTTACACCATTAATAAACTTCAAAGTTCAGCTCACTCAAACTCTCATTCTCAATTCTTTATAATCCTTCATTCTTGTTACTAATGTGATTCTGTTGATCGTTATTGATCAATGGAATGTATTTGATGCTGTTTGGAAGACTGTAGCTGGTTCATACGTGTTTTCAGTTCATTTCATATCCAAAGTAGCAGTGTAGCAGGGGTGATTGATTTGTAGCTGTTGATGATGAAATGATGGTTTTTGGTTGATGATTAATGGTGTGCTTGTAGATCATAGTAAGCTCAGCGCTTACTACTCCATTAAAGATGGCATCAAAGCTAAAAGGAACACTTTTCTAGTTTAAAATTCCTCTAAACTGAATTTGCATGCTCAATTCCTAGAAATAAGCTTTACTTGCTGAATTGTGATTGTGTTACTGTACTTGTGGTGTGATTTTAATGTTCTGATAGTTTACTTGTAGTCCTATAGCTTTTAATTCAGTTTTTGTTTCATAAAATTTGGTTTTAATCAGTCAAAATTCATCATTTGCTTATTTTGAGTTCTTGCAAGTAACCTTGCTGGTTTTTAACTTCAAACTAGCTCATTTCATTCACTTAACAAGATTTGAAAAGTCTCATTAGCTGTCAAAAACTTTTGATAAAAAAGACTTCACAAAAGTTTCATAACATAGTTGAACTAGTGTTTGGGTAAAGGTCAGTTTAGTGATTTACTTGTTAATACTTGTTCCTTTGAGCTCATTTACACTCAACAAGTGAGTGTGAGTCATTTGGTAGAGTTTAGTGGTAAAAGTTTTGGTCAAAAAGGCAAATAGCATATAAAAAGTTTGTGTCAGTTCTTGTAAAAGTTCACCAGTCAAAACATGCTACTTTTGATTCAATTCCATTTCTTTGTTAGTGGATGGATTAAGCTGATTTTTACTCTCACTTGAAGCTCATCATATGAACTTTCAGTCTTTATGAGGAAACAATACAGTATTAAGATTTGAGTCAAATAATAGCTTATTAATAATCACGATAGCATTTGCAAGTTTCTGTGATCAAAGTAGGTTGCTATACTTAGTTCTCTTAATCTACTTCATAAAACATTCAACTTTCTTTCATAAATCCCTTTACAAACATGTCCTGAGTAGATTTGCGAAAATCAGCTTTTTGGAAATTTTGGTCAAACTTGGTCAAAATAAGTTGTTTTGACTTATTTCAGATTTCAGCTTATTCTCTTGATCATTTTCAAATCCAGGTGACATTACAAGCTTCTTATCACTTGATTAATCATTCTTAACAAGAAAATCAGTTTGTGGATGTCTGGAAAAGTTTTTAGCTTATCTTGAGCTTATTGAGAGAAGCTAACATTTGTTTTACTTGCTTTTAATTAATTTCCTTGGACAGGTTGTTGGGAATAAAATATAGCCAGTCCACTTAAGCGCTGACAAGAGGAAAATAAGCATTGATAGGAAGAAAACAAACGCTGACAGATCAACCGTTGACAAGAAGAAGTCAAGCGTTGATAGGTTGAAGACAAGCACTGTTAGGAAGATATGGTCTACGCATATTATGTTTCTAGTTTGTTTCTAGTAAAGATAAGTTCAACATTGTATTTTCTATAATTATCTTTACCTAGAATAGTTGATACGTAGACTTTTGTACAAGGCTTCTTATGTCTATAAAAGAAGACCTTTAGGTTATGTTTCATAATAAGTTTCCATACGTTAAACACTTTCATTGTAAGCAAGTTCGTTATTATCAATCAAGTGAAAGTTTGTTTTACATCTTTGTGTGTTCTTGTTTAAGTGTTAATTCCACATAACACTTAGATTACTTTATACATAAACAAAGTTTCTCTACGTGTATAACTTGATCTAATCTCGTATACACAAGCTTAATCGATCTAAGTTTGGGATAAACAAGTGGTATCAGAGCTTTTGAGAAACTTTTGATCTTAAAGAACACAAGAACCCTAAAATCACCAAAACCCTAATTTTCACAAAACCCTAAAAACAGCATGTCCACTCTAGAAGCAACCTCCTCTTCCTCAAACCACAACATCAAGATTCCCATGCTTGATGTAAACAACTTTGAGCTGTGGAAGTTCAACTTTGAGCAATATCTGGGGATCTATGACTAAACTCTCTGGGAGATTGCTGAATATGAAAACACATTCAATAAAGCTGAAAAGATTGCTAATGCCATTGCTACAAGATCAGCTGTTCAAGGATGTTCAGAAGAAGATAAGAAAGAAAAACCTGATGATGGTAGAGCTATGTCTGCTGAAGACATAGCAAAGAAAAGGGTTGATATGAAAACCCTAAGCATTCTGAAACTTCCTTTGGGACAAGAAAACCAGCATAAATACAGAGGTTATGAGTCTGCAAAAGACCTTTGGGCAGCCCTTGAAGTTGCATATGGTGGTAATGCTGATACTAAGGAAGAGAAGAAGAAGTAACTCATGCATGAGTATGCTGTTTTTAAGGCTCAACCTAATGAGAAGCTTAGCAGTGTGAGAAGTAGACTGCTTGACATTACAAGCAAGCTGTCCTTCATGGGGACACAAGTTGGTGATGTTGACATTATTGCCACTTTTCTTAAAAGCCTTGGTGATGCGTGGAAGATTGAGGCAAGATCTATACTTGCCAATAACACTCACAAAAGTTCTACTTTTGATGATATCTACAACAAACTAAGGCTGTTGGAGAATGAAACTCTTTTGGAGCATGGAAGTAAGTCTACCAATAGTAACATGGCCTTCTTCTCACATAGTGAAGGTCAATTTGATCATAAGGACTCATACATGCACCCAGTTACTGGATCAACATGTGTCAACGCTGGATCATGTCCTGTCAACGCCTCACATTCAGACGCTGACACATACAAAATTGATTCACCAAGAGTTAAGCCTGCTGGTTTGGATCTAGATACTATGTGTGCTTACATTGCTTCTTTGTCCAATGGTTCAGTGATTACATATGAGGACCTTGAGCAAATAAGTGATGAGCACTTGGAGGAGATGGATATAAAGTGGAACATGGCTCTTGCAAGTATAAGAGCAAACAGATGGAATAGAAGGTTTAAGAAGAAGATGACCTTTAATGCAAAGGACACTACTGGATTTGATAAATCTAAGGTGGAGTGCTACCATTGTCATCGTATCGGGCACTTTATTAGGGAATGCAGATCTCCAAGAAGATCTGATGCTTAAAAACCCTCAAGCCAAATTGTTAAGGCTCAGGATCCTAAGGCCATGGTGGCAGTGCAAGAAATTGATGGTATTGGATGGGACTGGAGCTATTTTGCTAAGGATGAGGAAGAGGATAAAGCTTTGGTTGCTGAGATAGAAGAAGAAGAGCATGTTCAATATGCTCTCATGGCACACTCCTCCTCTTCATCAGATAATGAGGTATACGATGATGCTTTTTGTAGTAAGGGTTGTCGTTTAAATACTGAAAAACTTAACAAAGAGGTTCTAAGATTTTTAAGTGATGTGAGTACTGAGAGATGCAAATTGTCTAACTATCAAATTACTCTCACTCAAACTGAAAAGACAGTTTCTGAGTATAAGAAAATGGAGTTTGACCTAAAAGATCAAATAAATATCTTAAAACATGATTTAAATGCTAGTAATGATGTTAGAAACATCATGGAAAGGGTCAATGCTGAATTACAGGCTAAGTTAGATGAGGCTATCAAGAATAAGGATAATGTTGACCTTAAAATTCAGAGATTAGATAAGGCCTCACAAACCCTAGGAGAATGTTTAATAAACAGAGGGATCCTAAGGACATGACTGGGATTGGGATGAAAGACTATACTGTTGTTCCACCACCAGTTGGGGACTTCTATGGTGTCCAAAGAAAGGACTTACCTTGGACTGGTTTACCAGAACTCCAAGAAGAGGAATTTATTCCTCCACCAAGAGTCCTTACCCCAGTTGAAGAATATAGGCAAAAGTTGACTGACTTGAATGAATGGAAGAAAGCCAACCCTACCTTATTTGTCAAGGGTGGCATGCTTTGTGATATTCCAAATGAGTCGACCCCTATCAAAGTAACAAACCCAATCACTGGCAAGACTGTTGACCTTGGCTCAAACACTGTTAGAAAACCTAGCATTAAGTATGCAGAAATGTATAGGAATACTAGGTCACCAAAAAGCCAAGTTAGTAATGATGGAACAAGTTTCTTTTCTTCTAGACCTAGAGTTGTGTCTAGAAAAGCCTGTTACACTTGTGGTAGCTTTTCACATTTAGCATCTAAGTGTGTCAACGCTTCCAAGGTCAACGCTGTTAAAAAGTCAAACATTGTCAGACCCAAATCTTTTGTGGAGAAAAGTCCACAAGTTGTTAGACCAGCCCCATTCTTCACTAAAAGGTCTAACACTCATGGACAAAGACCATTTTAGAAGACCAATACTTGGTCTAATAGGCAATGGGTTTCTGTAGCAAACCCTAGGTTCAACACTGACAAGGGTAATTTCAGCGTTGACAAGACCAAATCCAACGCTGACAGAAATGTTGCCAGACCTAAATATTTGCAACCACATGGAAAGGGGTCTAAAGCTTCTTCTAGATTGACATGGAGACCTAAGGAAGATCAAAACCCTAATTCTAATGGGATTTCTATGACCTACAACAGATTTAATTATATTTCAAAGGTCATTATAAAACCAATTGGGGTTAACTAGGTATTTCATCCAAAAAGGGATGAACAAGGGGTTGTTATGAGAACTAAGTTTGTTCTTGTTGAATAACCAGTGAAGTGGTTTAGAACTAGAATGCACCTGTTTAGACTTAAATGAGACCCTAATTAAAGCAGCCATGACTATGTTAGCTGATGCTCACTTTCCCATAGCTTTTTGGGCTGAGGCTGTGAATACAGCTTGTTATGTTCAGAATAGAGCATTGGTCAACAAGATACATAACAAAACACCTTATGAGTTACTTTAGGGAAGGAAACCTAATATTGGTTTTCTCAAACCTTTTGGCTGTCATGTAGTTGTATTAGATACTAGTGATGCCTTAGGTAAATTTAGTGCTAAAGGTGATGAAGGCTATTTCATGGGTTATTCAGTGCAGAGTAAGGGATATAGGGTTTACCTTAAGAAGGAAAACGTATACTTGAAAGAGTACATGTTAGGTTTTTAGAGAGTAAACCTAGTGATCCTGAAAGTGGTCTAAATTGGTTGTTTGACTTGGAACCTCTATCTAGAACTTTGAATTATATGCCTGTTACTAATCCAGACATTGTGAAGGTAACTTCAAATGTTGTGGAAGAACCAGTTGTTGATGTTTCAGGTACACAGGTTAATGAAGAGGTTGGATCACAAGCAGACAAGTCATCTCCATACAAGAGTATGTCACAATTCCCATATGGACATATGCTTTTTCTGCTGCTGCTGGAAAGGATAATGGTGGTCCCCAAGTATCACCAGTTAACAACATGCATGGTCCTTCAGGCGCTGACAAAGGAAAATCTGGCGCTGACAGGACAAATTCAGGCGTTGATGGCTCAAACGTTGACAACACCATTTCAGGCGTTGATGATCCAAACGCTGACAACCTTGGTTCAGGCGTTGACAACACTTTTGAGCATATCTTCTCTTCAAATTTTGAACAAGGTGAACCTTCAAATACACATGAAGAGGTTCATACTAATATTGATGGAAGAGAATCTGAAGAAGATATTGGCAACATGGATGATCAGATTGAAGACAACAGACTTTTTGAGGGAGGGGTTCTTACTTCTACTATGAAGAATCACCCCACTTCTCAAATTATTGGGGATGTTATGACTCCTGTTCAGACTAGAAGATCTCATCAGAGTCTTGGTGGATTTATTGCCAATATACACAAGAAGGTTGATACCCCTCTTGTTCAAGTATGTTTGTTTGCCTGTTTTCTGTCACAACAGGAACCCAAGAAGATTTTTGATGCTCTCAAAGAACCAAGTTGGGTGGAAGCAATAAAGGATGAGCTTCACCAATTTGCTATTCAGGATGTTTGGGAGCTGGTTGATTGTCCCAGGTATGTCAGACCTATTGGGACAAGATGGGTTCTAAGAAACAAGAAAGATGAAAGAGGCATTGTGGTCAGAAACAAGGCACGTTTAGTGGCTTATGGATATACACAAGAGGAAGGGATAGACTATCAGGAGGTCTTTGCACCAGTTGCAAGGATTGAAGCTATTAGGATATTTCTAGCCTATGCTTCCTGCATGGGCTTCACTGCTTATCAAATGGATGTGAAGAGTGCTTTTCTGTATGGCACAATTGTTGAGGAGGTGTATGTTATGCAGCCTTCTGGTTTTGAAGATCCAGAAAATCCAGACAAGGTGTATAGAGTCAAGAAAGCTATGTATGGACTTCATCAAGCCCCAAGAGCATGGTATGGTACATTGTCCACCTATCTGGTGGAAAATGGATTCAAAAGGGGCACCATAGACCAGACATTATTTACAAAGAAGGCTGGTAAGGATGTCTTACTTGTTCAGGTTTATGTTGATGATATCATCTTTGGCTCCACCAATCCAAAGATGAGTGAAGACTTTTCCAAGCTTATGACAGACAAATTCAAGATGAGTGCAATGGGGGAGATGAACTTCTTTCTAGGGTTACAAGTTCAGCAGAAATAAGATGGTATCTTCATCTCTCAGGATAAGTATGTAGCAGAGATCTTGAAGAAGTTTGACTTTTCTCCACATGAAAAGAGGGATACTACTCCTATGGATAGAGAACACCCTTGGGGAAAAGTTGGAGATGGAAAAGATGTGGATGTCAGGCACTATAGATCAATGATTGGTTCATTGATGTATCTCACAGCCTCAAGACCTGACATTATGTTTGCTGTGTGTGCTTGTGCACGCCATCAAGTGACTCCCAAAGAATGTCACCTTTATGCTGTCAAGAGAATCTTTAGGTACCTTAGATGTTATCCAGATCTTGGTTTGTGGTACCCAAAAGATTCACCATTGGAGCTTATTGCATATTCAGACAGTGACTATGGTGGTGATAAGTTTGATAGAAAATCCACAACTGGTGGATGTCAGTTTCTTGGGAGTAGGTTAATATCTTGGCAATGCAAGAAACAAACAATGGTGGCCAATTCTACAACTGAAGCAGAGTATGTTGCTGCAGCTGCTTGTTGTGGACAAGTCTTATGGATTCAGAACCAGCTGTTGGATTATGGGTATAATTTCATGCATACCAAGATTTTTGTTGACAATAACAGCACTTTATGCATTATTAAAAATCCTTTACATCATTCTAAAACAAAACACATAGAAATTAGACATCATTTTATAAGGGATTGTTTTGAAAAGGGTTTAATACAACCAGATAGGGTTGACACAGAAGAAAATGTGTCTGATTTATTAACTAAACCTTTTGATGCTGGAAGGTTTCAATACTTGGTAACAAGTATTGGAATGATCAATCTCACATAATATGTGTTTTGGGGTCTTATTGTAAAAGTATGTATAGGATAATGCATTGTTATTGGTCTTTTTGAAGTTAGATTTTCCACTATATTTTTCTAACACTGACAAAGGTTACCTTAACGCTGACAAGTGTTATCATGGCGTTGTCAGCAACAATGTTAGTTTTGTGGTTTTTAATCTAAGTGAGCAGGTGGTGTTAGCATTGTACCATTGGATACGGAGTTGCTTATGGATCCTTGGAGAATTATTTGAGCATGTTTTTATTTATGGATGATGGTTGGAATATTTATATTCCTATCTTGACATAAATTTTTTATGTTCATGAATATTTTTGGGCAACATATGTATCACAGTTTAAGGGGAGGTTTTAGGAACCTTTAGGACTTTTGGGTATTATTATGATACTCTTATCACAATTTGAGTTAGTTTTACTAAATAATGAGACACTGTAGCATGCAAAGTTGATATACTATGCATGTTGCCAAGACATTTTTGGCCTAGAATTGGTTGTGGTCTGTTGGGAGACTTGGGAATGATTTTATCATGGGTTTTACCTGGGAGTTAAAAGGAATTTTATGAGATAACTTAGTTGTTAAGAGTTTTGGTTAGCAAGGGACACTAGAGGACTGTTATGTCTATCTTGCATAAGCAAGTGTGCATAACTGGACAGTGCTTGCCGCCCTATAATAATTATCAACTTATAGGTTATCTTCACTAGGATAAATTACTTTGTTAAGGTCCTTTTTCATTTTTATTACTTTTCTTTTTGGACGCTGACAAGTATTTTTCCAAGCGTTGTTATGACCAATTTAGACGCTGACATGGCTTTGGCAAACGTTGACAAGAATATAGCCGTTGGGCGTTGATGGGTTATTTTTGACTGTTGACACTCATTGGGACCTACCCAGTTGTTACTTTTTGACGAATTTTGGGGCCGTAATTTTGGGAGCAGATAACTTTTAATTAATGCATGAGATAACTTATTTTCTTTTCAATATTTTCATCATGATATTTTGAAAATAGTTGCCTCAATTTTGACCAATCGCATACACCTATCACTCCTATATATTTGGCTCCTATTTTTAAACAGGGTACCTCATGTTCTTGTCTAACAATTTTCTCCTATAATCCATCTTTCTAAATATTCACAAACAGCTTTCTTCAACAATGGTACCAAAATTTAAACCAAGTGATTTGGTATTGAGATTCAGGTGTCAAGAAAACATTATTGCATATTTGGACGCTGATGACACTCTGTTTCCACAATACACCCAGATGGTGGTGTATTTGAATGCATCCCCAATTAGGTATGCTCTTTCTCATGCTCCTCTCATCTCTGTCACACATATTAAACAGTTTTGGAACACTGTAAGTTCCTCAACAGTTAATAATGTGACTACATTATCATCTATTGTTCATGGGCGTACATGGGTGGTTACTGAAGCCTTGGTTCACCAGGCTTTGCATCTTGATGATGCAGATGGTATAACCACCCTTCCCATTAATGAAATAGAACAAGGACTAAGGGCTTTGGGGTATCCTTTCCCTGATGAGGGCACTTTAAACAAATATCATAAACAAGAGTTTCCCCCAGCCTGAAAGTACCTCATACATGTCATCTTACAATGTTTGAGTCCCAACTGTACTGCACACAATGAGATTAATAGATCAATTGCTAGTGCTATTGTGTGCATTGCAACTGGAAAAAGTTTAATTATTTTAAAATGATTTTTGATGGCATGTGTAAAAACAAAGGGAATAAGATGACTTTGGCTTATCCCAGATTTTTACAAATGGTTTTTGATGTGCAAAATTACTGCACAAGGGATCATGATGACTTTTAGGAGATCCCTGTGCAAAAGAAAGCTATTTTTACAAATATGAACTCACCCCCTCACCGTGAATTACCCCTCACCCCAGCTATGCTTGCTGTTATTTCAGCAGCACAACCCCAACCAGACCCACAACCACAACTTGAACCAATACCAGAACCTTTACCTACACCTCAACGTATGGAAATTGACCAAGAACCCTTTGACGCTGACACATTAAATGTTGGCGTTGACACAAGTAATCCAGACGTTGACACCATTCCTTCATAGACCCAAACACCCCTTAACCTTCCAACATCCACCCAATCTACATCATCTTCTACCCCACCACAATATAGGTTGCAAAAAGGCCAAAGGACTACTGGAGTGTTCTCCTCTAGTGGTCCTAGCCATGTAGCAGAGAGAACCACCACCACAAATGTGGTTGGTGCTATGGATGAGGCTGGGACTATTGGTTTTGGATTAGATGCAGGCCAAGACAGTCCTAACATCTTTAAAACCTCATCCATGACCCATGAATCTAACTTGGGAGGTCAAATACCCATTTTAGAGGAGGGCAGATTGGAACCATACACCTTACTGGAATTGACGGTTGTCTGCATTAGCTTGCAAAAGTAAAATGCAGACTTGGTACATATTGTCAGTACACAAGGCCTTGAACTCAAGCAATTGAGGGAGAGGAGTGTCATTTTGGAGAATGCTAGCACAAGGCGTGGGATGGAGGAATCTTCCAAAGGGGAGGATGAGAAGATTAATGTGAGTGATAAAGGCTCACATGATGGAGAATCTTTGGGTGTTGCTGAAGCCCTCACTGAATTGAAGAAGCAACCAGGTTTTGACACATCTCTGGTAACTCCTACCAATTTAGACTTGTCTTTTACAGCTATGTTGGAGCAAATTACAAGAGGCGCTGAGACAGGTAATTTGTGCGTTGACAAGCAAAATTTGAACGCTGACACACCAAGCGCTGACATGAGCAAATTGGGCGTTGACACAAGAAATTTGAGCGTTGACAGACCTGTAGATGAGGTTGATGTATTCCAGTCATCAGCTATCATCAAAGAAGTATCTTCACAGGTATTACCATCATCCTTACCCATCATTGATCCATTAGATAAGGGTAAAGGAATCATGGTAGAAGTAGAAGTTCCAAAGGATGCAGCACAGGTAGAGTTTGATAGAAGGTTGACTGCACAACTTGTGGAACAAGAAAGAAAGAAAGTTGGTGAATCACCATTTGTTGTCACTTCAGAGGAACAAGAAGGAAGTGATGAAGCCAGTTCAGATTCAAGTGTGATGATAATTGAGCAACCTGAGAGACTTGAATATGGTGATGATTTGGCAAGAGAGAAGCTGAATGGGTTGAAATTGCAAGTAGATTTTGATATGCCAGAAGTTGTTCAGATGTACCATGCTTGAGAGGATAGATGTATGGAGAATCCAGATTTGACTATTTCAGACCAGATTTGGGGTTTGGAGATTCTTCTAAGAGTTCAAAAAGACTACAAGGTAATTCTGAAACACAAAGCTAGCAATATTCTCTCACTGCTGAAGAGGGATAGAAGGGAGTTGTACTACATGCTACTCAGATTTCATGGCACAGGATGGACCTATGAGAAATTGTTGGGATTATCCTTTGAAGAGTTGGAGTTCAAGGCTTATCCCATTTGGGTAAAAGTGCAGGAAATGAACATTCTGAGACTTCTTTCAGATGAAAGGAAAGAAGAACTTGCAGAAGAGATGGAGCTTAAGAAGGCAATGATTGTTCCAAGACCTTTGAAGAAGGGAGTTCCTCTTGAGTTTCCTGAAGATATGGATAGATTGAAGCCTAGTGAAGCTGCTATAAGAAGGAGCATCAAGCTCTCACTATTGGAAGCTTCAGATATGGTACAAGTGTTACCTCTTGATGCCAGAAACCCTATCATAAGCTATGAAGAAGATGCAATTGGGTTTTGGAAGATTGGCAGGTATGGGAAAGAGGTACACACATTTACCACTCTTATATCTCTCTTTGCAAGTATGGATAGAGAAAACTTGGTAGACCTTTGGAGGTTGTTGGAGGCCAAGTATGAGACTGAAGCTCCTACTTCAGTCAATGAAATAAAACTTTGGTCAACATTCAAGAGAATGTGTGGACCAAGAGAAGAAGATCATGATGTTTGGAAGGATCTTGAGGATGATCTCAGTGGTCTTCAATGGCGTTTATATTCAGCTGCTGGTGTATATAATTTGAGCTCTACAAAGTTTGCTGAGTATCTTTTTGTAGATGGTTAGTATTCCATGTCCAAAGAAGTTTTGGAAAAGATGAAGACAACACAGCTGGAGATTGACTATTCAAGTGACGTGGCCAAAGATTTGATCAGACATGTTTATTACCAATATGATAAGTGTTGTAAGATTCCTCCTAGGTCTTAATTTTAATTCAGAAACTTGATTACTAGAGTAGATATCAAGTTTAGGGGAGGATTGTTGGGAATAAAATATAGCCAGTCCACTTAAGCGCTGACAAGAGGAAAACAAGTGTTGATAAGAAGAAAACAAACGCTGACAGATCAAGCGTTGACAAGAAGAAGTCAAGCGTTGATAGGTTGAAGACAAGCACTGTTAGGAAGATATGGTCTACGCGTATTATGTTTCTAGTTTGTTTCTAGTAAAGATAAGTTCAACATTGTATTTTCTATAATTATCTTTACCTAGAATAGTTGATACGTAGACTCTTGTACAAGGCTTCTTATGTCTACAAAAGAAGACCTTTAGGTTATGTTTCATAATAAGTTTTCATACGTTAAACACTTTCATTGTAAGCAAGTTCGTTATTATCAATCAAGTGAAAGTTTGTTTTACATCTTTGTGTGTTCTTGTTTCAGTGTTAATTCCGCATAACACTTAGATTACTTTATACATAAACAAAGTTTCTCTACGTGTATAACTTGATCTAATCTCGTATACACAAGCTTAATCGATCTAAGTTTGGGATAAACACAGGTCTAGCTAAATTTTGATTCTAAACACTTTGCAAAAATTTAGAGTTGATTTGGTCTGATAATAAGCTCAAACGAGCTTACTCGAGTTTGTATACCCGTTTTTGGTTAAAGTTGTGTTTTAATTGCAAATTGGTCCCCACCTTTTCATTATTTTACTAATTAGCTTTTTAATCACTATTTTTTAGGTTTTGCAAAAACAAGTCCCTTAATTTCAGTTAGTTACACATTTGGTTAGGTAGTTACTGAATTTGTTAGAAAGTTGTTATGTTTTGTTACATTTTTAATAACTAGTCCCTATACTTTCTGATTTTACACATTTAGCCCTTATACTTTCATTTTATTTACATTTTGAGCATTTTTACATTGTGTGCATTAGATACTTGTACTTTGTGCTATTTTTGTGGTATTTGCAATTTGTGTTACGGTTAAATAGCTATAATATTTTCATCTTTTTACGTGTTTGATTAAAATAGACATAGAAACCAAATAATTTTGTGAAACCAAAAACAATTATAAACTTGATATTGGTGGGACTTTCAATTTGTCTTGAGTCGAGAAAAACGAACTTGTACAAATACTCAACATTATATTGGTTAACCCTTTCTCTCTCAATGTACACTCCTTTTATAGGCAGTGTAAACTAGGGTTTGCATTTTGTATGTTTCAATGCATGGGTTTATCCAGTGGGTGGTTGATGCCCATGCTGGATACACAGTACAAAGTACATATTAAGCTATTCTAGAAAAGATAAAGGTTGTACTTATATCTAAGTATACAAGCAACCTACTTTGACTTAAAGTTATCTTTTCCCGCCTAATGCAAACTGTTGGAGCATAGTTTGGCTAGGCCGGTCTGACGACTCTCCTGGGCCGTTTGTCATCTTCCCGAATCCTGAGTAATGCTGCAAACAATAATAAACCGGTTAGACGTGGACCTAAGGCCGGAGCCCCGGGGTCCACCTCCGACGGTCAAGTTAGTATTTGATCGACATGTTGTATATGAGGTGTGGTTAAGAGAGAACCTGATGTAGCATGAGACCCCTAGCCTTGTTTATATAGTTCTAGGGTTTCTTGAAGGATAAGTTAGGTGTGTGTGGGTCGCGGGCCTGTTGGGCCGGGCCGAATACCGACTGTACGTCGACATGTCCCCCAGTCTAGTATGATATGGTCCATGATCATGTTATGCTAGACTCATTCGTGTATCATGCTCACTAAACAACCGCGTGCAGCTTGCTGCTAGGACATCCTCGTGGGTTGTCCGTAACATATGGCTCCACTCGTAATGGGCTACTTTTAGCGAAAAGATGATGGTTTGGGGTTACGAATAGTGAGCATAGCCACTATACGTCGTCATGTCCCCCCAGTCTAGTATGCGAGGTTGTCACCGAGGTTACTAGACTTTACACCATATCCGTTACCTATAAGCATATCTACGTTGAAAGAAATGGGAAAACACGTATACGTAAGACAGGCGGTTGTGCTCGAATGCTTGGTTTCTCGTGATTAGATGGTAAGGACCCCGTAAGAAGAAAGCGCGTTCTATAGTCGGGGTAACACTAGCATTGGCAAGGTATCATTCTTATTCATCTCTAACGTGAGGATGATAAGAAGGTTTTGTGAAGGTGAAGGTGGAACCCGTATGCTGCATCGAACATTTGAAGGCGTACTTCTTATACCCACTAATGATGCAGCATAGTGCGAATACTGCATTCGTCTTAAGGCAAACAGAACATGTACTTCTGTGGAAAAGTGATGCGGATATTACATCCGTCTTATGGCCACGACATTTGATAACGACTTCCAAAATTTGTCACGATATTTCCTGGATTAAACGTAGTTGATCAGGCTCCATCTAATTAAGTATAAACGATATAAATTTTGGAAATTCACTCTTAGCCGGGCCAAGTAATTCGTCGCGGAAGACGTACTTCCGTAACAAAGATATGAACCAACAAAAGACGTACTTCTGTGGCAGAATAAGCCAGTGGAAGGCGTACTTCCACGGCAAAATATAACGATGCGCCGTGGAAGAATACTTCCACGGCGAAAATATTGAGCACGTGGAAGAGATACTTCCACGGAGAAGATAAGAAGCACGTGGAAGAATACTTCAACGGCGAAGATAATAAGCACGTGGAAGAGGCACTTCCACGGCGAAAATAATAAGCACATGGACGAGATACTTCCACGGCGAAGATAATAAGCACGTGGAAGAGATACTTCCACGGCGAAAATAATAAGCACGTGGAAGAGATACTTCCACGGCAAAGATAACGAGCACGTGGAAGAGATACTTCTATTGCAAAGGAATAGACCGGCAGAAGGCGGACTTCTGCGACAAAGGAATATATCCAAAGATATTTGTGTGACGTGCACATAAATAGTGGTATTATTATACCCTAGTAGCCCCCCCAAGTTTAATGGTGCTACACTCGATTAGTAGTATTAAACTTAATCAAGTATTCAAAAAATTACGATCACGTAGAACAGCGCGAATGGACGTACCATAGCCGCGTACAAAAGATGGAAATTGGGTTCGGACGTGCGAACCAACGCGGACGGGTCCTGCCTCAACCGCGAATTGTCACATAGTATAAGACTTATCTTAACTAACTTATGGGATGAGCTATGCCATTACATGCGGCGTACCGCTACTACCATAAAGGACTGTCAAATGTATGACAAAATTTGGTTAGACGTGCACAGTGTGTCTTTTGCAAGTCCATCATGAGTCATGTGGTTTGTGTAACTTACTACAACGTCTTGATAGCAAGGTGTCTAACAAGGATACATGATCCATGGGCGTTGGGGTTGCATCCCTCTTACACGACAAGTTTAATTAGTAGGTTAAACTCATTCCTCTTATTTCACGTGGAAACGATGTGTACGCGTACGCCCGTGGGCAGAAGATATCCGAGTGTACGAACTAGCATATATATATATATGTATAATAAGTAATCACTTAATCCTAGACATGAAAGTATCTATCTAGATATGTAGTGAAAGATGCGAATATTTATCGTAATAAAAGAAAGTCGCATAAAACTAAAAGAAATTAATAATATCTTGTTAATAAGTGAAGAGATATATGTAATATCTTATTAATATAAATATCATGATTTTTTTTAATATAAAAGATATAGAAAATATCTTTTAGCATATTAAAAAAGTATAGGCAATATCCTGTTACCTCTTGAAAAAGACATAAATAATATTTATTATAATTTCAAAAGATATCAGAATATATCTTTATCAAATTTTAAAGATAGATAATATTTTTTATTAATTGAAAAAATATGTGTAATATCATTTAATAATATAAACAATCATGCGGACCAGCGCGAAAGGGTGCGACTCACGACCATAGTTAATAAATAAAATATGCACAAACATGCGGACGAGCGCGGCTGGATATGCCATCACCGCATATAAAAAAAATAAAGATAAAATATGTCTGAGCGTGCATACTAGCGCGAATGATCGTATCATAACCGCGGATGACAAATAAAATATATTATCTAAAGAAAATATATGTAATATATCTTATCGATTTGAAGATATATATAATATATTTTATCAATATGAAAAATATCGATAATATATTTTTTGAATTAAAAGATATAGGTAATATCTTTTGTCAATTTTAAAAATATACATAATATTTTTTGTAAATTTAAAACATATGGACAAAATCTTGTCAAGAATTAAGAAGATATCAAAAATATCTTTTATTAAAATAAAAAATTTCGATCATAATTTTGAATATAAAATATATGGGTAATATCTGTTACTAATATAAATTATAGTTATTATCTTGATGCCCATTTAAAAGATACTGAAAATATCTTTTAATAATTTAAAAGATATACGTAACATTATCTGAGTGTACGGACTAACGGGGATGGATGAACCCGGACCGCACATAAAATACTTAATATTTCTTAACGTGCGGACTATCGCGTAAGGACGGTGTCCGTGACCACGAATAAAATAAAATATGCTCAATCATGCGAACTACGAACGGGGTGGAGTCGAATGACAAAAAATAGTGAATATAGTATCAAATACCTTTTAGCTTTATTCGCATGTATCATATTAGTCCAATAAAAGTATTTACATGTGCTATATATGGCCAAAAACCAAAATATATTATCTTTACACTAGGCATGAATGATTATTAATGACTTAAATAGATACATGATCCCACTATCATTCAAGTGAATATTATTTTCAACTCAGTGCAAATTTAAGGAAATATACTTTTCTAATGAAGTATATTCGCTTAGCAAACATAATTGCTATCAAACATAATCACAACCTGAATTACGCAAATATCACCACATGCGCGTCATTTTTTAAGGTAGTAAAAGTAAGATTTTGATAAATCTTTTATTAATTTAAATAAGAAAATTGATATATGTATCTTTCTTGAAGATGAATTAAAAAATCTTTTTTGAGAAAGCATCTTTCTACCAATTTAGGATGCTTAAATCTGATCTAGGAAAATCGGGTGTCAGTTTGTCATGGCAAAAAGATGTTCCACATAAATATTTTTACCGATTTACAAATTCATAGCATGACGAATATCATAATATTCATAAAAAAGGCTATAAAGAATAGTAAAAGGATAGAATATCAAGTAGTATCGGTGCGTCTCGGTGACATACGCATCCATTAAAGCCATTGGCTGGACCATTTTCCCAATTTGCATGACAAGATATATTCTAAACAGATTTGATATATAGCAGCATGCATATTAAAGTATCTATCCATATTTTGTCATTTTAAAAAGCGTATTTTTTTCTTTTTTCGCATAGAAAATATAGGACACCGAGAGAAACAAAAGCAAAGATTTACCGATTTCTAGGACTGCGCTGAGTTTCACTTATCGTGAATGTGAGAGTACGTAACATAGTTTATTCGATGTCCCACGGGCGGCGCCAACTTGTTGGAGCATAGTTTGGCTAGGCCGGTCTGACGACTCTCCTGGGCCGTTTGTCGTCTTCCCGAATCCTGAGTAATGCTGCAAACAATAATAAACCGGTTAGACGTGGACCCAAGGCCGGAGCCCCGGGGTCCACCTCCGACGGTCAAGTTAGTATTTGATCGACATGTTGTATATGAGGTGTGGTTAAGAGAGAACCTGATGTAGAATGAGACCCCTAGCCTTGTTTATATAGTTCTAGGGTTTCTTGAAGGATAAGTTAGGCGTGTGTGGGTCGCGGGCCTGTTGGGCCGGGCCGAATACCGACTGTACGTCGACACAAACCATCAGAATACTGAACAGTCTTCAGTATCCTAGAGGAGATCGACATCATTCAGTTTGGTATTGTCAAACCAAACTGAACTGAAAGCTCTTCTCCAGTCCTTGTTCTTCAGCAACTAGACCGCCTAGTATTTGAAGCGAAGACTCATTTGTCTTCTAAGTTAACTGGAAGAGAAATGCTTAACGTTCTTAAGCTACAAAGTCTTCAGTAAGAACTTTGTTCCTCTGGTCATCCTTCAGCAGACTGGCCTTACTGCTGAGCATGAAACACTTAAGGGGATTTTATATTCAAATCCTAGAGTTGCTTCAGGGTCAGTAAATACTGACCCAACAATCTCCTCCTATTTGGATATACAAATAGCCTAAGTCTAATGTCAGTAGTAGTGAGCATAACAACTTCTTACTTGCACTGAACAATTAAATACTTATAAACATATTACAAATTACAACAAAAAACAATACAAATGATTATTCAGTTTTCCTTTGTCCTAAGTTTTTCAATGCCAGGAGTCTGAACTGATGGATCAGAGTTTCTGATGTCCAGTATTGATAGTAAGCACATGTTGAAAGTTTTAGCAGCTTCAGTGAGTCCTGGACCACAATGGGAGCAAAGAAGATTTTATGAATGTTACCAAGAAGTTTATTGTTCAAATCATCAAGATCACTAATGCCCACAAAGTCTTGACGTTCACGATGATTGATCATAATCATTCCCAATTCTGGTTCTTCTATCACATACCCAGGGAGATGATTTTCAAACTGAACAAGGTCTTTGTATTTCTTTGTGGTGACAAAGATGTCACCCACACTAGGTTGGACCATATTTGCTCTTTTATTCACCTCCATAATTGGATCTTGATCCTCTAGTGAGATCTGATTGCTGATGTTGAGATGCTGACCAAGTTTTTCATGATTTCTCACAAAGTGTTCAATTCTGGTGCGAACCTCATCCCATCTCTTGGATTTTCTTTTTTCAATAATTCTGCTCATCTCTAACCATTCGGTATAGGAGAGCTCCTTCCCTTAGAAATCATCTATGATCTCATCAGACCCATCAGCCCTATAGAACTTCAAATTAATATCTCCCTTGTAAGTAATCATGTCAACATTTATGCTTTCTGAGAGATATCTTCTGTTCAGCCTTGTTATACAAAACTTTTCGTACAACAACTTTTTCTTGAAGAAGCCTTCAACCTCAGATTTTCCAATTTTATCATATAAGCTCATCTTCAGATCTTCCGAGCTTTTCTTCAGCTTGAAGCTTGTGTAGTTTATCAAGTTCTTCGTGAGTGGCCAATCCAGAGTTGATAATTCTTTCATCTAGTGTGAATTCACCTTTGCTCTTGGGTTTGATAGAAGGTGACCCATTATCAGATGAGTCATTGCTGGTGGTAAGGCCATCAATATGACTGTCCTTAGCTGAAGACTCCCCCTTGGTCTTAGCTGGAATCTCTTCACTAAAAGGTTATACATACACAATATGTTGTTTTTGGGCCTTCTTTTGTGCATGTTTTTGAAAGAGCTGCTGAATAGTGACTTTCTCCCCCTCAACAGAATATTGCCTAGCAACTTCTGACGAACCCCCAGCAGGCATACATGCACATAAAGAATCTAAGGTGGATGAGACCTTGGCCAACATTGCTGGAACATTTGCAAGAGCGTTCAGTTTCTGCTGAACCTCATCTGATAGGTTTAATTTTTGTTGTTCTAGCAGACCCACCCTATCCTTGATCTTTGATACTGAATCACATAACTCATTCAGCTGATTTGGAATTGGCTTGAATTTAGCGGGGAGCTCAAAAGATGCAGTATTGATGGAGTCCATGAGTGTTGTGATTTCCTGCTTGACAGAGGTGATGGTGGCCACATCCTTTACCAAGGGTTTCACAGCTGTGAGAATGACAGTCTTGATTTGCTCAGTAGTGGGAGGAACTGGCCTTTCTTTAAGAGTAACTAGCTCAGCATCAGCAATAGCCTTTTCCTCTTTGAGTTTGGCCACGTGTGACTGAAGAACCAACACTTGATTTGTCAGCTCATTTACCTGAGTGGTTCTGGGGGACGGTGCCTTAGGAGTTTGATCAGCAATATCATTTTAGGTTCACTATCATCCAGATTTACTAGAGTCCTTTCACTCGACCCTAACTCCTTTTCTAAGTCATCAGCAGACATGCTGAGAGAAGCACTTCATTGATTGTCTGCTGATCGTCACCTTCAGTGTATTGGTCAGTTTCAATTCCTTCACCATCAGGATTGGTTTTACCTGATGGATCCTGAGAAAGAGTCCCTGATAAGTTAAGATCAATGATAATGTTTTTGGTTTCTTCAGTAGGACCCTGTTGTGAGGGGACTACATCATTAGAAACAAAAGGGTCAGGGTCAGTGTAGCTGTTGTATTTGCTGACGCCTCACGCCCTGATGCAGACTCATAGTGACAAATGATAGAAATTGGTAATGAAATTTGAGATGTATTTAAATTTAAATTACTTACCAATGCTAACTCCACACTACTGAGCTGAGGGTGCGCTCTATCTTCACCCTTCTCTCCTAAAGAGGTTGAGAGAGGGGTTGCCTTAAGGGCCTCTGGATGCATCCACCTTCAGCAGAGACTGAAGGTGGCGGCTGGCTAGGGTTCTGGTCCTTGGTCGGGGACTTTTATTTCTTTGAAGCTTGGCCTCTGGGATCATCAGTACTCTTCTTTGATGAAGATTCTGTGGGGTGCCTCCTTTTCTTGGACGCACGTTTACACTTCAGAGTATTCATTGATGTGCTCTTTTGACGTGGTCCAAAAGAAGCTCCAGGCTTTGTGCCTGTCAGATCCACTTCTCCAGTTGGAGGAGTGTCTTATGGAGCTTTTTACACTACTAGAGCATTTGCTGAGCAAATTTCCAGCATGGACTGTGTGAAAGGAGGGTCAGTTGTGCTAACTGGAATGTTCCAGCGATTGATATCAAAGGGTTGAAAAACTACTTTTACTCCTTGGTTGTTTGAATACTTATCACTAAGGTGTTTAGCAAAAATGAGGGATAAAAACCTAGTGTAGACCACATTCTTTTCCCTAGTTTTCTTCTGCATTTTCCATGAAGATCCTCAAAGATTAATCTCCCAAAATCAGCTTTTATACCCTTTGCCAGACAATATAAAATCAAGGCATCCTTTTGGTTGATTTGATCAAGCCCTCCAGTTTTCCCACCCAGACTCTCAATTAAGATTTACATCAAAAGTTTCCACTTAGGTGGTAAGCAGCTTCTCTTAACCCACCCTTATCACAAATCTCTTTAGTGTACCCAATTTCTTTGAGAAATTATTTGACAACAGTGAAATTATTGGGTACAGCCTCATACTCACTAGGATAATCCAAATAGTTTAACCCTAAAACCCTTCTAAACAACTTTAAACTTATTTTCCCATGAATACCAAAAGTTGTAGAATCAAACTCAATAGATTTCTTGTTCTTTGACCCTTGTGCCGTGAACCAAAATTCTTTTAACACGTTTTCAAACATTACCCCTGGATCTTTGAACAAGGCATCACAGATCACACATTAAGATAAAAAAAAATTAGGACTTGGTTTCCAGGAACAGATTCTAGGGTTTCTGGTTTGATCAAGGTGACTTGTTGGGTTTAAAAAAGATGTCCTCAATGGGATAGTTAACATGGATGGAAGGATAGAGGGTGATCTCAACCTCTTGTGATTGTGAAGATGATTCGGTAGCCATTGAGGTGTGTGTTTTCTTTGAAAGAGAGAGAGTTTATGTGTGTTTTTTGAAAGCTTTTGCAAATGATATGAATCTTCAATCTTCAAAAGATATATGTAAACACTTTGGAGTGATTCGTAAAAGTTTGTAAGACATTTGAAAAGACTATAAAACTTTTAGGGTTTCTTTTGAACAAATGGCACAAACTCTCTCATTAATGTTCTGAAAGGTGATATAATTTTCTGTTGCTTTGAACAGTGAAACGCATCATTGTGTCAGAAAGTTTTTGACTATGATATGGAAGCTTGATATTTCCTAGATAAACAATTGAAACCTTTTGAAAGAATGTTTTGTATTTATTCTCAAGAAATTTAATACCATTAACTCCTTTGAATCACATGATTGATTTGTTTTAAATGTTGTTGCTCAGATATGTTGAAGCTGATGGCAATATTTGTGAGCTTCAGTGCGTCAGATGAGGTGACAAAACCCCATATACATGTTCACATAAGTGAACAAGACATATGACATTGACGCTCATCTACTGAGGCCTAGCTACTCAGTTGTATTAAACGTTTTGTTCAGCATTTGCTGAAGGAACCTTTTGATGACTGGTGATCATTTGTTCAGCTTCAATGAATCAGATAAGGTGACAAAACATCATATACACAATCACATAAAGTGAAATAGACACATGACATTACACACTCGTTTACTCAGACACTGCTACTTGACATTAATCAAAATCTTTTATGAAATGTTGAACCTTCAAGATTCTTCAGTGAATGCTGAAGGTTCAGGTTTTGTATCATCAATGTTCAGCATACCAAGCTTCATTATCAATCTTTTGAAAGTTGGTTCATCCAGTGGTTTGGTGAAGATATCAGCCAACTGATACTGAGTGGGGATGAAATGTAATTCAATGTCCCCTTTCACAATATGATCTCCGATAAAGTGATATCTGATATCAATATGTTTTGTTCTTGAGTGGAGGATTGGATTGTTGGATATTGCAATAGCACTAGTGTTATCACAAAAGATTGGTACCTTTTCATATTCTATGTCATAATCAGCCAGTTTGCTTTTCATCCAAAGAACATTGGCACAACATCCAGCAGCTGCCACATATTCAGCTTCTGCTGAAGACATGGCAACTGTTTGTTGCTTTTTAGCACTCCAACACACAAGTTTGCCACCTAGCAATTGGCAAGCACCAGATGTGCTTTTTCTGTCCATGTTGCATCCAACATAGTCAGAATCTGAATACCCATTTAGATCAAAACTTGAGGATTTGGGGTACCAAAGACCTAGACTTAGCGTACCTTTTAGGTATTTGAAGATTCTCGTTACAGCAGTAAGGTGTGATTCCTTTGGATCTACTTGGTATCTTGCACAAAGGCATGTAGAGAATTGAATGTCAGGTCGGCTTGCAGTTAAGTACATGAGTGACCCAGTCATACCTCTATACTGAGTCTCATTGACTGATTGTCCATTGAGATCAGGTCCTAAGTTGTTAGGGGGTACCATTGGAGTCTTCACTGAAGAACAATTGATATCATACTTCTTCAGCAGATCCTTGACATATTTTTCTTGATTGATGGAGATGCCTTGGTCAGATTGTTTAATCTAAAGACCAAGGAAGTATGTGAGTTCTCCCATCATACTCATCTCAAACTTTCTGGTCATAAGCTTGGCAAAGTGTTTGCAAAGTTTCAAGCTTGTTGAACCAAAGATGATGTCATCCACATAAATTTGTACCAGAATGGTGTCAGTTTTAGATTTATAGATAAACAAGGTGCTATCTATTTTTCCTCTAACAAATTTATGTTCAATGAGAAATGTTGAGAGAGTTTCATACCATGCTCTTGGAGCTTTCTTTAGTCCATACAAAACTCTGTAAAGCTTGTAGACATAATTTAGGTATTTACCACTCTCAAAGCCAGGAGGCTTTGTAACATAAACTTCTTCTTTTAGGTCACCATTTAGGAATGCACTTTTGACATCTATTTGGTAGATGATGAAGTTCATGTAAATGGCATAAGCAAGGAAGATTCGTATGGCTTCCATACGTGCAACTAGAGCAAAGGTTTGATCAAAATCAACACCAGGATCTTGATTGAATCCTTGGGCCACCAGCCTAGCTTTGTTTTTTGTCACCACATTGGTTTCATCTCTTTTAAGCTTGTAGACCCATTTGGTGCCAGTGGTTGATTTACCATATGGAAGAGGAACCAATTTCTAGACTTTGTTTCTTTCAAATTGAGTTAGCTCCTCTTGCATGGCATCCACCCATCCAGGGTGTGTGAGTGCTTCAGAAACCTTTGTAGGTTTAATTTATAAGAGAAAGTTTGCATAGAGGCATTCTCTAGATGAAGCAGTACTCAGTTTCTTTGCCATAGATCTAGTGACTCTACCTTCACCAGGATTGCCTATTATGTTCACTAGTTGTATGTGACTATTATTAGTCCAAGATTTTTGTGGAGCTGGAGAATAGGCACTGGTATCATGATTAGAGATAGAACTTGGAAGTTCATGACATGGAATTGGATTACCTCTAGTGTCTTCTGAAGGATATTCAATAGACAAAGGTTCAATCAATGGAGGGCTTTCTTCTTGGTCAGAAGCAACACATCCAAGACCTAATTCCCTATAGTTAGTAGGAGAGCTTTGAGCAGAGGGCTCAGATTGTTTATCAGCAGCTTCATTAAATTGATCATTTTGATCATGTGTGTTAGCATGTTGATTGTTTTGAAACTGACCATTTTGGTCATTTGTGTTGCTTTGCTGATCATTTTGAGACTGATCATTATTTGATTGACAGCCATCAATATTTGATACTGAAGAATTTCTTTTTGTAATACTTGTCATATCTTCAAATGGATCAATATGAGGAACTGAATTGCTTGTTTGATATCTTTGAGAAGGCTCATAATGTTGAAATTCATCAGATGGATAGTTGTGAGATTCATGAATATGAAGTTCATCATCTGATGGATTTGTAAATTTGAGAGCTTTAGAACTTTCATTGAAAGTGATGTGATAAGTTTCTTCAATACATTGTCTTCTTGTGTTGAAGACTCTATATGCTTTAGATACTAGAGAGTATCCAAGGAAGTAACCATCATCAGATTTTTCATCAAACTTCCCAAGGTGATCCTTGTGATTGTGAATGAATACGGGACACCCAAACACATGTAAGAATGAAATGTTTGGAATTCTCCCCCTGAAGACTTCATAGAGAGTCTTCATGTGTCTCTTCACAATGATGGATCTATTTTGAGTGTAGCAAGCAGTGGCTACAGCATCAGTCAAAAAATGCTTAGAGATAGTATATCCAGCAAGCGTTGTCCTTGCTGCTTCAATCAAAGTTTTGTTCCTTCTTTCAGCCACCTCGTTTTGTTCAGGTGTGTAAGGAGATGAGAAATTTTGGGAAAGTCCTTTGTCATCACAGAATTTGATCAGTGTTTGATTTCATAATTTAGTGCCATTGTCAGTTCTGAGTTGTTTGACATGAGAGTCATTTTGATTTTCAACTCTTTTGATGAAAGACATAATGGCGTCTGGTGCATGGCTTTTCTTTGTCATAAAATATACCCAGGTGTACCTAGAGTACTCATCAACAATGACAAGTGTATATTTTTCATGACAAATGGCCCTAGGTGATAGAGGGCCAAATAAGTCCATGTGAAGCAAGTGAAGACTTTCTTTGATTGAGAAAGTTTGCTTTGTTCTGAAACTGGCCCTATGGTGCTTCCCTTTTTCACATGCTGAGCATGGTTTGTCCTTGGAATAGACATATGCTACCCTTGTGAAAACTATACCATTGCATTTCACTTAACCAAATCCTTTAGTAGTAGCTGATGAGTTATCACCAAAAACAACTTTAGGACCTTGTTCCTCCTTATACTTGTGAAGATAACTTTTGGTGCCAGTCATATGCCTTGAGCAGCCACTATCTAGGTACCAAATAGGCTTCTTGAGATCACACTGCACAAGTTAAGGAAATGGTCAGTTTTGTTTTGAAACCCACCTTTGATGGGTGGGGGTTTTTGGATCTAGAAGGTGTTCTAGATATGGAGGGTCCTCTTGATGAGGATGTGTGTGATTGCTCAGAAGAAGAAGAGGTCTGAATAGCTTTTGCTTTCTTGGCCTGGAGGGCTTCACCTCTTATGAACCACTCTATATGATTGTGATCAGATGTAGTGTGGACATTGCTTCCACAAGTTTCACAACATTTGGTAATAGAGTTTGGGTTTCTTGGTTTAATACCTCTTCTAAGTGAGATAATTCGATTATGTCCATGAGTGCCATGGTCATAACTTCCACAAATACTACAAACATGGTAATAGTGGCAGTCATCTGAGTGATGATTGCCCATACCAAAATGAATGCATGGTGGGAAAGGCATATTACGCCTAGAATGAGATGCTTCAGTATTGTTAGCATCAACACTAGTTTTAGCAAGCATATATTGAGTATGTTCACAAGTGCGATGGTCATTCCTCTCAGATTTAGTACAATAAATCACTTTTCGGCAAGTTTTAGTCAGATGGTTGTTTAGACCACATAGATCACAAGCCCTTTTGAATTGTTTCTTGTACTTGAAATGGGGAGAGTGTGAAGGTTCATCTCTGAATCGACTTGGTGTTTGCTGTTGCCTGAGTTGCAATTTGAGATCATTGATCTCTTGCGTGACAAGAGACATTCTCTCATCTTCCTCAGATCTAGCATTCTTCACTTTATTTGTTGAAACTAAAGAGGTAGTTCCCATATGTGAACCTTCAGCTGGAGCTGAACAGTTCTTTGAAGTGTCATTTTTGACATGTTTGGAAGAACTACCTTTGTGTGTGGTGTGAGATTTGATGATTAACTGGATTGATTTAGGTCCAGTAGAGGGTTCAGCACCAGCCAGCTTCTCCAAAGAAGTAAGTAGGGTACTTACTTAATTCTCTAAATCATCATCTGAGTCATCCTCAGTGACTGAGGACTCAACAGGTGCTGAAGAGTCAATATTTGCTTGAAACTCAGGAAGACGGATTGTCTAGTGTGATGATTAGGTAAATTCTCTTCACCTGACCTTACCATGTCAGGGATCGAGCTACCATCCTCATTTAAGGCTTTGACAAAGACAATAGATTTGGTGCTGGAGGATCCTTCAGCACCAAGCATTTCCCTTTTTGAGGAGGAATTTGTTCATTGATGCATTAATTTACCCTATCAGAGTTTCTAAGCCAAGATTTAACAATATCTTTTGCTTCTTTTAGTTCAACTCTTAGGGAGTTATTTTCATCAAGAATCTCTTTGTTTAGTTGTTGAAAAGTAAGTATATCAAGTTTAGCTTCTTTTAGCTCTATTTGCTTACTTTCAAAATCCTCAAGTTTTAGAACAAGTTTATGATATTTTTCAAGCAAATTGTTTCTTTGTTCTACAACAAATTTTAGATCAATACAAAGGTAATCAAAGGCAAATTTAATGTCATCCTTTTCTTCTAATTCAAGGATTATGATATTGACCCATTCACTGTTTCTAGCACTTTCTCTGGCCACAACAATGGAGTTTGACCCTTCATCATCCGCAAGTGCCATTAGCACTTTTACATTAACCAATTCATCATCATCTGAAGAAACATCTTCTTCATCCCATTCATAAGCTTCAGCAACAAGTCCTTTGTTCTTGTCTTGCTTGGGAGCCTTGGAGGAAGAACTTTTAGTGCTCATGAGGGCCAGTCTAGCTTTAATTTCTCTGTATTTGGCCTCAAAGTCTTTTGTTGGTCAAAGTTCAACCCTGTTTTGCTGAAATGAAGTAGAAGCAATTTGTTTTGGTTGAAATGATGATTGACCAGATGGTCTTGATTGAACTGGTGAGGAATAGGAAGGGATGGATGTTTTAGAGTAACAATCCCTAGCATAGTGACCAGTTTTCCCACATTTGTAGCATTCAGTGTCAACTGAAGCTTTTGTGGTGCTGGAGAACTTGCCTCCTTTCTTAAAGAACCTTCTAGACTTGGCCAGAAGTGCTCTTTCATGAAATTCCTCTTTGAGGTCATTCAGATATTCCTCACTAGTTTGTGTGTCTTCTTCATCATCAGGACTATCTTGGTAGTCTTGGATGACAGCCTCACTGAAGAATACTTTTGACAAGGGTGTAGCAATGGTTAATGCTTTACTCTTGCTTGAGCCTTCATAAATCCTATCAACTAGGTTTTCTTCATATTTTTGTTTCCCAAAAAGAGAGGCCAGATCACAATCTTTAATGTGATTAGCATTTCTCAAGCTTTGGCAGAAACTGAGCCACTTCTTTGGCAATGCGTTAACAAAAACTATGTTGATTTCAAGTTTTGAAAGCTCAACACCATCATTCACTAGTTCATTCGTCAGTGCTTTGTATTTGGTGAATGTCTGTGTGAGGGTTTCCCCTTCTTTGTGTTTGAAGGTGTTGTATTGAAGCTCTAAATCTATGATTCTTGTTTCCTTCACATCAAAGGGTCCCTCATGATAAAGAATAAGGTCCTCCCATGTAGATTTGACTGTTTTGCAATTTACAACAGAATTCATTTGGTCATCTGGAAGTACAGACATGATGAGACTTTTGAGACGCTGATCTAGGTTAGCAGCCTTTCTCTCATCAGCAGTCCATTGTACTTCAGGTTTTTTTTTCCAACCATGGGAACAAATGGACCATTTTCAATGATTCCAAGGAATTGAGGTTCAATCCCAACCATGTGGACAAGGAACCTCTTTTTCCAATTTGTAAAATTAGCAACCTCTAGGACAGGAGCAGCATTGAGTTGGCCACCCCTATATTCTAGGATTTATGGTATAACTTGAGTCATTTTTGGATCTTGATTTGAAAACTATTAAATGAGCAGTTTAATAAAATAAGAGTTTAGCTAATCAAGCTGCTCTGATACCACTTGTTGGTCCCTTGTAATTCGTTATTACTTATCAACCTTAAGTAATAACTCTTTACCAAGACTCAAGTGTGTTGTTTTAATAATAGATGAGAACTATGAACAATTAAAACAACAATACCAATAACTTTTCAACGTATAGACTTTTATTAGAATCAAATAAATAATCTATAACCCACTTTGTTTGCGGAATAACAAAGTGGTTGAATGAAAATAGGTTGTGATCTCCTCTACTTAAACGTATAACCAAAGTTAAAGTCCAAGCTCCAATCTAAACGTTCATATGCTCTTTGGCTATATGGTTTAGTTGGTATCGAGAGAGAAAGGTTTACCATAGTTTATACTCTTGTATTGGTTAACCCTTTCTCTCTCAATGTACACTCCTTTTATAGGCAGTGTAAACTAGGTTTTGCATTTTTCATGTTTCAATGCATGGGTTTATCCAGTGGGTGGTTGATGCCCATGCTAGATAAACAGTACAAAGTACATATTAAACTATTCTAGAAAAGATAAAGGTTGTACTTATATCTAAGTATACAAGCAACCTACTTTGACTTAAAGTTATCTTTTCCCACCTAATGCAAACCATCAGAATACTGAAGAGTTTTTAGTATCCTAGAGGAGATCGACATCATTCAGTTTGGTATTGTCAAACCAAACTGAACTAAAAGCTCTTCTTCAGTCCTTGTTCTTCAGCAACTAGACCGCCTAGTATTTGAAGCGAAGACTTCTTTGTCTTCTAAGTTAACTAGAAGAGGAATGTTGAACGTTCTTCAGCTACAAAGTCTTCAGTAGGAACTTTGTTCCTCTGGTCATCCTTCAGCAGACTGGCCTTACTGTTGAGCATGAAACACTTAGGGGGATTTTATATTCAAATCCTAGAGTTGCTTCAGGGTCAGTAAATATGACCCAACACAAAGGATCTCACCACATTATCACTCGATGAACTCATTGGCAACTTGAAAGTTTATGAAATGATAATTTTGAAGGACCCGGACTTGGTGAAAACCAAGAGTGAAAGAAAGTCTCTAGCACTTAAAGCCAAGAAGGCACAAAGAGACCATGAAAGCTCCTAGGATTGTGATGATGAGGAATATGCCATGGCGGTTAGAGACTTCAAGAAGTTCTTCAAGAGACGAGGTCAACACGTGAGGCAACCAAGCAACAAAAAGAAATCCTTCTCCAAAAACTGTTTTACAAAGGACGATAAAGGTGATAGGAAATGATTTAGATGTGGTGATCCGAATCATTTCATCGGTGATTGTCCTAAGCCTTCACACGACAAGAACCACACGGCGTTCGTTAGCGGTTCATGGAGCGATAGCGGTGAAGATGATGATGACAAACCCAAAGATGAGAAATGTCTCATGGCTCATACTTCTAAAGAGGTACATTTCGAAACCGATTATTATAGCAATAATAGTTCTTCTCAAGATGATACAGAACTAGAAGGCCAATACAATAAACTACACAAACTTAGCCTTAAATTCATTGAAAAGAACAAAGTGCTAAAACTAACTAGAACTAAGCTTGAAAATGAGATTAGTGAGCTAAGAGAGAGATTAGCTAAGCTTGAGAAAAACAAAGAAGTTGATTTAGGTTGTTCAAAATGTGAAAACCTTAGACAAGAGAATGAAGATATCAAGAGTACCTCCATTAAATTGGAAAAGTTCATGAAAGGTACTAGTGCTTGATGATATGTTAAACAAACAAATTCATTCTAAAGAAAGACTTGGGTTGGGTTATAACACTAATGAAGCATCTACTAGTGAACCTAAACAAGTCAGGGTTTCAGAAAAACGAACCACCGTACGCGGTACGCCAGTATATGGCGTGGTTCCCTATTGCTATATGTTAACCATAAGATTCAAGCTATTTAAGGGGTGATCCGGAGGTCGGGGAGGATAAAAGAAGTATTTAGACATTTTTAGAGAGAGAAAGATAAAGCTTGAAAATGAGTGTGTGTATTTAGAGAGAGAAGTGAAATACACAAATAAGAGAATCCTCACCCCCTCCATGGAAGTATGGAGGGGTATATATAGGCTAGACATGGAGTGAATTTGAAAACATGTCAATAGTAGTCCCTCCACGTTTTGCCTATCTGAATCTAATGTAATTCCGTAAATGGCGCTCACATTTTAGGGCTAACACTATAGAACCACGGGTACTGATAACGAACCGTGGATAAAGGATGGTTTTTGTGAAAATCCTGAACTTTCTGAAAAGTCTATTTTAGGTGAAGGGCCAAAACATATTCTTATTAACAAGGTCAAAGTACCTATTCTTGAAAAGCCTACTCTAGATAAATTCTACAAGCCCTTGAGTAAACCTCTAATGGGAACTAGAAGCTTATCTAGACAAACATCTAGTCCTCCAAGAGTACGAAATGAATCAAAACCTAGAAGTAGAACACCTACACCAAAAAAGAACGATCAAGCTAAGTCACGACCTAGAAGTAAAACGCCAACACCTAGAAGAAATAATAATAATTCTATATCAGGATCAAAGACACCTAGGAGAAACAATGGACAACATAATGGCCATATGAATTGGAACAATTACAAAAAAACAATACTTTTCCCCATGGGGAATGTCTCCTCCATTCATGCATCCCAACCAAATGCAATGGATGTTTAGAACTAACAACTTTGAACCCATGATATATTGGGGACCAAATGTTTGATCTTGTCTATTGTTACCTAGATATGCTTGGGAATCGATTTAGAGCCCGACGAGTGGATTAAGGATAATGGATGTTCTAAACACATGACGGGTAATCGAAGTTTGTTCTCGCACTACAAAGCATATGATGGAGGTAAAATTACATTCGCAAGTAATCGACGTAGTAACATCATTGGAAAGGTACGGTTTCTCTTGACTCTATAACCATAGAAAATGTAGTGCACGTAGATAACTTAGGTTTTAACCTTCTAAGTATAGATCAAATTTGTGACAATAAATGTAAGGTTATCTTTTCGGAATATGATAATGAAATTGTAAAAGATGGAAAGGTCATTGGAAAATGTGTTAGAAAGCATGGGCTTTATGTCATGAAGGTCAATAGGAAGTCAAAGGACAACTTATGTCTAGCGACTTTAGATCATAGTTCTACTCTTTGGCGTAGGAGATTAGGTCACGCTAATATAGTTTAATTCAATCTTTAGTCTCTAAGGAGTTAGTAAGACATCTCCCCAAGATGAACTATGATAGTCACTTTTGTGATGCTTGCAAATTTGGGAAGCAAGTTCACTCAAGTCACAAAGCCAAGAATTTGGTTTCGACCTCTTGGTGCTTAGAGCTCCTACATATGGATCTCTTTCGACCTTCCGCCATACGGAGTTATGGAGGTAACCTTTATACCCTAGTCATAGTTGACGACTTTTCTAGATTCACTTGGACTAGATTTTTGGCGTCTAAGAATGAGGCTTTTGATCACTTCGAAATCTTTGCTCGAAGAATCCAAAATCAACTAGGATGTTCAATTGTCTCCATTAGGATGGATCATGGTAGGGAATTTGATAATGAAGTGCAATTCGGTGCCTTTTCTGAAGCTCATGGTATTACCCAAAACTTACCGGCTCCTCGCACTCCTCAATCAAATGGGGTAGTTAAAAGGAAGAATAGGACCCTCCAAGAGATGAGTAGGACGATGTTAAATGAGAAATCTTTGCCTCAAAAAATTTGGTGCAATGTCGTGCACACATCCACCTATATTCTCAACCGAATTCTTCTTTGACCTTTTCTATGAAATTCTTAAAGGTAAGAAGCCCTCATTGGATTACATTAAGGTGTTTGGAAGCAAGTGTTTCATTATCAACACCAAAGATTACCTTACTAAGTTCGACCAAAGTCGTTCGAATGTATCTTTTTAGGTTATTCCCAAACTAGCAAAGCCTACATAGTCCTCAATAGAACCTCGGGTGTAATTGAAGAATCACTTAACGTGACATTTGATGAAACCCCTCCTTCATCCAAGACATCACCTTTGGTAGATGATGACTTGGAAGAAATAGACATAGTCAAAACCAAAGATGCTAGAAACATAGGAGTTGAAGACCTTAATGTTGAAAAGGGAGTAAACATTAAGGAGTTAAAGGATCATGCTCTCGATAACGTCATAGGTGAATTAAATCAAAGGACCCTAAGATATCAAGTCTAAAATCAAAGTAACTTTTTTTGTTTCATCTCCTTGATTGAACCAAAGAATGTTAAAGAAGCTTTGATGGATGAGAGTTGGGTCACCGCTATGCAAGAAGAATTGAATCAATTCATTGCTAATGATGTTTGGGAACTTGTTCCTCCACCTAGAAGTTCGACCATCATAGGAACCAAATGTGTATATAGAAATAAGTTAGATGAGAATGGTTTTGTGTCTCGTAACAAGGCTAGACTTATAGCTCAAGGCTATATTCAACAAGAAGGTTTTGATTATGACGAGACATACGTACCCGTAGCAAGCATTAGAATCCTTTTAAGCTACGCTTGTGCCTTAGACTTTAAGCTTCAAAAAATGGATGTAAAGAATGCGTTTCTTAACGGTTTGATCAATGAGGAGGTATATGTGGCCCAACCTCTCAGCTTCATTGATTTTGAGAAACCGGATCATGTTTAAAAGCTTAAGAAAGCTCTTTACGGTCTCAAACAAGCACCCAAAGCTTGGTATGATAGACATAAATCATTTCTTGTAAAACATGAGTATACCACGGGGACGGTCGACAATACGCTCTTTACAAGAAGAAAGTTTCTCACCTCATTATCGTATAAATATATGTTGATGACATTATATTTGGTTCAACTTGTCAATCATTGTGTGATGAATTTGCCAAAATCATGCATGACGAGTTTGAAATGAGTATGATGGGAGAACTTAACTTCTTCTTAGGACTCCAAATTAAACAAATGAACGATGGTATTTTCTTTAATCAATCCAGGTATGTTAAAGAAATTTGAATTGGAAGACTCTAGACCAATGAAGACCCCTATGGCCTCGGATACTAAACTCATCGTAGATGATGATTGTGAGTCGCTAGACAACATCAAATATAGAGGTATGATTGGTAGTTTGTTGTACCTGATGGCAAGTCGACCGGATATAATGTTTAGTGTTTGCCTTTGTGCTCGCTTCCAAGAGGCTCCCAAAACCTCTGACCTTGAAGCGGTTAAGCGTATCTTCCGATACATTAAGGGAACTATACATTTAGTATTATAGTATCCTAAAGGGACCAGCGTAGAAACCATTGTCTACATGGAGTCGGATCATACAGGAGACTATATGGACCAGAAAAGCACTAGTGGATTTTGTACCTTCATGGGTTGTTGTTTAACTTCTTGGTTCTCCAAGAAACAAACCGCTCTTGCTATATCCACCACGGAAGCCGAGTATGTGAGTGCCGGTAAAGCTTGTCAACAATCTCTATGGATGAAGCAAGCGCTTGTTGATTACGGTATTTCTCTTGATGATGTTCCCATCATGTGCGACAATAAGGTTGTAATAGACCTTAGCAAGAATCCCATGCAACATTCGCGAACCAAGCACATAGAGATTCGCCACCATTTCCTTAAGGATAATGTTTAAAAGGGGATCATTTCGATTGAGAAGGTGCCCTCGGTAGAAAACTTAGCCGATATCTTCACTAAGCCACTTAAGAGGGAACCTTTTAATTATTTGTGTCTAGGTCTAGGTTTAATGGAACATATTCCTTAATTGCGCATGTATTAATCGAGTCTTTTTTATCTTTTGAGTCTTTTCTTTCTTTGAGTCATTGAGTCTTGTAAACTCTTTTTGGAAAACCTTTCTTCTCTTTTTCAAAATTCTCAAAGTTCTTTCGAAAATGGTCGAGAAATGTTTTGCATTGTTAATTCAATCTAAAAACGTTTTTCATAGCTTCTTGCTGTTAATAATGAGATACATAATTCATATGTATGTGTCTCTCAAGTATAGCAAGAACAAAAGAGAACTATGGAGGATCATTGTATCATGACTTATTGTCTAGTTCAACACACCTCCAACATGGATTTTCTTTAAAATCCATGTATTTTGGTCAAAACCTTGTTTGGTGAGTTCTTGTGTGTTTTCTTTGTCTATCTTTGCTTTTTAGCATATCTCTATGATTAGTTAGACTAGAAAAATAGGATTTGCTAAATTAGAAAATCCTCCTTCATCACCAGAATCAACCCACTGTGGGCGGTTCTTTATAGAGACCGCGGCTCCATATCGATATGGAACCGCCGGTGGAGAAAAGGAACCGCGTACAGTGCTTCATATTTCGGGTATTTCTAAAACTCCAAATTTGTTCCAACACTTTTTGGAATCTTTGTTTCAACCCTTTGTCCACCCTCAAAATATCTTGAGCTTTCTCTATTTAACCCTAAGCATTTTGCATCCTTTCTCAAATAAAAATGTCTTATTCTCCAAATAAAAGCCTTGATTCTCCTCCATTTTCTCCAATTGCTTTCAATCCTAATTCACCCAAGAACACTCTAAATCACATCTCTTCTCCTTCTAAGAATGTTGATTGTGGAACTTCTTTTCTTCCACCTCTACCCTTTAGTGTTCTTCCTCCTTCACATGATAATGTCATGCATCATGGAACATATTGTCATTGTTGTCAATATCAACATCTTGCCATGGTTCATATCTATGAGGATTTGAATTACATCAAAAGTCTCTTAGTCAAACCTCCTCTTCACTATGACTATGAGATTACTACCAAGCCACCACCACCTCCTTCCGCCACTACCTTGTCTTTTATCTAAGCATTGGTTGCTTATCTTCAAGACATCTAGTACAAGCAAATCTTAGAGTTCTAGTTTAACTAGGATTAGATTTATGCTTTTGGCTTGTTTTATTTTTACATACGTCTTTGTATGTTTTGTCTCTTTGTATCTTTTATTCATGTTTTCCTTTTAACATGACTTGGATCTTGGTCTCTTCTCTTTTATTTTTTTGTGACCTTTGTTATATCTTGTTAGGTGTTTATTCTCTTATACTAACCCTTCTATGTAGCTTGTCACCATATCTCGATTCCTTGGTGCCCCTAGCAAGGTGGAGTAAGCACCAAGGTGGAGCATTTGTAAATCTGATTCTTCTCTTCTACAAAGACTTTTGCAACCTTTTTGCTTCAACAAAGGGGGAGAAGTGAAATAAACTCGTCTTCGAAAATCTTGTTTTCCATGTGATTGAGTTTATGTAATGTTGAAATCAAAAAGGGGAGATTTTTAATGCAATGATGCCAAAACGTTACTTGCATTTTTTGGTCTCGCTTTGTTTTGATTACGACAGTATGTAAAAACAAGCATTTATGAAAACAACAAAAAACGAATTCTTGAGTTCAAGTTTTCATTTCAACCATTATCACTTAAGGTATGTACAAACAAGTACTCATCCTAATTAAGTGATCAAGGATTTAATCGTTTCTTAAGACTCACTTTTTATTAAGTGTGACAAGTTTTTATTAAACTTTATTTTTAAGAAAATGTTTTATTAAATTAAATATTTGAAATTTTGAAAATGGAATATTCTATCTTAGTTTGGAATATCCTTTCAGGATATTTGAATCACCAAATTCGAAACATACCACTAAAAGACAAAAAGGAGCGGAGTCTACTCTGGCGGTTCCTTAAGTGGCTATGCGGTTCCTTATCGATAAGGAACCGCGGGCTGCAATAAAGAACCGCGGGCAGATATAGCCGTTGGAGCCTTGTCTTATAAATAGTGGACCATTCTCAGATTTTCTCTTCACCTCTTTTGCACATATAATTCCAAATTCTTTCATACTTCTATGATCATTCAAATCCTTGGTCATTTGGTTGATTACTACTTTTTTAGAAGTGAATCTTTCTTCTCCCATCTCTTCCTCTCCCAGTGCAAAGAGAAGAACACTTTCATCCTTGAGGTGTTGTGCCTACATCAGAGATCCATTGAAGATCAGATCTTATTTATTCTTTGTTGTGTCATTGTTGTGAAGATCCAAGTAGTTGTGTCTATTTGGAAGTTGTGTCTATTTGGAAGTTGTGTATGTACTAAGGTTTATACCTGGTCCTTAAAGTATACTAGTGTAGATTGGTCCTAGCTAAGATTAGGGCTCGACTTTTAGCTTAGATTCGGAAATTGGATAAGCAACGTTGTGTACGGTTTCTCCACCTTAAGGAGCTTGTTTATTAGTGAACTCTCGAGTAAGGAGTACTCGAGGAGTGGAGTAGGGACGAGGAGTGAGCTTCGTTGCCGAACCACCATAAATTCTTGGTGTTTTGTTTGATCTTTCTTTACCATATCTCTTTACATTCAATATTCTTTATACTTGTGATTATTAGTTTAGTTGCACTATACCTTGTTCATATTGTGCATAAGAAGGTTACACATAATCACTCAAGTCTAAGTTTTTGAAAAGGATTTTTGAAAACCGTCTTTTAAACAAGTAAATTTAAGAAACTATTCAACCCCCCCCCTCTTCTAGTTTCTACAACATTATCTGACGAAGACGATTTTCACAACCCATTTGGTACATCGGTACACGAAATTGGAGAGTCTTCTACTCGCCATGTTGATCCGTCAAATATGCATACGTTCAATCAACAACATCCTTCAACACATCATTGGACACGAGATCGCCCTTTGGTTCAAGTAATTGGAAACCCTTCACAGCCCGTTCGCAGAAGACGACAACTAGAAACCGATGGTGTTGTTTGTATGTTCGCACTCACCTTGAGTAGAGCTGAACCGAAAAACATCAAAGAAGACATGATTGATCATGCTTGGATTGAATCGATGACGGATGAACTTCAACAATTTGAAAGACTCAAAGTCTGGGAACTTGTTGACAAACCATACAATGTCATTCCGTTAAACTTTCCATGGATTTGGAAAATTAAAATGGATGAGGAAAACACGATCATCAAGAACAAATCTAGGCTAGTGGCTAAAGGGTATGGCCAGAAAGAGGGAATTGACTTTGAAGAGTCATTTGCACCAGTGGCTCGTATGGAAACGGTCAGGATTTTCCTTGCTTATGTTCCACATAAGGGATTCATCGTTTATCAAATAGACGTGAAGACAGCATTTCTTAACGGTCCTTTGAAAGAAGAGGTCTATGTCACACAGCCAAAAGGATTCGTGAATCCACATTATCCTGACAGGGTGTATCGTCTCCACAAGGAAATTTATGGACTCAAGCAAGCTCCAAGGGCGTGGTACGATGAACTCTCGATATTTCTGGTATCCAAAGGTTTCTCAAAAGGTTCCATTGATCTAACTTTGTTCATATATAAATATGAAAATGACATTTTACTTGTGCAGATTTACGTTGATGACATTATTTTTGAGTCCACAAACCCAAATCTTTCATAATGGTTTAAAAAACTAATGCACAACAAATTTAAAATGTCAATGATGGGCGAAATAAAATTCTTTCTAGAGATTCAAGTTCACCAATCCCCAAGTGGTATCTTTATTAACCAAGCTAAGTATTGTCAAGAGATAATCAAAAAGCATGGTATGACCTCATGTGACCCAGTTGGGACACAATTATCAACCACATCCCTAGATGCTGACTTGGAGGGACTACCCATAGATCAAACGAAATATCGTTCCATGATCGGGTCCTTCATGTACTTGATAGCGAGCAGACCAGATATTGCACATGCAACATGCTATTGTGCATGTTATCAAGCCTGGCCTACTGAAAAGAACCTTAAGGAGATTAAAAAGATCTTTCGGTACTTTAAGAATACCATTCATTTGGAACTCTAGTATCCGAAGGAAACCGGTTTCTTTCTAACGGCCTATTCAGATTTTGATCACGTAGGGTGTCTTGATACTCGAAAAAGTACTTCTGGTGGTGCACAATTTCGAGGACAAGATAAGCTCGTGGGATGGACTTCCAAGAAGCAGGATTGCACGTCTCTGTTGTGACAATCCGTCAATTTATGGTTGATATTTTATTCTCAAGTATTATTTAAAAACATTATTTTAATGTTATATTATGAACTCACTTATTTTTGGGAAGAAATTTGGGTTTACATCTTGAAGTAGCATCGACTACGTCTAAACCGGAGGATTCTACGTTACGTGCTTACGTTTACATACACCGTTTTGGTGACTGTCCGACACTTCAGGAAATAAATTTATCCACAAATATTATTTTGGGATTTTAAATTTGTGTTGGTTCATAAACTCACAAATTTACGATAAGAGATTAGGACTACGTGCATAATTTAACGTCCTTTACGACTAAACCGGAAACCCTAGGTTTACGTATTTACGTTTTTGAACTCCGTTTTTGATGAGACAATTTTTATTAGATTCGTTTTGTGTCGTTGATTCATAATTTATAAAAACGTTTTTCGTAAAACGACCCGAGGGCACGTAAATCGAGGAAACTAGAATCGAGGAGTACCCGTAAATTAGTGGAGATGAGACAAGTTTACACTTGGCTCACCCCCACTATAGGTGGCCAAGACTTAGACAACACACCAAGTGTGGTGTCAAGTTTACATACACACTAAGGACACATGTCCTTAGTGCTATGCAAAACCACTTAACCACAAAACAAGCTAACCATAAACTATTTCTCACACATGCAAACCAAGAAACTCTCCCAACTCTTCCTCTCTCCCCTTGAACGTCCAACACCACCATTATATCACCATCATCATCAAATTTTGACCATAAACAAAAGATATAATCAACATATGTTGATAACTACACAAAAAGATGAAGATTGGAGGTGATTTTAACATATACAAAGGAGTTTTCATGGAGGTCTTTGGGCTGATTTTCAAGAAGGAGTTTAGGGCTGATTTGTTGAAGGTGTCTTCATATCCTTGGTAATCTTGAAGGTGGTCTTGATATTTCATAAGATTGGTTACCAAAACCAAGCATTGTTCATCCAAAATCTCAACCTTTTCATCACTTTGGTGGTATAGAGATTGTTTCTTCCTATCCTCTTACTATTTTGATTATGTAATCTTGTATTTTCTTTATTTATGTATATGTCTATGAGGATTAATGATGATTAAAAATATTATGTGGGGATTTGGTGTTGATAAACATGGGTAAAAAAATGGAAAACCACATGTAAAATGGTTAAATCATGCTTTAAATAATTGGATGTATAAAAACAGTAAGTAACCAAATAATAAACTGATAAAATGGCATAGTGGAATCCATTTACAGTAAGTATTAGGTGTTATACACATGTGAGAGTTGGTCATGCAATGGAATCATCAAAATGAGTGAGATATGATCAAAACAAGATTAGAGTGCAAATCTGCCTACACTGTTTTGGATGAATTTATTAAAATATTTAGAGGTTGATTCATCAGTAGCTATAAGGGAATAAAATGGAGCACATATCATGTAATTACTGTCATAAACATTTGAGGTCCTATCTCATTATAGAACTCTATATATGGACATTTTAGTGGATTGAAAATTTAGGACAGATTTTATAAAATAAATAGTATATAATATAAGCACTCAAAATTTAGTATTTATAAAATATACATATATAAAACCCACTAGTTGCTAATAATAATTATAGATAAAGAGTTATATATATTGATATTAAAATGGGACATGTTACATAAATTACAAGTATAAATGTTTTTCCAAGTTATAAAACTATATACTTAAGTTTTACGTCTTTTCGGCTAAAACCGAAAGATTAACGTTTTTGTCAAATAAAACTTAGACGGTTGGACCCGTCTAATGTAAACTTTTATAAACTCACATACTGATGTATAAACATATATAACAAGTAAAAACCGATAAAACCCGAGCTTTACAACATATAGACATTAACGGGCCAAAGTAGCCTTAATGGACAATAAACCCGACTAATTTGGTAAAACACTTATAAACTTACTTATTGGGCTTAACCCACTTCGGCCCAACATTTAAAGTATAATACTGATAATAAAAGTGTAAAATGGACTAATATAAGGTATTGGGCTTATAATAGGCTTATTGGGCCTAAAACATGTAAATAAGTAAAACTAGTAAACTAGTATAAAAGTTACCAATACATAATACTAAAATAAGTAAATAAGAATGTATAAACCCACTTGATGATCATCATATATATATAAAATCATCATATATATACATAGTTATGGTTTTTATAAAGTCATTGGACAAAAGTCTAACACGAGTATTATTTGTCTAGGTTTCCGTGATTGAAGCACGTACCGTACATCCGAATTGCCGATAACCCGCTTTCCCACATCAACGTGAGTTCATAGCCTCGCACTCTTTTAAATGTTTTTATGAATTTTTTTATAAACCCGCGAGGGATATAACATGTTAGTTTTAATAAAATAGGACACCATTTTTCCCGATTGTTTGTTTATTAATTTGGACCCGAATGATTGTATGACCCGATGAATGATTAAACGACCCGATAGATGAAATGCAATGGATTATTAAAGTTAGGTTATGTCACTAAAAGTACCATTAGCATGAATTGTGAACTACCGGGATTTGGTAGACGCTTATGCATATAATAGTACTATTTGGGGACGATCACCCCAGTTCACGCCTTGACGGTTGGACCCCGTCGTGCCACATTGATTGGTAAGCGAATTTATGTATGAGAAGATTTACACAAGCGTGATTATTGTGACGACACGCTAATTTAGATGGGCAAATGAGTTTCGGGTTAGCTACCCGTTGTTTGTTGTAGTAAGGTAATAATGTCATGCGGCTTATAATAATCCAAATAACGAAATACTATATACGCACTAAACTACGATATATTGCCTGACTAGCAATACGGGGTCTTACTATTGATATTATGTTCCTGTTTTGGTTTTTCATAACCATATTCATATAACGGTTTTTATTTAACTCTTTACAACGTTATAAATGTATTGTATGATGTTTTTACGACAATGGCTCGTATAATGATTTTGAAGGCAAAAGCCTATATTATGATTTTTGATAAGGATTTGTATAAAATGACTTTGGCTATTTTATGGCCTATTACAAAGATTTGTACAAAATGATTTTCGGTAATAATTTTATACCGATGTTATATTGATGGATTTAATTAAAACTCTATGAATTCACTCGGCGTTTTCGCTGACCTTTTCTTTTAACATGTTTTATCTCAGGTACTTGAAGGTAATTCTCGGGAAGACAACAAGAATTCATGGCCCGCACTTAAATAATAATTTCCATTCAAATTCTTTGTAAAACTTGTATAAAATACAATGACTTGGGACCTATGTAAATTTGACATTTATGAATGGAAATGCTTTATTATTGAACGACGCGATTTTTAAGCGTTGTCTATGATGTGAGTAATGTGCTATCCCGTAATACCAACGAGTCTTCCGCTGTATTGAATTGTGTATATTTGGGGGGTGTTACAGTTTGGTACCAGAGCTCTCGTTATAGAGAACGAATGATTTTTAAAACCAAGGTTTTGAAGAAAACATTTCAAAATCTTTTAACTATAAACATTTTTCACAAAATGTCTAAAAATCTTTTGACTATAACGGTGCCGAAAGAATTCCCGAGTTACCAACAAGGCCAGACTGAGAAGTGTTATTTTAATATATATATATATATATATATATAACTTAGATTATATATATATTTAATGTAGTTTGATTACATGATTGTTTGATGATTATTTTAATATTTATACGAGGTATTTATACGACGTAGATTGTCACAAGGAACCCTAAATCCCCTAGTAAATTAATCTAAGCTATTCCTGTTGGAAATCTAGCTATTCTAGATCTAAACCAAGTTGTGGATATTTATGATCCCAACAAATGGTTGATATTCGTAGAAATGTTGATATTAGTTGATTGTGATATTAAAGAAGAATTGGCGAGATTAAATCTGATATCGATGTCATGACGATCTTTTCTTATAGAGTGGAGTTTGACAAAACGTTACCACCTGGAAAGGTGTCATCTGATTCGTTGTCACCCAATTCTTAAATTTGAGAATCGAAAGGGTGAATGTTGCACTTGAGGCTGTCAATGGAACCATTACCCAAAAGCCTCATGCCACTAGTACCTTTCCGAGAAGTCTAATTGAATGATCGAGTCATTTCATATTAGTGACTCATTCGATAACTATTGTTGAAGGAGCTATAGATTTGTAAATTAAGTATTGATCATATTGAGATTTTATTGCCCTATTAAGGTCTAAAAATAAGGTTGAAAGTATTGAAGAATGAGGTAGGATATCGCATTGAGTATAAGTTGATTAAAACTTGAATAAAGTAAAATTTAACTTGTATGGAATAAGAAATTGTTAAGAGAAATTAGTTAAGTTCTGTGATTGATTTATAAGGTTTTAAATGATTGTTAGTTCGTGTTAAGGGTTGTTCCTAGGCCATTGTACAATGATGAGGATGCCCAGTGTCCAATAAATAAATTGAAGAAATCTTCTTCTGAATTGGGACCGATGGATCTTTCGGGACATGTGGAACACCTAATGAATCTTGTAAACTAGTATTCATTATGGTATCTTTTAAAAATCCCTAACTTACTAAGACATCAGTTGGTAGGATGAGTTCTTGGAATTGTATGACATAGTGACACATAATGTGTTACGGTAAAATTTTGACTTGTTTGTGATTAATGAAAAGACCACCATTAATTGCTAAATCCTACATGTATCGATGTTTCTATCCTTTATTGCTTCATCCTAAGGTTCGCATTAGTGATGCAACCATTGAACAAGTACTCATCTCGAATTGAGTTACGTTGTGGATTATTCTTTTTGAGTGCCATCAAGGTCATGCACCTCATGATTAATTGGCTAAGCTCATTTCCTATTATATTGTGGTTAGTTCTTGGTAAACAACTTTTCATCACTCTTTTGCGGATCACTCATTGTTTTTATAAGATAAAACAATAGTCTTTGAGAAAATTTAATTTTCATCACTATATGGATTATTTAAAGTGAGACTTATAAATAATCATTATTGAAATAAAGTTGATTTTGAAATACCTTGGAAAACTTAATTGTTTTCATAACAAAGAAAATCTTTGTAAATTTATTTTTGATTCTTATTTAAGAATTAAGCATGAAAATGTTTTTATTATAAACATGATGATAAAATTTTGACGAACTGAGTATTGCATCGTTAATCTTGAAATTGTATATAGTTGCGCGCCTACATACAATTTGGAATGGACCATGCAAGGCTGATTAGTAGTCACCATAAAACTAATGAATAAACATTACATTTTCCTTGAAATTGTGAAGGACTGAAATTTTGTGAGATCTGCAAGAAGTGCGAAAATAGGGACATATTGATAGGGACACCTATATATGTGCCCGTACAATTTATTCTTCTGAGTCGAATTAACTCATCTGTGGAACTTGTCTTATTTGACAATTGATATTCCCTTCTTGTCCAATTCTCCCGTGGTGAGATTCTTAGGAAAAAGTATCTGATTACCAAGTGTTGATACCCGACTGGATGTATCGACGTTCCTATCATTTCTTTTGAATTGATTTATTTGAATGACCTGGGTAACGATCCGAGGAGCTTTCGAATGCGTACTCAACTTATGAAAACATGGGATATACTCATATTCGTTAATGTTTTCATCTGTATCTGATTTGAAATTATCTCGCGTAGATTATGCGTTGAACTTACTCTTTTAATGGTAGTTGTGTCTCCATATATCCTTGAATTTGTGAAGGATTATGAGTTATTATTAGTCTTTTGAGAAGTTCACATCTTATCGACGGTAATAAAACTGGAACGTTGGTAGTGCCATTAGAATGGATTGATTGATTATGACATGACGACATTGTCTTAATTGATGGGAACTCGAGTAGAATTCCCCTAAAAGATAAGATGTTGATTATCAAAAGTTATTTAAATAATTCTTGATGGATGACCATATCCTGCATTTAGACTTGAAATTATACCATGAATGGTTGTGAATTAGTCATAGATATTATAATCTAGAAAGAACTTAAAATAAATGTATTAAAAGATGTTTATATTATCTGAAACTTTAGGAGGTATTTATTGGTGAATTACCTAGACTTTTTCCATTAAGGCAAGTTGAAATTGGTATTGATTATATTCCCGGTGCTGCACCTGTGGCTTGTGCACAGTACGTCAGCACCATCTGCATTAAAAGAATTACCCTACAACTGAGAGAGTTGTATGAGAAGACTTCTATTCTACCAAGCTCGTCATCATGAAGAGCTATGGTGTTATCATTCCTTATATTTGTTGAATTACCGTGAACGAGGTAAATTGATGATCAAAATCTATATCAACTACCCAAGATGATAGATTTGTTCGATCATTTACAAGGTTCTAACGTATATTCGAAGATTTGATCCACGACATGGTTATCATCAATTTTGCATCCGCGAAAAAGATTATCTATTCCAATCACTACATCCGGTACTTGTAATGAACATTATGAGTTTCACGTGATGTCGTTTGGATTGACTAATACACATGTAGCATCCATAAATTTGGTGAATCACGTGTGTAGGCTGTAATTTGATAAATTCATGCTTGTGATCATTAAGGACCATTTGTTTATTTATAAGAATAAGAATGAGTTAATAATTATTATTAGAATGCCGTGAGTCGGCCGAGTAGTGAAAACTTGTACCTTGAATATTAAACATGTGATGAAAGACTTAATCCTTTACATTATTTGACCGTGTGATTAATAGAAAATGGAATATATTGACTCTTCAAAAATTAGAACCATTAAGGCTTTGGGTTTTACCAAAAAGGAAATGGAAATATGTTTTGACAAATGTTTTAACAAAGGATTTTTAAGGGATTATTCCCTTATACACAAAACATTTAACTGAACTCCTGTTTAGGGGTAAATGTTTGTGTATACCTCAAGACAACCTAAGAGGAATTGAGGAAACCGTTTAAACCAGGACTTGGAATTTTAAAACGATAATTTTTGCTTTTCAATTAAGAAAATTTTGACCAAAGTATAACCAAAGATTTTTCGAACATTTACGAATCTTATTAATTATTTATTATTTTCGATAAATTAACAAAGATCATGTTAACTAAATTCAAATTTATTTTGAACATTTTTCTATAATTGGAAAAACTAAGGAATTTAAAATTTTTACGTTGACGTTTCATAAAAAAAATTAAATATTTATTATTTAATTAATTGTAATAATTATCGACGCTTTAAACGTCGGATTGAGCAAAACTGATAAAAATAATAGTTGAGACGAGAATAAAACTTAGAAAATATGAAGAAAGAATTTCTGAGTGAATTGTGGACATGATAAGGATTTCACCAGGAAAAGTGAATGTAGATACTGACACATTATATAGAAAGGATAAAGAACCAATTAGGATATGTTTCTTAATAATGACTGTGCAAAATAAATTGCCGAGCAATTTAAAATATAGTCGATGCTTGTAAAAAGGATAATATAGATAATAAAAGGGGGTCGCGGCTAATGTGAACCATTAGAATTGAGAAGCCGATGGAGCCTAAATGATTAAAAGGACACTTGTGATTGTCTAAATATGGAGGATTGTGAGATATAGTTATGTTGGAATCTTGTAAGTATAAGTATTCTATTCCTGTCATTTCTGATTTAATGTATCATTATCAGAAGAAGTTGTACTGATGGCAAATTATGAAGGCAAACATCGCCTCATACATTAGTAAACATCTAACTATTACAAAGTTTATCATCTGAAGTTGATTCGATTTGGGTCATCGTCGACAGACTGACCAAATCTGATAATGTCATTCCTGTTAATGATAGATTCTCGATGAAGAAATTGACTCTTTTGTATTTAAACGAGTTCTGTAAACATAGTGTGCTTGTATCGATCATCTCTATCAAGATCCTCGCTTCGCATCTAATTTCTAGAGATTTTCTCAAATATCATTGGGAACGAACCTTGATGAGAGTACTGTTTTCCACCCCAATAGAAGGGATGAGGTAAAGTAATGATACAAAGCACTAGAAGTCTTGTTTTATGTTTGAATAATTTACCTTTGGTAATAGACCGTATAATCGCTTTCCTTTGGATAGATTATCATTGATAATTATCTTATTAGGATCGAGATCGAATCTTGTGAGGATCTAAATATAAGAGCATCTTTAAGCAGGAGTTGGGATGAAGACACCCGACATATACCCATTGTGAGTTGGACATGTCTTTTAGGTTTTAAGGTTTTCTATGACGACAAACCTAACCTTACAAATTACCCGACCCGCGAGACCTGAAATGGTTGTTGAAATTAGGACCTGATATTAACTACCGATAGTAGGCATGAGGTTATGTGAATATGAAATGTAGATCTTGAAGTGCAGGATGGGTAGCGAAGTTATGCCAAAAATTTTAACAATGGAAAAATGAATTGATGATCTGAAAGATCATGGGAAATAAGTCCCCGTTGTATGGGACCATTGAGATGATGTAAAAGTTGGTTTGAAAGGCATATAAGCTGGATCTACCCTAGAACTTCAAGGGCTGTGTGAATTATGATTCGTATATCTAACTTGATAAAATGTCTATCAAGTGAAAATATGAATTCTTCTTGATAAAGTTTAGATCGGTGAAAAGTTGCATTCATCAAAAACACGTGAACATCATGGATAGAGAAAGTAAGTCAACATTAAGCCTGATCGTATTCCCGTAGTTATGTTTGATGAAACTCGCGTATTGTAATGGATTACACTTGTGAGAAAAGACCGAATGTGGAAGAATTACCCACATGGTTTTAACTCTATAAGAAGCGAGTAGTAAGATAAATTGATCTTTGAGGACAAAGATCCTGTTTAGGGGTAAATGCTGTGACAATCCGTCAATTTATGGTTTATATTTTATTCTCAAGTATTATTTAAAAACATTATTTTAATGTTATATTATGAACTCACTTATTTTTGGGAAGAAATTTGGGTTTACATCTTGAAGTAGCATCGACTACGTCTAAACCGGAGGATTCTACGTTACGTGCTTACGTTTACATACACCGTTTTGGTGACAGTCCGACACTTCAGGAAATAAATTATCCGCGAATATTATTTTGGGATTTTAAATTTGTGTTGGTTCATAAACTCACAAATTTACGAGAAGATATTAGGACTTACGTGCATAATTTAACGTCCTTTACGACTAAACCGGAAACCCTAGGTTTACTTATTTACATTTTTGAACTCGGTTTTTGATGAGACAATTTTTATTAGATTCGTTTTGTGCCGCTGATTTATAATTTATAAAAACGTTTTTCGTAAAACGACCCGAGGGCACGTAAATCGAGGAAACTAGAATCGAGGAGTACCCGTAAATTAGTGGAGATGAGACAAGTTTACACTTGCCTCACCCCCAATATGGGTGGCCAAGACTTAGACAACACACCAAGTGTGGTGTCAAGTTTACATACACACCAAGGACACATACATGTCCTTAGTGCTATGCAAAACCACTTAACCACAAAACAAGCTAACCATAAACCATTTCTCACACATGCAAACCAAGAAACTCTCCCAACTCTTCCTCTCTCCCCTTGAACGTCCAACACCACCATTATATCACCATCGTCATCAAATTTTGACAATAAACAAAAGATATAATCAACATATGTTGATAACTACACAAAAAGATGAAGATTGGAGGTGATTTTAACATATAAAAAGGAGTTTTCATGGAGGTCTTTGGGAAGATTTTCAAGAAGGAGTTTAGGGATGAGTTGTTGAAGGTTTCTTCATATCCATGGTAATCTTGAAGGTGGTCTTGATATTTCATAAGATTGGTTACCAAAACCAAGCCTTGTTCATCCAAAATCTCAACCTTTTCATCACTTTGGTGGTATAGAGATTGTTTCTTCCTATCCTCTTGTTATTTTGATTATGTAATCTTGTATTTTATTTATTTATGTATATGTATATGATGATGAATGATGATTAAAAATATTATGTGGGGATTTGGCGTTGATAAACATGGGTAAAAAGATGGAAAACCACATGTAAAATGGTTAAATCATGCTTAAAATAATTGGCTGTATAAAAACAGTAAGTAACCAAATGATAAACTGATAAAATGGCATAGTGGAATCCATTTACAGTAATTATTAGGTGTTATACACATGTGAGAGTTGGCCATGCAATGGAATCATCAAAATGAGTGAGATATGATCAAAACAAGATTAGAGTGCAAATCTGCCTACACTGTTTTGGATGAATTTATTAAAATATTTAGAGGTTGATTCATCAGTAGCTACCTATTCTATTACCGGACATAATTGAGAGAGGAATAAAATGGAGCACATATCATGTAGTTACTGTCATAAAAATTTGAGGTCCTATCTCATTATAGAACTCTAGATATGGACATTTTAGTGGATTGAAAATTTAGGACATATTTGATAAAATAAATAGTATATAATATAAGCACTTAAAATTTTGTATTTATAAAATATACATATATAAAACCCACTAGTTGCTAATAATAATTATAGATAAATAGTTATATATATTGATATTAAAATGGGACATGTTACATAAATTACAAGTATAAATGTTTTTCAAAGTTATAAAACTATATACTTAAGTTTTACGTCTTTTCGGCTAAAACCGAAAGATTAACGTTTTTGTCAAATAAAACTTAGACGGTTGGACCCGTCTAATGTAAACTTTTATAAACTCACATACTGATTTATAAACATATATAACAAGTAAAAACCGATAAAACCCGAGCTTTACAACATATAGACATTAACGGGACAAAGTAGCCTTAATGGACAATAAACCCGACTAATTTGGTAAAACACTTATAAACTTACTTATTGGGCTTAACCCACTTGGGCCCAACATGTAAATTATAATACTGATAATAAAAGTGTAAAATGGACTAATATAAGGTATTGGGCTTATAATAGGCTTATTGGACCTAAAACATGTAAATAAGTAAAACTAGTAAACAAGTATAAAAGTTACCAATACATAATACTAAAATAAGTAAATGAGAATGTATAAACCCACTTGATGATCATAATATATATAAAATCATCATATATATACATAGTTATGGTTTTTATAAAGTCATTGGACAAAAGTCTAAGACGAGTATTACTTGTCTAGGTTTCCGTGATTGAAGCACGTACCGTACATCCGAATTGCCGATAACCCGCTGATAGGTGTGTAAACACCCATCTTTTCTACCACTTAACTACAATAATAACCGGACCAAAACGTGTATTTTATGTCTTTTATGTCGGAATTATGCGTGGTTTGTGTTTTTGTTGTGATTTAGGATGAAAAGGTGAAAATTGATAAAACACGGACATTCACGGGCATTTATGGACTTTTATTGAAGAAAAGGATAAAAGACGAAGTCAAGAAGTCAAAAGTGCAAAAGAACGGAAGTCCACGACCAATTCTGAAGATTTATCGAAGAAAAGTCAAAAGACGGAAGTTTATCAAAAGCCGAAGAATTCAAGTCTATTTTATTGAAGAATTTAAAGACGAGTTCAAAGAAATCCCGAAGCCAAAAGTCCTTTAAGTCCACATTTAATGAAGATTAAAAGAAGGAGGGACCTAATCTTGCAATTAAGAAGAAGATTAAAGAAGGAGGGACTAAGTATGCAATTAAGGAAGCTTCCTAAGCAAGCTTTAGTCTTCCCTATAAATAGACTAGATTAGTTATCATTTCACTCTGGTTGGCTAGGGTGACACTAGTTCTTCCACAATTTAATTACTTGTCATTTAAATACTTTGTCAATTTAATTACCTTGTCTTGCACCTTAAATTCATTTAATTTCAAGTAAGTTTCCTTTTAATTATTGTTAATCTTTACTTTATCTTGTCAATCTCTTATCTACCTTTCTTATTCTTTGATTTGTGGTGTTTATGTTCATGTTCATGCTTTTATTTTGATCCAAAAGTGTTTTTGATTATTATGGTTAAAGTTGTTTAATTTCATGTTTTTGATTGTTTGTTGATGCTTATTCATTGAATCGTTACTGTTTATATTCATACGTGTGTTGATTTTGGTTACTTTTCATTGTTATTATCTGCTACTCATCTTCCTTGTTCTTCGGAAGAGTTTTGCTTGGTTTCTGTGTTTCCAGATAAAGTTCCGAACCAAGGGAAGGATTGAGGTTTCATTCGGAAGTCAAAACTTCCGAACCAAGGCTTCATTCGGAAGTCTGAAACTTCCGAACCAAGGTTGTTCATTCGGAACTTCAATAGTTCCGAACCAAACTTGTTCATTCGGAAGTCTAAAACTTCCGAACCAAGACTTCATTCGGAACCTTCCGAATCAGTAACTTCCGAACCAACTCCAAAAGTTCCGAACCAAGGGCCCTCATTCGGAACTTTAAAAGTTCCGAATAAAGGTGCTTCATCCGGAAAGTTCCGAATCAAGGGGTGACCAAAACTTCCGAATCAAGGGTGATTTTACAAGTTCCGAATCAGCAAGTCCCGAATGAAGGATTATTTTGGATAAGTGACATATTCAGATCCTTTTGTTCCGGATCAAGGATTTTGGTAATATTCCAAGTGAAGAAGAATCATTTCAACCAAAGGTGACATTTAGGACGAGTGATTGTTCCTAACGAAGGTTTATTCCAAATGAGCTGTATTCAGGTTCTTATTAGCTTTTACCTTTGATTTTTATCTTCAAGCTTTATTTTACTTGCCTTTTTATTTAATTGCACTTTTAGATTAATTGCCTTAGTTTTAGTCGCACTTTAAGTTTGCCTTAGATAGATTTAAGTTTTCGTCAAATTACTTTAGTACCCTTTAATTTTAGTCTCGCTTTTAATACTTGCACTTTACTTTAATTAGACTTAGATTTATTTTAAGTACCTATTTACTTTTAAGTCTTTGCATTTAAATTTAAAATCACCCAAAAATATTCTTTTTCACCAAAGATCATCTAAGTCACACATAGAGAGCTAAGATCAATTCGTTAAGATACCGAGAACAAAAATAGAACCTAGTAAAACCTAGTTATCAAATGGCGCCGCTGCCGGCTCTTTTCGTTACGATCAACAGTTTTCTGTGCTAGACACGTTGCTTTTTGGGATCCGTTCACTCGTGAACGTTATTTTTCTTGCATTAAAAATTCAAAACCAAAACCACAAAAAAATTAAAACTTTCAAAAATCCAAAAAGATTTTCTTTTTATTGTGTATATATATTGTCTTTGCGTTTGGTTTCTTTTTCTTTTGCATTTTCAGGTGTATGCGTACTAGATCTTCTAACTACCAAGAGCCCGAGCCTCAAGAAGATTTAGATATGGCAGGTGTTAACAACAATAATCAACTACCGCACCTCAACAATAATAATAATAACAACAATGCTCTTCCACAGCCCGATCTTCGGACCATGGAGGAACTTTGTCAACCAACCATGTTCGGACGAGGAGGACCGATTGCGCCGATGCAAATCAACGCTCCTGAGTTTTCGTTGAAGCACCACATGATTCAGCAAGTACAAACAAACCCATTTAGAGGATTGCCTGATGATGATGCCAACAAACACCTCGACAAGTTCATTACAATCACCCAAAGCATGAAGTTGCCTGGGGCCACAATGGATGTACTCCGCCTACAACTCTTCCCACATACTTTATCGCATCATGCCGAGAAATGGTTTGATCGTCTCCCGAAGAATTCTATTCACACTTGGGATGATATGACTCAACGCTTTCTTTCGCGCTACTTTCCACCATCCATGGTCACAAGCCTTCGCAATCAGATCAGCGGTTTCATGCAAGATCCCGATGAATCTCTTTTTGATGCATGGGAGAGATATAATGTCTTGATCGACCGATGTCCAAACCACAACATGCTTCCGGTCACCTTGATCGATACTTTCTACAACGGATTGACTTTTCGAGATCGTGATACGATTAATGCAGCCGCCGGTGGCACATTCATGAAAAGGAGACCCGAGGAGTGTAGAGAGTTAATAGAGAACATGACTACTCATCATAAGAACTGGGATTCTTCTGCTTCTTCTAGAAACAACACGAGAGTCAATGTTTCCTCTACCTCAGCAAACCCTGAGATGACCGAACTCACCCGCATGATGGCTGAAATGAGCAAAAGTATTACGCTTCTCGCTTCAAACCAACAACAACATCAAGTTAAAGCGGTTGCTAATCCTTGTGAAACATGTGGCGGTCCTCACTCATACACCGATTGTCCTTCGACACAAGGAAATCCGGAAAATGTGTATGCAGCTTACGGTAATTATTCATCGGAAAATTACCAAGCTAGACAACAAGGGGATAGAAATCTGCTGAGCTACCGTTCAAACAATTACCTTTCACCCGGTTTTTCTCCTCAAAACCAAAACCCCGCCAACAACTACAATAGAAGCAACCAAATCCCACCTCGTGCTTCTAACCCTTATCAACCACCCACCCAACAACACCCACCCATTAACCCCGATGTTGACACAATCATGAGAACTCAAGGTGAGCAAATCAAGAATCTACAGAGCCAAATTATCAATCTAAAAGGAGATATCTTAAAGCAAGGTAATGACATCAGAAATGAGGTTCGTGAAAACCTTCAATCCTCCTTCATCACTCAAACAACTGAATTGAAGAATCTGTTGGCTAGTTTCTTGCCTGAAGCTCAACCTTCTTCTTCTTCGGGTTCTCTACCTTCAAATACCGTCACCAATCCGCGAGCTAATGTGAGTGCTATAACTACGCGTAGTGGAACTACCCTTGTCACTCCGTCTACCCCACCACCATCATCTACACCTCCTCCACCACCATGTATCCCTACTCCTCCTACACCTAGTAATAGTGCACCATTACCGTCTCCGCCTCGTCATAACGATGTATCTCGGACAAACCCATCAACATCACAACCGTCACCACCTACACCTTCACCTAACCCTTATCAACCTAGAATCCCATACCCTTCTCGTATAGGCAAGACCAATGATCTAACAAAGGAGGACTCGCAAATAACGAAATATATCGGTATGATTTCTCAAATGGGATTCAGCATTAGTTTTCTTGAAGCACTTGTCCACATGCCCAAATTTGCCAAAGCATTTAAGGACTTGCTTAACAAAAAGGAGAAGCTGATTGAACTCACCAACACACGCTTAAATGAAAACTGCTCTGCAGTTATTCTTAAAGAACTTCCGGAAAAACTAGGGGATCCCGGTCGTTTTGTGTTGCCTTGCGTGTTCAACAAAACTGAAGAATTTACTGCCCTTGCTGATCTCGGGGCTAGTATAAATCTTATGCCTTTGAGTGTTTGGAAAACACTATCATTACCCGATCTTATTCCAACAAAGATGACTCTCGAACTTGCTAATCGCACTCTCGCTTACCCCGTTGGTATAGCTGAAGACGTATTCATTCAAGTTGGCGCATTTACTTTCCCGGTCGATTTTGTCGTAGTTGATTATGAAATGGACCCTCGTATTCCTTTAATACTTGGTCGGCCATTTTTAAGATCCGGACGTGCTTTAGTAGATGTGGCCGAAGGAGAGTTAATCTTAAGAGTCGGGAATGCCTCACAAAATTTCAAAATGGGAGCACCTACAAACAAATCTTTTGGAAGCCGAGAATCAGTGAATATGATAAATGTGCTCGATGACTTTACCGTCTATGACAATCCTCTATTCGAGTCTTCCACTGATAATCCACTCTTTGAAGAGAATGTGGATGATTCTCTCCTTACTTTGGACGCTCCTCCCATTTTTGATTCTCCACCGGTCTTTGATGCTTATGAAGATAATAATTCTAGCTCAGATTCGGATGATTTTGATTGTACTTCTGAGTATCCTGAGCTACCCACTTTCGATGATTTCGATGAGGCTGATACTCTATCGAGCGATTCTTCACATGATGAAGATCCTCCACCTTCACTCGATCCTACTTTGGACGATTATTCATTTGAGGAAGATTTCTCTGAATTTCTCAACACATACTTCCCTCATGAGAGTGATGCTCCTCCTTTGGATTTTGAAGATTACCGCCTTGATCCTACTTTGGATTTGAAGAGCATTTTGTCAAAGGAGAAGAAACCGGTCGACACCGAAATCCGTTGCACGTATGATTTGACACCTCTTTGTCCCATTTCTGAGGACGAGGTTGTGCTTCTTTGCGGATCTTCTTCACACTCGGCTGAGCCTGAGTGCTATTTTCCCCTAAAGGAAAAGGTGTTCGATCCCGGTATCGAAGTCTTTAAGCCATCTCAGTATCCACCTGATGAAATAAAAGGAAATATCTTTGGAAATTTTGAAGACATGCTTGCTCCACTTCAACTTTGCTTCCACCATGCTCCGTCGCTGCTTAAGGGAACCTTGCCATTTCTCTTTTGGCTTGCCTTGTTCGCCTTAAGCTCTTGCTTATTGATGGATGAAAACTATGTCTTTGATCCTGGTGGATTTGTTTCATACTACTTCCGTTGATAATCAAGGTCGAGTCAAGCTCACGACTCGGTTAACAAAAACCAAGCGCTTCTTGGGAGGCAACCCATGTATCTATATTTCTGCTTTCTTTATCATAAGTGTAGGGGGACCCCTTTGGTTTGCTATTTCCTCTCCTCACTTCTTAATCAGGGATTCGAGCTTCAAATGATCCACTCTTGATGATTCTTGACGACCCGTGATTCCGTGTTCTACTTCTCCCCGGTTCTATCCCTAACTCTTTTCGATTCACTATTTTATATTTTCTCAATATTAAAATAGGAATCTCTTTAGTTGTCTTTTCCTTAGCAAGATTTAAACAACGTGCACAATGTCCTAAGTGTAGGGGAGCTTACTCCCACATGCTTAAACATTGAGGACAATGTTTATCTTAAGTGTAGGGGAGACTTCTATCGAAGTTAAGTGGTCTTTTCCTTGTATTTGTCCTCATTTTAACCGGAAAATGAATTTTTCGACACTTTTCAAAATTTTTGATCTATTTTGGCCTATTAGTTTTTCCCTTTTGTATAGTTATTTTCTTTCTTTGCTAGAATAAATGTTTAATAAGTGGTTTTAATTTTCAAACGTTGTGAATCTTTTGACTCAATCCGAGTTTACTCTAGCTAGTATCCTTAACATGTTGAAGTCAAGTTTTGCTAGGCTTTTATATAGGGAGCTATAAAACGCGAAAGTCTTAACTCTCACGGGTTAAGAACAAGAACTTTTCGCAAGTTCCTATAATTGATCCTAGAGAGTCGTTTATCAAGAGAACTTTAAGATGCGATTTCTAAACTTGAAAGAGTCTAAGAATTTGCAAGATCCTATAGGCGACTCGAAAACCCAAAACTTTGATTTAATAGGCTAAGTATCCACGAGTCTCATTACTTGAGATTTTAAACTGTGGAGAACGAGAGATGATAGAGCCAATTATAAGTTCAGCATTCTTTCATGAATTTATGTGAGTTAATTATGAGCCTATTCTCCCATCGCTTGCTAATAATTTATTTGCTAATAAATAAGGTTGTACGATTTGAAAAGTTACTTAGCTTCTAGCCCCAGATCGTTTAAAAGTTGCTCGGTAATGACGAGAGTTCATAGCCAAGGCATAACTTATGAAGCGGGGCGCGAAGATTGGCGAGTCCGAAAAGGCCCTAACAAGGCATGAGGGCTATGTTTTGTTGCTAAAGATCCAAAGTGATGTGAAGAATCATTTATCGAAAATCAATATGAAGGATCGAGACTCACGACGTAAAGCAAAACTCCCCAAAAGTCATGGAGAAGTGTATCCGAAAAGACCCTAACAAGGTATGAGGATAAATAGATCCAAGTCATAAAAGGAGGCGGATCGTTGTATATCAAAGTCCAAAATAAAGATTGGAGAAAAATGAAGAAGTCGTGGTCTATATATGAAGAATCTCTCAAAAATTCCAAGTGAAGAAATTCCAATTATGAAGAGAAGACCATTATTTCATGAACGTCTCTCAAGATTTGAAGTATGAAGTCGCTGCCAAATATCGGCCCGAGAAAGGTCTCAAATCGCGAACCAAGTTATGCCAAGATATGAACTTTCTGATATCCCGAGAAGCAGTTTTAAAAGATTTGGTCCTTTAGCTAACTATTGATTAAATCGTGCACTTTATTTTCAGACTAAATAACTATCGAAATAAGTCAAACAATGCATCTTCGTGATCATTCAAGACAACAATAAAATATAAGAGATACCCGTAGGAATAAGGGAGTCTAAGTGAGTAATTGGCCCACATGAGTTCGTGTTAGTTTACTAACTTATAATAACAATGATCTCGTTTTTAAGCTTGGTTTGGAGAAAGTGAAAACTTGAGGATGATGATTATTCATAACATTTTCAAAACCCAAGGTATGCTTTTGATTTCTTTATCTTGTATGTTTTTAATTTTCTATCTCTTTAATAAAGGCCAACATGGATTAATTATGATGAAAAGTGTAATCACGCTTTGTAACTAATGCATTGCATGAGGACATTGCAATGGTCAAGTGTAGGGGATTTGATAGGTGTGTAAACACCCATCTTTTCTACCACTTAACTACAATAATAACCGGACCAAAACGTGTATTTTATGTCTTTTATGTCGGAATTATGCGTGGTTTGTGTTTTTGTTGTGATTTAGGATGAAAAGGTGAAAATTGATAAAACACGGACATTCACGGGCATTTATGGACTTTTATTGAAGAAAAGGATAAAAGACGAAGTCAAGAAGTCAAAAGTGCAAAAGAACGGAAGTCCACGACCAATTCTGAAGATTTATCGAAGAAAAGTCAAAAGACGGAAGTTTATCAAAAGCCGAAGAATTCAAGTCTATTTTATTGAAGAATTTAAAGACGAGTTCAAAGAAATCCCGAAGCCAAAAGTCCTTTAAGTCCACATTTAATGAAGATTAAAAGAAGGAGGGACCTAATCTTGCAATTAAGAAGAAGATTAAAGAAGGAGGGACTAAGTATGCAATTAAGGAAGCTTCCTAAGCAAGCTTTAGTCTTCCCTATAAATAGACTAGATTAGTTATCATTTCACTCTGGTTGGCTAGGGTGACACTAGTTCTTCCACAATTTAATTACTTGTCATTTAAATACTTTGTCAATTTAATTACCTTGTCTTGCACCTTAAATTCATTTAATTTCAAGTAAGTTTCCTTTTAATTATTGTTAATCTTTACTTTATCTTGTCAATCTCTTATCTACCTTTCTTATTCTTTGATTTGTGGTGTTTATGTTCATGTTCATGCTTTTATTTTGATCCAAAAGTGTTTTTGATTATTATGGTTAAAGTTGTTTAATTTCATGTTTTTGATTGTTTGTTGATGCTTATTCATTGAATCGTTACTGTTTATATTCATACGTGTGTTGATTTTGGTTACTTTTCATTGTTATTATCTGCTACTCATCTTCCTTGTTCTTCGGAAGAGTTTTGCTTGGTTTCTGTGTTTCCAGATAAAGTTCCGAACCAAGGGAAGGATTGAGGTTTCATTCGGAAGTCAAAACTTCCGAACCAAGGCTTCATTCGGAAGTCTGAAACTTCCGAACCAAGGTTGTTCATTCGGAACTTCAATAGTTCCGAACCAAACTTGTTCATTCGGAAGTCTAAAACTTCCGAACCAAGACTTCATTCGGAACCTTCCGAATCAGTAACTTCCGAACCAACTCCAAAAGTTCCGAACCAAGGGCCCTCATTCGGAACTTTAAAAGTTCCGAATAAAGGTGCTTCATCCGGAAAGTTCCGAATCAAGGGGTGACCAAAACTTCCGAATCAAGGGTGATTTTACAAGTTCCGAATCAGCAAGTCCCGAATGAAGGATTATTTTGGATAAGTGACATATTCAGATCCTTTTGTTCCGGATCAAGGATTTTGGTAATATTCCAAGTGAAGAAGAATCATTTCAACCAAAGGTGACATTTAGGACGAGTGATTGTTCCTAACGAAGGTTTATTCCAAATGAGCTGTATTCAGGTTCTTATTAGCTTTTACCTTTGATTTTTATCTTCAAGCTTTATTTTACTTGCCTTTTTATTTAATTGCACTTTTAGATTAATTGCCTTAGTTTTAGTCGCACTTTAAGTTTGCCTTAGATAGATTTAAGTTTTCGTCAAATTACTTTAGTACCCTTTAATTTTAGTCTCGCTTTTAATACTTGCACTTTACTTTAATTAGACTTAGATTTATTTTAAGTACCTATTTACTTTTAAGTCTTTGCATTTAAATTTAAAATCACCCAAAAATATTCTTTTTCACCAAAGATCATCTAAGTCACACATAGAGAGCTAAGATCAATTCGTTAAGATACCGAGAACAAAAATAGAACCTAGTAAAACCTAGTTATCACCCGCTTTCCCACATCAACGTGAGTTCATAGCCTCACACTCTTTTAAATGTTTTTATTAAATGTTTTATAAACCCGCGAGGGAGATAACATGTTAGTTTTGATAAAATAGGACACCATTTGTCCCGATTGTTTGTCTGTTGATTTGGACCCGAATGATTGTATGACTCGATGAATGATTAAATGACCCGATAAATTAAATGAAATGGATTATTAAAGTTAGGTTATGTCACTAAAAGTACCATTAGCATGAATTGTGAACTACCGGGATTTGGTAGACGCTTATGCATATAATAGTACTATTTGGGGATGATGAGACAGCAATTATACATAGTCTCATCGTCCAAAACGGGCTTAAAACGGTCAAAATATCATTAAAATACCGGAAAATATACTTGTATTCGTTTGTTGTATGTTTTAGGTATGGATATCAAGAAAAAGACAAAAGATCACAAGAAACAAAGCAAAAGCAAACACGGGAAAGGAAGCCGCACAATGAACCGGACCTGAATGATGATTTTCCAAAAATACCCTTGAAGATTTGAAGATTGGCAATTTTGGTCCCTCAAGTTTCACAAATTGTTTTTTATACCCTTGAAGAATCAAGACTTAAGAGTTTGGTCCTTGAACTTTGAAGACATGGCAAGAAATACCCTTGAAGTTGGTTAATATTACACTCCAAGTCCTTATTAAGTTATGAAACTTAATTGTGCCAAAAATGACAAGGGTCCCAAAGTTGTTTTCAAAGGAAGTTGCATTATAAGCTGCTAAGACTTCTATTAGCATGTTGTGAGAAGTGGGAGGGGATAATCTGCCTAAAACTAAACCTATTACCCATGGATCCAACCCAAACCCTAAACCATACCCATCCTACCAGACCCTTTAACCCGACCCAGCCCAAAATCAAACACCTCACGTCACCACCAGTTTTTTTTAATAAACTTTTGAATTAATATTTATTAATCCCATTTCCCTTCCCTCTAAACACCTACTGTATCCCAAAACATAATCAAATCATCCCCTTAATCTCCTAAGAACCCTGAAACACTAAACCTTCATTACCCAAAATTAAACCCCCATAATATGCAGATTAATAATTGATCATGTCTTAACCAAAACCCCATCCCAAAAAATCTATCACTCTCACTCACATGACAAACCCAGCTGTCCCTGACCCACATTGAGCAAGAAGACAAGTCACCATAGAGGAATCAACGACTCATAGGATTTTCTTGTCCCCAAAGGTTTCTTGGATGGTCTAGATCACTTCTATACAACTGGAAAGCAAACATCATCACATGGCCAGGTTTGACCCAAAAATTCAACAAGACTTCAAGGGCATTTTTGGATTTCTACTATTGCTAGGGTTTATATTTCTATATTTTTCTTCATTGTAGTATATAAGAAGTCGTCTGTGACCCTTATCATTTGTTCCAGATTTTTGCTATAATTTTTGTAATCCTTTTTATTTAAATGAAAGTTGGAGTTAAATTATATCCCTTTTTCTTTATTAAAGTTTGGTGTTAAATTTAGCATAATCTGAGTTCCAAATTGTTCTTGATTAACAAAAGTTAAAAATCAGTTTTGAGAAAGAAGTTTTCTAAAAACGATTTTTTTTAAAAAGTCATCTTGACAAAATCTTTCAAAAACTCAAATCAATGATGAAATGAAGTGAAAGTGGAAATTCATCATTGGTTATTGAGGTTTTGATAAGTTTCTGTTAAGAAGTTTCAAAGGTTTGAGAAGAAATCAGTTTCAAAGAGATTTTTGTGTTATTAACCTAAAGAGATAAGCTAGCTTAATAAATAAGCAAGACTTATACTCTTATAAGCTTTTGAATTCCAGGTCATTCCTTCTCTTCTTGTTTAATCTTGGCAGGTACAAATTTTGAATATTAGAAGTTGGTTCTTTTTTGAAGACCATCATCATCATCAACCCTCATACCAACAAGCCCTTTCTGAAAGTGATCAGCTCAAGCCCGGGTTTAATGGAGAAGGCAAAAGCTGCCTTTGTGATGCCTGGATGTAGGGTCACAAGGTAAGGTCTTTTTCTTATTTTCTATACTTGCTTGGATTTTGTTTGAGCTATGATGATTAATAGGATTAGGTTGTTTGGATGATTGATCAAATGCTAGATATTGTATGCTAGTTGAATTGAAACATATTAGGACTGATTTGAGTTGATTTGGTGCACGTTGTAGGGCCAATTCTTGTTAAATTTCGTTTTCAGAAAGTTAAAGTGTGTTTGGGAGAACTTGGTGTGGACCGTGTATACCACGTTCAAGCCAAGTTTAGCTCTGCACAACTTATAGAGGTCTAGGTGAGTTGGTTTTATCAAAAAGTTTAGTGAGGAAATTTTGTTTGGGAAGTTTAACATAGATCTGTCCATTTCTAACAGTCAAACGCTTAGGTTCTTGTTAATTTAATTGGTAATCTGGTAATTGTTTGTTGGTTTGAAAGTACTTGAAGTTTTTGTCGTGTTATGGTATACTTGATATGCTAAGTGTGTTGAAGTCCTTGCTATAAAAAAATAGCCGAACCATCAGGTAAGTGTTATAGGTTTGAAATTGGATGCACATGTAGTTTATAAGGTAACTTAGTAGTTACTTAGTTGATTCTAGGATTTTAATTGGTTTTGGAGGTCAATACTGCCTCGTGATTAGCCGTAGGAGCCATTTAGACCAGCTTTTGCCCCCATAGGCTGCACAGTGGGCTGTAGGCCTCAGGTTTTATGTTAAGTCCGTATATCTTTGTTCTCAGCTAAGTACAACATGGTAGAAAGGATTGTAGGTTAGATTGTTAGCATTTTTTGGTATTAGGGAGATTAGCTTAGGGGCCTTTGTTTAGACATGCATCAACAGGTCTTAGGTCTTAAGTACGGGAGTTGAGAGCTTGGCTTGGTTTTCCAAGAATTTGCAAGACTTGTGGTTGTAATGATTCTGCTCGTGTAGTCACTAATAGGATTCAAAACCCCACTCCCCTGCCTCATTTTCTTTGAATGTTCTCATTAGCAAGACTTTAGGGGATTTTGTTTTGATTTATAATTTTTTTTAATTGGCAACTATAGATTTAGACTAGTACCTGTGTAACTCGCCTAATGAGCACTTTTCTGTAGAGTGTTTCGATTAGTATAAGGGTTTTTGTTTGTGTTGCACATTAGTTTTGAGTGCGCCCCAAACAGCAAGTGCCAAAACCATAAGAACCATAAGAATTAGATGCCCTGCATTTGAGTTTCTGTTGAGATTTTTAGGCGTGAATTGGTTGTTATTGGTTTGTGCTCATGTGGTGTGATTCGTAATTATTAATTGTGCATTGTGTTTTGTGGTTGTGCCCGCTGTGACAAAACTATAAAGAACCAAAGTAAGCAGATAAATAGGGGTATAAGGGAACGTTTGTGTTTACTTATTGTCCAATACTCACTGTGTGTACTCAAATCTGTGACTGAGGTGATTTGGATCGAGTGTTTTTGGTTTGTGGTTTGTGTAAATCTTGTGTGCCCGTGTGTTCCTTACATCAAACAACAATCTAAACGTAACCATAAAAAGAAAAAGTAAAATATGCCTGCTCGTGTTTTGTTCATCACTGTGCACACCAATCACTAATTTGCGGCGTGTTATTTGGATTGTGTGAAATTGTACTTTGTGTAGTGTTTGTGTGCCTGTGTAAATCCAACAGCAACCAAAAGATAGCAATAAAACCAAACAAAGCATACAAACGAAAAAAAAAGTTAGTCTGCTTGTGTTTTTTTTGTGATCTAAACTGTATGCATTAAAACACATAGGCTGTGCAAATTTTGATCATCAAAGAGTGAATTGATTTACTAGATTTAGGATACCAGTAGTTGTAAAGGTCAAGTTAATCTGTTTTGAGGTTCGGCATAATTTGCACTTGAAGGGCAGCCTAGAAGTAAGCTTAATTATGGTCTCATGAGTTCATCTATATGGCAAATGCAAGTTACTGATATTGTTCATGAGTGTATTCTTTTTGGCTACTTTTCATTTTGAGTGCTAAATGAATTCTGAGTGTTGTTTGTTGCTTCCATTTTGCTGAGTATTTGAGTACAGCTAAATAGTAGCCAACTGTTACTATTAAATTATTTTGTTAAAGCAAAAAAAAATATACAGCCAAAAAGTTCAAAAAAGCTGTCAACAAAAAAAAGGGGGTTGTTGAAAACGTAAAAAGTGGGTTTCAAACCCATGACCTCTGGGTAACAGAAGACGTAGCATACCACCTTAATCACCATCTGCTCATATAGCACCTTCTGTTTTCTAGGCCTCTTTTTCTTTTTTTTTCTTTTATACGGTAAACAAAGCTGAGTAAGAAAAAACTAAAAATAAAAGCTGAGTAAGAAAAAACCAAAAATAAGTAGCAGGGCTGGGATTGAACCCCTGATCAAACAGGGGCAACAAACGTAACAAACACCCCTCATACCATCTGCTCTACAACTATGTTTTGTTAGAACACTTTCTTTTCCTTTGTAGTTACTGTTTTTGAACACCTGACACAAAAAGAAAAGAAAAAGAAGAAAAGGGGAGCAGCAAGGCTCGAACCCTGTACCTCCCCACTCAAACAGATGTCCCAGCAACCCAACACTTGACCAACTGTGCTACTACTTCTTTTTGTTTTCATATGCTTTCACTATCCTTTTATACCTTTTCTTATTTTGACTTATTTCAAGCTAATCAGCTCTTACAGCTTATTTCGTAGCTTATTTTAACTCTTTTTTCTCACCTTTTATTTTTCTTAGGTGTTGAATAGTCTTTAATATTTTATGTAATTTTTTGAGATTTATCGAAATTAGTTTAATATTTTTAATCTTTTAATTAGTTTAAATTCGTATTTAATTTATAAAAAATTTATTTAAAAGTAAAAAAAATGTAATTTCTTTTTTTTAATTTTCTTTTTTCATTTAGGACGTAAGAAAAATATATTGCTTTTATATAGTTTAAATTTCATAATTTTCTTTTTATTATTTGTTTTCTAAGATTATTCTCATTTTAAAATTTAAAAAAAAGTCATAAAAAATAGAAAAAAAGTTTAGAAAAATTTTCAAAAAAAAAATATATATTTTTAGTTTTTAAATAGTATAAACTAGGTTGGCAAATAATAAAATTTTAATTTTGTCCTTTTCTTAGTTAATTCATTTTTTGGATTTTAGTTAACTTTAAATATTAATATAAAATAATTTACGCACTTTCAAATTTTTTAGTTTATATTTTATTTTTAATTAGAATTTTTAGGACTTTTTAGTAATTTTTAATTATTTTTTAGGTGAAATTTTTCGTTGGGTCGCGTTTTTACGTTCATACGTTCGCGCGTTTTCGTCCGTTTTGAGCGTAATTCGTCTCCATTTTCCTTTCTTTCTTTCTTCCCAAAAACGAAAGCACTCGAATAAATAACGTGCTTAATTTTGGCTTAAACATCATACCTCCTCGAGAACGAACTCGACGACGAGTATTCGCGTTTTTCACAAAACGCGATACTTAATACTTACCCGCTTTTGTCGCTTTGTTTTTCCTAAAATAAAGTGTACAAAAATACCGCATCATAAATGGAGCCGCTGCCGGGGAGGTATGTTTAGCCATATTTATTTATAGTGTTTGTTTGAGTGTTTACGTTTTTATCGTAAATACTTCTTTTTATTTTTTTATACTATTAGCCATACAAATAAATAGTGTTAAATAGAACTCTATTAACACAAAATCGTTTTCTCGTTTTTTATTGTGCATAATATATTGTATTTACGTAGAACAATTAACACACAATAATTATCTAAATACGCGAGAAATCGCACCTCAATAGTTGAGCGTTCCGGTCACTATTGTTGTATCGAATTCAAACGAAATTAAAGGCAAAATAGATAAATACTCTTAATTAGTTTAATCTCGATAAATACAAACTATAAGGTGGGTATAAGGCGGTTGTATTTCACGACTTAAGGAAAAAAGGCTCTTATGTGCTTCGCGCCGCCTCGTTTTCTCCGCTCGCTTGTGCGTATTTTGAAAGTGACGATTAATTAGGGGTTTGCCACATCAAGTATTATTAATCTATTTTTGTGAGTTTTAATTATTGAACCTCGAAACATTTTGGCGTTCCGCCAACGTTTCAAAGTCGACGAGGGTTTTTACTTCATGTAATTACCTTCATTCTTCTTGGATTCATTAATCGAGACCTTTGATTAGTGGATAGTTTTTGTAGATTAATTTCTACGTAATACACCAAAATTCCAAAAAAAATTAAAAAACCAAAAACACAAAAAGATTCTTCGATTTTTCCCTCTATTTTCATAATTCTTTTTCTCAACCCCTCTAAATTTTAATTCTTCATGGATTTTCATTGCCAAGGTTGTGGGAGACGAAAGTTTGGTTCCGTGACTTGTCCATGGTGTGTATGCGAAAGGTGCGGAAAATATGTCAACTATGCAATATTTAGGGCATGTCCACCGTGTAATCCGAACAATTGTTTGTACTCTAACGAAGAACATCTAATTCATTGCCAATATTGTGGAAGCCCTTCCCATTGGCACGATGAGTGTCAAATTCAATACCCAAATGGTCACAATCACGAGCCAAATCCGAATTTCGTTGACCAATCTTCGCAATACTCACCGTCACGTGAGTATTGTGGAGATGAACCTCACTATGGGTACGATTGTCAACCGATGAACCAAAATACGTATTTCGACAATCAATTTTCCGGTTTTGACGAATCACACGACATGGGTTACAATTACGACAATGGGGGTGGTTATCCATACGACGAACCGGATTTTTCTCAAAATCCGTGTTGCGACAATTGTGGGGGGCCTCACGATACTTTTTCTTGCCAACCAATGGATTATGATGAGCCCAATTCATACGATAATTCCGGTTTTGATAATTTTGAGGCCCCACCATACAATCTCGATCCTCCAAATTCCCATGAGCCCGATCCATGTTACAATTCCGACTTTGACCAACCATCTCCACAACATATTTTCGATGATGATCTAGGTTCTAGTCGTGTCGACGAAAGGTCTAATCGTTTCAATGAACGAATTGATATGCTCTTTCAACTAATTATGGAAAGAAATAATAACCCAATTGTTGAAGAGGTTGAAAAGAGCATCGTGGATGAGGAAACGAGGGTGTCAACTAACGAGGTTTTTGAAAATGTTTTCAAAAATAAACAACAAGAAAAACTCGTAGCACGTGTTGGAACGATGAATGTTAAACCTTTGGAACCTAATTTTTCTAATGAAGTTAAAATTATCAAAGATTTTCGAAATCAAAATACACAAGATTTTGACGAAGATAGTCCGTTAAGTGATTTGGAAAAGAAGAAATTGATAAGGTTTTAAGGAGAATCATTGACCCCTCGATTTTTGAAGAGTATCAAAATTTAATTCCGGAGGGACGCGTTACTACTATTTCTACGTCTTTTGAGAACCTGCATTCGATCCCTCCGAAGGACCAACTTGAAACCATCAAGGCTACAACATCAAATGACGGGCCTTTTATTCCTAATCCCACACCGTGTGAGATTATGGATTTATCATGTGAGAAGTTCGCCGATGGCCTTGCTCACATTGATACGTTTTTCGACGCCGATGTCGAAACTACTAAGGCAAAATCTTCAAATGAAGAGCCTTTTACTCCTATACCCACTACGGAAATCGATGCCTCTCTAAGTATGGGGGAGACGAATATTAGCACTAATCCTAGTGTCGAGATCCCTATTCCAATCCCAAGTGAGCCTACGGTTTTCTCCGAAGATGAGGTAAGTGATTTTGCTCTCGATGAATTTTTCCACGAAGATTCCAACGAGGCAAATCACAATAGTGAGTGTGAATCGATTTCTTGTGATGATGTCTTTCCCATTGACACTACGGGGAGAAAATCAACGACTTTTTCGAACCCTCTTTTCAATGACGATGATTTTTCCGCTAGTGATGACGAGTCACTAATCGACGAGGACGTTCAAAATACCGATTTTAAAATCTTTTCGAACCCTTTATTCGAATTTGATGACGCATTCATTTTTGGTGACGTAAATCCTCTCTTTGATGAGACGTTCGAGGACATCGAGAGTGAGGAATCTAAGGATTCTAAACTCGATGAGCCGGATTTGCTAGTCACCCTCCCGACGTCTCATACGGTTGAGACTTCTCTTTCTACTAGTGACGTTTCCATTCTCGAGGGGTTCGCCGATGGACCGCCTCTCGATGAGAGTGAGGATTTTAATGAGGCTTTTGCCTTCGATCCGGGGGGAAATTTTGAAACTCCTATTATTGACAATTCTTTTTCTATTTTACCTTCGTTTCAAAGTATACCAACCCACCCCCTCGGATTTGATGATTTTACATACGTTGTGAGGAGTTTTCTTCCTTACAAGACGTATCCTCTGGCTTTTCGTGTTTTATTTTCAACAAAATGTGAGGATACGATCTTCGATCCCGGTATAAAGGCTTTGCCTTTATTCACGGTTGCTTTTGGGCCTTGATTACATGTAAGTCCCACCGAAAATGACCGAACCAAGGATATCCCTAAATGATCACATTTATGAGGATTCGAGTCGAGCTTTTGACTCGGTTATAAAAAAAGGTGCCTCGTGGGGGATTCTCATGCTTATCCTTGTAAATATTATTGCTTTTTAGTTAATCCTAATGTGAGGGGATTTGTGCCCTTCCAACCTTTGTTCTGTGGTTGTTTGTGAATTGTGGTTTTTTAGATGATCATTATCTTCACGATTGGAGCCTCTCGTGTTCGTTTATGGGAGCACTCGATCGTTTGCTTTGAAGAATTTCTCGATATCCACATGATATATCCTTATATGTTCTAACCTTAGGTTTTTAACACACCTCATAAACGGCTATTAATTTAACGGTTACACCCTTTCCATGCTAGATTAAGCATTCGACTACGTCTCTAGTATGGGGTGTTTGCACCCCTAGACTCGAAACATTGAGGACAATGTTTAGTTTTAGTATGGGGGGTGAGTAGATACTTCACCTTGCTTACGTCATCACGCAATCCAAAATTCATCTTTTTGTTATCATTTTGTTGCAAATAAGGCTAAAAATGGCCAAATTTTAAAATTTTCGTATTTTTCATAAGTGTTTAAGACACGAATGTAGGTTTTCCGATGGTGAGAATAAGAGTAATTTTTGACTTGACCGTGCGTGTTGAGCACTTAGCTTCGATTCCTTAACTTTTTAGGCTAAGTCTCTTAAATGAGGACGAGAAATGATAGAGTTATTTATAAGTCTCGTAATCTTTCACGATCTCATGTGTAGTAATTATTAGCTTATTCTCCCCACGCTTTTGATAATAAATTGTTAATAAATATTGATTTAGCGGTTTAGTCACTATTGTTGGTTTCTAATTTGTCTTAGTAGCTTCCATGTAATTAAATTGGGAAGACATTAAGGTATTGCCAGCGTCACGGTTTTGAAGTATTGGCACCCAAATAATCAAAAACTTCACCCAATAATAAGATTTCAAGTGCTCACCTAAATCTAGCAAACAATTTGAAGCCCCACAAGGCCGAAAAATCTATGCAAAATTGAAAGTAAATCAAGCCTTAATCTTTGAAGCGTTAAAGATCCAAAATTCGCTTTAGCGTGAGGATATACGTCTTTGGCTAATAAAACTACCGATGAGGTGGATAATAAAAGGCAAGGAAAGACCGAAGTCATAATAAAAGCTTCATGGCGAAGTTGAATAAAAGATGGAGGTAAACCAAAGATAATAAGGCCCTTCCGTTTGGGGGCGTATAAAAGTCTTGGTAATAAGTCTCATGTTCAAAACCGTTATAAAATCGTGTTTATCGATTCTTCTTGTCAACTTAATTTTTTGACATCGTTGTCTATTAGGAGGGATTATTGATTTGATGGTCTTGGTTACACCGTTAGGACTCTATTTTTAGACCTAAATCTCTATTATCGCATAAGTCGAACAATGTATCCTCGTGAAACATTCAAGACAAAATAAAATATAAGAGATACAACTTAGGAATAATGGGAGAATAAGTACGTGATTAGGGCATATGAGTAGTGTTAGCATTACTAACTTATAATGACAATGATCTCGTTGCACGCTTGGCATGGAATTGGGGTGAAAATCGAGGACGATGAAATTATTTCTAAACGAAGCATTCACGTGTTCTTATTCTATGAACCTAAACGTCCCATTTTGCGATAAAAATCATACATATTGTCTAAATCACAAGTAGTAGTAATAGTAGTAGTGTAGCTAGTTTATCATTCAATAAAGTGAATAAAAATAAATTTTGGAGGTGCTACGATACTTTATTCTAGCATTGCGTGAGGACACGGAAATGGTTTAGTATGGGGGAGTGATGAGACTGCAATTATACATAGTCTCATCGTCCAAAACGGGCTTAAAACGGTCAAAATATCATTAAAATACCGGAAAATATACTTGTATTCGTTTGTTGTATGTTTTAGGTATGGATATCGAGAAAAAGACAAAAGATCACAAGAAACAAAGCAAAAACGAACACGGGAAACGAAGCCGCACAATGAACCGGACCTGAATGATGATTTCCAAAAATACCCTTGAAAATTTGAAGATTGGCAATTTTGGTCCCACAAGTTTCACAAATTGTTTTTTATACCCTTGAAGAATCAAGACTTACAAGTTTGGTCCTTGAACTTTGAAGACATGGCAAGAAATACCCTTGAAGTTGGTTAATATTACACTCCAAGTCCTTATTAAGTTATGAAACTTAATTGTGCCAAAAATGACAAGGGTCCCAAAGTTGTTTTCAAAGGAAGTTGCATTATAAGCTGCTAAGACTTCTATTAGCATGTTGTGAGAAGTGTGAGGGCATAATCTGCCTAAAACTAAACCTATTACCCATGGATCCAACCCAAACGCTAAACCATACCCATCCTACCCGGCCCTTTAACCCGACCCAACCCAAAATCAAACACCTCACGTCACCACCAGTTTTTTTTGATAAACTTTTGAATTAATATTTATTAATCCCATTTCCCTTCCCTCTAAACACCTACTGTATCCCAAAACATAATCAAATCATCCCCTTAATCTCCCAAGAACCCTAAAACACTAAACCTTCATTACCCAAAATTAAACCCCCATAATATGCAGATTAATAATTGATCATGTCTTAACCAAAACCTCATCCCCAAAAATCTATCACTCTCACTCACATGACTAACCCAGCTTTCCCTGAACCACATTGAGGAAGAAGACAAGTCACCATAGAGGAATCAACGACTCTTAGGATTTTCTTGTCCCCAAAGGTTTCTTGGATGGTCTAGATCACTTCTATACAACTGGAAAGCAAACATCATCATATGGCCAGGTTTTGACCCAAAAATTCAACAAGACTTCAAGGGCATTTTTGTATTTTTAGTATTGCTAGGGTTTATCTTTCTAGATTTTTCTTCATTGTAGTATATAAGGAGTCGTCTGTGACCCTTATCATTTGTTCCAGATTTTTGCTATAAATTTTGTAATCCTTTTTATTTAAATGAAAGTTAGAGTTAGATTATATCCCTTTTTCTTTATTAAAGTTTGGTGTTAAATTTGGCATAATCTGAGTTCCAAATTGTTCAAAAGCAAAAGGGATGAACACGTGTTGATTCTCCAAACACGCTTTCTCATGTTTAGCAACTTTGCTCGCTTCTGCTTTCAATGCAGCTTGTCCCGTAACAAATCCACTTTCTCTAAGCCCAACAAGAGGGGAAACTCCAGTAAGATCTACACAAGCATGTTTGCCCCCGGCCCACCCAAACACTAGCACATCAGCTGGTCGCAAGGTGGACCTCCCTTCGAGTGGATCTGTTAGAAAGTTCACGGGGGCCTCCTTTTTAGAAGAAATTCCAGCTCGTTTTAGAACATCATATAGAACATCTCTAACCAAGTCATGTCTATATTTAAAACCAGGCAACTCCTTGCAGTGAACCGCATGCTCACCAAAAGAATCCAAACAAACCTTACGACAAACTGGGCAAGGCTCATCAACCGGAAACATAGGGATCATAAGTCGATACTTAAGGATAGTCCGGTACTCCACAGCTGACATACGCTGGCCCAACCCTTCAATGGGGATAACGGTCAAGAAATTTTGGGCACGGGGCACTTGGAGACATTCAACCACTGCTTTCTGGCGAGGGGATAAATTAAAACTCACTCCCAAACTCTTGACAATTCCACCAAAAAGGGCACACGCCAAAACATTCTGGGCTTTGGGGGGGGGGGGGGGGGGGGGGGGGGGGGGCGGTGTCCTTGTTAGAGAAACCGCTAAGATCGAAATCAGGGAGGGACATACGCACACAGTCCAACGCATGTCCATAGTCAGAATCCACTCCATCGATATCACATCCCTGAAGAATGTGGTCCTGTAGACTCCAAGATTGCGCCCTTGAGGCCACAAAGGCATAAGTAGATACATCCTCAGCCGAACATAAACCCAAACCACCAAACCGCAATGGAAGGGATGCAAGTCTCCATTGTAAATCCCCAAAAAAGCCCCCCCCCCCCCCCCCCCGCAAACCACAATCGCCTCAATCGCCCTCCTAGGACCATTATCAAAAATAGAAACTGCTTCCCCTATAAACATAGGTTGACACGTTCGTAGCCCAAACAACAGCGGTGGAGTTTTTGAGTAGGGTTCAACGGGTTGTACAAAGTAATGTTTCCAACTCTAAGGCACAAAACTTTATTTTTAGTAGGATTGGTTTTGCCATCCAAAAAGGGATCGCGGCGCAGCTTGTTGCCCGTTTGCCCACCATTTTATTGTAAACGTTATATTAACTGTGAATCGAAAAATTGTTCTTGATTAACAAAAGTTAAAAATCAGTTTTGAGAAAGAAGTTTTCTAAAAACGGTTTTTTTTAAAAGTCATCTTGACAAAATCTTTCAAAAACTCAAACCAATGATGAAATGAAGTGAAAGTGGAAATTCATCATTGGTTATTGAGGTTTTGATAAGTTTCTGTTAAGAAGTTTCAAAGTTCTGTTTGGTTTCAAAGGTTTGAGAAGAAATCAGTTTCAAAGAGATTTTTGTGTTATTAAGCTAAAGAGATAAGCTAGCTTAATAAATAAGCTAGACTTATACTCTTATAAGCTTTTGAATTCCAGGTCATTCCTTCTCTTCTTGTTTAATCTTGGCAGGTACAAATTTTGCATATTGGAAGATGGTTCTTTTTTGAAGACCATCATCATCATCAACCCTCATACCAACAAGCCCTTTCTGAGAGTGATCAGCTCAAGCCCGGGCTTGATGGAGAAGGCAAAAGCTGCCTTTGTGATTCATGGATGTAGGGTAACAAGGTAAGGTCTTTTTCTGATTTTCTATACTTGCTTGGATTTTGTTTGAGCTATGATGATTAATATGTTTGAGCTATGATGATTAATAGGATTAGGTTGTTTGGATGATTGATCAAATGTTAGATATTGTATGCTAGTTTGATTGAAACATATTAGGACTGATTTGAGTTGATTTGGTGCAAGTTGTAGGGCCAATTCTTGTTAAATTTCATTTTCAGAAAGTTAAAGTGTGTTTGGGAGAACTTGGTGTGGACCGTGTATACCACGTTCAAGCCAAATTGAGCTCTGCACAACTTATAGAGGTCTAGGTGAGTTGGTTTCATCAAAAAGTTTAGTGACGAAATTCTGTTTGGGAAGTTTAACATAGATCTGTCCATTTCTAACAGTCAAACGCTTAGGTTCTTGTTAATTTAATTGGTAATCTGGTAATTGTTTGTTGGTTTGAACGTACTTGAAGTTTTTGTCGTGTTATGGTATACTTGATATGCTAAGTGTGTTGAAGTCCTTGCTGTAAAAAAAATAGCCGAACCATCAGGTAAGTGTTAGAGGTTTGAAATTGGATGCACACTTAGTTTATAAGGTAACTTTGTAGTTACTTAGTTGATTCTAGGATTTGAATTGGTTTTGGAGGTCAATACTGCCTGGTGATTAGCCGTAGGATCCATTTAGACCAGCTTTTGCCCCCATAGGTTGCACAGTGGGTTGTAGGCCTCAGGTTTTGTGTTAAGTCCGTATATCTTTGTTCTCAGCTAAGTACAACATGGTAGAAAGGATTGTAGGTTAGATTGTTAGCATTTTTTTGGTATTAGGGAGATTAGCTAAGGGGCCTTTGTTTAGACATGCATCAACAGGTCTTAGGTCTTAAGTACAGGAGTTGAGAGCTTGACTTGGGTTTCCAAGAATTTGCAAGACTTGTAGTTGTAATGATTATGCTCGTGTAGTCACTAATAGGATTCAAAACCCCACTCCCCTGCCTCATTTTCTTTGAATGATCTCATTAGCAAGACTTTAGGGGATTTTGTTTTGATTTATAATTTTTTTTTAATTGGCAACTATAGATTTAGACTAGTACCTGTGTAACTCGCCCAATGAGCACTTTTCTGTAGAGTGTTTCGATTAGTATAAGGGTTTATGTTTGTGTTGCACATTAGTTTTGAGTGCGCCCCAAACAGCAAGTGCCAAAACCATAAGAACCATAAGAATTAGATGCCCTGCATTTGAGTTTCTGTTGAGATTTTTAGGCGTGAATTGGTTGTTATTGGTTTGTGCTCATGTGGTGTGATTCGTAATTATTAATTGTGCATTGTGTTTTGTGGTTGTACCCGCTGTGACAAAACTATAAAGAACCAAAGTAAGCAGATAAATAGGGGTATAAGGGAACGTTTGTGTTTACTTATTGTCCAATACTCACTGTGTGTACTCAAATTTGTGACTGAGGTGATTTGGATAGAGTGTTTTTGGTTTGTGGTTTGTGTAAATCTTGTGTGCCCGTGTGTTCCTTACATCAAACAGCACTCTAAACGTAACCATAAAAAGAAAAAGTAAAATAGGCCTGCTCGTGTTTTGTTCATCACTGTGCACACCAATCACTAATTTGCGGCGTGTTATTTGGATTGTGTGAAATTGTACTTTGTGTAGTGTTTGTGTGCCTGTGTAAATCCAACAGCAACCAAAAGATAGCAATAAAACCAAACAAAGCATACAAACGAAAAAAAAATTGAGTCTGCTTGTGTTTTTTTGTGATCTAAACTGTATGCATTAAAACACATAGGCTGTGCAAATTTTGATCATCAAAGAGTGAATTGATTTACTAGATTTAGGATACCAGTAGTTGTAAAGGTCAAGTTAATCTGTTTTGAGGTTCGGCGTAATTTGCACTTGAAGGGCAGCCTAGAAGTAAGCTTAATTTTGGTCTCATGAGTTCATCTATATGGCAAATGCAAGTTACTGATATTGTTCATGAGTGTATTTTTTTTGGCTACTTTTCATTTTGAGTGCTAAATGAATTCTGAGTGTTGTTTGTTGCTTCCATTTTGCTGAGTATTTGAGTACAGCTAAATAGTAGCCAACCGCTACTATTAAGTTATTTTGTTAAAGCAAAAAAATTATACAGCTAAAAAGTTCAAAAAAGCTGTCAACAAAAAAATAGGGGGCTGTTGAAAACGTCAACAGTGGGTTTCAAACCCATGACCAGTAGTTGTAAAGGTCAAGTTAATCTGTTTTGAGGTTCGGCGTAATTTGCACTTGAAGGGCAGCCTAGAAGTAAGCTTAATTTTGGTCTCATGAGTTCATCTATATGGCAAATACAAGTTACTGATATTGTTCATGAGTGTATTTTTTTTGGCTACTTTTCATTTTGAGTGCTAAATGAATTCTGAGTGTTGTTTGTTGCTTCCATTTTGCTGAGTATTTGAGTACAACTAAATAGTAGCCAACTGCTACTATTAAGTTATTTTGTTAAAGCAAAAAAATTATACAGCCAAAAAGTTCAAAAAAACTGTCAACAAAAAAATAGGGGGCTGTTGAAAACGTCAACAGTGGGTTTCAAACCCATGACCTCTGGGTAACAGAAGACGCAGCATACCACCTTAATCACCATCTGCTCATATAGAACCTTCTGTTTTCTAGGCCTCTTTTTCTTTTTTTTTCTTTTATACAGTAAACAAAGCTGAGTAAGAAAAAACTAAAAATAAGTAGCAGGGCTGGGATTGAACCCCTGATCAAACAGGGGCAACAAACGTAACAAACACCCCTCATACCATCTGCTCTACAACTATGTTTTGTTAGAACACTTTCTTTTCCTTTGTAGTTACTGTTTTTGAACACCTGACACAAAAAGAAAAGAAAAAGAAGAAAAGGGGAGCAGCAAGGCTCGAACCCTGTACCTCCCCACTCAAACAGATGCCCCCGCAACCCAACACTTGACCAACTGTGCTACTACTTCTTTTTGTTTTCATATGCTTTCACTATCCTTTTATACCTTTTCTTATTTTGACTTATTTCAAGCTAATCAGCTCTTACAGCTTATTTCGTAGCTTATTTTAACTCTTTTTTCTCACCTTTTATTTTTCTTAGGTGTTGAATAGTCTTTAATATTTATGTAATTTTTTGAGATTTATCGAAATTAGTTTAATATTTTTAATCGTTTAATTAGTTTAAATTCGTATTTAATTTATAAAAAATTATTTAAAAGTAAAAAAAATGTAATTCTTTTTTTTAATTTTCTTTTTTCATTTAGGACGTAAGAAAAATATATTGATTTTATATAGTTTAAATTTCATAATTTTCTTTTTATTATTTGTTTTCTAAGATTATTCTCATTTTAAAATTTAAAAAAAAGTCATAAAAAATAGAAAAAAAGTTTAGAAAAATTTCCAAAAAAAAAATATATTTTTAGTTTTTAAATAGTATAAACTAGGTTTGCAAATAAAAAGTTTTAATTTTGTCCTTTTCTTAGTTAATTCATTTTTTAGGATTTTTAGTTAACTTTAAATATTAATATAAAATAATTTACGCACTTTCAAATTTTTTAGTTTATATTTTATTTTTAATTAGAATTTTTAGGACTTTTTAGTAATTTTTAATTATTTTTTAGGTGAAATTTTTCGTTGGGTCGCGTTTTTACGTTCATACGTTCGCGCGTTTTCGTCCGTTTTGAGCGTAATTCGTCTCCATTTTCCTTTCTTTCTTTCTTCCCAAAAACGAAATCACTCGAATAAATAACATGCTTAATTTTGGCTTAAACACCATACCTCCTCGAGAACGAACTCGACGACGAGTATTCACGTTTTTCACAAAACGCGATACTTAATACTTACCCGCTTTTGTCGCTTTGTTTTTCCTAAAATAAAGTGTAACAAAATACCGCATCAGGGGACGATCACCCCAGTTCGCGCCTTGACGGTTGATCCCCGTCGTGCCACATTGATTGGTAAGCGAATTTATGTATGAGAAGATTTACACAAGCGTGATTATTGTGACGACACGCTAATTTAGATGGGCAAATGAGTTTCGGGTTAGCTACCCGTTGTTTGTTGTAGTAAGGTAACAATGTCATGCGGCTTATAATAATCCAAATAACGAAATACTGCTATACGCACTAAATTACGATATATTGCCTGACTAGCAATACGGAGTCTTACTATTGATATTATGTTCGTGTTTTGGTTTTTCATAACCATATTCATATAACGGTTTTTATTTAACTCTATACAACGTTATAAAACATATTGTATGATGTTTTTACGACAATGGCTCGTATAATGATTTGAAGGCAAAAGCCTATATTATGATTTTTGATAAGGATTTGTATAAAATGACTTTGGCTATTTTATGGCCTATTACAAAGATTTGTACAAAATGATTTTCGGTAATAATTTTATACCGATGTTATATTGAAGGATTTAATTAAAACTCTATGAATTCACTCGGCGTTTTTGCTGACCTTTTCTTTTAACATGTTTTATCTCAGGTACTTGAAGGTAATTCTCGGGAAGACAACAAGAATTCATGGCCCGCACTTAAATAATAATTTCCATTCAAATTCTTTGTAAAACTTGTATAAAATACAATGACTTGGGACCTATGTAAATTTGACATTTATGAATGGAAATGCTTTATTATTGAACGACGTGATTATTAAGCGTTGTCTATGATGTGAGTAATGTGCTATCCCGTAACACCAACGAGTCTTCCGCTGTATTGAATTGTGTATATTTGGGGGTGTTACATCTATCATCATCCGAAGTGGAGTATGTGTCTCTATCTGCGTGTTGTGCTCAAGTTCTTTGGATGACAACACAACTCAGGATTATGGCTTCTACTTTTATAAAGTACCTATGTATTGTGACTCAAAGTTGGCCATAGCCATCTCCTGCAATCTGGTATAGCATTCTCGCACAAAGCACATTGATGTCAGATATCACTTCATAAAGTAACAAGTTGAACGAGGTATCATTGAATTATACTTTGTTGAAACGGATTACCAATTAGCCGACTTTTTTATGAAAGCTCTTTCGAGAGATAGGTTTGAGTACCTCGTTTGGCAAATTGGTATGAGATGTTTGACTCCAGCAGAATCGGAGATTCTGGCAAAGTTGCCTGCTTGATTCATCTGTCAAACATCTACTTGTATATATCTATGAAAAAAATACAAAAATATAACACATATAAAAACAAAACACGCAATTAAAAAACTTTGAAAATCCAAAAAGATTCTTCTTGACATCTCTTTCAGTATCGATAATATGGATGTTCCTAGAAATGTCGCTCAATAACGACACGGGTTTGTACATAAAGCTCGAATGAAAGTTGTAAATATTTTTCAAAACATGTCATTTCTATTTTTAAAAAAGGATAATGTCTCTTTTAGACAATATTTCCAACAACGAGTAGAGAGATCTATCATGAATTGAGCTTCTCACAAAACATTAAAAGTTTTGAGCTCAACATAATGGCTTGTAATCACTTTCATATTACAACCCGGATATATATTCACGGGGGAGTGTATGATTTACTACGCTTACCCACAACAAAAGAAGAGAAATCTTCTTACACTTGAGTGAATTCGTCAAGACATTCAAAGTCTATGAGCTCAAGTTTATGCTTTAGAAACACCATACCGCCAAAAAGAATGGTTTTTCAAAAAGCGTTGAACATAATTTTTTTTTCAAGAATTTTTCAATGATTATTCAAAATCTTTCAAAAATTGTGTGTTCAACAACTCTTATCGTCAAAAAGAGAAATGTGGATCATATCCTCGTAACGACAATTCAATTGGATCAATTTTATAGGGGGGGCTTTCCAAATCAAAGTTTAATGTTGTTGGATATATTCAGTCAAGACAATTTTATGTATCCAACGCACTGTGTGTAATTATCATTTGGTATTATATACATGAAAAAGCTTTGATGTTCGTGAGCACATTCTTCAATGAAAATCTTTTATGTGTTCATGAACATGTAATGTGTGAGTACAATTTTTCAAGAGTTATACAATGATTATTTAAAATCTTTCAAAAATTGTGTGCTCGACACTACATAAAATGTTCCAATAATTCATGCGACGTAAGACACATTTTTCTCCCGAAAGATTTTCAAGACGATTTTTCATGATATATTTTAATCAAATTTGGTATCTCTATAATCAAACGATTTTATATATTAGAGATAGGGGAAAAATGTTATTAAAATATGATCTAATATACGAAACAAATATATAAGACTCAAGCACTTTAACTCTTACCCACATGTGTGAAACACTTTCGATTATCGATGCACATGTGAAAGGGGAGCTTTTCTGAAACGTTAAAACTATCAAGGTGTTAAAAGTTTTTCAAACACTTTGATTGTCTTTCAAGTGGTTTTATGGTGACGATCTAATACCCACGACCTTTTTAATTCACGACGTTATTGGCGTCAAAAGGTGGTTAGGTATAAGTACTATGATCCAACCAGAACCAGAAGGATCTTCCCAAGGACAATCCAATAGATTATTAGAAGTTCTTAAGAAAGATGGAGTAGAATGTGAAAAGGGAAAAATGTCAACTAAGTACTTAAGCTAGTACTAGAACAATCACAACAAGGTGCTAATGATGACGTCTTAGTAAGCATTGAAGGGGTTGAAGAATGAAAAAGAAATGTATGGATAAAGGGTGAAAAGAAAGAAGCCCTCCATACAACTTAGACAGAAACCAGGTCAACACATCATGAAGACAAGATATCATGGATCCAGTGATGTAATACACAACCCTTTCCCATCTAACTCATGCTTCTCGCAAAAGAAGTTTGTTTTATTGTCATGGAGATCAACCTGACTTCTATTGACTTTCTCACTCTGAGATAGTTGATATTGAATAGGTGGCATCTGCTCTAGCCTTAGACCACTAAAAGTGCACAAATCGAGTCTAGAGCCAAGAGATTAATCAAATCTCGTTAATACACACCATATGACGAAGAAGAGATTGATACGCTATATCCTTGCGATATTTCTAGAACACTCAGAGTGATACTACTTAGTATTCACAATGATGAGTGGAAATCCTTCCAGTGTTAACATCAAACAGCACTACGGTAGGTCATGTGTAAGATTCTTTATGAATTGAACATGTGCAAAACTAAAAAGCAACAGTGGTTTGATTCTTAATTGATTCAAACTCGTTTTAGGTTTCTACGCAATATCTTTATGGTCTTGCAAGAACATTCAGAGTGATACTCTTCAGTATAAACAGTGACGAATGGAAATCCATCTAGCGTCATCATCAAACAGCACTACGACAGGTGACTTGCGAGATTCTTTATGAATCAAGCTTTTGTCAAGTGGAAAGAAACAATGGTAAGATTCTTTATGAATTAAACTTGTTCCAGGAACTTGAATTGACGACTTTAATCAAGCGGATATTAATCCAATTGATTCACTCTTTATGTTCACAGTCTTGCTTTGAGATGGTCGAGTAAAGAGAGCGGCTAGTATAGCCGCAAAACCATATCAAGGAGGTTCTTAATTAAATCTACCTAATCACAGGCACGGTATTTAATACCGTCTAACGGTCTTCACCGACCGAAGGTAAAACGCTACAAAATTAGGACCAATGTCAAAGCCATTTAGTTTGTGTCTATGTTTTGTCTCGAGAAGATGGCGTTACGGTGTACTCAGCAAAGTCGTAGGTTTAAACCCACATACTCATGCCTAAAGACATATATAAGAATCAAGAAAGCTAAAGACTTCCGCAACTCTGATGTTCAGAATCTTTCTTAACAATTAATGTAGAGGAATGACCTATCTTTAAAGGAGATTGTTAGCAAGATTTCAGGATGGTGCATAGTGTGAGCATGTGGATGAAGACACAAGATCGCAAGATGGCAAAGACAAGTCAAGGATGGTGACCAACATGAATGAATCGGTCATTTTGAAGATCTCAAGACTAAAGATTAATGATCTCTATAAATACTTGCATGTCGTAGAGGAGTGACCTCTCAGTGAGTGATATGTTAGTCTCAAAATATTATATCATTAAGAATGACTCGGTCACAAATTTGAAAATTTCAAGATTAAAGACAACGACAAAGGCTCAAAGATCACAACATGAAAGAACGGGACTACTATTACACGTTCAAGACTCATTTATGGTGAGATTAGTATATAAATCTCCAAACGTCGAAGAGGAATGACCTCTCATTGGGGGAGATTGTTAGCCTCAAAAAATTGAATCAAACAAGAATGTTTGGTCATAGGTTTATTATGTATCGTTTATTAGAATGTTGTAGTTAGTAGTAGGATAGTTATAATATACAGGCTTGATGGTTACCTTAAAAGGCCTTGATGTTGGAGTTTTGCAACCCTTTAGGAAAAGAGAGCAATAAAATAGGGCAAGTGCACGACGATTTAGGAAAACCGTGCGTGAATGACCCTAAGTGAGTTCGTTCTCAAGGAGGCAAGTGCGTTGTGTTAAGAGTTGATTTATGATGTTTGTGATTATGATAATTGAAAAAGAAATGAGAAAGGAAAGAATTGACGGTTACGAAAACTAATTAAACTACGACGAAAAAGGCGTAAACGTAAAACCGTAGAAAATGACAAAAATAAAATTTTTCAACCCAAAAATTAATTATAAGCTAAAACAAGTCTAAAATAATATAAATAAGGAATAAAATCCAATAAAAATATTTTAAAACCTTTTATTAATTAAATATTCAATTTTAAATGCTAATTAAAGCCCTAAAATTAAATATAATTAATCAAAATGGCCAAAATATGATTTTATTGAACAAATAACTTACTTATATTATTTAACAACTAAAAAGTATTTTTTATGATTTTTAAATACTATTTTTCTATTTTTAAATTACTAAAAACTATTTTAAAATTAAAATAATTTAAAAAAAATAATTAAATAATGTTAAAAATAATCTACCAATTTTAAAAATCCTATTTAACTCTAATGAACAGTAGAAAAATGAAAAATCTTAAAAAATATTAAATTTCTCACTAAATGACAAAACTAGATTAATTAAAACCCTAATTAACTTAAATTAATTCTAAAAATTTATAAAAAGATGAACAGTAATTAAATTTTAAACCAAAAACCTTAAAATATTATTCTAAGTTCAGAAAAATTGATTAAACTTAAAAATATTACTTTATGGCACTAAAAGACAAAAACAGAAACCTTAAAATTAATTAAAAATAGCTAAATAACCTAAAAATTACTAAATGAACAGTAAATAAAAATTTTATTAATCAGAAAAATCCTAAATTAAATAAGAAAAATAATGGCACTGGTTTCAAGGTCTAATTCCACTTTTTGGTCACTAAAGACAAAAAAATAAGAAAACAGATAGTGACATGTGATGGACTTTTGTCCTTTTGCTCAGCAGTGGTAACAAAGGCACTAGCAGTGGGAAAGGAGTTCCCACTGACAGTGTAAAATTTTGCTTTGATTTTCAATAAGCTTAGGAAAGCTTATCTTGATAGCTTTTTTTTTGGACAATAAGGCACCCTTATACTCTTTGGAGTATAAGGAGTCTGATAAGCACAAAAAACAAGCAGCCACTTAACAGGAATAAGCACAAATTAAGCTTAAAAGTTTCTGATAAAGCCAAAAGTAGTCTGATGAACAGTGGACACAATTTTCATGCACAAAACCGGATTTCAAGAGCCTTAAGCTTGCATACAAATCCACAATCTAGCATAAGACTGGTTCACAACTCTAAAACAACCTATCTCCTGATAATCTACCAACTTTGAAGGTCAAATCAACACAAAAATCATGAACAATAAGCAGTTTTCTGATTTAGCTATGTTTTACCCTTTTTAAGCATGCAAATGAGTTTAAACCTTACTCAAACTGAAACCCAAGGCCATATAACACTCACATATACCCTAGGTGATGTTTCTAGACAGGTTTTATCATGCAAACTTATCACAAATTCTTGCTGATTCCTTGACCCAAACACCCCTTAAAAATCCTAAATCAACTTTTTCCAAACTGAATCTACTCAAAACCAATCCAAACTGAAACAAAAGACTTGTAACATGCATATAACATCCAAGTCAAACAAATGCAAGTTCATAAACAGATTTTTAACAACTAACCAAAAAAAATCACATAACATGAAATTTTCAGAAACATTAAAAAAAAAAGAAAATGGGTAACAAGGGCTACCTTGTTGGGCTTACTTCCAAGCCCAACAGTGGCTGATAAGCCACCTCCTTACAAGCCCGGGCTTGTGCAGATCAAGTGATTGGGTTATTTTGAGAGCAAGTGACAAGAAAATGGGTAAAATTGGAACTTGAGTGATCTTTGCTTCCTGCACACCACAAACAACCAAAGAAGAAAGAACAAGCTACTAGTTGTTCAATAAGCTTGGTTTAATAAGCTTATTGAACAGCTTATAGCAGTAAGCTTAATTATAAGTTTCTGAAATTTTTTTTTGAAAACAAAAAAAAACTTTAAAGACAAAATTGAGGATTGTAAAACGGATTCAAACAAACTTGAAATGTAAATGCTTGGAAAAATAAATGGATCACAGTTTCAATGCAGGTTGAAGAAAACTTTTCATTAATTTAAATAAAGTAAAAATACATCAAAACTGGAACCAGAGCCTTCTCACAAGTTGAGAGGTCTCTTTATAGGGCTTATAGAACCCTCTAGAAATCAAAACCCTAAATGAGAAAATTCCTATCATACCCCTTGACGAATTTGAATTTTCAGTCAAGTTCTTGGTTAACATGTGATGGATCAGAGTACTTGAGGCCTCTTATTCGTTGGATTTGAGTGGAGGACAAGCAAACACATCTTGGCCTTTGGTTTGGTCAAGGAATCCTGGCAAATTTTGTATCCATGTGAAAACCCGTGACTCTTAGCTGGTGAGGAGGGAACAAGGTTGTGTGAGGTCGCAATCTGGGTGGACCATTGTGTTTGGTGAGCTGGAAATGATCAAAACCCCATATTAATTTAGTCTTAAGTTTAATAAATAAGTGGATTGTAACTGGGTTTTGGCTAGGGTTTATGTGATGAGGGTGGGTTAAACAGGTTTGTTTAATTCCATTTGGGTGGGTTAAATGTTTAAAAACGTGTTTACCACCCTTTTTGTAAATAAACAAGTAATATTAAGAAGGGTTCAAAAAGGGGTTTGTGATAGGGTCAACAAAAGGTTATGGACTGGTTGGTTTAGCTAGTGGACTGGCAGAGATGACGTGTCAGTGTTTAAGTGGAGGGTGAAGTTATGCTGTCTGGCCCAATTGCCCCCCCAAGGTTCTTTCTTTATCCACTTTGTATAAATTAGCCAAAACTTCCATTTCCTTTGTTTTTTAACTTTCAGCACTTGTCATTTTTGGCACAATGTTTTTGTAAACTTGAAACAAGGACCATTTATGCAATTTCTTCTTTTTCCAAGGACTGATTTTGCCATATCTTCAAACTTCAAGGCTTTGACTTGTTGGTTGACTTCTTGGAGGACCATATTTGACAATTTAGATTTGATGAGGGACTAAATTTGCCAATTCTTCAAAGTTAAGGGTCCTTTTTGTAATTTTGACAAACTTTAGGGACCAAACTTGTAATTATGAAGATACAAGGGTATAAAGTGTCAATTCTTCAAATTTGAAGGACCAATCTTCAATATTCTTCAAATCTTCAAGGGTTTTCTTTGGAAAATTCCTTACTAGGGCTTGGTTCATCGTGCGGCTTCGTTTCCCGTGTTCGTTTTTGCGTGATTCTTGTGATCTTTTGTCATTTTCTCAATATCCGTACCTAAATTACACAAGCAACAAACACAAGCATATATTTGGGCATTTTGATGATTTTTAATGCATTTTAAGTCCAAAAAGAACGATGAGACCATGTATAAAAGCCGTCTCATCACTCCCCCATACTAAACCATTGCCGTGCCCTCACGCAATGCTAAGAATAAAGTATCAAAGCATCTCCAAAATTCATTTTATTCACTTTTTTGGAATGATAAACTAGCTACACTACTACTATTACTACTACTTGTGTTATAGACATAATGTATGATTTTCATCGCAAAATGGGACGTTTAGGTTCATAGAATAAGAACACGTGAATGCTTCGTTAGAAATAATTTCATCGTCCTCGATTTTCACTCTAATTCCATGCTAAGCGTGCAACGAGATCATTGTCATTATAAGTTAGTAATGCTAACACTACTCATATGTCCTAATCACGTACTTATTCTCCCATTATTCCTAAGTTGTATCTCTTATATTTTATGATGTCTTGAATGTTTCACGAGGATTCATTGTTGACTTATGCGATAATAGAGATTTAGGTCTAAAAATAGAGTCCTAACGGTGTAACTAAGACCATCAAATCAATAACCCCTCCTAATAGACGACGATGTTAAAAAATTAAGTTGACAAGAAGAATCGATAAACACGGTTTTATAACGGTTTTGAACATGAGACTTATTACCAAGACTTTTATACGCCCCCTAACGGAAGGACCTTATTATCTTTGGTTTACCTCCATCTTTTATTCAACTTCGCCATGAAGCTTTTATTATGACTTCGGTCTTGCCTTGCCTTTTATTATCCGCCTCATCGGTGGTTTTATTAGCCAAAGACGTATATCCTCAGGCTAAAGCGAATTTTGGATCTTTAAAGCTTCGAAGATTAAGGCTTGATTCACTTTCAATTTTGCATAGATTTTAGGCCTTGTGGGGCTTCAAATTGTTTGCTTGATTTAGGTGAGCACTTGAAATCTTATTATTAGGTGAAGCTTTCGATTATTGGGGTGCCAATACTTCAAAACCGTGACGCTGGCGATATCTTAATGTCTTCCCAATTTAATTACACGGAAGCTACTAGAAAAGACTAGAAACCCAACAATCCTAACTAAACCGCTAAGTCAATATTTATTAAGCAAAAAATATTTACATGCGAAGGGAGAATAAGCAAACAACGAGAACACATGAGTTTTTGAAAGAATACGAGTACTCTACGTTTAGCATAGTAACTTATAATTAACTCTATCATTTCTCGTCCTCATTTAAGAGACTTAGCCTAATGTGTAGTTAAGGAATCAAAGCTAAGTGCTCAACACGCACGGTCGAGTCAAAAATTACTCTCATTCTCGCCATCGGAAAATCTACATTCGTGTCTTCAAACACTTATAAAACATGAGAAAAATTTAAAATTTGGCCATTTTTAGCCTTATTTTGCAAGAAAACGATAAACAAAACGATAAACTTTGGAAAGCGTGAAGGTTTGGCAAGGCAAGTATCTATTCACCCCCCATACTAAAGTTAAACATTGTCCTCAATGTTTCGAGTCTAGGGGTGCAAACACCCCCATACTAGAGACGTAGTCGAATGCCTAATCTAGCATGGAAAGGGTGTAACCATTAAATTTAAAGCCGTTTATGAAGTGTGCTAAAAACCTAAGGTTAGAACAATAAAGGATATATCATGGATATTGAGAAATGTCTCCAAAGCAAACGATCGAGTGCTCCCATAAAACGAACACGAGAGGCTCCAATCGTGAAGATCATGATCTAAAAACCACAACGCACAAACAACCACGAAACAAAGGTTGGAAGGGCACGAATCCCCACACGTAAGCTACATTAGACTAAGAAAGCGATAATATGTACATGGGATAAGCATGGGACTCCCCCACGAGGCACCTCGTTTTTGATTACCGAGTCATGAGCTCGACTCGATCCCCTCAATACTAATTATCATTGGGGAAGGTGACTTGGTCGAGGTAGTTCAAGGATGGAACTTCCCCACCAAAGTAGTGCTTCAACCTATGTCCATTCACCTTGAAGTTAGGACCATCATCTTGAGCTAGCTCGATGGTCCCATAAGGAAACACTTGAGTCACGGTGAATGGACCGGACCAACGGGATTTCAATTTACCGGAAAATATTTTCAATCTTGAATTAAAAAGTAAAACTTGATCCCCAATGTTAAAAACCCGGTTTTTAATTTTTGAATCATGCAACTTTTTAGTTTTCTCTTTGTAAATCAATGAATTTTCATAAGCAATATCCCTTAATTCATCCAATTCATTTAATTGCATTTTCCGGTGTTTTCCCGCGGTCTCCATGTCATCATTACAATGCTTTAGGGCCCAATAAGCCTTGTGTTCTAACTCGATAGGCAAATGACAATTCTTTCCATACACAAGCTTATAGGGAGTGCACCCAATGGGCGTCTTATGAGCGGTCCTAAAGGCCCATAAAGCATCGTCTAACTTATCCGACCAAGATTGTCGGTTTTCCCCTACGGATCTCTCCAAGATCCTCTTCAATGCTCGGTTTGAAACCTCGACTTGCCCACTCGTTTGTGGGTGATAAGCCGTAGAAAGACGATGTGTAACCCCATATTTCCTTAGAACCCTTTCAAATTGGTCATTACAAAAATGGGTTCCACGATCGCTTATGATAGCACGAGGGGTTCCAAACCTAGCAAACAAACTTTTCAAGAACTTGACTACCACACGAGCATCATTGGTGGGCAAGGCCTTCGCCTCCACCCACTTAGAAAGGTAGTCAACCGCAACAAGAATATACTTATTACCACGAGATGATGGGAACGGCCCCATAAAGTCTATGCCCCAAACGTCAAAGATCTCACATACTTGAATGATATTTTGTGGCATTTTATCTTTTTGTGAGGTTTTTCCTTGTCGTTGGCATGCATCACACGACTTCACAAGATCTTGTGCATCTCGGTAAATAGTAGGCCAAAAGAAGCCGGCATCAAACACCTTTTTAGCCGTGAGATTAGCACCGTGGTGACCACCCGTGGGTCCCTCATGGCAAGCTCTAAGGATGTTAGAAGCTTCGGTGCCAAATACACAACGGCGGATGATTTGATCCGCACAAGTTCGAAACAAGTAAGGGTCGTTCCAAAAATAGAACTTGACATCACGAAAGAATTTTCGTTTTTCTTGAGTTGTCATACCCTTAATGATGAAGTTACCCGCATGGTAATTTGCAAAATCCGCAAACCATGGGGTAGAAGAATCAAGCTTAGAATTCACTACACCAAGTGTTTCAAGCGGAAATGTTTCGGTGATTTCCTTAGGCTCGTAAACACTTTGGTGAGGATCTTCCAAACGAGAGAGATGGTCGGTCGCTAGATTCTCGGCTCCTTTTTTGTCAACGATTTTGTGATCAAATTCTTGAAGGAGGAGAATCCAACGAAGTAATCTCGGCTTTGCATCTTGTTTAGCCATGAGATACTTGATAGCCGAATGGTCCGTATACACTATGCATTTTGTCAAGACGAGGTAAGGTCGGAATTTCTCAAATGCATACACCACGGCAAGGAACTCCTTTTCCGTTGTAGTGTATTTAAGTTGAGCCTCGGTCATCGTCTTGCTAGCATAGTGAATAGGCAAGAAATGCTTATCATGACGTTGCCCCAAAACGGCCCCAATAGCGTAATCACTTGCATCACACATTAGTTCAAAGGGGAGGTTCCAATTGGGAGCAACAAGAATGGGAGCTTCGGTAAGTTTCCTCTTAAGGATCTCAAAGGCTCGTACACAATCTTCGTTAAAGACAAAACGTGCCTCTTTCTCAAGAAGATGTGTAATGGGTCGAGAAATCTTCGAGAAATCCTTGATGAATCGTCGATAAAAGCCCGGGTGGCCTAGGAAACTCCTAACTCCCTTGACGGTTTTGGGATGAGGTAATTTGGCGATGACGTCTACCTTAGCTTGATCTACCTCAATCCCCGCTTTCGAGACCTTGTGCCCTAAGACGATTCCACTTCTAACCATAAAATGACACTTTTCCCAATTGAGCACAAGGTTGGTTTCCTCACAACGTTTTAACATTCTCTCAAGGTTCGACAAACACGAAGTAAAGGAATCACCAAACACTGAAAAGTCATCCATGAAGACTTCCATCGTCTTCTCGATCATATCATGAAAAATAGCCATCATGCATCGTTGAAAAGTTCCCGGTGCATTGCAAAGTCCGAATGGCATTCTACGATAGGCAAATGTTCCATATGGACACGTAAACGTAGTTTTTTCTTGATCACGAGGATCGATGGGAATTTGGAAGTAACCGGAAAAACCATCTAAAAAGCAATAGAAATCGTTTCCCGCAAGACGCTCCAACATTTGGTCCATGAAGGGCAAGGGAAAATGGTCCTTTCGAGTGGCTTCATTCAACTTACGATAGTCAATGCACACTCTCCATCCGGTCACGAGTCTAGTGGGAATCAACTCGTTGGCATCGTTTGGCACAACGGTCATCCCTCCCTTTTTAGGGACACAATGAATAGGACTCACCCAAGGGCTATCGGAAATAGGGTAAATCATTCCCGCGTCAAGGAGTTTAAGGACCTCCTTTTTGATGACGTCGTGAATTTTGGGGTTTACCCTCCTTTGACTTTGGATTGTTGGCTTGAAATCTTCCTCCATTAATATTTTGTGTGTACAAAATTTGGGATCGATTCCCTTAATGTCGGATAACTTCCACGCAATCGCCCCTTTGTGGTCCTTAAGAACATCGACAAGTGCGGTTTTTTCATCATTCGAAAGTTCCTTCGCAATAATAACCGGCAACTTGTCGTCCTCCTCCAAATAGACATACTCGAGGTGAGGAGGTAAATCTTTCAACTCGAAAATAGGTGGTTCCTCAAGTGAAGATTTGGGCTCGATACTCATAACCTCCTCGGGTGGAGGAAATGGGAAATCGTTGAGAAAATCCTTGATAATCGAGAAGTCCTCATAGTTGTCGAGGTCTTCGTCACAAGTACGTGGAACATCGAATTCTTCCAACGTAAAACCACCACCTTCGAAAGGAGTGAAGGTTGGTGTCGAATTATCAAGAATTGGATCTAACATAGTGGGATTGCCACTAGTTTCTTCATCACCAAACCCTAAAACTTCTTGTGAAAATTCCTCGCAAACCACGTCGATCATGTCAACGAGGTTTATGGTAGCAACGGAATAAACATGAGAAAGTTGAGAATTTTGAGTTGCGTTTATAACAAGTTCCTCGTCGTTGAAACGTAAGGTGATCTTTCTAGCATGCACATCAATCAAAGCCATAGACGTATCTAAAAACGAACGACCTAAAATAAGAGGAACTTGAGGATCCGTGGGGATGTCAACAACAATAAAGTCTACGGGATAGTAGAACTTCCCCACTTTCACAAAAACGTCTTCCGCCAAACCACATGCAAGAATCGTGGAATGGTCGGCCAACTCAATAGACATTCGTGAAGGAGTAAGATTAGGAAGATTGAGCGACTTGTAGATTGCAAGTGGCATCAAGTTAATGCTAGCACCAAGATCGGCCAAGGCATAGCATTCTTCCATATCTTGAATTGCACAAGGGATCAAAAATTTACCGGGATCACCGACTTTTTGAGGTATGCGATTAAGATAAACCGACGAACAACTAGACATTTGGTGTAATTTCTCCTTGTTGTTCAACATACTCTTAAAGTTAGCGGCAAATCGAGGCATCATGACCAAGGCGTCGGCAAAACTTATATTAAAATGCAAGTCACGAAACATTTTCATAAAAAGCTCAAATTGATAGTTGTCGCGCTCTTGTCGTTTCTCCTTCCTAAGTCTCGATGGGTAAGGCAAGGGTGGTGTGGGTTGGGGCATAGGCATAGCCTTTGGAATCTCGGGTTCCAATATGGGTGATGGGTCAACCGTAGGTGTGGCATGAGCGGTACTTTGTGGGCTTGAAATATGCTCCTTTTCGACCACCACCTCGGGTTCTTCCTCAATTTCCTCCACCGTTGGAGTAATTGGTTGAGGAGTCGGTTCTTTAAGTGCCTTACCACTACGTGTGGTAATCACCTTCATCTCTCCCTTCGGGTTTGAAACGGTGTTACTAGGTAGACCACTCGAAGTAGAGGCTTTGTTCACCATTACGCATTCTAAAATTGCATTAAGCTTAGCATCAAAATTATTAAACTTCACATCTTGGCTAGCGGCTTTTTGGTCAATTCTTTGTTCAAGCCTAGCATGACTTTGCTCTATCTTGTTGTTTTGACCTCGAATTTGGTTAGCAAAATCATTTTTCAATTCATTCCTCATGGCTAGATTTTCCTTAATGAAATTAGCTAACTCCTTTGCATTCTTAGCCGTCTCCTTAGCTTGATTAGCCATTTGCTCTTGAATGTTTTCCATAATCTTATCATTTGAAGTAGTGTAATTCAAAAAGTCCAATGGAAGTTCTTTGTTATTTTGAAGAGCTTGACTTGCATTTTGAAAATTACGGTTTTGATTTTGATTTTGCAATTGGCTATTACTACTACTCCCTTGATTCCCATAGTTGTTATTACCCTTATAATTGTTCCTTTGATTGTTTTGGTAACCAACTTGATTGTTTCGATAATTGTTAGCATTTTGATTTGGTGAAAAACCCGGTGGAGTCAATTGATTAGTGCGAGGAACTTGACCGTTTTGGTTATAAGTTCCCGCGGCCGCGAAGGCACTCGAAGTGTTACCACCGTTGGTAATGCACTCGGAATAATCGTGAGCTCCACCACAATACATACACGAAACCTCAACCGCTTTAATCGTAGCGGGAGCGGGTTGTTCACCAACTTTAAACTCAACTAACAAGCCTTTCACTATATCAAAAATTTTGTTCTCCAAATTAGCCTCGACTTGGCAAGCATCAACGGTGTATGACAAACTAGGTGAAGATGAAGACGAAGCCTTACGAACACTCGACGTGCTACGAGGACTATACACCTTAGACCTATTCTCAATAATTACCAATGCTTCCTCGACCGTCTTACACAAGAAATTACCACCCGCGGCGGCATTAAGATAATCACGCTCATGATCGTTCAAGCCATTGTAAAACGTGTCTATTTGATGCAAGTCGGAAAAACCATGATGAGGACATTCGTGCAACATTTCTTTAAACCTATTCCAAGCCGTTGAAAAACTCTCATTAAACTCTTGCGAAAACTTTGAAATCTCGTTTTTCAAGTGCGTAGTCTTAGAGGGCGGAAAAAATTGGTTCACGAATTTTGAAACGAGATCCTTCCACGTCAATATAGAATTGGGTGGCTCTTTCTCTAACCAAATTTTTGCGGGCCCCGCTAAGGAATACGGAAAAAGCATCATCTTAATCGAGTCGTTTGAGACGTCCTTAAACTTGCACGTGGCGGTGAGACGATTAAATTGGCGAATGTGGTTATGCGGGTTGTCCTTTTCGTCCCCTCGAAACTTGTTGTTTTGAATCATGGACAACAACCCCGTCTTAACCTCAAAATTCTCCGCAAGGATAGCGGGAATTACAATCGCTTCTCCATAACCCTCGGTGGGTGCTTGAAGCAACTCCATCATAGTTCGATTAGCCATGGGTGCTTCTTTCACTACAATGGGTTCGTCAATAGGAGAGTCCTCACTAGTAGGAGTGAGTGATTTGTTTCTTCGTTTACGAGCACGTCTAGCTTTAGAGCGAGTTTGCATAAACGTCACGTACAACGAGAAGGCGAGCAAAGAAGATTCTTTTTGGTATTTTTACTTTTTCAATTTTTTTTTTGTGGTTTTAGATTGTTTTTAACTTTTTTGGATTTTTTTTTGGAATGTATTAAGTAGACCAAAATCTACAAATCTCCTCACTAATCAAATCTCTTGATTAACGAAGCCTCAAGGAATGAAAACGAACACGTGAAGTGAACGCCTTCGATGACTTTAGAACGATGGTGGAACACCAAATCGTTCAAGAGGGTTTAATCAAATGAAACCAAGAAAATATATATGATACGTAATAATACTTTGGGCGGCAAAACCCTCGATTCACTCTCAAAATCAAATACGCACAAGCAAGCGGAGGAAACGAGGCGGCGCGAAGCACTTAAGAGCCTTTTTCCTTTAGGTCGTGAAATACAACCGCCTTATACCCACCTTATAGTTTGTATTATCAAAATCAAGCTTCACGAAAGTATTTATCTATTTTTGCCTTTTTCTTTGGTTTGAGATTCGAATACAATGATTGGGTAATGACCTCCCAAGTCAAGGTTGTGATTGCTCACGTATTTGGAGTACTTGTAAATTTATTGTTCTACGTATACAATATAGTAATAATATTCACACAAAAATCGAAAAACGATAATACGTATTAATAGAGTGCTATTAATACAATTACTATTATGGCTAATATAGAAAACAACAATGGTTCAACCAAAACACAACACGCCTCCCCGGCAGCGGCGCCAAATTGATGTTGGAGTTTTGCAACCCTTTAGGAAAAGAGAGCAATAAAATAGGGCAAGTGCACGACGATTTAGGAAAACCGTGCGTGAATGACCCTAAGTGAGTTCGTTCTCAAGGAGGCAAGTGCGTTGTGTTAAGAGTTGATTTATGATGTTTGTGATTATGATAATTGAAAAAGAAATGAGAAAGGAAAGAATTGACGGTTACGAAAACTAATTAAACTACGACGAAAAAGGCGTAAACGTAAAACCGTAGAAAATGACAAAAATAAAATTTTTCAACCCAAAAATTAATTATAAGCTAAAACAAGTCTAAAATAATATAAATAAGGAATAAAATCCAATAAAAATATTTTAAAACCTTTTATTAATTAAATATTCAATTTTAAATGCTAATTAAAGCCCTAAAATTAAATATAATTAATCAAAATGGCCAAAATATGATTTTATTGAACAAATAACTTACTTATATTATTTAACAACTAAAAAGTATTTTTTATGATTTTTAAATACTATTTTTCTATTTTTAAATTACTAAAAACTATTTTAAAATTAAAATAATTTAAAAAAAAATAATTAAATAATGTTAAAAATAATCTACCAATTTTAAAAATCCTATTTAACTCTAATGAACAGTAGAAAAATGAAAAATCTTAAAAAATATTAAATTTCTCACTAAATGACAAAACTAGATTAATTAAAACCCTAATTAACTTAAATTAATTCTAAAAATTTATAAAAAGATGAACAGTAATTAAATTTTAAACCAAAAACCTTAAAATATTATTCTAAGTTCAGAAAAATTGATTAAACTTAAAAATATTACTTTATGGCACTAAAAGACAAAAACAGAAACCTTAAAATTAATTAAAAATAGCTAAATAACCTAAAAATTACTAAATGAACAGTAAATAAAAATTTTATTAATCAGAAAAATCCTAAATTAAATAAGAAAAATAATGGCACTGGTTTCAAGGTCTAATTCCACTTTTTGGTCACTAAAGACAAAAAAATAAGAAAACAGATAGTGACATGTGATGGACTTTTGTCCTTTTGCTCAGCAGTGGTAACAAAGGCACTAGCAGTGGGAAAGGAGTTCCCACTGACAGTGTAAAATTTTGCTTTGATTTTCAATAAGCTTAGGAAAGCTTATCTTGATAGCTTTTTTTTTGGACAATAAGGCACCCTTATACTCTTTGGAGTATAAGGAGTCTGATAAGCACAAAAAACAAGCAGCCACTTAACAGGAATAAGCACAAATTAAGCTTAAAAGTTTCTGATAAAGCCAAAAGTAGTCTGATGAACAGTGGACACAATTTTCATGCACAAAACCGGATTTCAAGAGCCTTAAGCTTGCATACAAATCCACAATCTAGCATAAGACTGGTTCACAACTCTAAAACAACCTATCTCCTGACAATCTACCAACTTTGAAGGTCAAATCAACACAAAAATCATGAACAATAAGCAGTTTTCTGATTTAGCTATGTTTTACCCTTTTTAAGCATGCAAATGAGTTTAAACCTTACTCAAACTGAAACCCAAGGCCATATAACACTCACATATACCCTAGGTGATGTTTCTAGACAGGTTTTATCATGCAAACTTATCACAAATTCTTGCTGATTCCTTGACCCAAACACCCCTTAAAAATCCTAAATCAACTTTTTCCAAACTGAATCTACTCAAAACCAATCCAAACTGAAACAAAAGACTTGTAACATGCATATAACATCCAAGTCAAACAAATGCAAGTTCATAAACAGATTTTTAACAACTAACCAAAAAAAATCACATAACATGAAATTTTCAGAAACATTAAAAAAAAAAGAAAATGGGTAACAAGGGCTACCTTGTTGGGCTTACTTCCAAGCCCAACAGTGGCTGATAAGCCACCTCCTTACAAGCCCGGGCTTGTGCAGATCAAGTGATTGGGTTATTTTGAGAGCAAGTGACAAGAAAATGGGTAAAATTGGAACTTGAGTGATCTTTGCTTCCTGCACACCACAAACAACCAAAGAAGAAAGAACAAGCTACTAGTTGTTCAATAAGCTTGGTTTAATAAGCTTATTGAACAGCTTATAGCAGTAAGCTTAATTATAAGTTTCTGAAATTTTTTTTTGAAAACAAAAAAAAACTTTAAAGACAAAATTGAGGATTGTAAAACGGATTCAAACAAACTTGAAATGTAAATGCTTGGAAAAATAAATGGATCACAGTTTCAATGCAGGTTGAAGAAAACTTTTCATTAATTTAAATAAAGTAAAAATACATCAAAACTGGAACCAGAGCCTTCTCACAAGTTGAGAGGTCTCTTTATAGGGCTTATAGAACCCTCTAGAAATCAAAACCCTAAATGAGAAAATTCCTATCATACCCCTTGACGAATTTGAATTTTCAGTCAAGTTCTTGGTTAACATGTGATGGATCAGAGTACTTGAGGCCTCTTATTCGTTGGATTTGAGTGGAGGACAAGCAAACACATCTTGGCCTTTGGTTTGGTCAAGGAATCCTGGCAAATTTTGTATCCATGTGAAAACCCGTGACTCTTAGCTGGTGGGGAGGGAACAAGGTTGTGTGAGGTCGCAATCTGGGTGGACCATTGTGTTTGGTGAGCTGGAAATGATCAAAACCCCATATTAATTTAGTCTTAAGTTTAATAAATAAGTGGATTGTAACTGGGTTTTGGCTAGGGTTTATGTGATGAGGGTGGGTTAAACAGGTTTGTTTAATTCCATTTGGGTGGGTTAAATGTTTAAAAACGTGTTTACCACCCTTTTTGTAAATAAACAAGTAATATTAAGAAGGGTTCAAAAAGGGGTTTGTGATAGGGTCAACAAAAGGTTATGGACTGGTTGGTTTAGCTAGTGGACTGGCAGAGATGACGTGTCAGTGTTTAAGTGGAGGGTGAAGTTATGCTGTCTGGCCCAATTGCCCCCCCAAGGTTCTTTCTTTATCCACTTTGTATAAATTAGCCAAAACTTCCGTTTCCTTTGTTTTTTAACTTTCAGCACTTGTCATTTTTGGCACAATGTTTTTGTAAACTTGAAACAAGGACCATTTATGCAATTTCTTCTTTTTCCAAGGACTGATTTTGCCATATCTTCAAACTTCAAGGCTTTGACTTGTTGGTTGACTTCTTGGAGGACCATATTTGACAATTTAGATTTGATGAGGGACTAAATTTGCCAATTCTTCAAAGTTAAGGGTCCTTTTTGTAATTTTGACAAACTTTAGGGACCAAACTTGTAATTATGAAGATACAAGGGTATAAAGTGTCAATTCTTCAAATTTGAAGGACCAATCTTCAATATTCTTCAAATCTTCAAGGGTTTTCTTTGGAAAATTCCTTACTAGGGCTTGGTTCATCGTGCGGCTTCGTTTCCCGTGTTCGTTTTTGCGTGATTCTTGTGATCTTTTGTCATTTTCTCAATATCCGTACCTAAATTACACAAGCAACAAACACAAGCATATATTTGGGCATTTTGATGATTTTTAATGCATTTTAAGTCCAAAAAGAACGATGAGACCATGTATAAAAGCCGTCTCATCAGGCCTCTTTCAAGGTAAACATTTATTCAATCCTGACCCAAACAATATAGTCTATACAAGCCCACATGTGGGTGGACTATATAAACACCCTCCTAGCATGCTAGGAGGGGTTGGTTGTTCATTTTTCTTAATCTATTATTCTCTTAATTAACACACTTCTCTCTATTTTCTCTCTCTAAACTTCATCTCTTTTCTTCTATTTTTAATCTATTTTCTTAGATCTATCATGGTGAAGTGTTATATTTGGGTACAACAGGTAGAAACCAAGGCTGCAGAAATCGCTAGGCGTTAGTGAGGCGGTCGACGACCTTCAAGGCGGAATTCATCTAGGCGGCGCCTAGGCGGATTGGAATTTTATGCATATAAATATTATAAATAATATGTATGACATAAAAAATACTTCTAGTTCCAAATAATTCGAAGTTCTTGAAAAATATACAAATAAAACATAACAATTTAAGTGCTTAAAACTTCAAACGTGAACATATAATTTAATTGGTTCCAATTTCATACAAAAAACCCATTACTTTATGATTATAATCATTTGTTTATCTCTTATTTTAAGATGTTACGTTAAAATAAATATGGGCACTATATATTAGAAAGAAAACCCTTAATTTTTGGTAAAAAAATATTGAGTTTTTGTTGACTTTCTTTACTTTTTTGACCGCCTAGCTCCTAGGCGGAGTATGACCGCCTAGCGCCTAGGCGTCGCCTAGGCGGCCTCCTAGCCCTTGTTTTACAACATTGGTAGAAACCCAAAAACCCGTAAACCTAGTATTAAGGACTAAGTTCTTAGATGGTGTATATACCAGGGTCAAAGATAACGTCTTCGTTGTCATATGACAAACGAAACAACGATACTTCAAGCAAATTCCTAGAGGGAGCAAAGAACATAGATAAGAAGTGGAAGGATGAGATAAAGGGTGGGTCACAATAAGCTACACGAGGTAAACTCACACAAATTAATAGAAGATATTTTCCATTCATTACATCTGTGGGAGACCAAGATTTCCCTAAAAATGTGATTCCAGAATCAAATATCTCGTCCTCGGTGGAAAAGTGGGAGGACTCAAATGGGGCTTCCCCCACACTAACTCCACACACACCATCGTCAAAAGGAGTAGACAAGGTGGTATTAAACTCAACCAACGATGATCACGTAGAGAAAAGAGGCTCATCAATTAAACCACGTTTAAAATCATTTCCTTTTTCATCTTTTAAAAACTCATTATGAAAACCCGATTTTCCATTTATAAAGTCAAAAACATTAGGTTTCTCTAAAACATTGGTTAGCACACTAAAAAGCTTAGGTGCATCAAAATTAATAGGCACACTACTCGGATTAGGCGTTTCGAACTCGATGCTAGGCACGCTAAAGATTTTGAGGCTTAAGTCATGGGTGGGAGGGGGATAATAGATATTTTCAAAACGCGAATCAATGAAGAAAACATCCCCCTACGGGTCAACATAAAGGTCATGATCTGAAAGATCATTGATATCATCGATTTCCTCATCATAAATAGGTTTGTCAAACTAAGGTTTTTCAAAACCGTCCTTAATGATCTTTGAAACTCTCTCAAAAATATCATGATCCAATGCGAAATCGTCATTCTTTGGTGAGGATTGTTGATAAGGTAAATCCTCAAGAATGTGATTATCGACATTCTCAGTGGAGGAGTGTTTATTAGGTAACTCTTCGAGAATGGGATTGGTGGTCAAAGGAGAAGGTTCGTCATTATAAAAAGATGTTCCAACTGATCAAGTTCGGCATCAAGATCAACAAAATCTACCTCACTTGTAGGTGAAAGTGGAGACATAAGAGCAAGTTCTCTTTCAATTTGAGCTTCGATCTCGAGGTCAAACATGTAATAAACAGGAGAAAGTCTTTGGAGAAGACTTTTTACATGATGAATCCTTAGCCTCAATAGATATTGGGCTATGAGCAAAAGGCACTTTAATGATTGAAGTTTGGGTGTTGGGTAAGTCATCGTCCTTCGGAGGTGGTAATAATGCGTTCTCATTTAAACTTGTCATGATGGAACTAAATCCCAAATAAATCCCAAAATGATTTATACATACATTTTTGTAAACCTTTTTCAATAAGATATGCATACTCTTTGTCATTAAAATCATCATCATTAAAATCGTTCTTTTAAATTCTTTCAAAACAGTCATCAAGTCGTTTGTTTTCAAATAGAGAAAGATTGTTTCGAAAATCATTATTTTGAGAATCGTAGTTTTGTTTTGGTCAAGGGATTTATTCGTAAAAAATTTATCTTATCCTCCCCATATTCTAAAGTCAATTTCCCGCAAAAAAACATCGATTTGTGCTCGAGCCGTGGATAATAATGGCCTACTTAAGACGACTGGGAATTTAGGATCACACTCGTAGTCGGAAATAACTAAGTCCGTGGGAAACGTGAAATCTCCAACTTGATCATAAATATCTTTGGCTATGCAAATTGGTTTATCAAGTATACAATTTTCTAGCTCGATGGCCATGTTTGGAAAATTCACAATGGATTAGAAATCGGCCCGAATCTTCTTGTTTATTAGGCATGTCCTTTTTATGATTCCTTAGAAAACCTGCAGCACGAGTTTCTTCAATGTGCACTTTGTTCAAGTTGATAAAGCTCTCTTTTTGAACGTTGGATGGGATATGAGATACACGAGAGGGTTTAGAAGTAGAAGGAGAAATAGTAGATTTAGAAGAAAAAGAGTGTGTAATCTCATCCATGGTCGCCACCGTCTACCCTTCGACCTTGCGATATTGAGCTTGCGATAATCAATACAAACTCTCCACCCAGTAACGAGACGAGTGGGAATCAACTCGTTGTGTTCATTGGAAACAACGGTTATTCCGCCCTTCTTGGGCACACAATGGACGGGACTTACCCAAGGCGAATCCGAGATAGGGTAAATCAAGCCGGCATCAAGAAGTTTGATAACCTCTTGTTTGATGACGTCATGAATGTGAGGATTAACCCTTCTTTGGCTCTGGATTGCGGGTTTAAAGTCATCTTCCATGAGAATCTTGTGAGTACAAAAGTTTGGATCAATTCCGCGGATATCAGAAATTTTCCAAGCAATTCCCTTCTTATGATCTTTAAGCACGGCGATGAGGCGAGATTTCTCTTCTTCTTTCAAGTCCTTAGCAATGATGACGGGAGACTTCTTCTTATCTTCAAGGAACACGTACTCGAGATGGGACGGCAACTCCTTAAGTTCTAAATCCGGAGGATTTTCGATGGGAGGCGTATTCAAAGTCGGCACATCGATAGCAATAACCGTGGGAGATGGTGGAGAAAGATTGTCTTCTTTAAGAAGGTTCTCAATGAGGCGAAGATCTTCATCCCAATCGGTGGGAGAATTGTCATGGTCTAAGTTCACATCTCCCATGGTGGCTTCCAAATCTTTCCAAAGGAAATCACTTTCTCCAAATAGAGATAGTGATAAGTCAATAGAGGAAACGGTCTAAACATTGGGAAGAGAGGTAGGAATACTTTTACAAGCATCTTTGAAGTGTTCTTCACAAGCCTCATCAAGAACGTCAATACAATTAACACTCTCGTATGAATAAGGCTGTTTAGACAACTTGCCCATGTTGAAGACGATTTTATCGTCACCCACTCTCATGATAAGCTCACCAGCTTCAACATCGATGAGAGTGCGACCGGTCCTCAGCAATGGACGACCAACAATTAATGGCACACGAGGGTCCATATCGTAGTCAACGACAACGAAATCGGCAGGAAAAGTGAATTTGTCGACTCCTACAAAGACGTCTTCGGCTATCCCCACTGGATAAGCAACCGTACGGTTAGCCAATTCCAAAGTCATTTTGGTGGGGACTAGCTCAGGGAGAGATAATTGCTTCCAGACACTTAAAGGCATTAAGTTAATATTGGCACCTAGATCGTCTAGGGCCATGCAATTCTCTACTCCCGGGAAGTTACAAGGGATTAAGAAACGACCCGGATCACCAAGCTTGGTTGGCAATTTCCTTAAGAGCACTGCAGAGCAATTCTCATTAAGTTGGGTGATAGCAATATCAAGAAGCTTCTCCTTGTCGCTGAGAAGATCTTTGAACATTTTCGCGAACTTAGGCATGTGAGTGAGAGCCTCAGCAAAGGAGATGTTAAAATTCAATTGTTTAAACATTTTGAGAAAGTTCGAAACCTGAATATCATCCTTGCTTTTGAGCTTATCTTTCCTCAACCTAGATGGATAAGGTATATCGGAAGGAGAGGAAGGCTTTGGGATCGAAGGATCACTCACATCCTTGGGTGGAGGAGGGGTAGAAGTAAGAGGTGGAGAAATTGGGGAAGTAGAAGGATTAGGAATAGGAGCAGGTGACTCGTTCTCCTGAGTCACAATCACCGGTGGAGGTATAGGAAGCTCGGGTTCCTTGGTACCTTTGCCACTGCGAGTGGTGATTGATTTCATCTCCCCTCTTGGATTCGCAACGGTGTTACTCGGAAGAGTACCTGAAGAAGAGGGTTGATTACCTTGGAAGAAACTAGCCATCATGTTTTTTAAGTCATTCGTTTGACTATCCAAAGTGTTTCTCATATCAGCTCTCAGATCGTTCCCTTGTTTCACCAGGTCTGCTTTCAAGTTGAGCACTTCCCGCTGAAGATTTCCCACGATCACATCGTTAGTCCTCATGTAGGTTTCCACTTCTTGGTGTAAAGCGGTGGGTTGGTTGGGAGGAGCATTGTATGCGGGTGGTGGATAAGCAGGTTGCTAGTAAACTTGGTTGTTTCTTTGAGGTGGATGTTGTTGTTTGTGAGGTGGTATGTATGGTCCACGAGATTGTTGTTGTTGTTGAGAAGGGCGGTTGAGGTTTTGTTGTTGGTTTGGATTGTTAGGAGTAAAACCGGGTGGTGAGAGATAGTTGTTCGAACGGTAGCTAAGCAGGTTGCAGTCACCTTGAGGACGAGCTTGATAAGCGGGTTGAGGATAGGTGCCATATGCTGCATTCACATTCTCAGAAGGGTAGTCTTGGGTGGCGGTAGAAGTGGTGTACGAGTGAGGACCCCCGCATATTTCACATGGTTGGCTGACAGCTGATGTAGAGTTTTTGTACCCTTTAGGAAAAGGATGACAAATAGTGGAAGTATTAAGTGTCGGTTTAGGAAAACCGAGCACTAATGACCAAGCAAGTTCGTTTCCCAAGGAGGCAAGTGCGTTGTGTTAAGAGTTGATATATGATGTTTGTGATTATGAACAAGAAGAAAAGAAATAAGAAAGGAAAGAAAAGACGGTTACGATTACGAATTAAACTACGACGAAAAAGACGAACACGTAAAGTCGTAAATAGTGACAAAATTAAAATTTTAACCTAAAAATTCCTAAAAATTACTAAAAACCCACAATAAAATTCTAAGAGTTTACAAAAAATCCAAACTTGCTAAAACCTTTTAAGTAATTTAATAATGACTTTTTAATGCTAATTAAAGCCCTAAAAATAACTTTTAAATATTAAAAAGCCCTAAACAAGATTTAATAGTTTGTAAATCTCAAAAATGACCTAAATAAGCTAAAAACTATTTTTAAAAATTTTAAAACCAAATTAAACTATTTTTAAACTCCTAAAAACTATTAAAATCTATTAAATCTTAAATTAATTCTAAAAATTAATTGAAAAGCCTAAAAATTAATTGGAAAGTGAAAAAGTTCCTAATTTAATGTCTAGAATCTAGGAAAAATGAAAAAAAGTTAAAAATAAAACTTTGAATTTTTATGAATAAAATAATATTAAAATATTCCAAAAAATAAAAAGTTCAAAAATAAATTCTAAAAAATTCTCAAAAATCCTAAATATTCTAACTAAGATAAAAAAGTAAATTAAAGCTCCTAAAACCTCTTAATTAATTTTATATTAATTTTTAAAGTTTAATAAAAAACCTAAAATCAAATAAAATTAAAAATTAAAGTTTTTGAAAACTTTATGATATGTAAACCTCAAAAATATAAATTAAAACTTAAAAACTATTTTTTTGGATTTTTTAATTACTGTTTACTATTTTTTAATTACTTTCTAAATTTTAATCTAAAAATAATCCTAATAATTAATTAAATAATGGGAAAAATAATGTTTTTAAACAGAAAAATCCGAAATACTAATATAAACCTAAGAAAAATGAGCTAAGCTAAATAAGCTTATTAAATAAGCTGGAAAAATGGAAATAAGTTACGGCTTATTTAAATAAGCCAAAACCAAAATCAAGTTAAGTAAATAATGAAATGAAGTCTTAACGTAAAAACTCATCTAGATCACTGGTTAACACGTTTACTCCCCCAACGAGGGGTCGCGTGTTCGAGTCCAGGCAGGGTGAAGTTTTTACAAAAAAATTTTTTTTTTTCTTTTAAAACTTAATCAGTAACTTATCTAAGCTTAAAAACACAAATCCAAAACCACTTTTAATCAAGATTAAGCAAACTGAAAGCAAAAACGTGACCAGTTCATTTGTTCTTTCTGATGAACACAAGTGAAAGTTTACACTTGTGCAATGAGTCCAAGAGGAGCTTGGACTTTGGATTTTTGGTGGTGTTTTTGGAACAAGCAGGGCACCCTTGTACTCAGTTGAGTACAAGGAGTCAAAAACAAGCACAATTCAAGCAAGTTCAAACCAAATCCAAACACAAAAATGCATAAACAGGCAATTTAAGGTTGCTGTTATACCCTTATGGGTCTGGTGGCCTTTTTAGCTAAATTACATGCACATTTGTGAGATTCAAAGGCTCAGATTTAGCACACAAACACACAAACTAGCAACCAATCAGACTTCAATCCCTAAACATCCTAACTTCTAACAGATTTCCAGAATTCAAGCTCAAAATTACCAAAACTTAAGCAGAAAATGACTAAGCAGATTTTTAGCTATCCTTTTCAACTTTTTCTTACACAACTTGCTTTTAATCTATTTCAAACTTGTAACTAAACACACTAGACACCTAACTCTACCCTAATTAGCACATCTAAACAGCTTACACTGCACAAATCTCTCACAAATACACTATAAAACTTAAATCCAAACACCCCTTTATAAATTTTAAAACAAATTTTTCACTTCAAATCTACTTCAAACTTCACCAAACTGATTAAAAACAGTGCTAGCATGCATATGAGAGCATAATAACTCAATTCAAAACAACTTATCATGCAATACAACAACTTGCACAAAATTCACATAAAACTTCACTTTTCTGAAAATTTCAAAAAGGAAAAAGATTTTTACCTTAGAGCCCTGCATCCAGGGCTCTTTGTGACAACTTTGTCACCTCCTTATAGACCCGGGTCTATGCAGATCTTTGGTCAAACAATAAACAGGAAGAAGAGAAATGAGTGGTGGTCACTGTTGACTCACACACCTCAATGCCTTCTAAATGAAATGGCTTTAGGATCCTGCTAAGAGAAGAGAAAAGCACAATCTTTCTCTATCACACAACAAATAAGCCACAAACAAGCTTATCAATTAAGCTGACTTTGGCTTATTTGAGAATAAAAATGAAACTGATATATATTTTTTTTTACTTAGAAACTTTTTCTCCAAACCAAATCAACAAAAACTTTACTCTTCACATAAGCTTGATAATCAATTGGATTATCAGGCTTATGATATTTAGCTTAAAGCTTTTGGACAGTTTTAAAAACTTAACAAATTTAGTAACCAACTGAACTTAAAACTTGAAAATTAAACTTGGAAATGTAAATTGCATAAATGTAAATGTGGTCCTTTTTGCTTCTCATCAACAATACAACACCATTTTCATTTCATAAGAAAAGTGGATTTACAGGTTTGTGACAAAACGGAGAAAAAAAGAACAACCAAACTGCTAAGCCCTACATGCCTTTAAATAGGCTTACAATCTTTCTAGAAAGCTGAAAACAAAAGCTAAACCCTAATGTATGATCTTCCTTCTTTGCCCTTTGAAGATGCTCAGTATATGCTTATAAGATGCTCAATTTGAATTCGTCCCATGTGAATTTCTTGGAGTTTTGTGTATGCCAGCAGGTACAAGTGATCATGGACGTATATCATAACCTTTGGGAACACGAAATCAACTAGGGGCGTTGATTTGCTGTCATGCCTTGTCTTCTTGTCAAAAACGTGAGTAGAGTCATGTGGGTGGGGTCATGGGGTGAGAGTGATGGGATTTTGGGAGTAGGGTTTGGATGAGAGTGACATGAATCGTGTTTCTGGATGAATTTGTCACAAACCCCTTTGGTTTAGGGTTTGGATTAAGTTAGGGTTTATGGGATTAAATGTGGGAGAAGGGTTGTTTTAATCCGGATGGGTGATTAAGGATTTTTAAAAAATGTGTTTACCCCTAAATTTTTGAATTAAACAAAGTTTAATAAAAAAGATGTAAGTGGAAACCTGACGTGGGTGTGGGGTGCGTTGTGATTGGCTAAGGGGAGTGGAGTGGGTGAGGTGGCGTTGTGGGAGTGGTGGGGATTAGTTTGCTGTCTGGACGATTTTAGTCCCCCAAGTCCCATGGTGTATTCAAGTTGTAATAACCAGCTCCAAACTTTACTTCCTTTGAAATAACTTTCAAACACTTGTCATTTTTGGCATGTTGATATTCAAAACTTTTCATAAGGACTTCCTTTGCACATTTGGATATCTTCAAGGGCCATTTATGTAATGTCTTCAAATTTCAAGGTCTTTGACTTGTTTGTTGACTTCTTGGAGGACCATTATTGACAATTTAGTTTTGATGAGGGACTAAAATTGCCAATTCTTCAAAGTTAAGGGTCCTTTTTGTAATTTTGACAAACTTTAGGGACCAAACTTGTAATTATGAAGATACAAGGGTATAAAGTGTCAATTCTTCAAACTTGGAGGACCAATCTTCAATATTCTTCAAATCTTCAAGGGTTTTCTTTGGAAAATTCTTCATTAGGGCTTGGTTCATCGTGCGGCTTCGTTTCCCGTGTTCGTTTTTGCATGATTCTTGTGATCTTTTGTCGTTTTCTCAATATCCGTACCTAAAATACACAAGCAACAAACACAAGCATATATTTGGGTATTTTGATGATATTTAATGCATTTTAAGTCCAAAAAGAACGATGAGACCATGTATAAAAGCAGTCTCATCACTCCCCCATACTAAACCATTGCCGTGCCCTCACGCAATGCTAGAATAAAGTATCGTAGCATCTCCAAAATTCATTTTTATTCACTTTATTGGAATGATAAACTAGCTATACTACTACTATTACTACTACTTGTGTTATAGACATAATGTATGATTTTCATCGCAAAATGGGACGTTTAGGTTCATAGAATAAGAACACGTGAATGCTTCGTTAGAAATAATTTCATCGTCCTCGATTTTCACTTCAATTCCATGCTAAGCGTGCAACGAGATCATTGTCATTATAAGTTAGTAATGCTAACACTACTCATATGCCCTAATCACGTACTTATTCTCCCATTATTCCTAAGTTGTATCTCTTATATTTTATTTTGTCTTGAATGATCACGAGGATACATCATTTGACTTATGCGATAATAGAGATTTAGGTCTAAAAATAGAGTCCTAACGGTGTAACTAAGACCATCAAATCAATAACCCCTCCTAATAGACAACGATGTTAAAAAATTAAGTTGACAAGAAGAATCGATAAACACGGTTTTATAACGGTTTTGAACATGAGACTTATTACCAAGACTTTTATACGCCCCCTAACGGAAGGGCCTTATTATCTTTGGTTTACCTCCATCTTTTATTCAACTTCGCCATGAAGCTTTTATTATGACTTCGGTCTTGCCTTGCCTTTTATTATCCGCCTCATCGGTGGTTTTATTAGCCAAAGACGTATATCCTCACGCTAAAGCGAATTTTGGATCTTTAAAGCTTCGAAGATTAAGGCTTGATTCACTTTCAATTTTTGCATAGATTTTAGGCCTTGTGGGGCTTCAAATTGTTTGCTAGATTTAGGTGAGCACTTGAAATCTTATTATTAGGTGAAGCTTTCGATTATTAGGGTGCCAAGACTTCAAAACCGTGACGCTGGCGATATCTTAATGTCTTCCCAATTTAATTACACGGAAGCTACTAGAAAAGACTAGAAACCCAACAATCCTAACTAAACCGCTAAGTCAATATTTATTAAGCAAAAAATATTTACATGCGAAGGGAAAATAAGCAAACAACGAGAACACATGAGTTTTTGAAAGAATACGAGTACTCTACATTTAGCATAGTAACTTATAATTAACTCTATCATTTCTCATCCTCATTTAAGAGACTTAGCCTAATGTGAAGTTAAGGAATCAACGCTAAGTGCTCAACACGCACGGTCGAGTCAAAAATTACTCTTATTCTCGCCATCGGAAAATCTACATTCGTGTCTTCAAACACTTATAAAACATGAAAAATTTTAAAATTTGGCCATTTTTAGCCTTATTTTGCAGCAAAACGATAAACAAAAAGATAAACTTTGGAAAGCGTGAAGGTTTGGCAAGGCAAGTATCTATTCACCCCCCCCATACTAAAGTTAAACATTGTCCTCAATGTTTCGAGTCTAGGGGTGCAAACACCCCCATACTAGAGACGTAGTCGAATGCCTAATCTAGCATGGAAAGGGTGTAACCATTAAATTTAAAGCGGTTTATGAAGTGTGCTATAAACCTAAGGTTAGAACATCAAAAGGATATATCATGGATATTGAGAAATGTCTCCAAAGCAAACGATCGAGTGCTCCCATAAAACGAACACGAGAGGCTCCAATCGTGAAGATCATGATCTAAAAACCACATATCACAAACAACCACGAAACAAAGTGATGAGACTGCTTTTATACATGGTCTCATCGTCCAAAACGGCCTTAAATTGCATAAAATATCATAAAATATGCCAAATATATGCTCGTGTTTGTTACTTGTGTATTTTTAGGTACGGATATTGAGGAATTGGCAAAAGATCACAAGAATCAATCAAAAACGAACACGGGAAACGAAGTCGCACAATGAACCGGGCCCAAGTTTGGAATTTTGCAAAATGACCCTTGAAGAATTGAAGATTGACAAAAATGGTCCCTCATCTTTGAAGAACTTGTCACAATTGACCCTCCAAATGTCAAATGTACAAGTATGATCCTTTATGTTTGAAGATTGTACAAGATCAGTCCCTGAAATTTGAAGAATATACAAAAGAAACCCTTTGATTAAGCTTTGGAAGTAATTGTGCCAAAAGTGACAACTTGCCAAAAGTTGTCACTTGTTATTTGGGCGCTGATAGGGTTTTAATACAAAGTGGAAAGAATGTGATAACTTGGGGACCATATTTGCCAGACAACCAAACAGCCCACAACCTATCATTCTGCCACATCACCCACCACCACCAATCATAACCCTCCACTTCACAAATTGCCTCCACGTCACACTCCACTTAGTTTTTTAAATTAAACTGATTAAATCTAATCAGTTAATTATGGAGGCAAACATATTATTTAAATCCCATTAAACCCCAAACGAATCAAAACCCCTTCCTGCTACTCCCTTAATCCCATAAACCCTAATCTCCAAATTATTCAAAACAAAGGGTTTTTACCCCTTATTATCCAGATGGGTAATTCACTTTACCCTCATCCTATCCCACTCAAAACCCCTTTCCCCAACACAACCATGTGAGCAGTAGGACCCTCCCCTGCCCATCGTTTTCACACTAAAACCCTAAACCCGACCAAATGGACGACTCAGATGATCCCCTTGGTCCCCAAGCACATTTAAACGACCATGATCACTTCTTAACAGCTGGAATGTCACTCTCCATCACATGGGCACAATTTGACCACTTTGAAGACCAAGACTCAAGGGCACTTTGGAGATTTCAGTTAGCTAGGGTTTTAGTTCTAGTATTTTCCATTGCATTGTATAAATAGGAGTCGTATGTGACCCTATTTCTCTTGTTCCAGTTTCTTAGCAATTTTCACTTGTAATTCCTTTTTAAGAAATTAAAAGTTTGGTGTTTGATAAATCAAGTGTAATTCCTTTTTATTGTTTTTAAAAGTTGTGTATTGTGAAAAGGCTAAGGATTCTGAGTTCCATTTTCATATTGGTTAACTAATTTTGAGTTCCAAAATTAGTTAAGGTTTTTAAAAAATTTTGTTCAACTCTTAATCTAACACCTTGGAAGTGAAAGTGGAAAAGGTGGGAGATTTGTGAGTTTGAATTGTTTTTTAAACGTGTTTGAGAGTTTGTGGAAGGTTTTGTGAAAGTTTTTAAGGAAAGAAAAGTATATCAGAATATATACCTTGTTCTTGTTTTTCTTTTGTTTTTGAATTTTCAGGTTTGATTGTTTGTTGATTTAGTTCAGCACCAACCCCAGTTGGTAAGGAGGTGGTATTGCAACCACAAAGAACCCTGGATGTGGGGTTCTTAGGTAAAAACTCTCTTCCCTTTTGAAAATTTCAGAAAAGTGTGGTTTATGTGATTTGCATGAAAGGTGCTTAAATGTTGTTTGATTTGGTTTGTATTGGGTTGTTGTGTTATGATATGCATGTTAGAGGTTAATTGAATCAGATTGGTTAAGTTTTAAAGTGATTTTGTTTGAAAAATTTGGTTTTCAAAGTTTTAAAGGGGTGTTTGGATCTGCTTTTTATTTGATGATCTTGAAGGATTGTGAGAAGTAAAACGGCTTAGAGTTGTTCAATAGGAGTGAGATAGGTTATTTGTTAGTTGTGCTTCATTTTGGTGCAAGTTTTTAGCTAATTTGTGTGTTTTAAAAGGATAATAAGTTGAAAATTTGCATAATCATACTTTCTGCTTATTTTGTTCTTATTTGTGCTTCAATCTTTTGAAATCTGATAAGAGATGAATCATTGTGAGATTGTAATATGTTCTCATGTTATGTGGTAAGTGAGTATGCAAATTGTTAGCCTTTGAAACTCATTTTGAGTGCTTGCTGTTAGCAAAAAGGTCACCAGGCCCCTAGAAAGACCTCAGCAACCCCCATTGCTTGATCCATGCTTGTGTATGATACTTGGAGTGTTTGATTTGCTTGTTTTCTGCTTATTGTGACTCCCTACACTCAGAAAGAGTGTAGGGGTGCCCTTTGTTCCAACAAATCACCACAAACAAAGAAAACAACCAAGCCCTCTTGGTTGTCACTTATTCATCAGAAAGTGCACAAGACCTGGGCACGTTTTGCCATTTATCTGCCTTAATCCTTGGTTAAATTAGTTTGTTTTTGTGAATTTGTGTTCATTAAAGTTACTGGAATCAAGTTTTTTAAAAAAAAAAAAAAAATATAAACTCCAAAAAGGACGTGGCCAGGACTCGAACCTGCGCCACTCCTCTCACAACACATACAAGTTACCATTGCGCCCTAGGGACTTTGACTGATAGATTTGGTTTTGAATTATATTTAAGGGCGTTTTCATTTGGGCTTATTTAAATAAGCCGTGGCTTATTGTTTATTTTCCAGCTTATTTAGTAAGCTTTTTAGCTTCTTTCCATTTTTCCTAGGTTTTAAATAGAATTTAGGATTTTTCTGATTAAAAGTTTTATTTTTCCTTTTATTTAATTAATTTCTAGGATTATTTCTATTTTTAAATTTAGAAAGTCTATAAAAAATAATAAACAGTAGTATAAAAATACAAAAAAATAGTTTTTAGGTTTTAATTTGTATTTTTGAGGTTTACATATAAAAAAGTTTTCAAAAACTTTAATTTTTGATTTTATTTAATTTTAGGGTTTTTTGGCAACTTTAAAAATTAATGTAAAATTAACTAAAAGGTTTTAGGAACTTTTGTTTACATTTTCTTCTTAGTTAGAATATTTAGGATTTTTGAGAATTTTTTAGAATTTATTTAAGAATTTTTAATTTTTTTAAAATATTTTAATATTATTTTATTCATTAAAATAAAAAGTTTTATTTTTAACTTTTTTTCATTTTTCCTAGATTCTAGACATTAAAATAGGACCTTTGTCACTTTCCATTTAATTTTTAGGCTTTTCAATTAATTTTTAGAATTAATTTAAGATTTAATAGATTTTAATAGTTTTTAGGAGTTTAAAAATAGCTTAATTTGGTTTTAAAATTTTTAAAAATAGTTTTCAGTTTAATTAGGTCATTTTTGAGGTTTACAAACTATAAAATCTTGTTTAGGGCTTTTTAACATTTAAAAGTGATTTTTAGGGCTTTAATTAGCATTAAAAAGTCATTATTAAATTAATTAAAAGGTTTTGGCAAGTTTGGATTTTTTGTAAACTCTTAGAATATTATTTGGGATTTTTAGTAATTTTTAGGAATTTTTAGATTAAAATTTTAAATTTTGCACTTTTTACGTTTCTACGTCGTAACTTTCTAGTAGTGTTTTCGCCTTATTTTTCTATTTTTTTCGTCTTCGTCATTTTCTCTTCTTTTCTTCTCATTAATAATCAAAAACATAATCAATCATTCATTACACAACACACGTGCCTCCTTGGGAAACGAACTTGGACTTCATTTGGGTCATTAGTGCTCGGTTTTCCTAAACCGACACTTAATACTACCACTATTTTACCTCCTTTTCCTAAAGGTGTGTAAAAACATTACATCACAAAGGTTGGAAGGGCACGAATCCCCACATGTAAGCTACATTAGACTAAGAAAGTGATAATATGTACATAGGATAAGCATGGGACTCCCCCACGAGGCACCTCGTTTTTGATTACCGAGTCATGAGCTCGACTCGATCCCCTCAATACTAATTATCATTGGGGAAAGTGACTTGGTCGAGGTAGTTTAAGGATGGAACTTCCCCGCCAAAGTAGTGCTTCAACCTATGTCCATTCACCTTGAAGTTAGGACCATCATCTTGAGCTAGCTCTATGGTCCCATACGGAAATACTTGAGTCACGGTGAATGGACCGGACCAACGGGATTTCAATTTACCAGAAAATATTTTCAATCTTGAATTAAAAAGTAAAACTTGATCCCCAATGTTAAAAACCCGGTTTTTAATTTTTGAATCATGCAACTTTTTAGTTTTCTCTTTATAAATCAATGAATTTTCATAAGCAATGTCTCTCAATTCATCCAATTCATTTAATTGCATTTTCCGGTGTTTTCCTGCGGTCTCTATGTCATCATTACAATGCTTTAGGGCCCAATAAGCCTTGTGTTCTAACTCGATAGGCAAATGACAATTCTTTCCTTACACAAGCTTATAGGGAGTGCACCCCATGGGTGTCTTATGAGCGGTCCTAAAGGCCCATAAAGCATCGTCTAACTTATCCGACCAAGATTGTCGGTTTTCCCTCACGGATCTCTCCAAAATCCTCTTCAAAGCTCGGTTTGAAACCTCGACTTGCCCACTCGTTTGTGGGTGATAAGCCGTAGAAAGACGATGTGTAACCCCATATTTCCTTAGAACCCTTTCAAATTGGTCATTACAAAAATGGGTTCCATGATCGCTTATGATAGCACGAGGGGTTCCAAACCTAGCAAACAAACTTTTCAAGAACTTACCTACCACACGAGCATCATTGGTGGGCAAGGCCTTCGCCTCCACCCACTTAGAAAGGTAGTCAACCGCAACGAGAATGTACTTATTACCACGAGATGATGGGAACGGCCCCATAAAGTCTATGCCCCAAACGTCAAAGATCTCATATACTTGAATGATATTTTGTGGCATTTCATCTTTTTGTGAGGCTTTTCCTTGTCGTTGGCATGCATCACACGACTTCACAAGATCTTGTGCATCTCGGTAAATAGTAGGCCAAAAGAAGCCGGCATCAAACACCTTTTTAGCCGTGAGATTAGCACCGTGGTGACCACCCGTGGGTCCCTCATGGCAAGCTCTAAGGATGTTAGAAGCTTCGGTGCCAAATACACAACGGCGGATGATTTGATCCGCACAAGTTCGAAACAAGTAAGGGTCGTTCCAAAAATAGAACTTGACATCACGAAAGAATTTTCGTTTTTCTTGAGTTGTCATACCCTTAATGATGAAGTTACCCGCATGGTAATTTGCAAAATCCGCAAACCATGGGGTAGAAGAATCAAGTTTGGAATTCACTACGCCAAGTGTCTCGAGCGGAAATGTTTCGGTGATTTCCTTGGGCTCGTAAACACTTTGGTGAGGATCTTCCAAACGAGAGAGATGATCGGCCGCTAGATTCTCGGCTCCTTTTTTGTCAACGATTTTGTGATCAAATTCTTGAAGGAGGAGAATCCAACGAAGTAATCTCGGCTTTGCATCTTGTTTAGCCATGAGATACTTGATAGCCGAATGGTCCGTATACACTATGCATTTTGTCAAGACGAGATAAGGTCGGAATTTCTCAAATGCATACACCACGGCAAGGAACTCCTTTTCCGTTGTAGTGTATTTAAGTTGAGCCTCGGTCATCGTCTTGCTAGCATAGTGAATAGGCAAGAAGTGCTTATCATGACGTTCCCCCAAAACGGCCCCTATAGCGTAATCACTAGCATCACACATAAGCTCAAAGGGGAGGTTCCAATTGGGAGCAACAAGAATGGGAGCTTCGGTAAGTTTCCTCTTAAGGATCTCAAAGGCTCGTACACAATCTTCGTCAAAGACAAAATGTGCCTCTTTTTCAAGAAGATGTGTAATGGGTCGAGAAATCTTCGAGAAATCCTTGATGAATCGTCGATAAAAGCCGGCGTGGCCTAGGAAACTCCTAACTCCCTTGACGGTTTTGGGATGAGGTAATTTGGCGATGACGTCTACCTTAGCTTGATCTACCTCAATCCCCGCTTTCGAGACCTTGTGCCCTAAGACGATTCCACTTTTAACCATAAAATGACACTTTTCCCAATTGAGCACAAGGTTGGTTTCCTCACAACGTTTTAACATTCTCTCAAGGTTCGACAAACATGAAGTAAAGGAATCACCAAACACGGAAAAGTCATCCATGAAGACTTCCATCGTCTTCTCGATCATATCATGAAAAATAGCCATCATGCATCGTTGAAAAGTTCCCGGTGCATTGCAAAGTCCGAATGGCATTCTACGATAGGCAAACGTTCCATATGGACACGTAAACGTAGTTTTTTCTTGATCACGAGGATCGATGGGAATTTGGAAGTAACCGGAAAAACCATCTAAAAAGCAATAGAAATCGTTTCCCGCAAGATGCTCCAACATTTGGTCCATGAAGGGCAAGGGAAAATGGTCTTTTCGAGTGGCTTCATTCAACTTACGATAGTCAATGCACACTCTCCATCCGGTCACGAGTCTAGTGGGAATCAAATCGTTGGCATCGTTTGGCACAACGGTCATCCCTCCCTTTTTAGGGACACAATGAAAAGGACTCACCCAAGGGCTATCAGAAATAGGGTAAATCATTCCCGTGTCAAGGAGTTTAAGGACCTCCTTTTTGATGACGTCGTGAATTTTGGGGTTCACCCTCCTTTGACTTTGGATTGTTGGCTTGAAATCCTCCTCCATTAAGATTTTGTGTGTACAAAATTTGGGATCGATCCCCTTAATGTCGGATAACTTCCACGCAATCGCCCCTTTGTGATCCTTAAGAACATAGACAAGTGCGGTTTTTTCATCATTCGAAAGTTCCTTCGCAATAATAACCGGCAACTTGTCGTCCTCCTCCAAATAGACATATTCGAGGTGAGGAGGTAAATCTTTCAACTCAAGGATAGGTGGTTCCTCAAGTGAAGATTTGGGCTCGATACTCATAACCTCCTCGGGTGGAGGCAATGGGAAATCGTTGAGAAAATCCTTGATAATCGAGAAGTCCTCATCGTTGTCGAGGTCTTCGTCACAAGTACGTGGAACATCGAATTCTTCCAACGTAAAACCACCACCTTCGAAAGGAGTGAAGGTTGGTGTCGAATTATCAAGAATTGGATCTAACATAGTGGGATTGCCACTAGTTTCTTCATCACCAAACCCTAAAACTTCTTGTGAAAATTCCTCGCAAACTACGTCGATCATATCAACGAGGTTTATGATAGCAACGGAATAAACATGAGAAAGTTGAGAATTTTGAGTTGCGTTTATAACAAGTTCCTCGTCGTTGAAACGTAAGGTGATCTTTCTAGCATGCACATCAATTAAAGCCATAGACGTATCTAAAAACGAACGACCTAAAATAAGAGGAACTTGAGGATCTGTGGGGATGTCAACAACAATAAAGTCTACGGGATAGTAGAACTTCCCCACTTTCACAAAAACGTCTTCCGCCAAACCACATGCAAGAATCGTGGAATGGTCGGCCAACTCAATAGACATTCGTGAAGGAGTAAGATTAGGAAGATTGAGCGACTTGAAGATTGTAAGTGGCATCAAGTTAATGCTAGCACCAAGATCGGCCAAGGCATAGCATTCTTCCATATCTTGAATTGCACAAGGGATCAAAAATTTACCGGGATCACCGACTTTTTGAGGTATGCGATTAAGATAAACCGACGAACAACTAGACATTTGGTGCAATTTCTCCTTGTTGTTCAACATACTCTTAAAGTTAGCGGCAAATCGAGGCATCATGACCAAAGAATCGGCGAAACTCACATTAAAGTGCAAATCACGAAACATTTTCATAAAAAGCTCGAATTGGTAGTTGTCGCGCTCTTGTCGTTTCTCCTTCCTAAGTCTCGATGGGTAAGGCAAGGGTGGTGTGGGTTGGGGCATAGGCATAGCCTTTGGAATCTCGGGTTCCAATATGGGTGATGGGTCAACCGTAGGTGTGGCATGAGCGGTACTTTGTGGGATTGAAATATGCTCCTTTTCAACCACCACCTCGGGTTCTTCCTCAATTTCCTCCACCGTTGGAGTAATTGGTTGAGGAGTCGGTTCTTTAAGGGTCTTACCACTTCGTGTGGTAATCACTTTCATCTCTCCCTTCGGGTTTGAAACGGTGTTACTAGGCAAACTACCCGAAGTAGAGGCTTTGTTCCCCATGACGGCTTCTAAAATTGCATTAAGCTTAGCATCTTGACTATTAAACTTCAAATCTTGGCTAGCGGCTTTTTGGTCAATTCTTTGTTCAAGCCTAGCATGACTTTGCTCTATCTTGTTGTTTTGACCTCGAATTTGGTTAGCAAAATCATTTTTCAATTCATTTCTCATGGCTAGATTTTCCTTAATAAAATTAGCTAACTCCTTTGCGTTCTTAGCCGTGTCCCTAGCTTGAGTAGCCATTTGCTCTTGAATGTTTTCCAAAATCTTATCATTTGAAGTAGCGTAATTCAAAAAGTCCATTGGAAGTTCTTTAGTATTTTGAAGACCTTGACTCGTGTTTTGAAAATTACGGTTTTGATTTTGATTTGGCAATTGGCTACTACTACTCCCTTGATTCCCATAGTTGTTATTACCCTTATAATTGTTCCTTTGATTGCTTTGGTAACCAACTTGATTGTTTCGATAATTGTTAGCATTTTGATTTGGTGAAAAACCCGGTGGAGTCAATTGATTAGTGCGAGGAACTTGACCGTTTTGGTTATAAGTTCCCGCGGCCGCAAAGGCACTCGAAGTGTTACCACCGTTGGTAATGCACTCGGAATAATCGTGAGCTCCACCACAATACATACACGAAACCTCAACCGCTTTAATCGTAGCGGGAGCGGGTTGTTCACCAACTTTAAACTCAACTAACAAGCCTTTCACTATATCAAAAATTTTGTTTTCCAAATTAGCCTCGACTTGGCAAGCATCAACGGTGTGTGACAAACTAGGTGAAGATGAAGACGAAGCCTTACGAACACTCGACGTTCTACGAGGACTATACACCTTAGACCTATTCTCAATGATTAACAATGCTTCCTCGACCGTCTTACACAAAAAATTACCACCCGCGGCGGCATTAAGATAATCACGCTCATGATCGTTCAAGCCATTGTAAAACGTGTCTATTTGATGCAAGTCGGAAAAACCATGATGAGGACATTCGTGCAACATTTCCTTAAACCTATTCCAAGCCGTTGAAAAACTCTCATTATACTCTTGTGAAAACTTTGAAATCTCGTTTTTCAAGTGCGTAGTCTTAGAGGGCGGAAAAAATTGGTTCACGAATTTTGAAACGAGATCCTTCCACGTCAATATAGAATTGGGTGGCTCTTTCTCTAACCAAATTTTTGCGGGCCCCGCTAAGGAATACGGAAAAAGCATCATCTTAATCGAGTCGTTTGAAACATCCTTAAACTTGCACGTGGCGGTGAGACGATTAAATTGGCGAATGTGGTTATGAGGGTTGTCCTTTTCGTCCCCTCGAAACTTGTTGTTTTGAATCATGGACAACAAACCCGTCTTAACCTCAAAATTCTCCGCAAGGATAGCGGGAATCACAATCGCTTCTCCATAACCCTCGGTGGGTGCTTGAAGCAACTCCATCATAGTTCGATTAGCCATGGGTGCTTCTTTCACTACAATGGGTTCGTCAATAGGAGAGTCCTCACTAGTAGGAGTGAGTGATTTGTTTCTTCGTTTACGAGCACGTCTTGCTTTAGAGCGAGTTTGCATAAACGTCACGTACAACGAGAAGGCGAGCAAAGAAGATTCTTTTTGGTGTTTTTACTTTTTCAATTTTTTTTTGTGGTTTTTGATTGTTTTTAACTTTTTTGGATTTTTGGAATGTATTAGTAGACACAAATCTACAAATCTCCTCCTTAATCAAATCTCTCGATTAAAGAAGCCTCAAGGAATGAAAACGAACACGTGAAGTGAACGCCTTCGATGACTTTAGAACGATGGTGGAACACCAAATCGTTCAAGAGGGTTTAATCAAATGAAACCAAGAATATATATATGATACTTAGTAATACTTTGGGCGGCAAAACCCTCGATTCACTCTCAAAATCAAATACGCACAAGCAAGCGGAGGAAACGAGGCGGCGCGAAGCACTTAAGAGCCTTTTTCCTTTAGGTCGTGAAATACAACCGCCTTATACCCACCTTATAGTTTGTATTATCAAAATTAAGCTTCACGAAAGTATTTATCTATTTTTGCCTTTTTCTTTGGTTTGAGATTCGAATACAATGATCGAGTGATGAAATCCCAAATCAAGGTTGTGATTGCTCACGTATTTGGAGTACTTGTAAATTTATTGTTCTACGTATACAATATAATAATAATATTCACAAAAATCGAAAAACGATAATACATATTAATAGAGTGCTATTAATACAAATACTTTTATGGCTATATATAAAAAACACAAATGGTTCAATCAAAACACAACACGCCTCCCCGGCAGCGGCGCCAAAATTGATGTAGAGTTTTTGTACCCTTTAGGAAAAGGATGACAAATAGTGGAAGTATTAAGTGTCGGTTTAGGAAAACCGAGCACTAATGACCAAGCAAGTTCGTTTCCCAAGGAGGCAAGTGCGTTGTGTTAAGAGTTGATATATGATGTTTGAGATTATGAACAAGAAGAAAAGAAATAAGAAAGGAAAGAAAAGACGGTTACGATTACGAATTAAACTACGACGAAAAAGACAACACGTAAAGTCGTAAATAGTGCCAAAATTAAAATTTTAACCTAAAAATTCCTAAAAATTACTAAAAACCCACAATAAAATTCTAAGAGTTTACAAAAAATCCAAACTTGCTAAAACCTTTTAAGTAATTTAATAATGACTTTTTAATGCTAATTAAAGCCCTAAAAATCACTTTTAAATATTAAAAAGCCCTAAACAAGATTTAATAGTTTGTAAATCTCAAAAATGACCTAAATAAGCTAAAAACTATTTTTAAAATTATTAAAACCAAATTAAACTATTTTTAAACTCCTAAAAACTATTAAAATCTATTAAATCTTAAATTAATTCTAAAAATTAATTGAAAAGCCTAAAAATTAATTGGAAAGTTAAAAAGTTCCTAATTTAATGTCTAGAATCTAGGAAAAATGAAAAAAAGTTAAAAATAAAACTTTGAATTTTTATGAATAAAATAATATTAAAATATTCCAAAAAATAAAAAGTTCAAAAATAAATTCTAAAAAAATCTCAAAAATCCTAAATATTCTAACTAAGATAAAAAAGTAAATTAAAGCTCCTAAAACATCTTAATTAATTTTATATTAATTTTTAAAGTTTAATAAAAAAACCTAAAATCAAATAAAATTAAAAATTAAAGTTTTTGAAAACTTTATGATATGTAAACCTCAAAAATATAAATTAAAACTTAAAAACTATTTTTTTGGATTTTTTAATTACTGTTTACTATTTTTTAATTACTTTCTAAATTTTAATCTAAAAATAATCCTAATAATTAATTAAATAATGGGAAAAATAATGTTTTTAAACAGATTAATCCGAAATACTAATATAAACCTAAGAAAAACGAGCTAAGCTAAATAAGCTTATTAAATAAGCTGGAAAAATGGAAATAAGTTACGGCTTATTTAAATAAGCCAAAACCAAAATCAAGTTAAGTAAATAATGAAATGAAGTCTTAACGTAAAAACTCATCTAGATCACTGGTTAACACGTTTACTCCCCCAACAAGGGGTCGCGTGTTCGAGTCCAGGCAGGGTGAAGTTTTTACAAAATTTTTCTTTTTTTTTTCTTTTAAAACTTAATCAGTAACTTATCTAAGCTTAAAAACACAAATCCAAAACCACTTTTAATCAAGATTAAGCAAACTGAAAGCAAAAACGTGACCAGTTCATTTGTTCTTTCTGATGAACACAAGTGAAAGTTTACACTTGTGCAATGAGTCCAAGAGGAGCTTGGACTTTGGATTTTTGGTGGTGTTTTTGGAACAAGCAGGGCACCCTTGTACTCAGTTGAGTACAAGGAGTCAAAAACAAGCACAATTCAAGCAAGTTCAAACCAAATCCAAACACAAAAATGCATAAACAGGCAATTTAAGGTTGTTGTTATTCCCTTATGGGTCTGGTGGCCTTTTTAGCTAAATTACATGCACATTTGTGAGATTCAAAGGCTCAGATTTAGCACACAAACACACAAACTAGCAACCAATCAAACTTCAATCCCTAAACATCCTAACTTCTAACAGATTTCCAGAATTCAAGCTCAAAATTACCAAAACTTAAGCAGAAAATGACTAAGCAGATTTTTAGCTATCCTTTTCAACTTTTTCTTACACAACTTGCTTTTAATCTATTTCAAACTTGTAACTAAACACACTAGACACCTAACTCTACCCTAATTAGCACATCTAAACAACTTACACTGCACAAATCTCTCACAAATACACTATAAAACTTAAATCCAAACACCCCTTTATAAATTTTAAAACAAATTTTTCACTTCAAATCTACTTCAAACTTCACCAAACTGATTAAAAACAGTGCTAACATGCATATGAGAGCATAATAACTCGATTCAAAACAACTTATCATGCAATACAACAACTTGCACAAAATTCACATAAAACTTCACTTTTCTGAAAATTTCAAAAAGGAAAAAGATTTTTACCTTAGAGCCCTACATCCAGGGCTCTTTGTGACAGCTTTGTCACCTCCTTATAGACCCGGGTCTATGCAGATCTTTGGTCAAACAATAAACAGGAAGAAGAGAAATGAGTGGTGGTCACTGTTGACTCACACACCTCAATGCCTTCTAAATGAAATGGCTTTAGGATCCTGCTAAGAGAAGAGAAAAGCACAATCTTTCTGTATCACACAACAAATAAGCCACAAACAAGCTTATCAGTTAAGCTGACTTTGGCTTATTTGAGAATAAAAATGAAACTGATATATATTTTTTTTACTTAGAAACTTTTTCTCCAAACCAAATCAACAAAAACTTTACTCTTCACATAAGCTTGATAATCAATTGGATTATCAGGCTTATGATATTTAGCTTAAAGCTTTTGGACAGTTTTAAAAACTTAACAAATTTAGTAACCAACTGAACTTAAAACTTGAAAATTAAACTTGGAAATGTAAATTGCATAAATGTAAATGTGGTCCTTTTTGCTTCTCATCAACAATACAACACCATTTTCATTTCATAAGAAAAGTGGATTTACAGGTTTGTGACAAAACGGAGAAAAAAAAGAACAACCAAACTGCTAAGCCCTACATGCCTTTAAATAGGCTTACAATCTTTCTAGAAAGCTGAAAACAAAAGCTAAACCCTAATGTATGATCTTCCTTCTTTGCCCTTTGAAGATGCTCAGTATATGCTTATAAGATGCTCAATTTGAATTCGTCCCATGTGAATTTCTTGGAGTTTTGTGTATGCCAGCAGGTACAAGTGATCATGGACGTATATCATAACCTTTGGGAACACGAAATCAACTAGGGGCGTTGATTTGCTGTCATGCCTTGTCTTCTTGTCAAAAACGTGAGTAGAGTCATGTGGGTGGGGTCATGGGGTGAGAGTGATGGGATTTTGGGAGTAGGGTTTGGATGAGAGTGACATGAATCGTGTTTCTGGATGAATTTGTCACAAACCCCTTTAGTTTAGGGTTTGGATTAAGTTAGGGTTTATGGGATTAAATGGGGGAGAAGGGTTGTTTTAATCCGGATGGGTGATTAAGGATTTTTAAAAAATGTGTTTACCCCCAAATTTTTGAATTAAACAAAGTTTAATAAAAAAGATGTAAGTGGAAACCTGACGTGGGTGTGGGGTGCGTTGTGATTGGCTAAGGGGAGTGGAGTGGGTGAGGTGGCGTTGTGGGAGTGGTGGGGATTAGTTTGCTGTCTGGACGATTTTAGTCCCCCAAGTCCCATGGTGTATTCAAGTTGTAATAACCAGCTCCAAACTTTACTTCCTTTGAAATAACTTTCAAACACTTGTCATTTTTGGCATGTTGATATTCAAAACTTTTCATAAGGACTTCCTTTGCACATTTGGATATCTTCAAGGGCCATTTATGTAATGTCTTCAAATTTCAAGGTCTTTGACTTGTTTGTTGACTTCTTGGAGGACCATTATTGACAATTTAGTTTTGATGAGGGACTAAAATTGCCAATTCTTCAAAGTTAAGGGTCCTTTTTGTAATTTTGACAAACTTTAGGGACCAAACTTGTAATTATGAAGATACAAGGGTATAAAGTGTCAATTCTTCAAACTTGGAGGACCAATCTTCAATATTCTTCAAATCTTCAAGGGTTTTCTTTGGAAAATTCTTCATTAGGGCTTGGTTCATCGTGCGACTTCGTTTCCCGTGTTCGTTTTTGCATGATTCTTGTGATCTTTTGTCATTTTCTCAATATCCGTACCTAAAATACACAAGCAACAAACACAAGCATATATTTGGGTATTTTGATGATATTTAATGCATTTTAAGTCCAAAAAGAACGATGAGACCATGTATAAAAGCAGTCTCATCAACAGCATTGACTTGAGCGTTTTTGGCATTGATGTTGTTGGTGTTGCTGGCGGTTTGGGTAGCAAGCGATTTAAGAAGCGCAGTGATTTTGTCAAGTCTCTTGTTGCTGTCACTAGTACTAGCACTAGCGACATTGGTCCGAACACTCTTGGTTTGCACACGAGACTTATTCTCAATGATATCCCAAGCAGCATTGGAAGTCTTAGCCAAAAGATTACCCCCCGAGGCACTGTTTAGTGAATCTTGGTCATTCATGTTTAAACCATTATAAAAAGTATTAATTTGGTGCACTTTGGTAAAACCATGTTGTGGGCATTTTCTCAAAAGGTCTTTGAAACGGTCCCAAGATTCACTAAATGACTCATCGTACTTTTGTTCAAAATTGAAAATTTCATTCCGCAAAGCGGTAGTACGAGAGGGTGGGAAAAAGTAGTTGATAAACTTGGTCTCCAAATCCGTCCACGTAAGAATACTTTGTGGTGGTTCCTTAGCAAGCCAATGCCGGGCTTGTCCCTCTAAAGAAAAGGGAAAAAGTTGTAAACGGATTACCTCTTGTGGAACACCATTGAATTTAACCGTGTTGGTGAGTTGCAAGAATCTCTTGATGTGGTCATGTGGATCATCAATGGTACGCCCCAAGAATGGTTGAGCAGAGACCATCTGGATAAAGCCGGATTTGAGCTCAAAGTTGTTGGCTGCAATCGTGGGTATGACAATTGGATCATTGTTACCATCTGCATGTGCTTGCAGAAGTTCAATCATCAGGCGATTATCCGGTAGAGGCTCATTATTGTTGTTATTATTGTTGTTGAAAGGTGGATTGTTATTGTTATTATTATTGTTTTGAGGTGGGTTATTGTTGTTGTTTTGTACACCGGCCATGTCTAAGTCTTCGAGAGGCTCGGGCTCTTGATAAGACGTTGATCGTGTACGCATGCACCTGCAAAAGAACTAACAAGGCAAAAACAAAGCAAAAATATTTTTGGTTTTTATGTTTTTTAATTTTTTTGTATTTTTGAAAATTTTATATATTTTTTTAGGGTTTTTGAAAAAAAATTTATGAAAAAGTAACGTTCACGGTGAACGGATCCCAAAATCCAAGTTCTCACAAAAAATTGTTGATCTTAACGAGAAGAGCCGGCAATGGCGCCATTTGATACATTGATTTTGTATGGGTTCAGATTAAATCTCGGTATCCTCTCGAATTGATCACGGCTCTAAGTGGAATGATTTGTTCTTGGTTAATAAAAAGGGGGTTGGTTTGTCTATCTATTTTGAACTAATAACGAATGAGTAAGTGTCGAAGAGTAAAATTAAAGCTTTGAAAGATTAAACTAGATTGACAAGTTAAAAGTAAATGCTTGAAAACGTAAAGAAAAGATTAGACAAATACTTTGAAAACTTAATTGAACTAATACTTAAAAGCTTGTTCTATCGGAATATTGAAAATTATTTCTATCGGAATGTCTCAAAGTCAAAAGCATCAGAATGTAACAAAAACGATCCATCGGAATGTCAAGGTAAAGTCCATCGGAATGTCCATGTTAGTCACCATCGGAATACTCAAAAACAAAGCTGTCGCAATGATGGCTGTCGGAATGAAGTCGGTCGGAATGTAGCTATCGGAAAGTTCTAGATCGGAATGTCAGATCGGAATATCATAAACAAAAAATGGGCAGAGTTTCGATTCAAAAAGGACCTTAAATCCCGTCGGAATGTGCGATCGCAATAAGCGATCGCAATCCAGATCGGAATAAGGGAGAATTGCTACCCGATCGCAAAGTAGAACCCACACCTGGGTTATTGTGATACAAATCTGAAAACCGTCGGAATAAGTATAAACCCTTATATTGCGATGGAACCCAAATCAATCCGAGAATGATAACAAGCTGAAACTTGGATAAGCACATACAATAAGCTATCTTAACAGGGACTTAAACTTCTTCAAAAAGATTAAATTGGACAACTTTTGAACACGAGAAATCTTAAACTTTATAAACAAAACTTTTGAATGACTAAACCTTTTTAATAATCCGAAAAGTAAAAAGCTAAAGCATGAAATAAGCTAATAAGCATAAAGAGCTTATAGCCTAAACCAATTAAAAGCTAAAAAAGTGGTAAAAAGATTGATCTTTTAACTACTTGAACATGAAACTAAACCAAACCGTGAGGATTGTAGCTTTCGGATTAAAGGCAAAATGAAACCAAGAAAAGTAGGAAGAGATTAAAGAACACAAATTTAAACTTAAACTTTTAATTAAGAAACTTAAAATACAAAGATTCATGAAAAGCTTAAAATTTGAAAGATGAAAACAAGGAAAAAATTAGTGAGAGAAAGATGGGAACTTTCTCTCTCTAAAAACTAGAGAAAATGAAAACTAAAAACTAAGCTAAAGACTAACTCCCTAAAATTGTGAAGTGAAATCTTTATATAGGTGTGTGGTATGGGCTTGTGAATGGGCTTTGGTATCGGGCTTCTTTTCTTCTTTCTTCTTTAGTCTTTACGTTTCTTTAAATAAACGTTTCCGACTTTGGATTTTGCGAAGTGTCGGTGAATAATTCCAACTCGTCTTATAATCTTTTGTTTAATAGACTCGAGTTCTTAGACATATATGAATCTTCCATCTTTGGCTCTATTCTTCGATAAATCTTCAAATAGGCACAATAACTTCAAATCTTTTGCATATCTTGGACAATAGACTCCGTCTTGGGTCTTTTTCCTCGATAAAACCCGTGCAATCCCATGTTTTCTTCAATATTCTCCTGGTTGACTCTGAAACACAATAAACACAAAAACCACGCATAATTCCAAACAAATGATATTAAATACGCGTTTTGGTCTTGTTTTAGCCAGAAATAAGTGGTAAAAGGATGGGTGTTTTCACACCTATCAACCAACGTTCTAAAGTCATCGAAGGCGTTCACTTCAGGTGATCGTTTTCATTACTTGAGGCTTATTTAATCAAGAGATTTGATTAAGGAGGAGATTTGTAAATTTTTGTCTACTTAATACATTCACCAAAATCCAAAAAGGTTAATAAAATCAAAAACCACAAAAAATCGAAAAATACAAAACACCAAAAAGAATCTTCTTTGCTCATCCCCTCGTTGTACGTGACTTTATGCTAACTCGTAATCAAGCAAGACGTGCACGTAAACGAAAGAACAAAACTCCTACTCCTAATCTTTCTAGTGAGGAGTCTCCTATTGACGAACCCATTGTAAGAGAAGCACCAACCATGGCGAAGCGAACTATGATGGAGTTACTTCAAGCACCCACCGAGGGTTATGGAGAGGCTATTATGATTCCCGCTATCCTTGCGGAGAATTTTGAAGTGAAAACGGGTTTGTTGTCGATGATCCAAAACAACAAATTTCGTGGTGATGAGAAGGACAATCCACACAACCATATCCGCCAATTCAATCGTCTTACCGCCACTTGCAAGTTTAAGGATGTCTCTAATGACTCGATTAAGATGATGCTTTTTCCGTATTCCTTAGCGGGGCCCGCTAAAATTTGGTTGGAGAAAGAGCCACCCAATTCTATATTGACGTGGAAGGATCTCGTGTCTAAGTTTGTCAACCAATTTTTTCCGCCCTCTAAGACTACGCATATGAAAAACGAGATTTCAAAATTTTCACAAGAGTTTAATGAAAGTTTTTCAACGGCTTGGAATAGGTTTAAGGAAATGTTACATGAATGTCCTCATCACGGTTTTGCCGATTTGCATCAAATTGACACATTTTACAATGGACTTAATGATCATGAAACGGATTATCTTAATGCCGCCGCGGGTGGTAATTTTTTGTGTAAAACGATTGGGGAAGCTTTGGTGATAATTGAGAATAGATCTAAGGTGTATAGTCCTCGTAGCACGTCTAGTGTTCGCAAGCCTTCGTCTTCGGCTTCACCTTCTTTGTCTACTACCATCGATGCTTGCCAAATTGAGGCGAACTTGGAAAACAAAATCTTTGATAAGCTTAAAGGTCTTTTGATTGAGTTCAAAGTTGGAGAACCAAGTGCTCCCGCTACGGCTAAAGCGGTTGAGGTTTCATGCATGTATTATGGTGGAGGTCATGATTTCTCCGAGTGCATTACCAACGGTGGTAACACTTCGAGTGCCTACGCGGCCACGGGAACTTACAACCAAAACGGTCAAGTTACCCGCTCTAATCAATTGACTCCACCGGGTTTTGGTTCAAATCAAAATGCTAACAACAACTATCGCAACAATCAAGTTGGTTTCAAAAACAATTACAACAAGGGAAACTATGGTAATCAAGGGGCTAATAATCAAGTTTCAATCAAAAATCAAAATGATATTCAAAACAACAACAAAAGTTTGCAAACTTTGAAAGATCTTCCAAATGAATTTGTTGAATACGCTAATGGGAACGATGCAAGGTTTGACAATATTCAAAGAGAAATTATTAGCCTAAGATCCGAGTTTAAGACCGACTTAAAGAAAGAGTTGAAAAATGAGTTAGCTAATGAGCTTAAAATCCATACCAACAAGATGGAAGGAAATGTAACTAGGTTACAACAAAACCAACAAAAAATGGAACAAGGGCAACATGAGATTAAACAAAAATGATTAAGGCCGAGAAGAGGCAATCAATGTTTGAAGATAAAATCTCATCTATGTTTGAGGCAATTATGTGTAAACCGTCTTCGAGTAGTCTTCCTAGCAACACCGTATCAAACCCTAAGGGTGAGATGAAAGTGATTACCACACGTAGTGGTAAGACACTTAAGGAACCGACTCCTCAACCAATTGCTCCTACGGAGGAAGCAATTGAGGAAGAACCCGAGGTGGTGGTCCAAAAGGAGCATGTCCCAATCCCACGAAGTACCACTCATGCCACACCTACGGTTGACCCATTACCAACATTGGAACCCGAGATTCCAAAGGCTATGCCTATGCCTCAACCCACACCACCTTTGCCCTATCCATTGAGACTTAGAAAGGAGAAACGTCAAGAGCGCGACAATTACCAATTTGAGCTTTTTATGAAAATGTTTCGTGATTTGCACTTTAATGTGAGTTTCGCCGATGCTTTGGCCATGATGCCTCGATTTGCCGCTAACTTTAAGAATATGTTGAACAACAAGGAGAAATTGCGCCAATTGTCTAGTTGTTCGTCGGTTTATCTTAATCGCATACCTCAATAAGTCGGTGATCCCGGTAAATTTTTGATCCCTTGTGCAATCCAAGATATGGAGGAATGCTTTGCCTTGGTCGATCTTGGTGCTAGCATTAACTTGATGCCACTTGCAATCTTCAAGTCGCTCAATCTTCCTAATCTTACTCCTTCACTAATGTCTATCGAGTTGGCTGACCATTCCACGATTCCCGCATGTGGATTGGCGGTAGACGTTTTTGTAAAAGTGGGAAAGTTCTACTATCCCGTAGACTTTATCATTGTTGATATTCCCACGGATCCTCAAGTTCCTCTCATTTTAGGTCGTTCGTTTTTAGATACGTCTATGGCTTTGATCGATGTTCATGCAAGAAAGATCACCTTACGTTTCAACGACGAGGAACTTGTAATAAACGCAACTCAAAACTCTCAAATTTCTAATGTTTATTCTGTTGCAACCATAAACCTCGTTGTATGATTGACGTGGTTTGCGAGGAATTTTCACAAGAAGTTCTAGGTTTTGGTGATCATGAAAATAGTGGCAATCCCACTATCTTAGATCCCATCCTTGATAACTCGACACCAACCTTCACTCCATTTGAAGGTGGTGGTTCTACGTTGGAAGAATTCAATGTTCTACGTACTTGTAACGAAGACCTCGACAATGATGAGGACTTCTCGATTATCAAGGATTTCCTTAACGATTTCCCATTTCCTCCACCCGAGGAGGTTATGAGTATCGAGCCCAAATCTTCAATTGAGGAACCACCTAACCTCGAGTTGAAAGATTTACCTCCTCATCTCGAATATGTCTATTTGGAGGAGGGCGACTAGTTGCCGGTTATTATTGCGAAGTAACTTTCAGATGATGAAAAAACCGCACTTGTCGATGTTCTAAAGGATCACAAAGGGGCAATTGCGTGGAAGTTATCCGAGATTAAGGGGATCGATCCCAAATTTTGTACCCACAAAATCTTAATGGAGGAGGATTACAAGCCCGCAATCCAATGTCAAAGGAGGGTGAACCCCAAAATTTACGACGCCATCAAAAAGGAAGTCCTTAAACTCCTTGACGTGGGAATGATCTACCCTATTTCCGATAGCCCTTGGGTGAGTCCTATTCATTGTGTCCCTAAGAAGGGAGGAATGACTGTTGTGACAAACGATGCCAACGAGTTAATTCCCACTAGACTCGTGACCGGATGGAGAGTGTGCATTGACTATCGTAAGTTGAATGAAGCCACTCGAAAAGACCATTTTCCCTTGCCCTTCATGGACCAAATGTTGGAGCGTCTTGCGGGAAACGATTTCTATTGCTTTTTAGATGGTTTTTCCGGTTACTTCCAAATCCCCATCGATCCTCGTGATCAAGAAAAAACTACGTTTACGTGTCCATATAGAACGTTTTCCTATCGTAGAATGCCATTAGGACTTTGTAATGCACCGGGAACCTTTCAAAGGTGCATGATGGCTATTTTTCATGATATGATCGAGAAGACGATGGAAGTCTTCATGGATGACTTTTCCGTGTTTGGTAATTCGTTCACTTCGTGTTTGTCGAATCTCGAGAGAATGTTGAAACATTGTGAGGAAACCAACCTTGTGCTCAATTGGGAAAAGTGTCATTTTATGGTTAAGAGTAGAATCGTCTTAGGGCACAAGGTTTCGAAAGCGGGGATTGAGGTAGATCAAGCTAAGGTAGACGTCATCGCCAAATTACCTCATCCCAAAACCGTTAAGGGAGTTAGGAGTTTCCTAGGCCACACGGGCTTTTATCGTCGATTCATCAAGGTTTTTTCAAAGATCTCTCGACCTATTACACATCTTCTTGAAAAAGAGGCATGTTTTGTCTTTGACAAAGATTGTGTACGAGCCTTTGAGATCCTTAAGAGGAAACTTACCGAAGCTCCCATTCTTGTTGCTCCCAATTGGAACCTCCCATTTGAGCTCATGTGTGATGCTAGTGATTACGCTATTGGGGTCGTATTGGGGCAATGTCATGAAAAGCACTTCTTGCCTATTCACTATGCTAGCAAGACGATGACCGAGGCTCAACTTAAATACACTACAACGGAGAAGGAGTTCCTTGCCGTGGTGTATGCATTTGAGAAATTTCGACCTTATCTCGTCTTGACAAAATGCATAGTGTATACGAATCATTCGGCTATCAAGTATCTTATGGCTAAACAAGATGCAAAGCCGAGATTACTTCGTTGGATTCTCCTCCTTCAAGAATTTGATCACAAAATTGTTGACAAAAAAGGAGCCGAGAAACTAGCGGCCGGTCATCTTTCTCGTTTGGAAGATCCTCACCAAAGTGTTTACGAGCCCAAAGAAATCACCGAAACATTTCCGCTCGAGACACTTGGTGTAGTGAATTCTAAGCTTGATTCTTCCACCCCATGGTTTGCGGACTTTGCAAATTACCTTGCGGGTAACTTCATCATCAAGGGTATGACGACTCAAGAAAAACGAAAATTCTTTCGTGACGTCAAGTTCTACTTTTGGAACGACCCTTACTTATTTCAAACTTGTGCGGATCAAATCATCTGACGTTGTGTATTTGGCACCGAAGCTTCTAACATCCTTAGAGCCTGTCACGAGGGACCCACGGGTGGTCACCATGGTGCTAATCTCACGGCTAAGAAGGTGTTTGATGTCGGCTTCTTTTGGCCTACTATTTATCGATATGCCCAAGATCTTGTGAAGTCATGTGATTCATGCCAACAACAAGGAAAAGCCTCACAAAAAGATGAAATGCCACAAAATATCATCCAACTGTGTAAGATCTTTGACGTTTGGGGTATAGACTTTATGGGGCCGTTCCCATCATCTCGTGGTAATAAGTACATCCTTGTTACGGTTGACTACCTATCTAAGTGGGTGGAAGCTAAGGCTTTGCCCACCAATGATGCTCGTGTGGTAGTCAAGTTTTTGAAAAGCTTGTTTTCTCGGTTTGGAACCCCTCGTGCGATCATAAGAGATCGTGGAACCCATTTTTGTAATGACCAATTCGAAAGGGTCCTAAGGAAATATGGGGTTATACATCGGCTTTCTACGGCTTATCACCCACAAACGAGTGGGCAAGTCGAGGTTTCAAACCGAGCGTTGAAGAGGATCTTAGAGAGATCCGTTGGGGAAAACCGACATTCTTGGTCGGATAAGTTGGACGATGCCTTATGGGCCTTTAGGACCGCTCATAAGACGCCCATTTGGTGCACTCCCTATAAGCTTGTGTATGGGAAAAATTGTCATTTTCCAATTGAATTGGAACACAAGGCTTATTGGGCCCTAAAGCATTGTAATGATGATATGGAGACCGCGAGAAAACACCGGAAAATGCAATTAAATGAATTGGATGAATTAAGGGATATTGCTTATGAAAATTCATTGATTTATAAAGAAAAGACTAAAAAGTTGCATGATTCTAAAATTAAAAACCGGGTTTTTAACATTGGGGATCAAGTTTTGCTTTTTAAATCTCGTTTCAAAATATTTTCCGGTAAGTTGAAATCCCGTTGGTCCGGTCCATTCATCGTGACCCAAGTATTTCCTTATGGGACCATCTAGCTAGCTCAAAATGATGGCCCCAATTTCAAGGTGAATGGACATAGGTTGAAGCACTACTTTGGCGGGGAAGTTCCATCCTTGAACTACCTCGACCAAATCACCTTCCCCAATGATAATTAGTATTGAGGGGATCGAGTCGAGCTCATGACTCGGTAATCAAAAACGAGGTTCCTCGTGGGGGAGTCCCATGCTTATCCTATGTACATATTATCGCTTTCTAATATAGTAACGTGAGGGGATTTGTGCCCTTCCAACCTTTGTTCCATGGTTGTTTGTGAATTGTGGACTTTAGATGATCATGACGCTTCGTTTTATGGGAGCACTCGATCGTTTGCTTTGAAGACTTTCTCAATATCCATGATATATCCTTTGATGTTCTAACCTTAGGTTTTTAGCACACTTCATAAACGACTTAAATTTAACGGTTACACCCTTTCCATGCTAGATTAGGCATTCGACTACGTCTCTAGTATGGGGGTGTTTGCACCCCTAGACTCGAAACATTGAGGAAAATGTTTAACTTTACTATGGGGGGGTGAATAGATACTTGCCTTGCCAAACCTTCACGCTTTCCAAAGTTTACCTTTTTGTTTATCGTTTTGTTGCAAAATAAGGCTAAAAATGGCCAAATTTTAAAAAATTCTCATGTTTTATAAGTGTTTGAAGACACGATTGTAGGTTTTCCGATGGCGAGAATAAGAGTAATTTTTGACTCGACCATGCGTGTTGAGTACTTAGCTTTGATTCCTTAACTTCACATTAGGCTAAGTCTCTTAAATGAGGACGAGAAATGATAGGGTTAATGATAAGTTACTATGCTAAACGTAGAGTACTCTTATTCTTTCAAAAACTCATGTGTTCTCGTTGTTTGCTTATTCTCCCTATGCATGTAAATATTTTTTGCTTAATAAATATTGACTTAGCGGTTTAGTTGGGATTGTTGGATTTCTAGTCTTTTCTAGTAGCTTCCGTGTAATTAAATTGGGAAGACATTAAGGTATCGCTAGCGTCACGGTTTTGAAGTATTGGCACCCGAATAATCAAAAGCTTCACCCAATAATAAGATTTCAAGTGCTCACCTAAATCAAGCAAACAATTTGAAGCCCCACAAGGCCGAAAAATCTATGCAAAATTGAAAGTGAATCAAGCCTTAATCTTCGAAGCTTTAAAGATCCAAAATTCGCCTTAGCGTGAGGATATACGTCTTTGGCTAATAAAACTACCGATGAGGTGGATAATAAAAGGCAAGGCAAGACAGAAGTCATAATAAAAGCTTCATGGCGAAGTTGAATAAAAGATGGAGGTAAACCAAAGATAATAAGGCCCTTCCGTTAGGGGGCGTATAAAAGTCTTGGTAATAAGTCTCATGTTCAAAACCGTTATAAAACCGTGTTTATCGATCCTTCTTGTTGACTTAATTTTTTGACATCGTTGTCTATTAGGAGGGGTTATTGATTTGATGGTCTTGGTTACACCGTTAGGACTCTATTTTTAGACCTAAATCTCTCTTATCGCATAAGTCAAACAATGTATCCTCGTGAAACATTCAAGACAAAATAAAATATAAGAGATACAACTTAGGAAATTGGGAGGATAAGTACGTGATTAGGGCATATGAGGAGTGTTAGCATTACTAACTTATAATAAATGATCTTGTTGCACGCTTGGCATGGAATTGGGGTGAAAATCGAGGACGATGAAATTATTTCTAACGAAGCATTCACGTGTTCTTATTCTATGAACCTAAACGTCCCATTTTGCGATGAAAATCATACATTATGTCTAAAACGCAAGTAGTAGTAGCAATAGTAGTAGTGTAGCTAGTTTATCATTAAATAAAGTGAATAAAATGAATTTTGGAGATGCTATGATACTTTATTCTAGCATTGCGTGAGGGCACGACAATGGTTTAGTATGGGGGAGTGATGAGACTGCTTTTATACATAGTCTCATCGTCCAAAAAGGGCTTAAAATGCATTAAATATCATCAAAATACCCATATATATGCTTGTGTTTGTTACTTGTGTATTTTAGGTACGGATATTGAGAAAATGACAAAAGATCACAAGAATCATGCAAAAACGAACACGGGAAACGAAGCCGCACATTGAACCAAGCCCTAATGAAGATTTTCCCAAAAAAAACCCTTGAAGATTTGAAGAATTATGAAGAAGGGTCCTCCAATATAGAAGAATTGACACTTTATACCCTTGTATCTTCATAATTACAAGTTTGGTCCCTAAAGTTTGTCAATATTGCAAAAAGGGCCCTCCACTTTGAAGAATTGGCAATTTTAGTCCCTCAACAAAACTAAAATGTCAATAGTTATCATCCTCAAAGTCAAACATACCAAGAAGGACTCCAAGTTACAAGAATTACAAATTTGGTCCTTTGAAAATCTCAAAATTACCAAAAGGACCCTTGACTTTGAAGACTTGGCAAAAATGGTCCCTTGTCAAACATGATTTGGCAATTTCAGTCCTCCAAAATGTCAATCATACAAGTTTAGACCATTATCCTTGAAGAAAATACCAAATCAGTCCTTCAAGAATCACAAAATGGCAAGAATTACCCCTGAATTCATTTTACAAAACTTTTTGGGGCAAAAGTGTGAAAAAGGAAAAGTTGTTATGAAGGAATTTGGCGTTGACAGGTTTTTAAACTGAAATGGCAAGAAGGAGAAAGATAGGGGATTAAACATGGCCAGACAAGATTTTTACCTAGACCTACCAGCATCCAACACGTGTCCCACTACCACTCCACAACCAATCACAATCCACCAAAGCTCCACATCAGATCCCACTCACCCGTTTATATTAACTAACTTTTCAAACAAAGTTAATTAATATTAAATCTGGCGCTAAACATGCTTTTAACCCAAAACAAAGATCAAAAACCTGTTCTTGAAGTTCATAATCCAAATTGGGGATTTTTTATTTGCTATAAATTAAAGGTTAATCTCCTCCAGATTTATGATTAACCTCAACATAAACACATCCCAAACCTTAAACATGACACCACATCACTTCCTTGTCCCACATGAGATTCCCCTGCTACACCATTGAGCTAACTGCCAAAATTGTGGCAGCAATACAACGTTAGAGATTAAAGCTTACTTTTTAAGCTTCTTACAAGCCATTGGATGCACTCACACATCCAGCTACAACAAACTGCCAAGAAAGAGTCACATGATTCTCCAAAATGTTCAAACTTCACAAGGGCAATTCAGGGATTCTACAAGCTAGGGTTTACGTTTTTATGCACTTAGTAGATTCAATGTATGCCTATATAAAGGCCTTAGCTCTTCATATTTCAACTGCTTTTGGTTTTTCCTTGTTCACAAACTTGTAAATCCTCTTTTCTGATTAATGAAATTGTGTTAAGTTTGTTGAATAAAGACCAAGTGCCATTTAATCTTAAGCTTGTTTATGTTATATGTTAACTGAACTTGAACCTTAAAACGTGTTTTTAAACCTTGTGTAAGAAATTACACATTGGACTAAAACTTGATATTTTACTAAGTTTTCTTGGTACACCTTGGAGTTTTTGGGATATAAGCTGATCATAGCACCCTAATTTGGATATTAAGGTGTTGTGAGGCTCATATCTTGGGGATAATCAAGAGTGGGTACAAGAAGTTGCATTAATCAAGTTTATTTTCCAAAAAGTCACCTTTCTGTTTTGATATTGTGCTTCTAACTCTGTTGAATCTTAGCAGGGTTGTTGTTGGAAGCTTGTGCTTGTTCTTTCTAGCACATAAGCTCTAACATTCGTGGGTGTGGATGTACATCCATGAGGTTTGTCTTAAAACCTTGAAAATCTAATAAATTTTGGATTTTTGGTGGATTTGTGCTCTACTTGTGTTCTTGTTGTTTTCTTGGCTTGAATCTGCTTAATCTTGCATGATAATGTTGTTAGTATGCTAGATTAATCATTTGGTAAACTGAATCACACTTATACTTGTTAAATTTTTGGATTGAAAAGATAAAGGAGTGTTTGGGATTACCTGCTTTGAATCAAAACTTGTTATTGTGTGGAAGGAAGTTTGTGTTTGTGCTTTGTATCTGATATATGCTTGGTTGAGAGTATTTTGTTGCAAGTTTCCAGTCTTGAAACACTAAATCAAACATTGTGCTATAACTTGTTGATTTTAACTGTTTTTTACCTAAGATTTTGGTGAAATCTAGAATTTGTGCATGCTTAGGGTAAAAAGTTGTTTAAACATCATTATTATAATATATGTGATAGATTTGGAGGTTTGAATATGGCTTGTTGGTCAAGTGCATCAGCAAAGTATAAAACTGCATGTGTTAGTGTTCATCAGTAACTTAAGGTGCTTGAATCTTGCTTAATACTTTGAATCATTGCATGAAACTTGTTTAGACTTGTTCATTTGAGTTTATAATAGCTTGTGTATGCATTTGGCTAAGTTTGGCTGGCTGAATATTACTTAAAGTGCTTATTGAACCTAATCTGCTTATTTGTTCATGTCTGTGTCATATCTGGTACTTAATTGATTAAACTGTATTAATTGGGTGATTGTGCTGCTAATTTTTTGATTGTTATTGACTCCTCTTGATTCAATGATCAATTGGGTGCCTTTGTGAAATCTGAATCTCCAAAAAAGTCACTAAAGACAAAAAAGTCAACAAGTCAAGCAGTGGAAAAAGTTTCCACTACTCAACACCCAAAACTAGCCCCTGCTAGTACAAATTTTCAGTTTGCTTATCAATAAGCCATATTTGCTTATCCAGACCTGCAACAACTTATTTTTTGTGATAGATCTTCATTTTGACCCATTTGATTAGACTGGAGCTTATTGGACTTTGACTTTGACTTTTTGCTAGAAAACCAACTTATTTGACTTTTTCATAAGTGCTTATTTGCTTTTTCCAGCTTATTGAGTCAGCTTATTTGAAAACTTTTTGTTGATTTAGCTTATTGAAGTCATTTAAAGCTTTTGCAATTTGAATCAACTCTTGGGATAGCCTAGAACTCAAAAACGACTATTTTGTCGTTTTCTGTATATTGCTTTTTGCATTTTCAGGCTTATTCCTTTGGCTTATTTCAAATTTCTTTTTATAGAAGTCTTAGTTAGCTCAAAAGAAGCTTGTGTGTCTAATTTGAGCTTATGGCATTAGCTTATAGCTTAATGGGCCAAAAAGCCCATTAAGAATAAGCTGTTTGGTATAAGCTTGCTTATTTCACATTTTCAGCTTTTGGGACTTTGAAAAAAGTTGTTTAAAATCAAATTTTGAGTCAAGTAGTTCTTTTTGGGCTTATTTGGGGCAATTTTTCATTTTGGGCTCAATTTGGCCCATTAAGGAGTCTGTTTTGGGTTTAGCCCATTTTCTAGGCCCATTAAGGGTATTTAGGTAATTTCAAGTTCATTTCTGAGTTATTTAGGTTCAATTAAACTAGTTTGCAACTTTTTAGAATTTTTAGGATTTTTGGATTTTATTTAATATTTTAATATTATTTTATTGTTAAAAATTAAATGTCTGATTTTCTAAGTTTTTATAATTTTCCTAGATTCTAGACACTTAATTAGGAATTTTAAACTTTTCAAATATTTTTAGGGTCTTTTAGTTATTTTCTAGAATTATTTTAAGTTTTTATAGTTTTTAATAGTTTTTAATTGTTTAAAAATAGTTTTTAGTGGTTTTAAAATTTTGAAAAATTCTTTTTAGCTTAATTAGGTTATTTTAAAGGTTTACAAACTTTAAGATCTTGATTTGGACTTATTATTAGTTAACATTGATTTTTAGGGCTTTAATTAGCATTAAAAAGTTAATATTTAATTAATTAAAATGTTTTAGCAAATTTTGATTTTTTGTAAACCCTCAAATATTTTAGTGGATTTTTAGTGATTTTTAGGGATTTTTAGGGTAATATTTTTAAATTTGGTGCTTTTACGGTTTTACGTGTACGACTCTTTCGTCTTAGTGTAAATCGTCATCGTAACCGTCATTCTCTTCTTACCCATTTCTATTTTCTTTCTCATAACAATATAATCACAAAGTTAATCATTTCATTACACACACACCAAGCCTCCTTGAGAACGAACTCATTTTAGGGTCATTTGTACACGGTTTTCCTAAATCGTCGTATTCATTACTTGCCCTTTTTGCTCTCTTTTCCTAAAGAGTAGTAAAACCACAACATCACTCGACGTTTGGCCATCTGTAGCCGCGCACTCGTAATAAGTATGAGGTACTCCACAAAACATACACGAAACCTCAACCGCTTTCACTGTAGCAGGAGTGTCCTTTCTTTTCAATTCACTCAACAAGCTTGTAAACACATCCGTCAATTTATCGACTTTCGGATCAACTTTCTCAATGTCGCGATTAGCATAACTAACATGGTGACATTGGAAACACTCGGTGTGCTAAGAAGTTGGAAATATTTTTACCTGTTCTCAATAATCATTAACGTGTCCCTAGGAGTTTTACATAAAAAGTTGCCACCCCGCGGTGGAATTTAATGAATCTTGCTCGTGAGGATTAAGACCGTTATAAAAAGTGTCAATATGGTGCAAATCAGTAAACCCGTGATGAGGACATTGCCTAATAAATTCCTTGAAACGATCCCACACCTCTCAAAATGATTCATTAGGTTTTTGGGTAAACCGTGTGATCTTATTTTTGAAAAACGTGGTCTTAGACGGAAGGAAAAAATGATTAACAAACTTGGACACAAGATCGTCCCACGTCAATATAGATCGAGGTGGTTCTTTCTCGTACCAAATTCTTGGCGGGGGCATCGAGAGTGTAGGGGAAAAGCATTAGCTTAAATGCATCATTAGAAACATTCTTAAATTTGCATGTAGCCGTAAGACGATTAAAACTCCGAATATGATCATGAGGATTATCCTTCTCATAACCATTAAACTTTGTTTCTTGAGTCAATGATAACATCACCGATTTGATTTCAAAATTTTCTGTTACAATATTGGGAATCACGACCGCCTCTCCATAACCCTCAGTGGGTGCTTGGAGCAACTCCATCATTGTACGATTTTCCGCATTCCCGTCTTGGGTTTCAAAAACAATAGGACCTTCGGGCTCTATTTCTTGTTGTTGTCGTTTCCTTCGATTACGATTACGTCGAGCCCTCATGTTGTTAAAGTTAAGAGTGGGATAATTAGACGATCTAGTGCGCATGCACTAACGAAGAAATTTGAGGGGTTGAGAAAAACAAATTAGAAAAGACAAAGAAGATTATTTTTGTTTTTGATTTTTCAATTTTTTGGTTTTTGGTGTATTACGTAGATTAACAAATCCACAAAAATCTCTCCTCAAATCAAAGTCTTGATTAGAGAATCCAAAGGAATGAAACTAATTACGTGAAGTAAAAATCTTCGTTCGACTTTTAAACGATTAGTTAAAACCAATACGTTTCTAGGGTTCAATAATATAAGAAAGGCAAATAAGTCAATAGTACATAGGGTTGGTAAACCCTTAATCAATAATCACTTTCAAAGTACCCACAAGCGAGCGGAGAAACGAGGTGACCGAAGCACTTAAGAGGCTTTTTCTTTAGGTTGTATTTTATAGCAACCACCTTATACCCACCTTATAGTTTGTACTAATTGAGATCAAATTTCTTAAGAGTATTTATATATTTTTTCTTTTTCTTTGTTTGATCAATACAACCAAAAAGTATCGGATTGATAATAAGTGGTGTATTGGAGATATGTGTATTTATTTGTTCTACGTATACAACATAGTATTCACAAAGAAAAACGAAAACGATTTGGTGTAATTAGAGTTCTAATTACACTATTTATTTTTATGGGTAATAATATTAGAAAATAAAAATGAGTATGTTCAAATTTGTACACTTCCTAAAATGAAAGGTCCAAAAGCGTAAACTACTCAAACAAACACGTATATGGCACAATCACCTCCCCGGAGACGACGCCATTATTGTAAGTATAGTGGTAAGTATTCCCTCCTGTCACGAGGGTGACCCGGGTTCGATCCCCGACAGCGACACCATAATTGATGCAGCAATTTTTTTACAACACTTGGGAAGGTGGTAAGTATTAGTAAACGTAAACGTTAGGAAACGTAAACGAAACCGAAAGTCGAGATCGTTCCTAGCAAGGTGAAGTGTATTTGTCAATTAATACGTTTTTGGATTAGTCACAAATTTGGGAATAAAAGGGTTTAAAATTAAAGACGAAGCTACACTATGACGAACAAAAATAAAATCGAATTACGCGGGCACGCAAAACGATGAAAAAATATAACAATTCAAAAAATTTAAAAACTTCAAAACTAATTAATTTTAACCTAAATAATTCAAAAATGAAAAAATCCTTCAAAATGGGTTTTGGGCCTTGAAATGGGCCAAAACCCAAAACAGCAAACCTTAATGGGCCAAAAAACCTAATAAGAAAAACTTTTGAAAATTGAAAATTTAAAAGGCTAGTCTGACTAAAAATAATGTTTTACACAACTTTTTCTAAAGGCCCAAAAGCTCAAAATGAACGTATCACTCACTTTTATGCAATAGGTTGTCTTATTGTGCTTTTAAAAACCCAATAAGTCTAAAACTTATTGCCATAAGCTATAAATAAGCATACCTCACTCTTTTGACCTAACTAATACTTTGCAAAAAGAAAATTTGAAAAAGATTAAAAACAATAAGCTTAATATGAGCAAAAAACAAAATCCACTAAAAGACAAAATAGTTGTTTTTTAGAATTAACCAACTAGAAGACCTGGATTCTTGCAATAAGGTATGAAATAAGTAAACTAAGATAAAGAAGCAAATAAAAGTCCAATAAGCCCACAAAAATAATCTATGGGTGATACAAGCGTTTTGTATGGGGTTCAAGTTAGTTCTCGGAATCTTCTCGAATTGATTCACAGCTTAAAGTGGAATGATTTTTTCTTGGTTAATAAAAAGGTGTTGGTTTGTTTATCTATTTTGAACTAATAACAAATAAGTAAGTGTCGAAGAGTAAAATTAAAGCTTTAAAAGATTAAACTAAATTGACGAGTTAAAACTAAATGTTTGAAAACGTAAAGAAAAGATTAGAAAAATACGAGAACACTTAATTAATATAGAACTTGGAAACTTTGTAAAAACAAGAAATTCAAACCATCGGAAAACCACATCGAAACCTGATCGGAATATTTGGTCGGAAAGTGCAATCGGAATGTCGAAAAAAGTACTGATCGGAATGTTAGACAAGAAGTCTAATCAGAATATCTCTCAACGCCAACACAATCGGAATATGAAACCCTCCAATCGGAATCCACTAAAATGTAACTGATCGGAATGTGCAAATGTCACCTCGTCGGAATGCTTAAATCGGAAAGGTCAATCGGAATAACTAAAAAGGAGGCAATCGGAATAATAAAAAATCCCCAATCGGAATATCCACAAAACCAACTCAATCGGAATGTTTAATAAAATTCCAAAGCGGAATGTCACAAAACACCCTAATCGGAATAATCGTAAACCCTTTTCCGATCTGACGATCAGAATGAGGGGAGGGGTGCTAATCGGAATACACTAATCGGAAAAGGGTTTTACCCTTTCCGATACCTTCTTGATCCGAAAGTTAAGCAAGGGAATAAGCTATTTCAATAAGCTAAAACCCAAAACTAGAATGAATTTAATAGGAAACGGATCAAATAAACTCAAATAACAACTTATCTAATCTTAAAATAAGCAAACTTTTAAATCAAACAATAAAAAGATGAACTTTTTAAGAAAACTTTTAAAAGTAAATAAGCTAAAAGAAGCAAATAAGCCAATAAGCACAAGAATCTTAAAGCTTAATCGTATGAAAACTTAAATAAACATAAAAAGATTAACTTTTTAAGCATGAAAATATTAATGAACAACACGGATCATAAGTTATTCGCACCAAAAGTGAACCAAAATCAAAGAAAGGTAGAAAGAGATTAAAGATTAAAAGCTTAAACTTAAACTTGATTAATGAAATCAACAATACAAAAGGTTTGATCTTTGAAAGATTAAAAGTAAGAAAGATGAAAACTTAGTGAGAGAAAGTTTAGAACTTTCTCTCTCTAAAACTAGAGAAAATGAAAAACTAAAAACTAACTAACTCCAAAATTGTGAAGTGAAATCCAATTTATAGGCGTGTGCTTGTGGGCTTGTGAATGGGCTTTGTTTTTGGGCTTCTTTTCTTCTTTCTTCTTTCTTCTTTAGTCTTTACGTTTCTTTAAATAAACGTTTCTGACTTTGGATATTGAGAAGTGTCGGTGAATAATTCCAACTCGTCTTATAATCTTTTGTTCAATAGACTCGAGTTCTTCGACATATATGAATCTTCCATCTTTGGCCCTTTTCTTCGATAAATCTTCAAATAGGCACAATGACTTCAAATCTTTTGCATCTCTTGGACAATAGACTTCGTCTTGAGTCTTTTTCTTTGATAAAACCCGTGCAATCCCATGTTTTCTTCAATATTCATCCGGTTGACCCTGAAAACACAATAAACACAAAAACCACGCATAATTCCAAACAAATGATATTAAATACGTGTTTTGGTCTTGTTTTAGCCAGAAATAAGTGGTAAAAGGATGGGTGTTTTCACACCTATCAAATCCCCTACACTTAACCATTGCCATGCCCTAATGCAATGCTTAGTGATAAAGCAATTTTACACTTTTCTCATAATCAATCAACCTTGGCCTTATTAACATTCTACTAAACAAAAATTAAAGTACTAAGAGAAATTAAAACTTTTAAAGTAATCAAAAGGATAGAGAACCATTTTCACTTGAAAATAGCTATATGGAAATAACTTGCAAAGAGATCAAGGACTTACATTAGGGCTTCGGTGCTGCGAAGATTCATCACCCTCAAGTTTCACGTTCCCCAAACTAAGCTTAAAAACGAGATCATTGTTATTATAAGTTAGCAAATCAAACACTTACACACATGGCTTAATTAAATGCTTAAACTCCCTTATTCCTAGTTGTATCTCTTATATTTTATTTTTGTCTTAGAATGATCATGAAGATGCATTTTTGGACTTATTGCGATAGTTTATTTAGGCTGAAAGCAAAGTGGGACGATTTGATCAATAGTTAGCCAAAGGAAAAAATCTCTTAAAACTGCTTCTCGGGATATCAAAAAGTTCATATCTTGGCATAACTTGGTTCACGATTTGAGACCTTTCTCGGGCCGATATTTGGCATGTACTTCACACTTCATATCTTGAGAGACGTGCTTGAGATAATGGTCTTCTCATCGTAATAGAGTTTCTTCACTTGGAGACTTTTGAGGGGTCCTCCAACTTTGTTGACCACGACTTCATGATTATTTCTTCAATCTCTAATTGGGATTTTGAGATACAACGATCCGCCTCCTTTTCGGACTTGGATCTATTTATCCTCATACCTTGTTAGGGTCTTTTCGGATAGACTTCTCCATGATCTTTATGGGAGTTGATTGCTTTTCGTCGTGAGTCTTGATCCTTCATATTGATTTCGGAAATAATGCTTTTTACATCACTTTGGATCTTCAGCAATAAAATGGAATCCTCATGCCTTGTTAGGGCCTTTTCGGACTCGCCAATCTTCGCGCCCCGCTTCATAAGTTATGCCTTGGCTATGAACTCTTATCAATACCGAGCAACTTTTAAACGATCTTGGGCTAGAAGCTAAGTAAATTTTCAAATCGTACGACCTTACTTATTGCAGATAAATTATTAGCAAGTGATGGGAGAATAGGCAAATAATTACACCAAGTGATCTTGCGCAAGAATACCGACTTATAATTGACTCTATCATTTCTCGTTCTCCACAATTTAAAATCTCAAATAATGAGACTCGTGGATGCTTAGCCTAATAAACCAATTAAGGTCTACATGGTTAAGGATACTAGCTAGAATAAACTTGGATAAGTCTATTCGGGTTGAGTCAAAATAATCGCAACGGGCCTAATATGTCAAAGACTTCCAAACTAGCTACACCACTTTATTAATATTTTTGACTTTATTACGGGATATATACATATGAAAGCAACGATAAAAAATTAAAAATTACGACTAAATGGCCAAAGTTAATTAAAAATTTGAAAAATGCTGAAAAAGATGATTTTCCGGTTAAATGAAGGCATTTTCATGGAAAAGTCCACTTAAAACTTCGATAGAAGTCCCCCCTGCACTTAAGATAAACATTGTCCTCAATGTTTAAGCATGTGGGAAAAATCTCCCCTACACTTATGACATTGTGCATGATGAGATGGCATTTATACATGATCTCATCGTTCTTTTCGGGCTTTAAAAGCATAAAAATGTCATAAAATACCATATATATGCTTGTGTTTGTTTACTTGTGTATTTTAGGTATGGATATCGTGAAAAAGACAAAAGATCACAAGATACAAGGAAAAACGGACACGAGAAACGAAGCCGTACAATGAACCGGGCCCTAATCATGGAATTTTCATCAAATACCCTTGAAGACTTGAAGACAAAACAAGATTGATCCTCATTCTATGAAGAAATGACACTTAAAACCCTTGTATATTAATAATTACAAGTTTGGTCCCTTAAGTTTGTCAAAATTGCAAAAAGGTCCTTCAACTTTGGAGAAATGGCAAGATTGGTCCCTCAACAAGTTCAAATTGTCAAATATGGTCCCTCATGAAGATTAAGACACATTGAAGACCTTTGAAGATCATCATTGTCCAAGATCAGCCCTTGAAAATACTCAAAATGGCAAAAATGGTCCTTTGAAAAGCTTTGGAAAAGATATGTGCCAAAAATGCAAAAGTTGGAAACTTATTTGCAAAGGGATTACGTTTTTAGGGCTTGAAACCTTAAATGCCACAAAAATCAAAAAGTAAGGGCCAAAAGTGCCAACTGTGAAAGATTTAAACAAGAAATGGCGCCTAACACCTAAAGTTCCCCTAATATCGGATCAAAAGGGGTAACTGTTCACTTTTTACACTCCCAGGTTTCACCTTCATTTTTACATGGTTAAAAACCAATTAAACGTGCACACGTTTAATTCACACGTACACAAACCCTTCCCACTCCTAAAAACCCCAATCCCACCACTTGAGGACCCCACCCCCAATTCTCTCTCAGCCAATAAGAAACCTCCTTGGGCTCCAAGTTCTCTTACGTGTCCCCAATCAATGGATATGATCTTTTGCTTCATCACAACGCAAATATGGACGGTTTAGATCAAAAATTGGACAAAGTACCTCAAGAAACGTCAAGGGCAATTTTGAGATTTTCTACTGTTAGGGTTTATGTTTTTAGTCTTCTAGGCTCTTCTATAGAGTAGTATAAATAGAGGCTCCAGTATGTGGATGTCCCTTGTTCCAGTTTTCTTCCATAATTCTGTAATTCCTTTTAATATATAAAAGTTGGTTTTTGTCTTAAAAGAGCAATTTAATTCCTTTTTATTTTTATTAAAGTTGGTATTGTTATTGGAAGAATTCTGAGTTCCATCTTTGTGATTTGGTTAAGTGATTTGGATTTTCAAAATACTTCAAAAGGTTTTGGAAATCTGTGAATTTTGGTAAGAATTTGATTCTTATGTTTTAAGGTTAAGAGGTTTGTAGTAATTGATTATATAGTGTTTAGAAAACGTTTTTGAAAGGTTAGAAAAGATTTGGAAGAGTTTTAAAAAGAAAAGAAAAATAAAACAGATTATATTGCATATTTGTCTTGTTTTCTTGTTTTCTTTTCTTTGTCTTTAGCAGGTTGAAGGTTTGTAGATAGTTAGTCAGCCCCAACCCGAGTTGGGAAGGAGGTGACAAGGCTGTCACAAGGGTTTTGGATGTGAAACCCTAAGGTACTTTCCATTTTTCTTTGAAAATCTCAAAAATAGCAGTTTGCATGATCTTTGAGGATTGAGTGATTTTTGTGTGTTAAGACTGTTATATTTGAGTTGTTTTGTGATTATAAGCATGTTAGTAGTCATATAAACCAATTTGAATAGGTGATAGAGTGTTTTGATTTGCAAATTTTTGGTTTAAAAATATTAACAGGGTGTTTGGCAATAGGTTTAAGCAGGGTAAGATCTTTGATTAATGGTTAAAAAAGGTGTTAAAGTTTTTGATAAGGGTTAAGATTAGTTGCTAGTTAGTTTGTAGTAAGATTGGTACAAGTTTAAGCTAGGTTTGTGTGTTAAAAAAGGGAAAACGTAGCTTGAAAATCTGCATATCCACTTTTGCTTAAGTTTTCCTGAATTTTGGTGCTTAGATCTTGTAATCAGTGAAGTGTTAGGGTGTATGAGTATTTGCTATTGCTTGATTACTGTTTGGTAAGTGTGTATGCTGAATTTGAGTGTTTGAAAGTTCACAGGGTGCTAGATATAAGTCCTTAAGTCCACTGTTCTAGCTTTTTCATTACAGAAACATGCTATAGGCTGTGTGTGCATTTGTTCTATGGTATTGGTGTGCTAATTACTTATTTGTGCTAATTGCTTGACTTCTTGTGCTCAAAAGAGCACAAGAGTGCCCCTTGTACCAAATAAGCAACACCAATTAAGCATATAGTCAAGCCCTCTTGGCTAAAAAGTGTGCACAAGTGTGCACTCACACTTGTGTGTTCATCAGTCCACAAGAAGCAAACCAGACCACGTTTTTCTTTTGATTTTGGTTAAATCAGTGTCATAAAGAGAATTGGAATTGATTTGCAAGCTGTTTAGTGTGTCAATTGGTTTGGAAAGAGTAATATAAAAAAAAAATAGAAAAAGAAGCAAAAAGAAGGGTTACGCGCCTCGAACCCTTGACGTGCCGTTCAACACTCCAACAACATAACCATCCTGCCCTTGGGTCTTTTACTGACCAAGGGTGGATTGGTTATACACTTAACCACTTTTTCTCTTTGTCTATTTATAATAAGCCGTAGCTTTTTGTGAGCTTTTCAGCTTATTAAATAAGCAATTTCGTCTTCTTTTATTTTTCTTAGGATTAGATTAGCCTATTAGATTTTTCTAGCCATCTTTTATATTTTTCCGTTTATTTAAATAATTTCTAGGATTTATTTTATAGACGTATTTTAAAAAATCAATAAAAAATAGTAAAAATAGATTTAATTTTTAGGAAAAATCATTTTTAGTTTTTAAAATATTATTTTGAGGTTTACATCTGTTTTTGGTTTTAAAAACTTTAATTTTTAATTTTATATTATTTTAAGGTTTTTTATAAACTTTAAAGATTTTTATAAAATTATTAAAAAAGGTTTAGAAGCTCTAATTAGTGTTTTTCTCTTAGTTATATTATTTAGGATTTTTAGAAAATTTTTAGAATTAATTTTAGAAACTTTTTATTTTTAGTATTATTTTAATATTATTTTAATATTAATTTTTCAAAATTTTATTTTTCTTTTTTTTTCATTTTTCCTAGGTTCTTTGTCATTAATTAGGACTATTTCCATTTTTAGAATATTTTTATAACTTTTAGATTTATTTTTATAATTATTTTAAGTTTAATTAGGTTTTAATCATTTTTAATCATTTTTAGAGTTTTAAAAATAGTTTTAATAGGTTTTAATTTTTAGAAAATTACTTTTTAGTCTTCTAATAATATAAGTTAAGTGATTATTCAATAAAATCATATTTTAGACATTTGAATTAGTTAAATTTAATTTTAGGGCTTTAATTAGCATTTAAAATTAATTATTTAATTAATAAAAGGTTTTAAAATATCTTTGTTGGATTTTTATCTTTGTTTATATTATTTAAGACTTGTTTTTAGCCTTTTTGATATTTTGTTTTTGGTTTTAATAATTTTTAATTTGGGTAGTTTTTCACGGCTTTACGTTTTCGTCGTAGTTTAATTTTAACGTATCCGTCTTTTCATCCTCTCATCCCCATTCTTCTCAATATTAATCTCAAAGAAATACAAGTTAATTCACACACATATACCTCCTTGGGAAACGAACTTTTTCTTCTCTTTTATTTGATTAAGGTTCATTACTTGTGGTTTTCCTAAATCACTCGTTAATACTTACCGCTATTTACGCTCTTTTCCTAAAGAGTAGTAAAACTCTACAATCATTTTGGCGCCGCTGCCGGGGAGGTGTGTTGTGCTTTAATTTGGAAACTTTTGTTTTTAATATTATCCATAATAAGTATTTGTGTTAAGTGGAACTCCCTTAACACGTATTATCGGTTTTCTTGGTTTTTCTTTGTGAATATTATTAATATATTGTATTAAGTATCACAATCAAAATACAATATCTCCAAAAGTGTGAAAACACAACCTTAATTGGGATTTGATCTCCTAATTATTGTATTCGAATCTCAAACAAAAAGAAAAGGCAAAAATAGATAAATACTTTCGTGAAGCTCGATTTTGAAAAATACAAACTATAAGGTGGGTATAAGGCGGGTATTATAAAATATACCCTAAGGAAAAAGGCTCTTAAGTGCTTCGCGCCGCCTCGTTTCCCCGCTTGCTTGTGAGTATTTTGAGATTGAAGGCTAATCGAGGGTTTTGCCGCCCAAAGTATTAATACGTATACTATATTTGCTTGGTTTTCTTTGTGATTAAACCCTCGTGAACAATTTGGTTTTCACCAAAGTTCTAAAGTCATTCGAAGGCGTTCACTCCACGTGATCGTTTTCATTCCTTTGAGGCTTCTTTAATCAAGAGTTTGATTCGAGGAGAGATTTTGTAGATTGTTGTCTACGAAGATACACCAAAATCCAAAAAAAATTAAATATCATCAAAAACACAAAAAAAATTGAAAATCCACAAAACAACCAAAAAGAATCTTCTTTGCTCACCTCCCATTCTTCGTGAAGTTTATGATCACTCGTAATCAAGCTAAACGAGCTCGTAAACGTCTTCAAAAGCAAGCAAATCAAGGATAGTTGATTGTTGAAGAACCTCCAATTGTTGAACCTATTGTAGAACAAGAAGTCGTCATGGCTAATCGTACTATGATGGAGTTGCTACAAGCACCCACCGAGGGTTTTGGAGAGGCCATTGTTATTCCCGCCATCCTTGCAGAGAATTTCGAGATTAAGACGGGTTTAATGTCTATGTTGCAAGCAAACAAGTTTCGAGGTCACGAGAAAGACAACCCGCATTACCATATTAGGAATTTCAACCGTCTCACCGCCACTAGCAAATTCAAAGATGTTCCACATGACGCCATTAAGATGATGTTGTTTCCATATTCGTTGGATGGACCCGCAAAAATTTGGCTCGAAAAAGAACCGCCAAATTCGATTTTGACATGGGCCGATCTCGTTTCTAAGTTTGTGAACAAGTTTTTTCCACCATCGAAAACAACACACTTAAAAAATGAGATTTCACGATTTGTGCAACGTAACAATGAAAGTTTTTCAATGGCATGGGAACGATTTAAAGAGATGTTACATGAATGTCCTCATCATGATTTTTCGGAATTGCATCAAATTGATACCTTTTATAATGGGCTTAATGATCATGAACGAGATTATTTGAATGCCGCCGCGGGTGGTAATTTTTTGTGCAAGACGACAAATGAGGCTTTACAAATCATTGAAAATCGATCTAAGGTTTATAGCCCTCGTAACACACCGAGTGTTGCCAATATGGGTTCGTCATCGTCATCACAATCGTCTCGTAGCATTAATGCCTTACATGATGAAGCTAATGAGGAAAATCGGTTTTTTGATAGATTTGCTAATCTAATGTCCCATTGGAAGGCTCAAGAAGCTTCCAATTCCGCTTCGGTTAAAGCGGTTGCTAAGAGTTGTTTATCTTGTGGGGGAGCTCATGATCTTTCCGAGTGCATTACCGCGGATGGTAACACTTCGAGTGCTTATGTAGCAACGGGAACTTTCAACCAAAACGGCCAAGGTTCCCGCCAAAATCAAGCTCCACCAAACCAAAATGCTAATAATTATCGAAACAACAACCAAGGTAATTACCAAGGCAACACACGCAATTACAACAAAGGGAATTATCAAAGTGGGAATGGACAAATCTCTAATCAAAACCAAAACCGTGATTTTCAAAACACTACACAAGGTTTTCAAAATGCTCACACGAAAAATTTGCAAGGAGAATTTTTAGATTATGCAAAAGCAAATGATGCTAAATTTGATAATATGCAACGTGAGATGATTAGCTTAAGATCCGAGTTGAAAAACGAGCTTAAAAATGAACTTGCTAATGAACTTAAAACTCATGCAAACAAAATGGAAGGAAATGTCCAACGTCTTCAACAAAACCAACAAAAGATGGAATTAGGACAACATGAGATTAAGCAAGAGTTATTGAAAGCGGATGCTAGGCAATCAAAATTTGAGGACCGAATGGCTAAGATGTTTGAAGCTATCATGTGTAAACCCTCTTCTTCGGGTGGTCTTCCTAGTGATACCATTGCAAACCCGAAGGGAGAAATGAAGGTTATTACTACACGAAGTGGTAAAACTTTCAAGGAACCAATCTCTCGTCCAAGTACTTCTAAGGAGAAGGAAATCGAGAAAGAACCCGAGGTGATGGTCGAAAAGGAGCACATTACAATCCCACGAAGTACCGCTCAAACCACACCTACGGTTGAACCAATACCAACTGTGGAACCCGAGTTTCCAAGGCCGTTGCCTAATGACCAACCCACACCACCTTTACCTTACCCTTCGAGACGAAACAAAGAAAAAGCACAAGAAAGGAACAATTATCAATTTGAACTATTCATGAAAATGTTTCGTGATCTACACTTTAACATAAGTTTTGCCGATGCTTTAATCATGATGCCTCGATTCGCCGCAAACTTCAAAAGTATGCTAAACAACAAAGAAAAGTTGCAACAAACGTCTAGTTGTTCATCGGTTTTTCTAAGCCGCATACCACAAAAAGTCGGTGATCCCGGTAAATTTTTGATTCCGTGTGCTATACAAGATATGGAGGAATGCTACGCCTTGGCCGATCTTGGCGCTAGTATTAATTTGATGCCTCTCGAGATTTTCAAATCGCTTTCGCTTCCAGCTCTTACCCCTTCGAACATGTCCATCGAGATGGCCGATCATTCTACGATCATGGCATGTGGAGTAGCCGAGGACGTTTTCGTTAAAGTCGGAAAGTTTTACTATCCCGTTGACTTTATCGTTGTAGACATTCCTATCGATCGAAAAGTTCCTCTCATTTTGGGTCGTTCATTTTTGGATACATCAAGAGCACTTATCGATGTTCATGCTCGAAAAATCACCCTTCGTTTCAATGAGGAAGAACTTGTCATCAATGCAACACAAAACTCCAATCTTTCTCATGTATATTCTATTGCAACTTTAAACCATGGTGACTCGACCAATGTCGTTTGCAAAGAATTTTCACCAAGAGTTTTAGGGAATGTCTCCAAAAACAATTTACCATTTCCTCCGCCGGTGGAGGTTATGAGTGCTAAGTCTACAAAGAAGAAATCATCAATACTTGAATCAAAAAATCCTTCACCTTCGTTCTTGAAAAGTGTTGATAAGTTGCCGGTTTCTACGGAAGATCTTTCGGATGATGAATATGTTGACCCCAATTGGGAGGTTTTCTTCGTCGATAAACGTTTTGAGAACTTGCCACCACCAAAACCAAAACGGTTTCAAAATGTGAGAATTTTTAGTGTGACTAACATCGTCTTAGAAACACCGAATATTTTCGACATAATCAAAAAGGGTTTTCATAAGGAGAGTTCAAAAGATAAAAAAGGAAATGATCTTAAATGTGATTTAATTGATTTTTCTACAAATCTAACTCCGTCATCACCACGTGATTTGAGTACTACAAACTCGTCTACTCCTTTTGACGATGTTTTGTGTGGTCTTTGTATGGGGGAAGCCCCTTATGTTCCCTCATCCTTGTCCACCGAGGACGAGATATTCGATCCCGGAATTTCATGTAAAGGGAAATCTCGGTCTTCCACCGATGCAATAAATGGAAACTATATCTATTTGCTTGGTGTGAGTCTACCTCGAGTAGCTCAAACGTTTGTCTTACCAATTGTCTCACCCTTCTATTTCTCATCTATTTTCTTCAAACTCTTTGAGTTTATGGCACATGTTGAAGTGGCGTTAATGTATTTTTCCAATGGAAACGAGAACGCCATCTTCGACCCCGGTATTTTGCATCACTTAAGGACTTAGTCCTTTATGCCGGTTGCTTTTTGGGCCTTGTTTATCATGTAAGCCCCATCAAAAATTGACCACACCATGATATCCCTAAATGTTCACATTTTGAGGGGATCGAGTCGAGCTCATGACTCGGTAATCAAAAACGAGGTGCCTCGTGGGGGAGATCCCATGCTTATCTTTTATATTTACTAATAAGGGGACTTGTACCCTTCCAACTCGTTGTCTCGTGGTTGTTTGTGATTGTGTTATCTAGATCATTATCATCGTCTACGATTGAAGACTCTCGTGTTCGTTTACGTGAGCCTCCATCGTTCGTTTGAAGAAGTTTTTCACGATTCCATGACATATCCTTTATTGTTCTAACAATTATCTTTTAGCATAATTAATAAACGGCTTTAGATATATTGTTGATCACCCTTTCCATGCTAGATCCTAAGCATTCGACTCTTCGTCTTTAGTATGGGGGTGCTCCACCTTTAGACTCGAAACATTGAGGACAATGTTTACTTTTAGTATGGGGGTGAATAGGTACTTGCTTTGCTACGCCCTCACGTTTTCCAACTTTCAATGTTTTGCTAATAAGGCTAAAAATGGCCAAATTTTAAAAATTTTCTTAGTTTTCATAAGTGTTTTTAAGACACGAATGTATATTTTCCGATGGGTAGAATAAGAGTTCATTTTTGACTTGATGGGCATTTGGAGCCATTTACATTCCTTAACCCGCTCAACTCAAGTTTTGCTAGACTTTTATATAGGGAGCTTTAAAACGCGAAAGTCTTAATTCATTCGGGTTAAGAACAAGAACTTTTCGCAAGTTCCTATAATTGATTCTAGAAAGTCACTTATCAAGGGAACTTTAAAACGCATTCTCTAAACTTGAAAAAGTCCAAGAAAGTGCAAGATCCCATAGGTGGCTTGAAAACCCAAAACTTTGATTTGATATAGTCTTAATGAAAGCTAATCCAAATTTGGCTTAATTTTGACTTGCATGGCTAAGTATTCACGAGTCTCTTTAATTAGAGGTCTTTATATAGTGAAGAACGAGAAATGATAGAGTTAGACAAGTGATCATGCTAAACGTAGAACATGAAAATGTTCTTTCAAAAACTCATATGTTTTTAATTGTGGCTTTTTCTTCCCATAAGATCAATGCATTAGGAATAAAACATAATTGCAATAAGTAAGGTCGTACGATTTGAAAGGTTACTTAGCCTCTAGCGCAAGATCGTTTAAAAGTTGCTCGGGGTTGAATAGAGTTCATAGCCAAGGCATAACTTATTGAAGCGGGACGCGAAGATTGGCGATCATCCAAAAAGGCCCTAACAAGGCATGAGGAGCTCTATTTTTGCTAAAGATCCAAAGATGATGTGAAGTATCATTATTCCAAAATCAATATGAAGGATCGAGACACACGATGAGAAGCAATTACTCCCCTAAAGAATGGAGAAAGTCTATCCAAAAAGACCCTAACAAGGTATGAGTATAAATATATCCAAGTCCGAAAAGGAGGCGGATCGTTGTATCCAAAGTAAAGATTGAAGAAAAATGATGAAGTCGTGGTCCTATATGAAGAATCTCTCAAAAACGTCAAGAGAAGAAACTCCAAATATATGAAGAGAAGACCATAATTTCAAGAACGTCTTCCCAAGATTTGAAGTATGAAGTACATGCCAAATATCGGTCCGAGAAAGGTCTCAAATCGTGAAACGAGTTATGCCAAGATATGAACTTAAGGAGATACACGAGAAGCCGTTTTAAAAGATTTTGTCCTTCGGCTAACTATTGATCAAATCGTGCTACTTTGCTTTCGGACTAATAACTACTCAAATAAGTCAATATGAATCACTTGTGATCCATGACAAATAGATAAAAAATGCTAGTAACCCATTTCCTTTTATAATAACTAGGATTGCGGGGAGAAAAAGTATTACACAATTTGGACGTATGAGTAGTGTTAGCATTGTGACTTGTACCAACAATGATCTTGTTTTTGCACTTAGCATGGAATGTATGACAATCAAGGATGACGAAGTTTACTCTAAGGAACATTGACTTGTTTCTATTCTTAGACCCTAAAAGTCACATTTTAGTGATGAAAATCATACATTATGTCTTTACACATCATCGTAGTATGTTGCAAGTCTTTTACTCTTCAATAAAGGTTAATAAAATTGAACTTTGGTGATGCTTAGATACTTTATTCTAGCATTGCGTGAGGGCACGGCAATGGCTTAGTATGGGGGAGTGATGAGATGGCATTTATACATGATCTCATCGTTCTTTTCGGGCTTTAAAAGCATAAAAATGTCATAAAATACCATATATATGCTTGTGTTTGTTTACTTGTGTATTTTAGGTATGGATATCGTGAAAAAGACAAAAGATCACAAGATACAAGGAAAAACGGACACGAGAAACGAAGCCGTACAATGAACCGGGCCCTAATCATGGAATTTTCATCAAATACCCTTGAAGACTTGAAGACAAAACAAGATTGATCCTCATTCTATGAAGAAATGACACTTAAAACCCTTGTATATTAATAATTACAAGTTTGGTCCCTTAAGTTTGTCAAAATTGCAAAAAGGTCCTTCAACTTTGGAGAAATGGCAAGATTGGTCCCTCAACAAGTTCAAATTGTCAAATATGGTCCCTCATGAAGATTAAGACACATTGAAGACCTTTGAAGATCATCATTGTCCAAGATCAGCCCTTGAAAATACTCAAAATGGCAAAAATGGTCCTTTGAAAAGCTTTGGAAAAGATATGTGCCAAAAATGCAAAAGTTGGAAACTTATTTGCAAAGGGATTACGTTTTTAGGGCTTGAAACCTTAAATGCCACAAAAATCAAAAAGTAAGGGCCAAAAGTGCCAACTGTGAAAGATTTAAACAAGAAATGGCGCCTAACACCTAAAGTTCCCCTAATATCGGATCAAAAGGGGTAACTGTTCACTTTTTACACTCCCAGGTTTCACCTTCATTTTTACATGGTTAAAAACCAATTAAACGTGCACACGTTTAATTCACACGTACACAAACCCTTCCCACTCCTAAAAACCCCAATCCCACCACTTGAGGACCCCACCCCCAATTCTCTCTCAGCCAATAAGAAACCTCCTTGGGCTCCAAGTTCTCTTACGTGTCCCCAATCAATGGATATGATCTTTTGCTTCATCACAACGCAAATATGGACGGTTTAGATCAAAAATTGGACAAAGTACCTCAAGAAACGTCAAGGGCAATTTTGAGATTTTCTACTGTTAGGGTTTATGTTTTTAGTCTTCTAGGCTCTTCTATAGAGTAGTATAAATAGAGGCTCCAGTATGTGGATGTCCCTTGTTCCAGTTTTCTTCCATAATTCTGTAATTCCTTTTAATATATAAAAGTTGGTTTTTGTCTTAAAAGAGCAATTTAATTCCTTTTTATTTTTATTAAAGTTGGTATTGTTATTGGAAGAATTCTGAGTTCCATCTTTGTGATTTGGTTAAGTGATTTGGATTTTCAAAATACTTCAAAAGGTTTTGGAAATCTGTGAATTTTGGTAAGAATTTGATTCTTATGTTTTAAGGTTAAGAGGTTTGTAGTAATTGATTATATAGTGTTTAGAAAACGTTTTTGAAAGGTTGGAAAAGATTTGGAAGAGTTTTAAAAAGAAAAGAAAAATAAAACAGATTATATTGCATATTTGTCTTGTTTTCTTGTTTTCTTTTCTTTGTCTTTAGCAGGTTGAAGGTTTGTAGATAGTTAGTCAGCCCCAACCCGAGTTGGGAAGGAGGTGACAAGGCTGTCACAAGGGTTTTGGATGTGAAACCCTAAGGTACTTTCCATTTTTCTTTGAAAATCTCAAAAATAGCAGTTTGCATGATCTTTGAGGATTGAGTGATTTTTGTGTGTTAAGACTGTTATATTTGAGTTGTTTTGTGATTATAAGCATGTTAGTAGTCATATAAACCAATTTGAATAGGTGATAGAGTGTTTTGATTTGCAAATTTTTGGTTTAAAAATATTAACAGGGTGTTTGGCAATAGGTTTAAGCAGGGTAAGATCTTTGATTAATGGTTAAAAAAGGTGTTAAAGTTTTTGATAAGGGTTAAGATTAGTTGCTAGTTAGTTTGTAGTAAGATTGGTACAAGTTTAAGCTAGGTTTGTGTGTTAAAAAAGGGAAAACGTAGCTTGAAAATCTGCATATCCACTTTTGCTTAAGTTTTCCTGAATTTTGGTGCTTAGATCTTGTAATCAGTGAAGTGTTAGGGTGTATGAGTATTTTCTATTGCTTGATTACTGTTTGGTAAGTGTGTATGCTGAATTTGAGTGTTTGAAAGTTCACAGGGTGCTAGATATAAGTCCTTAAGTCCACTGTTCTAGCTTTTTCATTACAGAAACATGCTATAGGCTGTGTGTGCATTTGTTCTATGGTATTGGTGTGCTAATTACTTATTTGTGCTAATTGCTTGACTTCTTGTGCTCAAAAGAGCACAAGAGTGCCCCTTGTACCAAATAAGCAACACCAATTAAGCATATAGTCAAGCCCTCTTGGCTAAAAAGTGTGCACAAGTGTGCACTCACACTTGTGTGTTCATCAGTCCGCAAGAAGCAAACCAGGCCACGTTTTTCTTTTGATTTTGGTTAAATCAGTGTCATAAAGAGAATTGGAATTGATTTGCAAGCTGTTTAGTGTGTCAATTGGTTTGGAAAGAGTAATATAAAAAAAAAATAGAAAAAGAAGCAAAAAGAAGGGTTACGCGCCTCGAACCCTTGACGTGCCGTTCAACACTCCAACAACATAACCATCCTGCCCTTGGGTCTTTTACTGACCAAGGGTGGATTGGTTATACACTTAACCACTTTTTCTCTTTGTCTATTTATAATAAGTCGTAGCTTTTTGTGAGCTTTTCAGCTTATTAAATAAGCAATTTCGTCTTCTTTTATTTTTCTTAGGATTAGATTAGCCTATTAGATTTTTCTAGCCATCTTTTATATTTTTCCGTTTATTTAAATAATTTCTAGGATTTATTTTATAGACGTATTCTAAAAAATCAATAAAAAATAGTAAAAATAGATTTAATTTTTAGGAAAAATCATTTTTAGTTTTTAAAATATTATTTTGAGGTTTACATCTGTTTTTGGTTTTAAAAACTTTAATTTTTAATTTTATATTATTTTAAGGTTTTTTATAAACTTTAAAGATTTTTATAAAATTATTAAAAAACGTTTAGAAGCTCTAATTAGTGTTTTTCTCTTAGTTATATTATTTAGGATTTTTAGAAAAAATTTAGAATTAATTTTAGAAACTTTTTATTTTTAGTATTATTTTAATATTATTTTAATATTAATTTTTCAAAATTTTATTTTTCTTTTTTTTTCATTTTTCCTAGGTTCTTTGTCATTAATTAGGACTATTTCCATTTTTAGAATATTTTTATAACTTTTAGATTTATTTTTATAATTATTTTAAGTTTAATTAGGTTTTAATCATTTTTAATCATTTTTAGAGTTTTAAAAATAGTTTTAATAGGTTTTAATTTTTAGAAAATTACTTTTTAGTCTTCTAATAATATAAGTTAAGTGATTATTCAATAAAATCATATTTTAGACATTTGAATTAGTTAAATTTAATTTTAGGGCTTTAATTAGCATTTAAAATTAATTATTTAATTAATAAAAGGTTTTAAAATATCTTTGTTGGATTTTTATCTTTGTTTATATTATTTAAGACTTGTTTTTAGCCTTTTTGATATTTTGTTTTTGGTTTTAATAATTTTTAATTTGGGTAGTTTTTCACGGCTTTACGTTTTCGTCGTAGTTTAATTTTAACGTATCCGTCTTTTCATCCTCTCATCCCCATTCTTCTCAATATTAATCTCAAAGAAATACACGTTAATTCACACACATATACCTCCTTGGGAAACGAACTTTTTCTTCTCTTTTATTTGATTAAGGTTCATTACTTGTGGTTTTCCTAAATCACTCGTTAATACTTACCGCTATTTACGCTCTTTTCCTAAAGAGTAGTAAAACTCTACAATCAGTGCACGTTGGTTAAATCAAGTTAAGGAAGAGACGACTAAAGTGATCAATTTCAAATGTGAGTATGAAGAAAATTGAATCACGATAGTTGAGAGATAGAACCGGATTTCTGATAACACGGGAGCACGGTTCTTCAAAGGTTCCAAAAGTGCATTCATCCCTGTAATCACATCACCACACAAACACAAACACCTATAGAGGTCCCCCTACACTTAGGAGGTTAAAACAGAAAAGGATAGATACTCGGGCTGCCTCCCGAGGAGCGCTTGTTTTTGATAACCGAGTCACGAGCCTGACTCGACCCAAAATTAGTTCATGGGAAACGTGGTGAGGGATGGAATCATCTCGTGAGAGATGTCCTCACCAAAGTACAACTTCACTCGTTGGCCATTCACCTTGAAATTAGGTCCATTAGGTTGAGCGAGCTCGAGAGTACCATATGGAAAAATTTGGGCAATGGTGAATGGGCCGGACCAACGAGATTTCAGCTTGCCCGAAAAGATTTTCAACCGAGAGTTAAAGAGTAAAACTTTGTCTCCAACTAGGAACTCTCGGTTCTTAATCTTAGAGTCGTGAATGAGCTTAGTCTTTTCCTTATAGATCAAAGAATTTTCATAAGCCTCATTACGGAGTTCATTGAGCTCATTGAGTTGGATCTTGCGTAGGTCACCGGCTTTGTTGATATCAAAATTAGCCCACTTCAAGGCCCAGTAGGCCTTGTGCTCCAACTCAATAGGGAGGTGGCACGCTTTCCCGTACACGAGACGATATGGTGTATAACCAATCGGAGTCTTGTATGCGGTACGGAAAGCCCACAAAGCATCATCAAGTTTATCAGCCCATGAGGCACGATGCTCTCCCACGGTTCTTTCAAGAATTCGCTTTAATCCTCGGTTGGATATTTCAGCCTGGCCATTAGTTTGTGGGTGGTAGGCGGTGGAAAGACGATGATTTACACCATACTTAGCCATGACTCTTGCGAATTGGTCATTGCAAAAATGAGTCCCGCGATCACTAATAATGGCACGAGGCACACCGAATCTAGCGAATAGCGATTTCAAAAAGTTACAAACCACCCTTGCGTCATTAGTAGGTAAAGCTTTGGCTTCAACCCATTTGGAGACGTAGTCAACGGCTACAAGGATGTATTTGTTTCCTTTTGATGAAGGGAATGGCCCCATAAAGTCGATACCCCAAACATCAAAGATTTCACATTCTTGTATGAAATTCTGAGGCATCTCGTCTTTATGTGTGATCTTGCCTTGTTTTTGGCAAGCATCACATCGTTTAACCATCGCGTGAGCATCACGGTAAATGGTGGGTCAATAAAATCCCGAGTCAAACACTTTTTTGGCGGTGTAGTTGGGACCAAAGTGACCACCGGTGGGTCCTTTGTGGCAAGCGTCAAGGATTTCTAAAGCTGCCAGTCCATCAACACATCGGCGAATAATCAAATCAGCACATTGTTTGAATAGATACGGGTCAACCCAAAAGTAAGTCTTAATGTCTAAGAAGAACTTCTTCTTTTGCTGGGATGTTAACCCGTCGACGAGAATTCCACCCACCAAGTAGTTTGCAATGTCCGCAAACCACGGGGTTTCATCAGAAGTCGAGTTGTTAGACATTAAGGTCTCCAGGGAAAAAGAATCATTGATTTCTTTGTTCGGATGATCCCCTTGGTAAGGATCCTCAAGTCTACTGAGATGATCCGCGGCTAGGTTTTCAGATCCCTTCTTATCACGAATTTCGATTTTAAATTCTTGAAGTTGCAAAAACCAGCGAAGAAGTCTTGGTTTGGAATCTTGCTTGGTCAACAAGTACTTCAACGCGGAATGGTGTAAACGATGGTGGTAGAAAGGACAAGATAGGGGCGAAATTTTTCAAAGGCATAGACAACAACTAAAAGCTCTTTTTCGGTTGTCGTGTAATGCAATTGAGCCCCCGTCATTGTCTTGCTAGCGTAATGGATTGGTTGGAAGTGTTTATTCACTCTTTGGCCCAAAACCGCTCCAATAGCAAAGTCACTATCATCGCACATCAACTCGAAAGGCAACTCCCAATTAGGGGTAACTAAGACGGGTGCCTTAGTAAGCTTATCCTTAAGCAAGTTGAAGGCTTCAATACACTCATTGAAAAAGATAAAAGGAGTATCTTTTTCCAAGAGGTGGGTCATCGGGCGAGCGATTTTAGAAAAATCTTTGATAAAGCGACGGTAGAAGCCTGCATGACCAAGGAAACTTCTCACACCCTTCACGGTTGAAGGTGGAGGCAACTTAGCGATAACATCGACTTTATCACGGTCCACTTCAAGACCGGCTTTGGAGATTTTGTGTCCTAGCACGATGCCCTCTTTTACCATGAAATGGCATTTTTCCCAGTTAAGAACAAGGCGAGTGTCTTCACACCGCTTCAGCATACGTTCTAAATTGGCAAGGCAAGCAGAGAAAGAATCGCCATAAACCGAGAAATCATCCATGAATACTTCCATAGTGTCTTCCACCATGTCATGGAAGATAGCCATCATACACCTTTGGAACGTCCCAGGAGCATTGCATAAACCAAAAGGCATGCGTTTGTAAGCAAATGTTCCATAGGGATAAGTGAATGTGGTCTTTTCTTGGTCCTTGGGATCAATGGGAATTTGAAAATACCTGGAGAAACCGTCTAAAAAGCAGTAATAATCATTACCCGCTAGACGCTCGAGCATTTGATCCATGAAAGGAAGAGGAAAATGATCTTTTCTCGTGGCATCATTGAGCTTGCGATAGTCAATACAAACTCTCCACCCAGTAACGAGACGAGTGGGAATCAACTCGTTGTGTTCATTGGGAACAACGGTTATTCCGCCCTTCTTGGGCACACAATGGACGGGACTTACCCACGGCGAATCCGAAATAGGGTAAATCAAGCCGGCATCTAGAAGTTTGATAACCTCTTGTTTGATGACGTCATGAATGTGAGGATTAACCCTTCTTTGGCTCTGGATTGCGGGTTTAAAGTCATCTTTCATGAGAATCTTGTGAGTACAAAAGTTCGGATCAATTCCGCGGATATCAGAAATTTTCCAAGCAATTGCCTTCTTATGATCTTTAAGCACGGCGATGAGGCGAGATTTCTCTTCTTCTTTCAAGTCCTTAGCAATGATGACGGGCGACTTCTTATTTTCTTCAAGGAACACGTACTCGAGATGGGGCGGCAACTCCTTAAGGTCTAAATCCGGAGGATTTTCGATGGGAGGCGTATTCAAAGTCGGCGCATCGATAGCAATAGCTTTGGGAGATGGTAGAGAAATATGGTCCTCTTTGAGAAGGTTCTCAATGAGACGCATGTCTTCATCCCAATCGGTGAAAGAATCGTCATTTGCTAAGTTCACATCTCCCATGGTGGCTTCCAAATCTTTCCAAAGGAAATCACTTTCTCCAAATAGAGATAGTGATGAATCAATAGAGGAAACGGTCTCAACATTGGAAGGAGAGGTAGGAATACTTTTACAAGCATCTTTAAAGTGTTCTTCACAAGCCTCATCAAGAACATCAATACAATTAACACTCTCGTATGAATAAGGCTGTTTAGAAAGCTTTCCCATGTTGAAGACAATTTTATCGTCATCCACTCTCATGATCAACTCACCGGCTTCAACATCGATGAGAGTGCGACTGGTCCTCAAGAATGGACGACCAACGATCAATGGCACATGAGGGTCCATGTCGTAGTCAACGACAACGAAATCGGCAGGAAAAGTGAATTTGTCGACTCCTACAAAGACGTCTTCGGCTATCCCCACTGGATAAGCAACCGTACGGTTAGCTAATTACAAAGTCATTTTGGTGGGGACTAGCTCAGGGAGAGATAATTGCTTCCAAACACTTAAAGGCATTAAGTTAATACTGGCACCTAGATCGGCTAGGGCCATGCAATTCTCTACTCCCGGGAAGTTGCAAGGGATTAAGAAACGACCCGGATCACCAAGCTTGGTTGGCAATTTCCTTAAGAGCACTGCAGAGCAATTCTCATTAAGTTGGGTGTTAGCAATATCAAGAAGCTTCTCCTTGTCGCTAAGAAGATCTTTGAACATTTTCGCATACTTAGGCATGTGAGCGAGAGCCTCAGCGAAGGAGATGTTAAAATTCAATTGTTTAAACATTTTAAGAAAGTTTGAAACCTGAATATCGTCCTTGCTTTTGAGCTTCTCTTTCCTCAACCTTGAGGGATAAGGTATATCGGAAGAAGAGGAAGGCTTTGGGATCGAAGGATCACTCACATCCTTGGGTGGAGGAGGGGTAGAAGTAAGAGGTGGAGAAATTGAGGAAGTAGAAGGATGAGGAATAGGAGCAGGTGACTTGTTTTCCTTAGTCACAATCACCGGTGGAGGTATAGGAAGCTCGGGTTCCTTGGTACCTTTGCCACTGCGAGTAGTGATTGCTTTCATCTCCCCTCTTGGATTCGCAACGGTGTTACTCGAAAGAGTACCCGAAGAAGAGGGTTGATTACCTTGGAAGAAACTAGCCATCATGTCCCTTAAGTCATTCGTTTGACTTGCCAAAGTGTTTCTCATATCAGCTCTTAGATCATTTCCTTGTTTCACCATGTCTGCTTTCAAGTTGAGCACTTCCCGCTGGAGATTGTCCACGATCACATCATTAGTCCTCATGTAGGTTCCAATATCTTGTTGTAATGCGGTGGGTTGGTTGGGAGGAGCATTGTAGGCGGGTGGTTGATAAGCAAGTTGTTGGTAAACTTGGTTGTTTCTTTAAGGTGGATATGGTTGTTTGTGAGGTGGTATGTATGGTGCACGAGGTTGTTGTTGTTGAGGAGGGCGATTGAGGTTTTGTTGTTGGTGTTGGGTCAAAATTATGAGTTGATGCGTCAAAAACAACAAAATAAGAAGACAAGGACTACTTTTGCCAAAGTTAAATACTACAAGCTGGTGGAGTCTTTTTATTAATTTAATAGCTTTCTTTGTAAGCTATGTTTTCTACTTAATAAAGAAAACATACGTAGGTTTACATTCACTTCATCTTTTACAATGTAACCTACAATAAGCTTTGATCTCTAGGTGTGGGATTCAATGTATACACACTTAGAGTTGTTTGTGTTAATCTTTAATACAAGCACTTTGGGGGAAATTCATCTTGTTAACATCTTGTTCTTATTAATGTTCTATTCCGCTATGTTTTATACATATGAACATTGATAATCCTAGATAGAATGATTCTTAATCATTGAGTCTAACGATCATAGGACTCCACAATTGGTATCATAGCCTAAGGCTCGTGATATCTAGGAAATACAAGGTGTTATGTTCGTGTTCATGTTGCTGTGAAGCGCTGTCCAGGATTAGCGACAGTTTTAGTGACAGATTAGCGACGGTTTGGAAGATCTGTGACAGATTTGCGACAGAATTAGTGTCGCTAAAGATCTGAACTTTTAGGGTTTGATTAATAAACCCTAGATCGGTAATATTTTGTTGTTGTGAAGAGATGATAATGCTTAGCGTGTATTGAGAGGGATAATTCCATAAAGCCCTAAAAATGTTGGTGATGATTGAAGGCTGTGATGTACATATATTTTTAGGGTTTGATAGAAAAACCATAGATCTGACTGTGATTCTTATGAAACTTTGAAGAAGATTGAAGTTTTTATCCAAGATCTGCTTTGGTTGAAGGTCAGATTTAGTGAAGTTGGGGTTTTCTCAAAACCCTAATTCGATATAGCAAAGAAGATGAATCAGAAGGAATGGCGGTAAACATTCAATCTGTGATGAATGCAGTTAGGGTTTTTCGATTATAAAACCTAGCTTTAGTATTCCTTGCTGATCAAAAGCAAGTTGCTGTGGTTTTATGACATCAAGCAGAGTTGATGTTTATGTGTGCGCATCAATGATCTTGATTTACTAGTAGTGTAAATCTGAAAGAGATATGGAGCATCATGTATTCTTATTAAGTTCGTTGCAGCGTACAAGAGGATGGGACCAGCAGGTCATAAGGTGAATTAGAAAAGTTTGATTGGTTTTTACCCATCGACTGTTTAAATAATTGGTGAGAAGAGATCCAAGGTAATCGGTGTATGCATCACGTGATGAAGATATTCTATTTTCTTGTTCCACAAAACAAAGATCAATACTACTCTTGTTAATGTATTGACTATTAAGACTGGAGGAGAAAAAGGTACGTTCTGCTGTATTCGTTTATGGTCTTCACGTGGGCTTCAAAAGGTATCAATTTACATTGCCCAAGTTGTCTTATATGGTTCCAAGATGTCAACAATTAAATAAATCCTATGCTGATCCAAAGTTACATACATCACGTGATGTATTATAGAATGGAATAATTACTTTTCACAAGCTTAGAGTTCACATGAAGGGTGAATAATATTTTACAAGAAAGGTGGTCCATGGCTTTAGCATATATTGTGTTTACTTTTGTGTAGACGCATAATATTGAAAGCAGATACAGACGTGTGACATGGAAAATAGGTGTTAAAGCATTACGTGGGGTTTTTATGTTGCACAAAGTGGAGTTTATTAAAATTAAAAAGGCAACAGGGTTCGTTATGTGTGCTACTGTGCTAAAGAAACTAAGTGGTTCACATGTGTACAAAATGTGATCTAGGTACACAGTAAGGTATATTGTTATATTTTCAACGCTGATGGGAGTTATTTAAGCCGCTGACAGCATTATTCGCAGCCACTGACAGTTTTGACAGTTTTGGAGATGTGTTGGTTTGGAATTTGGTTTATTCACAGCAACTATTTCTTAAAGGTATAAAGGCTCGTTTTATTTCCATTGATTACGAAGAAAAGTTTTTATTATTTGTTTGAAGACGAAGTAGATTTTCGCGAATTTATGTTCTATCATATCTTAAAGTCGTGAACTCCCAGTCATTGACTTTTAAGGTAACTTGTTCGTGCTTTTAATGGTTGGTGACGAAGACTTGTCATAACACTTGAAGGAGTTACATTATCGTGCTCAGTGTCTCACAAAGGATGAGAATGTTGACAAGGGATCGAGGTCTACTTATACTTTGTGCCATGAGTATAAGTTCTTTGTTACATGTTTAGTACAAGACATGGAACGCAAGTTCGGGTTATTCTACTTCATCATCAAGTAAGTCGTAATTAGATTTCTTCATATGTAATCATTACATAAAGCCTACAGAATTTGAAGATTCAAGAATGATTAGCACAATTTAAGGGGAAGCTAAATTGTTCATGTGTTAATCATTTACATGTAACATTAAGGTGAAGGTGTTTACTACTGCTCATAGTTTTACTACAACTTATGTGAGCTTCTATAGCTCAAATTCATTTAATTTCATCCTGCTGTTCTTCATGGAGGGTAATTTGAGATATAGAAAACTTGTATTAGTAGTGTGGTATTATTTAGGTAGTGGGCGAAATCAAGGTTGCTTATATACAAGACCCCTATTTGGATCATGTCAAAAAGGGGAAGAAGGCTACACAATGCAATCTGTTGATCCTTGGTGTTATATGTTTTACAAAGAATGCGAGATTAAGGGGAAGTGTTTTTGACATCATCAACTAGGGGAAGATTGTTGGGTCAAAATTATGAGTTGATGCGTCAAAAACAACAAAATAAGAAGACAAGGACTACTTTTGCCAAAGTTAAATACTACAAGCTGGTGGAGTCTTTTTATTAATTTAATAGCTTTCTTTGTAAGCTATGTTTTCTACTTAATATAAAAAACATACGTAGGTTGAGGAAAACCGGGTGGGGAAAGAAAGTTGTTAGAGCGGTAGCTAAGCAAGTTGCGGTCACCTTGAGGACGAGCTTGATAAGCGGCCGGAGGATAGGTACCGTATGCTGCATTCACATTCTCAGAAGGATAGTCTTGGGTGGCGGTACAAGTGGTGTAAAAGTGAGGACCCCCGCATATCTCACATGGTTGGCTAACAGCATTGACTTGAGCGTCGTGAGCGTTTTTAGCGTTGATGCTGTTGGTATTGCTAGCGGTTTGGGCGGCAAGCGATTCAAGAAGCGTAGTAATTTTGTCAAGTCGCTTGTCGCTGTCACTAGTACTAGCACTGGCGACATTGGTCCGAACACTCTTGGTTTGCACACCAGACTTATTTTCAATAATATCCCAAGCGGCATTGGAAGTCTTAACCAAAATATTACCCCCCAAGGCACTGCTTAGTGAATCTTGGTCATTCATGCTTAAACCATTATAAAAAGTATCAATTTGGTGCACTTTGGTAAAACCATGTTGTGGGCACTTCCTTAAAAGATCTTTAAAACGGTCCCAAGATTCACTAAAAGACTCATCGTACTTTTGTTCAAAATTAATGATTTCATTCCGCAAAGCGGTAGTACGAGAGGGTGGGAAAAAGTATTTTATAAACTTGGTCCAGATGGTCTCTGCTCAACCATTATTGGGGCGTACCATTGATGAATTTGACCGTATTCGTGAGTTGTAGGAATCTCTTGATGTGGTCATGAGGATCATCAATGGTACGCCCCAAGAATGGTTGAGCAGAGACCATCTGGATAAAGCCGGATTTGAGCTCAAAATTGTTGGCTGCAATCGCGGGTATGACAATTGGATCATTGTTGCCCTCCACATGTGCTTGTAACAGTTCAATCATAGGGCGATTATCCGGTAGAGGCTCATTGTTGTTGTTATTATTGTTGAGAGGTGGATTGTTATTGTTTTGAGGTGGGTTATTGTTGTTGTTTTGTACACCGGCCATGTCTAAGTCTTCGAGAGGCTCGGGCTCTTGTTAAGACGTTGATCGTGTACGCATGCACCTGCAAAAGAACTAACAAAGCAAACAAGAAATATTTTTGGTTTTTATGGTTTTTTAATTTTTTTTGTATTTTTTAAAATTTTTTATATTTTTTAGGGTTTTTTGAAAGTTTTTATGAAAAAGTAACGTTCACGGCGAACGGATCCCAAAATCCAAGTTGTCACAAAAAAACTGTTGATCTTAACGAGAAGAGCCGGCAGCGGCGCCATTTGATACAAGCGTTTTGTATGGGTTTCAAGTTAGTTCTCGGAATCTTCTCGAATTGATTCACAGCTTAAAGTGGAATGATTTGTTCTTGGTTAATAAAAAGGTGTTGGTTTGTTTATCTATTTTGAACTAATAACAAATAAGTAAGTGTCAAAGAGTAAAATTAAAGCTTTAAAAGATTAAACTAAATTGACGAGTTAAAACTAAATGTTTGAAAACGTAAAGAAAAGATTAGAAAAATACGAGAACACTTAATAAATATAGAACTTGGAAACTTTGTAAAAACAAGAAATTCAAACCATCGGAAAACCACATTGAAACCTGATCGGAATATTTGGTCGGAAAGTGCAATCGGAATGTCTAAAAAAGTACTGATCGGAATGTTAGACAAGAAGTCTAATCGGAATATCTCTCAAAACCAACACAATCGGAATATGAAACCCTCCAATCGGAATCCACTAAAATGTAACTGATCGGAATGTGCAAATGTCACCTCGTCGGAATGCTTAAATCGGAAAGGTCAATCGGAATAACTAAAAAGGAGGCAATCGGAATAATCAAGAATCCCCAATCGGAATAATTCCCAATCGGAATATCCACAAAACCAACTCAATCGGATTGTTTAATAAAATTCCAAATCGGAATGTCACAAAACACCCTAATCGGAATAATCGTAAACCCTTTTCCGATCTGACGATCGGAATGAGGGGAGGGGTGCTAATCGGAATACACTAATCGGAAAAGGGTTTTACCCTTTCCGATACCTTCTTGATCCGAAAGTTAAGCAAGGGAATAAGCTATTTCAATAAGCTAAAACCCAAAACTAGAACGAATTTAATAGGAAACGGATCAAATAAACTCAAATAACAACTTATCTAATCTTAAAATAAGCAAACTTTTAAATCAAACAATAAAAAGATGAACTTTTTAAGAAAATTTTTAAAAGTAAATAAGCTAAAAGAAGCGAATAAGCCAATAAGCACAAGAATCTTAAAGCTTAATCGTATGAAACTTAAATAAACATAAAAAGATTAACTTTTTAAGCACGAAAACATTAATGAACAACACGGATCAAAAGTTATTCGCACCAAAAGTGAAACAAAATCAAAGAAAGGTAGAAAGAGATTAAAGATTAAAAGCTTAAACTTAAACTTGATTAATGAAATCAACAATACAAAAGGTTTAATCTTTGAAAGATTAAAAGAAAGAAAGATGAAAACTTAGTGAGAGAAAGTTGAGAACCTTCTCTCTCTAAAACTAGAGAAAATGAAAAACTAAAAACTAACTAACTCCAAAATTGTGAAGTGAAATCCTATTTATAGGCGTGTGCTTGTGGGCTTGTGAATGGGCTTTGTTTTTGGGCTTCTTTTCTTCTTTCTTCTTTAGTCTTTACGTTTCTTTAAATAAACGTTTCCGACTTTGGATATTGAGAAGTGTCGGTGAATAATTCCAACTCGTCTTATAATCTTTTGTTTAATAGACTCGAGTTCTTCGACATATATGAATCTTCCAACTTTGTCCCTTTTCTTCGATAAATCTTCAAATAGGCACAATGACTTCAAATCTTTTGCATCTCTTGGAGAATAGACTTCGTCTTGAGTCTTTTTCTTCGATAAAACCCGTGCAATCCCATGTTTTCTTCAATATTCATCCGGTTGACTCTGAAAACACAATAAACTCAAATCCGGCTTTATCCAGATGGTCTCTGCTCAACCATTCTTGGGGCGTACCATTGATGAATTTGACCGTATTCGTGAGTTGCAGGAATCTCTTGATGTGGTCATGAGGATCATCAATGGTACGCCCCAAGAATGGTTGAGCAGAGACCATCTGGATAAAGCCGGATTTGAGCTCAAAATTGTTGGCTGCAATCGCGGGTATGACAATTGGATCATTGTTGCCCTCCACATGTGCTTGTAACAGTTCAATCATAGGGCGATTATCCGGTAGAGGCTCATTGTTGTTGTTATTATTGTTGAGAGGTGGATTGTTATTGTTTTGAGGTGGGTTATTGTTGTTGTTTTGTACACCGGCCATGTCTAAGTCTTCGAGAGGCTCGGGCTCTTGATAAGACGTTGATCGTGTACGCATGCACCTGCAAAAGAACTAACAAAGCAAACAAGAAATATTTTTGGTTTTTATGGTTTTTTAATTTTTTTGTATTTTTTTAAAATTTTTATATTTTTTAGGGTTTTTTGAAAGTTTTTATGAAAAAGTAACGTTCACGGCGAACGGATCCCAAAATCCAAGTTCTCACAAAAAACTGTTGATCTTAACGAGAAGAGCCGGCAGCGGCGCCATTTGATACAAGCGTTTTGTATGGGGTTCAAGTTAGTTCTCGGAATCTTCTCGAATTGATTCACAGCTTAAAGTGGAATGATTTGTTCTTGGTTAATAAAAAGGTGTTGGTTTGTTTATCTATTTTGAACTAATAACAAATAAGTAAGTGTCAAAGAGTAAAATTAAAGCTTTAAAAGATTAAACTAAATTGACGAGTTAAAACTAAATGTTTGAAAACGTAAAGAAAAGATTAGAAAAATACGAGAACACTTAATAAATATAGAACTTGGAAACTTTGTAAAAACAAGAAATTCAAACCATCGGAAAACCACATCGAAACCTGATCGGAATATTTGGTCGGAAAGTGCAATCGGAATGTCTAAAAAAGTACTGATCGGAATGTTAGATAAGAAGTCTAATCGGAATATCTCTCAAAACCAACACAATCGGAATATGAAACCCTCCAATCGGAATCCACTAAAATGTAACTGATCGGAATGTGCAAATGTCACCTCGTCGGAATGCTTAAATGGGAAAGGTCAATCGGAATAACTAAAAAGGAGGCAATCGGAATAATCAAAAATCCCCAATCGGAATAATTCCCAATCGGAATATCCACAAAACCAACTCAATCGGAATGTTTAATAAAATTCCAAATCGGAATGTCACAAAACACCCTAATCGGAATAATCGTAAACCCTTTTCCGATCTGACGATCGGAATGAGGGGAGGGGTGCTAATCGGAATACACTAATCGTAAAAGGGTTTTACCCTTTCCGATACCTTCTTGATCCGAAAGTTAAGCAAGGGAATAAGCTATTTCAATAAGCTAAAACCCAAAACTAGAACGAATTTAATAGGAAACGGATCAAATAAACTCAAATAACAACGTATCTAATCTTAAAATAAGCAAACTTTTAAATCAAACAATAAAAAGATGAACTTTTTAAGAAAACTTTTAAAAGTAAATAAGCTAAAAGAAGCGAATAAGCCAATAAGCACAAGAATCTTAAAGCTTAATCGTATGAAAACTTAAATAAACATAAAAAGATTAACTTTTTAAGCACGAAAACATTAATGAACAACACGGATCATAAGTTATTCGCACCAAAAGTGAACCAAAATCAAAGAAAGGTAGAAAGAGATTAAAGATTAAAAGCTTAAACTTAAACTTGAAATGAAATCAACAATACAAAAGGTTTAATGTTTGAAAGATTAAAAGAAAGAAAGATGAAAACTTAGTGAGAGAAAGTTGAGAACTTTCTCTCTCTAAAACTAGAGAAAATGAAAAACTAAAAACTAACTAACTCCAAAATTGTGAAGTGAAATCCTATTTATAGGCGTGTGCTTGTGGGCTTGTGAATGGGCTTTGTTTTTGGGCTTCTTTTCTTCTTTCTTCTTTAGTCTTTACGTTTCTTTAAATAAACATTTCCGACTTTGAATATTGAGAAGTGTCGGTGAATAATTCCAACTCGTCTTATAATCTTTTGTTTAATAGACTCGAGTTCTTCGACATATATGAATCTTCCATCTTTGGCCCTTTTCTTCGATAAATCTTCAAATAGGCACAATGACTTCAAATCTTTTGCATCTCTTGGACAATAGACTTTGTCTTGAGTCTTTTTCTTCGATAAAACTCGTGCAATCCCATGTTTTCTTCAATATTCATCCGGTTGACTCTGAAAACACAATAAACACAAAAACCACGCATAATTCCAAACAAATGATATTAAATACGTGTTTTGGTCTTGTTTTAGCCAGAAATAAGTGGTAAAAGGATGGGTGTTTTCACACCTATCAATGGGACTCAATAAGCACTTGTTTAAAATGAAAACAAAGTCGAATCCTAATGAAATCTAAACCAAATTAAATGTAAAGCTAGAATGTGAAAATAAGCTAAGAAAAATGATGTCTACTAATTAAGAAAAGTTGTTTGTCAATCCAATAAGCTAAAATAATCAAATAAGCAAACTGGTCAACTTTGTACAAGTTTGACCAAAAAGTCAACTTAAAGAAGAATGAAAATGGACTTAAGATAATGTAGAACAATGATAATCTTTATGAATCAAGAGGGTTGATGTTTTCTAGAGAGAGAAACTTAGAGAGAGGAATGAAAGAAAATATGTATTATGAAAATAAGAAATGAAACAACCAACACCTCTTTCCATGGTGGAAAGAGGCTTATATACCCAAGTCCTTAATGGACTTGGGCCTCCGGCCCATGAACATGCTCATGGGTCGGGCTATTTAATAAATGTTACTAAAACACTACTACGAGCCTATAACTATATGGTTGGAGTGAACGAGACTTTCTATATACGTAAAACGTATTTCCAACAATCTCCCCCAAAGGGAGGTCACTCCAAATTTACAAAGTCCTAATCTAGCATGTTAGATCTTGTTCTTGAGCTCGTAGTCCACTTTCTCTTTTCTTTCTTTCTTTTTCTTCCTTTTGTGAATATGTGTTGAATAATATCAGCCTTTTGCTTGGAACACGTTCTTTTGGCCTTTCACGTGCAGTCTTTATCTTCTTGTGATGTTCGCCTCTTCGTGACTTCATGTCCCACACACTTATCCTTTGTTGAATTCTTGAAAGTTTCAGAGTTGATACAGCGAAAGACTTTTAGGTCAAACTTTCTTGAATTTGCAGAAGTATTTGATGTAGAAGTAATAAGCATGTGAGGACGTCTTCAACAGGTACACCGCAACGCCACCGTCTTCAAAAGGTACACCGCAACGCCACCGTCTTCGAATGCAGCAACATAATAAGACACGAATAAAATGGCTTTGACATTTTATTCTAATTCGGTAGCATTTTACCTCTGGTCAGTGAAAACCGTTGGACGATATTAAATATCGTACCCGTGACGGATAGTTTCAATTAAGTAACTTCCTGACAGGATTTCGCCGGTAAACCCGTTCTCTTTATTCGACCGTCCATAGCTGACTGCGAACATAAAGAGTGAATCATTTGGCTTAAAAATCCTTATGATTGACGCCGTCAATTCATGAAACCTGGAACAAGTGAATTTCAATTAAGATTTTCACCATCGTTGCTTTCCAGTTGTCACGAGCTTGATTCAAATAGAATCTTGCTTGTCACCTACCAAGTGTTGTTTGATGTTAACACTAGAAGGATTTCCACTCGTCACTGTAAACACTAAAGAGTGTCAATCTGAGTGTTCTGGCAAGATCATATGATAAGGCGTAGAGGCCTGGAAGGAGTTTAAGTTCAGTTAAGAATTAAACTACTGTTTCTTTCTAGTTTTCACAAGATTGGTTCTTAAAGAACCGCACGTGTCACCTACCATGAGCTTGTTTGATGTTGGCTCAAGCAGGATTTCCAGCTTCATTGTAATACTTGCGTATCAATCGGATGTTCTGGCAATATTACAAGAATACTGCGTAGGACTCATAAAGATCTCTTACTTCTCACAGTGTGTGAAGAAGCAAGGAATAAATTGAAAGTGTCCTAATGAGACTTTTGATGATCTCGTGGCTCTAGACTCGATAGTGCATTTTGATTTAGTGAGCGATGGCTGGAGAGGAGTGCCACCTATTTAATATCAGTCTATTCGGAGTGAATAAACCAATAGATAACGTGTTGATCTCGGTGTGATTAAAACAAATATCTTTTGAGAGATATTTGAGTTAGTTGGGGAGGGTTGTGCATTGCATCACTGGGTCCATGATGTCTTTCTTCAATATCGAGAATCATTAACAAATGATCTCAATAGCATATGTATTGACCCGGTTTCTGCCTAAAGTTGTAAGGAGGGCTTCTTTCTTTACACCCTTTATCTTTACAATTCTTTTTCATTCTTCAACCCCTTCAATGCTTACCAATACGTCATCACTAGCACCTTATTGTGATTGTTCCAGTGCTAGCTTAAGTACTTGGTCGGCATTCAGCTACGTTCACAATCATTCTCCATCTTTCCTAGGACTTCTAATTCTATATAGGGAATTGTCCTTGGGAAGATTCCATCGGTTCTGATGAATCATTGGACTAATACCTATACCTACCACCCTTTTGTCACCACATCCGTCGTGAATTAAGTCTGTTTTGGGTAAGTATTGTCACCATGAAAAATCCTTGAAAAATCACTTAAAGCACTTGTGATATTGTAATCAAAGTTTTTGTGCCTTAAGTGTTTTTGATCATCAAAAACCCTCCCCCTTAACTTGTGCATTACACATGTTAAGTTGGTTTATCTTTTAAGCCTTTTTCATTGTTTAGCCAAGTATCATTAAGTCTCCTTAATCCCATTTTCTCCCCTTTCCAAAATGTTAACCATCAATATTTTGGATATTAATGGATTAACCGGTCTTTGGGTAATAAAATGAAATTAGATGTTGGCCAAAGAACATATTAATGCTCTTCCTCAAATTAATGAGGGTAAGTTGTAGTGATTGAGTACGATATGTTTGAAAGATTTAGAATCTCGAGAGAAATTCTTGAAAAATATCATACTTTTACACTACAACAAGCCACAAAAGCTGGTTATACAAAAATTTACATATTCACAATTATAGACATATGGAGTTGACCTGTTATAAGACGAACCATAATTAAATGGCTCGTTCCGTGAACCTATGGTGAGCTCCATATGGTCGTCCACCGACGAATCGTTCCACACTTCGTAGCAACCGGCACTTCCTTAGAAGTTCCTCAATCTTCCTGATCGCGTACGTTGCTTTTTTTTTGCACTGGGTTGTCCAGGTGTACTTGACTGCTGTAAGCGGTAGGTTGGCATTGAGAACCGTCAGATCATCTCGAACATGCTTGAGCGTTCCATCGCTAAATTTGTGCAGTTCGGAGAATCACATATATTGCATGACGCCAATCTCATTTGGATAAAAGATCCCTGCTTCCGGCGTTATGGTCCCCATGTAAACCTTCTTGTTCTTATGGAAATTACTGAGTGGAGTTGTATGGGGACGTTCCAAGTTTAACTGCTTCTGATAGCTCTCTACGCCAAGTTAAAAGTCTTCCACCCGGTTTAGAATGACGATTTTTCTTGCATATTGACGAAAGTTGGAGCTCATTGCAATGACAATCACAGGTGGTAGATGGTCAACTTTTTCCTGAGCCAATAGCAACAAAAGATCTTCGATATCTTCAAGTTGAAGGTACTGGAGATCACTTTCGTCAATTCTGTATTCTTTCTCATCGGTACGTTTGAACACGATTACATTCAAGTAATCATAACCGAAGACAGTCTGAGTGGTGGCTCCTTGGATGCTTTTGATTCTGTGAGCTGAGACAATAAAAGAACCTCTCTCATGACGATGGAAATGATTGTAAGCTAACCTTTTCTTTGCAGTCCAGTGAGAGATGCCAAGTGAAGTGATAGGTGTGAAAACACCCATCCTTTTACCACTTAATTCTGGCTAAAACAAGACCAAAACACGTATTTAATATCATTTGTTTGGAATTATGCGTGGTTTTTGTATTTATTGTGTTTTCAGAGTCAACCGGATGAATAATGAAGAAAACATGGGATTGCACGGGTTTTATCAAGGAAAAAGACTCAAGATGAATTCTATTGTCCAAGAGATGCAAAAGATTTGAAGTCATTGTGCCTAATTGAAGATTTATCGAAGAATAGAGCCAAAGATGGAAGATTCATAAATGTCGAAGAACTCGAGTCTATTAAACAAAAGATTATAAGACGAGTTGGAATTATTCACCGACACTTCTAAAAATCCAAAGTCGGAAACGGTTATTTAAAAGAAGCGTGAAAGACCAAGGAAGAAAGAAGAAAAGAAGCCCGATATCAAAGCCCATTCACAAGCCCATATACACGCCTATAAATAGGACTCCATTCCACAAATTTCACACACTTAGTTTTTAGCTAGTTTTTAGTTTTTCATTTTTCTCTAGTTTCTAGAGAGAGAAAGTTCCATACTTTCTCTCACTAAACTTTTCCTTTGTTTTCATCTTTTAATTCAAGCTTTCTTGTACTTTTGATTTCATTAATCTTAATCAAGTTTATGCTTTTAAGTTCTTTAAGCTTTTCCTACTTTTCTTGATTTGTCAAAATCCTTGATCCGATTGTTGAATTCCATACGGTTTGGATTTTGGATGTGTTCGTGAATAGAGTTTGATCTTTCTTGTTTATTCTTAAGCTCTACGTGAATAAGCCATAAGCTCTCCATGCTTATTGGCTTATTGCTTGTTCAAGCTTATTGATTTCGGATTTCTTATAAGTTTTAATCTTTCAAAAGTTCCTTTCATTTAAGTTAATGATTTACGTTTTTAAAAGTTGTCAAATTTAAGCTTTTGGAGTTATTAAAAGTTTTGGTTAAGGTGGCTTTTTGTGTTTGCTTATTGAAATTCTTGCTTACCACCATTTTCGGAACTCCCTTCATTCCATCGCAAAGGAGGGGTTTTAACACATTCCGACGGATCTTCGTTGCTTGGTATCGCAATAACCCAAAAAGGGGTTTTACTTTGCGATAGGGTGTAAGTCCCCCTATTCCGATCTGGGATTGCGATCGCATATTGCGATCGCACATTCCGACGGGTTTAGGTCCATTTTCTAGTCGAAACTCTGGCCAATTTTCGTTTTCCACATTCCGATAGGCAGTCATTGCGACAGCTTGTTTTTTGAACATTCCGATAGTACCAAACATGGACATTCCGATGGTAGTTATGATTACATTCTGATGTCTTTGATTTTCTTATATTCCGATAGAAATAATTTTTGATATTCCGATAGAACAAGTCTTTAAGCATTAATTCAATTAAGTTTTCAAAATAATTTTCTAATCTTTCCTTTACGTTTTAAAGCTCTTACTTTTAACTAGTCAATTTAGTTTAATCTTCCAAAACTTTAATTTTACTCTTCGACACGCACTTGCTTAAATTCTTGTCATTAGTTTAAAATAGATAAACAAACCAACCACTTTTTATTAACCAAGAACAAATCATTCCACTTAAGACTGAGATCAATTCGAGAGGACTGTGAGACATAAATTAGAACCCATAAAAAACCAGTGTATCAAATGGCGCCGCTGCCGGCTCTTCTCGTTAAGATCAAAAGTTTTTTGTGAGAACTTGGATTTTGGGATCCGTTCCCCGTGAACGTTACTTTTTCAAGAAAATTTTCAAAAATACAAAAAAAAATTAAAAAACAATAAAAACCAAAAATATTTTTGCTTTGTTTTTCTTTGTTCGTTCTTTTGCAGGTGTATGCGCACTCGATCCACGTCATATCAAGAGCCCGAGCCTCTCGATCACTTAGACATGGCCGGTGTACCACCTCCAAACAATAATAATAACAACAACCCGCCTTTCAACAACATGAATAATAACAACAACAATGAGCCCCTTCCGGATAATCGCCCGATGATTGAATTGCTGCAAGCTCATGTCGATGGCAACACGGATCCAATTGTTATACCACCAATTGCCGCCAACATTTTCGAGCTAAAATCAGGCTTTATCCAGATTGTCTCCGCTCAACCATTCTTGGGACGAACCATTGATGATCCACACGACCATATCAAGAGATTCTTGCAACTCACCAACACGGTCAAGTTCAATGGTGTTCCACAAGAGGTTATAAGGTTACAACTTTTTCCCTTTTCTTTAGAGGGACAAGCCCGGCATTGGCTTGCTAAGGAACCGCCACAGAGTATTCTCTCGTGGACGGATTTGGAAACAAAGTTTATCAACTACTTTTTCCACCCTCTCGTACTACCGCTTTGCGGAATGAAATCATAAACTTTGAACAAAAGTACGATGAGTCGTTCAGTGAATCTTGGGATCGTTTTAAAGATCTTTTAAGAAAATGCCCACAACATGGTTTTACCAAAGTACATCAAATTAATACTTTTTACAATGGTTTAAGCATGAGTGATCAAGATTCACTGAACAGTGCCTCGGGGGGTAATCTATTGGCTAAGACTTCCAATGCTGCTTGGGACATCATTGAGAATAAATCTCGTGTGCAAACCAAGAGTGTTCGGACCAATGTCGCTAGTGCTAGCACTAATGACAGCGACAAGCGATTGGACAAAATCACTGTGCTTCTTGAATCGCTTGTCACCCACACCGTCAGCAACAACAACAGCAACAACGCCAAAAACGCTCAAGTGAACGCTGTCAGCCAACCTTGTGAGATATGCGGTGGTCCTCATTCTTACACCACTTGTACCGCCACCCAAGATTACCCTGCAGAGAATGTGAATGCAGCATATGGCACCTACCCTCAACCTGCTTATCAAGCTAGACCTCAAGGTGACCGTAACTTGCTGAGCTACCGTTCTAACAATTATCTTTCACCACCTGGTTTTCCCCAAAACAACCCAAACCAACAACAAAACCTCAACCGCTCTCCTCAACAACAACAACAAACTCGTACACCATACATCCCTCCTCACAAGCAGCAACAACCACCTCAACGAAACACCCAAGTTTACCAGCAACCTGCTTATCAACCACCCGCATACACTGCTCCTTCAAACCAAACCCCCGCATCACATCAAGACATTGGAACCTACATGAGGACTAACGATGTGATCGTGGATAATCTCCAACAGGAAGTGCGCAACTTGAAAGCAGACCTGATGAAACAAGGGAATGATCTGAGAGCTGATATGAAACACACTATGGATAGTCAAACAAATGACTTGAGGAACATGATGGCTAGTTTCTTCCAAGGTAATCAACCCTCTTCTTCGGGTACTCTTCCGAGTAACACCGTTGCGAACCCAAGAGGGGAGATGAAAGCAATCACTACTCGAAGTGGTAAAGGTACCAAGGAACCCGAGCTTCCTATACCTCCACCGGTGGTTGTGACTAAGGAGAACGAGTCACCTGCTCCTATTCCTCATCCTTCTCCTTCCCCAATTTCTCCACCTCTTCCTTCTACCCCTCCTCCACCCAAGGATGTGAGTGATCCTATTCTTCCAAAGCCTTCCTCTTCTTCCAATATACCTTATCCATCTAGGTTGAGGAAAGAGAAGCTCAAAAGCAAGGACGATATTCAGGTTTCTAACTTTCTTAAAATGTTTAAACAACTGAATTTCAATATCTCCTTCGCTGAGGCTCTCGCTCACATGCCTAAATATGCGAAAATGTTTAAAGATCTTCTGAGCGACAAGGAAAAGCTCCTCGATCTCGCCAACACCCAACTTAATGAGAACTGCTCTGCAGTGCTCTTAAGGAAATTTCCAATCAAGCTTGGTGATCCGGGTCGTTTCTTAATTCCTTGCAATTTCCCGTGAGTAGAGAATTGCATGGCCCTAGCCGATCTAGGTGCCAGTATTAATCTCATGCCTCTAAGTGTTTGGAAGCAATTATCTCTCCCAGAGCTAGTCCCCACCAAAATGACTCTGGAATTGGCTAACCGTACGGTTGCTTATCCAGTGGGGATAGCCGAAGATGTCATTGTAGGAGTCGACAAATTCACCTTCCCTGCTGATTTTGTTGTCATCGACTACGAGATGGACCCCCGTGTGCCACTAATTGTTGGACGTCCATTCTTGAGGACCGGTCGCACTCTTATTGATGTTGAAGCCGGTGAGCTTATCATGAGAGTGGGTGAGTATAAAGTAGTCTTTAACATGGGAAAGTTGTCTAAACAGCCTTATTCACATGAGAGTGTTAATTGTATTGACGTTCTTGATGAGGCTTGTGAAGAACACTTTAATGATGCTTGCAAAAGTATTCCTACCTCTCTTCCCAATGTTGAGACCGTGTCCTCTATTGATTCATCATTGTCTCTATTTGGAGATAGTGATTTATTTTGGAACAATCTTGAAGATACCATGGGAGATGCGAACTTATCTACTGATGATTCTCCCACCAAGGGGGATGAAGACATGAATTTCTTTGACAATCTTCTCACTGAAGACAATCCTTCTCCTCCATCTCCCACGGTCATTGCAATCGATACTCCGACTTTAAAAACGCCTCCCGTCGAAAATCCTCCGGATTTAGAACTTAAGGAGTTGCCGCCTCATCTCGAGTACGTGTTCCTTGACGACAACAAGAAGTCGCCTGTCATTATCGCGACGGATTTGAAAGATGCAGAGAAGACTCGTCTCATCGCCGTGCTGAAAGCTCACAAGAAAGCTATTGCTTGGAAGATTTCTGATATTCGTGGAATTGATCCTCACTTCTGCACCCACAAAATTCTCATGGAGGACGACTTTAAGCCCACAATTCAAAGCCAACGAAGGGTAAATCCAAAAATCCATGAAGTCATCAAAACAGAGGTTATCAAACTTCTTGATGCGGGTATGATTTACCCTATTTCGGATTCAACATGGGTCAGTCCAATCCATTGTGTGCCCAAGAAGGGCGGAATAACCGTTGTTCCCAATGAACACAACGAGTTGATTTCCACTCGTCTCGTTACTGGGTGGAGAGTTTGTATAGACTACCGCAAACTCAATGATGCCACGAGAAAGGATCATTTCCCTCTACCTTTTATGGACCAAATGCTTGAACGTTTAGCGGGTAATGAATATTAATGTTTTCTTGATGGTTTCTCGGGTTATTTCCAAATACCCATCGATCCCCAAGATCAAGAGAAGACTACATTCACTTGTCCCTATGGCACTTTCGCTTACAAAAGAATGCCTTTTGGTTTATGTAATGCGCTCGGGACTTTCCAAAGGTGCATGTTAGCTATCTTGCATGACATGGTTGAACAAACCATGGAAGTCTTCATGGATGATTTCTCGGTCTTCGGGGATTCTTTCTCTTCTTGCCTTGCCAATTTGGAACGTATGCTCAAGCGGTGCGAAGACACTCGCCTAGTTCTGAATTGGGAAAAATGCCATTTTATGGTAAAAGAAGGCATCATGCTGGGACATAAAATTTCCAAAGACGGTCTTGAAGTAGACCGTGCTAAAGTCGATGTTATCGCAAAGTTGCCTCCACCTTCAACCGTGAAGGGTGTGAGAAGTTTCCTGGGTCATGCGGGCTTCTACCGTCGATTCATCAAAGATTTTTCTCAAATCGCTCGCCCGATGACCCACCTCTTGGAAAAAGATACTCCTTTTATCTTTTCCAAAGAGTGTCTTGAAGCCTTCAACGCGCTTAAGGATAAGCTTACTAAGGCACCCGTCTTAGTTACCCCTAATTGGGAGCTGCCTTTTGAGTTGATGTGCGATGCTAGTGATTTTGCTATTGGAGCGGTTCTGGGACAAAGAGTGAACAAACACTTCCAACCGATCCATTACGCTAGCAAGACAATGACGGGGGCACAATTGCATTATACGACAACCGAAAAAGAGCTTTTAGCTGTTGTCTATGCCTTTGAAAAATTCCGCCCCTATCTTGTCCTTTCCACAACAATTGTGTATACCGATCATTCCGCGTTGAAGTACTTGTTGACAAAGCAAGATTCCAAACCAAGACTTCTTCGCTGGGTTTTGCTGCTCCAGGAATTTAAAATCGAAATTCGCGATAAAAAAGGAGCAGAAAACCTAGCCGCGGATCATCTCAGTAGACTTGAGGATCCTTACCAGGGGGATCATCCGAACAAAGAAATCAATGATTCTTTTCCCCTGGAGACCTTAATGTCTATAAACTCGACTGCTGACGAAACCCCGTGGTTTGCGGACATTGCAAACTACTTGGCGGGTGGAATCCTCGTTGACGGGTTAACATCCCAGCAAAAGAAAAAGTTCTTCAAAGACATCAAGACTTACTTTTGGGATGACCCGTATCTTTGCAAACAATGTGCCGACTTGATTATTCGTCGATGTGTTGATGGACCGGCAGCTTTCGAAATCCTTGATGCTTGCCACAAAGGACCCACTGGTGGTCACTTTGGTCCCAACTACACCGCCAAAAAAGTGTTTGATTCGGGATTTTATTGGCCCACCATCTACCGTGATGCTCACGAGATGGTTAAACGTTGTGATGCTTGCCAAAAACAAGGCACGATCACACATAAAGACGAGATGCCTCATAACTTCATTCAAGAGTGTGAAATCTTTGATGTTTGGGGTATCGACTTTATGGGGCCATTCCCTTCCTCTAAAGGAAACAAATACATCCTTGTTGTCGTTGACTACGTCTCCAAGTGGGTTGAAGCCAAAGCTTTACCTACTAATGATGCAAGGGTGGTTTGTAACTTTTTGAAATCGCTATTCGCTCGATTCGGCGTTCCTCGTGCCATTATCAGTGACCGCGGGACTCATTTTTGCAACAATCAATTTGCAAGAGTCATGGCTAAGTATGGTGTCAAACACCGTCTTTCCACCGCCTATCATCCCCAAACCAATGGGCAGGCCGAGATATCCAATCGTGGATTGAAGCGAATTTTGGAGCATACTGTGGGAGAGCATCGTGCCGCGTGGCCCGATAAGTTAGATGATGCTCTGTGGGCTTTCCGTACTGCTTACAAGACCCCGATCGGTTGTACACCTTATCGTCTTGTGTACGGGAAAGCATGCCACCTTCCCATCGAGCTGGAGCATAAGGCGCACTGGGCCTTAAAGTGGGCTAACTTCGACATCAACAAAGCCGGTGATCATCGTAAGATTCAACTCAACGAGCTCAATGAACTGAGGAATGAAGCTTATGAGAACTCGCTGATCTATAAAGAGAAGACGAAGATCCTCCATGACGCAAAAATCAAGAACCGAGAGTTCCACGTTGGTGATCAAGTCTTACTTTTTAACTCTCGGTTGAAGATCTTCTCTGGCAAGTTGAAGAGCCGCTGGTCTGGTCCATTCACCGTCGCCAACGTCTTTCCGTATGGGACCATTGAGCTTTCTCAGCCAAATGAGCCCAATTTCAAGGTGAATGGCCAGCGTCTTAAGCTGTACTTTGGTGAGGACATCTCTCAGGAGATGATTCCATCCCTCACCACGTTCCCCATGAACTAATTTTGGGTCGAGTCAGGCTCGTGACTCGGTTATCAAAAACAAGCGCTCCTCGAGAAGCAGCCCGAGTATCTATCCTTTTATGTTTTAATCCCCTAAGTGTAGGGGGGACCTGTATAGGTATTTGTCTTTGTGTGGTGATGTGATTACAGGGATAAGTGCACTCTTGGAAACTTTGAAGAACCGTGCTCCCGTGTTATCCGAAATTCGGTTCTATCTCTCAACTATCGTGATTCAATTTTCTTCATACTCACATTTGAAATTAATCACTTTAGTCGTCTCTTCCTTAACTTGAGTTAACCAACGTGCACAATGTCATAAGTGTAGGGGAAACTTTTCCCACATGCTTAAACATTGAGGACAATGTTTATCTTAAGTGTAGGGGGGACTTCTATCGAAGTTTTAAGTGGACTTTTCCATGAAAATGCCTTCATTTAACCGGAAAATCATCTTTTTCAACATTTTTCAAATTTTTAATTAACTTTGGCCATTTAGTCGTAATTTTTAAATTTTTATCGTTGCTTTCATATGTATATATCCCGCAATAAAGTCAAATTTTAATAAAGTGGCGTAGCTAGTTTAGAAGTCTTTGACATATTAGGCCCGTTGCGTTTATTTTGACTCAACCCGAATAAACTTATCCAAGTTTATTCTAGCTAGTATCCTTAACCATGTAGACCTTAATTGGTTTATTAGGCTAAGCATCCACGAGTCTCATTACTTGATATTTTAAATTGTGGAGAACGAGAAATGATAGAGTCAATTATAAGTCGGTATTCTTGCGCAAGCTCACTTGGTGTAATTATTTGCCTATTCTCCCATCACTTTCTAATAATTTATCTACAATAAGTAAGGTCGTACGATTTGAAAAATTACTTAGCTTCTAGCCTAAGATCGTTTAAAAGTTGCTCGGTAATGATAAGAGTTCATAGCCAAGGCATAACTTATGAAGCGGGGCGCGAAGATTGGCAAGTCCGAAAAGGCCCTAACAAGGCATGAGGATTCCATTTTATTGCTGAAGATCCAAAAATGATGTGAAAAGCATTATTCCCAAAATCAATATGAAGGATCAAGACTCACGACGAAAAATAATCAACTCCCATAAAGATCATGGAGAAGTCTATCCGAAAAGACCCTAACAAGGTATGAGGATAAATAGATCCAAGTCCGAAAAGGAGGCGGATCGTTGTATCTCAAAATCCCAATTAGAGATTGAAGAATAATCATGAAGTCGTGGTCAACAAAGTTGGAGTACCCCTCAAAAGTCTCCAAGTGAAGAAACTCTATTACGATGAGAAGACCATTATCTCAAGCACGTCTCTCAAGATATGAAGTATGAAGTACATGACAAATATCGGCCCGAGAAAGGTCTCAAATCGCGAACCAAGTTATGCCAAGATATGAACTTTTTTTATATCCCGAGAAGCAGTTTTAAGAGATTTTGTCCTTTAGCTAACTATTGATCAAATCGTCCTACTTTGCTTTCAGCCTAAATAAACTATCGAAATAAGTCCAAAAATGCATCTTCATGATCATTTTAAGACAAAAATAAAATATAAGAGATACAACTAGGAATAAGGGAGTTTAAGCATTTAATTAAGCCATGTGTGTAAGTGTTTGAATTGCTAACTTATAATAATAATGATCTCGTTTTTAAGCTTAGTTTGGGGAACGTGAAACTTAAGGGTGATAAATCTTCGCAGCACCGAAGCCCTAATGTAAGTCCTCGATCTCTTTGCAAGTTATTTCCACATAGCTATTTTCTATCCTTTTGTTTACTTTAAAGTTTTAATTTCTCTTAGTACCTTCATTTTTGTTTAAGTAGTATATTAATAAGGCCAAGGTTGATTGATTATGAGAAAAGTGTAAATGTGCTTTGTCACTAAGCATTGCATGAGGGCATGGCAATGGTTAAGTGTAGGGGATTTGATAGGTGTGAAAACACCCATCCTTTTACCACTTAATTCTGGCTAAAACAAGACCAAAACACGTATTTAATATCATTTGTTTGGAATTATGCGTGGTTTTTGTGTTTATTGTGTTTTCAGAGTCAACCGGATGAATAATGAAGAAAACATGGGATTGCACGGGTTTTATCAAGGAAAAAGACTCAAGATGAATTCTATTGTCCAAGAGATGCAAAAGATTTGAAGTCATTGTGCCTATTTGAAGATTTACGGAAGAATAGAGCCAAAGATGGAAGATTCATAAATGTCGAAGAACTCGAGTCTATTAAACAAAAGATTATAAGACGAGTTGGAATTATTCACCGACACTTCTAAAAATCCAAAGTCGGAAACGGTTATTTAAAAGAAGCGTGAAAGACCAAGGAAGAAAGAAGAAAAGAAGCCCGATATCAAAGCCCATTCACAAGCCCATATACACGCCTATAAATAGGACTCCATTTCACAAATTTCACACACTTAGTTTTTAGCTAGTTTTTAGTTTTTCATTTTTCTCTAGTTTCTAGAGAGAGAAAGTTCCATACTTTCTCTCACTAAACTTTTCCTTTGTTTTTCATCTTTTAATTCAAGCTTTCTTGTACTTTTGATTTCATTAATCTTAATCAAGTTTATGCTTTTAAGTTCTTTAAGCTTTTCCTACTTTTCTTGATTTGTCAAAATCCTTGATCCGATTGTTGAATTCCATACGGTTTGGATTTTGGATGTGTTCGTGAATAGAGTTTGATCTTTCTTGTTTATTCTTAAGCTCTACGTGAATAAGCCATAAGCTCTCCATGCTTATTGGCTTATTGCTTGTTCAAGCTTATTGATTTCGGATTTCTTATAAGTTTTAATCTTTCAAAAGTTCCTTTCATTTAAGTTAATGATTTACGTTTTTAAAAGTTGTCAAATTTAAGCTTTTGGAGTTATTAAAAGTTTCGGTTAAGGTGGCTTTTTGTGTTTGCTTATTGAAATTCTTGCTTACCACCATTTTCGGAACTCCCTTCATTCCATCGTAAAGGAGGGGTTTTAACACATTCCGACGGATCTTCGTTGCTTGGTATCGCAATAACCCAAAAAGGGGTTTTACTTTGTGATAGGGTGTAAGTCCCCCTATTCCGATCTGGGATTGCGATCGCATATTGCGATCGCACATTCCGACGGGTTTAGGTCCATTTTCTAGTCGAAACACTGGCCAATTTTCGTTTTCCACATTCCGATAGGCAGTCATTGCGACAGCTTGTTTTTTGAACATTCCGATAGTACCAAACATGGACATTCCGATGGTAGTTATGATTACATTCCGATGTCTTTGATTTTCTTATATTCCGATAGAAATAATTTTTGATAATCCGATGGAACAAGTCTTTAAGCATTAATTCAATTAAGTTTTCAAAATAATTTTCTAATCTTTCCTTTACGTTTTAAAGCTCTTACTTTTAACTAGTCAATTTAGTTTAATCTTCCAAAACTTTAATTTTACTCTTCGACACGCACTTGTTTAAATTCTTGTCATTAGTTTAAAATAGATAAACAAACCAACCACTTTTTATTAACCAAGAACAAATCATTCCACTTAAGACTGAGATCAATTCGAGAGGACTGTGAGACATAAATTAGAACCCATAAAAAACAGTGTATCATGAAGCAAAGGTATCATAAAACTTGAGCAGTTTCTTTCTTCATATTGCATCAGGTACTTTATCCTCTATCCATGGAACATTCTCCAAATTAACAGCCTTGAGCATAGTGAGTGACGTGGCATATTTCTTTGCTCCATTTTCAAGGTATTTAAGATCGTGAGAAACAAAATGCTCTATTGGGATTGTTGCAGAACCGGCGATGACCGTGGGTGTAAGAGGTCGTAACACATGAGTCTGAATTCCTGTAGTTGTCGCTCTCATTTCCTTGGTAAGCTCATTCAAGTGATATTATGCTTCGTTATGGCTGATCTTCAAAGTATCAAAGAAGTCCATATTTACGGGTGCCATTTTGATCAGATCCGGAGTCATTGTCGGTTTCCCATGAGAATACCTTAGAAAGGCCGAGAAATCGATAGGGTTGTTCAGGAATTGAGTCATCTCCATTTCAGTTGCAGTGTCAAATGGATGTTGTGGTGCTGCATTTGTGAGCCAGAGTTGCTCTTGTACCGTGTCATCGATGATAAGAGATTCAACAAATGTTGGTTCTGGAACATTTAAATCTTCAACTTCCATATCAATGTTGTGCTGATCTTCAGATGGTGTTGAAGGTTGATCTTGCATCACCGGTATATCATCGTGAGGTTCTTCTTCTAGCATTGACCTTGTTGGTTCTTCTTCTTGCATATATTCTACAGATTCATTGTGAGAATCAGTAGTAAAAACTGGTGCAGTAGATATACCTGTGTCAATTTACTGAGTTTCTGGTACAGTAGACTCCACTGTCTTTTCAGCGGTTTCAGCAATGCTTTCTACAGCTTCCTCAATCTCTTTCTCGGTTGCCTTATCACCTTCATCCTTATTTGACTCTTCGGCATTGGTACCCGTTTCGTCATTCTTATTACCCTTGTTGATTCCATTACCATCGACATTATCATCATCGTCATCGTCATCCTCATCTGTATCCTCGTCTTCATCTACATCTTCATCCTTATCCTTTTCTTCCTCATCCTCTTCTTCCTCCTCATCTCCTTCCTTATCCTCTTCTTCATTTTGATCATTGTCCCCATCATCCTCATCACCGTTACCTTCATTATCTTCCTCCTCTAGTTCGTCTTCATTGTCAGACTCAAAGTCGGTAGTCTCTGCTGGTGTATCGTCAATAATTGCTTTGTTGAGATATTGCAGAACTTTTTGTTTGTTTTTCGATTTGTGAGCCCCTATATTCAGCAGACGTGTCTGTAACAATGTCATTAGTTGAAGGGTAGATAAACCATTACCGACAAAAGTTGGTAGCTGCTGATCAATATATGACTTGACTTCTCATCGAATGATCTTTGTCATCTTCTCATCAATTGACCCAAGAAAAGCAGCATTCTCTTTGTCACGAGTTTTCTTCTCTCCAAGAAATGATTTGTGTTGTTCTTTGAGTTTGGACACTCTGGCGGATATTTTCTGAAGTGTGGGCTCATCAGGTTGCGGTTCCTTGAGAGGAGTGGTGATCCTTTCAGTCAGTGTAGCTATTTGTTTAGCTTGAGCCTCCAGCTGTTGTTGAAGAGACTGGATCAGTGGATCATTGAATGTGAGGAAGGGGTTGGAGGTGGATGATACTTGTTGTTCTGCTGGTGGAGGTGTAACCATAACTTTTAAGGTAGTGGTGGATGATACCGGTTGTTCAAGGATGGGTGTTGGTGTAGATTCAGTGATTGGGGCGGTGGTTGATACAGGTTGTGTAGTTGTTGATGACGGTGTAGATTCAGTGGTTAGGATGGTGGTTGATACCGGTTGTTCAACAAGTGTTGGTGTGATAATTGGTGTTATGACTTCACTGATGATCGGGGTGGATAATGGTGGAGTGGTGGTTGATGTAACAGTAGCTATGGGAACATCCACCATGTCTTCATTTGTCGATGGGTCAGTATTTCTAACCTCGACGCCCTCCCCTTCCAAATTAAGATATTTCATAACATCGTCAGAGTTGGAAGTAGACTTACTTTGAAGTTGCGTTTCTGGTATGAAAGTTGCATGAGCATCATCGTGTACCACTGTGTGAGTTGGTTCTGGTAAGGATGTGGTGATATTGGCGTCTCGATACATCAAACTTGTATTTGTATTTGCACTGCTACCACCCTCTTCACTCTAATCACGACTTTCAAAATGAAAGTTATCAGCATCTTCATAAGCATCTTTGATAGGTGTGAAAACACCCATCCTTTTACCACTTAATTCTGGCTAAAACATGACTAAAACACGTATTTAATATCATTTGTTTGGAATTATGCGCGGTTTTTGTGTTTATTGTGTTTTCAGAGTCAACCGGGTGAATATTGAAGAAAACATGGGATTGCACGGGTTTTATCGAAGAAAAAGACTCAAGACGAAGTCTATTGTCCAAGAGATGCAAAAGATTTGAAGTCATTGTGCCTATTTGAAGATTTATCGAAGAAAAGGGCCAAAGATGGAAGATTCATATATATCGAAGAACTCGAGTCTATTAAACACAAGATTATAAGACGAGTTGGAATTATTCACCGACACTTCTCAAAATCCAAAGTCGGAAACGTTTATTTAAAGAAACGTAAAGACTAAAGAAGAAAGAAGAAAAGAAGCCCAAAAACAAAGCCCATTCACAAGCCCACAAGCACACGCCTATAAATAGGATTTTCACTTCACAATTTTGGAGCTAGTTAGTTTTAGTTTTTTCATTTTGTCTTGTTTTAGAGAGAGAAAGTTCTCAACTTTCTCTCACTAAGTTTTCATCTTTCTTCCTTTTAATTTTTCAAGATTAAACCTTTGTATTGTTTCTTTCATTTATCAAGTTTAAATTCAAGCTTTTAATCTTTAATCTCATTCTACCTTTCTTGATTTTAGTTAACTTTTGGTGCAAAATACATTTGATCCGTGTTGTTCTTAATGTTTTTGTGCTTAAAAAGTTAATCTTTTTATGTTTCCTTAAGTTTCTATACGAATAAGCTTTAAGATCTTTGTGCTTATTGGCTTATTTGTAAGTTTAGCTTATTTACTTTTTAAAGTTTTCATAAAAAGTTCATCTTTTTATTGTTTGATTTATAAGATTGCTTAACTTAAGTTTAGATTAAGTTGTTATTTGAGCTTATTTGATTTGTTCATATTAGATTCGTGCTAGTTTTGGAGTTAGCTTAATTAAATAGCTTATTGCCTTAGCTTTTCTTTCGGATCAAAGAGTGTAATCGGAAAAGGTAAACCCTTTTCCGATTGGGTTATTCGATCACACCACCCCTTATTCCGATCATTAGATCGGAAAAGGGTTTTAGACTTTCCGATTTGGCATGTAAATGCTACATTCCGATTGGCATTGTTTTTTTTTATTATTCCGATCTGCTAAACTTTCAATATTACGATTGTAGGCTTTTGTGATATTCCGATAGCAAGAAGTTATTGTATTCCGATTTGAGCTCTTTTTCATATTCCGATTGCATCCTTGTGGGTTATTCCGATCTTAGTCTATTAAACATTCCGATAATAGTAGTTTTTGATTATTCCGATTTGAATTCTTTTCCCATATTCCGATTAGTGTTCTTGTGTAACATTCCGATCAGTACTCTTTTATGCATTCCGATCAGCCACAATTTCCAACTTTCCGATTGTAATATTCCGATGAGTGGTTTGCCATATTCCGACCGTTTATTCCGATCAGATTCACATTGAGCATTCCGATGGTTTAATTTCTTGTTTTTGCAAAGTTTTTAAGTGTTAGTTTAATTAAGTTTTCAAGTATTTTTCTAATCTTTTCTTTACGTTTTCAAGCATTTAGTTTTAACTTGTCAATTTAGTTTAATCTATTAAAATTATAATTTTACTCTTCGACATTTACTTATTTGTTATTACTTTAAAATAGATAAACAAACCAACACCTTTTATTAACCAAGAACAATTATTCCACTTTGAACTGTGATCAATTCGAGGAGATACCGAGAACTAATCTGAACCATATAAAAACGCTTGTATCAAATGGCGCCGCTGTCGGCTCTTCTCGTTAAGATTGCCAGTTTTTTGTGAGAACTTGGATTTTGGGATCCGTTCGCCGTGAACGTTACTTTTTCATAAAAATTTTCAAAAACCCTAAAAAAAATATAAAATTTTCAAAAATACAAAAAAAAATAATTAAAAAACCATAAAAAACCAAAAATATTTCTTGTTTGCCTTGTTAGTTCTTTTGCAGGTGCATGCGTACACGATCAACGTCTTATCAAGAGCCCGAGCCTCTCGAAGACTTAAACATGGCCGGTGTACAAAACAACAACAACAATCCACCTCAAAACAATAACAATAACAACCCACCTCTCAACAACAATAATAACAACAACAATGAGCCTCTACCAGACAATCGCCCGATGATTGAACTTCTGCAAGCACATGTGGAGGGCAACAATGATCCAATTGTCATACCCGCAATTGCAACCAACAACTTTGAGCTCAAATTCGGCTTTATCCAGATGGTATCTGCTCAACCATTCTTGGGGCGTACCATTGATGATCCACATGACCACATCAAGGGATTCTTGCAACTCACGAATACGGTCAAATTCAATGGTGTTCCACAAGAGGTAATCCATTTACAACTTTTTCCCTTTTCTTTAGAGGGACAAGCCCGGCATTGGCTTGCAAAGGAACCGCCACAAAGTATTCTTACGTGGACGGATTTGGAGACCAAGTTTATAAACTACTTTTTCCCACCCTCTCGTACTACCGCTTTGCGGAATGAAATTATCAATTTTGAACAAAAGTACGATGAGTCTTTTAGTGAATCTTGGGACCGTTTTAAAGACCTTTTGAGAAAGTGCCCACAACATGGTTTTACCAAAGTGCACCAAATTAATACTTTTTATAATGGTTTAAGCATGAATGACCAAGATTCACTAAATAGTGCCTCAGGGGGTAATATTTTGGTTAAGACTTCCATTGCCGCTTGGGATATTATTGAAAATAAGTCTCGTGTGCAAACCAAGAGTGTTCGGACCAATGTCGCCAGTGCTAGTACTAGTGACAGCGACAAGCGACTTGACAAAATTACTACGCTTCTTGAATCGCTTGTTACCCACACCGCTAAGAACACCAACAGCATCAACGCTAAAAACGCTCAAGACGCTCAAGTCAATGCTGTTAGCCAACCTTGTGAAATATGCGGGGGGCCTCCTTCTTACACCACTTGTACCGCCACCCAAGACTATCCTTCTGAGAATGTTAATGCAACATACGGTACCTATCCTCCGGCCGCTTATCAAGCTCGTCCTCAAGGTGACCGCAACTTGCTTAGCTACCGCTCTAACAACTTTCTTTCCCCACCCGGTTTTCCCCCTAACAACCCAAACCAACAACAAAACCTCAATCGCCCTCCTCAACAACAACAACCTCGTGCACCATACATACCACCTCACAAACAACCATATCCTCCTCAAAGAAACAACCAAGTTTACCAACAACCTGCTTATCAAGCACCTGCTTACAATGCTCCTCCCAACCAACCCACCGCATTACACCAAGATATTGGAACCTACATGAGGACTAAAGATGTGATCGTAGACAATCTCCAGCGGGAAGTGCTCAACTTGAAAGCAGACATGGTGAAACAAGGAAACGATCTTCGAGCTGATATGAGAAACACTTTGGCAAGTCAAACGAATGACTTAAGGAACATGATGGCTGGTTTCTTCCAAGGTAATAAATCCTCTTCTTCAGGTACTCTTCCGAGTAACACCGTTGCGAATCCAAGAGGGGAGATGAAAGCAATCACCACTCGCAGTGGCAAAGGTACTAAGGAACCCAAGCTTCCTATACTTCCACCGGTGATTGTGACTAAGGAGAACGAGTCACCTGCTCCTATTCCTCATCCTTCTACTTCCCCAATTTCTCCACCTCTTACTTCTACCCCTCCTCCACCCAAGGATGTGAGTGATCCTATTCTCCCAAACCCTTCCTCTTCTTCCGATATACCTTATCCCTCGAGGTTGAGGAAAGAGAAGCTCAAAAGCAAGGACGATATTTAGGTTTCGAACTTTCTCAAAATGTTTAAACAACTGAATTTCAACATCTCCTTCGCTGAGGCTCTCGCTCACATGCCTAAGTATGCGAAAATGTTCAAAGATCTTCTTAGCGACAAGGAGAAGCTTCTTGATATTGCTAACACCCAACTTAATGAGAATTGCTCTACAGTGCTCTTAAGGAAATTGCCAACCAAGCTTGGTGATCTGGGTCGTTTCTTAATCCCTTGCAACTTCCCGGGAGTAGAGAATTGCATGGCCCTAGCCGATCTAGGTGCCAGTATTAACTTAATTCCTTTAAGTGTGTGGAAGCAATAATCTCTCCCTGAGCTAGTCCCCACCAAAATGACTTTGGAATTGGCTAACCGTACGGTTTCTTATCCAGTAGGGATAGCCGAAGACGTCTTTGTAGGAGTCGACAAATTCACTTTTCCTGCCGATTTCGTCGTCGTCGACTACGAGATGGACCCTCGTGTGCCATTAATTGTTGGTCGTCCATTCTTAAGGACCGGTCGCACTCTCATCGATGTTGAAGCTGGTGAGCTTATCATGAGAGTGGGTGACGATAAAATCGTCTTCAACATGGGAAAGCTTTCTAAACAGCCTTATTCATACGAGAGTGTTAATTGTATTGACGTTCTTGATGAGGCCTGTGAAGAACACTTCAAAGATGCTTGTAAAAGTATTCCTACCTCTCTTCCCAATGTCGAGACTGTTTCCTCTATTGATTCATCACTATCTCTATTTGGAGAAAGTGATTTCCTTTGGAAACATTTGGAAGCCACCATGGGAGATGTGAACTTAGAACATGCCGATTCTCCCACCGATTGGGATAAAGATCTTTGCCTCATTGAGAATCTTCTTAAAGAAGACATAATTTCTCCACCATCTCCCACGGTTATTGCTATCGATGCTCCGACTTTGAAAACGCCTCCCATCGAAAATCCTCCGGATTTAGAACTTAAGGAGTTGCCGCCCCATCTCGAGTACGTGTTACTTGAAGAAAATAAGACGTCTCCCGTCATCATTGCGAAGGACTTGAAAGAAGAAGAGAAATCTCGCCTCATCGCCGTGCTTAAAGATCATAAGAAGGCAATTGCTTGGAAAATTTCTGATATCCGCGGAATTGATCCAAACTTTTGTACTCACAAGATTCTCATGGAAGATGACTTTAAACCCACAATCCAGAGCCAAAGAAGGGTTAATCCTCGCATTCATGACGTCATCAAACAAGAGGTTATCAAACTTCTTGATGCCGGCTTGATTTACCCTATCTCGGATTCGCCATGGGTAAGTCCCGTCCATTGTGTGCCCAAGAAGGGCGGAATAACCGTTGTTCCCAATGAACACAACGAGTTGATTCCCACTCGTCTCGTTACTGGGTGGAGAGTTTGTATTGACTATCGCAAGCTCAATGATGCCACGAGAAAAGATCATTTTCCTCTTCCTTTCATGGATCAAATGCTCGAGCGTCTAGCGGGTAATGATTATTACTGCTTTTTAGACGGTTTCTCCGGGTATTTTCAAATTCCCATCGATCCAAAGGACCAAGAAAAGACCACATTAACTTGTCCCTATGGAACATTTGCTTACAAACACATGCCTTTTGGTTTATGCAATGCTCCTGGGACGTTCCAAAGGTGTATGATGGCTATCTTCCATGACATGGTGGAAGACACTATGGAAGTATTCATGGATGATTTCTCGGTTTATGGCGATTCTGTCTCTGCGTGCCTTGCCAATTTAGAACGCATGCTTAAGCGGTGTGAAGACACTCGCCTTTTTCTTAATTGGGAAAAATGCCATTTCATGGTAAAAGAGGGCATCGTGCTAGGACACAAGATCTCCAAAGCCGGTCTTGAAGTGGACCGTGCTAAAGTCGATGTTATCGCTAAGTTACCTCCACCTTCAACCGTGAAGGGTGTGAGAAGTTTCCTTGGTCATGCGGGCTTCTACCGTCGCTTTATCAAAGATTTTTCTAAAATCGCTCGTCCGATGACCCACCTCTTGGAAAAAGATACTCCTTTTATCTTTTCCAACGAGTGTATTGAAGCCTTCAACTTGCTTAAGGATAAGCTTACTAAGGCACCCGTCTTGGTTACCCCTAATTGGGAGCTGCCTTCCGAGTTGATGTGCGATGCTAGTGACTATGCTATTGGAGCGGTTCTGGGACAAAGAGTGAACAAACACTTCCAACCGATCCATTACGCTAGCAAGACAATGACAGGGGCCCAATTGCATTACACGACAACCGAAAAAGAGCTTTTAGCTGTTGTCTATGCCTTTGAAAAGTTCCGCCCCTATCTTGTCCTTTCCACCACAATCGTATATACGGATCATTCCGCGTTAAAGTACTTGTTAACTAAACAAGATTCCAAACCAAGACTTCTTCGCTGGGTTTTGCTACTTCAAGAATTTAAAATCGAAATTCGTGATAAGAAGGGAGCTGAAAACCTAGCCGCGGATCATCTCAGTAGACTTGAGGATCCTTACCAAGGGGAACATCCGACCAAAGAGATCAATGACTCTTTTCCCCTGGAGACCTTAATGTCTATCAACTCGACTTCTGATGAAACCCCGTGGTTTGCGGACATTGCAAACTACTTGGCGGGTGGAATTCTCGTTGACGGGTTAACATCCCAGCAAAAGAAGAAGTTCTTCAAAGACATTAAGACTTACTTTTGGGATGACCCGTATCTATTCAAACAATGTGCTGATTTGATTATTCGCCGATGTGTTGATGGACCGGCAGCTTTAGAAATCCTTGACGCTTGCCACAAAGGACCCACCGGTGGTCACTTTGGTCCCAACTACACCGCCAAAAAAGTGTTTGACTCGGGATTTTATTGGCCCACCATTTACCGTGATGCTCACGTGATGGTTAACCGATGTGATGCTTGCCAAAAACAAGGCAAGATCACACATAAAGACGAGATGCCTCAGAATTTCATACAAGAATGTGAAATCTTTGATGTTTGGGGTATCGACTTTATGGGGCCATTCCCTTCATCTAAAGGAAACAAATACATCCTTGTAGCCGTTGACTACGTCTCCAAATGGGTTGAAGCCAAAGCTTTACCTACTAATGACGCAAGGGTGGTTTGTAATTTTTTGAAATTGATGTTCGCTAGATTCGGTGTGCATCGTGCCATTATTAGTGATCGCGGGACTCATTTCTGCAATGACCAATTCGCAAGAGTCATGGCTAAGTATGGTGTAAATCATCGTCTTTCCACCGCCTACCACCCACAAACTAATGGCCATGCTGAAATCTCTAACCGAGGACTAAAGCGAATTCTTGAAAGAACCGTGGGAGAGCATCGTGCCTCATGGGCCGATAAACTTGATGATGCTCTGTGGGCTTTTCGTACCGCATACAAGACTCCGATTGGTTGTACACCATATCGTCTCGTGTACGGGAAAGCGTGCCACCTCCCCATTGAGTTGGAGCATAAGGCTTACTGGGCCTTGAAGTGGGCTAATTTTGATATCAACAAAGCCGGTGACCTACGCAAGATCCAACTCAATGAGCTCAATGAACCTCGTAATGAGGCTTATGAAAATTCTTTGATCTATAAGGAGAAGACTAAGCTCATTCACGACTCTAAGATTAAGAACCGAGAGTTCCAAGTCGGAGACAAAGTTTTACTCTTTAACTCTCGGTTGAAAATCTTTTCGGGCAAGCTGAAATCTCGTTGGTCCGGCCCATTCACCATTGCCCAAATTTTTCCATATGGTACTCTCGAGCTCGCTCAACCTAATGGACCTAATTTCAAGGTGAATGGCCAACGAGTGAAGTTGTACTTTGGTGAGGACATCTCTCACGAGATGATTCCATCCCTCACCATGTTCCCCATGAACTAATTTTGGTTCGAGTCAGGCTCGTGACTCGGTTATAAAAAACAAGCGCTCCTCGGGAGGCAGCCCGAGTATCTATCTTTTTCTGTTTTAACCTCCTAAGTGTAGGGGGACCTCTATAGGTGTTTGTGTTTGTGTGGTGATGTGATTACAGGGATGAATGCACTTTTGGAACCTTTGAAGAACCGTGCTCCCGTGTTATCCGAAATCCGGTTCTATCTCTCAACTATCGTGATTCAATTTTCTTCATACTCACATTTGAAATTAATCACTTTAGTCGTCTCTTCCTTAGCTTGATTTAACCAACGTCCACAATGTCATAAGTGTAGGGGAGATTTTTCCCACATGCTTAAACATTGAAAACAATGTTTATCTTCAGTGTAGGGGGACTTCTATCGAAGTTTTAAGTGGAATTTTCCATGAAAATGCCTTCATTTAACCGGAAAATCATCTTTTTCAACATTTTTCAAACTTTCAATTAACTTTGGCCATTTAGTCGTAATTTTTAAATTTTTATCGTTGCTTTCATATGTATATATCCCGCAATAAGTCAAAAATATTAATAAAGTGGTGTAGCTAGTTTAGAAGTCTTTGACATATTAGGCCTGTTGCGATTATTTTGACTCAACCCGAATAGACTTATCCAAGTTTATTCTAGCTAGTATCCTTAACCATGTAGACCTTAATTGGTTTATTAGGCTAAGCATCCACGAGTCTCATTACCTGAGATTTTAAATTGTGGAGAACGAGAAATGATAGAGTCAATTATAAGTCGGTGTTCTTGCACAAGCTCACTTGGTGTGATTATTTGCCTATTCTCCCATCACTTGCTAATAAATTATCTACAATAAGTAAGGTCGTACGATTTGAAAAGTTACTTAGCTTCTAGCCCAAGATAGTTTAAAAGTTGCTCGGTAATGATAAGAGTTCATAGCCAAGGCATAACTTATGAAGCGGGGCGCGAAGATTGGCGAGTCCGAAAAGGCCCTAACAAGGCATGAGGATTCCATTTTATTGCTGAAGATCCAAGGTGATGTGAAAAGCATTATTCCCAAAAATCAATATGAAGGATCAAGACTCACGAACAAAAGCAATCAACTCCCATAAAGATCATGGAGAAGTCTATCCGAAAAGACCCTAACAAGGTATGAGGATAAATAGATCCAAGTCCGAAAAGGAGGCGGATCGTTGTATCTCAAAATCCCAATTAGAGATTGGAGAAATAATCATGAAGTCGTGGTCAACAAAGTTGGAGTACCCCTCAAAAGTCTCCAAGTGAAGAAACTCTATTAACGAAGAGAAGACCATTATCTCAAGAACGTCTCTCGAAGATATGAAGTATGAAGTACATGCCAAATATCGGCCCGAGAAAGGTCTCAAATCGTGAACCGAGTTATGCCAAGATATGAACTTTTTGATATCCCGAGAAGCAGTTTTAAGAGATTTTGTCCTTTAGCTAACTATTGATCAAATCGTCCTACTTTGCTTTCAGCCTAATAAACTATCGAAATAAGTCCAAAAATGCATCTTCATGATCATTCTAAGACAAAAATAAAATATAAGAGATACACCTAGGAATAAGGGAGTTTAAGCATATAATTAAGCCATGTGTGTAAGTGTTTGAATTGCTAACTTATAATAACAATGATCTCGTTTTTAAGCTTAGTTTGGGGAACGTGAAACTTGAGGGTGATAAATCTTCGCAGCACCGAAGCCCTAATGTAAGTCCTTGATCTCTTTGCAAGTTATTTCCATATAGCTATTTTCAAATGAAAATGGTTTTCTATCCTTTTAATTACTTTAAAGTTTTAATTTCTCTTAGTACTTTAATTTTTGTTTAGTAGTATGTTAATAAGGCCAAGGTTGATTGATTATGAGAAAAGTGTAAAATTGCTTTATCACTAAGCATTGCATGAGGGCATGGCAATGGTTAAGTGTAGGGGATTTGATAGGTGTGAAAACACCCATCCTTTTACCACTTAATTCTGGCTAAAACAAGACCAAAACATGTATTTAATATCATTTGTTTGGAATTATGTGTGGTTTTTGTGTTTATTGTGTTTTCAGAGTCAACCGGGTGAATATTGAAGAAAGCATGGGATTGCACGGGTTTTATCGAAGAAAAAGACTCAAGACGAAATCTATTGTCCAAGAGATGCAAAAGATTTGAAGTCATTGTGCCTATTTGAAGATTTATCGAAGAAAAAGGCCAAAGATGGAAGATTCATATATGTCGAAGAACTCGAGTCTATTAAACACAAGATTATAAGACGAGTTGGAATTATTCACCGACACTTCTCAAAATCCAAAGTCGGAAACGTTTATTTAAAGAAACGTAAAGACTAAAGAAGAAAGAAGAAAAGAAGCCCAAAAACAAAGCCCATTCACAAGCCCACAAGCACACGCCTATAAATAGGATTTTCACTTCACAATTTTGGAGCTAGTTAGTTTTAGTTTTTTCATTTTCTCTAGTTTTAGAGAGAGAAAGTTCTCAACTTTCTCTCACTAAGTTTTCATATTTCTTCCTTTTAATTTTTCAAGATTAAACCTTTGTATTGTTTCTTTCATTTATCAAGTTTAAATTCAAGCATTTAATCTTTAATCTCATTCTACCTTTCTTGATTTTAGTTAACTTTTGGTGCAAAATACATTTGATCCGTGTTGTTCTTAATGTTTTTGTGCTTAAAAAGTTAATCTTTTTATGTTTCCTTAAGTTTCTATACGAATAAGCTTTAAGATCTTTGTGCTTATTGGCTTATTTGTAAGTTTAGCTTATTTACTTTTTAAAGTTTTCATAAAAAGTTCATCTTTTTATTGTTTGATTTATAAGATTGCTTAATTTAAGTTTAGATAAGTTGTTATTTGAGCTTATTTGATTTGTTTCATATTAGATTCGTGCTAGTTTTGGAGTTAGCTTAATTAAATAGCTTATTGCCTTAGCTTTTCTTTCGGATCAAAGAGTGTAATCGGAAAAGGTAAACCCTTTTCCAATTGGGTTATTCCGATCACACCACCCCTTATTCCGATCATTAGATCGGAAAAGGGTTTTAGACTTTCCGATTTGGCATGTAAATGTTACATTCCGATTGGCATTGTTTTTTTTATTATTCCGATCTGCTAAACTTTCAATATTCCGATTGTAGGCTTTTGTGATATTCCGATAGCAAGAAGTTATTGTATTCCGATTTGAGCTCTTTTTCATATTCCGATTGCATCCTTGTGGGTTATTCCGATCTTAGTCTTTTATTAAACATTCCGATTATAGTAGTTTTTGATTATTCCGATTTGAATTCTTTTCCCATATTCCGATTAGTCTTCTTGTGTAACATTCCGATCAGTACTCTTTTATGCATTCCGATCAGCCACAATTTCCAACTTTCCGATTATAATATTCCGATGAGTGGTTTGCCATATTCCGACCGTTTATTCCGTCAGATTCACATTGAGCATTCCGATGGTTTAATTTCTTGTTTTTGCAAAGTTTTTAAGTGTTAGTTTAATTAAGTTTTAAAGTATTTTTCTAATCTTTTCTTTACGTTTTCAAGCATTTAGTTTTAACTTGTCAATTTAGTTTAATCTAGTAAAATTATAATTTTACTCTTCGACATTTACTTATTTGTTATTAGTTTAAAATAGATAAACAAACCAACACCTTTATTAACCAAGAACAATTATTCCACTTTGAACCGTGATCAATTCGAGGAGATACCGAGAACTAATTTGAACCATATAAAAACACTTGTATCAATCTTCATCAGTAGGATCTTCATAAAGTGCCATGTCAGCATCAGGATTACCAAAATCTGCTAAGTCTTCAAACATTCTTGAAGCTGATCCTGTGGAAGTTGCAAAAGCATCCTGTCTGCTTTGTTGAAGAACGATACGCAGTCGTTTGGGTTCAGAAATTTGTTGTGGAGCAGGTTCATCTGAAGCAACACTTGCTTCTTTACCTTTAGTCTGCTTTGCTTTCTTAGGCCTTCGGAGTGGTACTTCTTCTTGTTCTTCCTCAGTATTGATCGTCTCATCTTCATCATCAACTATTTTCATTTTCCCTGTGCCTTTATCTTTAGAAGAAGCAGTTGATTGGCGCTTTGAAACTCTTTTCTTGCGTTTACCTTTTTGCTTCTCTGAGGGAAGTGAATTTGCACGTTGAAACTGCGCGTCAATATCATTAAGCACTCTTGATATTTATCACTTTCCTTGATTCCTTCATTTACCATTGTGTCAGGTACTAGGGCAGGACGTAATGCATACTTTGTGGAATTAGTGTCTGCATTCATTGTGAGAATCACATAGTCATCATCTTTGGTGTGGTAGAAGAAATTCCCGCGAGTGTCAATGGTTGGGTCATTCTTCATAAAGTGGTTGATAATGAGCTTGGTGAATCTTGGGAATGGAAGATGCACGGATTTCTTCTTCGTTCCAGTAAACTGATAACAAAATTCTTGCCATAGAAGAAGTGCATAGTCTACTTTAGACGCAGTGTACAATCCCCAAAATAAATGAGCCTGAGGTGGTCTCATTGCATCGGTGCCCCTAGTCTTTCCAGTAAGACACTTGACAATGATGGTGATAAGTGCTTTCCAGGGTTGCCCTATGTGTGATGTGTTGAACTGGGATAGGTCGTGGATTTCACCTTCATAATTCATGGCACGGATGATTCGAAGCACTTCATCGTTCTTTGGGTTAGCCACAAATTGTTCTCCTTGTGCCAACCTAGGAAGTTTAAACAATTTCCGAAAGATGCTTAAGTTAAGTACCCTTGGTGTTTTGTTCAGTTGGAAAGAGATAGTCTTTTTGGAGAAAGATGCAGTGTTCCAGAACTCGTGCATGTAGACTTCGGGAAAAGAGGCAGTACATCTGAGTGTATCTCTGATGGGTGAGATGTCTAGGATATCCGTGGCGATTTTGAAAGCTGGTAAAGACGGATCAAAATCCTCTTGTAATCGAGAGTTGTTCTCAGCATATGGAAGCCTGTCGCTGAGCGAAACAAGTGCGAGATCACGTAGTCGTTGTTGTTCCTCTGTGATTGACATTTTCCTGCTTTGATGACATAAGCACAAATGATATACACAAAATATATATATCTTAAGTCTATGCCAAGTTGAAGCATAGGGAATAAATCATAACAATTATTACCACATATTATTGAGAAACAACAGACATGGTTCAGATGGACTAGGTCCTTACATTCAATAGCACACTTAGAATAATGACAGACATGCTAAAGACATTTTATTCTAAAGAGATAACGACCTAGCATTAGTTCTTAGAATATTTGGATTTCTTGGTTGTCATAACCAGAACCTCAGTAGGTCTAGGTTTAATTTCTACTAACACCTCAGTAGGTCTTGGTTTAATTTCAACCACAACTTCAGTAGGCTTTGGTTTAGTTTCAACCACTACGTCAGGAATTGTAGGATTATCCTCAACCCAAATTATAGTAGGCTTGAACAAAGGGCAAGACAACGATGAACCTTTGTCTTCCATGGCCTGGAAACAAAACACAAGACATTGAATAAGTAATTTGTATCTCTTTTGTTTACAGAGGCGTCAACTTATTATATAAGATGAACTTCTGTAATAAGAAACCTTTCAAGTATTCTTATGAGATAAAATTAATTAATTTCAATATAACTTGGTTTCGTATTAGTGGCCCTAATTTACTTAAAGCCTAATAAGGAAATAATGCAATCTAGGCCGAACTCATTAGATAGTCTAAGGCATGTGCATAGTTCTAAAAATCCATAGCAAACTTACAAGGCATCGGAATACTAAGAGTCCTAATTCCATCGCAATCTATCAATCCATCGGAATCCTAACATAGTCATCGCAATGATGAAAGCATCACAATCCTATCGAAATCATGTTCTATCGCAATATCTTATTCCATCGCAATAAGTACAATTCCATCGGAATGTTTGTGAATCCATCGCAATGTGTCCTCATCGCAATATCATTACAATGCCATCGCAATAACGCATCGGAATGCATCATCACAATATGCCATCTCAATGCATCATCGGAATGACCCATCGCAATGAGCATCGCAATGAGCCATCGGAATGACTCATCGCAATAGCCCATCGCAATGAGCCATCGCAATGACACATCGCAGTGAGCCATCGGAATGACTCATCGCAATAACCCATCGCAATGAGTCATCGGAATGACTCATCGCAATGACAAGGCATCGCAATGCTGATGTCGCAATGATCATCGGAATCCGTGACAGGGATCCGATCTAAACTTTGACTTCTCAATTCTAGGAGCTAAGCAACGTTTTAATCAATTCCGGGCAAAACCATTGTTCATCTAGTCATACTAAACAAATTCCACAACTCAATTTATATTTACATCGCAAAACTTAAAACCCTAATTTTTGAGATAAACTATGGATTCTGCTGTGTTTGTGATACCAATAAATGAGATATATGATAAAGATTTCAGCAAGATACAATACCTAGATAGATGGACAAAGTGCAGGCAATTGAAAACTCAAATGATGAAGGTTAAAGCAAGGTCCAACAATGGCGGATTAAGCAAGTGTTTGTGTGTTTTTTGTGATGGTGAAGAAAGAACGGGAAAGGGGGGTGTAGTGTTTTGACTTGGTCAAAATTTTGTCAAGTTTTCACATGAAACCCCCATTTTGCAATATTTGCAAAAATGTCCCCCCTTGTTAATAGTATTTGTTTTAAAGTGATTAGATTGAACCAAATCGACTTAACGAAATACCAACCCGCTCACAAACACGAACACAAATACTTAACGCCAAAATTCAAATAACCTATAAATGAATTTCTATTTCACACAAGGCACACTTATCATAACATGATGAAGATGAATAGTTTATATTTTCTGAAAATCCTTTTTGAAGACCAATTTTAATTCCAAGAAGATTTAATATTTTCTCCCCCTTAAACACGGACCCGTTTTCTATTTAAAGAGATGTAGTCAATGATTTTAAGGACGCAAATATTCGTGAAGACATTTTCCGGTTAAGTGATTGGTTGGAACGATTCTGGTGGCAATAAGATTTCTCTTATTTTTACAAAATAAGTGCACTTAATACGTACACAAATTTGTGTTAGACGAAGTTATAAAGTAAACTTAGTCCCTTACAAGGTTTTAAAGTAAACCTTGCCCGAGAAAATTAATTCCCGTTGTGAGCCAACGTTTTCATAAGAAATACGTGACTTTAATGCGAAAAACGGCTTGCAGTCTGAAATAACTACAAGCCATAATGGGCATGGTTTAAAACATATACAACTTTTATACGACTCTATTTATGGCGTCGTGTCAATTTTATCGACATTTCTAAGGCCGTAAATATTACCGTACTAAAAGACATGCCCGTTTTGGAAATGAAAAAATATTTTTGGATTTTCTTGATTTTATAGTTTTTATGGATTTTGAATGTTTTTTATTTTTTATGGTTTTTCTATGTTTTATATTTTTGTATTTTTCTTTTGGTGTTTTAAATATATACGATAATATACAAGATCACGATCAAAGGATACTCGAGAATAGTTTACCACTACTATTCTTCAGATTCTTCTGCCAACTCCTTAAGTGTCGCTGGTGAGAATGATTTCATGCCTAGCTTTTCGATCAAAAACTCGATACGTCCTCGATCTAATGCCTTCGTGAAAATATCTGCCAGCTGATACTCAGTGTTGACGAAGTACAGTTCGATCACTCCATTTTCCACTTGCTCTTTGATGAAGTGGTAGCGTATGTCAATGTGCTTTGCCCTGGAATGTTGAACGTAGTTGCAGCACAGAGCAATTGCACTTTTGTTATCACAATACATCGAGATTTTGTTGAATCCAAGACCGTAGTCAGTTAATTGTGATCGCATCCAAAGAACTTGAGCACAACAACAGGACATAGCGATGTATTCAGCCTCTGTACTTGATATCGCAGAGCTTTTCCGCCTTTTCGATGCCCAACTTACAAGTCTATCTCCAAGAAGTTGCACACTACCAGAAGTGCCACGTCTAGTATCTTGACACCCAGTATAATCTGCATCTGCATATGAAATTAGTGCAATAGAAGAATCCTTTGGATACCACATACCACGATTAAGTGTTCCTTTAAGATACGGAAAGATCCTTTTCACAACATGTAAGTGCTTTTCGGTAGGTCGAGCCTGATACCGGGCACACATGCATATAGCAAATTGCAACTCAGGCCTGCTAGCAGTCAGATAGAGAAGGGTGCCGATCATTCCACGGTAAAGTTTAGGATCGACAGCTATCCCTTCCTTATCTTCATCTAACTTGGATCTCTCCACCATTGGAGTATCCACGGGGTCACAATTTTCAAAATGATACTTCTTTAATGATTCAAGAGCAAATTTGGATTGATTAATGAAGATGCCTCTAGGATTCTAAGAAATTTGCAACCCTAAGAAAAATGAAAATTTTCCCATCATCGACATCTTAAAACGTGTGGACATAATTTTCTCAAAATGGTCAGACAATCGTTGATTAGTAGCAGCAAATATTATATCATCAACATAAATTTGTACCAGTATCATGTCGTTGTCCTCCTTGAGAATGAATAATGTTGGATCCACTTTGCCTTTGGAGAAGCCTTTCGAAATGAGATACGACGATAGGAGATCGTACCACGCGCGTGGAGCTTGTTTCAACCGTAAAGATCCTTCTTGAGCTTATACACGTGATTAGGATACTCCGAGTTGACGAATCCATTCGGATGGCTTACATAGACATCTTCCCTTAATTCACCATTGAGAAATGCCGTCTTAACATCCTTTTGGTAGACGATCATATTCATGTGAGCAGCATAAGCAAGGAATAGTCTAATTGCCTCCAATCATGCAACAGGAGCAAAGGATTCTTCAAAGTCAATACCCAAAGCATGTTTGTAACCTATAGCAACCAATCTAGCTTTGTTCTTCAGCACTCCACCTAACTCATCGAGTTTAACCTTATATACCCAAAACAATGTAAGGATTTCAACGTTGCTGGGTAAAGGAACTAATTCCCACACTTCAAGACGTTGGAATTCATTAAGTTCCTCTTGCATGACTTCAATCCAAGATGATTTGGTCATGGCTTGTTGCCAGTTTTTAGGTTCAGTGTCTGAAAGAAATGCATCAAAATAGCAATATAATGCATGTTCTTGGAGTTGGTGGCGTGTTAAGACTGGTCGATCGATGTCAACAATAATATTGCGGATTGGGTGATCCTTTGTCCATTTTGTGTTGTGAGTTTCAATCCGTGGTGGTCGGGAGTGAACGATTGCAGGAGCTTCCTCTGAGGTAGATGCACCGTTAGGGTTTTCGGGTATTTGTGAACCAAAGAACGGAAGCTCTTGTAAATGAGCAATTTCCAAATCATGATCATAAGGATCCTCTTCAACATCATTAGGAACGAGTGGGGGTGATGATTCAGGTGTAGTTTGAGAATTGTTGGGGGATGGGACATCTGGTTCAAGAATAACAGTAGATATCTCGGACTGATTTCCATTATCTTGAGCAACAACTTCGGGAATCGGAGCTACTACTACATGTGCTGGAAAATCATTACTCGGTGGATCAAAGAATTCGTCAAACATAGGTTGAAATAACTCATCCCACTCGGACCTTTTAGGTGGTATAAATGATGGAGAAGTAGGATTGTTGGGAGTTAATCCGGAACTGATTGTACCGGTTCCCATCTCATGTAATGCGGGTTCAGAGCTGTGTTGCTCAGAAGCCATCGCTGTCAGCTCATCAAAATCGGCATCCAAAGTTTCTACTATCTTGCCAAGACGACGGTTATAAATTCGGTAAGCTTTCTTTGCAGGCGAGTAACCAATGAAAATTCCAATATCAGCCTTCGGTTGAAGTTTGCCCAAATTCTCACTATTTGTGTTTGGATAACATAGTGCACCAAACACATGAAGAAATGAAATATCGGGTTTGTGTCCATGAAGTAGCTCATATGGAGTTTTACCATGGCGCTTACGAATGATGGAGCGGTTTTGGGTATAACACGCGGTTGCCACTGCTTCAGCCCATAAGAATAAAGGAGCATTCGCATAAATCAACATAGTTCGAGCAACTTCCATATGTGTACGGTTACGTCTTTCCACGACACCGTTTTGTTGTGGAGTGCGGGCAACAGAAGTTTCATGTGAAATACCTACCTTTTCGTAATAGTCTCGTAGAGTTTGATTAACGAACTCAGTTCCATTATCAGTGCGAATGCGGCGAACAATAGCATTAAGACGTACTTGGATCATCTTTAAGAAAGTAATAATATACTCTGGTTCTTGATCCTTGGATGTTAAAAACTTTACCCATGTAAACCTTGAGAAATCATCCACTATGACGAGGATGTATTTTCTACCACTCACACTAGTCGTACGCATTGGCCCGCAAAGGTCCATGTGCAAAAGATACAGTGGTTCTTGGTTGTTGTCTTCTGCTTTAGGTTTGTAAGATTTCTTGGTGCTTTTCCCCAAAGAACACGAGGAACATAAATGATCCTTGTCGAACTTAAGTTTTGGAAGACCACGAACAAGTTCGTTTTTAGCCAAATGGTTAATAGCATCAAAGTTAAGGTGAGAGCAGGCAAACAGGAGAAGCGGCTATCATGTTTTGAATCGACAGTGTGTAGAGATTATCCCCTAGTGAACCCTTTAACAAATCATTTCCTGCAAGATCGCGAATAAAGCAAGTATGTTTTCGAAAGGCTACTTCAAGGTTTGAATCGCAAAATTGTCCTACTGAAAATAGATTGTGACCAAGTCCCTCCACATAATAAACCCTAGAAATCGTAACATTCCCAATTTGGTATTCACCATAACCCATAATCTTCGCAATATGGTCGTTGCCGAATTTAACCGTCCTAGAAACTTGCTGACGAAATTTCTGAGCATCGAGCGGTCTCCAGTCATATGTTTGGAGCACCCCGAGTCCAAATACCAAAGAATAATTTGGACGACCTGAAAATATTACCAAACAAAGACAATGTATCGGAATCTAATTGTTCCTTTGAGTTAGCAGGTATAGATGTAATTATGTTAGATTTGCTATAGATGAAACTTTAGGCTTCCAGATTTTCTTACTAGTTGTTGGCTTAAATTCTAGTTGTCTAGTATTCTGAGGTACTTTTGACTGGGGACATTACCACTGGTAGGCACAATAGTGGGGCAGACCTAGTTAAAGGGTGCTTTATCCATTTCTTTGTGCTAGTGTTCCTATTTAAAGGACGCTTAGACCTAACTTCCGTGGATGTGATCCTAGTTAAAGGGCACTTAGTTCCATTAGCAGTGAAGGTCCTACCAGTGGGTTTCCATTGCCAACCAACTTGGGTGAATTTCTTCCCCGTCGTAATCCATTCAAGATTTTTCTTAATAGCATACATTTCATTCACATGATCAACAAGGCATAAATCATGACGCTGAGAAAACATGCATTCATTATTTAAAACTGAAATAACATTCCTAGGGTGAACTTATACTTTCTTCTTGGCAGTCCTACTAGTGGAAGGCTTGATCTTATCTTTCTTGTCTTGAGATCCTTTAGCCTTAGTAGACATAATTACTCATGTAGAAGCCATGGGAACATTAGTGACAAATTTTGATGTAGCCTTGATGGGTGTGTTTAAAATTGGTTTAGATCCTGGATTCTTATTGAATGGAGTGATGGCAATGGTGGGGGTTTGTTGTTTCGGGGGTACAGATATCGGTTGCCCAATGTACTCTAAGTTCGCTAAAAAATCCTGAACGCGATCCACATATAGTAAAAGCTCATATATAAGATGAATTGTGGGATCTAGTTCACGCATGTCATCAACGATCTCTCTTGCAAGATCAGCATGTTCTAAGGCATTTTTCATATATGTGGCAAACTTAGTGGGACTCTTCTTAAATTTTGGATTCTGATATAGCACACGTGGGTTGGCTTTGGGAGCACTAGAGGTCGAGGCAGAGACAGTAGCTGGATTATCAACACATTCTCGTCCTTTGAGTTGAAGTGTCTCCTTTAATTCTGCTATAACCATGTTTTTGTCTATGAGCTGAATTTTTAGGTCAGAGGTTTCCTCACATTTCTAGTTCAGTTGGTCAATTAATGACTTTTGCTCTGTCGCATTAAAAGCGAGGCGTTCTTCTATTCAACCGGGATTTGTGAGTCACCCTGCCTTACTTGATCACGCTCTCCTAGTATAGAATTAATTCTATTTTCTAGGACATGATTCTTAGTCTCTGCAACCTCTAGTTCCGTTTTTGTTTCTAGTAATTCTCTCTTAATTCTCATTATCTCTTCCTCTAAATCCTAAACCATCTGAATCATCTTGTCACTTGTCTCAACGGAGTTTCCACAATCATTTGGTTTTGAAAGAGTTTCATTTTTAGATTGATTTTCAATTTCAAGAGATATAGAATGTTGTTGCAGCTCATTAAAACTTTTTGAAAGTGTGTTATACGAATCTTGAAGCTTTAAAAATTCAGCGTTGGATTCATGACAAGAATGATTACCTACAGTATTCACATGTTCAACAATATTCACAGATTCATGCACATCATCACAAATATTCACAGTAGATGAAATCTCATGAGTATATTTAAAAGTAACAACTTGCGTCACTTCGAGAGACACCATATGTTCTAAGAATCGGTCATATTTGGATAAAATCTTTTCTTTTTCAATTAAATGTTGTTCATAAGCATCATCCATTTCATAGAAAACTTTTTGAACTTCACCAATTTCAAAACTTAGATTACCCGCTAGATCATAGACTCCATTTTTAATATGGTTCACAAACAGAACGATCTCTTTCTCAAACACCGTTTTCATGTGTTCGAACGCCCATTCTCCAGCGGTTAGAGCCGTTGAAGTCGTACATTCCAGGATGACCTTGTCAAACTCGGTAAGGTATCGCTCAATCTCTTCCAAGCTGAGCTTTACCGTACTAACCGGTGGAAGATTCCAAGGAATTTCCTTCGGTTGGTCCGAGTTAACGAGTGTAGGAATTATACTAAGGCATTCTCTAGTAGGCATGAAAGTGGATGTTTGGATAGTTCTCTTTTGCATATTAAATCGAGTTCTAAGATCTATTGTAGCATTTTTTGCATTCATTTGAGCATAATCATATTCAGGATTGATACAAGGTTTTTTTTGCAAGGTAAAAAGATTCGTTTAAGTATGTCTCTTCGAATTGAAAAATGAGTTTATCTATGTGACTCAGCTGTTCTTTGGTGAAACAAAAGTGTGTCGTTGTAGTATGTTAAAAGTGCAAAAACAATTAAAGTAAAAGTGCGTTAAAATAAATCTAAGTCTAATTAAAATAAATGGTGCAAGTATTTAAAAGCGAGGCTAAAATTAAAAGGCACTAAAAGTAAAATAACGCAAACTTAAATCTAACTAAGGCAAACTTAAATGCAACTAAAACTAAAACTTAAACTAAGGCAAGTATAAAATAAATCTAAGGCAAATAAACTTAAAGTGCGACTAAGGAAAAAGGCGGGAAAAATAAAGCTCGAATTTAAAAAGCAGAAAATTAAAAACTGAAATTAATAAGTCCCTATCCGTAATAAAGCCACTATTCGGAATACTGTCACTATGCGGAATAGATGCTTATTCGGAATAATTCCCTATTCGGAATATTCACCCCTATGCGGAATAAACTCCTACACGGAATAATTACCCATACTCGGAATATATCCCTATGCGGAATAATATCCTTATGCGGAATATAAGCCTATCCGGAATAATTGGTCCTATGCTGAATATCCAAGCTATTCGGAATATTCCCTATGCGGAATATATTTCCTATGCGGAATATCTGGTCTTACCCGGAATAACTTCCTCTACTCGGAATGTTTGCCTATGCGGAATAAATCCCCTTACTCGGAATATCCTCCTTATGCGGAATATCAAATATTCCGCATGGACCACCTTTTAAGACCTTTGTTCGGAATGACTGCTGGGCTAGTATTTCCTGGGAAGATCGGAAACAGAAGAATACCGAAGAACAAGGGAGTAGAAAAATAACTCGAATCTAATCAAAACAAAGCCAAATCAACCACAAAATTAAATCAAACAAACAAATAAACAACTACTAATAATAAACAATCAATCCAAAACAATCAAACTAACAAAACTAATCAAGATAATCAAAACCGTCTTTGATTAAAATAAGAACATAAGAACATGAACATGAACATAAACAATAAAAATCAAAGATTAAGAAAGGTAGAATGAGAGCTTAACAATAAAGATAAAGATTAACAAGAATTAAAAGAAAAACTTACTTGAAATTAAATGGTAATTAAGGTGCAAGACAGTATTTAAATTTGACAAGTATTTAAATGACAAGGTAATTAAAAGTGGAAGAACTAATTGTCACTATTAGCCAACAAAGAAAAATGATTAACAACTAATCTATATATATAGGGGAGGATTAAGGAATGCTTAGGAAGCTTCCTCCCCTCTTTCCTTTCTCCTTAATTGCATCATTAGGTCCTTCCTTCTTAATCTCTTTGTTAATTGCACCATTAGTCCTTAAGCCTTTAAGTCTTCTTTAATCTTGGACTTATATGACTTTTGGCTCGGGATTTCTTTGAACTCGTCTTTTAATTCTTCAATAAATTAGACTTGAGTTCTTCAGCTTTAAGTAAACTTCCGTCTTTCGACTTTTTCTTTGATAAATCTTCAGAATTGGTCTTGGACTTCCGTTCTTTTTGCACTCTTGACTTCTCGACTTCATCTTTCATCTTTTTCTTTAATAAAAGCCCGTAAATGCCGTGTTTTCTCCACTTTTCACCTTTTCGTCCTAAATCACAACAAAAACACAAACCACGCATAATTCCGACATAATAGACAAAAAATACACGTTTTGGCTCGGTTATTATTGTAATTAAGTGGTAAAAAGGATGGATGTTTACACACCTATCAAGGATATGTAGGAAGTAATTTTAACCGCTTCTCTTCATATGGTGTCATACTCTCAGAATCATTCAAGAACACAATCGGATCTAATACCAATCCTAACTTAGTTGCATCATAAAGTCGTGGGTTATGGTGAAGCGCTTTCTTTGCATACCCCGGGTTAGGTGGTAGGTCTATTAGACGCGATAGATTGAACTCTTTAAATGATGCATGAAACAAGTGTACTAGATGTGAAGCAGCGTATTGTTTTAAAAGCTTAATTTCTGTTTCTTTTATTCTTTTAGACGTCTTAATTTCTGTTTCAATCCGTTTGGACTCAAGAATTTTGAAATCCGTTTGAAGCTGTTGAAAATTATTAACGACTGACTCTTTTTCTTTAAGTTCATTCGAAAGATTTGCTCTTAAACTCTCAATTTCTAGCAGATTGTCCATTTGAACTTTCCTAAACCTATTAAATTCAGGATTGGTTAAGGTAGTGGACACTCGATTCAATTCCAAGGTTTTAACCTTTTCCTTATGCAAAGCAAGCTCGGAAGATAGAGTCTGATTAACATTGAGGGTTTCAAGGACCGCATTATTCATTTGGCTAAGCAAAGATGCCGAGTCCATAACCAAATCAGGTTGAGCAGACGAATTTGTAGTCGTAATAGCTCCCGGTTGTGGTTCACTCAAAGTCTGGTGACTTGCATTGATATTTCTATCATTGTTTGTCTCCTCGATTGAGTTACTAACCACCGGAGGTTGTTCCGTATACCCAGACACTTGCTCAACTTGATAAGCTACAATACTAGTATCTGTAGCAGTATTTGGTACCTTAGAAATTGTATCAGCTCCATAAAGTTAAAGATTTGCCATGAGAGCTGCTTTGGCGGTGTTGAGATCATCACAGTCAGAGTTGTATGCATCCAAATCATCACATTGATATGCGGCATTGTTTGTGATGGCTGTTGTGAGACCGTCAGTGTCTGCTACTCCTGGATCTGTGAGAAATGCCCACTCTTCTTCATCGAGCTCACGTCCTTGGGCTTGAGCATTCACCAAGTAGATCTTCTCCTGAAACCATGTGCCGTCCCTTTTCCTTTTAGGCTGCTTGCACTCTCGGGCCATGTGCCCTTCCCCTTTGCAGTTGTAGCATATAATCACCTTCATTTTACCAGTGCTATTACCTCTTGTAGCAGCAGTGTTAGATGAACGTGCACCAGCAGTAGATGAATTGGGTCTCCCCTGAAGTGGTTGCACCATGACTCTGCCATCCTGAATTGTAGCCTGTTGTCAAGAGTTAGAAGAGTTCCTTAACTGATTGTTAGTTGTTGCTGGACCTCTGTAACCTCGTTTGTTCAATGTTTGAGTGAGATAAGCAGACATTTGAGCAAGTATATCAGTAGGACTGTCCCCTTGTCGAAACTCAGGAACAGGGATCTCATCATCAAAGTAGAATGCTGGTGCTGATTGAGCTACAAGTTGATTTGATGGAGCACTAACTTGTTGTGAGTAATAGGGTTGAGGAGCCTTAAGTTGTTGATAGGGAACAACAGGGTTTGTTGGAGGTTGATAAGGTGAGTACTGGTGTGAAGCATAAGGTAACGGATGTGAATCTCCTAGTGATGATGTTGTTGGTTGCTTGAAATGTTGGTGATAAGATGTAGGTGGTTGTGGCAAGATCGAGTACTGTGGGAAGCTTGATGTTTGATACAAAGGTTGATATGAAGACTGGTGTCCCAAAGCAAGCTGAGAATTGTGGTATGACAGTGTAGGATGGTTTGCCATTAATGCCAATGGTTCATGATAAGATCCCTGAGAGAGTCGTTTTTGGACCACATGCTTCTCGTGTTGTTGTAAGAAAGCATAGAGTTGATCTAAATTGGACTTGTGCAAATCGCGAATCATCTTAACATCAGTGACATATTGACTCCATTATTGGGGTAACGTGTTCAAGAACTTTGTGTTTAGTTGAAACTGTTCAATCCTTAGACTATACACGTTCATGTCATTCATCGAAGTGGTGAAACGCTAGTAGTAATCGTGAAGAGTATCCCCTGGAATGTATGTAAATCTATCAAACAAGTCATACAATTGACACTCTCGTTCTTTCTTAGTTAGAGATGTCCCTTATAACAAAACAGCTAGTCGATCCCAAAGATCCTTTGCCACTTTATGTTCACTTACCATTCTAAAGATATCGGGTGGAAGGGCTTGAAGAATTGTCTGAACAGCCCTTTCATCTGCATCTGCAATGATTTTGTTAGCATCGGTTAACTCATGATACTCCCTTGCCCTTGTCACATTGTTGACTGTAACCTCTCCCCAATCTAATGGACCTTTTCAATTGATTGAAGCATAAGTCGACCACTGGGTTTGCCCATGATGTATGTTTTCATGCGACCTTGCCATGCTTCAAATAAATCTTTGATGAGCAAAGGTGGGCGAGTATCGGTACCCGAAATGATTGAGATATCGGTAAGCGAAGTCATTGTTGGCATATATGAATGTGAATTCATTTTATGATCCCTTGAAAAATGATTATCAAAAATGATCGAACAATGAAATAAGGTTATGTGTTTTTGTGTTGTTATCTTTTTGTTGTGTTTGCTTTTGAAATTTACCAAATTACCAAATTTAATGCAAGATAGAAAAAATCTGCTAAGTATCCAAAAAACAAGTTCTATCGGAATGATCAATTGTCGGAATGTTGCTTGTATCGGAATATCTAGATCGGAATGTCACAATATCTTAATGCTTAGATCGCAATGTAAACCTGTCAGAATGTTGCTGGTATAGGAATGTCTAGATCGGAATGTCACACTATCTGAATGCTTAGATCGCAATGTAAACTTGTCGGAATGCTTAGAGCGCAATGTGCCGTCGGAATGTTCAGATCGGAATATGGCTGAAACAAATTTGGCAGAGTAACGACTCAAAGATCCCTTAAACCCGTCGGAATCCCAGATCGCAATGCACGATCGGAATGTCCAGATCAGAATAAGGTATCGTAATACAGTGAATGCAAAGTAGAACCAGCTGGTTATTGCGATCAAATCACTCTCACTTGTACTTTCCGATGGTGATCTTTGCTGGAATTCCGGAATGAAGAACAACAAGATAGTTTTTAACGTTTGATCCAAGAAATGTTGTGTTTTAACCAAAACCAAGATACCAAAAACACTACAACACGATTAAATAAGTTATACGACTTGAAATCACAAACAAACACAAAAAAATTTGATGTTTTCGGCAAAAAGAACTCAAAAGCTACGAAATGCCTAATAAATCATACACAACACGAAAACCAACCTATATTTCATCCCATGCTCTTGATACCAGTTGTAGAACAATGATAATCTTTATGAATCAAGAGGGTTGATGTTTTCTAGAGAGAGAAACTTAGAGAGAGAAATGAAAGAAACTATGTATTATGAAAATAAGAAATGAAACAACCAACACCTCTTTCCATGGTGGAAAGAGGCTTATATACCCAAGTCCTTAATGGACTTGGGCCTCCGGCCCATGAACATGCTCATGGGTCGGGCTATTTAATAAATGTTACTAAAACACTACTACGAGCCTATAACTATATTGTTGGAGTGACCGAGACTTTATATATACGTAAAACGTATTTCCAACAGATGAGCTGAAAGGAAGTGATTTGTGTTGATGTGAAAGAGATTTTGAGGTCAAAACCTATGACCAAAGTTTGGACAGTTGCTTGTTTGTTTACTTTTATGGAGAGATTAAGCCTCAATGTAAGCAGTTAGCTTATATTGGGGTAAACACAGTTCAAAATAGCAAATAAGCACTCAGAACCACACTAGAAACACACAAAAAAGCAGGAATGAAAAGTTAAAGCAAGAAATTACACTATGCGACAGTTAATTTAGAACAACTTTTTTTAACGGGGTTTCACTCCCTTTTACCAAAAAACATAGAACAACTTTATTTTAGGTCACTTGATGAACTTTGTCTTATCACCAAAGCTTAAATAAGCTGTTAATTCACCAGATCGCTTCAAACAGATGTAGAATATGACCTAGGCTAACTGTTTACCAGAAATTAAACCCAAAAATTACTTCTAAGTGCCTCAAAAACTTTCTAACATGAATGACATTCCAAAGCTCAAGTTTGTTCAAATTTCTTACTCAAATCAAGTTCACAAGGCTCCTAATCACCTAAGAGCTATCAAATAAGTCCAGGTATTACACAAACATCTCAGGAAACTCATCATTCAACATATCAGACAAAAAATAAGCTCAAAATCCTATGTTATCAGATAATTATCGCAAAATTTAGCAAAACACGCATAGTTGATTTGTATACTAAAGGACATGAAATAAAAAACTGATTAAGACTATCCTATAACTATCCTAAGTGTGTAGAGGTAAAAAAGCTAAAACCCTATGTCACTTAAGGCTTCACCAGTTAATCCCAAACACCCTTAATATGGAAAGTTAACACTTTTTCACTATGAAACTTCTGATAACAACTGAATAAGCAAAGGTAAAACCATAAACATGCATAAAAAGCTTAAAGGAAGATAAATAAGCATTTAATCAACAAATACTTTCGCATAAGAACATAACCATTTAAGCATATAAATGATTAAGCAACTAGGGGAGTTCAAATTCTTAAAAATACTTGAACTACCTCAAGAACAAGTTGAGCTTAACAAATGGAACCAGCTAGGTCTTTTAAAGCTTAGTGAGCTTATGGCTAGGGCTTATGGCTTATGGTCTTTGCTGGTGGTTCTACAACAGAACCAAAAAGATCGTTGAATGAAATGAAATGAGGTTGAAAACGTCTTTACACCTGAAACAGTAAGAACAAAAAAACAAGAAAAGTACCATAATTAGTTCATATAAGCTCAGCTTATTTGATCTTATTGCTACAGTTACAGATAAAAAATAAACATAACTTGGAAAAAAATTGAAACCTTTGAAAGGAACTTTTGCAAATAATTTAAAAAGAACATGAAAATGTAACAAAGGCTATAAACTAGTTCAATAATCTCTAGTTGTCGGCTAGAACTTATGAACAACTTATAGCTTTTGGGTCTCAAAGAGTTTTAACAAGTCACTTGAAAAACCTTTGAAAATAGGAAAAGTAAAGGGTAATTTAATTTAATAGACTGAAATTTAAATGAGACAAAAAACAAAATTGGAACTCAAAATATGCATTGTTCATAATTTTCATTTTATAGAAAAATTAGAATTACAAATTTTGGAACAAGAACTAAATAAGCTAGGTCTATTCTATTTATATACAAAGTGAGAAAATACTAGAAGCCTAAAACCCTAATGAAAACTTCCAACAATGCCCTTGTGAAGATTCTATGAAGATTGTTGATCCCTTTGATTAGATCTATATTATGTTAAGAACTAGTATAGTAGTTTGTAATCAAACTAAAACACTTTGAGAACTCTTACTCAAGCTAAATAAGTTATGCGGAATCTAACTTATAAAGCACAGAAGAACAGAATTACATTTAACTATTCGATTCTCTTATTAATCGACTTGAATGAGGTACATAAAGGACATTGTACCTATGTTCCTTTTATAGAGTAAGGAACCCTAGAAACCTTAGAATATTCTATAAAGATAACTATATCACAGACGATATATTATCAATATTCTAACTATTTAAGTATATCACATAAGATATACTCTAACTATAACTATGACGTATCTTATACAAAGATATATTCATCCTAATCAATATAGCAGTACTTACTTTATAAGTAGCAGTACTTACTATGTACCGCGTTAATACTAACGGTACTTGAAAGATACTAACTGTACTTCAATAACACTAACGGTACTTGACACTTACAAATATTTCCAAATAATCCTCCCTTAAACAAGAATGATAACTTGTTGTCTTCTTGTTTCTCTTTGTACTGGATGTATTTAGAATACATGTCTTCAGTCTTTCCTTCATCCTTGGATTGAACTTGGTAATATGTATTTGTATCCAACTGAATGTAAAAACACTTCAATGTAGATCTTCTTCTGATAAGATAATCTTCAAACATCATGAACATCGTCTTTGTCTTCAACTTATGATCTTCTTGTGTCTTGTAAACATTCAATTTTTTTGCAGCAACAGTAATTGTCTTCTTGAGTTAAATCTATGAACTCTGAATCATGAACTTCAGTCTTGATTTGATGAGATAAAACCTTCTAAGTATTTTTATTCTTGAACACTTCTTTGCTTGCAATCTTCATACCTGAAATAAAACAGTTAACAACAAAAACCAATCTGTATTGGCTTCATGATTTTTAGCAAATCACCAGCTATCAACGGATTTGATATATTCTTTACCAGTTAGCCGTACACTCTGGAATAGCCAATACTTTATTCATAAAGAATAAGGTGTACTATTAACCTTACAATTTTTGGTAAATTGTCAACCATCAACGGATTTTATTAAGTCTTTACCTAGTACAGTTTTCTAGGACTAGCCAACTCTTTGTCTCTAAACAAGGTGAGTCAGAACCATATAGTTTTTAGCAAACTACCAGCTTTCAACAGATTTGAGATGTCTTTACCACAAACTGTTTGCTTATGGACTAGCCAGTTCTTATGTGTGTTAGACATGGTGAACTGAGAACCATTTGTGAAGTGTGACTGAAAGTCAAATACTTAAGGATCTTTCTCAGCTTCTTCCTCATCTTTCAAATCCTTGATTTGTTGTTTAACCATTCTGATCAACTCCAAAGCATCAATAGATTCTTCTATAACTTCCAATTGTTGTTCCAACATTCTTTCAAATAATCTTCGTTTAAATTGATAACTCTTCTCTTGTAGCATATAGTAAGAAACATCATCTGTATCCAAAATATGCAATCCACATGACCTATAATATCTCTAGTAACTAGGAACCTGATTCTCTATTTCCTTCAATATTTCTTGATCACAGTTGTGTGGTTCATACATGAAGAGTAATTCTCTATATAATAGTGATACCTTAGTTTTACCTGCACTGGCTTCTTGAACTAACCTGAAAAGATCCTGAATATCTTGTCTATCAAGAATATGAAGAATATCTTCCAAAAGTCTGAATATCCTTGTTGTGCCATCAGTTCTTTGTATTCCATGAGCTTCCATTCCTTGATCCATAGAGTATATCCATCTGAAATAGATGACCTCTTTCCAAAAATCTTTGTATCAATACATTGATCTTCAAATTTTACTATCTGCAAGTACTTTTTCAAGCTCTCATCATCATCACTATCTTCTATTATTGACTTAGCCTTCTTGGCTTTTTGCTTCCTCTTTGTTGATCTTTTCCTTTTAACACCCTTGGAGGTTCCTTCAAATTCTATTGAACCTTCTTCCAAGTTTGTATGTAACGTTTCTTCTGTATGTACTGTTGACTATGTATGTACTGCTTGTACATTTTCAGTCTGAGCAACATCTTGAGCTTTATCTCCTTCATTCATTCTTTGAGCAGTCTCTTCCTCTTTTGAACTTTCCTTCTCCTTTCTATTCTTCCTCACATAAGTGGTCTTGATAGTTGGAGATGTAGTTGTAGGTTCAGTAGTACTTGGCTCAATTCTAGGAGCACTTCCAAATTGCCTTTGTTGTTGCAGATGTCTTCTAGCTTTTTCAACAGTTATCATGTCTGCTTCAGATCCAATCTCAACAAAATTCAATTCAGCTCTTTTATGTTGTTCATATTAAGTCCTGATTTCTTCAAAATTCTTCTTGATCAGCTGAGTATGAGTAAAATCCTTAACTTTCTTGAGAAATGTCATCATTTGATTCCTAATCTGCATGGTAGTTGGAGGCTTAATCTTTTCTCTTCTTCTCTTTTCAGCAAAGAATCTTTGTTGCTCCCTTACCAGATCATCAATCAGTTTTGATTTCTCTTCTTCATCATAAGCATCTCTCTCTTCAGCTATCAATGAGTCTGCAAGAAGCTCACTTGCATGTAATTCAGCTTGAATCCTATCATACTCTTGTATGTTCCATTCTTGATGTATTCTCTTAGCTTCTAGCAAATGTTGCTTAGCTTCAAGTTCTTCTTGCAAGTCCTCTTCACGAATCTGAGCTTGCATTCTAAGAGCATATTCCTCATCATGGTCTAACTGATTAAATCTATACATGAATTTGTTGATATCTTCATCTGAATCACTTTCATTTTTAGATTTTGATAGTATTTGCTTCTTCCCCTTATCCTTTGGATTAATCTTAGGTAGCTTCTTCTTCAGCTTGGAAGGTCTTTCCTCATCAGCTTGCTGTTGAATAACTATACCTTTAGTAGGGTGTGAAGCTTGAACTTTCTTACTTGTAATTTGATCCTTTTTGGCAAGAACTTCTTGTTATGTCTTTTTATCTACCTCTGCTTGTTTTGCTTTCTCAACTGAATTCTTTTCTCTTAAGTCAAGCAGGATTTGGGCTAAAGTCTCATCCTCTCCAAAAGGAGTTTGACTTTCTAGTGAAGGATGATCACCAGCGGTACTTGCAGTTGGCTTAGCAGTACTTGGATCTTCAACAATGTCAGCAGTACTTGCAGTCGGCTTAGTTGGCTTAGCAGTACTTGGATCTTCAACAATGTTGACTTCACTAGTATTAGACACACTTGTTTCTTCAATCACTTGTGTATCTTTAGATACCCTTTCTTCCACTGAAGCTGTCCTTTCAACTTGCACCTCTTCAGTCTTGTCTGATCCATTGCTCACTCTTGATCTGGACAGTACTTGCAAATACTGTTTCTTGTGAAACCAGATTTGTCTTTGTGGTGGTGGAGTTGAAGATACAGGAAATTGAACATTAATTTCGTCCAACTTCTCATAGAAAGTACTCGAATTCAGTTGAAGTTGTGGTGATTGAGGTGTTGGTACTGGCTGAGTTACCATCATTTCTTCAACTTGTGGCTCCTCATGAGTAGGTTGTGGTTCATCCTGTTGAAACTCCATGTTTGTAGGTTCATCCACACCAGTCTCTAAACCAGTTCCATCTTCATAAGTCCCAATGACATCATCATCCAACTCAAAATTGATGTCATTTCCAGAGATCCTTGTTTGATTATCAGAAGAAGGTAGTTGCTCTTCATAAATCCTCCCCTATTTGGTTGCATTCAGTTGCCTTTTCTTGTGGTTTCTGAACCTTTGCTTTTTAAGTGTAGCCTTCTGATAGACCTATGCTGCCTCATCCAAGGTGATAATTTGTTCCTCAACTTGATTAGGCTAGCTTCTAATTCAACAATTTTCTTGTCTTGAACAAGTTTTTCCTTTTGCAACACCTGTACCTATTGGGACAAACTAGTACACAAATCTGGTGCTTGTGCTGGTGGTGAACCACTAGCAGCAATAGAAGCAGCAGGTGTATGGATCATCTCATCAGTATTTGGTGGAGCACCAATATTGTGAGAAGAAGATGGAGAATCTTCTAAGGAATGGGAACTCTGGTTGGAAGGAGTTTGCTGAGAAGCACTAGCATTGCTAGGTTCCTCACCTTCTTGGTTGGCAGGTTGGGCTAACATGTGAGCAAACAATGGTGTAACAGTTCCTGTAAAGACATTGCCTTGTTTGGTCAAGAGAGAGAAAGTTCTCTTTGTGAATGTAGGAACATCCCATGTATCAGTTAACTCTGGTAGGTTAGGGATTTGGTCACTAACTAAAGTCTGGATGAATCTAGGATACATTAAAAACTTCTTAGTTCCTTCCAAATTCCTAGTCATGCCTTCAAAAATTAATCTTGAAAAATTAAAAACCTTGTTATTTGCTAGACAAATACCAGCTGATGCCAATGCAGTTGGAATTTGATCAAAAGATGTACTTTTAGAGATTAAAGAGTGAATAATGGCATGAAAAAGCAATTTCCATTGAGGTGAAAACAAAGCTTTAAAGAAAGTAAGACTTTCCCTACCACCTCCATAGCCCATGGCTGCAAGGCCATCATGTATCTATGTATTATTAATGTAGAAAAGCTAAAATGGATCCGGTGGTCTAATGTGGTGGTAAATGGTGGTGGAAGCCATTGATGGCTTAGAGAGAGAGAAAGAGAGGTTGAGAGTAAAAGTGTGTGTGTTCCCAAATGAACAAAATACAATCAACACCCCTCCTTGGAAGCTAAGAAGGGGTATATATAGTCACGCACACAACCTAAACTTTACAACGAGCCTAGTCTAGACTAAATGTGCGTGACTATGATAACTAACGGGAATTCTTAAATGTCGTCACATAAAGTGAGTTTCCAACAATCTTCCCCCATGGGACGACGTGTAGAATTCCTTACAATATTCTTCCTAACAAGTACAAAATAATTAAGAACAAGAGCTTTCTTGAAGCATCCAATGCTGATGAAGTCTTCTGAGGCCTTTGTCTTCAAAACGACTCATGTTTAAAGTAACTTGTAGAAGAAATACTGTAACGGCACGAGCTAAGTAACCCATACACTTCTGGTTAAGGAGAAGCTTCTGAATTAGCTTCCCCCTAATTCATGCCACATAATCTTGATGTAGAAGCTTTTTAAATAGCTTCCCCCAAGCAGATCAACAACTTTTCATCTCACGCTTGAATAATTCTTCTGAATTTTTCTTCCCCCTGAGAATTCAAGTTATGCATACCAGAAAGAATCAAGACACTTCTTCCCCCACATAGTTGAAGAAGGTAAATCAATCCCAATTATGAAGCTCAAATACTGAAGTGGACACTTTATCCCATTCATGAAGTTGACATCGTAACACCAGAGTCAATTAAGTCCCGGAAATGCACATATCTTCTTCCGGAGATGCACCAGAGTCAATTAAGTCCCGGGAATGCATATAGGATAATGATGATGTTTAATTGCAACAATCAAACAATTAAACCTCGAACCAGTAGTGTACCGTTTGGAGATTGATAACGACACGAGTTAAAACACTGATTTTCTCTGCGGCTATGACAAATGTCATCCCGGAATATCTTCAAATCAAAAGAAGGTATGAAGTTCATCACGTGTACTCGTTGTGTGTTCAATGTGTCTTCTTCTTCCCCCTTGATGGTTTCGAAACTCGGAACCATCAATAAATTGTACGCACATGAACCTGAAATCTCGTGAGAATAATAAATAAGCTGAATTATATATTTTGTGAGAATCAGCTGTTGATCGAAAATCTCTTCTCATAAACTCTCCATGGCCACCTTTACCATCCCACGTGAAAGCAATTTGAAGTGACCACTGAAAGAATGAACCGGATACATCAAACGTGAAGCTGAATAAAAATCCTTCGATCTTGTGACTTAAGCTTGCACTATTGTTGAATGAAGAACGGTGGAGAAATCTCTAAGTACTCAATGCATCACCGAAGAAGTCTATAAGCACAACACCTCTTGAAATTATCCACGTCGACGAAGCGCGTGACACTGAGTACAACAATGTAACCCCTTTAAGTGATAGTTATCCGAGTCATCAACCATCCACCCCGAACCCGGAAACCAGATAACCAAGTCTTCATTCTAGGATTAAGCACGAGCAAGTTATCTAGTAAAAGATAAAATAAATACACGCCTTCGAAAAATCCGTCTTCAACGTCACGTAATTAATACCCGATCAAACAAAATCTGTAGCCACTAAAAAATCGCCCATTTTTTCTTGGTCTCGTCAAAATAAATTCTTGTCACATTTGTCACTTCATTTTTCTCGTCACCCAATCAGTGTCAAGAAAAAATTAAAGAACCACAAATGCAACAAAAAAACTACAAATTCAAAAAAGGAATTTGTTTGTTTGAGCATCCATTCTCCTTAACAATGTCTCGTCACTTTTTGTCTCGACCTGATGTCACAGTTAAATCCCGACAATATACACAAAATTTTTATTCAAAATAGTTAATTGTGAAATAAAAATTTGTATATATTGTGTTTAAACACAAGCGGCCCATAGCCATGTGACAAATCAATTCGTGGCCCATATCACTTAGCCTGGCCCAATTGACACAATGTGAAACCCGGTCCATGACTTGTCCAAAAACCCGGTCCAGACTTTTGAGTTAAATAACCCCAACCCTAAATAAACTCACAGATTACACCTAATCCTCTCACATCGTTAGATCCGCCCCCCATTTTCACTCCCACCAAACTTCATCTTCTCCCAATAACGCACCTTGTTTCCTCCGTCCCCCAAAATCTCTCTAACCTCATCTCAACATCCATCAATATCCCACCAAACCTTCATCTACTCTCGATCCTTCAAATCAAACCAAGTCACCACGAATCAATACCCTTTAATCTGATAAGCTCATAAATCAATCGAACCATGAAGACCAACAAGTATTCAACTTCAAGATCTTTATGAAAAGATCTCAGGTAGGTATAATTTATTTCGTGCATGTTAGATTTTATATCGAATATAAAAGATGAACCAAACGAAATTGTTATGTTCATTCTTTAAATTCGTATATCAACAAGATGGGTTACTTTGTGTTGTTCATCAAAAGATCTACGATTATTATTTGGTAATGAATCGAAACAAAGTTGAGGTCTCACAGAAATTGTTAAGGCCTTTGCTTCATATTCGAATATTAATTGGTAATGCACCTACAGATCGATGATGAAGTGGTCGTTTTCATGTTAGATTTAAACTGATCTACACATGCATAACACGACAAGTCTGAGATCAGTTTTTCTGTTTTAAGTCGAGTCTAGATGATGGGATTAGGTGTCGATGGGATTTAGGATTAGTTGGATGGTGTTGTGGTGATATAAGGTTGGCAGTTGAGTCGATTCAGTGAGTGATCTGAGTCAACTCGGTAATTACCGAGTTGACTCGGTTGGGTTGATTTTGGTTTAAGTCACATTTTTGTTTCACAAGTTTTTAACAATCCAATCGGAATGTTTTTATATGTCTCATCGGAATAATTTTTGTTTTTGAGTCAAAAATTATGTCCTACAAGTGAATCCATCGGAAAGTCAAAAAGAGTCCCATCGGAATATTTGTTTTATGAGTCATTATCGGAATCAAACAAACACCCCAATCCGAATAACCAATCTGAATGACAATCTGAATGTCAATCTGAATGTTCAATCGGAAAGACAATCTGAAACCCAATCTGAATATCCAATCTGAAAGTTCAATCGGAAACCCAATCTGAAAGTCAATCTGAATAAGCTGTCGGAAACCCAATCTGAAAAGGGTTTTGAAGGACCCTAAAATAGTGGAACTGCACATTTTGTCCTTCTCTAACTGCATAAACAAGAATGACATAAACCCAGAAAGAGTGACCATATTTATATGACTTTTGACCATGAAATTGATGAAACCGAGACACAAAACATGTAACAGCTTGGACAGTTGGACAAAAAAAATTATGACGTGACCAAAAAAATTTGTGATAAAGGACAGAAATATTATAACGAGACACAAGAATAATATAGACCACCAAATCAAATATATAAACACGATCCAAGGATGGAACCGTGGCTCTGATGCCAAATGTAGAAAAGCTAAAATGGATCCGGTGGTCTAATGTGGTGGTAAATGGTGGTGGAAGCCATTGATGGCTTAGAGAGAGAGAAAGAGAGGTTGAGAGTAAAAGTGTGTGTGTTCCCAAATGAACAAAATACAATCAACACCCCTCCTTGGAAGCTAAGGAGGGGTATATATAGTCACGCACACAACCTAAACTTTACAACGAGCCTAGTCTAGACTAAATGTGCGTGACTATGATAACTAACGGGAATTCTTAAATGTCGTCACATAAAGTGAGTTTCCAACAATTAAGCATACTAAGTCCATTTTCATCATTTAATCTCAAACTAGCCCTTAGCAGTGCCTCAGTTACATATATATTTCTATGATTTACCCTAGCCTTAATGCAAGGTTGATCAAACCGAGTACCTAACACAGCAGTGTTCCAAAATTGTTCAACAATGGGACTTACAGTGAGTGCGAAACGAATATGACTTCGAGATAAGAATCCAATAATCTCATGGAATCCAAGAGAGTCATCATTCAGAGCAAGATTCGCAACCAAATTATGCTTAGAGATCACTTGTAAAGCAGCCATTAGTATTTTTGATGAACGAAAAATTAGAGAGAATGTTATAGAATCAAGAGATAAAGATAAAAGATTAGGTGAATCAATTGTGTAAATGGAGTTAGTATTTATGTAAAAAAACCCAAGCGCGAAGAAACCGCCAAATTTACAAAGGAAACCCTTAAAGGTACAACGGACATGTAGCGGTACATGGAACACACTCGGTACTTGGACTTGTGCTAGAGGTACTTGGATCTATAACGGTACCTCACAATTTTGACCAGTTCATGCATTCCACTATCATAATAACCTCTTTTATCTTATTCTATCAACCTGTAATCACATCAAAAACACAAAAACATAGACTATACAATAAAAATTAGCATAAAAATTGTACAACTGTTACCTCCCCTCAACATATGCAGCAGTCTATTGGTTGAGCATACCAATATGTGTCACCAAGAATTCAAATCGATTTGCATCAAATGCCTTGGTCAAAAAATTAGCTACATTGTTGTCTGTATGAATCTTTAAGACTTGAATAAGCTTCTTGTCATAGGCATCTCTTATAAAGTGATGTCTTATTTCAATATGCTTGGTCTTGGAGTGAATACTGGATTTTTGACAATGCATATAGTACTTTCATTATCAATGTAAATCTTGGTGTTCATGAAGTTAAACCCATAATCTAACAACTGATTTTGAATCCAAAGTACTTGTCCACAGCAATGAGCAGCAGCTACATATTCAGCTTCAGTTGTAGAAGTAGCAACAATGGTTTGCTTCTTACACTGCCATGATATGAGTCTTCTGCCTAGAAATTGAAAACCTCCTGTTGTGGATTACCTATCATGATTAGCTCCAGCATAATCACTATCTGAGTAAGCTTCCAATTCAAAGGTGGAATCTCTAGGATACGATAATCCTAAATTGGGTTGACTTTTAAGATACTTAAAAATCCTTTTCACAACATGTAGATGTGACACCTTTGGATTAACTTGGAACCTTGAGCAGGCACACACAGCAAAGATAATATATGGCCTTGAAGTAGTAAGATACATAAATGAACCAGTCATTGACCTGTATAGATGAATATCAACATTTCACCATGTTCATCTTTTGATAAAGACTTCTTAGCTTCAAAAGGTGTGCTTGTACTCCTTGTATCCATACATGAAAATTTCTTCAAGATTTCAACAACATACTTATCTTGGCTGATAAATATTCCATCTTTCCTTTTTTGACTTGTAATCCCAGAAAGAAAGTAAGTTCTCCCATGGAACTCATCTGAAATCTTCCTTTCATCAAAGCCTCAAACTCTTCACACCATGATTTCTTGGTAGAACCAAAAATAATGTCATCAACATAGACTTGTACTAGAATAATATCCTTAGCATTCTTCTTCATGAACAGAGTTTTGTCAATGGTCCCTCTCCTATATCCATGTTCTAACATAAAATTGGATAAAGTTACATACCAAGCCCTTGGAGCTTGATGCAGACCATAAAGTGCTTTGATAACCTTGTAGAATCTGTTGGGGAACTTAGGATCTACAAAACCTGGAGGTTATGAGACATATACCTCCTCTAAAATATGTTGCAAAGGCTTTGTCACAGTATTGACAGTCTTGGTCTTACAAGAGGCTCTATGTTGTTTACCTTTTTGACAAGCGACACATGTGAAATCATTTTGAAAATATTTGGTAGGTAACCCTCTAACCAAATTCCTATTCACTAATCTGTTAAGATTCTTGAAATTCACATGACCTAACCTTCTATGCCATAAATTAGACTCATCATAAGAAGCCTTAGCTAGTAAACATGTAATACCACCTGTTGGAGTAATAGTATGAAGATTGAAGGTGTACATATTTTTTTGCCTGGGTACTTTAAGCAGTACTTGAGATTCTTTTGGCATCTCAAAGTCTTTAGACAGCACCAAGCAGTCTGTGTCTGTGAACAGCACCTTGTTCTTCTTATCACACATTTGTGACACAGAAAAGAGATTGAATTCATTCAATTCTTCACAAAGAACACATCTTAAAATTCCAACTTCCCTGTATTGATTTTCCCTTTGCCAGTAATTCTACCTTTTCTACCTCCAAAGGCTACTGGTCCTCCTCTAAATTCTTTAAACTCAGCAAGTAAATCTTTATTCCCTGTCATGTGTCTTGAGCATCCACTATCTACTATACCTTTATCTTTCAATTCATCAATTAGATACCCCTCGGTATCTTCATGTGAGAGAGCCATTAAACCAAGCTCTTCTTCTTCATCTTCAGTCCAGTTCACCACTCCATCTACAGTCACCAATGCTTTGGTTCCTTTGGGATTCGTGTTGTTTCCTTTTGGAAAGCTTTCAGTAATTCTTGGAATGGTTCTATAGCTGTTCTTGGACTTTTGACTGCTACTCTCAGCTTTGTCTCTAGTGAATTCCCTTGCAAAGTGTCCATTCCTTCCACATTTATAGCATTCAACTTTGGACTTGTCATATCCTAATGGTTCATTAGGATCAACAGTCATCTTTATTCCAGTCTTCTTGAAGAACCTGTTAGATCTTACTGACACAATAGCAGCTTGCCATTTAAGATCCATCTCTTTAACATCAGCATCATCCATTTGGAACAAGTCATTGAGTGTTAGTCTTGGCCTGTTGTCTTGACCAGCAAAGAATGAGAAGGCATCATTGTCACTAAGCAATGGTGAAGATCTTCCTTGTGGGTTTTAAGAGACTATAGGGCTACCTTCAGTACTTTGTGAGTAAGTACCGCTTGTAAGTCCCCCAGCGGTATTTGTGAAGTATGTACCGCTGCTTGATCCACTAGCGGTATTATGAAAGTAAGTACCTCTATTACCTTCTGACACAAAAGCTAAGTTAGACTTTGTTGTCGCTGTTGCTTTGGTCACCTCAATGCCTTTTACATCCATCTCGTACGCTCTAAGATTGTTGTAGAGATGATCAAAAGGAATTTCATCGAGATTATCTCTTGTGATGAAGTGCATAGCCATAGCTTTCCATTCTTGTGGAACACTCCTTAAGAATTTCATATTAGCTTCTTCATTAGGAATAATTTGTCCATAAACTGCCAATTGAATGAGTAGCTTACTGAACCTTCCATAGTCACCATCGATCCCTTCTATACTGGATATTGAGAAGTTATCAAATTCTTGCTTCAGAACAATCTTCTTTATCTTCTTAGATTTGTCATTACCTCCAAATCTAAGTTTGATAGCCTCCCACATATCCTTGGCATCCTTATAGTGATGAAATCTAGGTAAGATGTCTTCTGAAAGTGCCATAGCCAAAGCAGTTCTGGCCTTTCTCTCTCTGATCTCTGCTTGTACCTCCTCAGGAGTCACTACAGGTAGAGCATAGCATTTACCATCAGGCAACCAGTATAGCTTCTTAGGTGTATTCCCATTCTTGATAACTTGACATACAGTGTGATCTGTGTGATTCAAGTAATGTTCTATCTGCATATCCCATGTCTCATAGTTGTCACCTTTGAGCACTGGGAGTTTGACAGCAGAAAGAGTATGAGAAGGTGTTGTAGTTGTAGAGGTAACTATAGCATTCACGTCTTGAACACCTTGTGCTGGTGCAGGATGCACAACTTGAGGTTGTCCCTGTCGTATTGGATCAGGATTTGGAATATCATACAAGTGAGCGTCATCACCAGGTTGAGACATTGAGTTTTAGTGTGAGTGGAGTGTTTGGAGTTGTGTTCTTCTTTTCAGAGTTTTTCAACAAGCTCTAATACCACTTGTTGATCCCTTTGATTAGATCTATATTCTGTTAAGAACTAGTATAGTAGTTTGTACTCAAACTAAAACACTTTGAGAACTCTTACTCAAGCTAAATAAGTTATGCGGAATCTAACTTATAAAGCACAGAAGAACAGAATTGCGTTTAACTATTCGATTCTCTTATTAATCGACTTGAATGAGGTACATGAATGACATTGTATCTATGTTCCTTTTATAGAGTAAGGAACCCTAGAAACCTTAGAATATTCTATAAATATAACTATATCACAAACGATATATTATCAATATTCTAACTATTTAAATATATCACATAAGATATACTCTAACTACAACTATGACATATCTTATACAAAGATATATTTTTCCTAATCAATATAGCAGTACTTACTTTATAAGTAGCAGTACTTACTATGTACCATGTTAACACTAACTGTACTTGAAAGATACTAACAGTACTTCAATAACACTAACGGTACTTGACACTTACAAATAATTCCCAACAAAGATGCCTTGATTCCATATTTGAATTTGTCGTCTTGTGATCACTGTGATGATAGCAGTTGTACATCTTGACCTTGGCCCTTAATCTTGGTGTGGAGAGCACTCGAACAAGTCTTGGTCGTTGAGTTGGTCCAATAAATGGCAAAGTGAAAATGACGGGTACTACATGTGATTGAGCAGGGACCATGGGTAAGCTAGATATGTTTCTGGGCACGTGATAATGTTGGGGGATAGTTAAATTATAAATCCCTTAAATCAATTTAGAAAATCCCCTTGTGGTTTTGCTGATTAAATATGGTATGGTAAATCTAGGGTTTATGCCATAAGAGGCGTTTTGATTTGATTAAGGGGTGTTTAGGTGTTTTGCGCCCAATTTATTATTATAAATTGTGTTTATAAATTGGGCTCATTAATAAAAACGGGTATAGTGGTGGGCTTTGTTGGTGGGTTGGTGTTAGATAAATATGAATCCGGGTAAAAATTATGCAAACTTGGCATTTTTAGTTCTTTTCCAACTTTAGAAGAATAGTTGTGAGGCCCTTGTACTAGTTAGCATTCACTAGGTTTTGGTATCATTCATTCAACTTTGGATAAATGTCATCTCAGTCCCTGGACATGATAGAACTAATTATAAGGACTTGAAATGTCATATTTGCATTCTTCAAGGACTATACTTGATCATTCTGTAAAAATTTAGGGACCCCTTGGTACCTTTTGATATTTGAGGGGTATAAAGTGACAATCTTTGAAAGTTGGGGGACCATTCTTGTAAATCTTCAATTCTTCAAGGGTATTTTTGTAATCTCACATCCGGATTTGGTTCTTTTGTACGAATTCGTTTTCCGTGTTCGTTTTTGCTTGATTTTGTGCTCTTTAAGTAAATTCACGATAACCGTGCCTACAAACACACAAAATAGAGAAAACAAGGGTATTTGTCACACATTTGATGATATTTGATCCGTTTTATGTCTGATTTGGGGTATGAAAACATGCATAATTGGAGTCTCATCAAAGACGATAGATGTGTTCGTGGTGGTGTAGTACGACGGATATGATGATTCATGTGGTGGTGATGGGTTGGCGAAGGTGGTGGATCTAGATGATGTGGAGGCTGGCCAGAAGGTTGTTGCGTAGTAGAGTTGGTGGTGTAGGATGCGTGGTTGGATAGACCATTGCGATGGTCAGTATCTGGTGATAGTGAATCGTGAAGTAAGGGTAAGGGTGGAAACGAGGTGGTGGTTGCGTGGTCGAGGCGGTGGTTGCCTGACAGCAACGGCCAGTGGTCGTGGTTTGCGAGGGTGGTGATATAGATCGTAACGGGGGGTGCTACGTGCTGGTGTGATCGAAGGTGTAGGGTGGCAGTAGGTGACGGCGGTGATGGCTGGAAAAGGGGTTTGGCGGTCGGAAAATGAAGTGGGAGAGAGTATCAAGTTGCTAGGGTTTTCATGTGAGTGTGCGCTTTTTGTAAAAATGAAAATTAAACCCTAGTTATTCTTCTTATATACTCAAAACTTGTAATTACAACATGTAAAGTTTCACATAGTTAAGGGTCAATTGTGAAATTATTTACTTCTATTTTCTTGTATCTTTGTTTAAACATGGCTCAAGATCGACCGGGATGGATAAAATTTGATTGAATACTTAAAAAATTTAGCGTTGCGTTTGAAATAGTTTTTCCACGAAAGTAGATTATATATAACTCGCTTATATATCCATTTAAACGTTAATTATCTATCGGGTTTCTCAAACAAGCTTAGTTTGAAATAAAATCGGAATTCAACTTGAATATTTTTATTTTAACAAACGTTACTGAATGTAAAATATCAAATATTTTAATAAATATTTTTATTAAATATCTTGTGATAATTAAATATTAATTTAATTTTTTTATCATGCAGACTTTGCGATTGATGACGTATAGTCCCCAGCCGGGTCAGGAACCCGGCCCACGGGTACTACCCGTATCCGGCCCATCACAGATGGGTGGGAATAATGTCATTTGAGCTTATGGGCTTGGATGAACAGTAACCGCGCACATGTGTGCGGCCCACGGCCCGGCATGGCCGGTACAGGGTTAGACAGAATCATATTCTGTCTATGATTAGGATTTGCCCCAAAGAATAGGATATTCACTCACCATAATTAGAAGATAACAATCAATCTAATTCTGGTGCTTATCCTTTCCTTGGGGCCGAAGTATAAGTGACAGCCCATTAGGGTTTCACTGCCTATAAAAGGAACCCCCAAGGGTTCCACAAAGGTATTACGTTCTATACTCTCAACTCACTCAACTTCTATAAACCCTAACCGATTACTTACTCTCACGCCGGAGTCTAATCGTGGGAAACATTCCCACGGTAAGCCTAACGCGTGTTGTTTAGTGTGCAGGATCCCAACCATACAGTTCACTTGGTGCAGGAGCCGGAACCCAGGCAACCCGAATTAAGCCTAATTCGGGTCTAGCAAGGATCACCCAACTTTTGCATCAACAAGTTGGCGCCATCCGTGGGACCCATTACACTAAGCTAGAGCCAAATCTCATCTTGAACTCTCAATGACGAAGGGGCATTCGCAAGCTAATCCCAGGAACATAAATCCTAGAAATCGGAAGTCCCAAGGGGAAGGGATACTCATCCCCAATCAATTCCCTAGCCGTCCAACGGGCGGACAAAACAACCGCATTGGTTTTCAGTCTATGGGAATGACGAGCACGATCTCCATGACTCATCCACCTACTTCGACCCTGGACAACCCTGACCCAGGGAGTGCGCCCAATCCCCCTAACAAGGAGCCGCGTAGACCATCGATAGAGGAAGAAGTAGAAGTCCAACCACTCAGCGAGGAAGATCTCACTCGAGTTCTCACGCAGAACTTTGATAGGATCATCCCAGGGATTGCATCAAGGTTGAATCTAGGGAGGAACCTCCAATCTAGACTCAACTTTGGCAATGCCGGACCAGGCACCTCTTCCCAAAATAAGAGGAAGAGGAAGACCCGGCCTCAGGAGCGGAGCCTCTTCGAGGAAACTCCCCAACCTAGGAATGTGTTTGAGCGCATAGGAGATCGCCTCATGCAGGAACTAACGCAGTCTCGGGAAGGGGGAGAGAAGTCCGACGGTTCACCCGAGCGACCAGATCTGGAACTGACCAGAGCCACTCGCCGCACAAGTGTGTGGGATAGGATGAACACTGGGAAGAAGGCTCCTGGCTCTTCTCAAAAGAGCGGTCCTCACCCAAGAGATGGGGCACCACCTCCTTCTCCAGATCCATCAGGAGAGGACTCGGATGACCACCCGCCCAAGCGTCGCCGACCTAGGCGTACCCCTCCACCACCACCAAACAATGATGAGTATTATGGTGGCCCCTATTATCGAGAGGCAGAAGCGTAGGATCTTTCCCGTCCGTGGTGTGACCCGTGGGAAGACCCTAGGCTCACCCGTCCATGGGCGGATCCCAGGGAAGATCCTTTTACTCTCCGCATACGGAATTACTCCGAGGACACAAAACGTCGCATGCCGATGTGTGTCAAGACCTATGATGGAACTGGTGATCCGGATGATCACCTCAAAATATTTGATACGCAGGCTAAAATCAAGCGATGGCCCATGCCTATATGGTGCCAAATGTTCAATTCAATCTTGATCGGCAATGCTCGTGACTGGTTTGAGGGACTCCCTCCGCGAAGTATTCATAGCTTCACTAAACTACGCACTGCGTTCAAGAATAATTATACTCAGCGGAAGAAGTATAATAAGGATCCGGTCTCATTGGCAACTGTCAAGCAACGGTCGGGGGAGTCTACAGAAGCTTTCACTGAACGCTTCAACGACGAGTGCACACGCACAAAAACAATGCCGGAACTCCTGAAAATTTCCGACTACATGCATGCCATAACAGACAGGGAATTAATCAGGCGTTTCAATGACAAGCGTTCGGAGAGGTATGATGACCTCATGGAAAGGGTCAGAAACTTCATAGAGGGAGAAACAGCGGTTGCCGCGGCCTACCCTTCAAAAGGAAACGGCTACCGATCGAACGACCAGTCCAGGAGACAGTCGGGCGGTCAAAGCAACCAGAACAATAGTAGGGGCTCAGATTACAAGAGCCAAAACAAAGGAGGACGGCCGGACGATAAGTTCACCCCTCTAAAGATGTCCTACCGGGAGATCTTGCTGACGGAAGGGGCAAATTTTCCGAGGCCTCCCCCAATGACGACTCCATTGGACCGTCGCCAAGGAAATCGTTTCTGCGAGTTCCATAACGACAAGGGCCATGGCACGGAGGAGTGTATCCAGCTCAAGAAGCATATTGAGTCACTGATCAAATCAGGTAAACTCAAGCATTTGGTTAAGGATTAGAAGGATGGAAAAGACAACAAGAAGTATGACAAGAAGGATCCCCAAAAGGACAAACCTTCGACCATATACATGATCCAATCCAGACAACGTCGCACGAGGCAGAATTTGGTCAAAATTTTTCACGCGGCAAGGAAATCTCATTCCCTCCCATCACAGCAAGCGATGTGATTGATGCGCCTCTCACTATTGAGATAAGCATTGGAACACACAATGTTCGTCTCATGTATGTGGATGGAGGGTCATCAGCAGAAGTACTGTACGAACACTGTTTTGTGCAGTTACGACCAGAAATAAGAAGCCAATTGGTACCGACCACGGCGCCGCTCATTGGTTTTAGTGGAGACACCATCTGGCCGATAGGGCAACTGAATCTGCTTGTAACCATTGGGAATGAGGAACACTCCACCACTGCATGGATGAACTTTATGGTGATACGCTCACATTCTCCATACAATGGGATCATAGGCAGACCAAGTATTCTGGCCATACGTGTGGTACCTTCCACGGCACACGGAATGATCAAGTTCCCTGTAGAAGGAGGAATCGTCACCATTTACAACACAATCTTACCAGCATCCGAGTGTCATACCGTGACAACACTGGTTCCGCCCGTTCCACCCAAGGATGGATCACCACCTCCCAATTGGAGGGTGGCAATCCATCCTGATTATCCGGAACAGGAGGTATCCATAGGAGGAACGCTCTCGGATAGCGGCAAAAGGGCCATGTGCTCTCTCTTAAAAGCAAACTTAGACATATTCGCATGGGAGCCAAAGCACATGACAGGCGTACCTCGCGTGATAGCAGAACATAAGCTCCAGATCCGCCAGGGGTATCAACCCGTCAAGCAAAAGAAGCGCGGCCAGGCACCTGAACGCAGCCGAGTGATACTGGATGAAGTACGGAAGCTAGTGGACGCGGGTATCATGCGCGAGGTATACTACCACGAGTGGTTATCCAATCCAGTCATGGTCAAAAAACATGACGGAAGCTGGCGCATGTGTGTGGATTTCACGGATCTGAACAAAGCCTGTCCACAGGATTGTTACCCGTTACCGGAGATTGACTGGAAGGTGGAATCTCTATGTGGATATCCCTTTAAGTGCTTCCTAGACGCATATAAAGGATACCACCAGATCCAGATGGCGGAGGAGGACGCAGAGAAGACGGTGTTCCATACTAGTCAAGGCGTATATTGTTATACGAAAATGCTGTTTGGACTAAAGAACGCCGGTGCTACATACCAGCGGCTTGTGGACAAAGCCTTTGACTCACATATAGGCCGCAACCTGGAAGTCTATGTGGATGACTTAGTCATAAAAAGTCATACGGAGGATGCACTTATTCGGGATGTCCAAGAGACATTCGACACACTGAGGAGGATTAATATGAAGCTAAATCCAAAGAAATGCACGTTTGGGGCAACGGAGGGAATGTTCCTTGGATATATGATTGATCCAAATGGCATCAAACCTTGCCCAGAGAAAACGGACGCAGTAATACAGCTACCATCCCCTCAGACACGGAAAGAGGTGCAATCCTTAAATGGGAAGCTGGCCGGGCTAAATAGGTTCTTATCAAAGTCCGTAGAGAAGTCACTACCCCTATTTAAAACACTCAAGAAGTGCATTAGGAAGGGAGACTTCCGGTGGACAAAGGAAGCCGAGGAAGCCTTTGGTCAACTCAAGCAACACCTTGCATCTCTCCCTATGCTAGTAGCTCCCCGACCAAAGGAGGAGCTCATTATGTATCTATCAGCCATACATGGAGCAATAAGTGCGGTACTCATGACGGATAGGGATACGGTACAAACTCCGGTCTACTTCATAAGTAGAACATTACAAGGGCCGGAGTTGAATTACTCCTCTATGGAAAAATTGGTTTTGGCACTAGTGTTTGCTACAAAACGGTTGCGCCGATACTTTCAGGCGCACCCAATTGTAGTCACTACCGACCAACCAATAAAACAAGTCATCTCTAGACCGGATGTGGCAGGAAGGCTACAAAAATGGAGCATTCTATTAGGGGAGCATAATATATCTTATAGGCCAAGGATGGCTGTTAAAGGCCAAATCTTGGCAGATTTCTTGATAGAGAAGCCAGATGAGGAAGGATCAGTCGTAAAACAAGACGAGACTCCAACAGAACCATGGGTGTTATTTACGGACGGATCTTCGTGTACGGATGGGTCAGGAGCTGGTCTCATCCTCACAAATCCGGAAGGAATGGAGTCTACGTACGCCCTCTGCTTTGAGTTCACAGCCACCAACAACGAGGCGGAATATGAAGCATTAATTGCGGGTTTAAAAATCGCCGCTAGAATGGGAGTGCGCAACCTTGAGGCCTACGTGGACTCACGGCTTGTCGCGAACCATATTCTAGGTGGATATGTGGCTAAGGAGGATAACATGGTCCGATACTTGGAGAAAGTCAAGTCACTCATCGCGGCTTTCAGCAAGTTTTCTATCCAGCAGGTACCAAGAGGCGAGAACAAGAAGGCGGATGCTCTTAGCAAGATCGCATCCATAAGCGTCGCCCACTTGTCCAAGCAAGTCTTGGTGGAAATACTCAAGGAAAAGTCTATAACAGAAGGGGAGGTCGCTACTATAGTTGAGGAGGAAGGACCTACATGGATGACCCCGATCGTCAACTATTTGACTAGTGAAACCCTTTCGGACGATGAAAAAGCAGCGCGGCGCATCAGAAGGAAGTCGTAGCACTTCGAACTTCGAGAAGGTATCCTCTATAAGCGCTCTTTCTTGCAGCCGTGGTTGCGGTGTGTTGGACCACGTCAGGCTACTTATATGATCAGTGAGATACATGAAGGGTTATGCGGCATGCACGCAGGTCCACGATCCGTGGTAGCTCGAGCCCTACATACAGGATATTATTGGCCTACCATGCATAGGGACGCACGCGACATGATTCGCAAGTGTAGTGATTGCCAAGTGCATAGACCAGTGCCGCGACATCCGCAGCAGGAGCTTACACCTATTACATCCCCATGGCCATTCTATAAGTGGGGAATCGACATCGCAGGACCATTTCCTGTAGCTGCGGGGGGAGTTAAGTTCTTGATTGTCGCAATGGACTACTTCACACGATGGATAGAGGCCAAGGCAGTCAAATCCATCACAGGCAAACAAGTTAAAAAGTTTGTTTGGGAGAACATTGTGTGCCGTTTTGGCTTACCAGGAGAAATCATCTCGGACAACGGTAAACAGTTCGCGGATAATCCATTCAAGGACTGGTGCGCATCATTGAATATCAAACGGCGCTTCGCGTCTGTTAAGCACCCGTAGACAAATGGCCTTGTGGAACGAGCAAATAGAAGCTTGGGAAACGGCATCAAGGCACGTCTGGAGGAACGAAGTGCCAAATGGGTGGATGAGCTACCACATGTTCTATGGGCGCATAGGACTATGATCAAAACAGCCAACGGGGACACTCCATTTGCATTGGCCTAGGGCACTGAAGCTGTTATACCAGCAGAAATCGGAATGCCTACCATCCGCACGGCGGAGGTTAATGTCGTCACGATCGACGAGCAACTACGAATCAACCTGGATTTATTGGCAGAGAAAAGGGAGATAGCAGCCATCAATGAGGCTAAGTCCAAGGCTAAAATGAAGGCTTATTATGACGCCAAGGTTAAAGGTGTTTCTTTTCGACCGGGAGATTACGTCTATCGTGCTAACGAAGCAAGTCGAGCGGAGAATACAGGGAAGATGGGCCCTAAATGGGAAGGACCGTACGAGGTCACGGAAGCCTTAGGACGAGGCGCGTACAAGTTACGTGACCTGGATGGCCACGATCTGGAGCGCACATGGAACATCTCCAATCTCAAAATGTGCTATCTTTGAAAGCTACGGCTTCCGCATGGATACTTCGCTACACTGGCTTTAATGAAGATCCATGTAATCTATTTGTTTTGTTTCTTATGTTTTTTCTAGGTTCTTTTTTGTTTTTAAGACTTCCCATTCTTGTTCAAACAAAAAATGTAAACGTTCTAATAAAATGTCGTGGTGCCTAGCTAGCTCCACGGCTTGTTTTGTGCAAATTATTTCTTAGGATTTTTTTAGTCATGTGAATTTTAGTTATTATTATAATATGTCATGTCTCATTCATATGCATTCATTCAAATCACCGTACATGTACTATACGCCTCCAGGCGGGGTAAGAGGATTAAGTGAACCTACTAATTCAACTTGTCGCGTAAGAGGGATGCAACCCCAGCGGCGCGGATCATGTATCCTTACTAGACACCTTACTCACAAGACGTTGTGGTAAGTTTCCGTATGTTGTACTCACGCAGTACTTTGCATAGTAAAGACGCATGTCGCATGTCTAGTAAATTATAGACTTGAATATATTTTCTCTTTTGTGTAAGACGTGACATGTCATGCAGTATCGGTAATCGTTATTTAACAAAATAAAAATACACAAGTTTCCAAATCATAACAAAATGGTCGTGGTTATCACGGACTTACATACAAAAGACAGTTATTTCACACATCAGTCTTAGCCGTGTACATGCACGGACGAATAAAAGCTACAAATGTTTACAAGATAAATTACAACGGAGGTAGGATTTCCCCTATGTCCTTCTTCCCTTCTTCGATCAGAGCACGGAGGTCCTCCCCGCGAGCGTCCTTTCCATCCTGCGCCTTGGTCGCAGTCGCATCCAACGCCTCAGCAAGCAGTTTTTCCCCTTTCATTACTTTCGACACGAAGTCGTAAGTAGGCAAGGTCAATTGGATGGGATCCGCAGTGAGCTTGGACATTACCATCTCATTCGGAGCATCCTTAAGCGCCTCAAGCTCGTCCAAAAAGGGGTGTTGGATTTCAGCGAGTGCATCCCTTGACGCGGTCATCTTGTCCGCATCTGAGGGGTTATGGTAGGGGTGCTGGGTAATATCTTCGTTCTTCCCTATCAGTTCCGCAGCCTGGACCAAGCCCTCATGCCTACCACGGTCAATCCCATCCGACACGACCCCGGCGAAGGATTGCAGCAGGTACGGAGCCTCCATAACCCTGCTTACGGCAAGGCGCATTCCTTGTCCAATCATCCACCTACGCCCAGCTATGGCAGATAGCAAAGGCGGACACATCCTTTCAACACAATCTGTGGCCATTTTGCTTAGCTCCTCCTCAGCTGTTGCGGCTTGCTCATCCAAATTGGCCCGCACTTGTGCTAGCTCATCCTTCAGCACATCACGCTCCTGTGCGATGTTGAATGCTTGTACGGTTACAGCTTTGGTAGAGGCTTCGGCCGCGGACACCTGCATATGGAACTTAGAGTTACCACAAGGATAATATGTTTTTTCTTGGGTCGCCAATGAATAAAAAAGGATAAAAAAATATATATAATATTCTTGTTGAAAGCATACCTTCTCGTTAGATGCGGCTACGAGGGCCTCGAGCTCGGCAATGCGTTTTTCTCGGTTGTTGGCATGATGGGCTTGCTCCTTTACTGTAGCCTCGGCCGTACCCAACGCCGTTTGCAATGAAGCAATGGCTTTCTCATTCTTCACAACCATTGCTTCCCGACGAGCTATCCTTTTGTCTGCCCGCTTCACATTCGCCAGGGCCTTGATCAGGCGGCGTCTTAAAGCGGCACCCACCGTCACTTGATGAGCGGACGACACATCAAACTGCTCCAGCAAGGATTCATGATCCAGCTCGTCTAAGTCTTGTGCAAGGGCTGGAGGGGTAATATGCTCGATAAATTCCGAACACTCAGACTCCGCCTCCAACCTTGTTAAACTAGAGAGATTCCAGGCTAGGCGCATGTTATTTTCTGGTCCTTCGGGGAGTGGATCCTCGGTGTGTGTCGCAGCAGGGGATGGGGGTCTGATTGATGTTGTGGGGGAAGGATTCCTCTCCACCTCTTCCTCTTGAGCTACAGTCGACGGATCTGCCCTGTTATTGACATATGCAACTTGTGTTTAGGCATTCTATGTTTCACAAGCAAATAAAAAAGACTGAAAGACGAGGGGTGCTTACGTGGTACCAGTCGCAGGTTCTGGGGCGGTAGGAGCTACGGCACTCACGGGGGTAGCTCGCCAGACTTGGTCATCCATATGCGGTGTGGGGTTGGCCTGGGCCGTCGCAGTACCACTTCCCTCTTGGTATTGCGGATGGTCTTTCCTTAGTTTCTTCGGGGGAGCATTCGAGGCCCCCGCCTCCTCCCCTATAGTCTTTGCCACCCTCCTGGTGGTCTTTCTCTTTCTGGATGTGGGCTTGGCGGACCCAGAGGCTTGAGTGTTGTCTTCATCCTCAAGGTTGAGGAAATCACTTTCATCTTCTTGGTGCGTCGCGGCGCCCTCCAACAGCAGCTCTCCACCATCTTCATTATGGAAATCCAAAGGGGATTTCTCAATGATAGGCTCCTCTTCATCTGATCTTTGCTCGGAAGTTTCTTCGAGTGGAATGGTACGGTCTGCGGTCGCATCGAGAAGGGGGAGTTCATTCTCCTTCAATGGGCGGAATCCTTAAGGCACCTTCATGGGGTCGCCCTGGCACAATAATCCATGTATGTTCATTTCTGCGGACATTTATAAATACACGGGTCAGTAAGGTCCTACAATATGAATGACGTTTATCGCATTTACAAAGTATAAAGTAAACCTACCCTGTCCACGCTCCGTCAGAAAGCACGGATATAAGTTCTCCCTCCCATAATAACGACGGCTTAATCCTACTAAGCACAGAAAATGTTCCGGCAACCCCTTATGGAATTTTGTGTGGTGGGTATCTAGTATTTTTAGGTCTCTGCTGCTATAGTCTTTGGATTTGGGCGGAGAATCTTTGGGTACCCTGGTTCTAAGGACGAAGGGAGTGGGGAATACTTTTTCATCCACAAAAAAGTAATGGTCGTACCAGTTCTTAAGGGAGTCTAAGGGCTTTCTATACGTCATGGGGGCATTCCCGGATCGTTTTTTAAACGATAACCACCCATTCACTAGTTGGGGGGAGTAAAACGCCCTAAAGAGGTTCACGGTTGGAGTTATGTCGCATGTATGGCATGCAATTTCAAATTGATTGATTTTACACGCCCCTATACAGTGGAGTTGGGTTATGTGAAAATCATAGTATAAAAGCAGATCTACCAGGAATTTAGACAGGGGGATACGGTAGTTGTCCGAGTCAAATAGGCGTGTGTACACGCCTATCTTCCCCTTTGGTGCATCCGTAATTGCCTCACCTTCACCTGGATAGGTGGGGTGTACGCTTTCGGGAATGTAATACTTCGACAAAACGTCTATGTATTTTTCCGCAGACATCACGTTCAGGACATCCGTGATAAGAGGGTTGTCCTTTACCATGTTTTATAAAAAGGGTTTGTAAGGCGTGATGATCTAACCTGCGGCGGAGGAAATCCGTGGAATAGAAAGCAAAAGTTTGGAGGATGGAGCTTGGAAATAACAATGGCGGAAAAGAGTATGAACTGTGTGTGTAACAAACACACACACCAACTCTTATATAGGGTTGCCTCGATTTCCGAGGTAACGTGGATGTTTGACACGTGTATGCCACTACGCCTATCCAACGGATAGGATTTCTGACACTTCTAAAACGTCAGAAGGGACCCACGGGTCACTTCTTAGCAGTTTTAGGTGGCTCAATGGTGGGCATTAATGGTGCACTTTTGCAGAAGTGCGGCTGCCAAGTTGACTACCATTAATGCATTTATTCTTATGTCGAGATATGCGGTCTTACATAAGACGATATTCAATGCAAACATTTAATTTGTCTCGGTCGTTACGTACGGATGAGGTGCTATTGGAATAACATTCCTCAGACAGGCAGCCACGTGCGGCCAAAGCAAAATCTTAAAAATTTGTCATTCCCTAGGTCTTTCTTGGTATGTCCGGAGAACATCTTGATAGTCTAGAGGTTACGCCTACGGCTATAACAACTAGACTGGGGGGACATGATGACGTATAGTCCCCAGCCGGGTCAGGAACCCGGCCCACGGGTACTACCCGTATCCGGCCCATCACAGATGGGTGGGAATAATGTCATTTGAGCTTATGGGCTTGGATGAACAGTAACCGCGCACATGTGTGCGGCCCACGGCCCGGCATGGCCGGTACAGGGTTAGACAGAATCATATTCTGTCTATGATTAGGATTTGCCCCAAAGAAGAGGATATTCACTCACCATAATTAGAAGATAACAATCAATCTAATTCTGGTGCTTATCCTTTCCTTGGGGCCGAAGTATCAGTGATAGCCCATTAGGGTTTCACTGCCTATAAAAGGAACCCCCAAGGGTTCCACAAAGGTATTACGTTCTATACTCTCAACTCACTCAACTTCTATAAACCCTAACCGATTACTTACTCTTACGCCGGAGTCTAATCGTGGGAAACATTCCCACGGTAAGCCTAACGCGTGTTGTTTAGTGTACAGGATCCCAACCATACAGTTCACTTGGTGCAGGAGCCGGAACCCAGCCAACCCGAATTAAGCCTAATTCGGGTCTAGCAAGCATCACCCAACTTTTGCATCAACAGCGATTTTTAACATTTTGCAAAATATGTCCCGTTTTCAAATCAAATAGTTGGGTATCGCTCAAAAATGATTTTCGAATAATAATTCATATAATTTGTTATTATTTAAAGATCAAAAATTTTTCTGGTTGTTACACTATGTTTATGAAATATTACAAGTGATATTCTACTATATAGAGCAACGAAATATCACATGTGATATAAGGTTAAAAACATACTTGTTTATTTATGAAGTATCACAAGCAATATTAGACAATAAATATATTTATGAAATATCACAAGTGATATTAAACATGCCATATAATAAATTTTACTAATAAACATTATAAACTATCATCAACTTAAAAAATTAATACTAAATGTCATGACATTAACTTTGGTATTCTACATATAACATCACATGTGATTAAGGCATACAATGTTACATTAGTTCTGATATTTTACATATGAGTAATACCATATGTGACAAAGGAATAAATGGCCAAAAGTAGACATATGCCCTTTTTTCACTTGTGTATGAATAATATCAAATGTGATAAAGCAATAAAATGACCAAAAGTAGACATAATTCGTGACTTTTTATATTCAGTCATTACTATATTCATTTTTTATCAAATAGGATTCACTCGTGGTTAACACTTGTTATCACTAACACTGTAATATCACCGGTGATAGATAAATATGAACATTTATTTACTAAGATTTATCCATGACTTAACACTTATTACCCTAGCATTGTAATATCACCCGTGATACATAAATAATAAAATAACCACATGTTATAATACATTAAATTATAAAAAAATACTTTTGTCTTTAAAATATCATAAGTGATGTAGACAAGAGTAGAAGTTTCTGTCTCATATACATTTTCGAGTGAGGAAACAAATTCATGTGTTAAAGCAATAAATTGATCAAAGGTGTGCATAATTAATGTCTAATATCACTTGTGATGTTTCAGAAACAAAATGTATGCTTTTTAACTTCAATGTCTGATGACGTATAGTCCCTAATCGGGCCATGAGACCGACCCACCATATCCAGTCCATCATGAATGGCCTAAACATACAGCGCCTTGGGCTTACGAGGCCTAATGGGTGATAGTCGCACGTGGTTTCACGAGGACCATACTTTGACCGTACGCGGTTGGGGTCAGACAGAATCATAGTCTAATTAAGGGATATACACTCTCCATATTTAGATGATAAGTAATATTCGTTTATAATACTTTTTCTTTCCTCAATACGTGATGAATTGATATCATGTTTTATCGTTAATACTTAATCGTTTTTGGTTAAAAAAAGCGTTATTTGGTATTTTATACTAATTGGTACACAAAACGAAATGCTAAACTAATATTATATACTTATAGTATTATACTAACGAAACGAAATTTGAAATAAAAAATATAACATATTGCAAACAAGCTCAAACAACAAGGGTTAAAATATTACAAACTAAAATTTGAATGATAAAACTGCTATAACAACCCTAACAAACTATAAGGGCCTAATCTGCCAAACTAATTCTTGTTTTGATTTCCTAACAAACTAAAAATTCTAACAAACCTCAGGGGGCAAAAGCGACAACGGTATGAAACATCCAAAACGGGCTAAAACTTATTGTTAGGCTAGAAATCGCGACCTACTTAACCAAACTAGCTAGGACTAGTTCTAAAATGCTTATTTATCAATAATACCTAGACAGTTTCAAGGATTTTGACTGAAATAAGCCACAAGTGCTTAAATGAATTTTGAAGTCGTACGCTATATTGAAAATCGTATCTATACTAAACCAAATTCAATGATCTTTTCAAGACTTATTTATAAGCTGAGAAAAGTGAGATTGAAACAAAGTTATTTTAATTCAACACTAAGGATAAGCAGTTTCACTATATAAGCTCATAACAGCTTATCTAATAAGCTCTTTTTACTTTTTACTTTTTTATATTATTCTATTTCTATGTAACAAACTCTCATTACATTTTATACAAACTAAATTGCCTTGGATTTCAAAATGAATCAAAAGTTCAAGTACTGCTTATTCTAGAAAACTACTTATCATAGCTTATTTGGTGACTTATATCTAATGAACGAATAAGCTCCATAAAATGAAACATACAAACAGTGAAATTCCACTATATCGGCTTTCTAGAACACTAAAATGCTTGGCCTAATTCCAATTATCCTAAGAGAATCAATACTCAAAACTCATCAAAAAGTGACCATGCTATTTTTATGCAGTTTGCCTTTTTGACTTTATCCTTGACTTATCCACTTGAAATCCTTTGTTTTAGACTTGTAATAAGCTCTAACTGAATTCTCAACTGAAAACTTGGAATGAAAGTGTCAAAACTTTCTTAAAGTCACTAATCCAAACACTATATTCATGACAGTAATGACACTATTCAAAACTAAATTTTATGAATCAAAACTCTAAGCTATCACATATAACAAACATGGCATATTCAGGAAAATCAAACTATTTGAAAGCAAGTACTAAACTACTATAACAACAGCAGACTAATGCTCAGAATTACAGAAATATGAAATAAACGTGACCTCACATCCAAGGCCTCTGTTGAAGAAGATGCAGCTAGGATAGATCAAACACCTTTCTCTAATACTATTCTATCTGAATTAACACAATTCCATAACTACCATTAACATCAACTATAATCATCATCATCTGATACTTTCTGCTATAATTTCCACTACTTATAGAATAGAAATCCACCATAGAATCAAGAAGGAATAAAATAGCATCAATACAACCCCATTATCATCATTATAATCGATTCTGAGTGCTCAAGAACATCAAATGAATTACTTGTAGAATGAATAAGAGATGAGACGGAATTGAGTGAAAATGGAAGTGAATTTCATTAATGTTGAATGTAAGTGAGTACAAAGTAGTTACAACTAATTACAACTACCTAACATACAAATGTGTGTGTGATTACACACACTGACAATGAGAGAAAAGATAACTAGGGAATTTAGCTAAAAACTAACCACTAGCTAACTATGTGAAAACTTAATACAAGATAGGGTATTTATAGAAGGAGGGTCAAGTGTTGAGGAGGTGAGATGATGTGTTGTGTCCAATCATAGCTTGCCACATGGCTAGGGTTCTTGTGATTACCAAAAACTTAGGGGAAAATGAATGAGTGGATTTTAGAACAATTAAAGGGTTGTGATATGCTTGTCAGGTGTAAATGAGTAATTTCCATGTTGGTGTCTTCTTTTGAAATACCTTCCTTCGTCTTCAATCGAACTCCAAAAACGTTGATGACGTGGCAGATGTTGGTTGGCTGATGAGAGAGCACATGGATCATTATCCAAATGATCAAATATGATTGTTTATGTATTGGTGATCCGTGTGAAGGGTAATAAAGAAGTATGAGTGGTCCACGGCAGCACTTTTAACTCTTGGCATTTCTATCCCTTGTAGTTTTATAAAGATAAACACAATGATTTTCCCTTTAAAATAACTTTGAAGAATAGCAAAATTAGTCCTTGTAGTTTAGGAACTTCATAATGTTTCACTTCTAGTCCTTTATCTTTCAGAAATAGGATCTTCAGTCCTTGAAGTCTTCTCACTTGTCTTTTGAAGTCTTGTTCTTTGTAATTTTACACTTTTAGTCCTTGTACTTTTGAAACTTGTCTTTATGAGCATAAAACTTTGATGAAGTACACAATTGGTCCTTTGATTCTTGATTAAGCTCCTTTTTGATCTTTGATTTGCTTTTTCTTCAAAAGCTTCAAATATAATCCATGAAAAACCCGTGTTTGCTTCTTTTGTACCTAATTTTCCTACAAAATTTCAAAAACACCAAACCCATATAATTATGATATTTTTAAGCATATTGTGTATTTTTTTTACTTTCTTTTACTTGTATTAGGGTTATAAAGGATAAGTGTTTTCACACTTATCAAATTCCTCTCCACTTGATCATTGTCATGCCCTCATGTAATGACATTTTTCAAAGCTCTAGAATATATTTTCCTCATAATTAATCCATTTTATGATTTTCTATACTATATTACACTATTAATTTATTTTTGAAACTTTATTCAACTTGTTATATAGATCTAGGATTCATTTATTTTTATACACTTGAAATTGTTTGATGGAAGAAACTTATAAAGAAATCAATGACTTAGATTAGGGCATTTGGTACCATGAATATTTATCACCCTCAAGTTTCACTTTCCCCATAACAAGCTTAAAAATGAGATCATTGTCATTCATAAGTAAAAGTGCATTAACTCATCCATAAGAACTATTTGTGTTAACTACCTACTCTCATTATTATTTTGCATCTAATCTGATTTTATTTAGGCAAATTGCTTTTGAGCAAATTTGCCTTTATTATGATATTTATTTAAGTGTGAAAATAAGGAAGCACGGTTTTAAACGATAGTTAGTGGATCATCCATTACTTGAAAAAACACCCATAATCGATACAAATCCACATTAGAATTATAATTTATCACATTTTACATGCCAAGCTTATATCTTGCTTAATAAGTGGTTACACACGTAATAAAACAACTCACACAAAAATAAATTATAACCTCGATCTCTTTTACATCTTTTAGAATGTTTTATTTCGACCTTGGTTTCTCAATCTCGTAGCCCGTCAAGGCAATATTAGATTGGAAAACTTGATATTATGACCCATAACCCATCAAGGTAATATCGGACCATAATAAGAACCTTACACATCACTTGTCCATTTTGGACTTCTTTTTTCAAAACATTGTCCTTTTGGACTTATATAATAAATTAACTCACATGTCACTTATTAAACAAGATTTAAGCTTGGCGTGTAAAAGGTGATCACTTAAAACTTTAATGTGGACTATTGATTATGGGTGGTTTTCCAAGTAATGGATGATCAGTTAACAATCGTTTAAAACCGTGTTTCCTTATTTTTAGACTTAAATAAATATCGTAATAAAGACAAATTTGCTCAAAAGCAATTTGCCTAAATAAAATAAAATTAGATGCAAAATAAGAATGGGAGTAGGTAGTTAACACAAATAATTCTTATAGATGAGTCAGTGCACTTTTACTTATGAATGACAATGATCTTATTTTTAAGCTTGGTATGGGGAAAGTGAAACTTGAGGGTGATAAACATTCATGGTACCAAAAGCCCTAATATAAGTCATTGATTTATTTACAGGTTTCAAGTGTATAAAAATAAATGAAGCCTAGATCCGTATAGCAAGTTGAAAAAGTTTCAAAAATAAATTAATGGTGTAGTATAGTATAGAAAATCATAAAATGGCCAAAATAGATTAATTATAAGGAAAATGTAATTTAGAGCTTTAAAAGATGTAATTGCATGAGGGTGTGACAGTGGTTAAGTGAAGGGAGATTTGATAAGTGTGAAGACACTTATCTTTTATAACCCTAAAACAAGTAAAACAAAGTCAAAAATATAAAATTATGCTTAATGGTATAAGAATTATGCGGGTTTTGTGTTTTTGAACTTGTGTAAGCAAATTAGGCAAAAAAAAGTGAACACGAGGTTTTCATGGATTATATTTTAAGACTTTGAAGAAAAATCAAGTCAATGATCAAGAAGGAACTTAATCAAAAATCAAGGGACCATTTTAATATCCATTTATAGTATCGTTTTACTTCCTCAATACGTAATGGATTGATATCAAGTTTAATCGTTAAGACTTAATCGGTTTTGGTTAAAAGAGCGTTATTTGGTACTTTATACTAATTGGCACACAAAACAAAATGCTAAACTAATATTATATACTAGTAGTATTATACCTAACAAAACGAAATTTGAAATAACAAATTTAACAGATTGGAAACAAGCTTAAACAACAAGGCTTAAAATATTACAAACTAAAAATGCAAGGATAAAACTGCCATAACAACCCTAACAAACTATAAGGGCCTAATCTGCCAAACTAATTCTTGTTTTAACTGGCTAACAAACTAACAACTCTAACAAACCGCAGGGGGGGGAGTGACAACGGTGTGAAACTTCCAAAAACGGGCTACAACTTATTTTTAAGCTAGAACTCGCGATCTACTTAACCAAATAAGCTGCGACTAGTTCTAATATGCTTATTTATCAATAATACCTAGACAGATTCAAGGATTTTGAATGAAATAAGCCACAAGTGCTTAAATGAATTTTGAAGCCATATAGACTATTAAAAATCGTATCTATACTAAACCAAATTCAATGATCTTTTCAAGACTTATTTATAAGCTGAGGAAACTGAGATAGAAACAAAGTTATTTGAACTCAACACTAAGGATAAGCAGTTTCATTATATAAGGTCATAACAGCTTCTCTAATAAGCTCTTTTTACTTTTTACTTTTTTATATTATTCTATTTCTATGTAAACAAGCTCTCGTTACATTTTTTACTAACTAAATTGCATTGGATTTAAAAATGTGACAATCCGTCAATTTATGGTTGATATTTTATTCTCAAGTATTATTTAAAAACATTATTTTAATGTTACATTATGAACTCACTTATTTTTGGGAAGAAATTTGGATTTACGTCTTGAAGTAGCACCGACTACTTCTAAACCGGAGGATTCTACGTTACGTTCTTACGTTTACATACACCGTTTTGGTGACAGTCCGACATTTCAGAAAATAAATTTATCCGTGAATATTATTTTGGGATTTTAAATTTGTGGTGGTTCATAAACTCACAAATTTACGAGAAGAGATTAGGACTTACGTGAATAATTTAACGTCCTTTACGACTAAACCGGAAACCCTAGGTTTACGTATTTACGTTTTTGAACTCCGTTTTTTATGAGACAATTTCTATTAGATTCGTTTTGTGCCGTTGATTCATAATTTATAAAAACGTTTTTCGTAAAACGACCCGAGGGCACGCAAATCGAGGAAACTAGAATCGAGGAGTACCCGTAAATTAATATGGATGGGAAAAGTTTACACTTGCCCACCCCTATACAAGTGGCATCCAAGAGTACACAACACACTCTTGATGTGTCAAGTTTTCTTAAGTAAACAAGGACACTTGTCCTTGTTTCTTTCCAAACCACTAGCAACACAAAACTAGCCAAGACTAAACCATTATCTCATTTACAACATGCAAACCACACACAAACTCTCTTGGCTCCCTATGAACGTCCACCATGCTCCCAAAACACCGCATTTGATCTAAAATTCAACCATGAATCATGTGTTTAACTTGCACAAGTTGAATACCCTTTGAAGTTATGGAGATTGGAGCTGATTCTAACATCCAAAGAGGAGATTTCTTGGTGTCCTAGGGCTGATTTCCCACAAGGATATTATAAAGATTGGTGGACTTGAAGATGATATTGGTTTATCACAAGTTTTGCCATCAAAATCCAAGCCTTGTTCATCAAAAACTCATCTTTTCATCACTAATGGTGGTATAGGGATTGTTTCTTCCTATCCTCTTGTTATTTTGATTATGTAATCTTGTATTTTCTTTATTTATGTATATGTATATGATGATGAATGATGACTAAAAATATTATGTGGGGATTTGGTGTTGATAAACATGGTTAAAAAGATGGAAAACCATATGTAAAAAGGTTAAAATCTTGCTTAATAAGTTAGTTGTATAAAAACAGTAACTAACCATATGTTAAACTGATAAAATGACATAGTGGAATCAATATACAGTAAGTATTAGGTCTTGTAAACATGTGAGAGTTGGCCATGCAATGGAATCATTATAATGAGTGAGATATGATCAAAATAAAATTAGTGTATCAATCTGAATAGTCTGTTTTGTGAGGACTGTTAGGGATACTTAGACTTGGATTGAGCAGTAGCTAAAACTAAGTTATTTGTAAAAAATAACATGAAGTTTATGTCATCCAAAAATGAGTTTCTATCTTATTGTAGAACTCAAGATATGGTAAAAATAGTGAAAATGAAACTAAAAATCAGATTTTGTGAAATTAAAGTTTAATAGTATTATAATAGCACTCAAATAAATATAGTATAAAATGTAAATTAAAACCCACTAACTTATATATTACATTTATATAAATATGTACAAAATAAATAAAAGGGACATTTTATAAAAATGGTAGTTTGATAAGCTTTATAAGTTATAAAACTATAAACATGCTTTTTACGTCTTTTCGGCTAAAACCGATAAATTAACGTTTTTGTCAATTAAAACTTAGACGGTCAGACCCGTATAATGTAAACTTTTTATAACTCATATACTGATATATGAGTACATATTACAAGTAAAAACCAATAAACCCCGAGCTTTATAACATACGGACATTAACGGGCCAAGTTAGCCTTATTGGACTATAAATCCAACTAATTTGGCTAAACACTTATAAACTTACTTATTGGGATTAACCCACTTGGGCCTAACTTGTAAGTATAATACTGATATTAAAAGTGTAAAATGGATCAATATAAGGTAATGGACTTATAATGGTCCTAATGGGCCTTGACAAGTAAAGAAGATGAACTAGTGAAACAAGTATAAAAGTTGTCAACACATAACACTAAAATGAGTAAATGAGAATGTACAATCCCACTTGATCATCATCATACTCATGATATCATCATAGATATACATAGCCATTGTTTTTATAAAGTCATTGGACAAGAGTCTAAGACCGAGTATTATTTGTCTAGGTTTCTGTGATTGAAGCACGTACCGTACATCCAAATCGCCGATAACCGCCTTCCCACATCAACGTGAGTTCATAGCCTCGCACTCTTTTAAATGTTTTTATGAAATGTTTTATAAACCCGCGAGGGAGATATCATATTAGTTTTGACAAAATATGACACCATTTGTCCCGATTATTTGTTTATTGATTTGGACCCGAATGATTGTATGACCCGATGGATGATTATATGACCCGATGTATGAAATACAATGGATTATTAAAGTTAGGTTATGTCACTAAAAGTCCCATTAGCATGAATTGTGAACTACCGGGATTTGGTAGACACTTGTGCATATAATAGTACTATTTGGGGACGATCACCCCATTTCGCGCCTTGACGGTTGATCCCCGTCGTGCCACATTGACTGGTAAGCGAATTTATGTATGAGAAGATTTACACAAGCGTGATTATTGTGACTACATGCTAATTTAGATGGGCAAATTGAGTTCGGGTTAGCTACCCGTTGTTTGGTATAGTAAGTTAACAATGTCATGCGACTTATAATAATCCAAAAATAACAAAATACTGCTATACGCACTGAATTACGATGTATTGTCTGACTAGCAATACGGGGTCTTATTATTGATATTGTATTCGTGTTTTGTTTTTACATAACCATATTCATATAACGGTTTTTATTTAACTTTATACAACATTATAAAACGTATTGTATGATGATTTTACGACTTTGGTTCGTATAATGATTTTGAAGGCAGAAGCCTATATTATAATTTTTGATAAGGATTTGTATAAAATGACTTTGGCTATTTTATATTATAAAGATTTGTACAAAATGATTTTCGGTAATAATTATATATCGATGATATACTAATGGTTTTATTAAACTCTATGAATTCACTCGGCGTTATCGCTGACATTTTCTTAACATGTTTTATCTCAGGTACTTGAAGGTAATTCTCGGGAAGACAACAAAGAATTCATGGCCCGTACTTAAATAATAATTTCCATTCAAATACTTTGTAAAACTATTATGAAATACTATGACTTGGGACCTATGTAAATTTGATATTTATGAATGGAAATTCTTTATTATTAAACGACACGATTTTTAGGCGTTGTCTATGATGTGAGTAATGTGTTATCCCGTAACACCAACGACTCTTCCGCTGTATTGAATTGTGTAAATTTAGGGGTGTTACAAAAAATGAATCAAAAGATCAAGTACTGCTTATTCTAGAAAACTACTGATGGCAGCTTATTTGGTGATTTATATCTAATGAACAAATAAGCTTCATAAAATGAAACTTACAAACAGTAAAATTCCAGTATATCGGCTATCTAGAACACTAAAATGCTTCACTTGATTCCAATTATCCTAAGAGAATCAATACTCAAAACTCATCAAAAAGTGACCCATACTATTTTTATGCAGTTTGCCTTTTTGACTTTATCCTTGGCTTATCCACTTGAAAATCTTTGTTTTAGACTTGTAATAAGCTCTAACTGAATTCTCAATTGAAAACTTGGAATGACAGTGTCAAATTTTCTCAAAGTCACTAATCCAAACACTCTATTTATGACAGTAATGAAATTATGAAAAAACAAATCTTATGAATCAAAACTCTTAGCTATCACAAATAACAAACCTAGCATATTCAAGCAAATCAAACAATTTGCAAGCAAGTACTAAACTACTATAACAACAACAAACTAATGCTCAGAATTGCATATATATGAAATAAAAAGTGACCTCACATCCAAGGTATTCGTTGAAGAATATGCAGCTAGGATAGATTAAACACCTTTCTCTAACACTATAACATCAACTATAATCATCATCCTCTACTACTTTTTGCTACAATTTCCACTACCAGTAGAATAGAAATTCACCATAGAATCAAGCAGGAACAAAACAGCATCAATGCAACCCTATTATCATCATTATAATGGATTCTGGGTGCTCAAGAAAATAAACGGAAACATCCGAAAACGTGTGAAGACGGACGAAAACGTACGATAATAGAAGAAAACAGACAAAAGTGTAGAAAACGGGCGAAAAGAGACAAAAACGGATGATAATATAAGAAGACATGTGAAAACAGACGAAAACATGCGAAAATGGACGAGAACGTGCGAAAACGGACGAAAATGTGTGAAATCCTAAGAAAACGAACCAAATAAAATGCAAAAATGGGCAAAAAAATTGCGTGAAACATAATAAATGTGCGAAAAAGAATGGAAACATGCGAAAACAACAAAAAAGTGAAGAAGGGTTAAAAGACGGTCAAAAACATGATAAATTGACGATCTGAAACGATTGAAAACAGGCGAAACTGTGTGAAAACGAGCAAAAACATACGAGAGCGCGCAAAAACAGGTGGAAACGTGAAAAAACGGGCAAAAATGAATGAAACCATATAAAAATGTACAAAAACGCATAAAGGCGTACAAGACATAAAAAGTATAAAAAAGTCCTTAATTGCTATTTGGATCAGATTAATGAGGGATGATAATGGTGAGTTTTAGTACAATTACATTTTTTGTTATTCTAATTCCTTTTTTTTAATATGGTTGTCTTTTTAATCGTATTAAAGTCTTTGTGCTTTTATGACGCCGGTTATATAAATATTTTTATTATATTTTCGTTCATAATTAATACTGTAATTTACTCTGTTATTATAGATACTATATATTTACTTATAGCATATTATTTATTTATGGATATGAGAGAAAAGTTCAATATATACCCTTCTTTTATCATAAACTCAATCCATCAATTAATATGTTTTCATTTTTTTTATTTAACAAAAAAAATATTATTTTTAAAAAATTGAATATCTAACAAACCATTATTCGTTACGCAAAACGAAGCATATCATTGTGACGAGAATTAAATTATCTTTTTAAAAAGTTGAATATCTAACAAAGTTTGTATACTTTCGACGAACTTTTTATTCTGAGAAAATCATATAGGATTTTCTCAAAAAAAAGTTCGTCGAAAGTATATACATGTGCCCTCGATAGAAAGATGATTTAATTCTCGTTGTAATATTGTATTTTTTGTCAATTAACGATTTACAGTTTGTGAGATAATTAAATTTTAAGAAAAAGATGAAAAGTTAGTTCGAATAAGTGTGATTGGTTTATGTGGTATATGCTAAAAACATGGTTTATATGGATCTGAACTCATGGATATGATCATCAATAGTTATGAGTAGAATAAAATTTGTTTAAAGATTGACTGCGATATCTATGGATTTAAAAATCGACATATTCCATATAAAAAAATATAAGATCACCTCTATAAAACATATAATTAAGTAGGGTTTTAGATGAACCAAAGGTCACATTCCTTTGCATCACACTCGATCAACGAATACTTATGGCAGACGATACCCATATGCATATACCTGATCAAGTTCTTGACAACATATTTGCTCGACTTCCCGGAAAATCCATAATATGGTTTAGATGTGTATCAAAGCATTCGAACCAATGATGCTTCTTCAGTTTCAACATCTTTATACTATCGATAGAAACAATGTACCGGTCCAGGATATAGCTCAATCCATGGTAAGAATCTCTTCTGATTTTGGAGACATAAAAAATATTAAACATGCTTCCATTTTTGGAACCTTTAATGGGATAGTTCTTTTGCTTTTGCAAGATACATCATTAGGTACTTATATGATCTTACACAATTCGTTTACTCAAGAGTACAACAAAGTTCTCAATCCACCTTCTAATCCCCTTCCGTTACAGTATGATCGCTTTCCTAAAATCCCAAATTATAGTATTGGCTTTGGCGCAACCCCAGATGACTTTAAAATCGTTAGGTTTTTTAACGCTAAAAAAAAGGATTATGAACCTAAATTATATTCTTTCATGTCTTTGTTGGGATATGCGATTGTTTAGCCATCGGAAATACGTGAGCCTATCAGGGGCACACACTCAATGCGGAGAGCACACTTTTATTATGCGTTTTATTATTTATAATTAAACGTTTAATAAAAATTTCACTTATTATTTAATTAACGGTGGTTAAATTAATTAACAGGATTTAAGTAATTTATCGTGAGTGCGTTATTTAAATTTGGGAACAATAATCGATTCTAGAATATATCTAGCCTTAATCGGCCGAATATATCCTCTAGGGGTTCTAGAAGATTTTTTTGTTACTTGTTTGGAAACTAAATATCTTTAGTTATTTGATTAGGAATATAATTGCCTAATTAAGATTTCTTGGAGTACGGACCAAGTAAATTTGAGGAGGAGGAGAAAGTATATATACAATCCCACACCCCCTCACAAATTTCGTCCCATCCCTCCCCTTGGTGTCGTCCGATCGCCACACACAAACCAAACAATCCCTTAAACCCTAAAATCACCTAAAGTGTAAAACTTTGCAAGATCGACTACCTTTTGGTACTCCCTTGTGAAGTTTCTAAACCTACTACTAAACTCTTGATCCTCGTATCAAGGTTTTAGTCCCTTTGGTTTTTCCCCTTGTGTTTAGTCGACATACATAAACCCTAATTAGGGTTTATGTGATTTTGCGTAATCAATCTTGTAACGTTCTATAAACCTATCCTTACGTAATCCCAATTAGGGTTTTGGATATAGGGTTTCTAGTTACAATATGAATACACTAGTTGTTCGAGAAGTGAAGTTACCACTAGCATCGTGGTGTGTTCGTTTGACGTGTCGTGTGAGCAAACGATGGAGACGGTAATTTAACCGTTAAAGTTCAAGATCAAGATAAAGACGTTTTAATTGATTTATTCAACTAATTAAAGGTTGGTTTTAAATTGTTTTTCTTATGTGCTTAATCATGTATGTTATACTAGATCCATTCCGCTGCGTACTCGTAGTTAATGGTTAACTAGTATTCAAAATTTCAACAGTGGCATCACGAGTCAAATCGTATGGCATTCATGGGTTACACATAGAATGAACACGCTAGATCCGCTTGAAAACTCTCCTTATTTATTTTCTATGACAATTACATGCATACTTGTCATAAAATTTTAATCTTGATCTAGATAATGGTTAAAATTGGGTAGGTTAAATTGAACCGGTTATTAATTACGATTGTTTTTATTATCCGTCAAAGACCTTTGCATCTCACTTTTGTGATACTTTGCACGTCATCAAGTACCTTGCTCGAAAACTTGATGAGGGTCTTTGGTCCTCAATTTGGGGAAGACTCATTCGAGACTTGGATCTTATATGATTTATCGCTTTCATATAGAGTTTGTCTTCTGCTTCTACCCCCTTCTAGTCTGTTTTTATGTGCTTATTTGTTTTCCATTATGAATTGTGAAACGTAATAATTCAAGATTCTATGAATCATAAAAACGGATCTCTACTTATATCAAAACTAGCTTTAAAGTATGTCATATTAATACACTTTTTCCTTGCGAATCGGCTATGTGTTATTTGTTAAAACTTGTTTTGGAACAAATATTAATATGGACATAAGATCTATGAAACTTGTTTTTATTATAATCTAAATTGTTTTGTGAAATCATATTGTCACTCGAGTTTGTCTTACATACCGTAATGATGGCTTATAACTATCTTCTCAATGACGTGATTTGCAAAATTAATTGGTTTATAATACTTAAAAACATCATGTTTTGTGATTTACTAACAGTAGACTTGCTATTGCACTACGTGCTCTAGTCAAGCTATCTAGGGTTTGAACGATCTTTAATCTTTTCCCGTGTCATGTACATGTTTCGGCATCTATATGATAATTATCCCAAACACTTGCGCCCTCGGGCGCATGAAGAGTAGGATATAAGGTTTGATCCTTCTTTAATCTTTTCTCGCAGTAAACACGCCTAAATCAAAGTTAACAAAAGGTTTTTCTTAACTTGTGCTAAAAGATGATTGCATGCATCTTTTACACATTTTTGACAGTTGTTTTCTAGAACTTACGTGATACCCATTTGAATTTTTAAGTCTATGACATCTAATTTAATAGCACTTGTAGTCTTTTTTCGCCATCTAGTCAGACCTAGGGTGAATCATGCACCCAAGGCGATTTTTGTCATTGGTCAGACCTTTGCCAATTATTGCATGTTTTAAATTGGTACGACTTAAGTTGAGTTTCCGGTCAGATTCGGAACCTGAGGCATAAGATGAGATGAAACATACTCATGACTTTATTACATGTAGAACAAGTTTGTTTGAGATGTTCATTGGTACTCGAAAGAGTTGTGAGAACATCCCATCCAAACACTCTACAATAATAAAATTCATGAATCGCCTCATAAATTCTAAGAGTTGCACTTGTAATGCAATTAACGCTCGACGCTTACCTCTTTCCCTACTTGTTATTAGACGGTCAGACCTCTAATATTGAGTGGGAGTGCAATTAGGATCTTAGTCTTATTAGTAATTAATTGGGTAGTTAATTCTATTAAGAATTTAATTATCGAAATTACTAAATTGAACTTTCTATGTTCCGATTAATTGTGTTATTGCAACATAATTCATAAACTAAAGTTGTTTTCTTGTAGAAAACAAACATAGTCTCTTTTCCTGGTAATAAAAGCGAGACTTACTCCTATCTCTTCTCATTAGTTGACAAGAATAAAATAGGATCATAATCGAATAATGATCGATTGTATTTAAACTCACTTTTAATATTTCATTATCCTAACCCGGTTCTGAAATCATTGAAAGATAACATATTTTGTGTACCTATAGTACTTTTGTCTATAGCTACCAAAACAAATGACATCTTGCACTTGTCACGATGTATGAGTTTAAACCGCAAAGAGTAAAGAATTTACTAGCACTTCGCTAGGTATCTTTCTTTGAATCTTGTTATTCCTTAAAGTGCTAAATACCCTTGTGGATATGTAGACGATAAAGGAGGAATTGCATGCTAAATAGTCAAGTTAATTGAAAGCATGAACGGCTAGTCCCTTATCTACACAAGTAGAATTTCATATACTTTTCTCAATACCTAAGTACATGTTTACTTGTAGGCATTTTTCAGAGATAATGAAGTCAATAAATTGCTATACACTTTTTACTGGAGATGTAACATCTCTAATGTTGACAAATATAGTGGGAACGTTGTAGTTTATTACTGAAATAATATCCATGTAATATTGTCAATTTCAGTGGGAGCTACAAGATTTATATTCTTGCTTAGTCATCCATATTATTTCGAACTTTCTTTGAAATAATTTATCACTTCCAAATATGAACGACCATTGCTTAAAGGAAAATTGCATTTTATTTTATATGATAACACGTTGCCTTTTCGTGTCACCTTCTGAGACGTTATCTATAGAATAATAATCCACAATTCCTTGACCAAAGTTATTGTGACAATCCGTCAATTTATGATTGATATTTTATTCTCAATATTTATTTGAAAATATTATTTTATGAACTCACTTATTTTTGGGAAGTAATTTGGATTTACATCTTGAAGTAGCGCCGACTACGTCTAAACCGGAGGATTCTACGTTACGTGCTTACGTTTACATACACCGTCTTTGGTGACAGTCCGATATTTCAGAAAATAAATTTGTCCATGAATATTGTTTTGGAGTTTTAAATTTGTGTTGGTTCATAAACTCACATATTTACGAGAAGAGATTAGGACTTACGATTTTATTTTAACGTCCTTTACGACTAAACCGGAAACCTTAGGATTACGTATTTACATTTTCGAACTCTGTTTTTGATGAGACAATTTTTATTGGATTCGTTTTGTGACGTTGATTCATAATTTATAAAAACGTTTTTCGTAAAACGACCCGAGGGCACGTAAATCGAGAAAACTAGAATCGAGAAATACCCGTAAACTAGTGAGATGGGACAAAATACATTGTCCCACCCCACTAGCTTAATGGGACGGCACACACATGACACCACATCTTAGGATGTGGCTTCATGTTAGCTAGTTTATTACAAGTGTAATACAAAGCTTACACTTTAAGCTTTGTTTAGTCAAAACCACTAGCAACTCTCATACTACCATTTACTTACATGCAAACCAACACAAATCCTCTCAAAACCACCTTCCTTTGCCGTCCACTTTCAAGCCACAAACACCCCTTTTGATCTTTTCTAGCCATGAAATACATGTTTACTAGCTCTATCATGGAGTTATCTTGAAGCCTTGATCATTTGGTGGCCATATTAACAACATTGGAGGTGATTTGATTGTGTCCTAGGGCTGATTTCCCAACTTATGTTCTTGGTGTTTGATGATCTTGGAGTTACTTGTGGTGTTCATCAAGTTCTTGTCTTCCAAAAACAAGAAATACACTTGGTTGGTAAAGAAGATCATCCTCTCCATTTTTCTCTTGTTATTTTGTAAAGAAAAAATGTATTTTGTTTCATTTTGTATATGTATATGATGTATATATGATGATAAAAATGTTGTGTGGGGATCAAGTGTTGATAGATATGCTTAAAAAGGTAAATAACTATAAGAAATGAGGCTAAAATCTTGATTATTTAGTTGGCTGTATAAAAACAGTATATAACTAAAACTTGAACTGATAAAATTGCATGGTATGATCCATTTACAGTAAGTACAAGATGTTATACACATGTGAGAGTTGGCCATGCAATGGAATCAATATAATGAGTGAAATATGATCAAAACAAGTTAGGTGTTCTAATCTGAATAAGCAGTTTTGTAGGGACTGTTAAGGCAAGATGAACTTAAAATGAGCAGTAGCTATAACTAAGTTAAATGTAGCACATAATATGAAGAACATGTCACCCAAAAATGAGCTTCAAATTCATTATAGAACTCTAGATATGGTAAAAATGGTGAACATGAAGATAAAAATCAGATTTTAAGAATTAATGTTTATTATTATTATATAAGCACTCACATTTTATTGTATAAAATGTAAAATAAAAACCCACTAACTTATAAAACTTATTTATATAAATATATATATAAGGTTAATTAAATGGACAAATTATATAAATGGTAGTGGAATAATACTTATAAGTAGTAAAAACTATAAACTTCATTTTTACGACTTTTTCGGCTATTATCGCAAAATTAACGTTTTTCGCCAATTAAAACTTAGACGATCAAACCCATCTAATGTAAAGTTTTTAAAAGTCATATATTGATATATAAGTAACTAATACAAGTAAAAACCGATAAAACCCGAACTATAGGACATACGGACATTAACGAGCTAACTAAGCATATTGGACTAATAATTGGACTAAATAAGATAAATACTTATAAAAAGAACTTATTGGGCTTAACCCATTTGGGCCCAACATATAAAGTATAACTACTGATAATATAAGTATGAAAAGGATTAATAAGAGTTAAAGAACTTATAATAAGTATATTGGACTTAAAACACGTAAATAGGTAAAACTAGTAAACTAGTAAGAAGTTACCAATACGTAACCACTAAAATGAGTAAAAGAGAATATGTAAACCCACATGATCATCATATATATATAATCATCATATGTATACATAAATGTTATTTTTATAAAGTCATTGGACATGAGTCTAAGACGAGTATAATTTGTCTAGGTTTCCGTGATTGAAGCACGTACCGTACGCCCGAATTGCCGATAACCCGCCTTCCCACATCAACGTGAGTTCATAGCCTCGCACTCTTTTAAATGTTTTTATGAAATGTTTTGTAAACCCGCAAGGGAGATAACATGTTAGTTTTTATAAAATAGGACACCATTTTTCCCGATTGTTTGTTTATTTGATTTGGACCCGAATGATTATATGACCCGATTGTATGACCCGATAAATGATTAAAGGACCCGATAGATGAAATAAAAAGGATTACTAAAGTTAGGTTATGTCACTAAAAGTCCCATTAGCATGAATTGTGAACTACCGGGATTTGGTAGACGCTTATGCATATAATAGTACTATTTGGGGACGATCACCCCAGTTCGCGCCTTGACGGTTGATCCCCGTCGTGCCACATTGATTGGTAAGCGAATTTATGTATGAGAAGATTTCCATAGCGTGACCTTTGTGACGACACGCTACTTTAGATGGGCAAATTTGGTATCGGGTTAGCTACCCGTTGTTGGTTTAGTAAGGTAACAATGTCATGCGGCTTATAATAATCCAAACTAACGAAATGCTATTAGACGTTACGAATTACGATGTATTGCCTGACTAGCAATACAGGGTCATACTACTGATATTATGTTCGTGTTTTGGTTTTCATAACAATATTCATATAACGGTTTTTATTTTCATACAACGTCATAAGACGTATAGTATGATGTTTTTACGACATTGGCTCGTATAATGATTTTCAAGGCAAACGCCTATATTATGATTTTGATGAAGATTTGTATCAAATGACTTTGGCTATTTTATGGCCTATTAAAATGATTTGTACAAAATGATTTTCAGTAATAATTTTATACTGATATTATATTGATGGATTTTATTAAACTCTATGAATTCACTCGGCGTTATCGCTGACCTTTTCTTTTAACATGTTTTATCTCAGGTACTTGAAGGTAATTCTCGGGAAGACAACAAGAATTTATGGCCCGCACTTAAAACAATATTTTCCATTCAAATACTTTGTAAAACTTTGTATGAAATGTAATGACTTGGGACCGATGTAACTTTGATGTTTATGAATGGAAATGCTTTATTAATAAATGACGCGATTTTTATGCGTTGTCTATGATGTGAGTAATGTGCTATCCCGTAACACCAACTAGTCTTCCGCTGTATTGAGTTGTATAAATTTGGGGGTGTTACAGTTTGGTACCAGAGCTCTCGTTACAGAGAACGAAAGATTTTTACAACTAAGGTTTTGAATAAAACTTTTCAAAATCTTTTAACTATAAACATTTTTCTAAAATGTCTAAAAATCTTTTGACTATAACGGTGCCGAAGAATTCCCGAGTTACCGACAAGGCCAGACTGAGAAGTGTTATTTTAATATATATATAACTTGGATTATATATATATATATGATGTAATTTTATTACATGATTGTTTGATGATTATTTTGATATTTATACGAGGTATTTATACGACGTAGATTGTCACAATGTACCCTAAATCCCCTAGTAAATTAATCGAAGCTATTCTCGTAGGAATTATAGCTATCCTAGATCTAAACCAAGTTGTGGATATTTATGATCCCAACAAATGGTTGATATTCGTAGAAATGTAGATATTAGTTGATTGTGATATTGAAAAAGAATTGGCGAGATTAAATCTGATATCGATGTTATGACGATCTTTCCTTATAGAGTGGATGATTGTGGTAAAATACGACCTTTAGGAAAAGGAAGTACAAGTAGTGGTAGGATTAAGTGTCGGTTTAGGAAAACCGAGCACTAATGACCAAACAAGTTCGTTTCCCAAGGAGGCAAGTGCGTTGTGTATTGAATTGATATTGATTTGTGATTATATGATTGAGAAAGAAATGAGATTAGAAAAGAAAGACGGTTACGAAAACGGATTAAACTATGACGAAAAAGGCGAACACGTAAAGTCGTAAATAGTGCCAAAATTAAAATTTTAACCTAAAAATTCCTAAAAATTACTAAAAATCCCCAATAATATTCTAAGAGTTTTCAAAAAATCCAAACTTGCTAAAACCTTTTAATTAATTAAATAATGACTTTTTAATGCTAATTAAAGCCCTAAAAATCACTTTTGATTATTAAAAAGCCTTAAACAAGATCTAATAGTTTGTAAACCTCAAAAATATCCTAATTAAGCTAAAAACTATTTTTAAAAATTTTAAAACCAAATTAAACTATTTTTAAACACTTAAAAACTAATAAAATCTATTAAATCTTAAATTAATTCTAGAAATTAATTGAAAAGTCTAAAAAATATTTGGAAAGTGACAAAACTCCTAATTAAGTGTCCTTAACCTAGGAAAAATGTAAAAACAAGAAAAAATAAAACTTCAATTTTTAATAATAAAATAATATTAAAATATTCAAAAAAAAATAAAAAGTTTGTAATAAATTCTAAAAAATTACCAAAAATCCTAAATAATGTAACTAAAACAAAAATACAAACCAAATTTTCTGAAACCTATTTAATAATTTTATATTAAATTTTAAAGTTAGCTAAAAACCCTAAAATCCAATAAAATCAAAAATAAGCTAAATTGAAAACCCAATAAGCTGTAAACCTCAAAAATATGATTAAAAACCTAAAAACTATTTTTCCAGATTTTTAAATTACTTTTAACTATTTTTAAATGACTTTCTAAAAATTAAACTTAAAATAATCCTAATAAATAAAATAATAATGGGAAAAATCTACTTTTTGCTCAGAAAACTCAATAACCCTAATACAAACCTAAGAAAATTGTTAAACAGTGAAAACCTAGGAGAAATAAGCTAGAAAATGCTTATTTATAAGCTGTTAATTAAATAAGCTACAAAACAAGAACTACTTAAATAAATAATGAAATGAAAGGTAAACGTAAAAAGCCATCTAGATCACTGGTTAACACGCTAGCCCTTGGAAAGCAAGGTCGCGTGTTCGAGTCCAGGCAGGGTGAGCTTTTTGCAAAAAAAAATTTTTTTTTTTTTTACTTTTAAAACACAATCCAGTAACCTTTAAACTCACAAAAACACAAACACAATCAAATTAAACCAAGATTAAGGCTTAGGAAAGCCAAAACGTGCCCAGACTTGATGATGTTTCTGATGAACACAAGTGAAGTTTCTTCACTTGTGCAAATGTTTGTCAAGAGGCCTTGACTTGCTTGTTTGTGGTGATTGATTGGACAAGAAAGGCACCCTTATACTCTTTTGAGTATAAGGAGTCAAGAACAAACACAAAAAAGGCAGGTTACAACACAAAATCAAGCACACAATGCAAAGATCAAGTTGCTGTTATACTTATGAGACTGAAGAGTATATTTGCTGGTTTTACTTGCACAAAGATGATTTTTAATGGCACAAATATTTAACACAAAGTAACCAACTAGCATTCATCAATCACAAAGCCTCAAATGACCTAAGATCTAGCAGTTAATCAAGAATCAAGCACAAATTTTACTAAAATCAGTCACAAAGGCATTTATCTGATTTTTGACTATATGAGCAAATTTTTGACTTGCAAATTGTTTAATAACCCACCCAAACTGACAAACAAGTAGCAAATAACCTAATACCAACCTAGTGAGTGCAGTTAAACAAGATTCAAGCCAAGTCTAAATCATATAAACCATATAAAGCCTTAATCCAAACACCCCTTAAACTTCTGAATTTGAACTTTCCAAAGCAAATCACATATAATCCAATCAAGATTGATTCTAAATGATTCTAACAAGCATATCAAACACAAATGAGCTAATCCCAACAACTAAACAACACTAGAACAGATTTTCATTTAAATCATGCAATATCACATAAGATATAAAAATATGAAAAATGAGACAAGATTTTTACCACAAGGGACCTACATCCAGGTCCCTTAGTGACTGCAAATGTCACCTCCTTTCAGGTCCGGACCTGAGCTGAACCTTTATCAAACAAGCAAGAACCTGCTAAGATTTAAAGGAAGAACAAGCACAAGAGTATACTTTTCTGATTTTTGTTACTTTCTTTTAAAACCTTTTTCAAACCACCAAACTTTAATTCCAAAACTTCTTTTGAACACACTTAAGTAATCTCTAACAAACCTGAAAACAACACTTGAAACAAGGATTTTACCAAAAATCCAAATTTCAGAAACCTTGAAAACAAGACTTAAAATTTAAAAACTTGAAAAGTAAACAAACTTGAAATTTAAACACCAATCAAACAATGAAGATGGCTCTTTCTTCTCATCACCAAACTTTAACCTTTTTCATTCATAAAAACAGGATTTACAAAGTTGTGAAAAAAAAGAGAAAAAAGAACAAGGGTCATGCACAATACGCATACTCCTTATATAGGACTACATAGAACTATCTAGATACTTGAAACCCTAATACATGAATTTCCCAAGCTACCCTTGGACGAATTTTGAATTTTCAGTCAAAAAGTGCCATGTGATTATGCAGTTGGAGTCTTGTGAATGCCAGCTTGTTGTAGTCAATCTAAACCCTTCATTTGTTGTGGAGGACAAGTAAAAACATCTTGGTCGTCCATTTTGTCTGGTGTTGGGTTTTGTGGGAAAGAGACGTTCAAAGGGGAATCTCATGGGGAGTCCAGGGTGAGTGTGGGGTTGATTTGGGATGTGGGTTTTGTTGACAATAACCCTAATTAGCCTTCTGGAAGAGATGGAGCAAAAACCCTTTGTTCTTAGTTTAATTGACCCTGGGGTTTTTAGGGTTTATGGGTGGTTTAGAAGGGATTTAATCTGAAAAAGGGATTAAGGTTTTTTTAAACTTAATGTTTACCACCAAAAATCAGATTTAAATAAATCTGATTATTTAAAAACGTGGGTGGAAGTCTGATGTGGATGAAGTGGTGAGGTGGTGGGAGATGATTGGATGAGAGGGGTGATGTGGATGGATGGTTGGATGGGAGGAGTTTGGGTGTCTGGCTGGTTGACCCCCTCAAGTTTCACTTTCCTTTCACTTTGTAATAAATCAGCAAACTCCCATTTCCTTTGATTTCAACTTTCAACTTTTGGCATTTTTGGCACATATTGTTTATAAACTTGAAACAAGGACTAAATATGCAATTTCTTCATTCTTCAAGGACTGATTTTGACATATCTTCATACTTCAAGGCCTTGACTTGTTCGTTGACTTCTTGGAGGACTAATATTGACAATTTAGTTTTGTTGAGGGACTAAATTTGCCAATTCTTCAAAGTTAAGGGTCCTTTTTGTAATTTTGACAAACTTTAGGGACCAAACTTGTAATTATAAAGATACAAGGGTGTAAAGTGTCAATTCTTCAAACTTGGAGGACCAATCTTCAATATTCTTCAAATCTTCAAGGGTTTTCTTTGGAAAATTCTTCATTAGGGCTTGGTTCATCGTGCGGCTTCGTACCTAAAATACACAAGCAACAACACAAGCATATATTTGTGTATTTTGATGATATTTAATGCATTTTAAGCCCTATTTGGAAGATGAGACTATGTATAAAAGCAGTCTCATCACTCCCCCATACTAAACCATTGCTGTGCCCTCACGCAATGCTAGAATAAAGTATCATAGCACTTCCAAAATTCATTTTATTCACTTTATTGGAATGATAAGCTAGCTATACTACTACTATTACTACTACTTGCGTTTTAGACATAATGTATGATTTTCATCGCAAAATGAGACGTTTAGGTTCATAGAATAAGAACACGTGAATGCTTCGTTAGAAATAATTTCGTCGTACTCGATTTTCACTCCAATTCCATGCTAAGCGTGCAACGAGATCATTGTCATTATAAGTTTAGTAATGCTAACACTACTCATATGCCCTAATCACGTACTTATCCTCCCATTATTCCTAAGTTGTATCTCTTATATTTTATGATGTCTTGAATATTTCACGAGGATACATTGTTTGACTTATGCGATAATAGAGATTTAGGTCTAAAAATAGAGTCCTAACGGTGTAACTAAGACCATCAAATCAATAACCCCTCCTAATAGACAACGATGTTAGAAAATTAAGTTGACAAGAAGAATCGATAAACACGGTTTTATAACGGTTTTGAACATGAGACTTATTACCAAGACTTTTATACGCCCCCTAACGGAAGGGCCTTATTATCTTTGGTTTACCTCCATCTTTTATTCAACTTCGCCATGAAGCTTTTATTATGACTTCGGTCTTGCCTTGCCTTTTATTATCCGCCTCATCGGTGGTTTTATTAGCCAAAGACGTAAATCCTCACGCTAAAGCGAATTTTGGATCTTTAAAGCTTCGAAGATTAAGGCTTGATTCACTTTCAATTTTGCATAGATTTTATGCCTTGTGGGGCTTCAAATTGTTTGCTTGATTTAGGTGAGCACTTAAAATCTTATTATTGGGTGAAGCTTTTGATTATTAGGGTGCCAATACTTCAAAACCGTGACGCTGGCGATACCTTAATGTCTTCACAATTTAATTACACGGAAGCTACTAGAAAAGACTAGAAACCCAACAATCCTAACTAAACCGCTAAGTCAATATTTATTAAGCAAAAAATATTTACATGCGAAGGGAGAATAAGCAAACAACGAGAACACATGAGTTTTTGAAAGAATACGAGTACTCTACGTTTAGCATAGTAACTTATAATTAACTCTATCATTTCTCGTCCTCATTTAAGAGACTTAGCCTAATGTGTAGTTAAGGAATCAAAGCTAAGTGCTCAACACGCACGGTCGAGTCAAAAATTACTCTTATTCTCGCCATCAGAAAACCTACATTCGTGTCTTCAAACACTTATAAAACATGAGAAAAATTTAAAATTTGGCCATTTTTAGCCTTATTTTGCAACAAAACGATAAACAAAAAGATAAACTTTGGAAAGCGTGAAGGTTTGGCAAGGCAAGTATCTATTCACCCCCCCCCCCCCCCCCCCCCATACTAAAGTTAAACATTGTCCTCAATGTTTCGAGTCTAGGGGTGCAAACACCCCCATACTAGAGACGTAGTCGAATGCCTAATCTAGCATGGAAAGGGTGTAACCATTAAATTAATAGCCGTTTATGAAGTGTGCTATAAACCTAAGGTTAGAACATCAAAAGGATATATCATGGATATTGAGAAATGTCTCCAAAGCAAATGATCGAGTGCTCCCATAAAACGAACACGAGAGGCTCCAATCGTGAAGATCATGATCTAAAGTTCACAATTCACAAACAACCACGGAACAAAGGTTGGAAGGGCACAAATCCCCACACGTAAGCTACATTAGAAAGCGATAATATGTACATAGGATAAGCATGGGATTCCCCCACGAGGCACCTCGTTTTTGATTACCGAGTCATGAGCTCGACTCGATCCCCTCAATACTAATTATCATTGGGGAAGGTGACTTGGTCGAGGTAGTTCAAGGATGGAACTTCCCCGCCAAAGTAGTGCTTCAACCTATGTCCATTCACCTTGAAGTTAGGACCATCATCTTGAGCTAGCTCGATGGTCCCATACGGAAACACTTGAGTCACGGTGAATGGACCGGACCAACGGGATTTCAACTTACCGGAAAAGATTTTCAATCTTGAATTAAAAAGCAAAACTTGATCCCCAATGTTAAAAACCCGGTTTTTAATTTTAGAATCATGCAACTTTTTAGTTTTCTCTTTATAAATCAATGAATTTTCATAAGCAATATCCCTCAATTCATCCAATTCATTTAATTGCATTTTCCGGTGTTTTCCCGCGGTCTCCATATCATCATTACAATGCTTTAGGGCCCAATAAGCCTTGTGTTCTAATTCGATAGGCAAATGACAATTCTTTCCATACACAAGCTTATAGGGAGTGCACCCAATGGGCGTCTTATGAGCGGTCCTAAAGGCCCATAAAGCATCGTCCAACTTATCCGACCATGATTGTCGGTTTTCCCCAACGGATCTCTCCAAGATCCTTTTCAACGCTCGGTTTGAAACCTCGACTTTCCCACTCGTTTGTGGGTGATAAGCCGTAGAAAGACGATGTGTAACCCCATATTTCCTTAGAACCCTTTCAAATTGGTCATTACAAAAATGGGTTCCACGATCGCTTATGATAGCACGAGGGGTTCCAAACCGAGAGAACAATAGCTTCAAAAACTTGACTACCACACGAGCATCATTGGTGGGCAAGGCCTTTGCCTCCACCCACTTAGAAAGGTAGTCAACCGCAACGAGAATGTACTTATTACCACGAGATGATGGGAACGGCCCCATAAAGTCTATGCCCCAAACGTCAAAGATCTCACACACTTGAATGATATTTTGTGGCATTTCATCTTTTTGTGAGGCTTTTCCTTGTCGTTGGCATGCATCACACGACTTCACAAGATCTTGTGCATCTCGGTAAATAGTAGGCCAAAAGAAGCCGACATCAAACACCTTCTTAGCCGTGAGATTAGCACCGTGGTGACCACCCCGTGGGTCCCTCATGGCAAGCTCTAAGGATGTTAGAAGCTTCGGTGCCAAATACACAACGTCGGATGATTTGATCCGCACAAGTTCGAAACAAGTAAGGGTCGTTCCAAAAGTAGAACTTGACGTCACGAAAGAATTTTCGTTTTTGTTGAGTCGTCATACCCTTAATGATGAAGTTACCCGCATGGTAATTTGCAAAATCCGCAAACCATGGGGTAGAAGAATCAAGCTTAGAATTCACTACACCAAGTGTCTCGAGATGAAATGTTTCGGTGATTTCCTTAGGCTCGTAAACACTTTGGTGAGGATCTTCCAAACGAGAGAGATGATCGGCCGCTAGATTCTCGGCTCCTTTTTTGTCAACGATGGTGTGATCAAATTCTTGAAGGAGGAGAATCCAACGAAGTAATCTTGGCTTAGCATCTTGCTTTGCCATAAGATACTTAATAGCCGAATGGTCCGTATACACTATGCATTTCGTCAAGACGAGATAAGGTCAGAATTTCTCAAATGCATACACCACGGCAAGGAACTCCTTTTCCGTTGTAGTGTATTTAAGTTGAGCCTCGGTCATCGTCTTGCTAGCATAGTGAATAGGCAAGAAGTGCTTATCATGACGTTGCCCCAAAACGGCCCCAATAGCGTAATCACTAGCATCACACATAAGCTCAAAGGGGAGGTTCCAATTGGGAGCAACAAGGATGGGAGCTTCGGTAAGTTTCCTCTTAAGGATCTCAAAGGCTCGTACACAATCTTCGTCAAAGACAAAACGTGCCTCTTTTTCAAGAAGATGTGTAATGGGTCGAGAAATCTTCGAAAAATCCTTGATGAATCGACGATAAAAGCCCGCGTGGCCTAGGAAACTCCTAACTCCCTTAACGGTTTTGGGATGAGGTAGTTTGGCGATGACGTCTACCTTAGCTTGATCTACCTCAATCCCCGCTTTCGAGACCTTGTGCCCTAAGACGATTCCACTCTTAACCATAAAATGACATTTTTCCCAATTGAGCACAAGGTTGGTTTCCTCACAACGTTTTAACATTCTCTCTAGGTTCGACAAACACGAAGTGAAAGAATCACCAAACACGGAAAAGTCATCCATGAAGACTTCCATCGTCTTCTCGATCATATCATGAAAAATAGCCATCATGCATCGTTGAAAAGTTCCCGGTGCATTGCAAAGTCCGAATGGCATTCTACGATAGGCAAACGTTCCATATGGACATGTAAACGTAGTTTTTTCTTGATCACGAGGATCGATGGGAATTTGGAAGTAACCGGAAAAACCATCTAAAAAGCAATAGAAATCGTTTCCCGCAAGACGCTCCAACATTTGGTCCATGAAGGGCAAGGGAAAATGGTCTTTTCGAGTGGCTTCATTTAACTTTCGATAGTCAATGCACACTCTCCATCCGGTCACAAGTCTAGTGGGAATTAACTCGTTGGCATCGTTTGGCACAACGGTCATCCCTCCCTTTTTAGGGACACAATGAATAGGATTCACCCAAGGGCTATCGGAAATAGGGTAAATCATTCTCGCGTCAAGGAGTTTAAGGACCTCCTTTTTGATGACGTCGTGAATTTTGGGGTTCACCCTCCTTTGACTTTGGATTGTTGGCTTGAAATCCTCCTCCATTAAGATTTTGTGGGTACAAAACTTGGGATCGATTCCCTTAATGTCGGATAACTTCCACGCAATCGCCCCTTTGTGATCCTTTAGAACATCGACAAGTGCGGTTTTTTCATCATTCGAAAGATCCTTCGCAATAATAACCGGCAACTTGTCGTCCTCCTCCAAATAGACATATTCGAGGTGAGGATGTAAATCTTTCAACTCGAGAATAGGTGGTTCCTCAAGTGAAGATTTGGGCTCGATACTCATAACCTCCTCGGGTGGAGGAAATGGGAAATCGTTGAGAAAATCCTTGATAATCGAGAAGTCCTCATCGTTGTCGAGGTCTTCGTCACAAGTACGTGGAACATTACATTCTTCCAACGTAAAACCACCTCCTTCAAATGGAGTGAAGGCTGGTGTCGAATTATCAAGAATTGGATCTAACATAGTGGGATTGCCACTAGTTTCTTCATCACCAAACCCTAAAACTTCTTGTGAAAATTCCTCGCAAACCACGTCGATCATGTCAACGAGGTTTATGGTAGCAACGGAATAAACATGAGAAAGTTGAGAATTTTGAGTTGCGTTTATAACAAGTTCCTCGTCGTTGAAACATAAGGTGATCTTTCTAGCATGCACATCAATCAAAGCCATAGACGTATCTAAAAACGAACGACCTAAAATAAGAGGAAGTTGAGGATCCGTGGGGATATCAACAACGATAAAGTCTACGGGATAGTAGAACTTCCCCACTTTCACAAAAACGTCTTCCGCCAAACCACATGCAAGAATCGTGGAATGGTCGGCCAACTCAATAGACATTCGTGAAGGAGTAAGATTAGGAAGATTGAGCGACTTGAAGATTGCAAGTGGCATCAAGTTAATGCTAGCACCAAGATCGGCCAAGGCATAGCACTCTTCCATATCTTGAATTGCACAAGGGATCAAAAATTTACAGGGATCACCGACTTTTTGAGGTATGCGATTAAGATAAACCGACGAACAACTAGACATTTGGTGTAATTTCTCCTTGTTGTTCAACATACTCTTAAAGTTAGCGGCAAATCGAGGCATCATGACCAAAGCATCGGCGAAACTCACATTAAAATGCAAATCACGAAACATTTTCATAAAAAGCTCAAATTGGTAGTTGTCACGCTCTTGTCGTTTCTCCTTCCTAAGTCTCGATGGGTAAGGCAAGGGTGGTGTGGGTTGGGGTATAGGCATAGCCTTTGGAATCTCGGGTTCCAATGTTGGTAAAGGGTCAACCGTAGGTGTGGCATGAGCGGTACTTTGTGGGATTGAAATATGCTCCTTTTCGACCACCACCTCGGGTTCTTCCTCAATTTCCTCCACCGTTGGAATAATTGGTTGAGGAGTCGGTTTTGTAAGTGTCTTACCACTTCGTGTGGTAATCACTTTCATCTCTCCCTTCGGGTTTGAAACGGTGTTACTAGGTAGACCACTCGAAGTAGAGGCTTTGTTTCCCACAACGGCTTCTAAAATGGCATTAAGCTTAGCATCAAAACTATTAAACTTCAAATCTTGACTAGCGGCTTTTGGGTCAATTCTTTGTTCAAGCCTAGCATGACTTTGCTCTATCTTGTTGTTTTGACCTCGAATTTGGTTAGCAAAATCATTTTTCAATTCATTCCTCATGCTAAGATTTTCTTTAACAAAATTAGCTAACTCCTTGGTGTTCTTAGCCGTGTCCCTAGCTTGATTAGCCAATTGCTCTTGAATGTTTTCCAAAATCTTATCATTTGCCGTGGCGTAATTCACAAAGTCCATTGGAAGTTCTTTAGTGTAAACATTTTGAAGACCTTGACTCGTGTTTTGAAAATTACGGTTTTGGTTTTGGTTTTGCAATTGGCTACTACTACTCCCTTGATTCCCATAGTTGTTATTACCCTTGTAATTGTTCCTTTGATTGCTTTGGTAACCAACTTGATTGTTTCGATAATTGTTAGCATTTTGATTTGGTGGAAAACCCGGTGGAGTCAATTGATTAGTGCGAGGAACTGGACCGTTTTGGTTATAAGTTCCCGCGGCCGCGAAGGCACTCGATGTGTTACCACCGTTGATAATGCACTCGGAATAATCGTGAGCTCCACCACAATACATACAAGAAACCTCAACCGCTTTAATCGTAGCGGGAGCGGGTTGTTCACCAACTTTAAACTCAACTAACAATCCTTTCACTATATCAAAAATTTTGTTCTCCAAATTAGCCTCGATTTGGCAAGCATCAACGGTGTGTGACAATGAAGGCGAAGACGAAGACGAAGTCTTACAAACACTCGACGTGCTACGAGGACTATACACCTTAGACCTATTCTCAATGATTAACAATGCTTCCTCGACCGTCTTACACAAAAAATTACCACCCGCGGCGGCATTAAGATAATCACGCTCATGATCGTTCAAGCCATTGTAAAACGTGTCAATTTGATGCAAGTCGGAAAAACCATGATGAGGACATTCGTGCAACATTTCCTTAAACCTATTCCAAGCCGTTGAAAAACTCTCATTATACTCTTGTGAAAACTTTGAAATCTCGTTTTTCAAGTGCGTAGTCTTAGAGGGCGGAAAAAATTGGTTCACGAATTTTGAAACGAGATCCTTTCACGTCAATATAGAATTGGGTGGCTCTTTCTCTAACCAAATTTTTGCGGGCCCCGCTAAGGAATACGGAAAAAGCATCATCTTAATCGAGTCGTTTGAGACGTCCTTAAACTTGCATGTGGCGGTGAGACGATTAAATTGGCGAATGTGGTTATGAGGGTTGTCCTTTTCGTCACCTCGAAACTTGTTGTTTTGAATCATGGACAACAAACCCGTCTTAACCTCAAAATTCTCCGCAAGGATAGCGGGAATCACAATCGCTTCTCCATAACCCTCGGTGGGTGCTTGAAGCAACTCCATCATTGTTCGATTAGCCATGGGTGCTTCTTTCACTATAATGGGTTCGTCAATAGGAGACTCCTCACTAGAAGGAGTGATTGATTTGTTTCTTCGTTTACGAGCACGTCTTGCTTTAGAGCGAGTTTGCATAAACGTCACGTACAACGAGAAGGCGAGCAAAGAAGATTCTTTTTGGTGTTTTTACTTTTTCAATTTTTTTTGTTGTTTTTGATTGTTTTTAACTTTTTTTTTGGATTTTTGGAATGTATTAGGTAGACACAAATCTACAAATCTCCTCCTTAATCAAATCTCTCGATTAAAGAAGCCTCAAGGAATGAAAACGATCACGTGAAGTGAACGCCTTCGATGACTTTAGAACGATGGTGGAACACCAAATCGTTCAAGAGGGTTTAATCAAATGAAACCAAGAAAATATATATGATACTTAGTAATACTTTGGGCGGCAAAACCCTCGATTAGCTTTCAAAATCAAAATACGCACAAGCAAGCGGAGGAAACGAGGCGGCGCGAAGCACTTAAGATCCTTTTTCCTTTAGGTCGTGAAATACAACCGCCTTATACCCACCTTATAGTTTGTATTTCTCAAAATCGAGCTTCTCGAAAGTATTTATCTATTTTTTCCTTTTTCTTTGGTTTGAGATTCGAATACAATGATTGGGTAATGACCTCCCAAGTCAAGGTTGTGATTTCTCACGTATTTGGAGTACTTGTAAATTTATTGTTCTACGTATACAATATAGTAATAGTATTCACAAAAAAACGAAAAACCGATAATACGTATTAGTAGAGTGCTACTAATACAAATAGCTATTATGGCTAATATAAAAACAACAATGGTTCAACCAAAACACAACACGCCTCCCCGGCAGCGGCGCCAAAATGATTGTGGTAAAATACGACCTTTAGGAAAAGGAAGTACAAGTAGTGGTAGGATTAAGTGTCGGTTTAGGAAAACCGAGCACTAATGACCAAACAAGTTCGTTTCCCAAGGAGGCAAGTGCGTTGTGTATTGAATTGATATTGATTTGTGATTATATGATTGAGAAAGAAATGAGATTAGAAAAGAAAGACGGTTACGAAAACGGATTAAACTATGACGAAAAAGGCGAACACGTAAAGTCGTAAATAGTGCCAAAATTAAAATTTTAACCTAAAAATTCCTAAAAATTACTAAAAATCCCCAATAATATTCTAAGAGTTTTCAAAAAATCCAAACTTGCTAAAACCTTCTAATTAATTAAATAATGACTTTTTAATGCTAATTAAAGCCCTAAAAATCACTTTTGATTATTAAAAAGCCTTAAACAAGATCTAATAGTTTGTAAACCTCAAAAATATCCTAATTAAGCTAAAAACTATTTTTAAAAATTTTAAAACCAAATTAAACTATTTTTAAACACTTAAAAACTAATAAAATCTATTAAATCTTAAATTAATTCTAGAAATTAATTGAAAAGTCTAAAAAATATTTGGAAAGTGAAAAAACTCCTAATTAAGTGTCCTTAACCTAGGAAAAATGTAAAAACAAGAAAAAATAAAACTTCAATTTTTAATAATAAAATAATATTAAAATATTCAAAAAAAATAAAAAGTTTGTAAATAAATTCTAAAAAATTACCAAAAATCCTAAATAATGTAACTAAAACAAAAATACAAACCAAATTTTCTGAAACCTATTTAATAATTTTATATTAAATTTTAAAGTTAGCTAAAAACCCTAAAATCCAATAAAATCAAAAATAAGCTAAATTGAAAACCCAATAAGCTGTAAACCTCAAAAATATGATTAAAAACCTAAAAACTATTTTTCCAGATTTTTAAATTACTTTTAACTATTTTTAAATGACTTTCTAAAAATTAAACTTAAAATAATCCTAATAAATAAAATAATAATGGGAAAAATCTACTTTTTGCTCAGAAAACTCAATAACCCTAATACAAACCTAAGAAAATTGTTAAACAGTGAAAACCTAGGAGAAATAAGCTAGAAAATGCTTATTTATAAGCTGTTAATTAAATAAGCTACAAAACAAGAACTACTTAAATAAATAATGAAATGAAAGGTAAACGTAAAAAGCCATCTAGATCACTGGTTAACACGCTAGCCCTTGGAAAGCAAGGTCGCGTGTTCGAGTCCAGGCAGGGTGAGCTTTTTGCAAAAAAAAAATTTTTTTTTTTTACTTTTAAAACACAATCCAGTAACCTTTAAACTCACAAAAACACAAACACAATTCAAATTAAACCAAGATTAAGGCTTAGGAAAGCCAAAACGTGCCCAGACTTGATGATGTTTCTGATGAACACAAGTGAAGTTTCTTCACTTGTGCAAATGTTTGTCAAGAGGCCTTGACTTGCTTGTTTGTGGTGATTGATTGGACAAGAAAGGCACCCTTATACTCTTTTGAGTATAAGGAGTCAAGAACAAACACAAAAAAGGCAGGTTACAACACAAAATCAAGCACACAATGCAAAGATCAAGTTGTTGTTATACTTATGAGACTGAAGAGTATATTTGCTGGTTTTGCTTGCACAAAGATGATTTTTAATGGCACAAATATTTAACACAAAGTAACCAACTAGCATTCAATCAATCACAAAGCCTCAAATGACCTAAGATCTAGCAGTTAATCAAGAATCAAGCACAAATTTTACTAAAATCAGTCACAAAGGCATTTATCTGATTTTTGACTATATGAGCAAATTTTTGACTTGCAAATTGTTTAATAACCCACCCAAACTGACAAACAAGTAGCAAATAACCTAATACCAACCTAGTGAGTGCAGTTAAACAAGATTCAAGCCAAGTCTAAATCATATAAACCATATAAAGCCTTAATCCAAACACCCCTTAAACTTCTGAATTTGAACTTTCCAAAGCAAATCACATATAATCCAATCAAGATTGATTCTAAATGATTCTAACAAGCATATCAAACACAAATGAGCTAATCCCAACAACTAAACAACACTAGAACAGATTTTCATTTAAATCATGCAATATCACATAAGATATAAAAATATGAAAAATGAGACAAGATTTTTACCACAAGGGACCTACATCCAGATCCCTTAGTGACTGCAAATGTCACCTCCTTTCAGGTCCGGACCTGAGCTGAACCTTTATCAAACAAGCAAGAACCTGCTAAGATTTAAAGGAAGAACAAGCACAAGAGTATACTTTTCTGATTTTTGTTACTTTCTTTTAAAACCTTTTTCAAACCACCAAACTTTAATTCCAAAACTTCTTTTGAACACACTTAAGTAATCTCTAACAAACCTGAAAACAACGCTTGAAACAAGGATTTTACCAAAAATCCAAATTTCAGAAACCTTGAAAACAAGACTTAAAATTTAAAAACTTGAAAAGTAAACAAACTTGAAATTTAAACACCAATCAAACAATGAAGATGGCTCTTTCTTCTCATCACCAAACTTTAACCTTTTTCATTCATAAAAACAGGATTTACAAAGTTGTGAAAAAAAGAGAAAAAAGAACAAGGGTCATGCACAATACGCATACTCCTTATATAGGACTACATAGAACTATCTAGATACTTGAAACCCTAATACATGAATTTCCCAAGCTACCCTTGGACGAATTTTGAATTTTCAGTCAAAAAGTGCCATGTGATTATGCAGTTGGAGTCTTGTGAATGCCAGCTTGTTGTAGTCAATCTAAACCCTTCATTTGTTGTGGAGGATAAGTAAAAACATCTTGGTCGTCCATTTTGTCTGGTGTTGGGTTTTGTGGGAAAGAGACGTTCAAAGGGGAATCTCATGGGGAGTCCAGGGTGAGTGTGGGGTTGATTTGGGATGTGGGTTTTGTTGACAATAACCCTAATTAGCCTTCTGGAAGAGATGGAGCAAAAACCCTTTGTTCTTAGTTTAATTGACCCTGGGGTTTTTAGGGTTTATGGGTGGTTTAGAAGGGATTTAATCTGAAAAAGGGATTAAGGTTTTTTTAAACTTAATGTTTACCACCAAAAATCAGATTTAAATAAATCTGATTATTTAAAAACGTGGGTGGAAGTCTGATGTGGATGAAGTGGTGAGGTGGTGGGAGATGATTGGATGAGAGGGGTGATGTGGATGGATGGTTGGATGGGAGGAGTTTGGGTGTCTGGCTGGTTGACCCCCTCAAGTTTCACTTTCCTTTCACTTTGTAATAAATCAGCAAACTCCCATTTCCTTTGATTTCAACTTTCAGCTTTTGGCATTTTTGGCACATATTGTTTATAAACTAGAAACAAGGACTAAATATGCAATTTCTTCATTCTTCAAGGACTGATTTTGACATATCTTCATACTTCAAGGCCTTGACTTGTTTGTTGAATTCTTAGAGGACTAATATTGACAATTTAGTTTTGTTGAGGGACTAAATTTGCCAATTCTTCAAAGTTAAGGGTCCTTTTTGTAATTTTGACAAACTTTAGGGACCAAACTTGTAATTATAAAGATACAAGGGTGTAAAGTGTCAATTCTTCAAACTTGGAGGACCAATCTTCAATATTCTTCAAATCTTCAAGGGTTTTCTTTGGAAAATTTTAGGGCTTGGTTCATCGTGCGGCTTCGTTTCCCGTGTTCGTTTTTGCATGATTCTTGTGATCTTTTGTCATTTTCTCAATATCCGTACCTAAAATACACAAGCAACAACACAAGCATATATTTGGGTATTTTGATGATATTTAATGCATTTTAAGCCCTATTTGGAAGATGAGACTATGTATAAAAGCAGTCTCATCAGTGGAGTTTGACAAAACGTTACCACCTAGAAAGATGTCATCTGACTCGTTGTCATCCAATTCTTAAATTTGAAATCGAAAGGGTGAATGTTGCACTTGAGGCTGTCATTGGAACCATTACCCAAAAGCCTCATGCCACTAATACCTTTCCGAGAAGTCTAGTTGAATGATCAAGTCATTTCGTACTAGTGACTCATTTGATAATTGTTGTTGTAAGAGATATAGGATTGGAAATTAAGTGTTGATTCATATCGAGCTTTTATTGCCCTATTAAGGTCTATAAATAAGGTTGAAAGTATTGGAGAATGAGGTAGGATATCGAATTGAGTATGATTTGATTGAAACTTGAATAAAGTGAAACTTAACCTGTATGGAATATGGGATTGTTAATAGAAGTCGTTAAGTTCTGTGATTGAATTAAGGTTTTAAATGATTGTTAGTTTGTGTTAAGGGTTGTTCCTAAAACCATTGTCCAATAACGAGGATGCCCAGTGTCCAAGAAACAAATTGAAGAAATCTTCTTCTAAATTGGGACCGATGGATCTTCCGGGACAGGTGGGACACCTAATGACTCTGGTAGATTAGTATTCATTGTGGTATCTTTTAAAAATCCCTAATTTAACTGAGACATCAGTTGGTAGGATGAGTTCTGAGAATTGTATGACATAGTGACACGTCATGTGTTACGGTACAATTCTGACTTGTTTGTGATTAATGAAAAGACTACCTTTGATTGCTAAATCCTACATGTATCGATATTATCTATCTTTTCTTGCTTCATCCTAATGTTCGCATTAGTGATGCAACCGTTGAACAAGTACTCATCTCGATTTGAGTTACGTTGTGGATTATTCTTTTGAGTGCCATCGAGATCATGAACCTCATGATTAATTGGCTAAGCTCATTTCCTGATATATATTGAAGTTAGTTCTTGGTTAACAACTCTTCATCACTCCTTTTGCAGATCACACATTGTTTTTATAAAGTTAAAACGGTATCCTTTGAGGAAATTAAATTTTCATCACAATAAGGATTATTCAAAGTGAGATTTATAAGTGATTGATATCAAAATGAAGTTGTTTATGAGACGCTTTGGAAAACTTAACTGTTTCCATAACAAAGAAAATCTTTGTAAATTTATTCTTGATCCTTATTTAAGAATTAAGCATGAAAATGTTTTTATTATTATAAACATGATGATAAAGTTTTGACGAACTGAATATTGCATCGTTAATCTTGAAATTGTATATAGTTGCGCGCCTACATACAATTTGGAATGGACCATGCAAGACTGATTAGTAGTCACCATAAAACTGATTAATAAACGCTACATTTTCTTCGAAGATCGTGAAAGATTAAACTTTATGAGATCTGCAAGAAGTGAAAATAGGGACATAGTGTTAGGGACACCTACATATGTGTCTGTAGCATCTATTCTTCTGAATTGAATTTACTCATCTGTGGAAATTGTCTTATTTGACAATTGACAATTCTTTCTTGTCCAATTCTCCCGTAGTGAGATTCTTAGGAAAAGTATCTGATTACCGAATGTTGATACCTGACTGGATGTATTGACGTTCTTATCATTTCTTATGATTTGATTTCATTTGAATGACCTGGGTAACGATCCGAGGAGCTTTCGAATGCGTACTCAAATTATGAAAACATGGGATATATTCATATTCGTTAAATGTTTTCGTCTGTATCTGATTTGAAATTCTCTCGCATAGATTATGCGTTGACCTTACTCTTTTAATAGTAGTTGTGTATCCTAATATCCCTGAATTTGTGAAGGATTATGAATTATTATTAGTCTTTTGAGAAGTTCACATCTTATCGACGGCAATAAAACTGAAAAGTTGATAGTGCCAGTAGAATGGATTGATTGATTATGACATGACGACATTGTCTTAATTGATGGGAACTTGATTAGAATTTCCCTAAAAGATAAGATGTTGATTATCAAAAGTGATATAAATAATTCTTGATGGATGATTTTATCCTGCATTTAGACTTAAAAGTATACCGTGAATGGTTATGAACTAGTTATAGATATTGTAATCTAGAAGAACCTAAAATGAATTTATTAAAAGATGTTTATGTTATCTGAAACTTTAGTAAGTATTTGTTGATGAATTACCTAGACTTTCGCCATTAAGGCAAGTAGAAATTGGTATTGATTATATTCCCGGTGCTGCACCTGTGGCGTGTGCACTATACGTCAGCACCATCTGAATCAAAGGAATTACCGTACAACTGAGAGAGTTGTCGGAGAAAGATTTTATTCTACCACGCCTGTCATCATGAAGAGCTATGGTGTTATCATTCCTTATATTTATAGATTACTGTGAACTGAGTAAATTGACAATCGAAAACGATATCCATAACTCGAAATGGAAGATTTGTTCGATCATTTACAAGGTTTTTGATCCTCAGCATGGTTATCATCAACTTCGCATCTCCGAAAAGGATTATCTATTCCAATCACTACATCCGGTACTTGTAATGAACATTATGAGTTTCACGTGATATCGTTTGGATTGACCGATGCACATGTAGTATTCATAAATTTGGTGAATCACGTGTGTAGGCTGTAATTTGATAAATTCATGCTCGTGATCATTAAGGACCGTTTGTTTATTTATAAAAATAGAAAGGAGTTAATAATTAATTATAGATTTCCCTGAATTGGCCAAACAATAAAAACCTGTACCTTGAATAATTAACATGTGATTTAAGACTTAATCCTTTACATGATTTAACCGTGTGATTAAAAGAAAGTGGAATTATGTTTTGACAAATGTTTTAACAAAGGATTTTAAGGGATTATTACCTTATACACAAACCATTTAACTAAACTTCTGTTTAGAGGTAAATGTTTGTGTATACTTCTAGACAACCTAAGAAGAATTTAGGAAACTATATAACTTATTACTTGAAATTGAAACGAAAATTTTGCTTTTCAACTAAGAAAACTTTGACCAAAGTATATACAAAGGTTTTTCGAACATTTACGGATCTTATTAAAAATTTTCGATAAATCAACAAAAATCTTGTTAATTAAATTCAAATTTATTTTTGAACATTTTATATAATTGGTCGAACTAGGAAATTTAAAATTTTACGTTTACGTATCATAAAAATTTAAATATCTAACCTTTAATTACTTGTAATACTTATTGACGCTTAAAACGTCGGATTGAGAAAAACTGATAAAAATAATAGATGAGACGAAACTAAAACAGAGAAAATGTGAAGAAATGATTTTTGAATAAATACGGACATGATAACTATTTCATCAGGAAAGTGAACGTAATTACTGACACGTTATGTATAAAAGATAAAGAACCAATTTGGACATGTTCCTTAATAATGAAGGTTCAAAATAAATTGTTGAACAATGTAAAATAGACGATGATTGTGAAAAGGATAATATAGATAATAAAAGTGGTTCGCGGCTAATGTGAACCATTAGAATTGAGAAGCCGATAGCGTTAAATATTTTAAAGACCACTTGTGATTGTCTAAATATGGGGATTGTGAGATATAGTTATGTTGGAATTTGTAAGTATAAGTATTCTATTTATGTCATTTCTGACTAGAAGTATCTTTGTCTGAAGAAGTTGTACTGATGGCAATTATGAAGGCAGACATCGCCTCATACATTAGTAAACGTCTAGCTATTGCAAAGGTCATCATCTGAATTTGATTCGATTTAGGTCATCGTCGACAGACTGACCAAATCTACTAATATCATTCCTGTTAATGATAGAATCTCGATGAAGAAAATGACTCTTTTGTATTTAAAGGACTTATGTAAACATAGTGTGCCTGTATCGATCATCTCTATCAAGATCCTCGCTTCGCATCGAATTTCTAGAGATTTGATCAGAAGTCATTGAAAACGAATCTTGATGAGAGTACTATGTACCACCCCAATCGAAGGGACGAGGTAAAGTAACGATACAAAGTAATATAAGTGCTATTTTATGTTTGAATGAATGACCTTTGGTAATAAATCGTAAAATCGCTTTCCTTTGGAAGGATTACCATTGATAATCATCGTATTAGGATTGAGATCGAATCTTGTTAGGATCTAAATATTAGAGCATCCGTAAGCAGGAGTTGAGATAAAGACACCTGACATACACCCATTGTGAGTTGGACATGTCTTCTAGGTTTAAGGTTTCCTATAATGGTGAACCTAACCTTACAAAATATCCGACCCGCGAGATCTGAAATGATTGTTGAAATTAGGATCTGATTATTGACTGCCGATAGTGGGCAGGAGGTTATGTGAATATGAAATGTAGATCTTGAAGTGCCAAATGGGTAGCGAAGTTATGCCACAATTTTTAACCTTGGAAAAATGAATTCATGATCTGACAAATCATGGGATATAAGTCCCCGTTGTTTGGGACCATTGAGATGATGTGAAAGATTGGTTTGAAAGGCATATAAGCTGGATCTACCCTAGGAATTCAAGAGCTGCGTGAATTATGTTTCGTATATCGAACTTGATAAATATCTATCAAGTTAAAATCTGAATTCTTCTTGATAAAGTTTAGATCGGCGAAAAGTTGCATTCATCAAAAACCCGTGAACATCATGGATAGAGAAAGTAAGTCAACATTAAGCCTGATCTTATTCCCGTAGTTATGTTTGATGAAACTCGCGTATTGTAATGAATTGCACTCGTGAGAAAAGACAGAATGTGGAGGAAATACCCACATGGCTTTAACTCTATAAGAAGTGAGTAGTAAGATGATCTTTGAGGACAAAGATCCTGTTTAGGGGTAAATGCTGTGACAATCCGTCAATTTATGATTGATATTTTATTCTCAATATTTATTTGAAAATATTATTTTATGAACTCACTTATATTTGGGAAGTAATTTGGATTTACATCTTGAAGTAGCGTCGACTACGTCTAAACCGGAGGATTCTACGTTACGTGCTTACGTTTACATACACCGTCTTTGGTGACAGTCCGATATTTCAGAAAATAAATTTGTCCATGAATATTGTTTTGGAGTTTTAAATTTGTGTTGGTTCATAAACTCACAAATTTACGAGAAGAGATTAGGACTTACGATTTTATTTTAACGTCCTTTACGAATAAACCGGAAACCTTAGGATTACGTATTTACGTTTTCGAACTCCGTTTTTGATGAGACAATTTTTATTGGATTCGTTTTGTGACGTTGATTCATAATTTATAAAAACGTTTTTCGTAAAACGACCCGAGGGCACGCAAATCAAGAAAACTAGAATCGAGAAATACCCGTAAACTAGTGAGATGGGACAAAATACATTGTCCCACCCCACTAGCTTAATAGGACGGCACACACATGACACCACATCTTAGGATGTGGCATCATGTTAGCTAGTTTATTACAAGTGTAATACAAAGCTTACACTTTAAGCTTTGTTTAGTCAAAACCACTAGCAACTCTCATACTACCATTTACTTACATGCAAACCAACACAAATCCTCTCAAAACCACCCTCCCTTGCCGTCCACTTTCAAGCCACAAACACCCCTTTTGATCTTTTCTATCCATGAAATACATGTTTACTAGCTCTATCATGGAGTTATTTTGAAGCCTTGATCATTTGGTGGCCATATTAACAACATTGGAGGTGATTTGCTTGTGTCCTAGGGCTGATTTCCCAACTTATGTTCTTGGTGTTTGATGATCTTGGAGTTACTTGTGGTGTTCATCAAGTTCTTGTCTTCCAAAAACAAGAAATACACTTAGTTGGTAAAGAAGATCATCCTCTCCATTTTTCTCTTGTTATTTTGTAAAGAACAAATGTATTTTCTTTCATTTGTATATGTATATGATGTATATATGATGATAAAAATGTTGTGTGGGGATCAAGTGTTGATAGATATGCTTAAAAAGGTAAATAACTATAAGAAATGAGGCTAAAATCTTGATTATTTAGTTGGCTGTATAAAAACAGTATATAACTAAAACTTGAACTGATAAAATTGCATGGTATGATACATTTACAGTAAGTACAAGATGTTATACACATGTGAGAGTTGGCCATGCAATGGAATCAATATAATGAGTGAAATATGATCAAAACAAGTTAGGTGTTCTAATCTGAATAAGCAGTTTTGTAGGGACTGTTAAGGCAAGATGAACTTAAAATGAGCAGTAGCTATAACTAAGTTAAATGTAGCACATAATATGAAGAACATGTCACCCAAAAATGAGCTTCTAATTCATTATAGAACTCTAGATATGGTAAAAATGGTGAACATGAAGATAAAAATCAGATTTTAAGAATTAATGTTTATTATTATTATATAAGCACTCACATTTTATTGTATAAAATATAAAATAAAAACCCACTAACTTATAAAACTTATTTATATAAATATATATAAAAGGTTAGTTAAATGGACAAATTATATAAATGGTAGTGGAATAATACTTATAAGTAGTAAAAACTATAAACTTGATTTTTACGACTTTTTCGGCTATTACCGCAAAATTAACGTTTTTCGCCAATTAAAACTTAGACGATCAAACCCGTCTAATGTAAAGTTTTTAAAAGTCATATACTGATATATAAGTAACTGATACAAGTAAAAACCGATAAAACCCTAACTATAGGACATACGGACATTAACGAGCTAACTAAGCATATTGGACTAATAATTGGACTAAATAAGATAAATACTTATAAAAAGAACTTATTGGGCTTAACCCATTTGGTCCCAACATATAAAGTATAACTACTGATAATATAAGTATGAAAAGGATTAATAAGAGTTAAAGAACTTATAATAAGTATATTGGACTTAAAACACGTAAATAGGTAAAACTAGTAAACTAGTAAGAACTTACCAATACGTAACCACTAAAATGAGTAAAAGAGAATATGTAAACCCACATGATCATCATATATATATAATCATCATATGTATACATAATTGTTATTTTTATAAAGTCATTGGACATGAGTCTAAGACGAGTATTATTTGTCTAGGTTTCCGTGATTGAAGCACGTACCGTACGCCCGAATTGCCGATAACCCGCCTTCCCACATCAACGTGAGTTCATAGCCTCGCACTCTTTTAAATGTTTTTATGAAATGTTTTGTAAACCCGCGAGGGAGATAACATGTTAGTTTTTATAAAATAGGACACCATTTGTCCCGATTATTTGTTTATTTGATTTGGACCCGAATGATTGTATGACCCGATTGTATGACCCGATAAATGATTAAAGGACCCGATAGATGAAATAAAATAGATTATTAAAGTTAGGTTATGTCACTAAAAGTCCCATTAGCATGAATTGTAAACTACCGGGATTTGGTAGACGCTTATGCATATAATAGTACTATTTAAGGATGATCACCCCAGTTCGCGCCTTGACGGTTGATCCCCGTCGTGCCACATTGATTGGTAAGCGAATTTATGTATGAGAAGATTTCCATAGCGTGACCTTTGTGATGACACGCTACTTTAGATGGGCAAATTTGGTATCGGGTTAGCTACCCGTTGTTGGTTTAGTAAGGTAACAATGTCATGCGGCTTATAATAATCCAAACTAACGAAATGCTATTAGACGTTTCGAATTACGATGTATTGCCTGACTAGCAATACAGGGTCATACTACTGATATTATGTTCGTGTTTTGGTTTTCATAACCATATTCATATAACGGTTTTTATTTTCATACAACGTCATAAGATGTATAGTATGATGTTTTTACGACATTGGCTCGTATAATGATTTTTAAGGCAAACGCCTATATTATGATTTTGATGAAGATTTGTATCATATGACTTTGGCTATTTTATGGCCTATTAAAATGATTTGTACAAAATGATTTTCAGTAATAATTTTATACTGATATTATATTGATGGATTTTATTAAACTCTATGAATTCACTCGGCGTTATCGCTGACCTTTTCTTTTAACATGTTTTATCTCAGGTACTTGAAGGTAATTCTCGGGAAGACAACAAGAATTCATGGCCCGCACTTAAAACAATATTTTCCATTCAAATACTTTGTAAAACTTTGTATGAAATGTAATGACTTGGGACCGATGTAACTTTGATGTTTATGAATGGAAATGCTTTATTAATAAACGACGCGATTTTTATTCGTTGTCTATGATGTGAGTAATGTGCTATCCCGTAACACCAACTAGTCTTCCGCTGTATTGAGTTGTATAAATTTGGGGGTGTTACAGTTATGGTTCTAAATCTACTTTTAATATCAATGACATTATCATATTGTTTACAAAATCAACCACATGTTGTATTGCTTGTCTTCATAATATGATGTTGTGCCTTACACAAGTGGGAGAAATCGTAAAGTATGTGCAAGGAACAACATATATTGGTTTCACTTGCTATCAAGGTAAGAAAACTAATAATTCTACTAGGACTTTAACACACAAGATGTTTGTTGTCCTACTACATTCAAATGTCATGATATAGTGAAAAGCTGCTTCAAAAATTTTGCTACATGTTTAGTAAATATAATTATGGTTAAGATATAATAATCATAATTTTGAAGTATAAAATTAACTTGAAATTACTATTGAACTCAAGAGTTTACGTTCATGATTACTTTAGTTAGTATAATTATGCTTTTCCTTGATAACACATAATTATAAAGTCTTTGAATTACTCACCGACTTATAACATAAAGTATGTAGTAAAATAGTTATGTCTTCGTGTCAACATATAAACATTAGATCTTTGAATTATTCAAAGACTTATAATGTATACTTGATATGTTCTGTTTTCTTGTAAACGCATGGACATATAATTCTTGAACGGTTATGTCTTCTTGTAAACACATGGTTCTCGCATTGTTCAAGAAATATACATTATAGCATGCACCTGGATTTAAAATATGGATATTTTAATTTGGCATGACCCAATTGACAAGTATTTAATCCAAATAGTATTAAGTTATCTATGGAATTCTGATGTAGTCTCATAATTCAAATACTCATAGAATACCAAATTATTATGGTATGTCTATAGAGTTGAAACAAACTATATTCATATAGTTTGATTTATGATAGCTTTAATTATTCTGCCTCCATGATCTATCAAGGTTAGAAAATTGCGTGTTTCATTGATACACTTAATATAGTTCAAACCTAGAAGGTATTCAAGACAACCCATAACTGGAATCCCTAATTTATTAGGAACTTTCGGTTGTTCCGCTCAAACCAATCTAATCTTAAAATCTCTTGGGGGTTTTCGATTTTCTACACTTCCTAGCTTGACGATTGTAGTTTTGGTGTTCCTCCTAGCTTGACGTAACACAAAGCTTTCTGAAGGTTATTGGTTAAAAGAGTGATACAAGAGTTAGGGTTTATACTAACCCTAATTAGGGTTCTTGGGAGAAATCCCAATATGTCTTGATTAAAGTTCTTTAATTTGTTAATATCTTTTGAAGCATAGTATTAATAAACTTGAGATAAGAATTTAAAATGTGTTTTGTAGTCTCTCTATTAAGATCAATTTATTGTTGCTTAAGTACTTAGTATTTAGAGAATGATCTCTACTTACAAAAGTAAGTGGGAGTTATAACAAATCTTGAAGATATTCAAGAGCAAACTACATCACCTTCAAAATCCACTTGTTGATGTCATATTTTGGTTAAGCATGAAAATGTCAAACCAAAGTAAAAGTTACTCTCATTCATAATCTGCAAAGATACCTCATCACTTGATTGATATTTTAATATCAATGCTGAGGAATATAAGTTAGGAGATCCTTGTAATCTACTAACTGCTAACATTAATTATCATATCTTGAATCTGATAAATGTCTTAGTACGATGAATGATAAGATGCAGTCCTTAAAGGGAAAATCAATCTCTTAAATTTGATTGATGTTTCTTCTAATTATAAACCTATGAGGTTTGAAGGAGTTTCTTTTGAAGAAAGACTCACAAGGACAAAATGGTATATATAATTAATGCATGGCTAAGAATAGGAAGCTTTTAATTATACTCAAGAAATTGACTATGATTAAATCATTCTTCTATGCACGCATTGATTAAATAAATATAGTTAATTGTCATACATGTTTCATTGTATATATGGAATATGGTGTTGGGTCAAATATTGAGTTGATGTGACAAAATAAACAAAATAAGAAGACAAGTACTAAAATGTACAAGAAGCGATTCTACAAGCTGGTGGGGTCTTTTTATTATTATGTTAGCTTTCTTTGTAAGCTATTTTTTCTATTATATAAAGAAAACATATGTAGGTTTATATTACTCATTCACAATGTAACCTACAACAAGCTTTGATCTCTAGGCATAGGATTCAATGTATACATGTCTAGAGTTGTTTGTGTTAATCTTTAATACAAGCACTTTGGGAAAATTCGTGTCTTTGTTCTTATAACACCTTGTTATGATCATTGTTCTATTCCGCTATGTTTATCATATGAATGATGATCAATCCTAGATATAATGGTTCTTAACCATTGAGTCTAACGATCATAGGACTCCATAATTGGTATCAGAGTCTAAGGCTCGTGATATCTAGGATCTACAAGGTGTTATGTTCGTGTTCGGGTTAAAAAGAAGTCGTTTTCCGTAATTTATGACAGTTTAGCGACGGTTTTTGCGACAGATCTGGTGTCGCTAATACTGATTTTTAGGGTTTTATTAATAAACCCTAGAATGATGATTTGTGTTGATGTGAAGACGATTGTGTAGGGCTCCTTTATTTTTGAACCCTATATATTGAAGATTGAAGCAGTGAATTTTTGAAGATTTTCGTTTTTAGGGTTTCACACAAAACCCTAGATCTGGACGGATACAAGAGAGGTTTTATTGCTGTTGTTCCTTTTCACACGCAGTCAGGTCTTTGGTAGAAGTGATTTAATATTGGAAGTAGCAAAAGGATAGGAGTATATAGCTCAAACAAGCTCACGTGTTGATGGTCAAACAAATTTTCAAGTTTGAGGCCTGGTGGGGTTTCAACAGAGAGCAGAAGACGTGGGGTTTCAAAGGTTACAATAGGATGTGTTTATGGGCTACTGTGTTGAAGGAAGCCAAGATAGGTATTCATGTGATGCTAGAAAAGGGAAGCAAAGGACAAGCAAAAGTATTAAAAAAAAGTATTGACGGCGTTCTTTTTATTTGCGGTTGCTTAAATGGATTGATGCTCAAGGTATTCATTAAGCTGTACAAAAGAAAAGACAATATGATCCCATGATGAAGCAAAAGTGGTATAAAGCTGGGATCGCATGTGATTGGATGATGAAGGAAGGATCGCATGTGATTTGCTGTTGAATTCAAAAGTTACGGCTGACTTTTGGGATTAATTATTATAAGCAACGATTATTGTGATCCAAGGTATGTTTATGATATGTCACTTCATGTGGGGTTGAATACAAGTTATATTAATTAGCAGCTCTATCATGTGAGCTTGAAGCAACGAGAAAAGGGTGTGGTTCATTGTTTACATGATAATATTTTCTATTATGTCATCTACTACAAAACAAAGAAAGAGGTCAAGTGATGCAGTGTGGGTTATAAAAGTGTTGGATTACGATGCTACGGCGTAAAGAAACTAAGTGGTTCACATGTCTACAAAACGTTATCTAGGTGACAGTAAGGTATATTGTTATATTTTCAATGCTGATGGAAGTTATTTAGCTGCTGACAGACACGCTGACACGTGAAAGCTTGACGCTGACATGTGTATTTAAGCCGCTGACAGCGTTGTACGAAAGTATTGGAGATTTTTGGTTTGGAGTTTGGTGTATTCACAGCAACTAGGTCTTAAATGTATAAAGGCTCGTTTTATTTTCATTGGTTACGAAGAAAAGTTTTTGTTACTTGTTTGAAGACAAAGTAGATTTTCGCGGATTGGTGTTCTATCATATCTTCAAATTTTGTCAGCATTTGAAGGAAACTTGTAGGTTCTTTTAATGTGTGACAATGGACTTGATAAAAAGGTAGCAAAGGTATGAGATTTTTTTAAGACGCTCTATGCTCATATTTGCTAGAGAATTCTTTTTGTCAAGATACTACTCATTATAGCCGTGAGTTTTATAGTCTACTCATTATATCCGTGAGTTTTGGAGTTACATGTTTAGTACAAGACATGGAATATAAGTTTGGGTTATTCTATTTCATCATCAAGTAAGTCATAATTAGATTTCTTCATATGTGATCATCACATAAAGCCTACAGAATTTGAAGATTCAAGATACTTGACAAAAGTTGATCTTATTTGGTTCTATTCAACAATTGGAAGTTGCTGTTTTCAAAGATACTACTACTTGGGTACGTATACTATTAGTCATTTAAAGATGGCACTACATGTTAATTTCTGGTGCTGCTCTCATCATGGATGGTACTACATAGTATTTGTTTCTGCAAGTGGTTAGTTATTCGTTTGCTTTTGATGGTTGATACTTCTACTTTTGTTCAAAATAAATGGTGAACGCATGGTATAAGGGGAAGCTTATTGTTCTAAGCGTTACATCATTTACATGGTACTTGTTTCATAGTTGTCTACGTTTTACTACTTCCTTGTTGATGTGACAAAAAGGGGAAGAAGTAGTAAATTAAGGGGAAGATGGCAACTTGAAGGACTAGTGTCATGAAAGAAAGCAATTTGTTTTGTCATATCAACTAGGGGAAGATTGTTGGGTCAAATATTGATTTGATGTGACAAAATAAACAAAATAAGAAGACAAGGACTAAAATGTACAAGAAGCGATTCTACAAGCTGGTGGAGTCTTTTTATTATTATGTTAGCTTTCTTTGTAAGCTATTTTTTCTATTATATAAAGAAAACATACGTGGGTTTATATTATTCGTTCACAATGTAACCTACAACAAGCTTTGATCTCTAGGCATGCGATTCAATGTATACATGCCTAGAGTTGTTTGTGTTAATCTTTAATACAAGCACTTTGGGAAAATTCGTGTCTTTGTTCTTATAACACCTTGTTATGATCATTGTTCTATTCCGCTATGTTTATCATATGAATGATGATCAATCCTAGATATAATGGTTCTTAACCATTGAGTCTAATGAAAAACGTATACTTGTTGATCCCAAACTTAGATCGATTTAGCTTGTGTAAACGAGATTAAATCAAGTTAAACACGTAGAGAAACTTTGTTGTATATGTAAAAATTCAAGTATTATGCGGAATTAATACTTAAACAAGAACACACAAACAAGATAAACCAAACTTTCACTTTGATTGATAAATCGAACTTGCGTACAATGAAAGTGTTAAAACGTATGAAAACTTATATTTAACAAAACCTAAAGGCCTCCTTTTATAGACTAAGGAACCTTGTACAAGAGTCTACGTATCAGCTATTCTTGGTAAAGATAAACATAAGAAATACATTGTCGAACCTATCTTTACTAGAAACATACTAGAAACATAATACGCGTAGACTAAGTCTTCTATCAGTGCTTGACTTCTTCGTATCAATGCTTGACTTCTTCCTGTCAACGCTTGTCTTGTCAACGCTTGATTTCTTCTTAACAACGTCTAGATTGCTCTTGTCAGCGTCCAAGTGTATTGGCTACATTTTATTCCCAACAATCCCCCCCTAAACTTGATATCTACTCTAGTAATCAAGTTTTTGAATAAAAACTAAGAACTAGGAGGATTCTTACAAATTGCATTATATTGGAAATAAATATATCTAATTAAATCTTTGGCCACATCACTTGAGTAGTCAATTTCCAGCTGTGTTGTCATCATTTTCTCCAAAACTTCTTTGGACATAGGATACTTAGCATCCACAAGAAGATACTCTGAAAACTTTGTAGAACTCAAATGATACACACCAGCTGCTGAATATAGACACCATTGAAGTCCATTGATATCCTCATCAAGATCCTTCCAAACAGGATCTTCTTCATCTGGTGCACACATCCTTCTGAATGTTGACCAAATCTTTATTCCATTGACTGAAGTAGGTGCTTCAGTCTCATACTTGGCCTGCAGTAACCTCCAAAGGTCTGCCAAGTCTTCCCTATCCAAGCTTGCAAACAAAGACATAAGAGTAGTAAAAGTATGTACCTCTTTCCCATATCTGCCAATCATCCAAAACCCACTTGCATCTTCTTCATAACTAACTATTGGGTTTCTGGAATCATGAGGTAATACTTCCACCATATGTGAAACTTCCAAGGATGATAGCTTAATGCTTCTTCTAATAATAGCTTCACTAGGATTCAATCTATTCATATTTTCTGGGAAATCAAGTGGAACTCCCTTCTTCTTAGGTCTTGGTACAATCATAGCCTGTTGAATCTGCATCTCTTCTGCAAGCTCTTCCTTTCTTTCATCTGAAAGAAGTCTGATAGTGTTCATCTCTTGCACTCTTGCCCAAATAGGATAATCTTTATACTCTAATTCATCAAAGGACAATCCCTGTAACTTCTGAAAAGTCCAACCTCCTTGATGACATCTAAGCAACATATAATAAAGCTCCCTTCTTTCTCTCTTAGATTGTGAGAAAACTTTGCTGGCCTTATACTTTAGGATTACCTGACAATCCCTTTGAATCCTGAGAAGAATCTCCAATCCCCAAATCTGATCTGATAAAGACATATCTGGATGCTCCATGATCTTCTTCTCCCAAGCAAAGTACATCTGGGCAACTTCTGGCATATCATAATCCACCTTCATTTTTAACTCTGCAAGTTTCTCTCTTGCCAACACATCACCATATTCAAGACTTTCTAGTTCTTCAATAATCATAACACTTGAATCTGTGCTCTCATCATTACTTCCTTCTTGTTCCTCAGAAGTAACCACAAATGGTGACTCAACAACCTTCTTCTTTTCTTGTTCCATAAGTTGTGCATCCAACATTGAATCAAATTTTACTTAGGCTGCATCCTTGGGAACCTCTGTTTCTACCATAATTCCTTTAGCCCTATCTAATGTATCAATGATGGGTAAAGATGATGATGGTACCTGTGAAGACACTTCCTTGATGATAGCTGATGACTGGAATACATCAACCATATCCGCAGGTCTATCAACGTCCAAAACCTGTGTGTCAACGCCCAACTTACTCTTATCAGCGTTTGGTTTGTCAGCGTCAAAAATCTGCTTGTCAACGCTCACCTTACTCTTGTCAGCGCTTCTTGTGAACTGGTCCATCATTTCTGTAAAGGACAAATTCAAATTTGTAGGAGTAACCTAAGAGACATCAAAACCTGGTTGCTTCTTCAAATCTATAAGAGCTTCAGCCACACCCAAAGATTCTCCATCATGTGAGCCTTTGTCACTCACATGTATCTGCTCATCCTTCCCTTTGGAAGATTCCTCCATACCATGCCTATTGTTAGCACCCTCCAAAAGAACAATCCTCTCCCTCAATTGCTTGAGTTCAAGGCCTTGTGTAGAGACAGTATGTACCAAGTCTGCATTTTGCTTTTGCAAGCTAATGCAGACAGCCATCAATTCTAACATTGTATATGGTTCCAATCTGCCCTCCTCTAGAATGGGGATTTGACCTCCCAAAATAGAGTCATGGGACATGGATGAGGTCTTAATGATGTTAGGACTGGCTTGGCCTACATCTAAGCGAGTACCAATAGTCCTAGCCTCACCCATATCACCAACCACACTTGTGGTGGTGGTTCTCTCTGCAACATGGCTAGGACCACCAGAGGAGAACACTCCAATGGTCCTTTGGCGTTTTTCCATCCTAAAGTCTGGGGGTGAAGAAGATGATGTGGATTGGGTAGTAGTTTGAAGGTTAAGGGGTGTTTGGGTCTGTTGTAGAAAGGTGTCAACGTTTGGATTTGAAGTATCAACGCCAACATTTAACGTGTCAGCGTTGAAGGGATCTTGGTCAAGTTCCATATGTTGAGGTGAAGGTGATGGTTCTGGTAATGGTTGTGGGTCAGGTTGAGGTTGTGTTGTTGCAATAACAGCAAGCATGGCTTGGGTAAGGGGTAAGTCTCTGTGAGGGGGTGAATTCATCTTACTAAAAATAGCTTTCTTTTGCACAGGGATGGCATAAAAATCATCATGATCCCTGGTACAATACCTTTGTTCATCGAAAATCATTTGTAAAAATCTTGGGTAAGCCAGAGTCATCTTGCTACCCTTGTTTTTACACATGCCATCAAAAATCAGTTTAGAAAAATTATACTTTTGCCCATTAGCGAAACACACAATGGCACTACCAATAGATCTGTTAATTTCATTATGTGCAGTACATTTGGGACTTAAACATTGAAGGATGACATGTATTAAGTACTTCCAAGCTGGGGGAAATTCTTGTTTATTATATTTGTTTAAAGTACCCTCTGCAGGGAAAGGATACCCCAAAGCTTGAAGTCCCTGTTCTATCTCACTAATGGGTAGAATGGTTATACCATCTGCATCATTAAGATGCAAAGCCTGGCAAACCAAGGCTTCAGTAACCACCCATGGATGCCCATGGACAATAGCAGTAAATGTAGTCACATTATTAAGCGTTGAGGAACTAACAGTGTTCCAAAACTGTTTAATATGAGTGACAGGGATAAGAGGAGCATGAGAAAGTATACCGTAGAGGAGATGCATTCAAATACGCCACCATCTGAGTATATTGAGGAAACAGAGCATCATCAGCCTCCAAATAGGCAACCATGTTATGCTGACTTCTGAATCCCAATACCAAGTCACTCGGTTTAAACTTAGGCTCCATTGATGTAGAAAGTTGTGTGAAAGGTTATGAAAGATGAATATAGGAGAAAAAGTTGTTAGACAAGAATAAGCAAGTACCCTTTTACAAAATAAGGAGCCAAATTTATAGGAGAGGTAGGCACATGTGATTGGTCAAAAATGAGGCAGTTACTTTCAAAATATAATGATGAAAATATTGAAAAGAAAATAACTTATCTTGTTCATTAATTAAAAGTTACCAACTCCCAAAATTACGGCCCCAATTTTCGTCAAAAGTAACAACTGGGTAGGACCCAATGAGGCCAAAAGTAACCCATCAACGCCCAACTGCTATATTCTTGTCAACGTTGGAAAAAGCCATGTCAACGTCTAAATTGGTCCTAACAACGTTTGGAAACAAATCTGTCAATGTCCAAAAATAAAAATAATAAAAATGAAAAAGGACCTTAACAAAGTGATTTATCCTAGTGAAGATAACCTATAAACTGAAAATTACTATAGGGTGGCAAGCACAGTCCAATCATGCACACTTGCTTAAGCAAGATAGACATAACAGTCCTCTAGTGTCCCTTACTAACCAAAGTTCTTAACAGTGAAGTTATCTCATAAAATCCTTTGTAACTTCCCAGGTAAGCCCAATAAAAATCATACCTAAGTCTCCCAACATACCACATCCAATTCTAGGCCAAAAAGTCTTGGCAGCGTGCATAGTTTATCAACTTTGCATGCTACAGTGCCTCATGAGTTAGTAAACTAATTCATACTCACCAGTGGACACAATCTAGAATTGTGATAAGAGTATTATATGAATACCCAAAAAGTCCTAAAAGGTTCCTAAACCTCTCCTTAAACTATGATACATAAGTTGCCATAATAATATGCATGTAATAAAAATTTATGTCAAGATAGGAATATAAATATTCCAACCATCATCCATAAATTGAAACATGCTCCAAAAATGCTCCAAGAATCCATAAGCAACTTTGTATCCAAATGTACAATGCTAACAACGCCTGCATAATTAGATCAAAAACCACAAAACTAACATGTTGCTGACAACGTCAATTTAACACTTGTCAGCGTTAAAATAACCTTTGTCAGCGTTAGACAAATAAAGTAGAAAATCTAATTTTGTATAAAGACCAATAAAAAATGCATATCTTGTATATACTTTTACAATAAGTTCCCAAAAAACATATTAAGTGAGATTGATCATTACAATACTTGTTACCAAGTATTGAAATCTTCCAGCATCAAAAGGTTTAGTTAATAAATCAGACACATTTTCTTCTGTGTCAACCCTATCTGGTTGTATTAAACCTTTTTCAAAACAATCTCTTATAAAATGATGTCTAATTTCTATGTGTTTTGTTTTCGAGTGATGTACAGGATTTTTAATAATGCATAAAGTACTGTTATTGTCTACAAAAATATTGGTATGCATGAAATTATACCCATAATCCAACAGCTGGTTCTGAATCCATAAGACTTGTCCACAACAAGCAGTTGCAGCAACATACTCTGCTTCAGTTGTAGAATTGGCCACCACTGTTTGTTTCTTGCATTGCCAAGATATTAATCTACTCCCAAGAAATTGGCATCCATCAGTTGTGGATTTTCTATCAAACTTGTCACCACCATAATCACTGTCTGAATATGCAATAAGCTCCAATGAAGAATCCTTTGGATACCATAATCCCAAGTCTGGATAACACCTAAGGTACCTAAAAATCCTCTTGACAGCATGAAGATGACACTCTTTGGGAGTCACTTGATGGCGTGCACATGCACACACAGCAAACACAATGTTAGGTCTTGAAGCTGTGAGATACATCAATGAACCAATCATTGACCTATAATGCCTGACATCCACCTCTTTTCCATCTCCAACTTTTTCCCAAGGGTGTTCCCTATCCATAGGTGTGCTAGCCCGTTTCTCATGTGGAGAAAAGCCAAACTTCTTCAAGATTTTTGCTACATATTTATCGTGAGAGATGAAGATACCATCTTCTTTCTGCTTTACTTGTAACCCTAGAAAGAAGTTCATCTCCCCCATTGCACTCATCTTGAACTTGTCTGTCATGAGTTTGGAAAAATCTTCACTCATCTTTGGACAAGAAGAGCCAAAGATGATATCATCCACATAGACCAGTACAAGTAAGAAATCCTTACCAGTCTTCTTTGTAAACAAGGTATGGTCTATGGTGCCCCTTTTAAATCCATTTTCTACCAGATAGGTGTAAAATGTGCCATACCATGCTCTTGGGGCTTGATGAAGTCCATACATAGCTTTTTTTCACTCTATACACCTTGTCTGGATGTTCTGAATCTTCAAAACCAGGAGGCTGCATTACATAAACCTCCTCTGCAATTGTGCCATAAAGAAAAGCACTCTTCACATCCATTTGATAGGCTGTAAATCCCATGTAGGAAGCATAGGCTAGAAAAATCCTTATAGCCTCAATCCTTGCAACAGGTGCAAAGACCTCCTCATAGTCTATCCCTTCTTCTTGTGTATATCCTTGTGCCACTAAATGTGCCTTGTTTCTGACCACAATGCCTCTCTCATCCTTTTTGTTTCTAAGAACCCATCTTGTCCCAATAGGTCTGACATGTCTGGGACAATCAACCAACTCCCAAACATCCTGAATAGAAAATTGTGAAGCTCATCCTGCATTGCTTCCACCCAACTTGGTTCTTTGAGAGCATCAAAAATCTTCTTGGGTTCCTGTTGTGACAGAAAACAGGCACACAAACATGCTTGAACAAGAGGGGTATCAACCTTGTTGTGAATATTGGCAATAAATCCTCCATGATTCTGATGAGACCTTCTAGTTTGCACAGGAGTCATCACATCACCAATAATTAGAGAAGGAGGATGATTTTTGATTGTAGAAGTAAGCACTCCTCCTTCAATAATTGTGTTGTCCTCAATCTCATCTTCCAAGTTACCAATATCCTCTTCAGACTCTCTTCCATCATCATCTGAATGAACCCCTCCATGAATGTTTGAAGGTTCACCTTGTTCAAAATTATTAGAAGAGAAAAATGGTCAAAAGATATGTCAACGCCTAAACCAAGGCTGTCAACGTTTGAGCCATCAACGCCTGAATTTGTCTTGTCAGCGCCAGAATTCCCTTTGTCAGCGCCTGAAGGATCATGCATGTTTTCAACTGGTGATACTTGTGGACCACCTTTTTCTTTTCCAGCAGCAACAGCAAATGCATCTGTCCATATAGGAATGGTAACATACTCAAGTATGGGAGATGTTTTATGTGCTTGTGATCCAACCTCTTTATTAACCTGTGTACCTGAAATTTCAACAACTGGTTCTTCCACAACATTTGAAGTTACCTTCACAATGTCTGGATAGTAACAGGCATATAATTCAATGTTCTAGATAGAGGTTCCAAGTCAAATAACCAATTTGGACCACTCTCAGGATCACTAGGTTTACTCTCTAAAAACCTAACATGTACCTTTTCAAGTATACGTTTTTCTTTCTTAAGGTAAACTCTATATCCTTGTTAGTTTTTCCTTTATAGTTTTTCCTTTATGATTTACCTTAGCAAGGACGGTGTGAAATCAAAGGGTTTAAAATTCTATAAAATCTTTATGTAGTATACAAGATAAATAATCTACGTATGGATTAAATCATGCATCTAGGAGCTAAATCTAGAATTTAATTACAATATGATTTTGTTTAAATTTAGATGGTTTTGAGTATACTTGACATTAAGTGGGAGCACTATATGTTTTTCTTTTAAATTCATATGTTGTATAACATATTGAAGACATCATTCTATTTAACCTAGATGATAATCCTTAAGATTGGAATGAAACTTCATTTGAGAATTTATGGAATAAAACAAATGACTTTGGAATAAATGTTTATTTAAATAAGCATATGCGGTAATTAAGTCCAACACAATACAATACATCATTGAAGCAAGTCTTGAATGACATATTTCACTAGACATAATTTATTACATGAATGGAAATCTAATGTTTTTAACTAAGGATTCATTATGAATATATTATATTATGAATATATTATATTATGTATATGACTTGTTGTCACTTTTGTACATGAGCAAAGTAAGATGATAACAACAATATCTGATTGAGAGTATTTAGATTATTGTTAATACAAATGTTTACGAATTATAAAGCATAGTGGTGTATGTGTACACTGATGCTAGAGGATAATCAATTCTAGTAAAGTGAGATTTTATTATTTATAATAAATCTGCTAACTAGATATGTTCAATCAATGAGCATTGTTGCATTACACATTAAGGGATAAGAATACTTTACATTTTAAGAAACTGTAAAGATGACTGTCAGAATATCGTTGATTTTAAATACCTTATACAAGGTTTGACGATATCCCCTACTATGATACTTGCAATAATATGAGCATGTAAGATAAGACACTCATCTTGTTTTTCAAATCTTTCACAATTGTGAAATTTGAAACAAGTATTTGGAAACTTTACTTAGATAACTATTTAGCTTTCTTATTAAGAATAGTTGAGAATGTTGGAAACATTTGACTTCAACTTGCTAAATTAGTTTCATGCATATCTATTTTTGTAAAACCCGCATGCTTTTACCATGAATAGTACCCTTAAGATCGTACGTACTAGATTAAAACTTTCCTAATATAGCATGATTACGATTACGTGTTAGGATTTTACGTATTACGTACGTGTTAGAACACGATAAGTATTTACTACGCACGAGCACGTAATAATTATTTGACAATAATTAATCACGAACATGCGATCATGAAATCATGAACGTAATTAAAACACGAACTATTATTAATTACGTATATATATTTATTACGAGCGTAATTAAATATATTAGATCAGGATATTTACGTAACGAGAACACTTAAACCGCGAACACAAATAATCACAAATGTATAACTTAACATCGAGACACGGAAAAAGGTACGGGTACCCCAAGTGGGGCCCCCTACCCGCGGCTACAAGGACAAATGGGCCAAGCCCATTTGTAAATTTTACTAAAGGGGGTTAATAATTTTTACACTACTCATTTTGTTCATTCACAGAAGATTTTAGAAAAACCTAAAACCCGCCTTCCTTGTTCTTTTTGTGCCGCCACCCTACAAACACCACAAGGAGGTGGTTTGTGATCTTGGATCTTGGAATTTTAGTTGGTAATCGTGTTTGTTCTTCATCCTTTTGATCCACGAATTCGGTAAATCATTTTTAAACCTTTTCTTTTTGATTTGATCTTTTATAAATCAAGAACATGTTATGTTTTTTTACAAAAAACCTAATAAATAAACATGGATCTAACATGATTTGGGGTTTAATAAAATCAAAAGTATGTTTTTAAGGGGTGTTTGTTTTGGCCGCAGGCTGCACCGAACCCGAAGTGGGTTTCGGTTTGGCCATCCGACCACCACCAAGACCATATGGTCTCGGTTGGTATGTGTGGGTCCCACGGCAGCATCAACGCACGGGGTACCCCGAGTTGGTTCGGGGTACGGTGTCGATTTCATGTCCGGTTCAAGGTTTTGATTCTAGATCCGGTTCATGGTGTATGTTTAGTTTTTATGTTATATGATCTTATGTTAAAAATTAAATTAATAAAATGATATGATTAATTTAATAACATGACTTAGGTTATTTAATTATTAATAATCATGAAATTAATTAACCTAAGTATTTTATATTTTAGACTTATAATTAATTAATTATTTAAAAACCATGATTATAATTAATTAATTAACATGACTTAGGTTATATTATTAATATATAATAATACATGTTTTAACCTAAGTATTTAACTTATTTAATTAAAAACATGTTATACTTTAATTAAATATTCTAACCTATAGTTTAATTTAATTACATGAGATAATTATTAAACTATACATTATATTATATGACTTAGAAAATAATCATGAAAACACTTAGGCTTATATACTTAGCTTATTTAACCAGCTTATTTCTAATTATGGAAACTTTCTATTTCTAGAAACTTAATTAAATAAGGCAGCTAATTTATTTATGGAAACCTTCTATTTTTAGAAACTTATTTATTTCAGGCAGCTAATCTATTTATGGAAACTTATTTAATTAAGGCAGCCAATCTATTTATGGAAACTTTCTATTTTTAGAAACTTATCTATTTTAAGCAGTAAATCTATTTTTAGAAACTTTCTATTTTTGGAAACTTTCTATTTTTGGAAACTTTCTATTTTTAAAAACTTTCTATTTTTGGTAACTTTCTATTTTTGGAAACTTTCTATTTTTGGAAACTTTCTATTTTTGGAAACTTTCTATTTTAGGAAACCTGCTATTTTTGGAAAGTTACTTATTATTACACAGTAAGTATAATAACACGTGAAATACCAGAAATACTTAATCAGATTAAACAGAATATAAGATAAACACGGTTTAAGGCTTAAAAACAGTAAAACATGGTAAGAACACATAAAATAAGCTAAGACATGACATAAAACCAGCTACGTATGTAGTAAGCAGATACTTATTCATGTATTTATTTATGTAGCACTAGTGATTCGGAAGTAGGATTCCTCTCAATTCATCTTCTTCGTTCACTGGACATAAGGTACGGATTCCCGTCCTTTCAGTATGGACATTCTTTCCTTATTAGAATTCCCCGTATGCAGCCAACTGTTTTCCCGTAGTATAAGTTACGTGTTTGATTGCTTATGTTTAATTAAGATTACCTATAGCCATGTACATGCATGACCAGTTTCACCTAGTTATGGAGGTACCATAACCATAACATTAGAGGCACTGATGTTATGACTTCACCACGGCGGAGTGATTGCTCGTGGCGTCCCTTCAGCTTTTGGCCATTTATATTATATTTATCATGTGGGGCGTATGGGTGCATCCTAGTTACATGTTTTCAGTCAGGATTTCATGGTGAATGTGGTGTGTGCCTTGCATCCTTCACAAGGAGCTGATCCCTCCTACCCAAAACCCAGTATATTAAATTAGAGGCAGCCCCTCTAATTTGCATGATGAGGTCGCCCCTCCAAGTATTCATGCACGGTGGATTTTCATGACCTATATTGGCTAATGGTAAAATATGTAAACAGTTTTTACAAGATAAACATAAGGCTTTTCAAACTATAAAACCAGTTTTATCAAGACTTAACCAGGTTACTCGGGACTTAGTTTTCTTCCGCTGTTATATGTTATATGCTTATCCTATTCATGCTTTATTGTACATCTGTGCACTGAGCGTATTTGCTCAGCCGTTTTCCTTTTCTTTGTTCCCAAAACGGCAGGTACTCAGGGACGCTCGTAGACACTAAGAGTACGTGCATATAGACTGGAAGCTGTCTAGCCTTCTTTACTTTATGCATTTCCTTTCTTATGATACATTTGCTATGGACATTGTTTAGTCCTTTCCTTTACTATACTATGTTTGTGTGTGATGAGCTTTACTTTTGGACTACCGATGTTTGATTCCGGTATTTTCCTTTATGGTCAAGTAATGTTTAGACATTTTTCCTTGTATGTTTTGCTGACACGCCATAATTGCATGTGACATTTCCATTATCAAAATGGGGTGTTACAATTATGGTATCAGAGCCAAGGCTTCGACCTGTAGGCTCTCAAATATGATCTGTGATTAGTGGGTAGTCACTACGGTCTTCCTAGAACTGACAGTTGTTTTCATGCATTCATCATTTTTAAGCATACATATACATGTCATTGTCACAGATTTTTGACTAAGTAATGGTTGGTACAGGACTAGCCCTATTTAGTCGCATGTGTTTTATCGAAACTTTTAGATTTGGGACCGACCCATAGGCGTCCCCTCGCTATGTCTTTTGTTTTGGGTGAACTGACCAGAGGCGTTCACTCTCGAGCATACAAAAGTTTTCATAAAACTGCATCATGCATTCATACACAAAATTTTCTTGCATAAAATTTTTCTCGTGAAATTTTAGTATAAAGAAATTTTTTTTCATGTATATATATATATTATGTTTTGATTTGTTTAGTCATATGTTTTAGGTTATACTGTCAGATGGTTCTCACACGCGAACAGGAGCAGCTCAATGCTGCAATTCAGGCTGCCATGCAAGCTTTGCTTCCTCAACTGAGGAATGACATCAGGGCTGAATTTCAAGCTGCCAACAATCAGCAGCATAATCAGGCACCTCCTCCTCCTCCTCCAGTGACATTAGCAGTATGGCTGGAGAGATTCAACAAGCTCCGCCCTCGAGCTTTTGAGAAGACAGATAGCCCCAGCGATGCTGAAAGCTGGTTGGCTCATATCGAGAAGATTTTCAATGCTATGGGCTGTGACCCCGCATACAAGGCGAGGTTGGCATGCTATCGGTTCGAAGGCGATGTACTCAATTGGTGGTTAGCATTGATGTAGTCTGAAGGTGGTGACGAGTGGGTTGCTGGTTTGACTTGGGCTCAGTTCAAGGATATGGTGATGGAGCAGTTCTTTCCCAATGCTGAGCAGGACAAGCTCAAGAGAGAGTACCATGGGATCCGACAGAGAGCTGGGGAGAATAGCAACGAGTTTATGCAGCGCTTTCTTCGCTTAGCTGGTTTCCTTGGTGCGGCGACAGGTACTCCTGAAGAGCAGGCACATCACTTTAGATGGGCTCTTCGCACATCGGTCGCAAACAATCTGGTGTGTGCTACGTTCATCATTGTAGCACAAGTGGCCGATGCAGCACGAAAACTGGAGATGCTGCAGGAGAGAGATGAGTTCGGGGAAGCTGAAAGACCCGACAAGAGGTAAACATTCGTATTCAAGCGATGATCAATCCGTATACTTTCCATATATGTCAATTATTCATCTTTTAAATGTATCTTTCAGGCAGAAAACTGGGGACCGGTCTCAGCCGGCTACTCAGCAGCAGCCTCATCAGCCCAAGGGAAACGGTCAGACTAACGACCGTTCTGCTACGGATAGGCGTGGTGGTAATGATAATTACCGTAACAACGCTGGGCACTCCAACAGCAGCAGGTCCTAATACTTACGCATTTCCTTATGTTTTCATGTTATAACTCATATTCTGACACTTTAGCAAACTTCTACCAGGAACCATGGAAACGGTAGGGACCAGAACCACAGAGGTTCGCAGCCTAGCCGTCCAGCTATCACTGGTATTCCATCTTACGATTATCCGCTTTGTCCTTTGTACCCAATTACCATGTCTTATGTAAAATGTTTCATCAGGTTCCCAACCAGCCAGAGCACCTGCTGGAGGATACACTCATCCTCTTTGCTCTACTTGCCACCGTAGGCACCCAGGACCATGTCGCCGTAATACTGATGCGTGCTTCAAGTGTGGTCTTCCTGGCCATATTATGAAGGATTGCCGTAAGGGCGAGATGGAGGGTACATCGGGACATGCTGATACCAAGCCGCCTCCTACTACCGGGCGTGTCTACACGACATCTCGAGACCAGGCCAACAAGTCTATAGGTACCATCACTGGAATCTTGTATATGTATGGTCAAGCTGCATGTGTTCTTTTCGATACGGGTGCTACTCACTCGGTTATTTCTACTGCTTATGCTAAGAACATTAGGATGCTCCCCATGCCACTAGAAAATAGGCTTACTATTTCCACGCCTTTGAGGGACTCTGTATTAATCACCCATGTATACAAGAGTCTTCCCCTAGAATTTGACGATAAGGTTCGACCTGTCGACGCACTTCCGCTGGACATGAATGACTTCGACATGATTTTGGGCATGGATTGGCTATCCAAGCATCATGCTACCATAGACTGCCATTCATATCGAGTTATCTTCGGTGATGTTAATGCACCAGAGTACATTCATAATGGGTTCATACCCGGAAGGTCTGTACAAATCATATCTACCCTGCAAGCGCGTGCACTATTGTCACATGGCTGCGAGGGTTATCTAGCTACGGTTCACGACATGGATGCTGAATCTCCATCAATTTAGGATCAACCTATAGTGTCGGAATTCCAAGATGCTTTTCCAGCAGAACTTCCGGGCATACCACCTGCACGAGAAGTGGAATTTAGTATTGAGATTATTCCAGGAGCTGAACCAATCTCCAAAGCTCCTTATCGCATGGCTCCCATAGAGATGAAGGAGCTAAAGGATCAACTGCAAGAACTTCTTGAACGAGGTTTCATTCGACCGAGCGCATCTCCATAGGGCGCACCGGTCTTGTTTGTTAAGAAGAAGGACGGCAGTATGCGTCTTTGCATAGACTATCGCGAGCTCAACAAGATTACCATTCGGAATATATATCCACTGCCACGCATTGACGATTTGTTTGACCAACTCCAAGGGGCCAAACACTTCTCCAAGATTGATCTTAGGTCAGGCTATCATCATCAATGGGTCAAGGAGCAGGACATCGCTAAGACTGCTTTTCGTACCCGTTATGGCCACTACGAGTTTGTAGTTATGCCATTTGGCCCGACAAATGCTCCAGCAGTGTTCATGGATTTGATGAACAGAATCTTCCATGAATTTTTGGACAAGTTCGTCATTGTCTTCATCGATGACATTCTGATTTTTTCAAAGTCCAAGGAGGAACACGAAGACCATCTTCGTACAGTACTACAGATTCTTCGCCAGAAGCAGTTGTATGCTAAATTCTCCAAGTGCGAGTTCTGGTTAGACAAGGTGGCATTCTTAGGTCACATTGTATCAGCAGAAGGAATCACTATGGATCCAGCAAAGGTTGAGGCCATTACTAAGTGGCCAAGGCCGACATCAGAGACGGAAGTCCGTAGTTTCTTAGGCTTAGCTGGCTATTACCGTAGGTTCGTGGAGAACTTTTCCCGCCTAGCACTACCATTGACCAAACTGATGCGGAAAGGGGAGAAATTCATCTGGATTGAAGATCGAGAGAAGAGCTTTGAAGACTTAAAGCAGAAGCTAGTATCTGCACCTATTCTTACTCTACCATCTGGTACGGGTGGATTTCAAATCTACAGCGATGCATCGGGGAAGGGACTTGGCTGTGTTCTCATGCAACATGGTAAAGTGATCGCGTACGCTTCACGGCAGCTTAAGCCTTATGAAGAAAATTACCCCACGTACGATCTGGAACTTGATGCAGTCGTGTTTGCATTGAAGATATGGAGGCACTACTTATATGGAGAATCATGTGACATTTTCACGGAGCACAAGAGCTTGAAGTATATCTTCACTCAACGTGAATTGAACATGAGGTAGAGGAGATGGTTAGAGCTGTTGAAAGATTATGACGTTAATCTACAGTATCATCCCGGAAAGGCAAATGTAGTAGCAGATGCTCTTAGCAGGAAGTCCGGAATGATCAACGGCATTAAAATCAAAGAGGAAATCATCAGAGACTTGGAGCGACTAGACATCGAGATCATGGTACGTGGACAGCACGATTACTGGGTTAATCTTAGAGTAGAACCCGAGTTACTATCTAAGATCAAGGAAGCTCAGAAGGATGACGGAGAAATCTAGGCGATAGTACAGAATTTGGAGAAGCAGACAGAATTCAGAGTAGATGCAGATGGTATCGTATGGCAGGGCACGAGACTTTGTGTTCCTAATGACCAAGAACTCCGGGAAGCTTTGTTAGCTGAAGCTCATAGCTCCCCATTCTCTATACATCCTGGTTCGACTAAGATGTACCATGACATCAAGCAGTACTTTTGGTGGAGTGGTATGAAACAGGATGTGGCCACTTACGTCTCCAAATGTCTTACCTGCCAGCAGGTTAAGATCGAGCATCAGCGATCTGGCGGTCTCCTTCAACCGTTAGATATCCCAGAGTGGAAGTGGGACAAAATCACCATGGATTTTGTTACTGGTCTTCCGCCTACCAAGAGGAAGCACGATGCATTTTGGGTTATCGTTGATCGACTTACCAAATCAGCTCATTTCTTACCGATCCGCAAGGAAGATTCGGTAAGTAAACTCGCAGATACGTACAGAAGAGAGATCATGAGACTCCACGGTGCACCATCCAGCATCGTCTCAGACTGAGATCCTCGATTCACTTCGCGCTTTTGGAAAAGTCTACAGAAAGCTTGGGGTACACAACTTAAGCTTAGCACGGCTTTTCATCCTCAAACGGACGGACAGTCGGAGCGAACCATTCAGACATTGGAAGATATGTTGAGGTCATGTGCGTTGGAATGGACGGGTGATTGGGACGATTACATTTGTTTGGTGGAGTTTGCATACAACAACAGTTGGCACGCAAGTATCAAGTGTGCTCCATTTGAGATGTTGTATGGCAGAAAGTGTCGCGCCCCAATCTGCTGGGATCAGGTTGGCGAGCGAACACTTGAAGGACCGGAAATCATAGAGATGACCAATGAGAAGATCGCAGTAGCTAAGCAGAAAATTCAGGAGGCACGGTCACGTTAGAAGAGTTACGCCGATAAGCATCGTAGGGATATACACTTTAACGTAGGAGATCACGTCTTCCTTAAGGTTTTGCCGGCACGTGGTGTTAGACGCTTCGGGATTAAAGGGAAACTCAGTCCTCGTTTCATCGGACCGTTTGATATCATTGAACGAGTCGGTGAAGTATCTTACCGATTGGCGTTACCTCCGCAGCTTTCGCATGTGCACAATGTGTTTCATGTGTCCTTACTCAGAGGGTACCAGTATCATCCCCTCCACATGGTTCAGTATCTACTGGAACAGATACGTGAAGATCTCACTTTTATAGAAGAACCCGAACGAGTTCTTGACAGACAAGAACGAGTCATGAGAAAGAAGAAGATTCCATTCGTCAAAATTCTATGGAGGGATCATACCGAGCGGAAGCCACTTGGGAAACAGAGGAGTCTATCCGGGCTTCTTACCCTCATTTCATATTTTGAATTCGGGTATGTTCTTATTTTCCAGTTTACTTTATCTATAATTCGGGGACGAATTATTCTTTTTAGGGGGGAAGAGTTGTAAAACCCGCATGCTTTTACCATGAATAGTACCCTTCAGATCGTACGTACTAGATTAAAACTTTCCTAATATAGCATGATTACGATTACGTGTTAGGATTTTACGTATTACGTACGTGTTAGAATACGATAAGTATTTACTACGCACGAGGACGTAATAATTATTTGACAATAATTAATCACGAACATGCGATCATGAAATCATGAACGTAATTAAAACACGAACTATTATTAATTACGTATATATATTTATTACGAGCGTAATTAAATATATTAGATCACGATATTTACGTAACGAGAACACTTAAAACGCAAACATAAATAATCACGAACGTATAACTTAACATCGAGACACGGAAAAAGGTACGTGTACCCCAAGTGGGGCCCCCTACCCGCGGCTACAAGGACAAATGGGCCAAGCCCATTTGTAAATTTTACTAAAGGGGGTTAATAATTTTTACACTACTCATTTTGTTCATTCACAGAAGATTTTAGAAAAACCTAAAACCCGCCTTCCTTGTTCTTTTTGTGCCGCCACCCTACAAACACCACAAGGAGGTGGTTTGTGATCTTGGATCTTGGAATTTTAGTTGGTGATCGTGTTTGTTCTTCATCCTTTTGATCCACGAATTCGGTAAATCCTTTTTAAACCTTTTCTTTTTGATTTGATCTTTTATAAATCAAGAACATGTTATGTTTTTTTACAAAAAATCTAATAAATAAACATGGATCTAACATGATTTGGGGTTTAATAAAATCAAAAGTATGTTTTTAAGGGGTGTTTGTTTTGGCCGCAGGCTGCACCGAACCCGAAGGGGGTTTCGGTTTGGCCATCCGACCACCACCAAGACCATATGGTCTCGGTTGGTGTGTGTGTGTCCCACGGCAGCATCAAGGCACGGGGTACCCCGAGTTGGTTCGGGGTACGATGTCGATCTCATGTCCGGTTCAAGGTTTTGATTCTAGATCCGGTTCATGGTGTATGTTTAGTTTTTATGTTCTATGATCTTATGTTAAAAATTAAATTAATAAAATGATATGATTAATTTAATAACATGACTTAGGTTATTTAACTATTAATAATCATGAAATTAATTAACCTAAGTATTTTATATTTTAGACTTATAATTAATTAATTATTTAAAAACCATGATTATAATTAATTAATTAACATGACTTAGGTTATATTATTAATATATAATAATACATGTTTTAACCTAAGTATTTAACTTATTTAATTAAAAACATGTTATACTTTAATTAAATATTCTAACCTATAGTTTAATTTAATTACATGAGATAATTATTAAACTATACATTATATTATATGACTTAGAAAATAATCATGAAAACACTTAGGCTTAAATACTTAGCTTATTTAACCAGCTTATTTCTAATTATGGAAACTTTCTATTTCTAGAAACTTAATTAAATATTGCAGCTAATCTATTTATGGAAACCTTCTATTTTTAGAAACTTATTTATTTCAGGCAGCTAATCTATTTATGGAAACTTATTTAATTAAGGCAGCCAATCTATTTATGGAAACTTTCTATTTTTAGAAACTTATCTATTTTAAGCAGTAAATCTATTTTTGGAAACTTTCTATTTTTGGAAACTTTCTATTTTTGGAAACTTTCTACTTTTGGAAACTTTCTATTTTTGGTAACTTTCAATTTTTGGAAACTTTCTATTTTTGGAAACTTTCTATTTTTGGAAACTTTCTATTTTTGGAAACTTTCTATTTTAGGAAACCTGCTATTTTTGGAAAGTTACTTATTATTACACAGTAAGTATAATAACACGTGAAATACCAGAAATACTTAATCAGATTAAACAGAATATAAGATAAACACGGTTTAAGGCTTAAAAATAGTAAAACATGGTAAGAACACATAAAATAAGCTAAGACATGACATAAAACCAGCTACGTATGTAGTAAGAAGATACTTATTCATGTATGTATTTATGTAGCACTAGTGATTCGGAAGTAGGATTCCTCTCAGTTCCTCTTCTTCGTTCACTGGACATAAGGTACGGATTCCGTCCTTTCAGTATGGACATTCTTTCCTTATTAGGATTCTCCGTATGCAGCCAACTGTTTTCCCGTAGTATAAGTTACGTGTTTGATTGCTTATGTTTAATTAAGATTACCTATAGCCATATACATGCATGACCAGTTTCACCTAGTTATGGAGGTACCATAACCATAACATTAGAGGCACTGATGTTATGACTTCACCACGGCGGAGTGATTGCTCGTGGCGTCCCTTCAGCTTTTGGCCATTTATATTATATTTATCATGTGGGGCGTATGGGTGCATCCTAGTTACATGTTTTCAGTCAGGATTTCATGGTGAATGTGGTGTGTGCCTTGCATCCTTCACAAGGAACTGATCCCTCCTACCCAAAACCCAGTATATTAAATTAGAGGCAGCCCCTCTAATTTGCATGATGAGGTTACCCCTCCAAGTATTCATGCACGGTGGATTTTCATGACCTATATTGGCTAATGGTAAAATATGTAAACAGTTTTTACAAGATAAACATAAGGCTTTTCAAACTATAAAACCAGTTTTATCAAGACTTAACAAGGTTACTCGGGACTTAGTTTTCTTCCGCTGTTATATGTTATATGCTTATCCTATTCATGCTTTATTGTACATCCGTGCACTGAGCGTATTTGCTCAGCCGTTTTCCTTTTTTATGTTCCCAAAACGGCAGGTACTCAGGGACGCTCGTAGACACTAAGAGTACGTGCATATGGACTGGAATCTGTCTAGCCTTCTTTACTTTATGCATTTCCTTTCTTATGATACATTTGCTATGGACACTGTTTAGTCCTTTCCTTTACTATACTATGTTTGTGTGTGATGAGCTTTACTTTTGGACTACCGATGTTTGATTCCGGTATTTTCCTTTATGGTCAAGTAATGTTTAGACATTTTTCCTTGTATGCTTTGATGACACGCCATAATTGCATGTGACATTTCCATTATCAAAATGGGGTGTTACAATTTTAGTATTTGGATAATTGGGATGGTAAGACAATTATTATTTTCAAATGAATAAAGATAGTTGGTATTTGTTATTCATTCATATAATTATTGTTGTCCTATATTTGTATGTTTAAATCCTTGAATATTTGATTATTCTAAATATGTCCATTGTTGGTTAGCAATATGGGAATATTGTCTACATTAAGACAAATATGAGTGTTGGTTATATTATTTGAATAGATGGACGGTTCCCACCAAACTCATATGTTATTCATAAGGGATGCATATTGGATACCCCGAACTTTCAAATCGTTACTTTTGGATCATTGTCATGAGTAAGATTTTGAAAATGGTGATTAAGTCGTCCTTAGACTTGAGATGCATACAAGTTTGTGCATTAATAAGTGTGTAAACACTTATCCTTTTGCCACAAAAATCAAGGAAAAACAAGACCTAATCATGTGTTTAATATCGTAAAAGTCGGAATTACACGTGGTTTTGTGTTTTTGTGTGAAATAGGTACAAATGATCAAAAGGAAATAAAACACGGGATTTCACGGTCAAATATTGAAGAAAATTCCAAGAAAGAGACTAAGTCAAAGTCAAAGAACCAAAAGTGTACCAAAGATCATGAAAACCGGCAAATTCGACACGAGTTTAAAGGAAAGATCGTCAAAGCCAAAATCAAGCTCAATTTTAGTGGATTTAACTTTTTACGAAGATAATTGGGCTTGTGGGTCCCACATTGGACTATTGGGCCCAAAAAGCCCAATAAGGATGCAAGTTAACTATTTTTTGGCACAAGCCCAATTTATGGCCCAATGTACATATAAATGGGACGAAAGGAGTGACATTTGGGCCCAAGCCCAAAGTTTAACAAACAAACGTGAAGGGTGAAGGAGTATATGGGTTTTCAAGCCCATTAGGTTAATAAACATAACTTTGGACGATTTTGTAGTCAGTCAAAGTGTAAAACCCTTCACCCCACACACGTTTATTAAAACATTTTTACCCACCCACTCACATTCATTGTTTCGATACAAACTATGCAAACTTACCCTTCACTTTTCACTTTTCTCTCTCACAAAACAAAAACACAGCCTCCCATCTTCCTAAATAACCCTAAAAAGTTACTATTCCCCAAACCCTAATCTAAAATTACACCAAGATAATTGGGGCTTCTTGTGGATTCGTGTGATTCACACGAAGGGGAATTAAATCCCCCAAGTTTTTCGGAGAAGCATGATGTGGTCCTCATCTACGTAGCTTAAATCCCCTTTTCTGATTGGCTTAAACACGTCTCCACCACCAATCCTCCAATAAATGATTCCACCTATGCATCAAACTAGCACAAGAAACATAACCCATCCACGGTGGCAATCCGTGTGATGGGTAATGTGTTTTCAGCCATTGGATCGAAGAATTGAAGAAAGAGAATAAGAAAAGATGCGTTTAACGGCCAAGATTGAAGATTGCTCCACAAATCTTCTTGAAGAAGCCATGGGGGTTGGCTATAAATACCCCCATATTTCTATAATGTTGAGTGCCAATTTTTATTTTTAATTTTATTATGCTAAATTAGTTTTTAGATTAATTGTATTTCCTTTCAAAGTATTGTAATCATCGTTTTAATATTAATGAAAAGTTATTTAAGTTTCAATTAATTTGTGTCTCATTTTTTTCTGTTGAAGTTATTTGATTATTGCAATTTAATCTTGGAATTATTTAGTCATAATAATAATAAATATTATTTAATCAAATTAATTAATAGTTTGATTTAGATAATAAATAAATTTTGGTTAATTAATTTTCCCCCACTAGGAAGATTTTATCAAATAATGTTCGAAGAGAGTTGATATTAGTGTTGATGATTTCGGAGGTTTGTTTGGTTTGAAAGATGGTGTCGGTTTCGGTTTAGATTAAAAGGGGGTTCAGCGCCTTCCTTCTTCTCAACGGTTTTCGTCATCAGGTTCTCGATCTCTTTTTATTTTACAAGTTTTAGTACATTAGTTATAATTTGGTAATTGTTTAATGTTTAGTTGGTTTCACTGTTTGAAATGATTTGATATTTAGATCTGCTTGTTATTATTTATACTGATATTTTAGATAATAGTTTTAATCTGCTTTATTTTTTAGTAGATATAGTCTGTTGGTTTTGGTGTTTAAGTTTGTTTGGTAATCTGTTAGTGGTTGATTTGTCCGAATATTTGTCTGCTGAAGCTTTGTTTAGCTTATTGGATTTTGGTTTTCATTTAGATTTGCTTAAGTCTATTAGAATTTGGTTTTCGATTGCTGATTATTTAGTTTTTCTGCTTATTCAATTTATTTGAGTCACTTTTGCTTATTATTGTTTTAAGTTTAGAATTGTTTCTTTGCTGATTTGGTAGTCCATTTGCTTATTAATTTTTACTGCTTATTTGATTTTGTTTTAAATTTAGACTTGCTTATTTTAAGTTTAAACTCTATTTGCTTATTTTCTGGTTTGCTTATTTGTTTTGCTGATTACTGATATTAGCTGCTTAAAGCCTCAGATCCATTTGGTCTGAGTATTCAAAAATTCCAAAAATATAAAAAAAAATCATTCAAAAAAGGGTCACCTACGGGACTCGAACCCCTGACCTTTTGATTAATAGCCCAACGCTTTAACCATTTATTCTTGTCCTCTATTTGTGTTTTAATACAGGTTTAGTAATTAATATATGATCCTTTTAGGCTGTCAGTTTTATTTCATATTTTAATTACAAGTTTTAAATTTTTAAGATTAATATTTAGTTTATTAAATTATGTTTTTAAAGTTTAAAAAATAAAAACAAACAAAATATTTAATTACTTTTAGAAATCTAAATTGCTTTTAAATTAGTTTTTAAAGTTAGTTTAAATTAATTTAGTTTTATTTAGAAATAGTTTTAAATAGATTTCAATTAAATTAAAAGTTTTAGTTAAAAAAATAAATTAGATTTAAGTTTTATTTTAAAATAGTCATTCAAATTTATTTAAATAGTTTTAAAATAGTTAATTAGTTTTAATCAAGTATTTTTAATTATAGATTTTCCTTTTAATTAGATTAATTAGTTTTTAATTAAATAGGTTTTCTTAAAAGTTTTTTTAAAAATACCAAAAAAAGAGTTTAATTTACCAAGAACAATTAATCCACGTTAAAATTTGATATCAATTCGAGTGAATCGAGGAAACCAACTTAATTGATAAAAAAAACCTACATTAAATTGGCGCCGCTGCCGCTTCGCTCGTTACGATTGACGATTACGTGAGACGATTTGGATTTTGGGATCCGTTCAATTTTGAACGTTACTTTTCTTGCTATAAAATCATAAACAATAGAAAATCAAAAACTTAAGAATACAAAAAAAAAATTAAAAAATCATCAAACGCAAACTCTTTCCTAAGATTTGCACCCAAAAAAATCCAAAAGTAATACTTTTCCTAAAGTATTACACCAAAAAAATATTACGTATTATTGTTATTTTTCTTATTTCGATTTCTTTCGCTTTTTATTGTGAATATATATTTTTCTTAAAAAATACAAAAAGATTTTTATTTTACTATATTATATTACGTAGAACAATTAATTTACCTATTTACAAATAAGACCTTAGCTGGGATTTCATCATCTAACTATTGTATTCGAATCCTAAACAAGAAAAAAGGGCAAAATAGATAAATACTAGTAAGAAGTTTGAACTCGATTTATACAAACTATAAGGTAGGTATAAGGCGACGCGCTATAAAAGGTCGTCTAAGGAAAAAGGTTTTTAAGTGCTTTGTGCCACCTCGTTTACCCGCTTGCTTGTGCGTATATTGAGAGGGACGACCGATTATTGGTTTGCCAACTCAAGTAATATTAAGTATATATTTTTTGTAGCTTTTTAATATTGCACCTCGAGAGGGATAATCCCTTTCCTCTCAAAGTCGACCGAGGTCTCCTACCTTATTCCTTGATTTTAATTGTATGCGCACTCGCGCGCGTATATACATACCGATTGGTGTACCAAATACTTCTAATTCTTCCAAAAAGAAGAAGAAGAAAAACAAAAAGACCGTCAATCAAGCCGATCCCGAGAATCGAGCTTTGAACAACACGATGGCAACGGATAATCGACCAATGATTGAGATTCTACAATCTCACGTTGAAGAAAACGATGACGTGATTGTGGTGCCGGATATTGGAGCGAATAATTTTGAACTTAAAACGGGTTTTATTCAAATGGTTTCCGCTACACCATTTTTAGGCCGTACTAATGATGACCCACACGCTCATATCAAACGTTTCATAAAATTGGCAAACACCGTCAAATACAATGGGGTGCCATAAGAGGCTATTCGTTTAGAACTCTTTCCTTTTTCCCTCGAGGGACAAGCCCGGATTTGGCTTGATAAGGAACCACCCCAAAGTATTACCACATGGATTGATTTAGAGACCGAGTTCATTAACTACTTTTTCCCACCATCACAGACCACCTCTTTAAGGAATGACATCATTACCTTTGAACAACAATATGGGGAAACATTTAGCGAGTCTTGGGATCGTTTTAATGAGCTTTTAAGAAAATGTCCACAACATGGTTTCACTAAAGTGCATCAAATCAATACGTTTTACAATGGTTTAACTCTTAATGACCAAGACTCACTTAATAGTGCCGCGGGGGGTAATATTCTTGTGAAGTCCATGAACGAGGCTTGGTCCATAATTGAAAATACAGCAAAAGTACAAACCCAGAGTGTTAGGGCTACTATGTCAAGTGCTAGTTCTAGTGAGCACGATAAGAGAATTGATAAGCTTACTTCGCTTGTTGAATCAATTGCTCTACAAACCGCTAACAATACCAAAGCCATCAATGGTAAAGTAAATGCCTTAAAAGAGAATTGTGAAACATGTGAGACTTGTGGTGGACAACATTCATATTATAACTGTGACAAGGTTTACAATCAACAACAAGAAGTTTATGCTTATAACAACAATAAAAATGAGCGGGTTTATTTTAAACCAAATGATGATGTTAACCATTTGTCTTATAAGTCTAATAACTATTTGGCTCCCCCGGGTTTTGTAGCTCCACAAAGACCACCCCCACCCGCCCAAAATAGGAACCAAGGTCCTCAACGGGGTAATTTTCAAGGAAATTCTAATACACGGGGTTTTAATCAAAATCAAGGGAATTTTCAAGGGCAAAACCAAGGGTTCAATAATAAAAATCAAGGATTTAACAAACAAGGTTTTCAAAATCAAGGATTTAATCAAGGTTATAAGCAATATCAAAACCAAGGTTTTCCTAATCAAGGTTTTCCCAATCACGGGTATAATCAAATGAACATGCAAAATCCTCAAATGGACTTGGTTCTAAAAAAATTAACCGACCATGAGCGAATTATGAGAGAGATGCAAGAATCGACCGATAAGAAATTTTTGCAAATGATTCAAACCCTTCGTCCCCAAGGTGCCCTCCCTTCGAACACCGTGACCAATCCTAGGGCTAACGTTAATGCCATCACTACTAGGAGCGGTAAGACCACCGTAGAACCTTCTTATTCCCCACCTAACCAAGGACCCGAGATTCCTTCTTCTTCTACCCACACTCCTTCTCCTTCTACTTGTGGCATACCATCCGTTATGCCTTCGTCTACACCTTATGTTCCACCGATACCTAAATCTTATACCACACCTTCGGTTCCCAAACCGGTTCCTTCACCTTCCATTTCTACTCCTCCTCCACCAAAGGATGTGAGTGAGAAATCCACTCCAAAGCCTTCATCTCAACCCAATATACCTTATCCCTCAAGGTTGAGGAAAGAGAAATTGAAGAATAAGGATGATATTCAAGTTTCGAACTTCCTAAAATGTTCAAACAATTGAATTTTAATATCACCTTTTACCGAGGCTCTCTCTCACATGCCTAAGTATGCTAAGATGTTTAAGGACCTTTTAAGTGATAAGGAAAGATTTCTCGATATTTCCAATACCCAATTGAATGAGAATTGTTCCGCGGTTCTTTTGAGAAAATTACCGGTTAAGTTAGGAGATCCCGGTCGATTCCTTATTCCTTGCAATTTTTCGGGTGTTGAGAATTGTATGGCCCTGGCGGATCTCGGAGCGAGTATCAATCTTATGCCATTGTCCGTGTGGAAACAATTATCTTTACCCGAGCTAGTCCCCACTCGTATGACCTTGGAATTAGCTAACCGTACGGTTTCTTATCTGGTGGGGATAGCTGAGGATGTTTTTGTAGGAGTCGAAAAATTCACTTATCCCGACGATTTCGTTGTAGTCGACTATGAGATGGATCCTCGTGTTCCCTTAATTGTGGGACGACCCTTCTTGAGAATCGGGCGTACATTGATTGATGTAGCCGCGGGTGAGCTTATCATGAGAGTCGGGGATGATAAAATCGTCTTTAACATGGGTAAACTTTCCAAACTTCCCGATGAGCCCGAATCCATGAATTACATCGATGTGCTCGACGAAGCATTTGAAGAAAATTTTCACGAGGCTTGTAAGAGCGGGATTTCTCATTTACCTCATGTTGAGACCGTAGCTTCTATTGTTCATCATTGACTCCATTTGGAGAAAGTGACTTTCTTTTACAAGAATTTGAAGCAAGTTTAGGAGACGTGGATTTAAAATATGACGATTCTCCCACCGATTGGGAAGAAGACATTCGTACCATTGAGAGACTTCTAAATGAGGACCATATTTCTCCACCTACTCCTAAGGAAGTTGCAAACGATGATCCAAATTTGACTAAGCCTTCCACCGACAATCCACCGGATTTAGAGCTTATGGATTTACCGTCTCATTTAGAGTACGTTTTCTTAGAAGAGGATAATAAGTTACCCGTTATTATTGCTATGGACTTAAAAGAAGATGAAAAATCTCGACTTATCGATGTGCTTAAAAATCATAAGAAAGCAATTGCTTGGAAAATCTCTGACATCCGCGGAATTGATCCTAATTTTTGCACTCATAAAATTCTCATGGAAGATGACTTTAAACCAGCAATCCAAAATCAAAGAAGGGTTAATCCAAAAATTCATGAAGTCATTTAGAAAGAAGTTATCAAACTTCTAGATGCCGGAATGATTTACCCTATCTCGGATTAGCCATGGGTTAGTCCCGTCCATTGTGTGCCTAAGAAAGGCGGAATAACCGTTGTTCCCAATGAAAACAACGAGTTGATTCCTACTCGACTCGTAACGGGTTGGCGAGTTTTCATCGACTATCGTAAGCTCAATGATGCCACTCGTAAGGATCATTTTCCTCTTCCTTTCATGGATCAAATGCTCGAGCGTTTAGCGGGTAATGATTACTATTGCTTCTTAGATGGTTTCTTCGGATATTTTCAAATCCCTATCGATCCAAAAGACCAAGAGAAAACCACATTCACTTGTCCTTATGGAACATTTGCTTACAAAAGAATGCCTTTCGGCTTATGCAATGCTCCTGGTACTTTCCAAAGGTGTATGATGGCAATATTTCATGACATGGTTGAAGAAAATATGGAAGTCTTTATGGACGATTTCTCGGTCTATGGTGATTCTTTCTCTTCTTGCCTTGCCAATTTAGAACGTATGCTTAAACGGTGTGAAGACACTCGTCTCGTTCTTAATTGGGAAAAATACCATTTCATGGTAAAAGAAGGCATCGTCCTCGGTCATAAAATTTCCAAAGCCGGTATCGAAGTCGACCGTGCTAAAGTTGACGTCATTGCTAAGTTGCCTCCACCTACCACCGTCAAAGGAGTTAGAAGTTTTTTAGGCCATGCGGGATTTTATCGACGTTTCATCCAAGATTTCTCGAAAATAGCTCGTCCAATGACTCATCTCTTAGAGAAAGATGCTCCTTTCATTTTCTCTCAAGAATGTCTCGACTCTTTCGAACTTCTTAAAGGTAAATTAACTAAGGCACCGGTCTTAGTCTCTCTAAATTGGGAGTTACCTTTCGAGCTCATGTGCGATGCTAGTGATTTCGTGGTAGGAGCGGTTTTAGGTCAACGAGTTAACAAACATTTCCAACCCATTCATTATGCTAGTAAGACAATGACGGGGGCTCAATTGCATTATACCACTACCGAAAAAGAGCTTTTAGATGTAGTGTATGCTTTTGAGAAATTCCACCCCTATCTTGTGCTTTCCACCACCATCGTTTACACCGACCATTCCGCCTTGAAATACTTGTTGACCAAGCAAGATGCTAAACCGAGACTCCTTCGTTGGGTTTTTCTCCTACAAGAATTTAAAATCAAAATTCGTGATAAAAAGGGAGCGGAAAACCTAGTCGCGGATCATCTTAGTAGACTTAAGGATCCTTATCAAGGGGAACTTCCAAATCAAGAGATTAATGAATTTTTTCCCCTTGAGACCTTAATGTCTATTAATTCCAATCTTGATGATACCCCATGGTTTGCGGACATTGCAAACTATTTGGCGGGTGGTGTTCTTATCGAAGGGTTAACGTCTCAACAAAAGAAAAAATTCTTTAAAGACGTAAAAACGTACTATCGGGACGACCCTTATCTTTTCAAGCAATGTGCGGACTTAATCATTCGTAGATGTGTTGATGGGCCGGCGGCTTTACAAATCCTTGAAGCTTGCCACAAAGGATCCACCAGTGGTCACTTTGGTCCTAATTACACCGCTAAAAAGTTTTCGACTCCGGATTCTATTGGCCCACCATTTATCATGACGCTCATGAAATGGTTAAGCATTGTGATGCTTGCCAAAGACAAGGCAAGATCACACATAAAGATGAGATGCCTCAAAATTTCATCCAAGAATGTGAAATATTTGACGTATGGGGCATCGACTTTATGGGGCTATTTCCATCATCCAAAGGGAACAAGTACATCCTCGTAGCCGTTGACTACGTATCAAAATGGGTTGAAGCAAAGGCTTTACCTACTAACGATGCGAGGGTGGTTGTTAACTTCTTGAAACAATTGTTTACTCGATTCGGTGTGCCTCGTGCTATTATTAGTGATCGCGGGACTCATTTTTGCAATGATCAATTCGCACGAGTCATGGCTAAGTATGGTGTCAATCACCGACTTTCCACCGCGTATCATCCACAAACTAATGGTCAAGCCGAGGTTTCCAACCGTGGATTTAAGCGAATCTTAGAGCGTACCGTGGGAGAGCATCGTGCCTCATGAGCCGATAAATTAGATGATGCTTTGTGGGCTTTCTATACCGCTTATAAGACACCTATAGGTTGTACTCCTTATCGCCTTGTGTACGGAAAGGGGTGCCACCTCCCCATTGATTTGAAGCATAAGGCTTATTAGGCCTTGAAATGGGCTAATTTTGACATAAACAAAGTCGGTGATCTTAGGAAAATCCAACTCAATGAACTCGATGAACTTAGGAATGAGGCTTATGAAAATTCATTAATCTATAAGGAAAAGACTAAGCTCATTCATGATTCCAAGATTAAGAACCAAGAGTTCCATGTTGGTGATCAAGTTTTACTCTTTAACTCTCGGTTGAAAATCTTTTCGGGTAAACTTAAGAGCCGTTGGTCCGGTCCATTCACCGTGGCCCAAATCTTCCCTTATGGCACCTGTGAGTTATCCCAAACAAATGGTCCCAACTTTAAGGTGAATGGCCAACGGGTTAAGTTGTACTTTGGAGAGGACATCTCTCACGAGATGATTCCATCCCTCTCCATATTTCCCTTGAATTAATTCGGGAAATCGAGTTGAGCTAGAGACTCGTGATAAATAAATCAAGCATCGTATAACTAGGTTAGATTTTTACCTTTTCCATCCTTTCCACCCTTTTTCATCTTCACCCATTTCCACCAATAAGTGTAGGGGGAGCCAAGTAGGTTGTTTGTGTGTTGTGATGTTGTGCAGGGATGTGTGCTTTCATAATCCACTTTTGGTGTTTTTGACGCGACCCGTGATCTCGTATTCCCGTGTACCCGGTTCTATCAAAACTATTGTGATTCATACATGTATATAAATAAGATGAATAAATGTAATCACTTTAGTTGTCTCTCCCTTAGCTCGATTTAAACAACGTACTCAATGTCCTAAGTGTAGGGGAGTTTATTCTCCCACATGCTTAAACACTGAGGACAATGTTTATATTAAGTGTAGGGGGACTTCTATCGAATTTTAGTGGGCTTTTCCATGAATTTGACCTATTAAACCGGAAAATTAAAAAATTTCAACATTTTTCAAATTTTTGATCTATTTTGGCCTAGTAGTATTTCCATTTATTTTCTTTTATTTTCTTTCTTTTTGTCATCGCATCGTATTTATATTTTTCATTTCAAGAATAAAGTGGAAAAAATAAATAAATGAATAAAATGGTTTTAACAAGTTTAGATATCTTTGATATATTAGGCCCGTCGTGAATATTTTGACTCAACCCGAGTTTACTTATCCAAGTTTACTCTAGCTGTTATCCTTAACCATATGGACCTTAATTGGTTTATTAGGCTAAGTGATGTGATCGTGATAGTATATGTGATAATTAGATACGTTATAGGGTAAATTAGAAAATTACCTTTAGGAAAAAGTAATAGTCTAAAATTACCAAAGACGGATTTAATTAAACACGTGGATGAACCAAGTTCGTTGTACACAAAGATCTTATGAATTTGAGACGTTTTGCTTTGATTTGGATAATTGATTCGAATTGATTTCGGTTTTTAAACTAAAATTAATTTCTACAAATTTAAAACCTAATTTTATCCTAAAGTGCATGAATCGTTACCCCGAATAAATTTAATCTAAGAACAATTACTTAAAAATAAAAGCTATATTAAAAATTAAAACTACTTAAAAATCTATTAAAAATTAACCTTTTTAATTAAAATAACTTTTACACTATTTTTAAATCTATTTATGAGATTACTTTATTTAAAATCTAAATTAGTTAAAATCAAATTATTTAAAAACTAATTCTAAATGACAAACAAACTCTCTAAAAATTAATAAAACATTTTTTTATTTTTTTTATTTAATTATTATTAAAACTGAAATTTTATAAAAGTAATAAAACTATTTAAATTTAAATGAAATTAAAATTAAGATTAAGTATTTGTTAAAAAACTGACAGCTCTTAAACTATTGTCTATATTAATTTCTTTGACTGAAATTAAAACCAAAAGAGCAGTTAGCTCAGATGGTTAGGTCACTTGGCTGCGTTCATCTTTTTCTCTTCTGCTTTCTTTTCTCTCTTTTCACGTTTTATTTTCTTTTGTTTAGTTTCTTTGACCGAAAAGATTGACCTAGGAGAATTTATAACCTTTTTTTTGCACCGTCTCATTCTTTTTGGGCCTTTGATCCACTAACATAGTACTTCATCCGTCCATATTTCCCTTCTTGGGCTTTAAATCAAAAATGGACCCAAAATTAATATAACTTTGTACTCTTCCATTTTTTAACAATATTGATGGGCTTTTCAGGCCCATTTAACCCATGTGGGACCCACCAAGGCCCAAATACTTCAATAATGATTAAATCCGCTAAAATCGATCTTGAAATTGGCTTTGTTGATCTTTTCTTCATTCTCGTGTCGTTTTCACCGGTTTTTGCGAACTTTGGTACCCACACATACGAAACAAGAAAAAAGCAAATACAATACAATATTCATGATATTTATGCATTTATTGATTGTTTTATGATACGAATGATATGAGTAAAATCACTCATATCAAACTCCCCCTTCCTAAGCAATTGCCGTATCCTCACGCAATGATAAAATAAAACACTAACTACATCATTATTCAACTTTTGACATTTTATTTTGCAAAGACATAATGTATTGCTTTCATTATTTGAAAAATAACTTTTAGGATCATAAAACTCAAATAGATTCATCGTCCCCGACTTTTCACTTTTCCATGCCAAGTGCAAAAACAAGATCATTGTCAATCATAAGCCCCAAAATTAAACCAACTCATACAAGTAATTTGTGTAAAACTCAATCTCCTATTATTCCTAATTGTATCTCTAAATTTTATTTGTCATTCACCCAAAGGCTCATTTGACTTTATTTGATAATTATTAGTCCAAAAATGAAGGCAAAAACGGTGTAAACTTAACACTCAAAACCTAACCTCGACTTCAAAAACCGTTGTCACTAAAGAAAGCCCACATTAAGGATAACTTAACACGATTTGAGGGATAAATTCCCGGACCCGAAATTTGGCTAATAGGTCTACTTAAAAGCAACAATAAAACCTCCAAAGTCAATTATGACCTTATTAATGGAATTAGCAACAATTACATCATATCACCTTGTGGCTCTTTAAGATGCAATTGTGCTCCTTATTTAAAATCCACACCCGAAGGCTCCTTGGACAAAAATAAGGGAATTGACATCACCATCCCACCTTACGGCTCATGATGATGAAGCAATTTTTATTCAACACGTCCCCTTGCCATACACCCTAAGGCTCTAATGACAAGGTTAGTGCTACATGACTCCCACCCGAAGGCTCCTAGAGAACATGTTTTTATTTATTCTTCTTATTATTATGATATTTATAGTAAGCCAAATTTCCGCAATCCCATGATCAAAAGTCCATGACGCTGACACCCTTAATGTGTTCTCACTTTAATTACAATGGAAGAAAAAGGAGTTACGAGTTAAGATATCAAGCCTAAACAGCTAAAAACTTCATTTATTAAGCAATTATTTATTCAAGCGTGAAAAATAAAACGAGGAGATTAAATCAAACACAAAAATACTTGCACAAAGAAAAGTTAATCTTAGAAACTTATGATTGAACTCTATCATCTCTTGTTCTCCATATTGTAAAATTTCAAAAATGCGAAATCAATGGATACTTAGCCTATTAAATCAAAGTTTTGGGTTTTCAAGTCATCTATAGGATCTTGCATCTTCTTATACTTTTTCAAGTTTTAAAATTTGCGTTTTAAAGTTCCCTTGATAAACGACTTTCTAAGATCAATTATAGGAACTTGCGAAAAGTTCTTGTTCTTAACCCGTATGAATTAAGACTTTCGCGTTTTAAAGCTCCCTATATAAAAGCCTAGCAAAACTTAATTCAAATACGTTAAGGAAAAGCTAAGGTAAAAACCGAGTCGTGTCAAAAACTATTTTTATTTTCACCAACGGAAAGCCTACATTTGTGTCAAAAGCACTTATTTTATTTATTAAAACTTTAAAATAACACTAAAAATTTAAAAAATTTATGAAAAATGAGAAAAACAATTACGTTTGGACACGACAAAAGCAATTGCGAGCGATTATATCGATTGAATCCCCCATGCTAAAACTAAACATTGTCCTTAATGTTTCTTAGCTCAAGAGAAACACCCCTTGCTAAAACACGAAGAGTCTAATGCAAAATCCTAACATGGAAAGAGCACGCAAATCTATAAGCCGTTTATTAATTATGCCTCAAGATAAAACGTTAGTCGATAAAAATCAAAGGATAGAGAGTGTGCCCCTTTTTAGCATTCAAAGATAGGAAGATCAAGTGGACCGGCAAAAACCGAACACGAGAGTCTTCAATGATTAGGGTCATACCTAAGATTCACAACACAACAAAAAACGAGCACGAGCTTGAAAGATCAAGATTTATTAGTGTTAGAAAATAGAAAGAAGATAGAATGTATGGGACTCCCCCACAAGGCACCTCGTTTTTGTTAACCGAGTCATGAGCTCGACTCGATCCCCGCATTCATTGGTCCTTAGGGAAAATGGTGAAAACCAGCATATTGGAATAAAATCCATAATAAAGCACGATGTCGGGGTCAAAGATCTCATCCTCGTTGTCGGATGACAAACGAAAGGATAAAACTCCAACACAAATCTCTAAAAAGAGATAGTAGTCACAAATCATGAAATGAATATAGCATGCTCCCCGAGATAAACTCGCACCAAGATGATAGAAAAGTCTTTCAATTATTGCATCGGTGAAAGGCCGAGATTTCCCTAAATCAATGATTCCGGGGTCGAATAACTCGTCCTCGGGAGAGAAAGGAATGGACAACACGGTGTCGTCCCCCCCCACGCTAATCCATCATCATAGAAAGCAAATGGTAATGGTGTGGTAAAAGTCTCATCCATAGTGGAATCAACATTCTTAGCTTTAACGACCATTTCACCCTTATGAATGTGATCAATCGGGTCATGGTACTCAATATGAGACACATGAAAAACCCGAACATTAAGGTCAAAGTGGGTGGGAGGAGGACTTGGGACGAAATCATCATCAAGTAAATTATCTAAAAATAGAGTGTCCCACTCCGGGTCGAGATCATCAATACCCGGTGGTATCGAATCATTAGAAGTAAGAAAAGTGTCAATCTCTTCCATAAGCGGGTCACTATCCTCAACGGGAATAGGAGATGGAGAAGAAGACTTTCTAATAGACTTTGAATTCAAAGTCTCAATCTTAGAAATGAGAAGATAGACGTTTGATAATTTTTCACGAAGAATAACGTCTTCTACATCTAAATGAGTAAGTTCATCGGAGAACTTCTCAAGGATCGGAATATTCAAATCAACTTCATTTCCCGGTGGAAATGGGTCTAAAGGAGCAAGTTCAAAAGTGAACCTCTCAAAAATCGGATCACTATCATCCTCATTTCCCAGTGGAAATAGGTGAAGAAGAGTAGGTTCATCGGTAAACCCCTCAAAATCCGAGTCATGAATATCATCTTTATAAGAAAGTTTATCGGAGAAATCCTCATTAGAAAATTCACTAGAAGTCGAATCATTCTCAAAATCTTCATTTCCATCACAATTTTCATCATTAGAATTGGAGAAAATCTCAAAGTGAATAGAAGAAGTAGAGTCATCACAATGTGGCAAATCACACGTTTCCTTGGAAATACCGTCGAATTCTCTTGGGTTTTGGACAAGGATTTCAAGACTAGACTTTATTACTTCGTCTGATTTCATGTCTGGAATAGTGCTAATATGCTCGTCCCCCTTGCTTAGAGAATTGTCGGCTTCCATAATGGAAGAGCCATGAATAGGAGTGGTGATGTCATGAGAGATTTCATCATCATCTAGGATGGGAGAATCCTCGGGTTCCTTAGCCGGCAAGATACGAAAAGGAAGCACGATTGCACTAGACGAAGGATGTAGAGCAATAAGATCTCTCAAAGAAATAGCACTATCCTCGTCATCATCAATAAGAAGAGAACGCTCGAGTTCACGATTAGCAAGGTATTTTGCTTCCATTTGAGCTTGTTCTTTCTCTCGAATTTCAATGCTTAATCCATTATAATCTTGCGAAAGTTGTCTAATCTTAAGTTCACAATCTCGTTTAAATCCCTCATCAATTATTTCTCCATGAAATCTACGACTTCCCAAATCATTAGTTATATCATTAATCTCTTGATTAATTTGTCTCTTTTCAAGCAACATATCTTCAATGCTCTTTTCAACAACTTCAACATTTCTTTGATTCATTATTTGTTGGAACATCGTTTCAAGTCGTTCAATATCGAGAGAATATTGTGGAGATTGGTCAAAACCGGAAGGATTGGAATTATAGCAAGGACTAGGCTCATAAAAAATTTGATCTCTCGGTTGACAACAAAAACTCTCGTGAGGACCTCCACAATACTCACAACAAAGATGTTGTTGTGATAAACTCGTCGAATCTTGTGGATAACAATTATCATTAAAGTTTTGATTGTAGCTCGGTTCTTGCTCGTAATTAAGCGAGAATCGATGCGAACAATTAATTCCAAAATGAGAATCGTTTCCACAAAACTCACACGAGGGTGTCTCGTATGTGGGGTGTGGAGGTTGGTAGAAATCGAGAGAATTATTCGAAAAATTCGGATTTCCACATGAAGTAATATCATCACAACAAGGACAAAATCCAACTCGTATATCGTGAAGTAAATCATTTCCACAACGCTCACACGTACACCACCGACATGGTAAAAGACCATATAACGGTTCTCCACACCCTTCACAATTGACGAAGGAATTCATGGAAGAATTAAAAATTGGAGGGTAAGGAGAAAAAGAATTAAAAATGATAGAGGATTAAGAAGATTATTTTTGGTATTTTTCATAAATCAATCAAAGGTTGACAAAAACAAGGAATAAGGATAATTACTATGGAAGTAAATTACCCTCGGTCGACTTTGAAACGATAGGTGAAAACCTAAACGTTTCGAGGTTCAATAAGTAAACTACAAAAATAAGTTTTAATACTACTTGAGTTGGCAAACCAATAATCGGTCGTCCCTCTCAATATACGCACAAGCAAGCGGGGAAACGAGGTGGCACAAAGCACTTAAAAACCTTTTTCCTTAGACGACCTTTTATAGCACGTCGCCTTATACCCACCTTATAGTGTGTATAAATCGAGTTCAAACTTCTTATTAGTATTTATCTATTTTGCCTTTTTCTTTTTGTTTTGGATTCGAAAACAATAGCTAGGTGATGAAATCTCAACTAAGGTCTTATTTGGAAAGTAGGTAAATTAATTGTTCTACGTAATATAATATATTAATCACAAAAAAATGAAAAACGATACATACTATAATAATAAGAAAATAACAAAACTTTCCGAGGACGGAAAGGGTCTTCAAATCAACGATCAACAAATCTCCACGAAACGAATCGTACAAAAGATCCCCGGCAGCAGCGCCAAAATTTTTGATGTGATCGTGATAGTATATGTGATAATTAGATACGTTATAGGGTAAATTAGAAAATTACCTTTAGGAAAAAGTAATAGTCTAAAATTACCAAAGACGGATTCAATTAAACACGTGGATGAACCAAGTTCGTTATACACGAAGATCTTATGAATTTGAGACGTTTTGCTTTGATTTGGACAATTGATTCGAATTGGTTTCGATTTTTAAACTAAAATTAATTTCTACAAATTTAAAACCTAATTTTATCCTAAAGTGCATGAATCGTTACCCCGAATAAATTTAATCTAAGAACAATTACTTAAAAATAAAAGCTATATTAAAAATTAAAACTACTAAAAATCTATTAAAAATTAACCTTTTTAATTAAAATAACTTTTACACTATTTTTAAATCTATTTATGAGATTACTTTATTTAAAATCTAAATTAGTTAAAATCAAATTATTTAAAAACTAATTCTAAATGACAAACAAACTATCTAAAAATTAATAAAACATTTTTTTATTTTGTTTTTATTTAATTGTTATTAAAACTGAAATTTTATAAAAGTAATAAAACTATTTAAATTTAAATGAAGTTAAAATTAAGATTAAGTATTTGTTAAAAAACTGACAGCTCTTAAACTATTGTCTATATTAATTACTTTGACTGAAATTAAAACCAAAAGAGCAGTTAGCTCAGATGGTTAGGTCACTTGGTTGCGTTCATCTTTTTCTCTTCTGCTTTCTTTTCTCTCTTTTCACGTTTTATTTTCTTTTGTTTAGTTTCTTTGACCGAAAAGATTGACCTAGGAGAATTTATAACCTTTTTTTGCACCGTCTCATTCTTTTTGGGCCTTTGATCCACTAACATAGTACTTCATCCGTCCATATTTCCCTTTTTGGGCTTTAAACCAAAAATGGACCCAAAATTAATATAACTTTGTACTCTTCCATTTTTTAACAATATTGATGGGCTTTTCAGGCCCATTTAACCCATGTGGGACCCACCAAGGCCCAAATACTTCAATAATGATTAAATCCGCTAAAATCGATCTTGAAATTGGCTTTGTTGATCTTTTCTTCATTCTCGTGTCGTTTTCGCCGGTTTTTGCGAACTTTGGTACCTACACACACGAAACAAGAAAACAAGCAAATACAATACAATATTCATGATATTTATGCATTTATTGATTGTTTTATGATACGAATGATATGAGTAAAATCACTCATATCACTAAGCATCCACGAGTCTCATTCTTTGAGATTTTAAATTGTGGAGAACGAGAGATGATAGAGTTGATAATAAGTTTAAGGGTTAATTCTTGCTTATATGAGTTTTTGTGGCTCTTTCTTCCCGCTTGTATATTTAATTGCTTAATAAATGAGGATTTTTGCGGTGTAGATTCGATATCTTAGCTCTTAGCCAAATCTTTTATCTCCTTGTCATTAAAGCATGAACACATTGAGGGTGCCAGCGTTGTGGACTTCCGACTAAGGTGGCTCATAACCACTAAGTAGGAGGTATTCAGACCATGGGACCGCGGAATTTGGCCTACTATATATATCATAAATAAGAAAGAATAAGATTAAAACATGACCTCAAGGAGCCTTAGGGTGTGGGGCATGTAGCACGAACCTTGTCATTAGAGCCTTAGGGTGTATGGCATGGTAAGTGTTGAATAAAAATTGATCAAAAAAAATCAATTCCCTTGTTTATCGTTCAAGGAGCCTTAGGGTGTGGACAATAGATGAGGAGCATTTTTACATCTTAAAGAGCCTAAAGGTATATGATGTGAACTTGCTAAACTCCACATAAAGTCTACATGACTTTGGAGGAATAATTAATAAGTAGTACTATTGGCCAAATTTTGGATCCGGGAATTTATTCCCCAAGTAGTGTTAAATCATCCTTGATGTGGGCTTACTTTAGTGACAACATTTTTGAGGACGAGGTTAGGTTTTGAGTGTCGGGTTTGCACCGTTTTGCCTTCATTTTTTGGACTAATAATTATCAAATAAGTCAAATGAGCCTACGGGTGAATGACAATCCATAAAATCTAGAGATACAACGTAGGAATTGGAGAAAGAGTATTACACAATTGTCTTATATAAGTGGTTTTAACCTAAGAACTTATGGTAAACAATGATCACGTTTTTAAGCTTGATGTGGGGAACGTGAAACTTGAGGGTGATTAATTTTCATGACACAAAAGCCCTAATTTAAGTCTTAGATTTCTTTACGAGTTTCTTCCATCAAATAATTTCCAAGTTTATAAAATTGTTATAACTTTTGTTTCCTTTTAAATTTTTATCTTTTCATCGTAGTAGTAATAGTATATCTTAATAAAGGCCAAGATGGGTTAATTATGAGAAAAATGTAACTTTATGCTTTAAAACTATGCATTGCATGGGGTCATTGCAATGGTCAAGTGTAGGGGATTTAATAAGTGTGTAAACACTTATCCTTTTGCCACTAAAATTAAAGAAAAACAAGACCTAATCATGTGTTTAATATCGTAAAAGTCGGAATTACGCGTGGTTTTGTGTTTTTGTGTGAAATAGGTACAAATGATCAAAAGGAAAGAAAACACGGGATTTCACGGTCAAATATTGAAGAAAAGTCCAAGAAAGAGACAAAGTCAAAGTCAAAGAACCAAAAGTGTACCGAAGATCACGAAAACCGGCAAATTTGACACGAGTTTAAAGGAAAGATCGTCAAAGCCAAAATCAAGCTCGATTTTAGTAGATTTAACCTTTTAGGAAGATAATTGGGCTTGTGGGTCCCACATTAGACTATTGGGCCCAAAAAGCCCAATAAGGATGCAAGTTAACTATTTTTTGGCACAAGCCCAATTTATGGCCCAATGTACATATAAATGGGACGGAAGGAGTGACATTTGGGCCCAAGCCCAAAGTTTAACAAACAAACGTGAAGGGTGAAGGAGTATATGGGTTTTCAAGCCCATTAGGTTAATAAACATAACTTTGGACGATTTTGTAGTCAGTCAAAGTGTAAAACCCTTCACCCCACACACGTTTATTAAAACTTTTTTACCCACCCACTCACATTCATTGTTTCGATACAAACTATGCAAACTTACCCTTCACTTTTCACTTTTCTCTCTCAAAAAACAAAAACACAGCCTCCCATCTTCCTAAATAACCCTAAAAAGTTACTATTCCCCAAACCCTAATCTAAAATTACACCAAGATAATTGGGGATTCTTGTGGATTCGTGTGATTCACACGAAGGGGAATTAAATCCCCCAAGTTTTTCGGAGAAGCATGATGTGGTCCTCATCTACATGGCTTAAATCCCCTTTTCTGATTGGCTTAAACACGTCTCCACCACCAATCCTCCAATAAATGATTCCACCTATGCATCAAACTAGCACAAGAAACATAACCCATCCACGGTGGCAATCCGTGTGATGGGTAATGTTTTCAGCCATTGGATCGAAGAATTGAAGAAAGAGAATAAGAAAAGATGCGTTTAACGGCGAAGATTGAAGATTGCTCCACAAATCTTCTTGAAGAAGCCATGGGGGTTGGCTATAAATACCCCCATATTTCTATAATGTTGAGTGCCAATTTTTATTTTTAATTTTATTATGCTAAATTAGTTTTTAGATTAATTGTGTTTCCTTTCAAAGTATTGTAATCATTGTTTTAATATTAATGAAAAGTTATTTAAGTTTCAATTAATTTGTGTCTCATTTTTTTTCTGTTGAAGTTATTTGATTATTGCAATTTAATCTTGGAATTATTTAGTCATAATAATAATAAATATTATTTAATCAAATTAATTAATAGTTTGATTTAGATAATAAATAAATTTTGGTTAATTAATTTTCCCCCACTGGGAAGATTTTATCAAATAATGTTCGAAGAGAGTTGATATTAGTGTTGATGATTTCGGAGGTTTGTTTGGTTTGAAAGATGGTGTCAGTTTCGGTTTAGATTAAAAGGGGGTTCAGCGCCTTCCTTCTTCTCAACGGTTTTCGTCATCAGGTTCTCGATCTCTTTTTATTTTACAAGTTTTAGTTTATTAGTTATAATTTGGTAATTGTTTAATGTTTAGTTGGTTTCACTGTTTGAAATGATTTGATGTTTAGATCTGCTTGTTATTATTTATACTAATATTTTGGATAATAGTTTTAATCTGCTTTATTTTTTAGTAGATATAGTCTGCTGGTTTTGGTGTTTAAGTTTGTTTGGTAATCTGTTAGTGGTTGATTTGTCCGAATATTTGTCTGCTGAAGCTTTGTTTAGCTTATTGGATTTTGGTTTTCGTTTAGATTTGCTTAAGTCTGTTAGAATTTGGTTTTCGATTGCTGATTATTTAGTTTTTCTGCTTATTCAATTTATTTGAGTCACTTTTGCTTATTATTGTTTTAAGTTTAGAATTGTTTCTTTGTTTATTTGGTAGTCTATTTGCTTATTAAGTTTTACTTCTTATTTGATTTTGTTTTAAATTTAGACTTGCTTATTTTTGGTTTAAACTCTATTTGCTTATTTTCTGGTTTGCTTATTTGTTTTGCTGATTACTGATATTAGTTGCTTAAAGCCTCAGATCCATTTGGTCTGAGTATTCAAAAATTCCAAAAATATAAAAAAAATCATTCAAAAAAGGGTCACCTACGGGACTCGAACCCCTGACCTTTTGTTTAATAGCCCAACGCTTTAACCATTTGTTCTTGTCCTCTATTTGTGTTTTAATACAGGTTTAGTAATTAATATAGGATCCTTTTAGGCTCTCAGTTTTATTTCATATTTTAATTACAAGTTTTAAATTTTTTAAGATTAATATTTAGTTTATTAAATTACGTTTTTAAAGTTTAAAAACTAAAAAAATAAAAACAAACAAAATATTTAATTACTTTTAGAAATCTAAATTGCTTTTAAATTAGTTTTTAAAGTTAGTTTAAATTAATTTAGTTTTATTTAGAAATAGTTTTAAATTGATTTCAATTAAATTAAAAGTTTTAGTTAAAAAAAATTAATTAGATTTAAGTTTTATTTTAAAATAGTCATTCAAATTTATTTAAATAGTTTTAAAATAGTTAATTAGTTTTAATCAAGTATTTTTAATTATAGATTTTCCTTTTAATTAGATTAATTAGTTTTTAATTAAATAGTTTTTCTTAAAAGTTTTTTTAAAATACCAAAAAAAGAGTTTAATTTACCAAGAACAATTAATCCACGTTAAAATTTGATATCAATTCGAGTGAATCAAGGAAACGAACTTAATTGATAAAAAAACCTACATTATGCATGTGTGAATATCACTTCTTAATTCTATGTCTAACGCTAGTTCGCCAGACCTAGTTATAAAGACTTTAATTGGAAGTGTTGTGAAGCAGCATCCACATACACTTGTATTCAGTATAGAATTTGGTCCTCCACTTGATATAGTGCATATTAATACCACTGGGCCCTCTCCAGAATTAATCAGATAATTGTGTGGCCGCACCCAAAGAGTAAATCAAGATGATACTTGTTTACATTTGGTATATCTGAATTAACTTCTATAACGAGAAACTAAAATTTAAACTTCATGGAATGAGTTAGGATCCATATCCATGGTTTAAACGGTACTAGTAATAAAGGGATGATTATTAGCAAGTCACATAATTGTATACCATTAATACTTTTGAGATATTCTTCTTGAAACTATACCTCAGTCATTTCCGGTTATAATAAAGTATTGCTAGATATTTTATTATGGACGTTGTATGTCTAAACTCTCACAAGTGGAAGCTGTTGGGATATGCGATCGTTTAGCCATCGGAAATACGTGGGCCTATCGGGGGCACACACTCAATGCGGAGAGCACACTTTTATTATACGTTTTATTATTTATAATTAAACGTTTAATAAAAATTTCACTTATTATTTAATTAACGGTGGTTAAATTAATTAACGGGATTTAATTAATTTATCGTGAGTGCGTTATTTAAATTTGGGAACAAAAATCGATTCTATAATATATCTAGCCTTAATCGGCCGAATATATCCTCTAGGGGTTCTAGAAGATTTATTTGTTACTTGTTTGAAAACTAAATATCTTTAGTTATTTGATTAAGAATATAATTGCCTAATTAAGATTTCTTGGAGTAGGGACCAAGTAATTTTGAGGAGGGGGAGAAAGTATAAATACTATCCCACACCCCCTCACAAATTTTGTCCCATCCCTCCCCTTGGTGTCGTCCGATCGCCACACACAAACCAAACAATCCCTTAAACCCTAAAATCACCTAAAGTGTAAACCTTTGCAAGATCGACTACCTTTTGGTACTCCCTTGTGAAGTTTCTAAACCTAATACTAAACTCTTGATCCTCGTATCAAGGTTTTAGTCCCTTTGGTTTTTCCCCTTGTGGTTAGTCGACATACATAAACCCTAATTAGGGTTTATGTGATTTTGGGTAATCAATCTTGTAACGTTGTATAAACCGATCCTTACGTAATCTCAATTAGGGTTTTGGATCTAGGGTTTCTAGTTACAATATGAATACACTAGTTGTTCGAGAAGTGAAGTTACCACTAGCATCGTGGTGTGTTCGTTTGACGTGTCGTGTGAGCAAACGATGGAGACGATAATTTAACCGTTAAAGTTCAAGATCAAGATAAAGACGTATTAATTGATTTATTCAATTAATTAAAGGTTGGTTTTAAATTGTTTTTCTTATGTGTTTAATCATGTATGTTATACTAGATCCATTCCGCTACGTACTCGTAGTTAATGGTTAACTAGTATTCAAAATTCCAGCAGTCTTCAGTGTTAAAAAGAATTCGTGGAGTAAGCCTACATACTTGGAACGAGGCACTCTGATTTGGAATAATGTTGGTATGTTTCTAAATGGATTTTTGTATTGGCAAGCTATGCATAATTACCGGTTTCTGATTTTGGCTCTTGATATTAAGAACATGATATTTTCGAAAATAGATATACCAGGTCCATGTCAGTTCTCTTTGTTTAACCGGTTGTACTATTGTGCTTGTTTGGGTGAACTAGATGGGTGCCTTTGCATAATTCACAGTAATTTTGGTGCGAGATTTGATTTATGGGTAATGAAGGAACAGGGTGTTGGAAGCTCATGGTCGATAGCACATTCATTCAAGTTAAGTTTTGAAAGAAATTATCAGGACAAGGTTGACAGGGGTGAAGTTATGTTCTTCCCTATTCGTGTTTTAGATAATGGAAGAATTATGTTGACGAATATGTTAAACCCCATTCATTATCTACAACACATTCAATGATTCGGATAAAAGGTTCAACGCTTTGGAAGCACCAAATTCGACAATGTCAGGCATCGAGTATGTGCAGAGTCTAGTTTCACCTTCAAATATGTGTTCTGTTTAAGATTTTGTTTTATTGTTTACTTTGTATTCTTTGCTCAAACATTCTTTTTTATTTTAATACGGAACCTCCGTGTCGAATGTTATCTCAATTTTGTTTTTGAAATTTTGCCAGTCAAGGAGTTGAAACAGATACAATTAGTTGGGAGCGGTTGGCACCAGAAACTGGTGCCAAAGCCGTCACGTAGGATTTTGGGGCTTTGGCACCAGAAATCCTTTGGCATCACATTTATAGGGTAACCGTGAGAAAAAGTGGTGCCAAAAGGGAATAATGGGCCCACATATACCTACTTTTATTACTAAAAAAATGGCTTTGACGGCTGGTGGTTTTGGCGCGAGCACATTTGGCGCCAGCCGGGGAGCAATGCGCCAACGAGAAGGTGGCGCCAAAAGTTTTAACAGGCCAACTAACAGCCGCCGTTCCCCTACTCTTAAGGTGTTTGGGCAAACTCTTTTAAGAGCTTAGTTGCTTTTTTTTTTTTAAAAAGCTATTAAGCTTTTTCACAGCTTGACTTTTATTTGTCCAAACTTATTTATACGGGATATTTTGAGGTGAAATAAGCTAATAAGATGTGCTCATCTGCCAAATGTGAAAATACTGTAAATTTTTTATTCCATCCTCATAAAACTATCTTTACCCAAAAGAAAACTAAAGATGAACAACAGATAATCCCAAACAACAATAGTGAAAGACATAAAATACCGTTTTTATTCTTATGCTATTGAATATAAAGAGCTTCAATTTTTGTAGAATATTAAGGATCAAAATGTTTAATTACCTGTGTTAGTTTTTGGGTTTAATTTTTTTTAGCTTACAAATAGACTCGCTAAATATGTTTCACTAAACTGATTTTGCTAACAATTTCGAAGGTTTAACTGTCTTACCACTATTTTGACTTGTAGTCATTCAGAGCTTAGATCTTTCCTACCAACCTTACTATGTAACTTTCACCTATTTTTCGGGCATTACTGACTTAGGCTGTGTTTGTTTTTGAAAAACAAGGTCTGACTGCCTCTGACTCTGACCAGTCAGACGCGGTCATACGATTTGGTTGTTTGATTTTTTTTCTCGAGTCAGATTTGATAACATCTTAAACATCTGACTGAGTCAGAGTTGGTGGTCACGTCTGACCGGCTTTTCACGATGTAATAAGCACCTCCCACAGCCCTCAAAGCCCCTGCAAACCCATTAGTGATCTTGAACATAAACCATCAATCAAACTTTACCAGAGGCCTTGTTATCAAAATCTTTTAGCCATGATTCGAGATTACAGGAGAAATCAATAACAAAGGAAGCCAAGTTTAATGTGTGTAGAATTCGGTTAAAGACAAAAAGAAAGAAGAACCGTACTTTGGATCTGCTTTTTATGTTTGGATGTTTGTGTTGTGTTGAGTATCTTTGTTTTCCAAAGAGAGAGAACAAAATACCGTAGTATATGACGGCTAATGAAAATATAGAATGTTAAATTTAGGTTTAGGTTTAGTAAAGGTGGTTATGGGCTAAGTAGTACCATAGTAATTGTAAGAAGACATTGGGCCAACTATTTTGAGTGGTATTTATTTTTACTTTGGGCTCAATTTGTGACAATATGTTAGGCCAAGAGTTATTTATCTCGAAATCAAGGATTGAAGTAAAAATCGTAACGTATTTGTTGACAAAAGTAAACCGATAGCATGATTTTAAATTTCAAGATTTTATTTTCATTCAAATATGAAAGAAACATTCAAGCTACTTATTTAATTTATTGCTCTGGTCTAATATATATTTAGAAGACGAAAAAATAAAACCATTCAGACAATTATAGAAAAACAAACAACATTTTTTCATTCAGATTTAGACATTATAACCGCCTCTTACCAGTAAGATGTGGTAGTCAGATTCAGGGGGTGTTTGATAGCTCCTTAATCAATCAATTAAGAGGACAACTCCTAATCGATCAGTATTTAGAATGTTTTGTAAAATTAAATGATTCTCTGACCGATTTTTTTTTCCTCTGGATCATTTTGAGTTGACAACATCCTCAGTCATTCAGCGTTGCCCTTTATGTTTTGTTTCATTGCTTTAATTTTGTTTTTATATATTATCTCCATTGTGTCACACACTCACTTCGTTCGCTTTAAATATGTTCAATTCTTCAATATTTTTTAATCACATCCCTTTGCAAAATATTACTATAAAACTAATTTTGGGACATGTTAACTTATTGTTATGGCATATTAACGTGTATTTAGAGATATTGCGTAGTATAGCAGGCAAGTCATATATAGCGCGATGACATAGCTAAGACTTAAGTTTTTGCACGAGACGTAATGGTATGATGTTTTTAAGGGACGACTTAAGGCGGTAAAAAGATATGAAAATAATTATTATATTCGTATCATATTTTTTATATATATTAAATTTACAATAATTGTTATACAAAATAAATTAAGTAAAGAAAAACTATATTTGTATAATATTTTCATTTTTTAATATAAAAAAACTTAGTTTACCCAACTTATCGCGCCTCATCATATTTTTTCGCTTCTCGTCTGAGTCAAGCCTTAAACCCACACATTGTCTTATTGCGTAACGTGAAGGTTAAGCCTTACGATTTTGTGTCACCTTTACGATCTTTTTAAAACTATTGTAGTAGGTCATGTCAATGTTATTTTGGATTCGTTCTTTTTTTTATAAATTTGTTGTAATAACAAAAATGATAAACTTCTAATCAGATACAAGGTTAGAATTGTAACTTTATGTCAATCAAATTGTTATTCAAAACGCTTACCAAACAATAAGTTTTTATTCAGAACCAAATTCATACGGATCAATCCAAATCATTCAGCACGCTAAATGATTCAGTACTAAATCATTTTTTTTTATCAAACAGCACAAACACCACTTTACTGTGATATTAAGCTTCTACGGAGTCAATACCAAATATAACCGGGTGCACTATATTTTTTTTAACAGTAACAGAGTTAAAAAGGGAATCAAAATGAAGACAATAAACACACTTCGATAGACATGGTGCATTTAAGATGCATTTAGGAAAAGTCGATGCTTTTTTATCTCGTATATATGTTTGGTGGTGTGGGGGTGTAGAGAACTGCAATATTCATTGTAATTTTGAGGAGCTTATATTTTGTCACTGATGAAACTTTTTTTTCTTATGAATATGCTCAACAAGTTGTAGACTTGCAATGACCTACTGAAGTTTACAGCATGGGAATGAGCATATCGATCCTAACATTCAGCTAGTTGTTATACATGTAAAACGACTTATGGTTTATATGGACAGAGGTGTTCAAAATATCTGGGAGATATACACACTTATCCGACCCGCTTAGTCTAAAACCGCAAAAATATATAACAGGCTAACTGGGATAAAGTTCCTTTGGTTTGTTGTAATTCTTGTTTCACCATTCTGCTGAATCCCATAAAACCAAACTGCAACCTGTAATTCTTGAATCGCAACTTAACCTGCTCTTGAATCGTGAAGACAATCAACACTTGAACCGCGAGCGAACCTGTTCTTGAAGCGCAAGCTAAACTCTTCACAAACCGAGACCGGTACCTATATTTAATATAGATAATATAAGTACTATGGAGCAGGGACGGAGCCGGGGTGTCCCGTGGGTGCCTCACATATGGATTTTTCGATGTAGTGTTAATTTTTGAATAAAACATCGATTTCTTCCAAATGCATCTCGAACCCACCGAACTTCCCCTAAAACTCGAATCCATGTCATAGCCTAATTTCTCAAATCCAACCAATAGAAAAAGAGCACAAGGATCGCCATTGTATCACTTTGTTTGTGAAACTGTTTGCAGGCTGCTAAAAAATCTGCTCCGGCGACCGGAGGAGTGAAGAAGCCTCATCGTTATCGCCCAGGAACCGTTGCTCTCCGTGGTCTCTTTTTGGGAACTTTAAATTAATATATAATAATCCATATATCCAAGTTTATTACTTGAATGTTTTAATAGGTTATTGTCTAAGTTAATTTAATGCATAAATATAGTTTTAGCTAGGTTAAAAATTAATTACAGTATAAACTTGACCATATTATCTAACTTTGGGGATTAAAGATTTGGTTTATGACATTCGGACACCTGAGTACAGAATTAGCTAGATAATAAATAAAATGTATGATTATGCGAGAATAAAATGTATGATTATGCGAGAATAGTTAATTAACTTGAGTTGATCGATGAAAACAATATTGTGAATTAAGCGTACTGCTAATAATGTCTCTATATTGACCCACCAAGTACAGCCAACTCTATGTGGTTACATTGGGATGTATCAAATTAAAGGTTCGTGGTTTTTAATGTGTTTTTGCTAGAAACTACAGTAGTTGTATCCCTGTTCACTTATGATTGAAAAGGGTTGTGGAATACAGTTTATGAGATGTGTTGAGTTGATTTGTTGCACGTATTTGCAGCAAACACCCAAAGACCTCTTCGCGAATGGGTACTCTTTTGTTTGAGTAAATACAGATACCAAATTACACCACAGATAATTGACATTGGCTCAAACTTTCATTCTTTAATAAGGGGGGAGATCAAACACAAGCAAGCATGAAGCGAGAACTATTTTCTTTAAAAAAAGAACTTTTAACAAAGTAGGAATCATTTTTCAGCTTTGATCTGTTTAGTGTATCGTAATTCTTGTTTAACCATTCTGGCGAATCCCATAAAACCAAACCTATTCAAAACCGAACATCCAAACACTGTCATAACTCAGCCTCGGTCTTTAACTTTGAAACCAAATTAAATTGCACATACACGTGCACGCCTTCCTTCCATCCATCCATCTTTTTTTAGGCTTCTGTACATAACGAGAATGGGCAGATACATGTTACAATAAAGTTTTGGTTATAAATTCACGACTTTAGAGGGTCCTGATGGTTCAGCAACTGTCAAGGGGTGAAGAAGGTCTCTGTGAAAGAATAAGTGAGCGTAAGTGGCGCTTATGCAGTGAAGAACAGGATAATTTCTTTGCAAGGCTACCAAATAAGTTGGATTATTAATCACATCCAACAGCAGATTTTGAGTAGTAGACTTGCAATTCAGTTGCTATCGATGGTATCATAAAAAATGAGACACAGTTGTTCAACAAGTTCATTATATTAACACTAAATAATCTTAACCAAACCCATATGCAAAGCAAGAGCCAGCAAGCAAAACTAATAAAATATGCAAAACTCTTTAGATTAACATATTCTACTTAACATTAACATTTTAAAATAAAACATTCAAATCAAATCATTTATACTTTAGCGTTGTATTTAATAGACTTGGTTTTGTTGTACAAAAAAGGCTAGCGGCGCAGCTTGTTGCCCGTTTGCCTTTTCCTAATATGTAAATTATAATTATTGAGTTTTTAACTATTTTAAAATTATTGATACATTAATAAATTCAAGTTTATTTCAAAGAAAAAAAAATCAGGACACAACTTTTTGCAGCATAAAGAGCGTCCTGATGGTTCAGCAACTGTCAAGGGGTGAAGAAGGTCTAGTGTGAAAGAATAAGTAAGCGTGAGTGGCACGTATGCAGTGAAGAACAGGATACATTTCTTTGAATGCTACCAAACAAGATGGTTACATTAACCGCATCACATCAAACGACAATTCAGTTGCTATCGGTGGTATCTTATAAAATGTGACATTAAATCATCTTAACCAAAACCATATACTACAAAGCAAGAGCCATCCAGCAAATTTAATAACTATTTCTACCTAAAATTAACAGTTCAAAATAAAACATTCACTTAAAATCATTGAGATTTTCATTCCAGCAATAATAAAAGGAAATTCAATTCATAACAACCGATAAGACATCGATATTGCAACAGATCTACAAAATAAAACCAAATCTAAACAATCCATGTGTAAGTTAACCGCTGGTGAACTTGGTGACAGCCTTGGTACCTTCAGAAACAGCATGCTTAGCCAACTCACCAGGCAAGACCAATCTGACAGCAGTCTGAATCTCGCGAGAAGAAAGAGTGTTCTTCTTGTTATACCTCACAAGCTTAGAACTCTCAGCAGCCAATTTCTCAAAGATATCATTAATAAAAGAATTCATAATCCCCATAGCCTTGCTTGAGATTCCGATATCAGGATGCACTTGTTTCAAAACCTTAAAGATGTAGATCTTGTATGTCTCAACTGACTTCTTGTGTCTCTTCTTCTTCTTGTCTGCTGATGCTGACGTGTCCTTAGCTGGAAGCTTCTTTTCGGCTTTGGGTTTTGGGGTTTTCTCGGCTGCTGGCTTCTTCTCCGCTGCGGGTTTCTTCTCTGCTGCCTTTGGTGCCATTTGAATTAAAGTGTGTGTGAAATTAGAGTGTGTTTTGAGATCTGAAGAGTGATGGATGGTTTTGTGAATTGGTGTGGGTTTCTTTATATAGAAAAGAAAGGTGTCATGTGATTGGTGGAGAGGGGTTGGTGCGGATTGGGCATTTTTTAAGTTTGAGATTGGACGGTGGAGATTTCAGTTGATTCTCTTTTTTGAATTTTGGTTGCGCGGTCAAATTTGGAAAGTGGTGTGTGTGATGCGGATTGCCAGCTTGGCACTTACACTGTATGCCCTTTTGTATGAAGTATGAACGCAACTATACAAAATTACAAAAGGAGGTGTGATTTGTTTTTTTGAATAATTCTTCATAAGAAAAAATTAAAGGCTGTTCTGGATTGATTATCGAAAATAATTTAGAGGTGTTTGGTTAGAGATACTGAAGGTTATTTATAATATTTTTATTTTTATTTTTTTTAAAATATTATGTTTGGTATAACAAACGAGAAAATTAATAATTCTCTCAATTGCCAAAAAAATGTGGAGAATTTTTATTTACTTGACAATTATTTTTTATAAACTTTTTTTCTAGTAATTTTTTCTCTGGTTTTACTCGTTTAAATAGAATATTATAAAATTTAAAAAATTTATATAAAAATTGTTTATTTGCTTTTAGTCCTTTAAAGAGAGAAAATAAATTTATATGAAAAATATATATAATTTATATAAAACTTTTTTTATGAAATTTATATAAAAAGTGAAAATTTTGCTTTTTAACCATTTAAATTAAAATTTTAAAAATTTTAAAAGAAATTATAAACAAATATTTATTGGGTTTTACTCGTTTAAATTGAAAAAATAAAATTTATATGAGAAAATTATAATAAATTATATTTTTTTTTTATAAAATTTATACAAACAGTGAAAATTTTACTTATTTAAATAGAAAATTTTAAAAAATTAAGAAATTTTTATAAAAACTATTTTTCGGATTTTACTTGTATAAACAAGAAAAATAAAATTTATAAAAAAAATTATATATATATTTTATAAAAGTTATAAAAAATTTATAAAATTTATATAAATAATGAGAATTCGATTTTTATTCGTTTAAATAAAAAAATTATATAAAATATATATATATATATATATATATATATATATATATATATATATATATATATATATATATATATATATATATATATATATATATATATATATATACTAGGCGAGTACCCGCGCATAGCGGCGGAATTGTCTAGCGGGTTATGTTTTTAATAAAGTGCTAAGTAGACATATGGAATAAATATATGTCCACTTAGCAGCAGGTCAGGAAGGTAATAAGATTCATTAAATGTGGCAACTTTGACACATTAAGGGGTTGATTGAAGGTTATGTTTTACCTCTAACAGGAACCATAAAGTAAATAAAACCAGCAAAATGGGTCAAACGGGTTGAAGTCAATATATATTTTTAAATTACAGAACCTCGTAAATCAAAGATTCAGAAATGTACCTTTATTGTGATATTGGGGGCGATAAGCATCAGCCAAATTCTCCCAGTCTTGAGCCTGGGTTACACTTTTTTTCCCAGAGGTTCCTGTCCTGTGTGCAGTGGCAGGCGTGAACGGGCCAAAGACAAATTCCTTTGAGTTGCATTGAGGCTGCTGCAGCATAGTAATGTTCTCATCGTGTTCAAACTTCAAGCCGTCAATGTTTCTATGCATTGCCACTGTCACGCCTTTTGAACTCCAATCTGAAGAAGAATCCATCCGGTATTTTTTGAATCAGTATAGTTTGTAATGTCTGTTCCAAAAGCTCTCCTTTTTAAGTTGCTTGTATCTAAAGCTAGGGATCTAGTATTCGGGTGTCCATTAACTTCCAACCATCTGAACGCTGGTTTCCCATTCTCAGGATGACGTATCTATAATGTACAGGCAGAGAACCATTTAGGCCACAGATTTTATAGATAACCAGTGAATATTTTTACAATAGAAGTTACCTTCTCAAGGAGATCCATAGACTGGAAGACGTTTGCAATATCATATAAACGCCTGACTTTTGCTGCACAAACAAAATCTCAATCTAAGTATGGGGTCTGTGTCATCTTTAAAAATAAAGCAAATATCATAAAGATCATGGGAAGTTTGATTACTTCCCATCTCAGCATGAAGCCGCAATTAAGTTGGGTCTAATGGGGATCTACTGATCCTTTCCCAATGTAACATAAGAAAATCCATACATCAAGTAGGAAAAGAAATTACTTTTTCTTGAAGGAAAATAGGATAAGAAATTACTTCTCATGGCTGTTGGGTCGTGTGCATCGCCCAACAATGCTGTTGCTGCAGTATCCAACGAGATGAACTCGTCCTGTAGGATATAGAGAGTTTGTTTACGTGTAGTCTGAGTTGAGGGTAAAAAGCTATTTCACAAAGTATAAATATCAGCTTCTACAGGCAAGTTTACTCACATGAGAAGTATTGAATAGCTTGATGAAATTCTGTGTCAGAAGTCCAAGTGATTTTTCTTTCCTGTTATTTTCTGAAACGAAAAACATAAAACCAGTTGCAAATTTAGTACAGTATCTGACACTTGCAACGTGAAAACTTGCTAGCAGCATGGTATATATGACTGAGAAGCTAAATCGACATACAGAACTCAAAACAAACTCCGCTTACCACTTTTAGAAGATCCAGATGATTTGGTATACCCGTCAGTGTTTGAGTTGTACGAATTAGAAGGTCCACGAGAATCATTTTCGTCTAAAACCTGGTGAAACAATTTCCGGCTTTAAGTAAATTACACAAAACCATCATCATAATCTACTGTTAGAACCATTTTACCAAAAACAGCAATTGTTTTTTATCTTACAGTATTATACTATCATGCAACAAGTTCCATAAGTTCCTAGTTTCCTATAACATGTACTGAATACTTCAAATACAAAAAAGTCGAATAAAAACACATGAAGAACTTACATTCAGGTAGCTGCACATCTGCAAGTCTTTAGGATTCTGGTTAAACGCTTGTTTCTACAAGTAAATATACACATAAATATCAATTTTCATCGTTAACAAATCATACCAATAAAAAGTATTTGAGACAAAACAAACAAACAAACCTTCAGCGCCTCTAAAGCATGTGGAATTGCACGAAACCCCTTCCAATTATACTGATTCTTGGCTCTCTTAGTCAAAACCTAATAACAAAAGCAAGAGATTTAACAAACTTCGAATCACCTATAACCACCCAAATTCTTAAATAACAAACCACCTTACCCCTACACTTTCCAATATGTTGACAATATCGTAAATTCTCCGCCTTTCAACACCTGTAACAAATTACCAAATTCCAAACATCCTTTTAACTTTCCATTCCTATCTCTTCAATATTACTGTAACAAATTACTATAACCAATAAAAAAAACTAATAAGCAAAGATAACATCCTATAATTTAATAATGACACTTTTCTAAACTGTGTCAAATTTACGTGGTTTGTTTGATTTGTACTGAACTTTCAAATTTCAACCAATCAGATAGATCTTTAAAGTACATATAGAATCTTATTGGTTGACAGTGTAATTAGGAATTGCACCTTTACAAAACCGTTTGCGACAGTCAATATGTGTTTGTTTAAGCTTATATTTGGGCTTATTAGCTTATTTGATTCCGCCCTAATTTTCTGGCTTATGTTGAGACTTATCAGCTTATATAAGTTTATCATATCATAATAAGCTTATATAAGCCTAAACTACCTGGGAATACATAATGTGTATCCAATAAGCCTATCAAATAATCATATCAAATAAGCCTATCAAATACGCTTATCAATTAATCAGCTTAACATAATAATCAAATCAACGACTAATTTAGCAAAAAATTATAACTCATAACAATCAAATCAACAACTATTTCCAGTACAAACACTATTGTCACCAGTACTTATTTATACTCACCTCAATTGCTAATTTATGAACTTCAAGCAAACAAATAGGACACATAGACATAGTAAGCTTAAATTAGAAACAGAAGCTTACGAGCTGGGAGTATTCGAGGAGTCATCAATTTCTTGACCTGAAGCCATGCCGTCACAGAGCTTGGATTTCAATATAGCCGCATCTGAAACATCAGCAAATACTAATTGCAGTAAGTAAAGAAAGACTCAATATGGGCAGTTCCTCATTTGCTCTAAAAATCATTACACACAATTAAAATTGTGCTTTATGTTTTGCTTGTTAGTCTAGTTGCACAGAGTTTTGGTTTTCATCAAAAGGATTCTATGTTGTTGGCTAGGGTGCACCAGATCTAAGTGGTAGCGGACTTATGGCTTATTTGGTTTTGGACTTATGTTTCATAAGCTGATTTTTTGTCGCTTATTTTGAAACCTTCCGGATTCTACAAGGTTATCATGTCATAATAACTTTATCTAAGCTGGGAAGTTTCAATAATAAGCCATAAATATTAAGCTTATGAAATATAGGCCGAAAACTACATAAGCTATACGCTTTGTTTCGGCTTATACAGAGGGCTTATGGCTCATTAGGTTTTCATCTTATGTTTCATAAGCTCACATGAAAAGTTTGAAAATAAACCACGAAAAGTGAGCTCATGTAACATAATACATCATAACATTGAATCCGGAGCATGCGTATAATACATCATAACATTGAATCCGTTTAAGACCCAACCAACCGAACCCGAGTCGGTCCATTTATAATTAACGTGTTAGAATCAAGAGCAAAGAATTACACGACTACCAATCGTGCCTATCCCAATAGCATCGCGAAGTGATTTGCTTTGACTCCTCTTTTCTTTTTTCTAATTCCATTTATCTTTGATTATTTTTCATAAATCAGGGTTACATTGTTCCTACATCCAATTAGACTTTCTAATGTTCGACCATATAATCATTGTTCCTACATCCAAAAATACTCTCATTATTTTGTGTTATCTTATGACACGTTTGGCCGCTAAAAATAATGCATTCTATCTTATGACACGTTTACCTGTTGTCATCGAGTTATGCTGAACCACCATCTTTGCCGCTTCATCACCACCACCATCCCCATGAGACGAATCACAAACACCTAATCTAATACCATTAACAAAAACCAATTAAGCAATCCCAAAGAACATAATCACAAAACTTAAAGCAATTACCTTAACTGAAAACCTCAAACGACCTTCAAAGAAGCCATAAATAAATCATAAAAAATAAAATCAATAGAACCAAAAAAATTAAAAGAACTTTACCTAAATGGAGAATGAACCACCTCACTCAAACAATCTTATAATCTAACCACATCTACAACCTGAATATAAGACATAATTACCAAACCAAGAGTCTAAAATAAACTTGACAAATGACAGAAGTGCTGACAGTGGGATAAACGACCCATGTGTGCAAAAATCTTACCTTGCAAACATATCCCAACACTTCTTCGTCTATAACCTTGTTTCCTTCTTGATCAGTGACATTGAAAAGTCTGTAAAGAAACAAAAACACCAGTTAAAAGGTGTTTTGTATTTGCTTACTTAGAATATCAAGCTGATTATCAGGAGGAACAAATAAAGAAGACACTAAATTCTGACAAAAACATGAAAAATCACAAACAAAAACTCCTGATTATTCAGAACCACCAAATCCCAACTTGATTTAAACCCCAATTAGCCGATTCAATTAGGTTAATAGTCATTTCAGAACCACAAAATCCCAATTAGGTTGATACACATGAGTTAGACAGAAAAAACATACCTTGATTATAAGTTGCTGAATCTGAATGTTTTTTCTCCATCGTCATCAACTACAAAGTAGCGCACCCAATTTTTTCATAGATGGATTTGGTGAGAATTAGCTTAAAAATGGTGGAAAGGAGTGTGTGTAGACACGTGGAGGGACAGGTGTTGAGCTATTCTTCTACTGTATATCAGATCAAGTTTTTTGTGAGAGGAAGTAACTGGGAGAGGGAATGATTTGTTTAATCAGGCGAGTGACAAAGGGGAAAACACAACTGTGAGAGACGGGTATGGTGGAGAGTTTTGGTGGCGGCTGCAAATGGGGTAGGGTTTTTGTTTAGAGAGAGAGAGGGGAGTGAGAGATATTGGGTGTTTGCATATAATGGATGCCAGCTCACCAGACATTTAAATTACTACATTTTCCTAAATTACTACATTTTCAACTATCATATATTTCAACATTTCCAAAATTAGAAATTTTCAACCATCTCTATTTTTCCTTTATAAAGGAGTAGATATATATATATATATATATATATATATATATATATATATATATATATATATATATATATATATATATATATATATATATATATATATATATATATATATATATATATATATATATATATATATATATATATATATATATATATATATATATATATATACATATATATATATATATATATATATATATATATATATATATATATATATATATATATATATATATATATATATATATATATACATATATATATGTTAATTGGTTCAACCCATAATCAAGATTTCAAAATATTATGATTTTTTTCCAACCAAACATGTGTAAGCATTCTAAGTTCCAAAAAATTTAATTCTCAAGAATTTTAATTTACTAGAATTTAAAATTTCAAAATTTCAAAATCTCGAACCAAATAACACCTTATACAAAGAATGTTTCAAAAATGAATAATTATGTAATCAACTGTAACAAAAATGTGATTTGAAAAAATGAGAGATTGATTGGCGTATCTAAAACAAATACTTAAGTATATGCCTAAATATGTGTGTAAAAAGTTCATTGGTTGTATAAACCGGACTCACATCTTCACAATTCAATAGGCTAGTGACATATAACTTATGCATAAGATTAGTCATAAAGTTTACGCCCCTGATAAGTGTGAAAACACTCATCATTTCTAACTTAAAAACCACTTAAAACACGGCCAAATACATTTTATTAAACTATTAATTGTCAGAATTACGCGTGTATTTGGTGTTTGTGTATTTGAGGTAAATAAGATACATTGTGGAGAAAACACGCGCTTTCTCGGATTTTATTCGAATAAAAGACGAAGAAAAGATCGAAACAAGACTCCAAGGACTACTTTTGCTATATTAATGAAGTTTGAGGGGTTGAAGTTGTAAATAATCAAGTTTCAAAAGACTAATATTACCATTTTGCAAAGTTATAATAAAGAAAACTAAATCTGCCAAAAATAAGAGACTACAAGGACTACCATTGCCAAGACTGGAAAGTTGTTAACAGCAATGACACTTGATCATATTGAGTTTAAAGGGAGACATGGATTGCCAGCTAAATACATCTCAACCATTCAATATAGATAAAAGTTTAAGGGTGAAGATGGTAATCCTAGACTCATACATTCCAGCCAATAACCCGATGCCACGTCACTTGTTCTTATTCAGCAACTCAAAGAAGATTAAGTGAATTTCAGATGATTTGTAAAGAACAAAAAATACTCGTCTTTGATCCCTCTACACAACCCCGACACTTAATTGCATTTAAATACAAGAATGAAAGAATCCCCAATTCTGCAAAAAAAAAGAGGAACCCTAAGATGTCACGTGTTGGATGCTGATTATCTGGGACACGTTGACATCACTCCTGACATCTCCCTAATCCTTTATAAATATCCTAGCTATTTCACATTTGTAGAGTGTAGTTAGTAGGTGTAAATTTTCACCTACTAGTTAGTTAGATAAAAAGTTCTTTGCTCATTCTTCTTCTCACAAGAAAATTAGAAGTTAGTTAGACGGTTAGTAAGTGTAACAAATCTGTAACCGTTTTCCTTCCATTAATACAATTCAAATTACACATTCAAATTCAGTTATCTTCGAGATCTTCTTTACATAATCTGTCAGGTTATTGTTATGATGATAAAAGCTTGTGACAAGCTTTTAAGGAGTTGTTGTTGGTGATTTTCATGGTGTTAAGCAAGATTTCATGGTTCATCAGTTGGTTATGAATGTTATGTTAGTGGATTAGGACAGCTAGCCTGAATTCACAGCTTTTACATAAGTTGTGTAATACTTTTCGAGACTCGAGAATAGGATCATTTGGGTAGTTGTAATCAGAAAGGATTTAGTTTCAGAATCACATTATGTTAGACCTATATATTATATAGTCGAACAAGAATGTAATAGGTCATCTTAGTCGTTAAATGTCTTGTATTGTAATAGGTTAGTCGGGAAAACCGGGCTTGGAGTTTAAGCTAATATTGTCTAAGGTAGGGGCTTTATGCCCAAGATAGGCCAAGCCCAGCCCAAGAAACAAGCCCAGGATCCCACCAAGCTCATGGGTATATAAACCCTCCTCCATGTGTGGAAGAGGGTGTTGGTTCATTTACTTTCTTTCTCTAGTAAAGTTTAAACCTTCCACCATCTCTCTAGTTTCTCTCTCTAACTTTCTTCTATTTCTCTATCTAGAATCTTGTGTTATGGATTGAAGTGGGATTAACATTTGGTATCAAGAGCCTATAGTGGATAGGTGATTGAAGATTTGTGGTGTGTTTCGTGTTGTTTTGATTGTTCTTATTGGATTCGTGAGTTTTTTTTATAGTTTTTACCCAAGTTTCAATTTTTTTTCGTGTTTTTGTTGTTCTAAGTGATCCATATATCTCCTACATCGTTGTGGTAGGGATTTGGGTGCTTTGGATTGGTTAAGATCACGGATTTCTAAGCAAGAATCTCTTTTTTTCTTCAAAAGTACGGAACAGTAACTCTCATTGCGAAATCTTTACTTCGCAATAAGCTAGGGTTTTCATATTGCGAGACTTGTCTTTTCACAATACGTGAGGGGTTATGTATTGCGAAGTTCATATCTTCGCAATACATTAGGGTTTATATATTGCGAAGATTGATACTTTATATTGCGAAGATACTGGTTTTCGACATTGCGAAGAATCCATTTTCTGGTATTGCGAAGGTTGAGATTTTGAGTGTTGCGAAGGTTAAGATTTTGGGTATTGCGAAGTTAGTATAGTGAGTCATTGCGAAGATTACTCATTTTTAGGATTGCGAAGACTTTAACCAATTTATTGTGAAGGTCATTTTATTGCGAAGGTCAAATATTCCGAAGTTCAGAAGCCAATTATTCCGAAAATAACTTGCAAATTTATCCCGAAAAAATTTTCGTGATTTTTTTGTTTGTCTTGGAATTTTTTGGTTTATTGTGAACACTTTGTTAGGGGATTTCACACAATTTTTTGGAATTGACAACCACACCTCATCACAACACATCCACTAAGATCATAATCCATTCATAAGTATTCACCATGTCTAAAAACAACAACAACATTGCAACTGCTAATCAAAATTGTTTAGAACAAGATGGTAACGGTAATCCACTTGTGCTGACAGCCGGTTTCTACGTTCAGTGGAGATCTCGTTTCTTGAGATTTCTTGACAGAAAAGAGAACCGAACCGCTCTTCGTCATTGACTTGAGAATCCACCTCCAGTTTTTGAATTCAGACCTGTAGAAACTAGAAGGGGGGGGGGGGGTGAATAGTTTCTCTTTGGTTTATCTCCTAATTAAAATTTCTTTCAGTTAGGTGAGTGCCAAAACCATCTTTTACTTGAAAGATAGTTGTATAATGATTAGGTTCAATTCTAATGCATTAACAATAAGTATTAAGTGTAATGATGATGAAGGTAAGTAATGAGTAAGGAAAGAAACAACCTAGTAGGAAGACACCAAGATTTATAATGGTTCGGAAACGAGGATCTATCCTCGTTCCTACTCCACTCCTCGAGTACACCTTACTCGAGATTTCCACTATATCCACAAGCTCCCTTATTGGCGGAGAAAACCTTACAACGTCGCTTACATTATTTTCTGACACTAAGCTAAATGTCGAGACCTAATCTTAGCTAGGACTGATGTAGTGGTTTTACTACTCTCTAGGAAAAGAGAGCAAAAGTGGCAAGCGTTAAGTGTCGGTTTAGGAAAACCAAGCACTAATGACCCAAAATGGGGATCGTTCTCAAGGAGGCTAGTGTGTTATGTGTGTAATGAATTGGATTATCTTTGTGATTATATTTGTGAGAAAGAATGATAGAAGTGAGATAAAAAGATAATGACGGTTACGATGTCGAATTAAACTAAGACGAAAAATGTGTACACGTAAAACCGTAAAAAAGCACTAAAATTAAAATTTTACCCTAAAAATTCTTAAAAATCACTAAAAATCCACAAAAATATTCTAAGAGTTTACAAAAAATCCAAACTTGCCAAAAACCTTTTAATTAATTAAATAATGACTTTTTAATGCTAATTAAAGCCCTAAAAATCAATATTAACTATTAAAAAGTCCAAAACAAGATCTTAAAGTTTGTAAACCATTAAAATAACCTAATTAAGCTAAAAAGTATTTTTCAAAATTTTAAAACCACTAAAAACTATTTTTAAACAATTAAAAACTATTAAAATCAATTAAAACTTAAAATAATTCTAGAAAATAATTAAAAGACTCTAAAAATATTTGGAAAGTTGCAAAATTCCTAATTAAGTGTATACAATCTAGGAAAAATATAAAACTTAGAAAATCAGACTTTTAATTTTTAACAATAAAATAATATTAAAATATTATTAAAAATACAAAAACCATACAAAATTCTAAAAAGTTGCAAACTAGCTTAATTTAACCTAAATAGCTCAGAAATGGAAGTGAAATTACCTAAATACCCTTAATGGGCCTAAAAAGTAGGCTAAACCCAAAACAGATCCTTATTGGGCCAAATTTCAGCCCAATATAAAAAAAGTCCAAAATAAGCCCAAAAAGCACTACTTGACTCAAAATTTGATTTTAAACAACTTTTTCCAAAGGCCCAAAAGCTGAAAGTGTGAAATAAGCTAGCTTATACCAAACATCTTATTCTTAATGGGCTTTTTGGCCCATTAAGCTATAAGCTAATGCCATAAGCTCAAATTAGACACACAAGCTTCTTTTGTCCTAAATAAGACTTCTGTAAAAAGAAATTTGAAATAAGCCCAAGGAATAAGCTTGAAAACGCAATAAGCAATCTACAGAAAACGACAAAATAGTCGTTTTTGAGTTCTAGGCCACCCCAAGAGCTGATTCAAGTTTCTAAAGCTTTCAAATGACTTAATTAAGCAAAATCAACAAAGAGTTTTCAAATAAGCTGACTCAATAAGCTAGAAAAAGCAAATAAGCACTTATGTAAAAGTCAAATAAGTTGGTTTTCTAGCAAAAAGTCAAAGTCAAAGTCCAATAAGCTCCAATCTAATCAAATGGGTCAAATAATGAAGATCTATCACAAAAAATAAGTTGTTGCAAGTCTGGATAAGCTAAAATAGCTTATTGATAAGCTGAGTTCAATTTAACACTAGCAGGGGCTAGTTTTGGGTGTTGAGCAGTGGAAACTTTTTCCACTGCTTGACTCGTTTGACTTTTTGTCTTTAGTGAACTTTTTTGAGATTCAGATTACACAAAGGCACCCAAATGATCTTTGGATAAAAAGGAGTCAATAACAATCAATAAATCACAAACACAATCACCCAATTGATACAGTTTAATCAATAAAGCACCATATCTAGCACAGACATGAAACAATAAGCAGTTTAGGTTCAAAAAGCACTTAGAGCACAATTCAGCCAGCCAAATTCAACCAAATGCATACACAAGCTATTATAAACTCAAATGAAAAAGTCTAAACAGGTTTCATGCAATGATTCAAAGTATTAAGCAAGATTCAAGCACCTTAAGTTACTGATGAACACAAGAACATGCAGTTTTTTACTTTGCTAATGTATTTAACCAATAAGCCAGATTCAAACCTCAAGATCTATCAAATAAGTTATAATAATGATGTTTTAACAACTTTCAACCCTAAGCATGCACAAATACTAGATTTCACCAAAATCTTAGGTCAAAAACAGTTAAATCCAACAAGTTATAGCAGATTGTATGATTTGAAGTTTCAAACCCAAATACTTGCAGCAAAACACTCTCAACCAAGCATATATCAGATATAGAGCACAAATACACACTTCTAACAACACAATACCAAGATTTCAACTTAAACAGGTAGACCCAAACACCCCTTTATCTTTTCAAATCCAATTTTAAACAAGAAAAAGTGTGATTCAATTAGCCCAATGATTAATCTAGAATATAAACAACATTATCATGCAAGACTAAGCAGATTTAAGCCAAGAAATCAACAAGAACAACAGTATAGCACAAATCCACAAAAAAATCCAATTTTTATCAGATTTTCAAGGTTTCAAGACAAACCTCATGGATGTACATCCACACCCACGAATTTATGAGCTTATGTTCTAGCTAGAACAAGCATAAGCTTCCAATGACAACCCTGCTAAGATTCAACAAGGTTAGAGGCACAATTATCAAAACAGAAACTTAAAAAGCCTTGATTGATGCAACCATTATCCCCAAGTTATAAGACTCACCACACCTTAATATCACAATTAGGATGCTATGATCAGCCCTATAACCCAAGAATTCCAAGGTTTGAACAAGAACTTAGCAAAATATCAAGCTTGAAGGAAAAATGCAAACTTTTGCACTCTCCTTAAAAACAGGTTTTGAGATTCAAATTCAGTGAACAAATAACATAAACAAGCATAAAATAAGATGGCACTTGGTCTTTCTTCAACACACTTAACACAATTTCATTAAACTGAAAAGAGGATTTACAAGTGTTTGAACAAGGAAAAACCAAAAGCAGGCTTAAATGTAATGAGCTAGACCCTTTATATAGAGGGTGTACATGGTCCTAGAAAGCTGAAAATGTGAAAACCCTAAGCATTGGACTTCCAGAAATACCCTTGTGGAAATTTGAAATCTTGAGCTCATGTGACTTTATTTTGGACGTTTGTGGAGTGTATAGCTGTTGGAATTGCATCCAATGGATCTTGTGAAGCTTAGAAAGTAAACAAGTTTGTGGGACGTTGGATCTCTTTGGCTTGTTTGTCTTCTTCTCCAAAACGTGGGACAAGGGTTTAACATGTGACATGGGTGATGATGTGGCATAGGGTTTAAGGATTTGGATGTGTTTATGTTGACCTTAATGATAAATCTGGACACTTTGGTGGCTTAATTTCAAGCAGTTTAGAAAAACCCAATTTGGATTATGAATGCCAAGAAAATGGGTTTGATCTATTTTTGTTTTTAAACCAAGTGTTAGGCGCCAATTAAAACTAATCAGTTAATAGTTAATAAATGGGGTGAGTGGGATCTGATGTGGAGGAAGGGTGAAAGGTGATTGGTGGAAGTGGTGAGTGGGGTGAGGTGGCAACTTCTGGTTGGTTAAGGTAAGTATCTTGTCTGGCCAAGAATAACCCTCCTTCTCTTCTTCTCTTGTCTTTTCAATCAAACTTGCTATCAACGCCCATTTCCTTCTTTAACAACTTTTCATTTTCACACTTTTGCCCCCAAAATGTTTTACAAAGTGAATTCAGGGGTAATTCTTGCCATTTTGTAATTTTTGAAGGACTGATTTGGCATATTGTTGATGGATTATGGTCTTTACTTTTATGATTGGCATTTTGGAGGACTTAATTTTCCAAGTCTTCATTTATGAGGGACCATTTTCGCCAATTATTGAAAGTCAAGGGTCCTTTTGGTAATTTTGGGATTTTCAAAGGACCAAACTTGTAATTTCTTGTACTTTGAAGGACTTCATGATATATTTGACTTTGTGGAGGATAATGGTTGACAATTTATCTTTGTTGAGGGGCTAAACTTGTCAATTCTTCAAAGTGGAGGGCCCTTTTTGTAATTTTGACAAACTTTAGGGACCAAACTTATAATTATGAAGATACAAGGGTATAAAGTGTCAATTCTTCCATATTGGAGGACCCTTCTTCATAATTCTTCAAATCTTCAAGGGTTTTTCTTGGGAAAGTCTTCATTAGGGCTTGGTTCATTGTGCGGCTTCGTTTCCCGTGTTCGTTTTTGCATGATTCTTGTGATCTTTTGTCATTTTCTCAATGTCCGTACCTAAAATACACAAGCAACAAACACAAGCATATATATGGGTATTTTGATGATATTTAATGCATTTTAAGCCCTTTTTGGACGATGAGACTATGTATAAAAGCAGTCTCATCACTCCCCCATACTAAACCATTGTCGTGCCCTCACGCAATGCTAGAATAAAGTATCGTAGCATCTCCAAAATTCATTTTTATTCACTTTATTGAATGATAAACTAGCTATACTACCACTATTGCTACTACTACTTGCGTAAGACATAATGTATGATTTTCATCGCAAAATGGGACGTTTAGGTTCATAGAATACGAACACGTGAATACTTCGTTAGAAATAATTTCATTCTCCTCGATTTTCACCCCAATTCCATGCCAAGCGTGTAACGAGATCATTGTCATTATAAGTTAGTAATGCTAACACTACTCATATGCCCTAATCACGTACTTATCCTCCCATTATCCTAAGTTGTATCTCTTATATTTTATTTTGTCTTGAATGTTTCACGAGGATACATTGTTTGACTTATGCGATAATAGAGATTTAGGTCTAAAAATAGAGTCCTAACGGTGTAACCAAGACCATCAAATCAATAACCCCTCCTAATAGACAATGATGTCAAAAAATTAAGTCGACAAGAAGAATCGATAAACACGGTTTTATAACGGTTTTGAACATGAGACTTATTACCAAGACTTTTATACGCCCCCTAACGGAAGGGCCTTATTATCTTTGGTTTACCTCCATCTTTTATTCAACTTCGCCATGAAGCTTTTATTATGACTTTGGTCTTGTCTTGCCTTTTATTATCCACCTCATCGGTAGTTTTATTAGCCAAAGACGTATATCCTCACGCAAAGGCGAATTTTGGATCTTTAAAGCTTCGAAGATTAAGGCTTAATTCACTTTCAATTTTGCATAGATTTTTCGGCCTTGTGGGGCTTCAAATTGTTTGCTTGATTTAGGTGAGCACTTGAAATCTTATTATTGGGTGAAGCTTTTGATTATTAGGGTGCCAATACTTCAAAACCGTGACGCTAGCGATACCTTAATGTCTTCCCAATTTAATTACACGGAAGCTACTAGAAAAGACTAGAAACCCAACAATCCCAACTAAACCGCTAAGTCATTATTTATTAAGCAAAAAATATTTACATGCGAAGGGAGAATAAGCAAACAACGAGAACACATGAGTTTTTAAAAGAATACGAGTACTCTACGTTTAGCATAGTAACTTATAATTAACCCTATCATCTCTCGTCCTCATTTAAGAGACTTAGCCTAATGTGAAGTTAAGGAATCAAAGCTAAGTGCTCAACACGCACGGTCGAGTCAAAAATTACTCTTATTCTCGCCATCGGAAAACCTACATTCGTTCTTCAAACACTTATAAAACATGAGAAAATTTTTAAAATTTTGCCATTTTTAGCCTTATTTTGCAACAAAACGATAAACAAAAAGATAAACTTTAGAAAGCGTGAAGGTTTGGCAAGGCAAGTATCTATTCACCCCCCATACTAAAGTTAAACATTGTCCTCAATGTTTCGAGTCTAGGGGTGCAAACACCCTCATACTAGAGACGTAGTCGAATGCTTAATCTAGCATGGAAAGGGTGTAACCGTTAAATTTAAAGCCGTTTATGAAGTGTGCTATAAACCTAAGGTTAGAACATCAAAGGATATATCATGGATATTGAGAAAGTCTTCAAAGCAAACGATCGAGTGCTCCCATAAAACGAACACGAGAGGCTCCAATCGTGAAGATCATGATCATCTAAAGTCCACAATTCACAAACAACCACGGAACAAAGGTTGGAAGGACACAAATCCCCACACGTGACTATATTAGAAAGCGATAATATATACATAGGATAAGCATAGGACTCCCCCACGAGGCACCTCGTTTTTTATTACCGAGTCATGAGCTCGACTCGATCCCCTCAATACTAATTATCATTGGGGAAGGTGACTTGGTCGAGGTAGTTCAAGGATGGAACTTCCCCGCCAAAGTAGTGCTTCAACCTATGTCCATTCACCTTGAAATTGGGGCCATCATTTTGAGCTAGCTCGATGGTCCCATATGGAAATACTTGAGTCACGGTGAATGGACCGGACCAACGGGATTTCAACTTACCGAAAAAGATTTTCAATCGAGAGTTAAAAAGCAAAACTTGATCCCCAATGTTAAAAACCCGGTTTTAATTTTAGAATCATGCAACTTTTTAGTTTTTTCTTTATAAATCAATGAATTTTCGTAAGCAATGTCCCTCAATTCATCTAATTCATTTAATTGCATTTTCCGGTGTTTTCCCGCGGTCTCCATATCATCATTACAATGCTTTAGGGCTCAATAAGCCTTGTGTTCCAATTCGATTGGCAAATGACAATTTTTCCCATACACAAGCTTATAGGGAGTGCACCCAATGGGCGTCTTATGAGCGGTCCTAAAGGCCCATAAAGCATCGTCCAACTTATCCGACCAAGATTGTCGGTTTTCCCCAACGGATCTCTCCAAGATCCTCTTCAACGCTCGGTTTGAAACCTCGACTTGCCCACTCGTTTGTGGGTGATAAGCCGTAGAAAGCCGATGTGTAACCCCATATTTCCTTAGGACCCTTTCGAATTGGTCGTTACAAAAATGGGTTCCATGATCGCTTATGATCGCACGAGGGGTTCCAAACCGAGAAAACAAGCTTTTCAAAAACTTGACTACCACACGAGCATCATTGGTGGACAAAGCCTTAGCTTCCACCCACTTAGATAGGTAGTCAACCGCAACGAGGATATACTTATTACCACGAGATGATGGGAACGGCCCCATAAAGTCTATGCCCCAAACGTCAAAGATCTCACACACTTGGATGATATTTTGTGGCATTTCATCTTTTTGTGAGGCTTTTCCTTGTCGTTGGCATGAGTCACACGACTTCACAAGATCTTGTGCATCTCGGTAAATAGTAGGCCAAAAGAAGCCGGCATCAAACACCTTCTTAGCCATGAGATTAGCACCGTGGTGACCACCCGTGGGTCCCTCATGGCAAGCTCTAAGGATATTAGAAGCTTCGGTGCCAAATACACAACGTCGGATGATTTGATCCGCACAAGTTCGAAACAAGTAAGGGTCGTTCCAAAAGTAGAACTTGACGTCACGAAAGAATTTTCGTTTTTCTTGAGTCGTCATACCCTTGATGATGAAGTTACCCGCATGGTAATTTGCAAAGTCCGCAAACCATGGGGTGGAAGAATCAAGCTTAGAATTCACTACACCAAGTGTCTCAAGCGGAAATGTTTCGGTGATTTCCTTGGGCTCGTAAACACTTTGGTGAGGATCTTCCAAACGAGAAAGATGATCGGCCGCTAGATTCTCGGCTCCTTTTTTGTCAACAATTTTGTGATCAAATTCTTGAAGGAGGAGAATCCAACGAAGTAATCTCGGCTTTGCATCTTGTTTAGCCATGAGATACTTGATAGCCGAATGATCCGTATACACTATGCATTTTGTCAAGACGAGATAAGGTCGAAATTTCTCAAATGCATACACCACGGCAAGGAACTCCTTCTCCGTTGTAGTGTATTTAAGTTGAGCCTCGGTCGTCGTCTTGCTTGCATAGTGAATAGGCAAGAAGTGCTTTTCATGACGTTGCCCCAATACGGCACCTATAGCGTAGTTACTAGCATCACACATGAGCTCAAAGGGGAGGTTAATTGGGAGCAACAAGAATGGGAGCTTCGGTAAGTTTCCTCTTAAGGATTTCAAAGGCTCGTACACAATCTTCATCAAAGACAAAACGTGCCTCTTTTTCAAGAAGATGTGTAATGGGTCGAGAGATCTTTGAAAAATCCTTGATGAATCGACGATAAAAGCCCGCGTGGCCTAGGAAACTCCTAACTCTCTTAACGGTTTTGGGATGAGGCAATTTGGCGATGACGTCTACCTTAGCTTGATCTACCTCAATCCCCGCTTTCGAGACCTTGTGCCCTAAGACGATTCCACTCTTAACCATAAAATGACACTTTTCCCAATTGAGCACAAGGTTGGTTTCCTCACAACGTTTTAACATTTTCTCAAGATTCGACAAACACAAAGTGAACGAACTACCAAACACGGAAAAGTCATCCATGAAGACTTCCATCGTCTTCTCGACCATGTCATGAAAAATAGCCATCATGCACCTTTGAAAGGTTCCCGATGCATTACAAAGTCCGAATGGCATTCTACGATAGGCAAACGTTCCATATGGACACGTAAACATAGTTTTTTCTTGATCACGAGGATCGATGGGGATTTGGAAGTAACCGGAAAAACCATCTAAAAAGCAATAGAAATCGTTTCCCGCAAGACGCTCCAACATTTGGTCCATGAAGGGCAAGGGAAAATGGTCTTTTCGAGTGGCTTCATTCAACTTTCGATAGTCAATGCACACTCTCCATCCGGTCACGAGTCTAGTGGGAATCAACTCGTTGGCATCGTTTGGCACAACGGTCATTCCTCCCTTCTTAGGGACACAATGAATAGGACTCACCCAAGGGCTATCGGAAATAGGGTAAATCATTCCCGCGTCAAGGAGTTTAAGGACTTCCTTTTTGATGACGTCGTGAATTTTGGGGTTCACCCTTCTTTGACATTGGATTGCGGGCTTGTAATCCTCCTCCATTAAGATTTTGTGGGTATAAAATTTAGGATCGATCCCCTTAATGTCGGATAACTTCCACGCAATTGCCCCTTTGTGATCCTTTAGAACATCGACAAGTGCGGTTTTTTCATCATTCGAAAGTTCCTTCGCAATAATAACCGGCAACTTGTCGCCCTCCTCCAAATAGACATATTCAAGATGAGGAGGTAAATCTTTCAACTCGAGGATAGGTGGTTCCTCAAGTGAAGATTTGGGCTCGATACTCATAACCTCCTCGGGTGGAGGAAATGGGAAATCGTTAAGAAAATCCTTGATAATCGAGAAGTCCTCATCGTTGTCGAGGTCTTCGTTACAAGTACGTGGAACATCGAATTCTTCCAATGTAAAACCACCACCTTCAAATGGAGTGAAGGTTGGTGTCAAATTATCAAGAATTGGATCTAACATAGTGGGATTGCCACTAGTTTCTTCATCACCAAAACCTAGAACTTCTTGTGAAAATTCCTCGCAAACCACGTCGATCATATCAACGAGGTTTATGGTTGCAACGGAATAAACATGAGAAATTTGAGAGTTTTGAGTTGCGTTTATAACAAGTTCCTCGTCGTTGAAACGTAAGGTGATCTTTCTAGCATGAACATCGATCAAAGGCATAGACGTATCTAAAAACGAACGACCTAAAATGAGAGGAACTTGAGGATCCGTGGGGATATCAACAACGATAAAGTCTACGGGATAGTAGAACTTCCCCACTTTCACAAAAAGGTCTTCCGCCAATCCACATGCGGGAATCGTGGAATGGTCGGCCAACTCGATAGACATTAGTGAAGGAGTAAGATTAGGAAGATTGAGCGACTTGAAGATTGCAAGTGGCATCAAGTTAATGCTAGCACCAAGATCGGCCAAGGCGAAGCATTCCTCCATATCTTGGATTGCACAAGGGATCAAAAATTTACCGGGATCACCGACTTTTTGAGGTATGCGATTAAGATAAACCGACGAACAACTAGACAATTGGTGCAATTTCTCCTTGTTGTTCAACATACTCTTAAAGTTAGCGGCAAATCGAGGCATCATGACCAAAGCATCAGCGAAACTCACATTAAAGTGCAAATCACGAAACCTTTTCATAAAAAGCTCAAATTGATAATTGTCGCGCTCTTGACGTTTCTCCTTTCTAAGTCTCGATGGATAGGGCAAAGGTGGTGTGGGTTGAGGCATAGGCATAGCCTTTGGAATCTCGGGTTCCAATGTTGGTAAAGGGTCAACCGTAGGTGTGGCATGAGCAGTACTTCGTGGGATTGGGACATGCTCCTTTTGGACCACCACCTTGGGTTCTTCCTCAATTGCTTCCTCCGTAGGAGCAATTGGTTGAGGAGCCGGTTCCTTAAGTGTCTTACCACTACGTGTGGTAATCACTTTCATCTCACCCTTAGGGTTTGATACGGTGTTGCTAGGAAGACTACTCGAAGACGGTTTACACATAATTGCCTCAAACATAGATGAGATTTTATATTCAAACTTGGATTGCCTCTTCTCGGCTTTAACCATTTCTTGTTTTATCTCATGTTGCCCTTGTTCCATTTTTGTTGGTTTTGTTGTAACCTAGTTACGGTTCCTTCCATCTTGTTGGTATGGATCTTAAGTTCATTAGCTAACTCATTTTTCAACTCTTTCTTCAAGTCGTTCTTAAACTCGGATCTTAGGCTAATGATTTCTCTTTGAATATTGTCAAACCTAGCATCATTCCCATTAGTGTATTCAACAAATTCATTTGGAAGATCTTTCAACGTTTGCAAACCTTTGTTGTTGTTTTGAAAATCATTTTGATTCTTGTTTGAAACTTGATTATTAGCCCCTTGATTTCCATAGTTTCCCTTGTTGAAATTGTTTTTGAAACCAACTTGATTGTTGCGATAGTTGTTGTTAGCATTTTGATTTGAACCAAAACCCGGTGGAGTCAATTGATTAGAGCGGGTAACTTGACCGTTTTGGTTGTAATTTCCCGTGGCCGCGTAGGCACTCGAAGTGTTACCACCGTTGGTAATGCACTCGGAGAAATCATGACCTCCACCACAATACATGCACGAAACCTCAACCGCTTTAGCCGTAGCGGGAGCACTTGGTTCACCAACTTTAAACTCAATCAAAAGTCCTTTTAGCTTATCAAAAATCTTGTTTTCCAAGTTCGCCTTAATTTGGAAAGCATCGATGGTAGTAGACAAAGAAGGTGAAGCCAAAGACGAAGACTTACGAACACTAGACGTGCTACGAGGACTATACACCTTAGATCTATTCTCAATTATCACCAAAGCTTCCTCAACCATTTTACACAAAAATTTACCACCCGCGGCGGCATTTAAATAATCCCTTTCATGATCATTAAGTCCATTGTAAAACGTGTCAATTTGATGCAAGTCGGAAAAACCGTGATAAGGACATTCATGTAACATCTCCTTAAACCTATTCCAAGCCGTTGAAAAACTTTCATTAAACTCTTGTGAAAATTTTGAAATCTCGTTTTTCAAGTACGTAGTCTTAGAGGGCGGAAAAAATTGGTTCACAAACTTAGACACGAGATCCTTCCACGTCAATATAGAATTGGGTGGCTCTTTCTCCAACCAAATTTTAGCGGGCCCCGCTAAGGAATACGGAAAAAACATCATCTTAATCGAGTCATTTGAGACATCCTTAAACTTGCAAGTGGCGGTAAGACGATTGAATTGGCGGATATGGTTGTGTGGATTGTCCTTCTCATCACCACGAAATTTGTTGTTTTGGATCATCGACAACAAACCCGTTTTCACCTCAAAATTCTCCGCAAGGATAGCGGGAATCACAATAGCCTCTCCATAACCCTCGGTGGGTGCTTGCAGTAACTCCATCATAGTTCGATTCGCCATGGTTGGTGCTTCTCTTACAATGGGTTAGTCAATAGGAGACTCCTCACTAGAAAGATTGGGAGTGGGAGTTTTGTTCTTTCGTTTACGTGCACGTCTTGCTTGATTACGAGTTAGCATAAACGTCACGTACAACGAGGGGACGAGCAAAGAAGATTCTTTTTGGTGTTTTGTATTTTTCAATTTTTTTGTGGTTTTTGATTGTATTAACCTTTTTGGATTTTGGTGAATGTATTAAGTAGACACAAATCTACAAATCTCCTCCTTAATCAAATCTCTTGATTAAAGAAGCCTCAAGGAATGAAAACGATCACGTGAAGTGAACGCCTTCGATGACTTTAGAACATTGGTGGAACACCAAAACGTTCAAGAGGGTTTAATCAATGAAACCAAGAAAATATATATGATACTTAGTAATACTTTGGGCGGCAAAACCCTCGATTAGCTCTCAAATTCAAATACTCACAAGCAAGCGGGGAAACGAGGCGGCGCGAAGCACTTAAGAGCCTTTTTCCTTAGGATATATTTTATAATATCCGCCTTATACCCACCTTATAGTTTGTATTTTTCAAAATTGAGCCTCACGAAACTATTTATCTATTTTTGCCTTTTTCTTTGGTTTGAGATTCAAATACAATGATTGGGTAATGACCTCCCAAGTCAAGGTTGTGATTTCTCACGTATTTGGAGTACTTGTGAATTTATTGTTCTACGTATACAATATAGTAATAGTATTCACACAAAAATCGAAAACCGATAATACGTATTAGTAGAGTGCTACTAATACAAATACTATTTTGGTTAGTATATAAAAACAACAATTCCAAATCAAAACACAACACGCCTCCCCGGCAGCGGCGCCAAAATGATGTAGTGGTTTTACTACTCTTTAGGAAAAGAGAGCAAAAGTGGCAAGCGTTAAGTGTCGGTTTAGGAAAACCAAGCACTAATGACCCAAAATGGGGATCGTTCTCAAGGAGGCTAGTGTGTTATGTGTGTAATGAATTGGATTATCTTTGTGATTATATTTGTGAGAAAGAATGATAGAAGTGAGATAAGAAGAGAATGACGGTTACGATGTCGAATTAAACTAAGACGAAAAAGGTGTACACGTAAAACCGTAAAAAACACTAAAATTAAAATTTTACCTTAAAAATTCCTAAAAATCCACAAAAATATTCTAAGAGTTTACAAAAAATCCAAACTTGCCAAAACCTTTTAATTAATTAAATAATGATTTTTTAATGCTAATTAAAGCCCTAAAAGTCAATATTAACTATTAAAAAGTCCAAAACAAGATCTTAAAGTTTGTAAACCTTTAAAATAACCTAATTAAGCTAAAAAGTATTTTTCCAAATTTTAAAACCACTAAAAATTATTTTTAAACAATTAAAAACTATTAAAATCAATTAAAACTTACAAATAATTCTAGAAAATAACTAAAAGACTCTAAAAATATTTGGAAAGTTGCAAAATTTCTAATTAAGTGTATACAATCTAGGAAAAATATAAAAACTTAGAAAATCAGACTTTTAATTTTTAACAATAAAATAATATTAAAATATTATTAAAAATCCAAAAACCATAAAAAATTCTAAAAAGTTGCAAACTAGCTTAATTTAACCTAAATAACTCAGAAATGGAAGTGAAATTACCTAAATACCCTTAATGGGTCTAAAAAGTGGGCTAAACACAAAACAAATCCTTATTGGGCCAAATTTCAGCCCAATATAAAAAAGTGTCCAAAATAAGCCCAAAAAGAACTACTTGACTCAAAATTTGATTTTAAACAACTTTTTCCAAAGGCCCAAAAGCTGAAAGTGTGAAATAAGCTAGCTTATACCAAACAGCTTATTCTTAATGGGCTTTTTGGCCCATTAAACTATAAGCTAATGCCATAAGCTCAAATTAGACACACAAGCTTCTTTTGTTCTAAATAAGACTTCTGTAAAAAGAAATTTGAAATAAGCCCAAGGAATAAGCCTAAAAATGCAATAAGCAATCTACAGAAAACGACAAAATAGTCGTTTTTGAGTTCTAGGCCACCCCAAGAGCTGATTCAAGTTTCTAAAGCTTTCAAATGACTTAACTAAGCAAAATCAACAAAGAGTTTTCAAATAAGCTGACTCAATAAGCTGGAAAAAGCAAATAAGCCCTTATGTAAAAGTCAAATATGTAACACCTGGTAATTTTCCCTACTTTGTAAAATGACTATTTTACCCTTTGACTTTTTATTTAGTCAACTATGTGATTTAACTGTGTTGGAACCGGGAGGTTATCCCGCATTTTCTGAAAAACTGTTTAATGACGAGTAATGACCTGACACTGTGCTCAGTCATTATTCTGAACATTTTCTGTGAACCTGACCAAAGTGCTGAGACGGTCAATGAATTGACGATAATCCATGAGATTATTCGTTATCTGTGAATTATGTGCTTAACTGTTTAGTTTTAACAGCGTGATCGTATTTTCATGAGCAGCGTATTTAAATATTTCTGTATATGTTTATATATGCCTGTATTTTAGTATTTTTGCTATTTATAGTAGTAAATCGTATTTACTGTGAATATTTAATTAACGTATCGCGTTTTCGTATTTTACGTCGTTTTTACGTTTAACTGTCGTTAGCGTGCATAAAATACTTTACCAATCATAAAATGTCAGTTTTCGTCGAAAATCGTAAATTTAATATATTTCGTCAAATTTTTACGTTTTACGTAATTTTAAACTTAACTATATACTTTTTGATATTTACCTAAAACTAACTAACCTTTTTACCTTAAACCTTTTAACTAGTTACCATAGTAAAAATTTGAAAAATTTACCCCCATATGGGACCCCATAACCGGCCAAAAACAAGCACCATGTGCATAATGCACCAACACTCCACTCTTTACCATATTAAGCTTACACTTACTTACACATCTTACATTTTAACTTACTAACCAAAACACCTCAAATAATTCATTATTCACTTCACTTTCACTTCAAAAAAAAAACAAACATATCTCTCTTTCTATCCCAAAACACACGGCACACAAACACAAACATTTTCCACCATTGTTGATTTCTAAAAGCTTCATTTTAACAAGAATTAACACAAAACAAAATCACCCTAGAGTTTGTACAAGCATAAAGAAGAATGGTCTTTCTTGGTTTATTGATTTGAGTAGTTTTTGGGTTGAGGTTGTAGAGTAGAGTTCTTGTTGATTATTAGTGGGTTAGAGCGTAGATCGGGTCGTTGTGATTACGTAGAATCGTTACTCAAGGTTACTTCTTAAACCTTTTTTTTCATCTTTTCATTTTCCATGCATAATCTTTGTAGATCTATGCATGCATGTTACTCATCAAGTAATTTTCTTGAAATAAAATGATAAAAACTATTTTGGTCATGAAATATTTTAAGATCTATGGAAATTATGTGTGGATCTATTAGATCCATACATGAAAATGGTTTAATTGGAAGACTTGTGAAAAATATAAGTATGTATATTTTAGATTTGTGAACTTGAAGTAAAATCTTCGATTTTGTTGGTGTTTATGAATAATTGGAGGGAACTAGTAGTGTTACTACTAGTGGTTACGCTTGAAAATGGTCGAAAATGAGTTTTTACGAAAAACGTACAATCTGTCCGATTTTTATAAGAGGCGTAGAGGGTCGTAAAAATTGTTTTGACACTAGTTTACTACGATATTATGAAAATATAAGTTAATACCTTCGTTTCGATATATTATGGGCTAAAAACAGAGCTAAAATGAGTAAGATATGGTCGTTTAAATTTCGTTGTCGGAAAACTTAATTTTTGGTGAAAAACACTATAAGTGGTTGCTGTCCAGATTTTTAAAGTGGTCGAAACGACATTTTCGAGTTAAACGGAGTTGTTTTAAGTGTCGAAATGGTTACTAAATGGTATGTATAAATGTTGGACTTGTTTTGTAAAAGCGTATTAGCGCGAAATGTGAGTACTTGGTGTAACGTTAAAAGTTTGAACGTTGGAAGTGGAAATTGATACTATTGTGAAAAATGACTTGTTGAAATATTGGCGATTGAGAAATTGTTGAAAATAGGGGTTTTAGGACGAGATTTGAGTACATACTAAAAATGGCTAATTTTTACGTGACGCCGAAAGGCTGCCAAACTTTCGTTAGAAATCGTATAGGAAAATTTGTTAAGATAAATTTTGGTAAATTAAAATTTACGCCGAAAGGCTGTCGAAATTTCATCGAGTCAAAAATAAATATTTTTGCCTAAGTATATATATACTATAATGATTATAACGATATAACATTTACAAGTCACGATTTTAACAACAAAATATATACTTGATTGATGAGTAACGTACGTGATGAACTATTGTGACTTATTTGCTAGCGCCTAAACTATAGTATTATATTTAGGTTGTTGCTAGAGTTGCTCGCTACTATTTGATCTTACTTGTGCGGTTTGAATCGTTGTTTGAGGTGAGTTTATAGATCCCTATTAAACTGTTTTTATATGTTTAATGTTTTGGGATGTGATAAATGCTTTGATGCTTGCTTCTGGACGCAAGTAAAACTTGATTTCCGTGAACGCTTTGTGAACACTATTTATGAGATAGCTTAAGTTGCTTTAGCCATAGTCCCCACTATCGTGAATCGTTAGTTACTCTGCTGGAGTAAGCTCTTATGTTACGGATAGATCTATTGAGGGTTGACAACCTCCACTCGGGCATTCTGACGCCGGACGAGTGTGTACCATTTGTATGAACGGAGTCATCTTGGCTAGGTACTCCATTGGGGCAAAATTTATGTATGCAATCTATTGTATGCACTGGATCACTAGTTTCGATGTCACGAGCTTAGCTATCATAAATATTGTGAACACCCAGTTTATCCTACACTTGGCACTATATCTCCTATAGTTGCATGTGTACATGAAATGAAATCTGAAATTGAATTACTATGAATTTTTACTTGAAACCTATATTCTCACCCACTTTATGTTGACCCAATTTAGCATTTATCTCAGGTAATTGATGATGAGTTGTATCTACTGTGTGAAGTACTTGGAGTCCGCATGCATTTCTTGGCTATCTTCGGACATTTGTTTACTTATGCTTTTGAACTATTATCTCGTTGATGTTTAAAACTTTTACATTCCGCTGCACTATCTTTTGAAACTGAGACCTTTGTACTATGATGCTTTTAATTTAAATTCAACGAGGTATTTTTATAAAACGTCTCATTTAGAGTCGTTCTCTTGTACCTTGAACTATGATACAATGACGTAACATCCCCCGAGCTTCACCGCTTCCGCATATCATTTTGGGGTGTTACAGAATTGGTAATCAGAGCCTTGCTTATAGAGAACTAGGTTTGCATCTTAGGCCTAGACTATAACCGATGTGGCTACTTGTTACTCTGTATATGTACGTGTACTACGTAATGTATTACATAGAATAACACTATCAGTAATATGTAATATATATTATGTAATACGTAATATGTATTATATACATATGCATTTCGTTGATTTGCATACTTTAATTTCTATACATGATTATTTCATGCATACCCTACAACTGCTTTAATACGCATTTTGGTTGTTGCAGGTTATGTCGTCATCTACTGTTTCTTACCAGCCCGACTCTGCCGACGAAGAGTGGGAAGACGAGATTGAGATGGTACCAGATCATGTTGAGCCGGAGAATGACCCAGAGGAGGCTGATCCTGAGGAGGAAGGTGTGGAGTATGACCCTGACGAGGATCCGGAGGAGGATGATGAGGGTGAGCCTGATGTGTTGTCTGATACTTCCGATGTTGTTGATGGGATGCCACCTGTTGTGCATCATACTTTGATCGAGTAGGTTAGTGATAGTGAGGACGATGAGGATGATGAGGATGACGTGGATGGTATTGAGGTAGATCACGAGGGTGATGAGGGTATGGATGGACATGAGGTAGGTCATGAGGATGATATGGATGGTGTTGAGGTAGATCGTGAGGGTGATGACGATATGGATGGATATGAGGTAGATCGTGAGGATGATGAGGACATGGATGATGAGATTGAGAGTGATACTGACGTTAGGATGGTTGTGGCTAGTAGTAATAGCGAGGATGCTGAGGCTGATGATGATAGTAGGGTTGATGCTTTGACTGTTGTACCTGAGAGAGTTGAGCCTAGTAGGAGGAGTGAGATTAGGAAGACGTCCAACTTGAGGAAGAAGCCTACTGTTCCATGTCAGCGGTTTAGAGAGGAGAGGGAAGCTTTACGGGGTACGCCACCAGCTGAGGTTTATACTGATTCCGATGATACTGTACCACCTGCAGATGGAGCTGGACCATCCGGTGTTAGATCTCGAGCTTTGTCCGATTCTGATTCGTCATGCCCACGGAAGAAGATTCGTATGTCTGATTCACACACTACACCTGAGGCATCGCCTACTCATGGGAGTCGAGTTGCTACTACTATTTCTACACCACCTAGTCATCATGTTGGAGAGCCCTCTAGACCTAGCTCATGTGTTGTTATGATAGGATCTGCTAGGGATTCAGATGCTGTTCGTTTTCGTCTACTTGAGGATGCGGTTTTTGGATTGTTAGAGGATAACGAGGATACTCGTGACTTGTTGGATACCACACTTGAGGAGGTTGCTAGGTTGAGGCGTGAGTTGGAGTCAGTTCTTGGAGGAGACCGAGCTGCAGATGGAGACCCGAGGAGTGATTCACCGAGATGTGCTGAGTGTGATCGTCGTCGTCGCACTTAGAGATTCATCGTTATTGTGCTTAATTATAGAGTAGATTGACATCTTTATCTTTTGGGTATTGTATCCACTAAACTAGAGTAGTACTCGTTTAGTTGGAGTAGACTAGATGTAATCATACTCTTATTTTATGACTATGTATTCGATATTTTGATTATGAATGGGAATTTAACTTTATGGCCTTGACCAGTGACTATCCTTTCTATGTTTGTTGTACTGTTAAATTCTGCATTCTATTTTAGCATATGAAATATATAACGTGTATATTCATGCTTGAACCTTAATTGCATTGTTGTATTAACGCATAGAAACAATGGTGAACACACGTAACGGAATGACTGACGCACAATTGGAAGCACTGATTACGCAACGAGTGACTGCTGCACTGGCAAACGTTCAAGCTAACAACAACGTGAACGAAGCACCACCGAACAATGTTGACAATCGACCGCCTAAGCCGTGTACTTACAAGGACTTTAGGAGCTGTGACCCTTTGACTTTTAATGGTACTGAAGGAGCTGTCGGATTAGCTCGTTGGGTCGAAAAGATGGAAGCTATGTTCCGTGTTAGCGGATGTGCTGTTGAAAACCAAGTGACTTATTCTACTTGTACTTTAGCTGCTGGAGCGTTGACATGGTGGAACACCCATGTGCAAACGGCTGGAGCCGAGGAGGAGTATGGAATGAGTTGGGAGGAACTTAAGAAGTTGTTGACTAAGGAGTACTGTCCTCGTAATGAGATTCAGAAAATGGAAATCGAATTGTGGAACTTGACTGTGAAGAACAATGACATTGGTACGTACACTAGGAGGTTCCAAGAATTGTGTTTGCTATGTCCTGGAACGGTTCCGGATGAAGAAAAGAAGGTTGAGCGCTATATTTGGGGTTTACCTGGTAGAGTTTAAGGGAATGTGACATCGTCTGGACCGACAAAAGTTAGTGATGCTATAAGGATGGCTCACAGTCTGATGGACCAAGTTGTTCGAGCAAATGCTGGGAATGCCGCGGACAACAAGAGAAAATGGGGGAATAACCAAAGGAACAATCATGGGAACTATCCGAATAAGAGGCAAGACACCGTGAAAGCGTACACTGCTGGTACTGGGGAAAAGGGAGTGTACAATGGGACGTTACCTTTGTGCAATCGATGCAAGTGTCACCATAATGGACAATGCAATGTACAATGTCACAACTGCAAGAAAACTGGACACATTGCTAGAGATTGTAAGTCACCACCCAACACGAAAGCCAACTTCACTTGCTTTGAATGTCAGCAGAAGGGACACTACAGCAATGAGTGCCCAAAGAAAAAGAATAAGGACCAAGGAAAGATTGCTAAAGTTGGGTAAGCTCGTGGAAGGGTCTATGTGATAGGAGGAGGAGAAGCGCAACAAAACCCCGACGTCGTGACGGGTACGTTTCTTCTCAATGGTCATTATGCTTCTATTTTATTTGATACTGGAGCCGATAGGAGTTTTGTGTCGACTGCTTTTAGTGTTTTGCTTGATGTGATCCCTTCGCCCTTAGACACTAAGTACACTATTAAGTTAGCTAATGGGAAGTTGATAGAAGCCGAAACTATACTTCATGGATGCACTTTAAATCTTCTAGGTCATCCTTTTGTAATAGATCTTATGCCTGTTGAGTTAGGGAGTTTTGACATGATTGTCGGAATGGATTGGTTGTCGAGATATCGTGCTACATTGTATGCGATGAGAAGATCGTTTGTTTACCATTTGGTGATGAAGTTTTGGAGGTACAAGGGGATACAAGTAACGGAAAAGGGAAGTCACGACTGAACATTATCTCGCGTGTCAAGGCTCAGAAGTTGTTGTCGGAAGGTTGCCACGTATTTTTAGCCTGTGTTACTGAAAAGCAGACGGAAGAAAAATGGTTAGAAGATGTACCTATCGTACGGGATTTTCCGGAAGTCTTTCCTGAAGATTTGCCTGGATTACCGCCGGCTAGACAAGTTGAATTCCAGATCGATTTAATACCGGGAGCTGCACCTGTTGCTCGAGCGCCTTATCGTTTAGCACCGTCGGAATTGCAAGAACTAGCGACGCAACTACAAGAGTTGACTGATAAGGGATTCATAAGACCGAGTTCTTCACCTTGGGGAGCTCCAGTCTTATTTGTGAAGAAGAAGGATGGGAGTTTTCGGATGTGTATCGACTATCGTGAGTTGAACAAACTTACCATCAAGAACCGTTACCTGTTAACTACGATCGATGATCTGTTTGATCAGTTGCAAGGATCGAGCGTTTACTCGAAGATTGACCTTAGGTCTGGTTATCACCAATTGAGAGTCCGTGAGGAAGATGTTGCAAAGACTGCTTTTAGGACTAGGTATGGACACTATGAGTTCCAAGTGATGTCGTTCGGTTTGACAAACGCACCTGCTGTGTTTATGGACCTCATGAACCGGGTGTGTAAACCGTATTTGGACAAGTTTGTCATTGTGTTCATCGATGACATACTAATTTACTCAAGGAATGAGAAAGAACATGAGGAACATCTTAAGATAATATTGGAATTGCTTAAGAAGGAGGAATTGTACGCTAAGTTCTCGAAGTGTGATTTTTGGTTGCCAAGAGTATAATTTCTAGGCCACGTTATAGATAGCAAGGGGATTCATGTTGATCCTGCCAAGATTGAATCAATTAGGAAGTGGACTGCTCCTACGACACCGACTGAAATTCGCCAATTCTTAGGACTCGCCGGATATTACCGAAGATTCATCGAGGGATTCTTGAAAATCGCAAAACCATTGACGAAGTTGACTCAAAAGAAGGTGAAATACGAATGGGGAGATAAGGAGGAATTAGCATTCCAGAAGTTGAAACAAATGTTGTGTAGTGCGCCTATTCTATCGTTACCAGAAGGATTGGAAGACTTTGTGGTCTACTGTGATGCATCAGCAAAAGGATTGGGAGCTGTGTTGATGCAAAGTAAGAAAGTTATCGCCTACACGTCACGACAACTGAAAACACATGAGAAAAACTACACTACGCACGACTTGGAGCTAGGAGCGGTAGTATTTGCCTTGAAACTGTGGAGACACTACTTGTATGGAACCAAGTGTGTCGTCTATACCGATCACAAGAGTTTACAACATATTCTTGACCAGAAAGAACTGAACATGAGACAACGTCGATGGATCGAGTTGCTCAGCGATTATGACTGTGAAATCCGTTACCACCCTGGGAAGGCCAATGTAGTGGCAGATGCGCTAAGTAGAAAGGAAAAATTGATGACACGTAGAGTTAGATCGTTAGCTATGGTTATCAATCCAAACTTACCTGTGCAAATTCGTGAAGCACAAACCGAAGCCCTTAAGCCTGAACATGTTGAAGCCGAGAAACTAGGGGGAATGGTTACTAAGAAATTGGAGACTAGCACTAATGGAACGCTATGTCTGAATGGTAGAAGTTGGTTACCACGGTTTGGAGGACTAAGGGACGTGATTATGCACGAGTCGCATAAATCTAAGTATTCGATTCACCCAGGATCTGACAAAATGTATCAGGATATGAAGAAGCTATATTGGTGGCCAAACATGAAAGCTGAAATCGCTACATATGTAGGGAAGTGTCTGACTTGTGCTAGAGTGAAAACAGAACACCAAAAACCATCTGGATTGTTGGTTCAACCTATAATTCCTATGTGGAAATGGGAAAATATAACCATGGATTTCATAACTAAGCTACCTAAAACGACCAACGGATACGACACAATTTGGGTAATTGTGGATCGACTTACAAAATCTGCACACTTTTTGGCTATGAAGGAAGATGATTCAATGGATAAGCTTACGAGACTTTATCTGAAGGAAGTAGTCGCAAAACATGGGATACCGATCTCGATAATTTCTGATAGAGATGGTATATTTACTTCGGAATTCTGGAAATCACTTCAGAAAGCGTTGGGTACGCAATTGGACATGAGTACTGCTTATCACCCGCAGACTGACGGACAAAGTGAGAGAACTATTCGAACGCTCGAGGACATGTTGCGTGCTTGTGTGCTTGACTTTGAAAAGCAATGGGACAGACATTTGCCTCTAGTGGAATTCTCTTACAACAATAGTTATCATACCAGTATTAAGGCTGCACCGTTTGAAGCGTTGTATGGTTGTAAATGTCGCTCGCCTGTGTGTTGGAGTGAGGTTGGGGATAGTCAACTCACTGGCCCTGAACTCATTCGTGAAACAACTGAGAAGATTGTTCAAATCAAGAGCCGAATTCAAGCAGCCCGTGATCGTCAAAAGAGTTACGCCGACGTTCGACGTAAGCCTCTCGAATTTCAAGTGGGAGACAAAGTGATGCTAAAAGTATCGCCTTGGAAAGGTGTGCTACGTTTTGGCAAGCGAGGAAAGCTGAACCCCCATTATATTGGACCTATCAAAATTCTGGCAAAGGTTGAAACCGTAGCCTATCGTCTCGAATTACCGCAAGCGTTGAGCCGTGTACACAACACTTTTCATGTGTCGAACTTGAAGAAGTGCCTTTCTGATGAGACACTCGTTATACCATTGGAGGAACTCCGAATTGACGACAAGATGCAATTTGTCGAAGAACCTGTTGAAATTATGGACCGTGAGGTCAAATGATTGAAACAGAGTCGTATTCCTATCATCAAGGTGAGGTGGAATTCTAAACGTGGACCTGAATTCATTTGGGAGCGTGAGGATCAATTTCGCAAGAAATATCCGCAACTCTTTGACAACTCTAAAAACCGTGACACTCCTAAGCTTTGAGGACAAAGCTTCTCTATCAAGGGAATGATGTAACACCTGGTAATTTTCCCTACTTTGTAAAATGACTATTTTACCCTTTGACTTTTTATTTAGTCAACTATGTGATTTAACTGTGTTGGAACCGGGAGGTTATCCCGCGTTTTCTGAAAAACTGTTTAATGACGAGTAATGACCTGTGTAACACTCTCATTTTTCGTATCGGTACAGCGGAAGGGTCTTTCAGAGTGTTACGGGATAGCACAATAACTCCAATCATAGACAACACATAAAAATGGTTGTACAAGGTTTAACAAACATTCATTCGATAAAAAGTTTCAAAAGCGTACAACAGGTCCCAAATTATACAGGTCATTAAGTTTACAAAACACAAATCGAATGAACATTTTTAATATTAAGTGTGGGCCATCAGAGTCGATCTCCATCCGGATTACCTTCAAGCACCTGAGATAGAAAACATGCAAAAATCATATCAGCGAATGCCGAGTGAATTCATAGAGTTTAATGAAAACCGTTATATAAAACAATCATTTACAATCATTTAAAATCAGAACACAAGTATAATATCGGAAGTAAGTCCACATATTGCTAGTCAGGCAATATATATCAAGCATACATCTTAAATCGTCCATGAGACCGTAGTCTCCATATTACCATGATAGGTAATATATTCATCGTTAATAGCGTCGTTATCATATATAGGATACATTTGTATTTGAATTATATAGGTTTTATCTGAATTAGGATTATTATTAGCCGCATGACATTGTTACCTTACTGTGAAAACAGCGGGCCGCGAACCCGACAAACAATTTGCCCATCTAAGTTAGCGTGTCGTCACAAAAATCACGCTATGGAATCTTCTCATACATAAATTCGCTTACCAATCAATGTGGTACGACGGGGATCAACCGTCAAGGCGCGAACTGGGGTGATCGTCCCCAAATAGTACTATCAAATGCATAAGCGTCTACCAAAACCCGGTAGTTCACAATTCATGCTAATGGGACTTTAAGTGACATAACCTAACTACTAATAATCCTTTTAGTCTCGAATATAGGGTCATAGCATCATTCGGGTCCATATCATTTAGCATACAATCGGGACTACTTGTGTTCTATTTTTATAAAAATTCTAGCATGTTATCTCCCTCGCGGGTTTACAAATCATTTTATAAAACATTTAAAAGAGTGCGAGGCTATGAACTCACGTTGTTAATGAAAGGCGGATTATCGGCTACGGGCGTGCTTCGGTCACGGAAACCTATATAAATAATAATCGGTCTTAGACTCGGTCCAATGACTTTTATCAAAATAACAATATACATATATATGATTATTGTACATATGATGATGATCAAGTGGGTTTATACATCCTCATTTACTCATTTTAGTGTTTACGTCTTGATAACGTCTTACTAGTTCATTAGTTTTATCGATTTTACCTATTTTAAGTCCATTAATTCTTTTATAAGTTCTTTAACTTGTTTTTACCCATTTTATACCTATATGATCAGTATATATATATCTTTCATGTTGGGCCCAAATGGGTTAAGCCCAAATAATTCTTTTTACAAGTTTTTATCTTATTAAGTCCAATTATTAGTCCAATATGTTTAGTTAGCTCGTAAATATCCGTAATTCTTATAGTTCGGGTTTTATCGGTTTTTACTTGTCTTAGTTACTTATACATCAGTATATAACTTTTATAAACTTTACATTAGACGGGTTTGGTCGTCTAAGTTTTATTTGATGAAAAACGTTAATTTCACGGCAATAGCCGAAAAAGTCGTAAAAATCAAGTTTATAGTTTTTATTACTTATAAATATTATTTTTACCACCATTTATATAATTTACCCATTTAATTAACCTTTTATACATTTATATAAATAAGTTTTATAAGTTAGTGGGTTTATATTTTACATTTTTATACATTATAAAGTGAGTGCTTATATAATAATAATAAACATTATTTCCAAAAATCTGATTTTTAACTTCATATTCACCATTTTTATCATATCTAGAGTTCTACAATGACTTAGAAGCTCATTTTTGGATGACAACTTCTTCATAATATGTGCTACATATAACTTAGTTATAGCTACTGCCCATTTTGAGTCTAAGTTGCCTTAACAGTCCCTACAAAACTGCTTATTCAGATTGCACCACCTAACTTGTTTTGATCATATCTCACTCATTATTTTGATTCCATTGCATGGCCAACTCTCACATGTGTATAACATCATCTACTTAATGTAAATAGATCAAACCATTCAATTTTATCAGTTCATAATTTAGTTATCTACTGTTTTTATACAGCCAACTAATTAGTCATGATTTTAGCTTCATTTCTTATGGTTATCATCATTTTTAAGCATGTTTATCAACACTTGATCCCCACACAAAATTTTTATCATCATATATACATCATATACATATACAAAATGAAAGAAAATACATTTGTTCTTTACAAAATAATAAGAGAAAAATGTAGAGGATGATCTTCTTTACCAATCCAAGTGGATTTCTTGTTTTAGGAAGGCAAGAACTTGATGAACACAACAAGTATCTCCAAGACCATCAAATATCAAGAACATATGTTGGAAAATCAGCCCTAGGACACAAGCAAATCACCTCCAAGGTTGTTTATATGGCCACCAAATGATCAAGGCTTCAAGGAAACACCTTAATAGGACTAGTAAACATGTGGTTTGTAGCTAGAAAAGATCAATGATGGGGTTTGTTGCTTTATTTGGGATGGCAAGGATAGGAGAGTTGAGAGAATTTTAGAGTGGATTGCATGGATGGAAATGGTATGAATGAAACTACTTGCTAGTTTTGTTTAGTGGTAAAATGAGTTGGCTTAAAGTGTAAGCACAAGCTTACACTTGTGAAAACTTGTTAACTTGATGCCACCTATGTGTGGTGGTGTCAACATTGCCGTCCCATATAAGATAGTGGGGTGGGGCAAAGTGTTTTGTCCCATCTCACTAGTTTACGGGTATTTCTCGATTCTAGTTTTCTCGATTTGCGTGCCCTCGGGTCGTTTTACGAAAAACGTTTTTATAAATTATGAATCACCGTCACAAAACGAATCCAATAAAAATTGTCTCATCAAAAACTGAGTTCAAAAACGTAAATACGTAATCCTAAGGTTTCCGGTTTAGTCGTAAAAGACGCCAAATTATGCACGTAAGCCCAAATTTAAATCCGTAAATTGTGAGTTCGTCAACCAACACAAAAATAAGTTTCAAAATATTATACGAGAAAATATTTCACTACCTGAAAATGTTAGATTTGTCACAACCTGACACTGTGCTCAGTCATTATTCTGAACATTTTCTGTGAACATGACCAAAGTGCTGAGACGGTCAATGAATTGACGATAATCCATGAGATTATTCGTTATCTGTGAATTATGTGCTTAACTGTTTAGTTTTAACAGCGTGATCGTATTTTCATGAGCAGCGTATTTAAATATTTCTGTATATGTTTATATATGCCTGTATTTTAGTATTTTTGCTATTTATAGTAATAAATCGTATTTACTGTGAATATTTGATTAACGTGTTGCGTTTTCGTATTTTACGTCGTTTTTACGTTTAACTGTCGTTAGCGTGCATAAAATACTTTACCAATCATAAAATGTCAGTTTTCGTCGAAAATCGTAAATTTAATATATTTCGTCAAACTTTTAAGTTTTACGTAATTTTAAACTTAACTATATACTTTTTGATATTTACCTAAAACTAACTAACCTTTTTACCTTAAACCTTTTAACTAGTTACCATAGTAAAAATTTTGAAAAATTTACCCCCATATGGGACCCCATAACCGGCCAAAAACAAGTACCATGTGCATAATGCACCAACACTCCACTCTTTACCATATTAAGCTTACACTTACTTACACATCTTACATTTTAACTTACTAACCAAAACCACCTCAAATAATTCATTATTCACTTCACTTTCACTTCAAAAAAAAAACACACATATCTCTCTTTCTATCCCAAAACACACGGCACACAAACACAAACATTTTCCACCATTGTTGATTTCTAAAAGCTTCATTTTAACAAGAATTAACACAAAACAAAATCACCCTAGAGTTTGTACAAGCATAAAGAAGAATGGTCTTTCTTGGTTTATTGATTTGAGTAGTTGTTGGGTTGAGGTTGTAGAGTAGAGTTCTTGTTGATTATTAGTGGGTTAGAGCGTAGATCGGGTCGTTGTGATTACGTAGAATCGTTACTCAAGGTTACTTCTTAAACCTTTTTTTTTCATCTTTTCATTTTCCATGGATAATCTTTGTAGATCTATGCATGCATGTTACTCATCAAGTAATTTTCTTGAAATAAAATGATAAAAACTATTTTGGTCATGAAATATTTTAAGATCTATGGAAATTATGTGTGGATCTATTGGATCCATACATGAAAATAGTTTAATTGGAAGACTTGTGAAAAATATAAGTATGTATATTTTAGATTTGTGAACTTGAAGTAAAATCTTTGATTTTGTTGGTGTTTATGACTAATTGGAGGGAACTAGTAGTGTTACTACTAGTGGTTACGCTTGAAAATGGTCGAAAATGAGTTTTTACGAAAAACGTACAATCTGTCCGATTTTTATAAGAGGCGTAGAGGGTCGTAAAAATTGTTTTGACACTAGTTTACTACGATATTATGAAAATATAAGTTAATACCTTCGTTTCGATATATTATGGGCTAAAAACGGAGCTAAAATGAGTAAGATATGGTCGTTTAAATTTCGTTGTCGGAAAACTTAATTTTTGGTGAAAAACACTATAAGTGGTTGCTGTCCAGATTTTTAAAGTGGTCGAAATGACATTTTCGAGTTAAACGGAGTTGTTTTAAGTGTCGAAATGGTTACTAAATGGTATGTATAAATGTTGGACTTGTTTTGTAAAAGCGTATTAGCGCGAAATGTGAGTACTTGGTGTAACTTTAAAAGTTTGAACGTTGGAAGTGGAAATTGATACTATTGTGAAAAATGACTTGTTGAAATGTTGGCGATTGAGAAATTGTTGAAAATAGGGGTTTTAGGACGAGATTTGAGTACTTACTAAAAATGGCTAATTTTAACGTGACGCCGAAAGGCTGCCGAACTTTCGTTAGAAATCGTATAGGAAAATTTGTTAAGATAAATTTTGGTAAATTAAAATTTACGCCGAAAGGCTGTCGGAATTTCATCGAGTCAAAAATAAATATTTTTGCCTAAGTATATATATACTATAATGATTATAACGATATAACATTTACAAGTCACGATTTTAACAACAAAATATATACTTGATTGATGAGTAACGTACGTGATGAACTATTGTGACTTATTTGCTAGCGCCTAAACTATAGTATTATATTTAGGTTGTTGCTAGAGTTGCTCGCTACTATTTGATCTTACTTGTGCGGTCTGAATCGTTGCTTGAGGTGAGTTTATAGATCCCTATTAAACTGTTTTTATATGTTTAATGTTTTGGGATGTGATAAATGCTTTGATGCTTGCTTCTGGACGCAAGTAAAACTTGATTTCTGTGAACGCTTTGTGAACACTATTTATGAGATAGCTTAAGTTGCTTTAGCCATAGTCCCCACTATCGTGAATCGCTAGTTACTCTGCTGGAGTAAGCTCTTATGTTACGGATAGATCTATTGAGGGTTGACAACCTCCACTCAGGCATTCTGATGCCGGACGAGTGTGTACCATTTGTATGAACGGAGTCATCTCGGCTAGGTACTCCATTGGGGCAAAATTTATGTATGCAATCTATTGTATGCACTGGATCACTAGTTTCGATGTCACCAGCTTAGCTATCATAAATATTGTGAACACCCAATTTATCCTACACTTGGCACTATATCTCCTATAGTTGCATGTGTACATGAAATGAAATCTGAAATTGAATTACTATGAATTTTTACTTGAAACCTATATTCTCACCAACTTTATGTTGACCCAATTTAGCATTTATCTCAGGTAGTTGATGATGAGTTGTATCTACTGTGTGAAGTACTTGGAGTCCGCATGCATTTCTTGGCTATCTTCGGACATTTGTTTACTTATGCTTTTGAACTATTATCTTGTTGATCTTTAAAACTTTTACATTCCGCTGCACTATCTTTTGAAACTGAGACCTTTGTACTGTGATGCTTTTAATTTAAATTCAACGAGGTATTTTTATAAAACGTCTCATTTAGAGTCGTTCTCTTGTACCTTGAACTATGATACAATGACGTAACAGCCCCCGAGCTTCACCGCTTCCGCATATCACATTTTGGGGTGTTACAGAATAAGTTGGTTTTCTAGCAAAAAGTCAAAGTCAAAGTCCAATAAGCTCCAATCTAATCAAATGGGTCAAATAATGAAGATCTATCACAAAAAACAAGTTGTTGCATGTAACACCCCCGAATTTATACAACTCAGTACAGCGGAAGATTAGTTGGTGTTACGGGATAGCACATTACTCACATCATAGACAACGCATAAAAATCGCGTCGTTTAATAATAAATCATTTCCATTCATAAATATCAAAGTTACATAGGTCCCAAGTCATATTAATTCATACAAAGTTTTACAAAGTATTTGAATGGAAAATATTGTTTAAGTGCGGGCCATGAATTCTTGTCGTCTTCCCGAGAATTACCTTCAAGTACCTGAGATAAAACATGTTAAAAGAAAAGGTCAGCGATAACGGCGAGTGAATTCATAAAGTTTAATAAAATCCATCAATATAATATCAGTATAAAATTAATACTGAAAATCATTTTGTACAAATCATTTAATAGGCCATAAAATAGCCAAAATCATTTTATACAAATCTTTATCAAAATCATAGCATAGGCATTTGCCTTAAAAATCATTATACGAGCCAACGTCGTAAAAACATCATACAATACGTCTTATAACGTTGTATGAAAATAAAAACCGTTATATGAATATGGTTATGAAAACCAAAACACAAACATAATATTAATAGTATGACCCATTATTGCTAGTCAGGCAATACATCGTAATTCAGAGCGTCTAGCAGTATTTCGTTAGTTTTTGGATTATTATAACCCGCATGACATTGTTACCTTACTAAACCAACAACGGGTAGCTAACCCGATACCAATTTGCCCATCTAAAGTAGCGTGTCGTCACAAAGGTCACGCTATGGAAATCTTCTCATACATAAATTCGCTTACCAATCAATGTGGCACGACGGGGATCAACCGTCAAGGCGCGAACTGGGGTGATCGTCCCCAAATAGTACTATTAAATGCATAAGCGTCTACCAAATCCCGGTAGTTCACAATTCATGCTAATGGGACTTTTAGTGACATAACCTAACTTTAATAATCCATTTAATTTCATCTATCGGGTCCTTTAATCATTTATCGGGTCATACAATCGGGTCATTCAATCATTCGGGTCCAAAATCAATAAACACACAATCGGGACAAATGGTGTCCTATTTTATAAAAACTAACATGTTATCTCCCTCGCGGGTTTATAAAACATTTATAAAAACATTTAAAAGAGTGCGAGGCTATGAACTCACGTTGATGTGGGAAGGCGGGTTGTCGGCAATTCGGACGTACGGTACGTGCTTCAATCACGGAAACCTAGACAAATATTAATCGGTCTTAGACGTTTGTCCAATGACTTTATAAAAATAACAATTATGTATACATATGATGATTGTATATATATGATGATCAAGTGGGTTTACATATTCTCGTTTACTCATTTTAGAGTTATGTGTCGATAACTTTTATACTAGTTTTCTCGTTTTACCTATTTACGTGTTTTAGGTCCAATAAGCCTATTATAAGTTCTTAACTTGTATTAATCCTTGTTATACTTACATTATCAGTATCTACACTTTACAAGTTGGGCCTAAATGGGTTAAGCCCAATAATAAGTTTATAAGTGTTTTAGTCCATTTTTGTTGTATTATTAGTCCAATAACGTTAATTTAGTCCGTTAACGTCCGTATTTCTTATAGTTCGGGTTTTTATCGGTTTTTACTTGTTATACATGTCTATATATCAGTATATAAGTTTTATAAAGTTTTCATTAGACGGGTACTGATAGGTGTGTAAACACCCATCTTTTCTACCACTTAATTACAATAATAACCGGACCAAAACGTGTATTTTATGTCTTTTATGTCGGAATTATGCGTGGTTTGTGTTTTTGTTGTGATTTAGGATGAAAAGGTGAAAAATGGATAAAACACGGACATTCAGGGGCATTTACGGACTTTTATTAAAGAAAAGGATGAAAGACGAAGTCAAGAAGTCAAGAGTGCAAAAAGAACGGAAGTCCACGACCAATTCTGAAGATTTATCGAAGAAAAAGTCAAAAGACGGAAGTTTATCAAAAGCCGAAGAATTCAAGTCTATTTTATTGAAGAATTCAAAGACGAGTTCGAAGAAATCCCGAAGCCAAAAGTCCCTTAAGTCCAAGTTTAAAGAAGACTAGGAGAAAAGGACTAATGACGCAATTAATGAAGATTAATAAAAGAAGGGACTTAAGCTTGCAATTAAGAGAAAAGGAAAGAGTGGAGGAAGCTTCCTAATCCTCCCCTATAAATAGTTATTAGATGTAAACATTTCATTTTTGTTGGCTAAGGTGACAATTAGTCTTCCACCATTTTCATATATTGTCATTTACTTTTCATGTCATTTAAATTCATGTTATGCACCTTAATTACCATTTAATTTCAAGTAAGTTTTCATTTAAATTCTTGTCAAATCTTTATTTTATCTTGTCAATCTCTTATCTACCTTTCTTATTCTTTGATTTGTTGTGTTTATGTTATGTTCATGTTCATGCTTTTATTTTGATCTAAGTGGTTTTTGATTATTGTGGTTAAAGTTGGTTGATTTCATGTTTTTAATTGTTTGTTGATGTTTATCTGATGATTCGTTACTATTTATAATTATCTGTGAGTTTGATTTTGGTTAAATTGCTATTTTCTTGCTGCTACTGTTTCCTTGTTCTTCGGGAATGTTTGCTTGTTTCTGATCTTTCCAGATATAGTTCCGAACCAAGACAAAGGAAAGTGTTCATTCGGAACTTCTAAAGTTCCGAATCAAGGCTTCATCCGGAAGATTTGGGATTTGAAAAACTTCCGAACCAAACTTGTTCGTCCGGAACTTTCAAAGTTCCGGACGAAGTGAAAACTTCCGAACCAAACATACTCATTCGGAACTCCAAAGTTCCGAACCAAGGGTTTCATCCAGAACTTTTCAAAAGTTCCGAATCAACTCAAAGTTCCGAATCAAGGTCCAAAGTTCCGAATCAAGGCTGCTCATTCGGAAGTCAAAACTTCCGAATCAAGGTTGTTCATTCGGAACTTCCAAAAGTTCCGGATCAAAGGGAATCTTCCGAATCAAGGAACTTCATTCGGAAAGTTCCGAATCAAGGGTGACCAAATACTTCCGAATCAAGGCAACAAGTGAGAGTTCCGAATCAGTAAGTTCCGAACGAAGCATTGTTTTGGATAAGTGACATATTCAGATCAATTTGTTCCGGATCAAGGATTTTGGTAATATCCCAAGTGAAGAAGAATCATTTCTACCAAAGGTGACATTTAGGACGAGTGATTGTTCCAAACGAAGGTTTACTCCAAATGAGCTGTATTCAGGTTCTTATTTGCTTTTGTCTTTGATTTTTACTTTCAAGCTTTATATTTCCTGCCTTTTATTTAATTGCACTTTTAGATTATTTGCCTTAGTTTTAGTCGCACTTTAAGTTTGCCTTAGATAGATTTAAGTTTACGTCATTTTATTTTAGTGCCCTTTAATTTTAGTCACGTTTTTAAATACTTGCACTTTACTTTAATTAGACTTAGATTTACGTTAAGAGCACTTTTACTTTTAAGTCTTTGCATTTAAATTTAAAATCACCCAAAAATATTCTTTTTCACCAAAGATCAACTAAGTCACACATAGGAGCCTAGATCAATTCGTTAAGATTCCGAGAACACGAACTTAATCTTTAATTTATAACTAGGTAAAATCTTAGTTATCAAATGGCGCCGCTGCCGACTCTTTTCATTAAGATCAACAGTTTTCTGTGCTATACACGTTGCTTTTTGGGATCCGTTCACTTGTGAACGTTAATTTTCTTGCCTAAAAAATTCAAAAATCATAAAAATTAAAAATTGATAAAAAACCATAAAAATTAAAAATTTCAAAAATACAAAAAGATTTTATCTTTCTTGTGTATATATATTGTCTTTGTGTTTGGTTTCTTTTTCTTTTGCATTTTCAGGTGTATGCGTACTAGATCTTCTAATTATCAAGAGCCCGAGCCTCAAGAAGATTTAGATATGGCAGGTGTTAACAACAATAATCAACCACCGCACCTTAATAATAACAACAATGCTCTTCCACAGCCCGATCTTCGGACCATGAAGGAACTTTGTCAACCAACAATGTTTGGACGAGGAGGACCGATTGCGCCGATGCAAATCAACGCTCCTGAGTTTTCGTTGAAGCACCACATGATTCAGCAAGTACAAACAAACCCATTTAGAGGATTGCCTGATGATGATGCCAACAAACACCTCGACAAGTTCATTACAATCACCCAAAGCATGAAGTTGCCTGGGGCCACAATGGATGTACTCCGCCTACAACTCTTCCCACATACTTTATCGCATCATGCCGAGAAATGGTTTGATCGTCTCCCGAAGAATTCTATTCACACTTGGGATGATATGACTCAACGCTTTCTTTCGCGCTACTTTCCACCATCCATGGTCACAAGCCTTCGCAATCAGATCAGCGGTTTCATGCAAGACTCTGATGAATCTATTTTCGACGCTTGGGAAAGATATAATGTCTTGATCGACCGTTGTCCAAACCACAACATGCTTCCGGTCACCTTGATCGATACTTTCTACAACGGATTGACTTTTCGAGATCGTGATACGATTAATGCAGCCGCCGGTGGCACATTCATGAAAAGGAGACCCGAGGAGTGTAGAGAGTTAATAGAGAACATGACTACTCATCATAAGAACTGGGATTCCTCTGCTTCTTCTAGAAACAACACGAGAGTCAATGTTTCTTCTACCTCAGCAAACCCTGAGATGACCGAACTCACCCGCATGATGGCTGAAATGAGCAAAAGTATTACGCTTCTCGCTTCAAACCAACAACAACAAGTTAAAGCGGTCGCTAATCCTTGTGAAACATGTGGCGGTCCTCACTCATACACCGATTGTTCTTCGACACAAGGAAATCCGGAAAATGTGTATGCAGCTTACGGTAATTATTCACCGGAAAATTACCAAGCTAGACAACAAGGGGATAGAAACCTGCTGAGCTACCGTTCCAACAATTACCTTTCACCCGGTTTTTCTCCTCAAAACCAAAACCCCGCCAACAACTACAATAGAAGCAACCAAATCCCACCTCGTGCTTCTAACCCTTATCAACCACCCACCCAACAACACCCACCCATTAACCCCGATGTTGACACAATCATGAGAACTCAAGGTGAGCAAATCAAGAATCTACAGAGCCAAATAATCAATTTGAAAGGAGATATCTTGAAGCAAGGTAATGACATCAGAACCGAGGTTCGTGAAAACCTTCAATCCTCCTTCATCACTCAAACAACTGAATTAAAGAATCTATTAGCTAGTTTCTTGCCCGAAGCTCAACCTTCTTCTTCCTCGGGTTCTCTACCTTTAAACACCGTCACTAATCCGCGAGCTAATGTGAGTGCTATAACTACGCGTAGTGGAATTACCATTGTCAATCCACCTGACTCACCACCATCATCTACAACTCCTCCACCACCATGTATCCCTATTTCTCTTCCACCTAGTAGTAGTACACCATTACCGTCTCCGCCTCGTCATGACGATGTATCTCGGAAGAACCCTTCAACATCACAACCTTCACCAACTACACCTCCACCTAACCCTTATCAGCCCAGAATCCCATACCCTTCTCGCATAGGCAAGACCAACGAGCTAACCAAGAATGACTGTAATGTAATGAAATATGTGGATATGCTATCTAAAATGACCATCAACATTAGCCTTGTTGAAGCACTTTGCCACATGCCGAAATTTGTCAAAGCATTCAAGGAATTGCTTAGCAAGAAGGAGAAGCTGATTGAACTCGCCAACACACGATTAAATGAAAACTGCTCTACAGTCCTTCTTAGAGAACTTCCGGAAAAGCTAGGCGATCCCGGTCGTTTTGTGTTGCCTTGCGTGTTCAACAAAACTGAAGAATTTACTGCCCTTGCTGATCTCGGGGCTAGTATTAATTTGATGCCACTGAGTGTTTGGAAAACACTATCATTGCCCGACCTCATTCCAACAAAGATAACTCTCGAACTTGCAAACCGCACTCTCGCTTACCCCGTTGGTATAGCCGAAGATGTGTTTCTTAAAGTTGGCACATTTACTTTCCCGGTCAATTTTGTCGTAGTTGATTATGAAATGGACCCTCGTATTCCTCTAATACTTGGTTGGCCATTCTTGAGAACCGGACGTGCTTTAGTAGATGTGGCCGAAGGTGAGTTAATCTTACGAGTCGGGGATGATTCTAAAGTTTTTAAAATGGGGAAGCTTACAGGCAAATCTTTTGGAGGCCGAGAATTAGTGAATATGATAAATGTGCTCGATGACTTTACCGTCTATGACAATCCTCTATTCGAGTCTTCCACTGACAATCCACTCTTTGAAGATAATGTGGACAATTCTCCCCCTACTTTGGACGCTTCACCCATTTATGATTCTCAACCGGTCTTCGATGCTTATGATGATGATGATTCTAGCTCAGACTCGGATGATTTTAATTTTACTTCTGAGTATCCCGAGCTGCCCACTTTCGATGATTTCGATGAGGCTGATACTCTATCGAGCGATTCTTCACATGATGAAGATCCTCCACCATCACTCGATCCTACTTTGGACGATTATTCATTTGAGGAAGATTTCTCTGAATTTCTCAACACATACTTCCCTCATGAGAGTGATGCTCCTCCTTTTGACTTTGAAGATTATCTTCTTGATCCTAATTTGGATTTGAAGAGCATTTTGTCAAAGGAGAAGAAACCGGTCGACACCGAAATCCGTTGCACGTATGATTTAACACCTCTTTGTCCCACTTCTGAGGATGAGGTTGTGCTTCTCTGCGGATCTTCTTCACACTCGGCTGAGCCTGAGTGCTATTTTCCCTTGAAGGAAAAGGTGTTCGACCCCGGTATTGAAGTCTTTAAGCCATCTCAGTATCCACCTGATGAAATAAAAGGAAAAATCTTTGGACCCATTGAAGACATGCTTGCACCGCACCATACTTGCTTCTACTATGCTCCATCACTGCTTAAGGGAACCTTGCCACTTCTCTTTTGGCTTGCCTTGTTCGCCTTAAGTTCTTGTTATTTGATGGATGAAAACTATGTCTTTGATCCTGGTGGATATGTTTCATGCTACTTCCGTTGATGATCAAGATCGAGTCAGGCTCAATACTCGGTTAACAAAAATCAAGCGCTTCTTGGGAGGCAACCCATGCATCTATCCTTTCAATTTCTTTACCATAAGTGTAGGGGGGACCCTTTGGATTGCTATTTCCTCTCCTCACTTCTTAATCAGGGATTCGAGCTTCAATGATCCACTCTTGATGATTCTTGACGACCCGTGATTCCGTGTTCTACGTCTTCCCGGTTCTATCCTAAACTCTTTTTGATTCACTATTTTATATTTTCTTAATATTAAAATAGGAATCTCTTTAGTTGTCTTTCCCTTAGAAAGATTTAAACAACGTGCACAATGTCCTAAGTGTAGGGGAGCTTACTCCCACATGCTTAAACATTGAGGACAATGTTTATCTTAAGTGTAGGGGGGACTTCTATCGAAGTTAAGTGGTCTTTTCCTTGTTTTTGTCCTCATTTTAACCGGAAAATCAATTTTTCGACATTTTTCAAATTTTTTGATCTATTTTGGCCTATTAGTTGTTATCTTTGTATAGTTATTTTCTTTCTTTGCTAGAATAAATGTTGAATAAGTGGTTTTAATTTTCAAACGTTGTGAATCTTTTGACTCAACCCGAGTTTACTCTAGCTAGTATCCTTAACGTGTTAAGTCAAGTTTTGCTAGGCTTTTATATAGGGAGCTTTAAGACGCGAAAGTCTTAACTCTCACGGGTTAAGAACAAGAACTTTTCGCAAGTTCCTATAATTGATCCTAGAGAGTCGTTTATCAAGGGAACTTTAAGACGCGATTTCTAAACTTGAAAGAGTCTAAGAATTTGCAAGATCCTATAGGCGACTCGAAAACCCAAAACTTTGATTTAATAGGCTAAGTATCCACGAGTCTCATTACTTGAGATTTTAAACTGTGGAGAACGAGAGATGATAGAGCCAATTATAAGTTCGGTATTCTTTCGTGAATTTATGTGAGTTGATTATAAGCCTATTCTCCCATCGCTTGCTAATAAATTTATCTACTAATAAATAAGGTTGTACGATTTGCAAAGTTACTTAGCTTTTAGCACCAGATCGTTTAAAAGTTGCTCGGTAATGACGAGAGTTCATAGCCAAGGCATAACTTATGAAGCGGGGCGCGAAGATTGGCGAGTCCGAAAAGGCCCTAACAAGGCATGAGGGCTATGTTTTGTTGCTAAAGATCCAAAGTGATGTGAAGAATCATTTATCGAAAATCAATGTGAAGGATCGAGACACACGACGTATAGCAAAACTCCCCAAAAGTCATGGAGAAGTGTATCCGAAAAGACCCTAACAAGGTATGAGGATAAATAGATCCAAGTCATAAAAGGAGGTGGATCGTTGTATATCAAAGTCCCAAAATAAAGATTGGAGAAAAATGAAGAAGTCGTGGTCCAAGTATGAATCTCTCAAAACTTCAAAGTGAAGAATTCTTATTATGAAGAGAAGACCATTATTTCATAAACGTCTCTCAAGATTTGAAGTATGAAGTCGCTGCCAAATATCGGCCCGAGAAAGGTCTCAAATCGCGAACCAAGTTATGCCAAGATATGAACTTTTTGATATCCCGAGAAGCAGTTTTAAAAGATTTGGTCCTTTAGCTAACTATTGATTAAATCGTGCACTTTATTTTCAGACTAAATAATTATCGAAATAAGTCAAACAATGCATCTTCGTGATCATTCAAGACAAATAATAAAATATAAGAGATACCCATAGGAATAAGGGAGTCTAAGTGAGTAATTGGCCCACATGAGTTCGTGATAGTCTACTAACTTATAACAACAATGATCTCGTTTTTAAGCTTGGTTTGGAGAAAGTGAAAACTTGAGGATGATGATTATTCATAACATTTTCAAAACCCAAGGTATGCTTTTGATTTCTTTATTTTGAATGTCTTTAATTTTCTATCTCTTTAATAAAGGCCAACGTGGATTGATTACGATGAAAAGTGTAATCTTGCTTTGTAACTAATGCATTGCATGAGGACATTGCAATGGTCAAGTGTAGGGGATTTGATAGGTGTGTAAACACCCATCTTTTCTACCACTTAATTACAATAATAACCGGACTAAAACGTGTATTTTATGTCTTTTATGTCGGAATTATGCGTGGTTTGTGTTTTTGTTGTGATTTAGGATGAAAAGGTGAAAAATGGATAAAACACGGACATTCACGGGCATTTACGGACTTTTATTAAAGAAAAGGATGAAAGACGAAGTCAAGAAGTCAAGAGTGCAAAAAGAACGGAAGTCCACGACCAATTCTGAAGATTTATCGAAGAAAAAGTCAAAAGACGGAAGTTTATCAAAAGCCGAAGAATTCAAGTCTATTTTATTGAAGAATTCAAAGACGAGTTCGAAGAAATCCCGAAGCCAAAAGTCCCTTAAGTCCAAGTTTAAAGAAGACTAGAAGAAAAGGACTAATGACGCAATTAATGAAGATTAATAAAAGAAGGGACTTAAGCTTGCAATTAAGAGAAAAGGAAAGAGGGGAGGAAGCTTCCTAATCCTCCCCTATAAATAGTTATTAGATGTAAACATTTCATTTTTGTTGGCTAAGGTGACAATTAGTCTTCCACCATTTTCATATATTGTCATTTACTTTTCATGTCATTTAAATTCATGTTATGCACCTTAATTACCATTTAATTCCAAGTAAGTTTTCATTTAAATTCTTGTCAAATCTTTATTTTATCTTGTCAATCTCGTATCTACCTTTCTTATTCTTTGATTTGTTGTGTTTATGTTATGTTCATGCTTTTATTTTGATCTAAGTGGTTTTTGATTATTGTGGTTAAAGTTGGTTGATTTCATGTTTTTAATTGTTTGTTGATGTTTATTTGATGATTCGTTACTATTTATAATTATCTGTGAGTTTGATTTTGGTTAAATTGCTATTTTCTTGCTGCTACTGTTTCCTTGTTCTTCGGGAATGTTTGCTTGTTTCTGATCTTTCCAGATATAGTTCCGAACCAAGACAAAGGAAAGTGTTCATTCGGAACTTCTAAAGTTCCGAATCAAGGCTTCATCTGGAAGATTTGGGATTTGAAAAACTTCCGAACCAAACTTGTTCGTCTGGAACTTTCAAAGTTCCGGACGAAGTGAAAACTTCCGAACCAAACATACTCATTCGGAACTCCAAAGTTCCGAACCAAGGGTTTCATCCGGAACTTTTCAAAAGTTCCGAATCAACTCAAAGTTCCGAATCAAGGTCCAAAGTTCCGAATCAAGGCTGCTCATTCGGAAGTCAAAACTTCCGAATCAAGGTTGTTCATTCGGAACTTCCAAAAGTTCCGGATCAAAGGGAATCTTCCGAATCAAGGAACTTCATTCGGAAAGTTCCGAATCAAGGGTGACCAAATACTTCCGAATCAAGGCAACAAGTGAGAGTTCCTAATCAGTAAGTTCCGAACGAAGCATTGTTTTGGATAAGTGACATATTCAGATCAATTTGTTCCGGATCAAGGATTTTGGTAATATCCCAAGTGAAGAAGAATCATTTCTACCAAAGGTGACATTTAGGACGAGTGATTGTTCCAAACGAAGGTTTACTCCAAATGAGCTGTATTCAGGTTCTTATTTGCTTTTGTCTTTGATTTTTACTTTCAAGCTTTATCTTTCCTGTCTTTTATTTAATTGCACTTTTAGATTATTTGCCTTAGTTTTAGTCGCACTTTAAGTTTGCCTTAGATAGATTTAAGTTTACGTCGTTTTATTTTAGTGCCCTTTAATTTTAGTCACGTTTTTAAATACTTGCACTTTACTTTAATTAGACTTAGATTTACGTTAAGAGCACTTTTACTTTTAAGTCTTTGCATTTAAATTTAAAATCACCCAAAAATATTCTTTTTCACCAAAGATCAACTAAGTCACACATAGGAGCCTAGATCAATTCGTTAAGATTCCGAGAACACGAACTTAATCTTTAATTTATAACTAGGTAAAATCTTATTTATCAGGTACAACCATCTAAGTTTTATTTAACAAAACGTTAATTTTACGGCGATAGCCGAAAAAAGTCGTAAAAATCAAGTTTATAGTTTTATAACTTATAAAACTTAACAAGTTACCATTTTTATAAAATGTTCAATTATTTAACCTCTTACATACTTATATAAATAAAATCCATAAGTTAGTGGGTTTTTATTTTACATTTTATACTATTAAATTTTGAGTGCTTATATAATAGTAATATACTTTAATTTCCAAAAATCTGATTTTTATCTTCACTTTCACCAAAACTGCCATATCTTGAGTTCTACATGGAGATAGAAGCTCAAATTTTTATCACATAAACTACATGATATGTGCTACATTTAACTCTTCTATAGCTACTGTTTAATAAATATTTTCTAAAAATCGTCCAAAACAGTAACTTCAGATTTATACCCTAAACTTGTTTTGATCATATCTCACTCATTATTTTGATTCCATTGCATGGCCAACTCTCACATGTGTACAAGACCCATAGCTTACTGTAAATCCATCCTACTTCATCATTTTATCAGTTCATGACTTGCTTCTTTACTGTTTTATACAGCCATCAAATTTAGACAAGATTTTAGCCTTGTTTCTTATAGTTTTTCACCTTTTTAATCATGTTTATCAACAACAAATCCCCACATAACATTTTTATCATCATATAATCATCATATACATATACAATAGGAAATAAAATACATGTTTACATAATCAAAATAACAAGAAGTTGAGGAGGACAATCTTTATACCACCAAGTTGATGTAGGTTATGATTTTGACATGGTTTTTGATGGAGAAACTTGTAGACAACCATGACCATCTTCAAGACCACCATTCTTCATATACTCCTTGTGGAAAATCAGCCCTCCTACTCCATGAAAACTCCTCCTTGGATGTTATAAGCACCACCAATCAATAGGGTTTCAAAAGGGCTTCAACATATGCAAGTATAACATAGGATTTCATGGTTGTTTTTGATCAAAATGGTGTTTGTGGAAGAAATATGGGACGACACATATGAGAGAGTAGAGAGGAAATTGTGAGTTGATTACATGGTGAAATGGTGGTATGTGTTTAGCTAATGGTTTTGATGGAAGGTAGTGGTAAGTTAGCTTACATTGTAAGCTTACAAGTTACATGTGTTGTAACTAGTTAAGCACAAGATGACACCTCATGGTGTTACTAGTTAACTTAGGCCGGTTTTGGGAGTGGGGTGGGACAAGTGTCCCACTTGTCTCATCCCATTTATTTACGGGTACTCCTCGATTCTAGTTTCCTCGATTTACGTGCCCTCGGATCGTTTTACGAAAAACGTTTTTATAAATTATGAATCGACGTCACAAAACGAATCCAATAAAAATTGTCTCATCAAAAACGGAGTTCGAAAACGTAAATACGTAATCCTAAGGTTTCCGGTTTAGTCGTAAAGGACGTTAAAATAAAATCGTAAGTCCTAATCTCTTCTCGTAAATTTGTGAGTTTATGAACCAACACAAATTTAAAACTCCAAAATAATATTTACGGATAAATTTATTTTCTGAAATGTCGGACTGCCACCAAAACGGTGTATGTAAACGTAAGCACGTAACGTTGAATCCTCCGGTTTAAACGTAGTCGATGCTACTTCAAGACGTAAATCCAAATTTCTTCCCAAAAATAAGTGAGTTCATATTGTAACATTTAAATAATATTTTCAAATAATATTTGAGAATAAAATATCAATCGTAAATTGACGGATTGTCACAGCATTTACCCCTAAACAGGATCTTTGTCCTCAAAGATCATCTTACCTTACTACTCGCTTCTTATAGAGTTAAAGCCATGTGGGTATTTCCTCCACATTCGGTCTTTTCTCACAAGTGCAATTCATTATAATACGCGAGTTTCATCATACATAACTACGGGAATAAGATCAGGCTTAATGTTGACTTACTTTCTCTATCCATGATGTTCATGGGTTTCTGATGAATGCAACTTTTCGCCGATCTAAGCTTTACTAAGGAACAATCAGATTTTCACTTGATAGATATTTTATCAAGTTCGATTTACGAAACAGAATTCACGCAGTTCTTGAAGTCCTAGGGTAGATCCAGCTTATATGCCTTTCAATCCCAACTTTTACATCATTTCAATGGTCCCATACAACGGGGACTTATATCCCATGATTTGTCAGATCATGAATTCATCTTTACAAGGTTAAAAATTGTGGCATAACTTCGCTACCCATTTGGCACTTCAAGGTCTACATTTCACATTCACATAACCTCTTGCCCACTATCGGCAGTTAATAATCAAATCCTAATTTCAACAATCATTTCAGATCTCGCGGGTCGGGTATTTTGCAAAGATAGGTTCGCCATCATAGGAAACCTTAAATCTAAAAGACATGTCCAACTCACAATAGGTGTATGTCGGGTGTCTTCATCTCAACTCCTGCTTACAGATGCTCTAATTTCTAAATCTTAACAAGATTCGATCTCGATCCTAATACGATGATTATCAATGATAATCTCTCCAAAGGAAAACGATTATACGGTCTATTACCAAAGGTCAATCATTTAAAATAAAACAGTACTTATATTACTTTGTATCGTTACTTTACCTCGTCCCTTCGATTTGGGGTGGTACATAGTACTCTCATCAAGGTTCGTTCTCAATGATTTCTGAGCAAATCTCTAGAAATTCGATGCGAAGCGAGGATCTTGATATAGATGATCGATACAGGCATGCTACGTTTACATAACTCTTTTGAATTTATCATTAACGAGAATGATATTAGCAGATTTGGTCAGTCTGTCGACGATGACCCAAATCGAATCAAATTCAGATGATGACCTTTGCAATAGCTAAACGTTTACTAATGTATGAGGCGATGTCTGCCTTCATAATTGCCATTAGTACAACTTCTTCAGACAAAGATACTTTTAGTCATAAATGACATAAATAGAATACTTATACTTACAAGACTCCAACATAACTATATCTCATAATCCTCCATATTTAAACAATCACAAATGGCCTTTTAATCATTTTAACGCCATCGGCTTCTTAATTTTAATGGTTCACATTAGCCGCGCACCACTTTTATTATCTATATTATCCTTTTTACAAACTGTTTATTTTTATATCGTTTGGCAATTTATTTTTGCACCTTCATTATTAAGGAACACGTCCTAACTGGTTCTTTATCTTTTCTACATAATGTGTCAGTATCTACATTCACTTTTCCAGATAAATAATTATCATGTCCACAATTTACTCAGATATTCTTTCTATATTATGCGTCAGAAATTTCGTTCACTTTCCTCATGAAATAAATATCATAACCGTATTTATTCAAAATTCTTTCTTCATATCTTCTATGTTTTAGTTTCGTCTCATCTATCATTTTTATCAGTCTTTCTCAATTCGGCGTCTAAAGCGTCGATAATTATTATATGTAAATTAAATAATTATTAGTTAATTTTTATGAAGCGTAAACGTAAAAGTTTTAAATTTCTTAGTTCTACCAATTATATAAAATGTTCAAAATAAATCTGAGTTTAATTATCAAGATTTTTGTCGATTTATCGAAAATAATTAAAATATTTAATAAGATCCGAAAATGTTCGAGAAATCTTTTTTTATATTTTGGTCAAAATTTTCTTAGTTGAAAAGCAAAATTTGTTGTTTCAAATTTCAAGTTATGGTTTAAATGGTTTTCCTCAATCCTTTTTAAGTTATCTGGAGGTATACACAAACATTTACCCCTAAACAGAAGTTTAGTTAAATGATTTGTGTATAAGGGAATAATCCCTTAAAATCCTTTGTTAAAATATTTGTCAAAACATATTTCCATTTCTTTTTGGTAATATCCAAAGTCTTAAAAGGGCTCTTAATTTTTGAAGAGTCAATTTATATTCCATTGTCTATTAATCACATGGTTAAATCATGTAAAGTATTAAGTCTTAAGTCTTATGTTAAATATTCAAGGTACAATTTTTAATTGTTCGGCCAATTCAGGGCAATCTATAAATAATTATTAACTCATTCTTATTCTTATAAACAAACAATCGGTTCTTAATGGTCACAAGCATGAATTTATCAAATTACAGCCTACACACGTGATTCATCAAATTTATGAATGCTACATGTGCATTGGTCAATCCAAACGACATCACGTGAAACTCGTAATGTTCATTACAAGTACCGGATGTGGTGATTGGAATAGATAATCTTTTTCGCATATGCGAATTTGATGATAACCATGCCGTGGATCAAATATTTAAAACATACACTAGAACCTTGTAAATGATCGAACAAATCTTCCATTTCGAGTTATGGATATCGTTTTCGATTGTCAATTTACTCAGTCACAGTAATCTATAAATATAAGGAAAGATAACACCATAGCTCTTCAGGATGACAGGCTTGGTATAATAAAATCTTTCTCCGACAACTTTCTCAGTTGTACGGTAATTCCTTTAATTTAGATGGTGCTGACGTACAGTGCACAAGCCACAAGTGCAGCACCGAGAATATGATCAAATACCAAATTCAACTTGCCTTAATGGCGAAAGTCTAGGTAATTCATCAACAAATACTTCCTAAAGTTTCAGATAACAGAAACATCTTTTAATACATCCATATTAGGTTCCTCTAGATTATAATATCTATAACTAATTCACAACCATTCGCGGTATAATTTCAGGTCTAAATGCGGGATATGGTCATCCATCAAGAATTATTTAGATCACTTTTGATAACCAACATCTTATCATTTAGGGGAATTCTATTCGAGTTCCCATCAATTAAGACAATGTCATCATGTCATAATCAATCAATCCATTCTACTGGCACTACCAACTTTCCAGTTTTATTGCCGTCGATAAGATGTGAACTTCTCAAAAGTCTAATAATAACTCACAATCCTTCACAAATTCAAGGATATTAGGAGACATAACTAACCTTAAAAGAGTAAGGTCAACGCATAATCTATGCGAGAGAATTTCAAATCAGATACAGACGAAAACATTTAACGAATATGAATATATCCCATGTTTTCATAATTTGAGTACGCATTCGAAATCTCCTCGGATCGTTACCCAGGTCATTCAAATGAAATCATATCATAAGAAATGATAGGAACGTCGATACATCCAGTCGGGTATCAACACTCGGTAATCAGATACTTTTCCTAAGAATCTCACTACGGGAGAATTGGACAAGAAAGATTTGTCAATTGTCAAATAAGACAATTTCCACAAATGAGTAAATTCAACTCAGAAGAATAGATGCTATAGGCACATATGTAGGTGTCCCTAACACTATGTCCCTATTTTTCACTTCTTGCAGATCTTATAAATTTTTAATCTTTCACAATCTTCAAGGAAATGTAGTGTTTATTCATTAGTTTTATGGTGACTACTAATCAGTCTTGCATAGTCCATTCCAAATTGTATGTAGGCGCGCAACTATATACAATTTCAAGATTAACGATGCAATACTCAGTTCGTCAAAATTTTATCATCATAAAAACATTTTCATGCTTAATTCTTAAATAAGAATCAAGAATAAATTTACAAAGATTTTCTTTGTTATGGAAATAATTAAGTTTCCAAAGCGTTTCATAAACAACTTCATTTTAATATCAATCACTTATAAATCTCACTTTAAATAATCCTTATTGTGATGAAAATTAAATTTTCTCAAAGGATACCGTTTTAACTTTATATAAACAATGTGTGATCTGCAAAAGAGTGATGAAGAGTTGTTCACCAAGAACTAACTACAATATGATAGGAAATGAGCTTAGCCAATTAATCATGAGGTTCATGACCTCGATGGCACTCAAAAAGAATAATCCACAATGCAACTTAAATCAAGATGAGTACTTGTTCAACGGTTGCATCACTAATGCGGACACTAGGAACAAACAAGAAAAGATAGATAACATCGATACATGTAGAATTTAGCAATCAAAGGTAGTCTTTTCATTAATCACAAACAAGTCAAATTGTACCGTAACACATTACGTGTTACTATGTCATACAATTCTCAGAACTCATCCTACCAACTGATATCTCAGTTAAGTTAGGGATTTTTAAAAGATACCACAATGAATACTAATCTACAAGAGTCATTAGGTGTTCCACACGTCCCGGAAGATCCATCGGTCCCAATTTAGAAGAAGATTTCTTCAATTTATTTCTTGGACACTGGGCATCCTCGTTAGTGGACAATGGCCTAGGAACAACCCTTAACACGAACTAACAATCATTTAAAACCTTATAATTCAATCACAGAACTTAACGACTTCCTCTTATCAATCTCATATTCCATACGGGTTAAATTTTACTTTATTCAAGTTTCAACCAATTTTATACTCAATTCAATATCCTACCTCATATTCCAATACTTTTAATCTTATTCTTCGGCCTTGTAAAGGCAATACAATCTCAATATGAATCAACACTTAATTTCCAATCCTATATTTCTTACAACAACAATTATCAAATGAGTCACTATCATGAAATGACTTGATCATTCAACTAGACTTCTCGGAAAGGTATTAGTGGCATGAGGCTTTTGGGTAATGGTTCCAATGACAGCCTCAAGTGCAACGTTCACCCTTTCGATTTCAAATTTAAGAATTGGGTGACAACGAATCAGATGACACCTTTCCAGGTGGTAACGTTTTGTCAAACTCCACTCTATAAGGAAAGATCGTCATGACATCGATATCAGTCCTAATCTCGCCAATTCTTCTTCAATATCACAATCAACTAATATATACATTTCTACGAATATCAACCATTTGTTGGGATCATAAATATCCACAACTTGGTTTAGATCTAGGATAGCTAGAATTCCTACGAGAATAGCTTCGATTGATTTACTAGGGGATTTAGGGTATATTGTGACAATCTACGTCGTATAAATACCTCGTATAAATATCAAAATAATCATCAAACAATCATGTAATAAAATTACATCATATATATATATAATCCAAGTTATATATATATTAAAATAACACTTCTCAGTCTTGGCCTTGTCGGTAACTCGGGAATTCTTCGGCACCGTTATAGTCAAAAGATTTTTAGACATTTTTAGAAAAATGTTTATAGTTAAAAGATTTTGAAATGTTTTATTCAAAACCTTGGTTTTAAAAAATCTTTCGTTCTCTATAACGAGAGCTCTGGTACCAAACTGTAACACCCCCAAATTTATACAACTCAGTACAACGGAAGATTAGTTGGTGTTACGGGATAGCACATTACTCACATCATAGACAACGTATAAAAATTGCGTCGTTTAATAATAAATCATTTCCATTCATAAATATCAAAGTTACATAGGTCCCAAGTCATATTAATTCATACAAAGTTTTACAAAGTATTTGAATGGAAAATATTGTTTAAGTGCGGGCCATGAATTCTTGTCGTCTTCCCGAGAATTACCTTCAAGTACCTGAGATAAAACATGTTAAAAGAAAAGGTCAGCGATAACGCCGAGTGAATTCATAGAGTTTAATAAAATCCATCAATATAATATCAGTATAAAATTAATACTGAAAATCATTTTGTACAAATCATTTTAATAGGCCATAAAATAGCCAAAATCATTTTATACAAATCTTTATCAAAATCATAGCATAGGCATTTGCCTTAAAAATCATTATACGAGCCAACGTCATAAAAACATCATACAATACGTCTTATAACGTTGTATGAAAATAAAAACCGTTATATGAATATGGTTATGAAAACCAAAACACAAACATAATATTAATAGTATGACCCAGTATTGCTAGTCAGGCAATACATCGTAATTCGGAGCGTCTAGCAGTATTTCGTTAGTTTTTGGATTATTATAAGCCGCATGACATTGTTACCTTACTAAACCAACAACGGGTAGCTAACCCGATACCAATTTGCCCATCTAAAGTAGCGTGTCGTCACAAAGGTCACGCTATGGAAATCTTCTCATACATAAATTCGCTTACCAATCAATGTGGCACGACGGGGATCAACCGTCAAGGCGCGAACTGGGATGATCGTCCCCAAATAGTACTATTAAATGCATAAGCGTCTACCAAATCCCGGTAGTTCACAATTCATGCTAATGGGACTTTTAGTGACATAACCTAACTTTAATAATCCATTTAATTTCATCTATCGGGTCCTTTAATCATTTATCGGGTCATACAATCGGGTCATTCAATCATTCGGGTCCAAAATCAATAAACACACAATCGGGACAAATGGTGTCCTATTTTATAAAAACTAACATGTTATCTCCCTCGCGGGTTTATAAAACATTTATAAAAACATTTAAAAGAGTGCGAGGCTATGAACTCACGTTGATGTGGGAAGGCGGGTTGTCGGCAATTCGGACGTACGGTACGTGCTTCAATCACGGAAACCTAGACAAATATTAATCGGTCTTAGACGTTTGTCCAATGACTTTATAAAAATAACAATTATGTATACATATGATGATTGTATATATATGATGATCAAGTGGGTTTACATATTCTCGTTTACTCATTTTAGAGTTATGTGTCGATAACTTTTATACTAGTTTTCTCGTTTTACCTATTTACGTGTTTTAGGTCCAATAAGCCTATTATAAGTTCTTAACTTGTATTAATCCTTGTTATACTTACATTATCAGTATCTACACTTTACAAGTTGGGCCTAAATGGGTTAAGCCCAATAATAAGTTTATAAGTGTTTTAGTCCATTTTTGTTGTATTATTAGTCCAATAACGTTAATTTAGTCCGTTAACGTCCGTATTTCTTATAGTTCGGGTTTTTATCGGTTTTTACTTGTTATACATGTCTATATATCAGTATATAAGTTTTATAAAGTTTTCATTAGACGGGTCCAACCATCTAAGTCTTATTTAACAAAAACGTTAATTTTACGGCGATAGCCGAAAAAAGTCGTAAAATCAAGTTTATAGTTTTATAACTTATAAAACTTAACAAGTTACCATTTTTATAAAATGTCCACTTATTTAACCTCTTACATACTTATATAAATAAAATCCATAAGTTAGTGGGTTTTTATTTTACATTTTATACTATTAAATTTTGAGTGCTTATATAATAGTAATATACTTTAATTTCCAAAAATCTGATTTTTATCTTCACTTTCACCAAAACTGCCATATCTTGAGTTCTACATGGAGATAGAAGCTAAAATGTTTATCACATAGACTACATGATATGTGCTACATTTAACTCTTTTATAGCTACTGTTGAATCATCTTCTAAATATTTTCTAAAAATCGTCCAAAACAGTAACTTCAGATTTATACACTAAACTTGTTTTGATCATATCTCACTCATTATTTTGATTCCATTGCATGACCAACTCTCACATGTGTACAAGACCCATAGCTTACTGTAAATCCATCCTACTTCATCATTTTATCAGTTCATGACTTGCTTCTTTACTGTTTTATACAGCCATCAAATTTAGACAAGATTTTAGCCTTGTTTCTTATAGTTTTTCACCTTTTTAATCATGTTTATCAACAAAAAATCCCCACATAACATTTTTATCATCATATAATCATCATATACATATACAATAGGAAATAAAATACATGTTTACATAATCAAAATAACAAGAAGTTGAGGAGGACAATCTTTATACCACCAAGTTGATGTAGGTTATGATTTTGACATGGTTTTTGATGGAGAAACTTGTAGACAACCATGACCATCTTCAAGACCACCATTCTTCATATACTCCTTGTGGAAAATCAGCCCTCCTACTCCATGAAAACTCCTCCTTGGATGTTATAAGCACCACCAATCAATAGGGTTTCAAAAGGGCTTCAACATATGCAAGTATAACATAGGATTTCATAGTTGTTTTTGATCAAAATGGTGTTTGTGGAAGAAATATGGGACGGCACATATGAGAGAGTAGAGAGGAAATTGTGAGTTGATTGCATGGTGAAATGGTGGTATGTGTTTAGCTAATGGTTTTGATGGAAGGTAGTGGTAAGTTAGCTTACATTGTAAGCTTACAAGTTACATGTGTTGTAACTAGTTAAGCACAAGATGACACCTCATGGTGTTACTTGTTAACTTAGGCCGGTTTTGGGAGTGGGGTGGGACAAGTGTCCCACTTATCTCATCCCATTTATTTACGGGTACTCCTCGATTCTAGTTTCCTCGATTTGCGTGCCCTCGGGTCGTTTTACGAAAAACGTTTTTATAAATTATGAATCGACGTCACAAAACGAATCCAATAAAAATTGTCTCATCAAAAACGGAGTTCGAAAACGTAAATACGTAATCCTAAGGTTTTCGGTTTAGTCGTAAAGGACGTTAAAATAAAATCGTAAGTCCTAATCTGTTCTCGTAAATTTGTGAGTTTATGAACCAACACAAATTTAAAACTCCAAATAAATATTTACGGATAAATTTATTTTCTGAAATGTCGGACTGCCACCAAAACGGTGTATGTAAACGTAAGCACGTAACGTTGAATCCTCCGGTTTAAACGTAGTCGATGCTACTTCAAGACGTAAATCCAAATTTCTTCCCAAAAATAAGTGAGTTCATATTGTAACATTAAAATAATATTTTCAAATAATATTTGAGAATAAAATATCAATCGTAAATTGACGGATTGTCACATTGCAAGTCTGGATAAGCTAAAATAGCTTATTGATAAGCTGAGTTCAATTTAACACTAGCAGGGGCTAGTTTTGGGTGTTGAGCAGTGGAAACTTTTTCCACTGCTTGACTCGTTTGACTTTTTGTCTTTAGTGAACTTTTTTGAGATTCAAATTACACAAAGGCACCCAAATGATCTTTGGATCAAAAGGAGTCAATAACAATCAATAAATCACAAACACAATCACCCAATTGATAGAGTTTAATCAATAAAGCACCAGATCTAGCACAGACATGAAACAATAAGCAGTTTAGGTTCAAAAAGCACTTAGAGCACAATTCAGCCAGCCAAATTCAACCAAATGCAAACACAAGCTATTATAAACTCAAATGAACAAGTCTAAACAGGTTTCATGCAATGATTCAAAGTATTACGCAAGATTCAAGCACCTTAAGTTACTGATGAACACAAGAACATGCAGTTTTTTACTTTGCTGATGTATTTGACCAATAAGCCAGATTCAAGCCTCAAGATCTATCAAATAAGTTATAATAATGATGTTTTAACAACTTTCAACCCTAAGCATGCACAAATACTAGATTTCACCAAAATCTTAGGTCAAAAACAGTTAAATCCAACAAGTTATAGCAGATTGTATGATTTGAAGTTTCAAACCCAAATACTTGCAGCAAAACACTCTCAACCAAGCATATATCAGATATAGAGCACAAATACACACTTCTAACAACACAATACCAAGATTTCAACTTAAACAGGTAGACCCAAACACCCCTTTATCTTTTCAAATCCAATTTTAAACAAGAAAAAGTGTGATTAAGTTAACCCAATGATTAATCTAGCATATAAACAACATTATCATGCAAGACTAAGCAGATTTAAGCCAAGAAATCAACAAGAACAACAATATAGCACAAATCCACAAAAAATCCAATTTTTATCAGATTTTCAAGGTTTCAAGACAAACCTCATGGATGTAGATCCGCACCCACGAATTTATGAGCTTATGTGCTAGCTAGAACAAGCACAAGCTTCCAATAACAACCCAGCTAAGATTCAACAAGGTTAGAGGCATAATTATCAAAATAGAAACTTAAAAAGCCTTGATTGATGCAACCTTGTTACCCCACACTTGATTATCCCCAAGTTATAAGCCTCACCACACCTTAATATCACAATTAGGATGCTATGATCAGCCCTATAACCCAAGAATTCCAAGGTTTGAACAAGAACTTAGCAAAATATCAAGCTTGAAGGAAAAATGCAAACTTTTGCACTCTCCTTAAAAACAGGTTTTGAGATTCAAATTCAGTGAACAAATAACATAAACAAGCATAAAATAAGATGGCACTTGGTCTTTCTTCAACACACTTAACACAATTTTATTAAACTGAAAAGAGGATTTACAAGTGTTTAAACAAGGAAAAACCAAAAGCAGGAATAAATGTAATGAGCTAGACCCTTTATATAGAGGGTGTACATGGTCCTAGAAAGCTGAAAATGTGAAAACCCTAAGCATTGGACTTCCAGAAATACCCTTGTGGAAATTTGAAATCTTGAGCTCATGTGACTTTATTTTGGACGTTTGTGGAGTGTATAGCTGTTGGAATTGCATCCAATGGCTCTTGTGAAGCTTAGAAAGTAAGCAAGTTTTGGGACGTTGGATCTCTTTGGCTTGTTTGTCTTCTTCTCCAAAACGTGGGACAAGGGTTTAACATGTGACATGGGTGATGATGTGGCATAGGGTTTAAGGATTTGGATGTGTTTATGTTGACCTTAATCATAAATCTGGACACTTTGGTGGCTTAATTTCAAGCAGTTTAGAAAAACCCAATTTGGATTATGAATGCCAAGAACATGGGTTTGATCTATTTTTGTTTTTAAACCAAGTGTTAGGCGCCAATTAAAACTAATCAGTTAAGATTAGTTAATAAATGGGGTGAGTGGGATCTGATGTGGAGGAAGGGTGAAAGGTGATTGGTGGAAGTGGTGAGTGGGGTGAGGTGGCAGCTTCTGGTTGGTTAAGGTAAGTATCTTGTCTGGACAAGAATAACCCTCCTTCTCTTCTTCTCTTGTCTTTTCAATCAAACTTGCTATCAACGCCCATTTCCTTCTTTAACAACTTTTCATTTTCACACTTTTGCCCCAAAATGTTTTACAAAGTGAATTCAGGGGTAATTCTTGCCATTTTGTGAATTTTGAAGGACTGATTTGGCATATTGTTGATGGATTATGGTCTTTACTTGTATGATTGTCATTTTGTAGGACTGAATTTGCCAAGTCTTCATTTATGATGGACCATTTTTGCCGATTGTTGAAAGTCAAGGGTCCTTTTGGTATTTTTGGGTTTTTCAAAGGACCAAACTTGTAATTTCTTGTACTTTGAAGGAGTTCATGATATATTTGACTTTGTGGAGGATAATGGTTGACAATTTAGCTTTGTTGAGGGGCCAAACTTGTCAATTCTTCAAAGTGGAGGACCCTTTTTGTAATTTTGACAAACTTTAGGGACCAAACTTGTAATTATGAAGATACAAGGGTATAAAGTGTCAATTCTTCCATATTGGAGGACCCTTCTTCATCATTCTTCAAATCTTCAAGGGTTTTTCTTGGGAAAGTCTTCATTAGGGCTTGGTTCATTGTGCGGCTTCGTTTCCCGTGTTCGTTTTTGCATGATTCTTGTGATCTTTTGTCATTTTCTCAATATCCGTACCTAAAATACACAAGCAAAAAACACAAGCACATATATGGGTATTTTGATGATATTTAATGCATTTTAAGCCCTTTTTGGACGATGAGACTATGTATAAAAGCAGTCTCATCAAGGACCAATCTACACAACGTCGCCCACTTCACTATTTTGCGACACAAGGCTAGATGTCGAGTTCAAATCCAAAGCTTGAACCAATCTTCACAACGTTGCCTACTTCACCATTTTCTGACACAAGGCTAGATGTCGAGTTCTAATCCAATGGTAGAACCAATCTTCACGACTCTTCACTTTAAAGCTAAGTTAGAACTTCACACAACACAACTACACATCACTTTATAGTTTAGTGAGAACTCACAAGATACAACCACATCACTTTATAGTTTAGTGAGAACTAACACAACTTATTACAACTCAACTAAACATATCTAAGTACACACATGTAACTTGGATCTACACAACACAAATCCAAGCACACACATATGCAAAGGATTTACACAACTCTAATCCAAGTATTCACAAATAGCTTGGATAAACACAACTAGTCTAAGTATTCACAAATACATTGGATCTTCACAAGACACGAATAAACAAATGATGAACATGACTAGATCTTTAGGAGAGAGTGATCTTCATCAAGGCTTCATCTTTAATCACATCACAAGTGTGTGAGTGATATTCTCTTTGGATAAGGTAAAGAAGGAGATCAAGAGGATAATTATAAGTAAACATACTTAACACATTAAGTGATCATTTACAAATGATTAGGATTAGAAAGGAGAAAGAAGGCTGAAAGAGATGTCCAAAAAGGATTAATGAAAATGTAGATTTGATCCACTATTTATAAAAGACAAATCCCAACGGATAGCTGGGGCCGTTCCTTAACTACCTAGGCGGTTCCTTATCGGTAGCGAACCGTATAGGCACTTACCGCGGAGTGTAGACTCCACTCCTTTTTATCTTTTCATAGATTTGAATTATCTGAGGCTGCTTAAACCTTCAAAGGATATTCTTATGGCATTTGGAATATGCCATATTCAAATTTACATTTTCATTTTAATAAAACATTTTCTTAAAAATAAAGTTTATTAAAAATCTTTTGTCACATTTGATAAAAGTGAGTTTTAAGGCTAATCACTTTTATGATCACTAAGCATGATTAAGATATGTTAGTGTAATGATTATTACCTTGATGATAGTGTTTGTTAGATAATTCGTTTTATGATTGTGTTTGACCATAAATATCTTTGTAATTTGTCATGATCAAAACTAAGAAAGATTAGTTAGCACTAACAATGTTTTTAGGCATTGCTTTGCATTAAAAAGACCAATTACCACACAAGCAGAGGATGGTACTTCATCAACTACACGAGCTATGGAGAATTTTGACACATGTCATGCTGAGAAAAAGAAACTCCTCTAAGCTGAAGCTAATGCTGTAAACTTCATACTCACTGGGATTGATAACGATATCTATTCCATAGTTGATGCATGTCCTAATGCTATTGAAATGGGGAATGCAATTCATCGATTGAAGTAAGGTGAGTCGATCAATGTTCAAGATCTCGAGACTAATATACTTTGGGAGTTCGGAAAATTCACATCCAAAGATGGTGAATCCATTGACTAATATTACTCGAGATTCTACAAAATGATGAATGAGCTTGTCAGAAATCAGTGCACCATCTCCAATCATCATGTCAATGTTTAATTTTTACTTCAACTCAAACCGGAATGGCAAAGGTTTGTGACTTTGGTTAAACAAAGGGAAGATATCAAGACTATATCTTATCACAAACTTTATGATATCTTGAAACAACATCAGAATGAAGTAGATGAACTTAGGGTTGAAAAGGCAGAACGGTTTGCTAACTCTATTGCTTTTGTGGCTGCTACTTCAACACAACCCGTTCATCGTCAACAAGCACCTTATCATTCCTCAAGGTCCTTAAGGTCATCAAGCTCATCCACTAAACCTCTAGCTACTGCTAGAAACAAAGCAAAAGCAATTGTCCCGTCTCCACCTCCAAAGTATGACACCGAGTCAGATAGAGACAGTGACGATGAACAGAACTTCAAGGAACAAGAATATTGAGGAACTCATGTCTTTACTCACCACAACATATAAGAAGATCTACAAACCTACCAACAACAACCTTAGATCATCCTCCAATGCTCGATATAAGGAAGTCGACAATGCTCCAAGGTATGATCGTGATACAAGGTATGATAATCAGAGGTTGCCTGATACAGTTGGGGCTAGAGATACTGTAGGTACTCCGGTTGTGCAGAAGACTAGGATTCAATGCTTTAATTGCAAAGGATTTGGGTACATGGCTATAGAATGAAAGAAGCCAAAACGGGTTAAGGATTCTGCATATCACAAGGAAAAGATGTTGCTGTGCAAGAAATAAGAAGCAGAGATTCCACTCACAGTAGATGAAGTTGATTGGCGAGACGACACTAATGATGAAGCCGATTATCAAGATTTGGAGGCACATTATGTGTACATGGCAAAGATTCAAGAAGTGATTTTAGAGACTGTTGACAATTCTGGACCTATCTTTGATACTGAGCCAATTGAAAAGGTACCATCATACGATAACTATAATGTGTTTGCTAATGAACGACGACATCCTGAGCAACCTGAAAGCATCAATGACACATATGTAATGGACACGGAGGATAGCAATATCTCTACGAATTCACAACATATGTGTAATGATGACAACAATGTTGCTCAGGATATTGACTCGGATGAGAACCGTGATTTGCTTGCGTCTATTATTGATTCTTTAAAACATGAAATTGAGGAAAACAAATAGGCTAATAAACGTTTGAAGCAAGCAAACACATCCTTAGACGAGGAGATAGACAAGCTTAATGAGTGTGATTATGTAAAAGAATCTGATCGACGAGTTGCAATAGCTAATGGTTTCGTATATAAACGTAAGGTGCTCAACGAACAATATTGTTCTGAAGTAACACATGAAACTCATATGTCAAAACAAAAGATATCAGAACTTGAAGAACAACTGCTGCTACATAAACTCCATATTACTGAATTAGAGTCGGTTAACAAATAACAAACTGAGCTTTATAAAACTCGTGAAGAAAAGGATATTGAAAAAATTCTTGCTTTGGAAAAGAGAGTCGAAACGTTAAACAACATTGTTTACAAAACGGGTCAGTCTATTCAAACTATGAACGTGCTCAATAGAAATATGAAAACGAGTTTTGTTAAGCCTGACTATCTCAAAAAAGTTCAAAGTATCAAGCATGCTCTTTATGATATCGGTTGTTATGTTGATAATCCTGCCCTTATGTTTTCCCTTGACTACGACGAAATCATTCGTCATCATGAAGAAAGTCGATCGAACTTAAGTGATTTGATAAATGATGTGTGGGAAAGTGTCGGTGTATTTTAATATAATACGTTATAGAGCAAATTAAGGAAATTACCTTTAGGTAAAAGTAATAATCCAAAATAAGCTAAAGACGGATTAATTAAACACGAGAGTGATCCCGGTTTGTTGTACATGAAGAAATTGTAAATTTGAGACTTTCATTTTGAATTGGATAATCGATTTGAATTCGTTTCGGTTTTTATCTAAGATCCTACGTTTTTAATCCTAAAGTGCATGAATCGTCTACCAAAATTAAATCTACAAGACAAAATCAAACTATATTACTTATTTTTTTACTTTTTACTTTTTATTGTGACAAAACAATGTCAAAAAAACTATTTAAACAAAATTATTAAATCAATATTAAAACAAAATTAATTTTAAGAGAAATAATTTTTTTTTTATTTTTTTAATTTATTAAACTAATTATTTGAGACTAAATAATAAAAGTTTTTATTAATTAAAAGTAAATAATATTTCTTATTAATTAAAAATTAAAAAACTTAACAAATGTAAAGAAAAACGTTTGTTATAAAGCTGAAAGGTCAAAATTTCAATAGTATATTAATTACTTAATGCAGAATTAAACAAACATGAGCCTTTAGCTCAGATGGTAGAGGTGTCTGTTGCTAAACCTTGAGGTCAAGGGTTCGAGTCCCATGGGGGACAGTTTTTGGAATTATATATTTTTAAACAGTAAATTAATATTTAGACTATACAGTAAAGAGTGACTACTCAGATTACTAATTTATGGCAATAAAATCTAAATAGATAGGGCAATTTGATCAGACCAGTTCATATATCAGAATGAGGAAAAATGCACAACAGACTAATATTAGCAATTAGAAAAGCAGAGTTATAGCAATAAACCAAACGTAAAATACAAATTATAAGCAGAGTACACAAGTAAACTTCCACAAAAAACAACTTAAGATCAGATTAAATCAAAAAAACAAAAACCCATATAGTAGATCAATAAAAATATTCAACAAATCCAAATCAAGCTAAACATTCAGTCATTCTCAATCTTACCAAGTAAACTAGCAAATCAAGTGTCAAATTCCAATAAAAACAGATAGAAAACAAACATTATCACAAATCATTTAAAAATCTTTAATAACAACAAACAAAGCCCAAAATCAATCATATGAACTTTAGTCTACAAACACAGACTGTATTAATCAAACAGGTAACACAGTTCATGGTTTTAAACATCATAGCAAGCAAATTCATTCACATAAACAATAGCAGATCCAGAGATTCATAAAATATAATGTAGCCACATAAACATCCAGTAACAGCAAAAGCACAATCTAATACTATAGCAGCTTATACGTGCATACAAACCCACACTATCAGATTCAACTAAAATTAACATCACTCAAAATAATCTCAATAATCATAATAGTTTATGAATCTAAGCAAACTCATAAACAACATAAACATTTACCATATTTAATCACAAAATCAGCATTTAATCAAATTAAAATAAACACTTAAAAAGTAAAATGAGCTTAAGCATTTTACGAAGAAATCGTTGATGACGTGACACAACGCTGAGCTGGCCTATTCAAACACAACTCCAAAAAACGCCACCATCTCGAACCAAACTATCGAACCAAAAATACACCATACGACACCAAACAAAACCTTCGATCCAACATAAAGTTACCGAATCCAGTAGCTATTTTAAGTCTGACCAACAGGGTTTAACTTTTCCCCTTATTCTCTCTTTAATTATTCACTTAAGCTATGAATAAATCTTAAACAAATAATATTATATTATATATATTCAGTTTAGCATAGATTAAAGTTGTATATGATTCATCAAAAATTAATAAACGCGAGTAAAAAGAAATAATAGATTGAAAATCAAACTTTTATTAAATCATAACATCATTACAATACTTTTGAAAAATTAAAATTACAATAATCTAAAACTAAATTGACATAATAACTCTAAAGAAAGAAAAAGGATAAATACATGATTGATTTTGGGGGTATTTATAGCCTAACCGAGAGGGTGTTGGGATGGTTGTTTGTTGGAGATGACTCATATCCAACCCTTGATTCAGCATCTTTCTTCTCTTTCTTCCCAAAAACTTGATCTAAGGGCTGTAAATCACTCCTTGTGCATACGTATTGCCACCGTGGCACAAGGTTGTGCTAGTTGTGCTTCTTTGTTGCTGATTTGGCTTGATGTGATTGACCCTCTGACTGGTTTGCAGAAAATCAACCAATCACAAAAGAGCTGTGACGTGTTGAGAGTCCACGTGGACGCCTGATGCCAACATCTTCTCATCCCGATATTCTTGGTAATTTATTAAAGGCGCGTGAAGGCCAGTCGCCAACTGGATGGAAACCCCCAATTTTTCTTGGGTTCTTGAGCCTGCTTGTGGTTTTTCCCCTTTTCACTTCTCTCTCTCGACTTCTTTATTTCTTTGTATACTTTGTTATTGATGAAAAGCTTTGACCAAGAAAGTTAAATACAACTTTGTTTTCACCGTCTCATACTTTGTATAAATGGGCTTGGTATGGACTTGGACCCCAAATGTGAATAAGTCTTTTCATTCGTCCATTTATTCATGTGATGGGCCTAATATGGACCAAATCCATATTTAACTTCCATCCGTTCCATTATTAGCAATTGGGCCTTGTATTGAAACTTTGTAATTTACTTCCATAATTGGGCTTTTAGGCCCAATTAGCACATGTGGGACCCACTTGGCCCAATATGTTGATAAATCCGCGAATAAAACGAACTTGATTTTTTTGCTCTTGATAGAATCTTCAAACTCGTGTCGATCTTTTGCCGGTTTTGTGAACTTGGTACCTACACACATGAAACGAACAAAACAAACATATACCATGATAATTTCATATGTTTTATGTAGTTTAAGTCCGTTTAATGATACAAATGATATGAGTAAATACACTCATATCAAACTCCCCCTTGCTAAGCAATTGTCGTGTCCTCGCGCAATGATAAAATAAAACTACTAACTTCACTTTTATTCAACTTTTGACACTTTATTTTACAAAGACATAATGTAATGCTTTCATTATTGAAAAGTAACTTTTAGGATCATAAAACTCGAATAGATTCATCATCCTCGATTTTTCACTCTTTCCATGCCAAGTTTAAAAACAAGATCATTGTCAATCATAAGTCCCAATGTTAAGACCACTTATACAAGTAATTTGTGTTAAACTCAATCTCTATTCCTAATTGTATCTCTAGATTTTAAGAATTGTCATTCACCCAAAGGCTCATTTGACTTATTTAATATTTATTAGTCCAAAAATGAAGGCAAAACGGTGTAAACACAACACTCAAAACCTAACATCGACTTCAAAAACCGTTGTCACTAAAGAAAGCCCACATCAAGGATAACTTAACACGATTTTAGGAATAAATTCCCGGATCCGAAATTTGGCTAATAGGATTACTTAAAGCAACAATAATTCCTCCAAAATCGATTTGACTTTATTAATGGAGTTAGCAACATTTAAATCATACACCTTGAGGCTCTTTAAGATGTAAAAGTGCTCCTTATCTATGATCCACACCCTAAGGCTCCTTGGACATAAACAAGGGAATTGACATTCACCATTCCACCCTAAGGCTCATAATGATGAAGCAATTTTTATTAAACACGTCACCATGACATACACCCTAAGGCTCTAATGACAAGGCTAATGCTACATGACTCCCACCCGAAGGCTCATAGAGAACATGTTTTTATTTATTCTTCTTATTATTATGATATATATAGCAAGCCAAATTTCTGCAATCCCATGATCAAAAAGTCCATGACACTGACACCCTCAATGTGTTCTTACTTTAATTACAAAGGAAGAAAAATAAGGAGTTACGAGTTAAGAAATTGAATCCAAACCGCTAAAAACTTCATTTATTAAACAATTAAATATTCAAGCGTGAAAAATAAATACAAGGAGAAAGAATCAAACACAAAAATACTTATACACGGGAGACTTAGCCTCAAAACTTATGATTTAACTTTATCATTTCTTGTTCTCCATATTGTAAAATCTCAAAGATGTGAGGCTAATGGATACTTAGACTATTAAATCAAAATTTTAGGTTTTCAAGTCATCTATAGAATCTTGCATCTTCTTAGACTTTTTCAAGTTTAGAATTTGCGTTTTAAATTTCCCTTGATAAATGACTTTCTAGGATCAATTATATGAACTTGCGAAAAGTTCTTGTTCTTAAACCCGTATGAGTTAAGACTTTTGCATTTTAAAGTTCCCGATATGAAAGTCTAGCAAAACTTGATTTAAACACGTTAAGGAAAGAGCTAAGGTAAAAACCAGTCGAGTCAAAAACTATTCTTATTTTCACCAACGGAAAGCCTACATTTGTGTAAAAAACACTTATTTTATTTATTATTAAAAACAAAATTGCACTAAAAATTTAAATTTTTTATGAAAAATGAGAAAAACGATTATGTTTGAACACGACAAAAGCAATTGCAAGCGATTATATCGATTGACTCCCCCATGCTAAAACCAAACATTGTCCTCAATGTTTCCTAGCTCAAGTGTAACACCCCTTTGCTAGAACACGAAGAGTCGAATGTAAAAGTCCTAACATGGTAAGAGTACACAAATCTATAAGCCGTTTATTAATTATGCTTCAAGATAAAACGTTAGTCGATAAAAAACAAAGGATAGTGAGTGCCCCTTTTGACAATCAAAGTATGGAAGCTCGAGTGAACTAGGCAAAAACCGAACACGAGAGTCTTCAATGATTAGGGTCATACCTAAGATTCACATCACAACAAAAACACGAGCACGAGCTTGAAAAGATCAAGCCTTATTAGTGTTAGAAAATAGAATGTATGGGATTCCCCCACAAGGCACCTCGTTTTTGTTAACCGAGTCATGAGTTCGACTCGATCCCCGCATTCATTGGTCCTTAGAGAAAATGGTGCAAATTGGCATATTGGAATAAAATCCATCATAAAGCACGATGTCGGGGTCAAAGATCACATCCTCGTTGTCGGATGACAAATGAGAGAATGAAACTCCAACATAAATCTCCACAAAGATATGGTGGTTACAAATCATGAAATGGATATAGTATGCTCCCCGAGATAAACTCGCACCAAAATGATCAAAAAATCTTTCAGTTATTGCATCGGTGAAAGGCTGAGATTCCCCTAAATCAATGATTTTAGGGTCGAATACATTGTCCTCGAGAGAGAAAGGAATAGACAACACGGTGTCTTCCCCCATGCAAATCTATAATCATATAAAGCACATGGTAATGGTGGGTTAAAGGTCTCAACTATAGTGGTATCAACTTGTATAACCTTGTTGACCTTATCACTCTTTGGAATGTGAACAAAGGGATCATGATACTCAAAATGAGTCGCATGAAAAACCCGCACATTAAGATCAAAGCGAGTGGGAAGGAGATTTGGAGTAAAGAAAATTTCTCCCTTCGGGTCAACATTATCATCATCATAAATTGGTTGATCAAACCAAGGGTTTTCAAAACCGTCATTAGAAACAATCAAGATAGAGAGTGTTTTCCTTAGATTCATAAGACTTTTCCTCAAATTCAAAAAGAGGATTCGAGTAAGTCACATAAGTGCCTTCATTCTTGTCATCACAAGAAATATCCGACAAAGTATCGAGTGTGTCAAACTCGGATACAAGATCATCATTCTCATTAGAGGGAAGTTCATCGGAGAACTCCTCGAGAATGGAAGGTAAATCATAAAGATCACGCTCTACACTTCCCGGTGGAAGTGGATCAAGAATAGCAACAAGTTCATCGACGAACTTATCTAACGAATAGTCACTAACATCACTCGGTGTGAAGTTAGGAGTCAAAGGCTCTTCAATGGAAGAATGTGCCTTAGTATCATCTATTTGGTCCTTTGGAGGGAGTGAAAATAAGTCCATATTCAACGATTTTTCAATTAAAGCAATATCTCCCTCTGGATCGAAATTCTCACTATCAGACTCACTGTGTATTAAGGTAATCATCAATTTCCTTATCGATCTTTGAACGAACATTATCCTCAAATGGAGTAAGTGAAGACTAGGTAATATTACAACACGTTTCAATGGAACAAACATCTCACTCCGAAATTAACTTTTCACCTTCCCTAAATGAGGGATCTATGATTCCCTTACACCCTTGTAAATGAGAAAATCCTTTTTTGTGTTACTTTCAAAAGTTTCAACAAGTTTTACACTTTCCACATTTTTAGAAACATATTTTGGAAGTTTTTCCGCCTTGAAAACAACATTTTTATCCCCATAAAATAATTTTATTTCATCTTTCCTCATATCAACTAGAACTTGAGCCGTGGACAAAAATGGACGTCCCAAAATTAAAGGCACACGAGAGTTTGTCTCATAATCAACTATTGCAAAATCGGCAAGGTACCAAAACTCGCCACTTTAAAAATAATGACATCTTCCGATATACAAACTGGATATGCGGTGGTTCCATTAGCAAGCTCAATGATCATTCGAGTGGGAGTAAGTGGAAATAGGTCAAGAGTCTTTCATATGGATAATGGCATTAAGTTGATGCTAGCTCCTAGATCGGCTAGAGCTTTGCATTCCTCACGCCCTTTGAAAACACAAGGTATCAAAAATTGCCCCGGATCTCCATATTTCTCGGGATAGAAGTCAAGGAAAACCGCGGAACAAGTCACATCCAGAGTAGCCTTGGTAACATCAAGAAAGGTCTCTTTAGGTGGGGGATTAAACTTGATCACATCTTGTAAATTCCTATCCAAGCTATCATCATTGTGAACGGTGATGGACTTGATCTCTCCCTTCGGGTTTGGTATGGTGTTGCTAGGTAAGCCACCCGAAGAAGAGGAAGGTTTGCACATTATTGCTTCAAACATCGAAAGGATTTTGTTCTCAAACTTAGCTTTATTCCCTTCAATACGGTTTTGGCTTTGCTCTAATATTTGTTGGTTAAGCTCAATCTTGTTATTTTGCCCCTTAATCGTATTTTGAAAATCGTTTTTCAATGTTTCCATTTGTCCTTGAAGATTATTTTGAAAATCTTTCAAATTGGCCTCATTCGTTTTGATGTAGCTTGACAAATCATTTTGGTTATTGTTTTGAAAACCTTGATTGTTTTGATTGCCATGAAATCCGTTTCCTTGATTAAAATTCCCTTGGTTACCACGGTTAAAATTATTCCCATTGTTTCCATTGTTGTATCTATTTTGAACCGGTGGAAAACCCGGTGGAGCCACATGGTTTTGACGAGGAGCTTGACCGTTAGGGCCATAAGTTCCCGTCACGGCAAAAGCACTAGCTTGATCAAACCCCATGGTTGAACAAGCATAATTCGGATGTGCTCCACCACATGATACACAAAAATTCTCAACCGCATTAATCGATCCATTGGGATTCTTCCTAATCTCATTCAAAATCGTGTCAATCTTGGAGTCCAATCTAGCAATCTCGGTATTAGATGAATTCACATTAGATACAACCGGTGTCTTTCGTGTATTGCACTCTAGACTTATTTTCAATGATACCCCACGCGTCTCTCGGAGTTTTTCTTAAAAGATTACCACATGCGGCGGCATTTAAAGAATCTTGTTCAACCATATTAAGTCCATTATAAAAAGTATTAATTTGGTGTAACTCCGTGAAACCGTGGTGTGGACATTGTCTCAACAAATCCTTAAACCTTTCCCAAGCATCTCCAAACGATTCATGCACTTTTTATTCAAATCTAGTTATTTCATTCTTAAAGTGAGTTGTTTTAGATGGTGGAAAGAAGTAATTCATGAACTTAGACACTAGATCGTCCCATGTCAAAATCGAACCCGATGGTTCCTTTTCATACCAACGCTTAGCGTTTCCCTCGAGCGAGTACGGAAAAAGCATGAGCTTAATCGCGTCATTCGGCATATCTCTAAACTTGAGAGTCGAGGTGATACGAAGAAAATTCCGAATGTGAGAATGCGGGATATCCGTCTCATTGCCTCGAAATTGGTCGGCACGAATGAGTGATAAAAGACCCGTCTTAACCTCATAATGATCCGTCAAATAGCCGGCACAACGATTGCTTCCCCGTACCCTTCGGTGGGTGCACGGAGCAATTCCTCCATTGTTCGGTTATCGGCCATATTAACAACAATTGTGGAATCTCGGGTTCCACTACTCGTTCTTGACGATTCCTATTCCTACGAGGAATGTTTTCAAGTCTATCGTGATTAATCAAAATTCGATTAGAACGTAATTGCATAAACCAAAATGAAGAGAATTTAGAGGGTTGAAGAAAAGAAAATAGATTAGAAGAATATTATTTTTGGTTTTTTTATTTGGTATTGCTCAATCAAAGATTGATAAAAAACAAGGAGTAAGGATAATTATTATGGAAGTAAACTACCCTCGGTCGACTTTGAAACGTAGGTGAAAACCTCACCGTCTCGAGGTTCAATAAGTAAACAACGACAAAAATAAAGTTTATTACTACTTGAGTTGGCAAACCAATAATCGGTCGTCCCTCTCAATATACGAACAAGCAAGCGGGAAAACAAGGTGGCACAAAGCACTTAAAAACCTTTTTCCTTAGAAGGCCTTTTATAGCTCGTCGCCTTATACCCACCTTATAGTTTGTATAAATCGAGTTCAAACTTTTTATTAATATTTATATATTTTTCCTTTTATTCTTTGTTTTAGATTCGAATACAATAGCTAGGTGATGAAATCCCAACTAAGGTTTGCGTTTTCACACTTTTGGAGGTAGGTGAATTTATTGTTCTACATAATATAATATATTAATAATAAAAAACACGAAAAATCGATATTTATACTATATTAATAGAAAAATAACAAAACTTTTCGAGGACGAAAAGGGTCTTCAAATCAACGATCACAAATCGCCACGAAAGAATCGTACACAAAATCCCCGGCAGCGGCGCCAAAATTTTTGATGTGTGGGAAAGTGTCGGTGTATTTTAATATAATACGTTATAGAGCAAATTAAGGAAATTACCTTTAGGAAAAAGTAATAATCCAAAATAAGCTAAAGACGGATTAATTAAACACGAGAGTGATCCCGGTTCGTTGTACACGAAGAAATTGTGAATTTGAGACTTTCGTTTTGAATTGGACAACTGATTTGAATTCGTTTCGGTTTTTATCTAAAATCCTACGTTTTTAATCCTAAAGTGCATGAATCGTCTACAGAAATTAAATCTAAAAGACAAAATCAAACTATATTACTTATTTTTTTACTTTTTACTTTTTATTGTGACAAAACAATCTCAAAAATATTATTTAAACAAAATTATTAAATCAATATTAAAACAAAATTAATTTTAAGAGAAATAAAATATTTTTTTTTATTTTTATTAATTTATTTAAACTAATTATTTGAGACTAAATAATAAAACAAACTTGATTTTTGCTAGGGTTCTTGAGCTTGCTTGTGGTTTTTCCCTTTTTCACTTCTCTCTCTCGACTTCTTTATTTTTTTGTATACTTTGTTTTTGACGAAAAGCTTTGACCAAGAAAGTTAAATACAACTTTGTTTTCACCGTCTCATACTTTGTGTAAATGGGCTTGGTATGGACTTGGACCCTAAATGTGAATAAGTCTTTTCATTCGTCCATTTATTCATGTGATGGGCCTAATATGGACCAAATCCATATTTAACTTCCATCCGTTCCATTATTAGCAATTGGGCCTTGTATTGAAACTTTGTAATTTACTTCCATAATTGGGCTTTTAGGCCCAATTAGCACATGTGGGACCCACTTGGCCCAATCTTTTGATAAATCCGCGAATAAAACGAACTTGATTTTTTGCTCTTGATAGAATCTTCAAACTCGTGTCGATCTTTTGTCGGTTTTGTAAACTTGGTACCTACACACATGAAATGAACAAAACAAACATATACAATGATAATTTCATATGTTTTATGCATTTTAAGTCCGTCTAATGATACAAATGATATGAGTAAATACACTCATATCAATAAACCTTTATGATTCTAATAATCATATTAAGTTCTCAAAAAGAACTTTTAAAAGAACAAAGGATGTTTACAAATGTTCCACCACCGAGTCCTAAAACGGAAAAGAAAGTTTCTTTAAAAAGAGGTTTCAAAAAGCAATCAATTTTGTTAGAAAAACAAATTTCTGATGAAAATCGTAAATGGGATGAGAAAAGTAAAAGTGCTCAGCAATTTGAATTTATAAAACAAGTGGTTTTAAATTTGTACAAAGGTGTCGTCGATTATGAAAATTTTTCTAAAGATACCGTTTGGAATATTAAACCTAACCCACAAGTAGAAGTCGTCATTCAATAATGTATTGCTCCAACCATCGATTATCTTTCAAATAATGTTGAAATGTTCTATAACGCTCTCACTGAGGAAATGATAACTGATTTAAGATATGTTAAATCTCTTGAAGATGAAGTTTGTGGGTTTGCCATTTATGGATCCGGTGGTCTAGTAGGGTGGTATATGGTGGTGGTAGCCATGGATGGAGATAGAGAGGTTGTGTGTGTAAAAGAAAGAAAGGAAAATGTATTCAAATGAAATGGAAAAACACAAGCAATAACCCCTCCTTGGAAGCCTTAGAGGGGTATATATAGTCACACACCGCCTAAACTATACACAGTTTCTTAATCTAGTCTATGCGTGTGACACTATGATAACTAATGGGAATTCTTAAATGTCGTCACATAAAGTGATTTTCCAACAATCTTCCTCCATGGGACGACGTGTAGAATTCCTTACAATATTTTTCCTAACAAGAACATAATGATTAAGAACAAAAGCTTTCATGAAGCGCCCAATGCTGATGATGTCTTCTGAGGCCTTTGACTACAAGTCTTCACTTCAAAACGACTCATCTTTGTAGTAAATTGTAGTAGAAATACTGTAACGGCACGAGCTAAGTAATCCATGTACTTCTGGTTAAGGAGAAGCTTCTGAATTAACTTCCCCTAATTCATGCCACATAATCTTGATGTAGAAGCTTTTAATAGCTTCCCCCTAAACCGACAATCATCATAAGCAAATTCAAAGCTTTCAATAAAGCTTAGAAAGATTAAGCGCACAACAGAATTTAACAAGCAAACCCCATCATATGAAATGATAATGTTGCAATGAGTGATTGAAAGTTAGGGGCACACCAAGTAGATCAACAACTTCTTTTCTCACGCTTGAATAATTATTCTAAATTTTTCTTCCTCGTGAGAGTTCAAGTTATGCATACTAGAAAGAATCAAGACATTTCTTCCCCCACGCAGTTGAAGAAAGTAAACCAATCCCATGTATGAAGCTCAAGTACTGAAGTGGACACTTTATCCCATTCATGAAGTTGACATCGTAACACCAGAGTCAATTAAGTCCCGGAAATGCACATATCTTCTTCCGGAGATGCACCAGAGTCAATTAAGTCCCAAAAGTGCATATCTCTCCATATAGGATAATGATGATGAATAATTGAAACCTCAAAACAATTAAACATCAAACAATAGTGTACCGTTTATAGATTGATAACGCCACGAGTTAAAACATTGATTTTCTCTGCGGTTATGACAAATGTCTTCCCAGAATGTCTTCAAATCAAAAAAAGGTATGACGTTCATCACGTGTACTCGTTGTGCGTTCAATATGTTTTCTTCTTCCCCCTTGATGGTTTCGAAACTCGGAACCATTAATAAATCGTACGCACATGTACCTGAAATCTCGTGAGAATAATAAATAAGCTGAATTATATATTTTGTGGGAATCAGCTACTGATCGAAATTCTCTACTCATAAACTCTACATGGCTATATTTACCAACCCCCTTGTAGGTAATTTGAAGTGACCACTGATAGAATGAGCCATATATACCAAACATGAAACTAAATAAGAATCCCCCAATCTTGTGACTTAAGCTTAAACAATTGTTGAATGAAGAACGGTGGAGAAATCTCTAAGTACCCAATACATTACTGAAGAAGTATATAAGCACAACACCTCTTGAAATTATCCACGTCGACTATGCGCGTGACACTGAGTACAACAATGTAACTCATTAATGTGATAGTTATCCAAGTCATCAACCAACCACCCAAAACTGGAAACTAGATAAACAAGTCTTCATCCTATGATTAAGCACGAGCAAGTTATCTTTGAAAGATAAAATAAGTACACGCCTTCGAAAAATCCGTCTTCAACTTCAAATAATTAATACCTGATCAAAAATCCGTAGCCACTAAAATATAGCCATTTTTCCTTGGTCTCGTCAAATAATTTTGTCACTTAGTCTCGTCACATTGTCACATTACATTGTCCCGACACATCGTCACGTCCCGATTATAACCAAAGTATAAAAGTAATAATACAAATGTTATCAAAAATAATTTTTGACATAAAATTGTACCATATGAATTTTTGATACTTGGCCCATCATTTTTGCAAAAGAAAAACGGATATCAGCCCATCAGATTTTATATTGTTTTGTACCTGATACATGACTAGGTTGTAGACCGAGTATCACAAAGAAAAACAAAACGTGGCCCACTATTAACCCAATATATGGTGCACAACAGCTACAATAGTTACATCGAGTCTTGACCAGTGATGCAATACCCGGTCCAAATTAGGTCAGTTATTAATAACCCTAAAGATTAGGGATATATAAATAACTCATCTAACCCTAATCGCCACATAGTATCCTCCGCCCCACTCTCATCTTACACCAACCATCTCTTTCATCAAAACAAAAACAACCAACGATCAATCTCATCTCTCATCTTAAACAAATCACGCCTCCCATCTTAGCAAAAATGCCAGCCACCATCAATCAAAATCCCTTCTCATCCCAACACAAACGAATCTAATCATATCATTATCTCTCAAACCGAGATCAAATAGATTAAAAACTACTATCATTCGATCTACTGTAATATCCCAAAGTAAACAAAAAACCAAACATTCTTCCATTTAATATGTTCTAAGGCACGAATACAAGCCTATTTCTTCAACTCGACACCAAAGGAAAAATGATTCAAGGCATCAAGATCCTCTAGGATCTCGGGTAGGTTTTAGTTTTGATTACTAAGTCATACACGAATCAAAGAATGAACTAAACATGGTTGTTTAGATTCAATCTTTAAATTCGAATATTGAAATGGATAATATCCAACAATGATCTATGATGAAAGTTTCGATTTCTAAAGATCTAATATCTTTGAAATATATAATGAGAAACATAAACTGAGATCATTTTGATAAACTGTTTTGAGTCTAGATGTTAAGTTGGGGTAGGATTAGATGTTAATGATTGATGCATACGACGAAGGGATTAGATCGAGTCGGTGTTGAATTTGATGATAAGATGTAGGCTGGTCAATAGATTTTTGGTTTGGACTATTGAGTTAGACCGAGTCAATCGGTAATTACCAAGTTGATTTGGTTGATTATGATGTACATGGTCTTGGTCAGTTTTGATACAACATGTTCCAATGTTTTCAGAAAACTGCATCGCAATTTAAAAATAAAGCCTTCACAGCATAGTATACTGCATCGCAACCTGATGGGACACCATCGTAATGGTTCCATCGCAATGGATCCATCGCAATGGTTCCATCGCAATGGTTCCATCGCAATGGTTCCATTGGGATGTGACCATCGTAATGTATCCACCCGAGTGTATTCATCGCAATATTAAGCTGAAACCTGAGACCCATCGGGATCTTGCTTTTCTGGGCACATCTTCATCTTCATGTTCAAAAACATACCAGAAAAAACCCAGAAAAAGATAACAACACTCAAAACCCAGTCATGAAATTAATAGCATATTCAAGAAAAAGACATGGTAGGTTTGACTTTTGACCAGGAAAGAATAACTTTAACCAGATGTAACTGTTTTGATGATACTAATAAGTGTGAAAATACTTATCCTTTTACCACTTATTGCCAATAATAACAAGACCAAAACATGTATTTTATGTCGTAAAAGTCGGAATTATACGTGGTTTGTGTTTTTATTGTGTTTTAGGACCAACAGATGCAAAAGGAAGAAAACATGGGCTATCACGGGCTTTAATCGAAGAAAAAGACTAAAGACGAAGTCGAAAGATCGAGAATGCAAAAATAACGGAAGTCCAAGGCCAATTCTGAAGATTTATCGAAGAAAAAGTCTAAAGATGGAAGTTTAATGAAGTCGAAGAACTCAAGTCTAATTTTAGAAGAAAATTTTTAGACAAGTTCAACTTTTATCGACAAATCCCGAGACGACGTCGAGAAAGACAAAGATTAAGTCGAGTCGAGTCGAGAAGAAAGAAACTAGATAGTTTAAGCATATAGTCTCCTCACCTCCTATAAATACCCTCCTAATATGTCATTAGGAGGGTGTTAGGTGTTTTAGTTTTTAATAGATGTAGTTTAATTTTTAAGTGTGTTTTTATTTTTCTCTCTAGTTTTTCTTTCAAACTTATTAATCTTTCCATTAATCTTGTAATCTTTTGATATTAATCTTTAATCAATCAAGCTTATTTTCTTAATTCTCATTCTACCTTTCTTAATCTTTTTCTTAATCTTGATAATCATGTAGTTAATCTCATCTCTTTGATTATGTGATTGATTTGTTCTTGTGATTGATCTTGTAGTTTTGATGTGGTGGATGTTTTGAGCTTATTGTGGTTATTAATATTTTAGTGTTTGGCTTATTCTTGATTAAGTTGTTTTGATAGATTAATAGGATTGCTTATTAGTTGATTTTAAATGTTTTGATTAATTAGTGCTTTTATAGTTTTTAATTTGTGGCTTATTTAGTTCTTCTTAAAACTTATTTGGTTAAAGTTTTGGTTAATTGCTTGTTTGATTCGTGCTTATTGGTAGCTTATCTATTAAGTTTTGGTTTACTTGTTTATTTGTATCCGAGTTTTAAAATCTTCGGAAAAGGGTTTTGTTTCTCTGAAAACATACCTTTTTCTGAAAAGGTTTTTTCCGAATTTCCCATTTTTGTGAATTGATCATTTCTCTGAATTCGTCCCTTTCTCTGAAATTGCAATTATTCCGAAATAACCTTTTCTCTGAATTCATCAATTTTATGAAAACCATCTTTTTCCGAAAAACCTATTATTCTGAAGATTCTATTATTCCGAAGATTTACTTTCTCTGAAAAGTTCTTTTTTCCGAAATTATCACTTCTCTGAATTCATTGTTTTTCCGAAAATATCTCTGAAAACCTTCTTTTTCCGAAAATCCAATTTTCTCTGAAAAGCTTGTTATTCCGAAATTACCATTTTTCCGAAGATCCTTTTATTCCGAAGAAGCTATTTTTCTGAAAAGTCAAGTATTCCGAAAATGCCAATTTTTCTGAAAAGGCATTTATTCCGAAGATCCTAGTTTTACTGAAAACACCATTATTCCGAAGAAACCATTTTTCCGAAATTATCTTTACCTTATTTTCAGACTTAGTTTAATTAGTAGTTTTCTGAATTGTTTCTATTTTCCAAACTTTAATTTTTCACGCCTTTTAACTTAGCATTGTTTTAACTTGTTTTATCTTAGGTTAAATTTTCATGCTTTCAACGACATTTTTACTTTTAGTAGAATAGATAAACCCCACCTTTTATTTTCTACCAAGAACAATTGAGTCGCACTTTCTACCAATAATCAATCCGAAGAGATCGGACGATAATATTTTATACTTAGCCAAAACCTTCGTATTAAATGACGCTGCTGCCGGCTCTTTTCGTTAAGATTAAATGTTCTAAGTGAGAGACGCGTTGGATTTTGGGATCCGTTCATTTTTGAACGTTATTTTCCTTGCTTTAAAATTTTGCCAAAAATCCATAAAAATCAAAATTTTTTCAAAAATACAAAAAAATAGAAAAACCTAAAAAACCAAAAATATTTCTTGTCTATTTTGCTTTTTCTTTTGTAGGTGTGCATGCGTACTCGTGCTCGTAAGAAGAAATTAGCTCAAGCCGAAGTCATTACTCAACCTATTGTCACCATGGACAATCAACCAATGATCGAGCTTTTGCAATCGCACGTAGAAGGCAACACCGATGCAATTGTCATACCTGAGATTGGAGCCAACAACTTTGAACTCAAATCCGGCTTCATTCAAATGGTCTCTGCTCAACCCTTCTTGGGGCGTTCAACTGATGATCCTCATGACCATATTAAAAGGTTTCTTCAACTCACTAATACGGTTAAGTATAATGGGGTTTCACAAGAGGTAATTCACTTGCAACTTTTTCCTTTCTCCTTAGAGGGACAAGCCCGACATTGGCTTGATAAGGAACCGCCACAAATTATTCTTACGTGGACGGATTTAGAGACCAAATTTATCAACTACTTTTTCCCACCCTCACGTACTACCGCTTTGCGGAATGAAATCGTTACTTTTGAACAAAAGTACGGTGAGACATTTAGTGAATCTTGGGACCGTTTTAAGGAACTTTTAAGAAAGTGTCCACAACATGGTTTAACAAAAGTACATAAAATCAATACTTTTTACAATGGTTTAAGCATGAATGACTAAGATTCACTAAATAGTGCTTCGGGGGGTAACCTTTTGGTTAAGTCTGCTAATGTCGCTTGGGATATTATTGAGAACAAGTCTAGAGTGCAAACCAAGAGTGTTCGGACCAATGTGGCTAGTGCTAGCACTAATGAGAGCGACAAGAGATTTGATAAGCTTACTTCGCTTGTTGAATCACTTGCTCTCCAAGCCGCAAACAATACCAAAGCTATCACTGCCCAAGCTAGTGCTTTGACTCAATCATGTGAAATTTGCGAGGGATCTCACTCATACACCGATTGTCCTTCGACTCAAGACAATCCGGAAAATGTGTATGCCGCTAACGGTAACTTTGCTACAGGAACTTATCAAGCACGTCCTCAAGGTGACCGCAACTTGCTCAGCTATCACTCTAACAACTTTCTTTCACCTCCCGGTTTTCCCCCACAAAACCCAAACAACCTCAATCGCAACAATCAAAACCAACCACGTGCTCCAACTCCTTATCAAAACCAAAGAAACCCATATCCACCTCAAAGAAACAACCAAGTTTACCAACAACCTGCTTATCAACCACCCGCCTACCATGCTCCTACCAACCAACCCACCACATTACACCAAGATGTTGAAACCTACATGAGGACTAATGATGCGATAGTGCAAAATCTTCAGCGGGAAATGCTCAACTTGAAAGCAGATATGGTGATACAAGGAAACGATCTTCGAGCTGATATGCGAAACACTTTGGCAAGTCAAACGAATGACTTGAGGAACATGATGGCTAGTTTCTTCCCAAGTAATCAAGCCTCTGGATCGGGTTCTCTTCCGAGTAACACTGTTGATAATCCAAGAGGGGAGATGAAAGCAATCACCACTCGCAGTGGAAAAGGTTTAAAGGAACCCGAGCTTCCTACACCTACACCGATGATTGTGACAAAGGAAAACGAGTCTCTTTCTCCGGTTCCTCCACCTTCTATTCCTCCAACTTCTACTTCTCCAATTCCACCACCTTCTACTTCCACCCCTCTACCACCCAAGGATGTGAGTGAGAAGTCTATCCTAAAGCCTTCATCTCAACCCAATATACCTTATCCTTCGAGGTTGATGAAAGAGAAATTGAAGAACAAGGATGATATTCAGGTTTCTAACTTTCTTAAAATGTTTAAACAACTGAATTTCAATATCTCCTTTGCTGAGGCTCTCGCTCACATGGCGAAATATGCTAAAATGTTTAAAGATCTTCTCAGTTATAAGGAGAAACTTCTCGATATTGCTCAGAACCAACTTAATGAGAATTGCTCCGCAGTGCTCTTAAGGAAATTACCAACCAAACTTGGTGATCTGGGTCGTTTCTTGATTCCTTGCAACTTCCCTGGGGTAGAGAATTGTATGGCCCTAGCCGATCTAGGTGCTAGTATAAACTTAATGCCTTTAAGCGTTTGGAAACAATTATCTCTACCCGAGATAGTCCCCACCAGAATGACTTTGGAATTAGCTAACCGTACGGTTGCTTATCCGGTGGGGATAGCCGAAGACGTCTTCGTTGGTGTCTACAAATTCACCTTTCTGGCGGATTTTGTTGTCGTTGACTACGAGATGGATCCCCGTGTTCCATTAATCGTTGGACGTCCATTCCTGAGGACCGGTCGCACTCTCATTGATGTAGCCGCTAGCGAATTAATCATGAGAGTTGGTGACGATAAAGTCGTCTTCAACATGGGAAAACTTTCTAAGCAGCCTTCTGAAAGCGAGAGTGTTAATTTGATTGACGTTCTCGATGAGGCTTGTGAAGAACATTTCAAAGACGCTTGTAAAAGTGGTTCTTCTTCTCTTCCCATTGTTGAGACCGTTGCCTCTATTGCTCCATCACTAACTCCATTTGGAGAAAGTGATTTCATCTTGAAAGAACTTGAAGCTACTTTGGGAGATGTGGACTTGCAATATGACGATTCTCCCTCCAATTGGGATGAAGACATTCGTACTATTGAGAAACTTCTCAATGAGGACCATATTTCTCCACCATCTCCTAAGGATATCTCTATCGATGAGCCGAATTTGACTACGCCTTCCATCGAAAATCCTCCGGATTTAGAGCTTAAGGACCTACCGTCTCATCTCGAGTACGTTTTCCTTGAAGACAACAAGAAGTCACCCGTCATCATCGCTAAGGACTTGAAAGAGGAAGAAAAATCCCGACTTATCGCCGTGCTGAAAAATCACAAGAAAGCTATTGCGTGGAAAATCTCCGATATTCGGAGAATTGATCCTCACTTCTGCACACATAAAATTCTCATGGAGGACGACTTTAAACCCACTATTCAAAGCCAAAGAAGGGTGAATCCTAAGATCCATGACGTAATCAAAAAAGACGTTATCAAACTTCTTGATGCGGGAATGATCTATCCTATCTCGGATTCACCATGGGTTAGTCCCGTCCATTGTGTGCCTAAGAAAGGCGGAATCACCGTTGTGCCCAATGAAAACAACGAGTTGATTCCTACTCGTCTCGTTACAGGGTGGAGAGTTTGTATAGACTATCGCAAACTCAATGATGCTACGAGAAAGGATCATTTTCCCATTCCTTTCATGGACCAAATGCTTGAACGTCTAGCGGGTAATGACTATTACTGCTTTTTAGATGGTTTCTCCGGGTACTTTCAAATTCCCATCGATCCTAAAGACCAAGAGAAAACCACATTCACTTGTCCTTATGGAACATTTGCTTATAAAAGAATGCCTTTCGGCTTATGCAATGCTCCTGGGACATTCCAAAGGTGTATGATGGCTATCTTCCATGACATGGTTGAAGAAACTATGGAAGTCTTCATGGATGATTTCTCGGTTTATGGTGATTCTTACTCTTCTTGCCTTGCCAATTTGGAACGCATGCTTAAGCGGTGTGAGGACACTCGCCTTGTTCTAAATTGGGAAAAATGCCATTTCATGGTAAAAGAAGGCATCGTGCTAGGACATAAAATCTCAAAAGCCGGTCTTGAAGTGGACCGTGCTAAAGTGGATGTCATAGCCAAATTACCTCCACCTTCAACCGTGAAGGGTGTGAGAAGTTTCCTTGGTCATGCGGGCTTCTATCGTCGATTCATTCAAGATTTTTCTAAAATCGCTCGCCCGATGACCCACCTCTTGGAAAAAGATACTCCTTTCATCTTTTCCAAAGAGTGTCTTGAATCCTTCAATCTTCTTAAGGATAAGCTAACTAAGGCACCGGTCTTGGTTACCCCTAATTGGGAGCTACCTTTTGAGTTGATGTGTGATGCTAGCGACTTTGCTATTGGAGCCGTTTTGGGCCAAAGAGTGAACAAACACTTCCAACCAATCCATTACGCTAGCAAGACAATGACGGGGGCTCAATTGCATTATACTACTACCGAAAAAGAGCTTTTAGCTGTAGTGTATGCTTTTGAAAAATTCCGCCCTTATCTTGTCCTTTCTACCACCATCGTATATACCGATCATTCCGTGTTGAAGTACTTGTTGACTAAGCAAGATTCTAAGCCAAGACTTCTTCGTTGGGTTTTGCTCCTTCAAGAATTTAAAATCGAAATTCGTGACAAAAAGGGAGCGGAAAACCTAGCCCCGGATCATCTAAGTAGACTTGAGGATCCTTATCAAGGGGATCATCCGAATCAAGAGATCAATGACTCTTTTCCTCTTGTGGCCTTAATGTCTATCAACTCCAATCTTGATGACACCCCGTGGTTTGCGGACATTGCAAACTACTTAGCGGGTGGAATTCTCAAGGAAGGGTTAACGTCCCAACAAAAGACAAAGTTCTTTAAATACATTGAACACTACTTATGGGACGACCCTTACCTTTTCAAACAATGTGCTGATCTGATTATTCGTCGATGTGTTGATGGGCCGGCAGCGGTACAAATCCTCGATGCTTGCCATAAAGGACCCACCGGTGGTCACTTTGGTCCCAATTACACCGCGAAGAAAGTATTTGACTCTGGATTTTATTGGCCCACCATTTATCGTGACGCTCACGATATGGTTAAACATTGTGATGCTTGCCAAAGACAAGGCAAGATCACACATAAAGATGAGATGCCTCAAAATTTCATACAAGAATGTGAAATCTTTGATGTATGGGACATCGACTTTATGGGGCCATTTCCATCATCTAAAGGGAACAAGTACATCCTCGTAGCCGTTGACTACATTTCTAAATGGGTTGAAGCTAAGGCTCTCCCTACGAACGATGCGAGGGTGCTTGTGAACTTTTTGAAGCAACTTTTTGCTCGATTCGGTGTTCCTCTTGCTATAATTAGTTACAACGGGACTTATTTTTGCAATGATCAATTTGCAAGAGTCATGACTAATTATGGTGTCAATCACCGTCTTTCCACCGCTTATCATCCTCAAACCAATGGTCAAGCCGAGATATCTAACCGCGGATTGAAGCGAATTCTGGAGCGTACTGTGGGAGATCATCGTGCCTCGTGGGCCGATAAGTTAGATGATGCTTTGTGGGCTTTCCGTACTGCATATAAGACCCCGATTGGTTGTACACCTTATCGTCTTGTGTACGGGAAAGCATGCCACCTCCCTATCGAGCTGGAACATAAGGTATACTGGGCCTTGAAGTGGGCTAACTTCGACATCAACAAAGCCGGAGATCTACGGAAGATTCAACTCAACGAGCTTAATGAATTGAGGAATGAAGCTTACGAGAACTCATTGATTTACAAGGAGAAGACCAAGATCATACATGATGCAAGGATTAAGAACCAAGAGTTCCACGTTGGTGATCAAGTCTTACTTTTTAACTCTCGGTTGAAGATCTTCTCGGGAAAGTTGAAGAGCCGCTGGTCTAGTCCATTCACCATCGCCAAAGTCTTTCCCTATGGCGCCATTAGGCTTTCTCAGCCAAATGGGCCCATATTTAAGGTGAATGGCCAGCACGTGAAATTGTACTTTGGTGAGGACATCTCTCATGAGATGATTCCATCCCTCACCATGTTTCCCATGAACTAGTTTTGGGTCGAGTCAGGCTCGTGACTCGATGAACAAAAACAAGCGCTTCTCGGGAGGCAACCCGTGATCTATCCTTTACCGTTTTCATAATAAGTGTAGGGGGAGCCCCGTATGTGTTGGTTGTCTTGTTTCTACTTCTGTGCAGGGATTAAAACTTCAAAGATCCATTCTCGATGACTTTTGACGAACTGTGATCCCGTGTTCCTGTCTTCCCGGTTCTATCCTAAAACTGTCGTGATTCAATATTTCATATCTTATATGTTCACATTGAAATCACTATAGTTGTCCTTTCCTTAGCAAGATTTAAACAAAGTGCACAATGTCATAAGTGTAGGGGAGTTTACTCCCACATGCTTAAACATTGAGGACAATGTTTATATCAAGTGTAGGGGGGACTTCTATCGAAGTAAGTGGTCTTTTCCATGAATTTGTCCTCATTTTAATCGGACAATTTGATTTTTCGACATTTTTCAAAATTTTTAATCTATTTTGGCCTAGTTGTATAGTTGTATTTTCCTTTGTTATGGTTATTTTCTTTCCTTGCTAGAATAAATTTTCAATAAAGTGGTTTTAAATTTTTCAAAGTCGTGAATATTTTGACTCAACCCGAGTTTACTTATCTAAGTTTACTCTAGCTAGTATCCTTAACGTGTTTAAGTCAAGTTTTGCTAGGCTTTTATTTAGGGAACTTTAAAACGCGAAAGTCTTAACTCTCACGGGTTAAGAACAAGAACTTTTCGCAAGTTCCTATAATTGATCCCAGAGATTCATTTATCAAGGGAACTTTAAAATGCAATTTCTAAACTTGAAAAAGTGGAAGAATTTGCAAGATCCTATAGATGACTCGAAAACCCAAAACTTTGATTTAATTGGCTAAGCATCCACGAGTCTCATTCCTTGAGATTTTAAATTGTGGAGAACGAGAGATGATAGAGTCAATTATAAGTTTGGTATTCTTTCGTGAATTTATGTGAGTTGATTATAAGCCTATTCTCCCATCGCTTGCTAATAAATTTATCTGCAATAAATAAGGTTGTACGATTTGAAAAGTTACTTAGCTTCTAGCACAAGATCGTTTAAAAGTTGGTCGGTATTAATTAGAGTTCATAGCCAAGGCATAACTTATTGAAGCGGGATGCGAAGATTAGTGAGTCCGAAAAGGCCCTTACAAGGCATGAGGGCTAAATTTTGTTGCTAAAGATCCAAAAGTGATGTGAAGAATCATTTATCAAAAATCAATATGAAGGATCGAGACACACGACGAAAAGCAAGTACTCCCCAAAAGATCATGGAGAAGTCTATCCGAAAAGACCCTAGCAAGGTATGAGGATAAATAGATCCAAGTCCTAAAAGGAGGCGGATCGTTGTATATCAAAGTCCAAAATAAAGATTGGAGAAAAATGAAGAAGTCGTGGTCCAAATATGAAGAATCTCTCAAAACTTCAAGTGAATAAATTCCTATTATGAAGAGAAGACCATAATTTCAAGAACGTCTCTCAAAGATTTGAAGTATGAAGTCGCTGCCAAATATCGGTCCGAGAAAGGTCTCAAATCGTGAAGCGAGTTATGCCAAGATATGAACTTTATAAGGTCCCGAGAAGCAGTTTTAAAAGATTTTTTCCTTTAGCTAACTATTGATTAAATCGTCCCACTTTATTTTCAGCCTAAATAACTATCGAAATAAGTCAAACAATGCATCTTCGTGATCATTCAAGACATTATTAAAATATAAGAGATACACCTAGGAATAAGGGAGTCCAAGTGAATAATTGGGCCACATGAGTTCGTGTTAGTTTGCTAACTTATAATAACAATGATCTCGTTTTTAAGCTTGGTATGGGGAACATGAAACTTGAGAATGATGAATATTCATGACATCCTAAAACCCTAATGTAAGTCTTTGATTTCTTACTTATTTTGTTCTTTTAGGTTTTCTTAGTGTTTAGTATTTAATAAAGGCCAAGGTGGGTTATCTATGATGAAAAATATAAACCGTGCTTTGAAATTAGTGCATTGCATGAGGACATTGCAATGGTCAAGTGTAGGGGATTTAATAAGTGTGAAAACACTTATCCTTTTACCACTTATTGCCAATAATAACAAGACCAAAACGTGTATTTTATGTCGTAAAAGTCAGAGTTATGCGTGGTTTATGTTTTTTATTGTGTTTTAGGACCAAAAGATGCAAAAGGAAGAAAACATGGGCTATCACGGGCTTTAATCGAAGAAAAAGACTAAAGACGAAGTCGAAAGATCAAGAATGCAAAAAGAACGGAAGTCCAAGGCCAATTCTGAAGATTTATCGAAGAAAAAGTCTAAAGACGGAAGTTTAATGAAGTCGAAGAACTCAAGTCTAATTTTAGAAGAAAATTACTAGACAAGTTCAACTTTTATCGACAAATCCCGAGACGACGTCGAGAAAGACAAAGATTAAGTCGAGTCGAGTCGAGAATAAAGAAACTAGATAGCTTAAGCATGTAGTCTCCTCACCTCCTATAAATACCCTCCTAATATGTCATTAGGAGGGTGTTAGGTGTTTTAGTTTTTAATAGGTGTAGTTTAATTTTTAAGTGTGTTTTTATTTTTCTCTCTAGTTTTTCTTTCAAACTTATTAATCTTTCCATTAATCTTGTAATCTTTTGATATTAATCTTTAATCAATCAAGCTTATTTTCTTAATTCTCATTCTACCTTTCTTAATCTTTTTCTTAATCTTGATAATCATGTAGTTAATCTCATCTCTTTGATTATGTTATTGATTTGTTCTTGTGATTGATCTTGTAGTTTTGATGTGGTGGATGTTTTGAGCTTATTGTGGTTATTAATATTTTAATGTTTGGCTTATTCTTGATTAAGTTGTTTTGATAGATTAATAGGATTGCTTATTAGTTGATTTTAAATGTTTTGATTAATTAGTGTTTTTATAGTTTTTAATTTGTGGCTTATTTAGTTCTTCTTAAAACTTATTTGGTTAAAGTTTTGGTTAATTGCTTGTTTGATTCGTGCTTATTGGTAGCTCATCTATTAAGTTTTGGTTTAACTGTTTATTTGTATCCGAGTTTTAAAATCTTCGGAAAAGGGTTTTGTTTCTCTGAAAACATACTTTTTTTTGAAAAGGTTTTTTCTGAAATTCCCATTTTTGTGAATTGATCATTTCTCTGAATTCGTCCCTTTCTCTGAAATTGCAATTATTCCGAAATAACCTTTTCTCTGAATTCATCAATTTTATGAAAACCATCTTTTTCTGAAAAACCTATTATTCCGAAGATTCTATTATTCCGAAGATTTACTTTCTCTGAAAAGTTCTTTTTTCCGAAATTATCACTTCTCTGAATTCACTTTTTTTCCGAAAATATCTCTGAAAACCTTCTTTTTCCGAAAATCCAATTTTCTCTGAAAAGCTTGTTATTCCGAAATTACCATTTTTTCGAAGATCATTTTATTCCGAAGAAGCTATTTTTCTGAAAAGTCAAGTATTCTGAAAATGCCAATTTTTCTGAAAAGGCATTTATTCCGAAGATCCTAGTTTTACTGAAAACACCATTATTCCGAAGAAACCATTTTTCCGAAATTATCTTTACCTTATTTTCAGACTTAGTTTAATTAGTAGTTTTCTGAATTGTTTCTATTTTCCAAACTTTAATTTTTCCCGCCTTTTAACTTAGCATTGTTTTAACTTGTTTTATCTTAGATTAAATTTTCATGCTTTCAACGACATTTTTACTTTTAGTAGAATAGATAAACCCCACCTTTTATTTTCTACCAAGAATAATTGAGTCGCACTTTCTACCAATAATAAATTCGAAGAGATCGGATGATAATATTTTATACTTAGCCAAAATCTTCGTATTAGATACCAATTATAATAATATCATAAAAAAGATAAGTGAGACAGTGATATGGATATGAGACCAAGATTTGAGACCAAAGAGATTTGATACCAAAGAGATCAGTGACAATAAAAGACATCATGACAAAAAAATGTAACAGATTAAGACCAAAAAAAATTTAACCACCGAATCAATAACAAAAAAACACGATGATAGGTGTGTAAACACCCATCCTTTCACCACTTAATTCTGGTTAAAACAAGACCAAAACACGTATTTAATATCATTTGTTTGGAATTATGCGTGGTTTTTGTGTTTATTGTGATTTCAGAGCTAACCGGATGAATATTAAAGAAAACATGGGATTGCACGGGTTTTATCAAGGAAAAAGACTCAGGATAAAGTCTATTGTCCAAGAGATGCAAAAGATTTGAAGTCACTGGGACTATTCGAAGATTTATCGAAGAAAAGGACCAAAGACGGAAGATTTACATAAGTCGAAGAAACTCAAGTCTATTTAACGAAGAAATTAAAAGACGAGTTGGATTTAATCGACGACAAATCCCGAATCAGAATCGAAAACGTCAACGTTTCTGAAAAGACGAGAAGACAAGAAGAAAGGGAGAAAGCCCACTCACCAACCAACCACTAAGACTATAAATAGATTTCTCCCTTCACATTTTAGGGAGTTAGCTTCGTTTTTCTTTTTCCCAGTTCTTTGTTCGTAGCATCACAAACACCATTAGGGTGTTTGGTGATTTTTCATTTTTCTTTCAATCTTGTAAGTGATTAATCTTTACTCTTGTTATTTTTACATTAATCATTCAATTCCAATCTTTCCATTCATCTTGTTCTTCATCATCTTTTTATTTCAAGTTCTTAAGTTTTTATTTGATTCAAGTTTGATCTTAAAAAGTTGTTGTATTAGTGTTTTTATTGGTGGGATTTGTTACTTATGGCATTTAAATGATTTGTGTTTGATTTGGTAAAACCTTTTTGAGTATTTTGCTTGATTTTGATTAAAACCCGTTTCCCCTGTTTTAACTCGTCTGTTACTGTTCTTTCTGATCTGTCATTCCGTATAGACCAATTCCCAGTTCCCTTACTCGGAATATTTTAAATATTCCGAATAGAGCCTTTTATTCCGAGTAAGCCTGTTTACTTTACCTCCTATTCGGAATATTAGTTATTCCGAATAGCCATAACTTTCCGCATAGATGTTTTTATTCCGCGTAAGGATTTATTCCGCATAGAGCAATACTTTCCGAATAGGACATCTTTTTCCGAATAGAACAAATTTTCCGCATAAGGGTGTTTTTTTCCGAATAGCATCATTTTTCCGCATAAACCAGTTTTTCCGAATAGAGCAGATTTTCCGCATAAGCTTATTTTTCCGCATAGCCATACTTTCCGCATAGAATTGATATTCCGAATAGACTAGATTTTTCCGCATAGATGCTTTTATTCCGAATAGCCTTAATTTTCCGCATAGGATAACTTTCCGCATAGATGAGTTTTCCCGAATAGCACTAGTTTTCAGTAAGGATCTTTTGCAGCTTTATCATTTAATTGTTTTTGATTTACTGTTTCTGACTTTAATCTTTATTTATTTCATTTATTTAGAATAGAAAAACAAGTCCACTTTTTGTCACCAAGAACAAATCTTTTCACTTTTAACTGAGATCAATTCGAGAGGATTCCGAGAAATATTTTGAACCCACACAAAAACGAGTGTATCAAATGGCGCCGCTGCCGGGGATTCTCGTTAAGATCAAAAGTTTTTTGTGAGAACTTGGATTTTGGGATCCGTTCCCCGTGAACGTTAATTTTTCACAAAAGTTTTCAAAAACACTAAAAAATATAAAATTTTCAAAAATACAAAAAAAAATTACAAAACATAAAAAACCAAAAATATTTTTGCTTTGTTTTTCTTTGTTCGTTCTTTTGCAGGTGTATGCGCACTCGATCCACGTCATATCAAGAGCCCGAGCCTCTCGATAACTTAGACATGGCCGGTATACCACCTCAAAACAATAATAACAACAACAACCCGCCTTTCAACAACATGCACAATAACAACAACAATGAGCCCTTTCCGGATAATCGCCCGATGATTGAATTGCTGCAAGCTCATGTCGATGGCAACACGGATCCAATTGTCATACCTCCAATTGCCGCCAACAATTTCGAGCTCAAGTCAGGCTTTATCCAGATGGTCTCCGCTCAACCATTCTTGGGACGAACCATTGATGATCCACACGACCACATCAAGAGATTTCTACAACTCACCAAGACGGTCAAATTCAATGGGGTTCCACAAGAAGTTATAAGGTTACAACTTTTTCCCTTTTCTCTAGAGGGACAAGCCCGGCATTGGCTTGCTAAAGAACCGCCACAGAGTATTCTCTCGTGGACGGATTTGGAAACAAAGTTTATAAATTACTTTTTTCCACCCTCTCGTACTACCGCTTTGCGGAATGAAATCATAAATTTCGAACAAAAGTACGATGAGTCATTCAGTGAATCTTGGGATCGTTTCAAAGATCTTTTAAGAAAATGCCCACAACATGGTTTTACCAAAGTACATCAAATCAATACTTTTTACAATGGTTTAAGCATGAGTGACCAAGATTCACTGAACAGTGCCTCGGGGGGTAATCTATTGGCTAAGACTTCCAATGCTGCTTGGGACATCATTGAGAATAAATCTCGTGTGCAAACCAAGAGTGTTCGGACCAATGTTGCTAGTGCTAGCACTAGTGACAGCGACAAGCGATTAGACAAACTCACTACGCTTCTTGAATCGCTTGTCACCCACACCGTCAACAACAACAGCAACAACGCTAAAAACGCTCCAGTTAACGCTGTCAGCCAACCTTGTGAGATTTGCGGTGGTCCTAACTCTTACACAACTTGTACCGCCACCCAAGATTACCCTGCTGAGAATGTGAATGCGGCATATGGCACCTATCAACAACCTGCTTATCAAGCTAGACCTCAAGGTGACCGTAACTTGCTTAGCTACCGCAGCAACAACTATCTTTCACCACCTGGTTTCCCTCCTGCCAACCAAAACAAACAACAAAACCTTAACCGCCCTCCTCAACAACAACAACCTCGACAACCATACATCCCACCTCACAAGCAGCAACAACCGCCTCAACGTAACAATCAAGTCTACCAACAACCAGCTTACCAACCACCTGCATACAATGCTCCTGCCAACCAAACCACCACTGCATTACACCAAGAGGTTGCAACCTACATGAGGACCAATGATGTGATTGTGGGAAATCTCCAAGAGGAAGTGCGCAATTTGAAGGCAGATTTGGTAAAGCAAGGAAATGATTTGAGAGCCGATATGAGAAATACGTTGGATAGCCAAACTAATGATCTGAGGAACATGATGGCTAGTTTCTTCCAAAGTAGTCAACCCTCTTCTTCGGGTACTCTTCCGAGTAACACCGTTGCGAACCCAAGAGGGGAGATGAAAGCAATCACTACTCGAAGTGGTAAAGGTACCAAGGAACCCGAGCTTCCTATACCTCCACCGGTGGTTGTGACTAAGGAGAACGAGTCGCCTACTCCTATTCCTCCTCCTTCTCCTTCCCCAATTTCTCTACCTCTTCCTTCTACCCCTCCTCCACCCGTGGCTGTGAGTGATCCTATTCTCCCAAAGCCTTCCTCTTCTTCCAATATACCTTATCCATCTAGGTTGAGGAAAGAGAAGCAAAAGAGCAAGGATGATATTCAGGTTTCTAACTTTCTTAAAATGTTTAAACAACTGAATTTCAATATCTCCTTCGCTAAGGCTCTCGCTCACATGCCCAAATACGCGAAAATGTTTAAAGATCTTCTGAGCGACAAGGAAAAGCTCCTCGATATTGCCAACACCCAACTTAATGAGAACTGCTCTGCAGTGCTCTTAAGGAAATTGCCAACCAAGCTTGGTGATCCGGGTCGTTTTCTTATCCCTTGCATTTTCCCGGGAGCAGAGAATTGCATGGCCCTAGCCGATCTAGGTGCCAGTATTAATCTCATGCCTCTAAGTGTTTGGAAGCAATTATCTCTCCCAGAGCTAGTCCCCACCAAAATGACTTTGGAATTGGCTAACCGTACGGTTGCTTATCCAGTGGGGATAGCCGAAGACGTCATTGTAGGAGTCGACAAATTCACCTTCCCTGCCGATTTTGTTGTCGTCGACTACGAGATGGACCCCCGTGTGCCACTCATTGTTGGTCGTCCATTCTTGAGGACCGGTCGCACTCTCATTGATGTTGAAGCCGGTGAGCTTATCATGAGAGTGGGTGACGATAAAGTAGTCTTCAACATGGGAAAGCTTTCTAAACAGCCTTATTCTTACGAGAGTGTTAATTGTATTGACTTTCTTGATGAGGCTTGTGAAGAACACTTCAAGGATGCTTGTAAAAATATTCCTACCTCTCTTCCCAATGTTGAGACCGTTTCCTCTATCGACTCATCACTATCTCTATTTGGAGAAAGTGATTTCCTTTGGAAAGATTTGGAAGCCACCTTGGAAGATGTGAAGCAAGACAATGACGATTCTACTGCCAATTGGGATGACGATCTTAGTTTCATTGCAAACCTCCTCAGAGAAGACAATCCTTCCCCTCCATCTCCCACTGTTATTGCTATCGAGACTCCGACTTCGAATACGCCTCCCGTCGACAATCCTCCGGATTTGGAACTTAAGGAGTTGCCGCCCCATCTTGAGTATGTATTCCTCGAAGAAGAGAAGAAGTCGTCAGTCATCATTGCTAAGCATTTGAAGGATGAAGAGAAAGCTCGACTTGTCGCCGTGTTGAAAGATCATAAGAAGGCTATCGCTTGGAAGATTTCCGATATTCGTGGAATTGATCCTCACTTCTGCACACACAAAATTCTCATGGACGACGACTTTAAGCCCACAATTCAAAGCCAACGAAGGGTGAATCCAAAAATCCATGAAGTCATCAAAACAGAGGTTATCAAACTTCTTGATGCGGGTATGATTTACCCTATTTCGGATTCACCATGGGTTAGTCCAATCCATTGTGTGCCCAAGAAGGGCGGAATAACCGTTGTTCCCAACGAACACAACGAGTTGATTCCCACTCGTCTCGTTACTGGGTGGAGAGTTTGTATAGACTACCGCAAACTCAATGATTCCACGAGAAAGGATCATTTCCCTCTACCTTTTATGGACCAAATGCTTGAACGATTAGCGGGTAATGAATATTACTGCTTTCTTGATGGTTTCTCGGGTTATTTCCAAATACCCATCGATCCCCAAGATCAAGAGAAGACTACATTCACTTGTCCCTATGGCACATTCGCTTACAAAAGAATGCCTTTTGGCTTATGTAATGCGCCCGGGACTTTCCAAAGGTGTATGTTAGCTATCTTCCATGACATGGTTGAACAAACCATGGAAGTCTTCATGGATGATTTCTCGGTCTTCGGGGATTCCTTCTCTTCTTGCCTTGCCAATTTGGAACGTATGCTTAAGCGGTGCGAAGACACTCGCCTTGTTCTGAATTGGGAAAAATGCCATTTTATGGTAAAAGAAGGCATCGTGCTGGGGCATAAGATTTCTAAAGCCGGTCTTGAAGTAGACCGTGCTAAAGTCGATGTTATCGCAAAGTTGCCTCCACCTTCAACTGTGAAGGGTGTGAGAAGTTTCTTGGGTCATGCGGGCTTCTACCGACGATTCATCAAAGATTTTTCTCAAATCGCTCGCCCGATGACCCACCTCTTGGAAAAAGATACTCCTTTTATCTTCTCCAAAGAGTGCCTTGAAGCCTTCAACTCGCTTAAGGATAAGCTAACTAAGGCACCCGTCTTGGTTACCCCTAATTGGGAGCTTCCCTTTGAGTTGATGTGCGATGCTAGCGATTTTGCTATTGGAGCGGTTCTTGGACAAAGAGTGAACAAACACTTCCAACCGATCCATTACGCTAGCAAGACAATGACTGGGGCACAATTGCATTATACGACAACCGAAAAAGAGCTTTTAGCTGTTGTCTATGCTTTTGAAAAATTCCGCCCCTATCTTGTCCTTTCCACCACCATCGTGTATACCGATCATTCCGCGCTGAAGTACTTGTTGACAAAGCAAGATTCCAAACCAAGACTTCTTCGCTGGGTTTTGCTGCTCCAGGAATTTAAAATCAAAATCCGCGATAAAAACGGAGCAGAAAACTTAGCCGCGGACCATCTTAGCAGACTTGAGGATCCTTACCAAGGGGATCATCCGAACAAATAAATAAATGATTCTTTTCTCTTGGAGACCTTAATGTCTATAAACTCGAAGCCGAATGAAACCCCGTGGTTTGCGGACTTTGCAAACTACTTGGCGGGTGGAATTCTCAAGGAAGGGTTGACGTCCCAACAAAAGAAAAAGTTCTTCACTGACATTAAGACTTACTTTTGGGACGACCCTTACCTATTCAAACAATGTGCCGACCTGATTATCCGTCGATGTGTTGATGGACCGGCAGCGTCTGAAATCCTTGATGCTTGCCACAAAGGACCCACCGATGGTCACTTTGGTCCTAACTACACCGCAAAGAAAGTGTTTGATTCGGGATTTTATTGGCCCTCCATATATCGTGATGCTCACAATATGGTTAAAAAATGTGATGTTTGCCAAAAACAAGGCAAGATCACACATAAAGACGAGATGCCTCAGAATTTTATTCAAGAGTGTGAAATTTTTGATGTTTGGGGTATCGACTTTATAGGGCCATTCCCTTCCTCTAAAGGAAACAAATACATCCTTGTAGCCGTTGACTACGTTTCAAAGTGGGTTGAAGCCAAAGCTTTACCTACTAATGACGCAAGGGTGGTTTGTAACTTTTTGAAAGCTCATTTCGCTAGATTCGGTGTGCCTCGCGCCATTATTAGTGATCGTGGGACTCATTTCTGCAATGACCAATTTGCTAGAGTCATGGCTAAGTACGGTGTAAATCATCGTCTTTCCACAGCCTACCACCCACAAACTAATGGCCAGGCTGAAATATCCAACCGAGGACTAAAGCGAATTCTTGAAAGAACCGTGGGAGAGCATCGTGCCGCATGGGCTGATAAACTTGATGATGCTTTGTGGGCTTTTCGTACCGCTTACAAGACCCCGATCGGCTGTACGCCTTATCGTCTTGTGTACGGGAAAGCGTTCCACCTCCCCATTGAGTTAGAGCACAAGGCTTATTGGGCCTTGAAGTGGGCCAATTTTGATATAAACAAAGCCGGTGACCTACACAAGATCCAACTCAATGAGCTGAATGAACTCCGTAATGAGGCTTATGAAAATTCTTTAATCTATAAGGAAAGGACTAAGCTCATTCACGACTCTAAGATTAAAAACCGAGAGTTCCATGTTGGAGACAAAGTCTTACTTTTTAACTCTCGGTTGAAAATCTTTTCGGGCAAGCTCAAATCTCGTTGGTCCGGCCCATTCACCATTGCCCAATTTTTCCATATGGTACTCTCGAGCTCGCTCAACCTAATGGACCGAATTTTAAGGTGAATGGCCAACGAGTGAAGTTGTACTTTGGTGAGGACACCTCTCAGGAGGTGATTCCATCCCTCACCACGTTCCCCATGAACTAATTTTGGGTCGAGTCAGGCTCGTGACTCGGTTATAAAAAACAATCGCTCCTCGGGAGGCAGCCCGAGTATCTATCCCTTTAACCCCCTAAGTGTAGGGGAGGACCTATTTTGGTCGTTTGTGTTTGTATGGTGATGTGATTACAGGGATAAATGCAATCTTGGAAATCTTTGAAGAACCGTGCTCCCGTGTTATCCGAAATCCGGTTCTATCTCTTAACTATCGTGATTCAATTTTCTTCATACTCACATTTGAAATTGATCACTTTAGTCGTCTCTTCCTTAACTTGAGTTAACCAACGTGCACAATGTCATAAGTGTAGGGGATATTTTTCCCACATGCTTAAACATTGAGGACAATGTTTATCTTAAGTGTAGGGGGGACTTCTATCGAAGCTTTAAGTGGACTTTTCCATGAAAATGCCTTCATTTAACCGGAAAATCCTATTTTTCAACATTTTTCAAATTTTTAATTAACTTTGGCCATTTAGTTGTAATTTTTAAATTTTTATCGTTGCTTTCATATGTATATATCCCGCAATAAAGTCTAAAATATTAATAAAGTGGGTAGCTAGTTTTGAAATCTTTGACATATTAGGCCCGTTGCGTTTATTTTGACTCAACCCGAATAGACTTATCTAAGTTTATTCTAGCTAGTATCCTTAACCATGTAGACCTTAATTGGTTTATTAGGCTAAGCATCCACGAGTCTCATTATTTGAGATTTTAAATTATGGAGGACGAGAAATGATAGAGTCAATTATAAGTCGGTATTCTTTCACAAGCTCACTTGGTGTAATTATTTGCCTATTCTCCCATCACTTGCTAATAATTTATCTGCAATAAGTAAGGTCGTACGATTTGAAAAGTTACTTAGCTTCTAGCCCAAGATCGTTTAAAAGTTGCTCGGTAATGATAAGAGTTCATAGCCAAGGCATAACTTATGAAGCGGGGCGCGAAGATTGGCGAGTCCGAAAAGGCCCTAACAAGGCATGAGGATTCAATTTTATTGCTGAAGATACAAAGTGATGTGAAAAGCATTATTCCTAAAGTCAATATGAAGGATCAAGACTCACGACGAAAAGCAATAAACTCCCATAAAGATCATGGAGAAGTCTATCCGAAAAGACCCTAACAAGGTATGAGGATAAATAGATCCAAGTCCGAAAAGGAGGCGGATCGTTGTATCTCGAAATCCCAATTAGAGATTGAAGAAATAATCATGAAGTCGTGGTCAACAAAGTTGGAGTACCCCTCAAAAGTCTCCAAGTGAAGAAAACTCTATTATAATGAGAAGACCATTATCTCAAGAACGTCTCTCGAAGATATGAAGTATGAAGTACATGCCAAATATCGGCCCGAGAAAGGTCTCAAATCGTGAACCAAGTTATGCCAAGATATGAACTTTTTGATATCCCGAGAAGCAGTTTTAAGAGATTTTGTCCTTTAGCTAACTATTGATCAAATCGTCCTACTTTGCTTTCAGCCTAAATAAACTATCGAAATAAGTCCAAAAATGCATCTTCATGATCATTCTAAGACAAAAATAAAATATAAGAGATACACCTAGGAATAAGGGAGTTTAAGCATTTAATTAAGCCATGTGTGTAAGTGTTTGAATTGCTAACTTATAATAACAATGATCTCGTTTTTAATCTTAGTTTGGGGAACGTGAAACTTGAGGGTGATAAATCTTCGCAACACACCAAAGCCCTAATGTAAGTCCTTGATTTCTTTACAAGTTATTTCCATCCTTTTGTTTATTTTAAAGTTTTAATTTCTCTTAGCATCTTAATTTTTGTTTAGTAGAATTTAAATAAGGCCAGGGTTGATTGATTATGAGAAAAATGTAAATTTGCTTTATCACTGAGCATTGCATGAGGGCATGGCAATGGTTAAGTGTAGGGGATTTGATAGGTGTGTAAACACCCATCCTTTCACCACTTAATTCTGGCTAAAACAAGACCAAAACACGTATTTAATATCATTTGTTTGGAATTATACGTGGTTTTTGTGTTTATTGTGATTTCAGAGCTAACCGGATGAATATTAAAGAAAACATGGGATTGCACGGGTTTTATCAAGGAAAAAGACTCAGGATAAAGTCTATTGTCCAAGAGATGCAAAAGATTTGAAGTCACTGGGACTATTCGAAGATTTATCGAAGAAAAGGACCAAAGACGGAAGATTTACATAAGTCGAAGAAACTCAAGTCTATTTAACGAAGAAATTAAAAGACGAGTTGGATTTAATCGACGACAAATCCCGAATCAGAATCGAAAACGTCAACTTTTCTGAAAAGACGAGAAGACAAGAAGAAAGGGAGAAAGCCCACTCACCAACCAACCACTAAGACTATAAATAGATTTCTCCCTTCACATTTTAGGGAGTTAGCTTCATTTTTCTTTTTCCCAGTTCTTTGTTCGTAGCATCACAAACACCATTAGGGTGTTTGGTGATTTTTCATTTTTCTTTCAATCTTGTAAGTGATTAATCTTTACTCTTGTTATTTTTACATTAATCATTCAATTCCAATCTTTCCATTCATCTTGTTCTTCATCATCTTTTTATTTCAAGTTCTTAAGTTTTTATTTGATTCAAGTTTGATCTTAAAAAGTTGTTGATTTAGTGTTTTTATTGGTGGGATTTGTTACTTATGGCATTTAAATGATTTGTGTTTGATTTGGTAAAACCTTTTTGAGTATTTTGCTTGATTTTGATTAAAACCCGTTTCCCCTGTTTTAACTCGTCTGTTACTGTTCTTTCTGATCTGTCATTCCGTATAGACCAATTCCCAGTTCCCTTACTCGGAATATTTTAAATATTCCGAATAGAGCCTTTTATTCCGAGTAAGCCTGTTTACTTTACCTCCTATTCGGAATATTAGTTATTCCGAATAGCCATAACTTTCCGCATAGATGTTTTTATTCCGCGTAAGGATTTATTCCGCATAGAGCAATATTTTCCGAATAGGACATCTTTTTCCGAATAGAACAGATTTTCCGCATAAGGGTGTTTTTTTTCCGAATAGCATCATTTTTCCGCATAAACCAGTTTTTCCGAATAGAGCAGATTTTCCGCATAGCCATACTTTCCGCATAGAATTGATATTCCTAATAGACTAGATTTTTCCGCATAGATGCTTTTATTCCGAATAGCCTTAATTTTCCGCATAGGATAACTTTCCGCATATATGAGTTTTCCCGAATAGCACTAGTTTTCAGTAAGTATCTTTTGCAGCTTTATCATTTAATTGTTTTTGATTTACTGTTTCTGACTTTAATCTTTATTTATTTCATTTATTTAGAATAGAAAACCAAGTCCACTTTTTGTCACCAAGAACAAATCTTTTCACTTTTAACTGAGATCAATTCGAGAGGATTCCGAGAAATATTTTGAACCCACACAAAAACGAGTGTATCACACGATGATCCAAGGATTGAACCGTAGCTCTGATGCCAATTGTGGGTTTGCCATTTATGGATCCGGTGGTCTAGTAGGGTGGTATATGATGGTGGTATCCATGGATGGAGATAGAGAGGTTGTGTGTGTAAAAGAAAGAAAGGAAAATGTATTCAAATGAAATGGAAAAACACAAGCAACAACCCCTCCTTGGAAGTCTTGGAGGGGTATATATAGTCACGCACCGCCTAAACTATACACAGTTTCCTAATCTAGTCTATGCGTGTGTGACTATGATAACTAATAGGAATTCTTAAATGTCGTCACATAAAGTGAATTTCCAAAAATGTTTGTCGGTCCTTAGATTCTTAGGATTGTGCAAGTGTTATGATGATCTAAATAAGAGAGGGAGATGAGAAACTAGAGAGGGAGATATAGAGAGAGAAAGGAGAGAATGAGAGAAAGAAAGGTTGATTGAGTGAAATGTGAAATATAACTAATGACCAACCCCCTCTAACATGCTAGGAGGGGGTATATATAGCCCACCCTACATGTGGGCTATATGGGCTATATGTTTATATATTGGATCACAAGCCCAATACTTGAATATATCGTTGGAGTGACCGATCCTTTCTAAATACGTAAAAACGTATTTCCAACAATCTCTCCCTAAGGGAGGTCACTCCAAGTTACAATGTCCTAAATAGTCTATAGCTCGTGATCTATGCTAACAATGATGTGACCGAGACTTTCCTAGGAAAAACGTATTTCCAACAATCTTCCCCTAAGGGAGGTCACACCATTTTACAAAATCTTAAGCCTAGCATACTATGCTTGAGTCTTCGATCTTGTTCTTGTGAACATGCTGATGAGATCTTTGACTTTAGTCTTGAGCATGTTTCCTTGCCTTGACCTTGTGCATTCATCACTTGTGATATTCGCCTGCTCGTGACTTCATGTTCCATATACCTATACCTTTATAATTCTTGAAAGCTTCAAAGTTTGATACAGCGGAAGACTTGACTTTTAGGCTTTCTTGAATTTGTTGAAGTATTAAGTGCAAAAAGCATAAGCACATGTTTATGACTTCTTCTGGATTTTACACCGCGATGCCACCTTCTTGTTATGCTGCATAAGACAGTTAGCAACAAAACATATACACGGATGAAATGGCCTTGAACATTTCATTCTAATTCGGTAGCATTTTACCTCAGGTCGGTGAAGACCGTTAGACGATATTAAATACCGTACTTGTGGCAGGTAGTTTTAATTAAGAACCTCCTTTACAAGATTTCGCGAGTAAACCCGTTCTCTTTATTCGACCGTCCAAAGCTGACTGCGAACATAAAGAGTGAATCATTTAGATAATAATATCCGCATGATTTGAAGCCGTCAATTCATGTTATTGGAACAAGTGAAGTTCAATTAAGAACCGCACCATCGTTGCTTTCCAGTTGTCACGAGCTTGATTCATATAGAATCTTGCAAGTTACCTACCAAGTGCTGTTTGAGGTTAACACTAGAAGGATTTCCACTCATCGTTGTGAACACTAAGGTATCACTCTGAGTGTTCTGGCAAGATCACTAAGATATTATGTAGAGGCCTGTAACGTGTTTAAGTTCTGTTAAGAATTAGACTATTGTTGCTTTCCAGTTATCACAAGCTTGATTCATGAAGAATCGCACAAGTCACCTACCATGAGCTTTTTGATATTCGCTCAAGAAGGATTTTCATCTTCATTGTAAATACTTTCGTATTACTCGGATGTTCAGGCAAGATCATGAAGATTTTGCGTAGGACTCTTAAGATCTTTCTTACTTTTCACAGTGTGTGAAGAAGCAAGGAATTATGAAAGTGTGTCCTAAGGAGATTTTTGATGATCTCAAATGGCTCTAGACTCGATTGTGCATTTTGGATTTTAGTGATCGGAGGCTGGAGAGGAGTGCCACCATTTCAATACCAATTTATTCGGAGTGAATAAATCAATAGATAATGCGTTGTCTCCGTGTGATTAAAACAAATATCTTTTAAGAGATATCTGAGTTAGCTGGGATGGGTTGTGCATTGCATCACTGGGTCCATGATGTCTGTCTTCAATATCAAGAATCATTAAAAATGATCTCAATAGCATATGTATTGACCTGGTTTCTGCCTAAGGTTGTAAGGAGGGCTTCTTTCTTTACACTCTTTATCTTTACAATTCTTTTTCATTCTTCAACCCCCTCAATGCTTACCAATACGTCATAACTAGCACCTTGTTGTGATTGTTCCAGTGCTAACTTAAGTACTTGGTCAGCATTCAACTACGTTCACAATCTTTCTCCATCTTTCCTAAGGACTACTATTTCTAGCTATGGAATGTCCTTGGGAAGATTCCTCCGGTTCTAGAAGAATCATTGGACTTTAACCTATCCTACCATCCTTATATCACCACAATCTTAACCGTCGTGAATAGAGATGCTTTAGGTAAGTGTATGTCACTATGAAATCTATTTTGATATTTAAATCCATTTTGCTCCCTCTTAACATATGCCACGATATTCGAAAACATTTCGCACATGTCGGGATGAGCCAACACATTAAGTAAAAACCATTTCTGATTAATCATTTCCCATATTAAATCACATTTCTCCCCCATATTGAAAATATTAACCCAATCGATGTTAATATCAATTGATTTAATAACATTTTATGAAAATTTGGGAAGAAAAATGCAAATCCAATTATCTTCATGCTTTACACAAACTCCCCCTCAAATTAATGAGGGTGTACTTGAAACGTAAATAAAATACCTTTTAAACACAAGTGTCAGGTACTTATCACGTGCAAAGACCATATATGATAATGTATTCACAAGATTAGCAATTTACGAGGTTGGACCTGAATGATGGAGAACATTATATGATAGAATCACATGGTTCTTGTTCACGAATGTTGGTCGTCTCGTCACGTCTGAAGTTATCTCTTGACATCATGTGTACGATTGATATCGTTGTCTTGACACCAATATGTGAACTTGGCACTTTCGACATCAAAGATTCTGAATGTTGGACAATTGCTCCCCCTCAATTGGTGACCCGTGTTCTATTGAAACAGTTGTAGTCGCCATTTGAGTAGTGGCATCGTCGAGTATGTAGATATTAATTATAAATTGCTATGATTGGTGGAGATGATAACTTCATAAAAACAAGATTTCTCTCGTTTTAACAAATAAATGCACTGACACGTACATAAATTCGTGTTAGATTGTGTTATTACGTAAACACAATCCCTTACATGGTTATAAAGTAAACCATGCCCGAGAAAATTAATTCCCGTTGTTGAGTCGAAGTTTTCCGTGAAATGCTTGACTCAAATATGAAAAGCGGGTTACTATCTGAAATAATAGCAAACCATTTTGAACATGTATTAAATCATTTAAACTTCTGCTCAAACTTTATTTACAACCCCGTGAGACATTTCTAGGTTCGTAAATATTATCGATTGTAGAAGACATGTTCTTTTTATCAAAACATTTTTGAACACACAATTTTGAAAGATTTAGAAAAACCTTTTGAGAAATTCTCGAAAAATTGTGTTCAAAGTTTTGAAAACCAATTATTTGAGCTTAAGATGTTGAATATCTTACAAAATGAGCTCAAGTCCGAGAAGTTGTAAGCTTCCCGTTGTTAAGGATAAGTTACCATCGACGATAAAACTTTCCTTTTAACTGAAGATCGAGTTCTAAGATGACATTTACTTAGAAGTCGTTTTCATGAGCTCGAAAAACTTTTGAATGTTTTAACATAAAGATCATGACCGAGAAAGATGAATTTCTCGTTATGAAGAAAAGTTTTCTTATTTAAAAGATGCACTTTCCTTTCTGAGCTTAAAACTTAGAATGTTTTAATACGAGCTCATGACCGAGAAAAATTATTTTCTCGTTACGAGGAGAAGTTATCATTAAAGATAAGATTTCCTAAAGTGGAAGTCCGAGTTACAGTCTGACATTCAACTGTAAGTCTTAGTGCATGAGCTTAAAAACTTTGAATGTTTTTAATAAAAGCTCATGCCCGAGAAAAATGAATTTCCCGTTACGAGGATAACTTATCATTAAAGATAAGCTTTCCTAAAATTGAAGTCCGAGTTACAATCTGAAACTTAACTGTAAGTCATATTGCATGAGCTTAAAAACTTCGAATGTTTTGAATAGTAGCTCATGCCCGAGAAATATTAATTTCTCGTTGTGAGGATAAGTTTATCATCGGCGATAAACTTTCCTTTCTTTGAAGTCCGGGGCATAATCTGAAATGTGATTATACGCCATTTACACGAGCTTAAAACTTTTGAATAGTTTTAATGTAAGCTCGTGTCCGATAAAACTTAATTTCTCGTTAATAAGGATAAATTTATCATCGGCGATAAACTTTCCTTTCTTTGAAGCTCGGGTCATCGTCTTATATTTAACGATGAACCATATACACGATCTTAAAACCTTTGAATATTTTAAATGTAAGCTCGTGTCCGAGAAAATTTAATTTCGCGTTTTTGAGGATAAGTTTATCATCGGCGATAAACTTTCCTTTATTTTGAAGATCGGTTGATCGTCTGATATTTAACGATGAGACATATACACGAGCTTAAAAACCTTTGAATGGTTTTACTGTAAGCTCGTGTCCGAGAAAACTTAATTTCTCGTTTTGAGGGTAAGTTATTGTTGATCCCTTTGGTTGGATCTATATTCTGTTAAGAATTAGTATAATAGTTTGTAATCAAACTAAAACACTTTAAGCACTCTTACTAAACACTAAATAAGTTATGCGGAATCTAACTTATAAAGCATAGAAGAACATAATTACTTTTAACTATTCGATTCTCTTATTAATCGACTTGTATGAGGTACATCAAAGACATTGTACCTATGTTCCTTTTATAGAGTAAGGAACCCTAGAAACCTTAGAATATTCTATAAAGATAAATATATCACAGACGATATATTATCAATATTCTAACTATTTAGGTATATCACATAAGATATACTCTAACTATAACTATGACATATCTTATACAAAGATATATTCGTCCTAATCATCATAGCAGTACTTACTTTATAAGTAGCAGTACTTACTATGTACCGCGTTATCACTAACGGTACTTACATAACACTAACAGTGCTTGGAATACACTAACGGTACTTGACACTTAACAAATAATTCCCAACAATCCTCCCCTAAACAAGAAATGATAACTTGTTGTCTTCTTGTTTCTTTTGTACTGGATGTATTAGAAATACATGTCTTCAGTCTTTCCTTCATCCTTGGAATGAACTTGGTAATTTGTATTTGCATCCAACTAAATGTAGCCAAACACTTCATATGTAGATCTTCTTCTGATAAGATAATCTTCAAACATTATGAGCATCATCTTTGTCTTCAAACTATGATCTTCTTGTGTCTTCTAAACATTCATTCATCTTTGCAGCATCAGTATTTGTCTTCTTGAGTTTAGTCCTTGAACTCTTGATCATAAATCTTCCACTTGATTTGATGATAAGAAAACCTTCTAAGTATTATATCTTTTAATACTTCTTTGTCTGCAATCTTCATACCTGAAATAAAACAGTTAACAACAAAACACCAATCTATATTGGCTTCATGATTTTTAGCAAATCACCAGCTATCAACGGATTTGATAAATTCTTTACCAGTTAGCCGTACACTCTAGAATAGCCAATACTTTATTCACAATGAATAAGGTGTAATGAAAACCTTACAATTTTTGGTAAATTGTCAACCATCAACGGATTTGATGAAGTCTTTACCTAGTACCGTTTGTCTAGGACTAGCTAACTCTTTGTCTCGAAACAAGGTGAGTTAGAACCATATAGTTTTTAGCAAACTATCAGCTTTCAACGGATTTGATAAGTCTTTACCACAAACCGTTTGCTTATGGACTAGCCAGTTCTTATGTGTGTTAGACATGGTGAAATGAGAACCATTTATGAAGTATGACTAAAAGTCAAACACTTAAGATTCTTTCTCAGCTTCTTCCTCATCTTTCAAACCCTTGATTTGTTGTTTAACCATTCTGATCAACTCCAAAGCATCAACGGACTCTTCTGTAACTTCCAATTGTTGTTCTAACATCCTTTCCAACAATTTCCTTTTGAAGGGATAAGTCTTCTCTTGCAGCATATAATATGTAACATCATCTACATCCAATATATGCAATCCACATGACCTGTAATATCTCCCGTAACTAGGAACCTGGTTCTCTAATTCCTTCAACATTTCTTGATCACATTTGTGTGGCTCATACATAAAGAGAAACTCCCTATATAATAGTGATACTTCAGTTTTACCTGCACTGGCATCTTCAACTAACCTTACAAGATCTTGAATATCTTGTCTATCCAGAATGTGAAGAATATCTTCCAAAAGTCTGAATATCCTTTTTGTGCCATCAGATCTCTGAATTCCATGAGCTTCAAGTCCTTGATCTGTAGAGTAAATCCACTTAACAATGGATGCTCTTTTTCCAAAAATCTCTGTTTCAAAACATTGATCTTCAAAGTTCACAATCTTCAAGTACCTCCTTAATCTCTCATCATCATCACTATCTTCTGCTGTAGTTTTAGCTCTCTTAGCTTTCTTATTTAGCTTTGTTGATCTTTTCCTTTTAACACTCTTGGAAATTCCTTCAAGTTTTGTTGAACCTTCTTCCAAGCTTGTATGTACCGTTTCCTCAGTATGTACTGTTGTATGTAGTGTTGACTGTGTATGTACTGCTTGTACATTTTCAGTCTGAGCAATTCCTTGAGTATCAACTCCTGTATTCATCCTTTGAGCAGTCTCTTCCTCTCTTGAACTTACTTTCTCCTTTCTATTCTTCCTTACATAAGTGGTTTTGATAGGTGGAGATGCACTTGTAGGTTCAGCAGTACTTGGCTCAATTCTAGGAGTACTACCAAATTGTCTTTGTTGTTGTAGACGTTTCTTGAATTCTTCAACAGCTTTCTTATCTGCTTCAGAACCAATCTCAACAAAATTCAATTCAGTCCTCTTACTTTGCTCATACAAATTCTTGATTTCTTCAAAAGTTTTCTTGACCAGCTGAATATGAGTAAATCCTTTTACTTTCTTTAGAAATTTCATCATTTGATTTCTAATCTGCATAGTAGTTGGAGGCTTAATCTTTTCTTTCCTTCTCTTTTCAGCAATGAATCTTTGTTGCTCCCTTACCAGATCATCAATCAATCTTGATTTTTCTTCTTCATCATATGCATCTTTTTCTTCAGCTATCAATGAGTCTGCAAGAAGCTCACTTGCATGTATCTCATCTTGAATCCTGTCATACTCTTGTATGTTCCATTCTTGCTGTATCCTTTTAGCTTCTAACAAATTTTGCTTTGCTGCAAGTTCTTCCTGCAATTCATCTTCACGAATTTGTTCTTGCATTCTATAAGCAAATTCCGCATCATGGTCAATTTGATTAAATCTGTACATGACTTTGTTTATATCATCATCTGAATCACTTTCATCTTCAGATTCTGACAATAATTGCTTCTTCCCCTTATCCTTTGGATTTATCTTAGGTAGCTTCTTCTTCAGTTTGGCAGCTACTTCTTTATTAGCTAACTGTTGAATGACTATACCTTTTGTAGGGTGTGAAGCTTGTACTTTCTTACCTTGAATTTGATCCATTGAGGCAAGAACTTCTTGTTGTGTCTTTTTCTCCACTTCTGCTTGCTTAGTCTTCTCAACTAAATTCTTCTTTAGATCAAGCAGCAATTTGGCTAAAGTCTCATTTTCTCCAAATGAACTTTGACTTTCCAGTGAAGGATGATCACCAGCGGTACTTGCAATTGGCTTAGCAGTACTTGGGTCTTCAACAATGTCAGCAGTACTTGCAGTTGGCTTAGCAGTACTTGGATCTTCAACAAAGTTGACTTCACCAGTATTTGACACACTTGTTTCTTCAATCACTTGTGTTTCCCCAGATGCTTTATCTTCCATAGAAGCCATCATATCAACTTGCACTTCTTTAGTCTTTTCTGACTTATTGCTTTGTGGTGATGGATCAGGAAACTGATTAGAAATTTCCTCCAACTTCTCATAGAAAGCACTCCAATTAGCTTGAGGTGGTGATTGAACTAATGGTTCTGGCTGAGTTGCCAATGTTTCTGCAACTTGTGGCTCTTCTGGTTGATTTACCAACTTTTCTTGAACTTGTTCTTGAACTTGTTCTTGAACTTGTTCTTGAACTTGTTCTTGAACTTGTGGTTCCTCTAGAGTAGGTTGTGGGTCTTGCTATTGAATCTCCATATCTGAAGGTCCATCCACACTAGTCTCTAAACCAGTTCCATCTTTAAAAGTCCCCATGACATCTTCATCCAGTTCAAAATTGATGTCATTTCCAGAGATCCTTGTTTGATTATCAGAAGAAGGTGGTTGTTCTTCATTATTCCTTCCCTGTTCTTCAATATTCCTCCACTGTTTGGTTGCATTCAGTTGCCTTTTCTTGAGGTTTCTGAACCTTTGCTTCCTGATTGAAGATGTCTAAAAAGATCTATATTGCCTCATCCAAGATGACACTTTGTTCCTTAACTTGAGCAGGCTAGCTTCCAATTCAGCAATTTTCTTGTCTTGAACAAGCTTATCTTTCTGCAATACATGTACCTGTTGGGACAAACTTGTACACAAAGAAGTTAAATTGGCAACATCCACCACCTCTGGTGCTTGTGCTTGTGGTGAACCACTAGCATCAATAGAAGCAACAGGTGTGTGGATCATCTCATCAGTGTTTGGTGGAATACCAACATTGTGAGAAGAAGATTGTGAATCTTCTAGAGAGTGGGAGCTCTGGTGAGAAGGAGTTTGCTGAGAAGCACTAGCATTGCTAGGTTCCTCACCTTCTTGATTGGCAGATTGGGCTAACATATGAGCAAACAATGGAGTTACTGTTCCTAAAAAGGCATTGCCTTGTTTGTTCAAGAAAGAGAAAATTCTCTTTGTGAATGAAGGAACATCCCATGTATAAGTTAATGCTGGTAGGTTAGGTATTTGGTCACTAACTAAAGCCTGAATGAATCTAGGATACATTATAAACTTCTTAGTTCCTTCCAAATTCCTAGTCATGCCTTCAAAAATTAATTTTGAAAAATTAAAAACCTTGTTATTTGCCAAACAAATACCAGCAGATGCCAATGCAGCAGGTATTTGATCAAAAGATGTACTTTTTGAACTTAAAGAGTGAATAATAGTATGAAAAAGCAATTTCCATTAAGGTGAAAATAATGCTTTAAAGAAAGTAAGACTTTCCCTACCACCCCCATAGCCCATGGCTGCAAGGCCATCATGAATCTCTGTATTATTAAGCATACTAAGTCCATTTTCATCATTAAGTCTCAAACTTGCTCTTAGCAGTACCTCAGTAACATATATATTCCTATGATTTACCTTAGCCTTAATGCAAGGTTGATCAAAACGAGTACCTAAAACAACAGTATCCCAAAATTGTTCAACAATGGGTATAGAGACAACTGGACTTACAGTGAGTGCGAAGCGAACATGACTTCGAGAAAGGAAACCAAGCATCTCATGGAAACCAAGTGAGTCATCATTCGTAGCAAGATTCGCAACTAAATTATGCTTAGAGATTACTTGTAAGGCGACCATTAGTATTTTTGATGATCGAAAGATTAGAGAGAGGGTTATAGAATCAGGAGAGAAAAATAAAAGATTAGGTGAATCAATTGTGTAATTGGGGTAAGTATTTAAGTAAATAACAAACCTAAGCGCGAAGAAACCGCCAAATTTACAAAAGAGACCCTTAACGGTACAACGGACATGTAGCGGTACAAGGAACATAAGCGGTACTTGTTTTTGTGCTAGCGGTACTTGGAGTGACAACAATACCTCACAATTTTGACCAGTTCATGCTTTCCACTAGACATGTAACCTCTTTTATCTTTTTCCATAAACCTACAATAACATCAAAAACACAAAGCATAGACTATACAATAATATTTATATAAAACTTGTACAACTATTACCTCCCCTCAACATATGCAGCATGTTATTGGTTGAGCATACCAATGTGTGTCACCAAGAATTCGAATCTCTTTGCATCAAATGCCTTGGTCAACAAATAAGCTACATTGTTGTCTGTATGAATCTTCAAGACTTAAATAAGCTTTTTGTCATAAGCATCTCTTATAAAGTGATGTCTTATTTCAATATGCTTAGTCTTGGAGTGAAATACTGGATTCTTGACAATGCATGTAGTACTTTCATTATCAATGTAAATCTTGGTGTTCATGAAATTGAACTCACAGTCCAGCAATTGATTTTGAATCCAAAGTACTTGTCCACAGCAATGAGCAACAGCTACATATTCAGCTTCAGTTGTAGAAGTAGCAACAATGGTTTGTTTCTTACACTGCAATGATATGAGTTTTCTGCCTAGGAATTGACAACCTCCTGTTGTGGATTTCCTATCATGATTTGTTCCAGCATAGTCACTATCTGAGTAAGCTTCCAATTTAAAGGTGGAGTCTCTAGGATACCATAATCCTAAATTAGGTTTACTTTTAAGATATTTAAAAATCTTCTTCACAACATATAGATGTGACACCTTTGGATGAACTTGGAATCTTGAACATGTACACACAACAAACATTATATCTGGTCTTGAAGCAGTAAGATACATCAATGAACCAATCATTGACCTATAGAGATGAATGTCAACATCCTATCCATGTTCATCTTTTGATAAAGATTTCTTGACTTCAAAAGGTGTGCTTGTACTCCTTGTATCCATACATGAAAATTTCTTTAAGATTTCAGCAACATATTTATCTTGGCTGATAAATATTCCATCTTTCCTTTGTTTGACTTGTAGTCCCAAAAAGAAAGTTAGTTCTCCCATAGAACTCATTTGAAATCTTCCTTTCATCAAAGCTTCAAACTCTTCACACCATGTCTTCTTAGTAGAACCAAAAATGATGTCATCAACATAGACTTGAACTAGAATAATGTCTTTGGCATTTTTCTTGATGAACAGAGTTTTGTCAATGGTTCCTCTCCTATATCCATGTTCTAGCAGAAAGTTGGATAAAGTTGCATACCAGGCTCTTGGAGCTTGATGCAGACCATAAAGTGCTTTGATAACTTTGTAGACTCTATTGGGGAATTTAGGATCTACAAAACCTGGAGGTTGTGAGACATATACCTCCTCTGAAATAGTACCATATAGAAAGGCACTTTTCACATCCATTTGATAGACTATAAATCCCATATATGATGCAAAGGCCAAAAATAACCTAATGGCTTCTATCCTTGCCACTGGTGCAAAAACCTCATCATAGTCTATCCCTTCTTCCTGTCTGTAGCCTTGAGCAACAAGTCTTGCCTTGTTCCTCACAACAACCCCTCTTTCATCCTTCTTGTTCTTGAAGACCCATCTTGTACCAATTACTCTTTTTCCTGAGGGAAGATCCACAAGAATCCAAACCTTTTGTAGCTTAAATTGTGTTAATTCTTCTTGCATGGCATCCACCCAACTTTCTTCATCAAGAGCCTGAGAGATATTTTTGAGCTCTACTTGAGATAAGAAACAGGCAAACAAACAATGCTGAGTATCTTTATGATTTGTTCTCTGCTGTTGTTTGACATAACTCACTAGTGCATGAGTTTCAATATTGGTTTGCAGTTGTCTTCTGGTTTGTACAGCAGATTTTGGATCACCAATAATCTGAGTAGCAGGATGGTTGTTGTTGAGTTTATGAGTGGGAATAGAACTGACTGGAATTTCTGTTTCCAAATTGTTGAAATCAGTTACTACACCCTGCTCATCATAGGAAGCTTTGGAGAAGATTCCTTCAGCTGGACTGGCATATAAGTCTTCATCGTCCAATGCTTGCAAAATCTCTTCTAGTGAGTCAACAGATCTAGCAGATTTTGACTTAGTAGTACTTGTAGATGAGGTACCGCTAGGTATAGTATGTACTGCTGAGTGTTGTGACTCAAAAGATTCTTCTCCTGAATGCTTATTAGCAGATGTAGCATTCTTTTCTTGATCTTGAAGCCTCTGAAGCTCCTGGGAGGCTTGATCATCATTTGATGGCATGGTTTGCTTCTTGGGAGTTGCAGATATGGGAGTAACAGTAGGCATGTTTGGCACATAGATGTGAACATCTTCATCTGATGAAGAAACATCTTCTTGAGTACCTGCATTAGTTGCACTTGACTCCTCACCTGCATTGTTAGTTTGATAATCTTTTTGCAAAGAGTAGTAATCCATGGAGTGAGTTAGATAATCTAAATCATACATCCAGACATAACCTATTCCTAGAACATTGGGTTTATTTTCTAAGAAATTGACATGAGCATTTTCTTTAACTTTCTTAGTTACCAAATTGTAAACCCTCAATGCTTTACTTTACAATGAATATCCTACAAGATATCCTGGATCAGAATTTCCATCAAACTTTCCCAAGTAATCAAGAGTATTTAGTATGGACACATGACACCCAAAAGGTTTTAAACGACTTATGTTAGGCTTTACATTAGTCAAAAGTTCATAAGGTGTTTTGTTTTGAGGCTTAGTTACTAGGACTCTATTTAACACATAACATGTAGTATTGATTGTTTCAACCCAAAAGGTATTTGGCAAAAGTGAATCAGCCAGCATAGTTCTAGCAACCTCAATTAATGTCCTATTCTTCCTTTCAGCTACTCCATTCTGTTGAGAAGTTCTAAGATTACTAAATTGCCTCTTAATTCCTTTAGACCTACATAATTCATCAAAATCAGCATTCTTAAATTCTGTTCCATTATCAGTCCTAATGATTAAAGCCTGTTTAGTGAACTACTTTTTAACTAAAGTGATAAAATCCTTTAGTAATTCACTTGTTTCACTTTTAAGGGCTAAAAAGAAAACCCAACTGAATCTACTATAATCATCAGTTATGACTAGACAAAAGGTCTTATGGCTAATGCTTCTTATAGAAACTAGACCAAATAAATCCATATGAAAGAGATGCAAAGGTTTTGTCACAGTATTTACAGTCTTGGTCTTACAAGAGGCTCTATGTTGTTTACCTTTTTGACAAGCAGCACATGTGAAATCATTTTGAAAAGATTTGTTAGGTAGACCTCTAACCAAATTCCTTTTTACCAATCTATTAAGATTCTTAAAATTCACATGGCCTAACCTTCTATGCCATAAATTAGACTCATCTAAAGAAGCCTTAGCTAGCAAACATGTAATACCACCTGTTGGAGTAATAGTATGAAGATTAAAGGTGTACATATTTTCTTGCCTGGGTACTTTAAGCAGTATTTGAGATTCCTTGGGCATCTCAAACTCTTTGGACAACACCAAGCAGTCTTTGTCTGTGAATAGCACCTTGTTCTTCTTATCACACATTTGTGATACTGAAAAGAGATTGAACTCATTCAATTCTTTCACAAAGAAGACATCTTCAAATTCCAACTTTCCTGTGTTGATTTTCCCTTTGGCAGTGATTCTACCTTTGCTACCCCCAAAGGCTACTGGACCTCCTCTGGATTCTTCAAATTCAGCAAGAAAATCTGTGTTCCCTGTCATGTGTCTTGAGCATCCACTATCTATAATTCCTTTATCTTTTAATTCATCAATGAGATGCCCCTGCACCCAAATAAAACTTGTTAGTTTTTAACAGGGACCCAAGCCACATTTGGCTCGGATCTTGTGGGACCTACACATTTCAGAGTTTATACTGAAGCATTCCCAGTAATGCTACTTTTACTCTTATACTTCATGGTTTGATTTATGTAGTCAAATTCATAGGGTGACTCTATGTGCTTTGACTTCTTTGACTTAAGTACTGCCTTAGCGGTACTTGCTTTAACACATGGTATATTTCTTTTAGGAACCCACATTTGTACTGGTTTGTTCTTGTCCTTACTTCTAGGTGTTTTAACTTTTTCAAAAACTTTATTAGAAGTCTTGGAGAACGTTGGTTTTACAGACTTTAAACCAATAGTACTTGAGTTTGGTCTAGCAGTACTTGTAGATTTAGGCTTGCCGGTACTTGGTTTACCAGACTTTAAGGATACAAGTCCTTGCTTCATATGTACTGCCCTAGGAACAAAACTTTTGGTAGGATTATTTTTAATCTGTTTAACTACCCTTGCATGATCAAACTTAGGTTTGTCATCTTTAAGTTTCTGTTTCCTATTACCCTGTGCATTTTTCCCATTACTGTTTTTCATGACCCTTTGTGTAGCCTTCTGTTTCACAATTTTATCTTCATGTAATGTACAGTCTTTGATAAAATGACTTAGACTACCACAAACATAACATCCTTTTCTTCTTAAAGAAGACCCAAAAGGTTGTTTTGACTTTACTTTTTCAAAACCTAGCCCAGCCCTTTTGGTTTTAGTATGTTGTTTATTGTTTTCCAATATCTTGCTAGGGGTTTTTACCTGCTTGGGAGCAGAACTAGTCTTAGATTCCTTAGAAACAAAGTTGTTCATTAGAGGTGGATAAACAATATTCTTGGTCACATCAGTATTTTCTTGAGACACAGTACTAGAGTTAAAGACATTATTAATCTTAGGATCTTCTAACTCTATACTAGTATCATTACAAGGGGGCATGAAAATTCTAGATACTGGTGGAGGAACTGCCTTAATTCCTTCAGCATATCTATCATTTTCAGGTGTATCATCTACCTCACCAGAACTATCAAAAATCCCTTTTGATAAGTCCTTGTTTGTTAAGGTTATCCCAGGTTGATCCTCAATATATCCTAGGCCTGTTTTATCATAATACCCCATTTGTGAATTAATCAACTTTCCCAATCCCTTAGAGGATTGTTTCCATTGACTAATTACTTCCCTCTCTTTACAAAGACTGTTTTTTAAAGCTTCATTTTCAGTATTTATTTTTAAAAGTTGTCTTTCAAAAGCTTTTATTTCCACATCTTTTTCCCTCATTTGAAGAGTCAAAATCCTAATTTTCTCTTCATAGTTTTGTTGAGTCTTTTTGTACAAAACTATATTATCTTCAAGTTTAACAACACCCTGTTTGAAAGCCTCTACTTCTACAGTGCATGTATTAACCTTTTGATACTGTTCCTCTAGTTCTACTTTTAGACTATAAAATTTAAGAATACACTCTTTAGAACAAGGGTGTACCTCAGTATCTTCATGAGAGAGAGCCATTAATCCAAGCTCTTCTTATTCTTCTTCTTCTGCCCAATTCACCACTCCATCTACAGTAACCAATGCTTTGGTTCCTTTAGGACTCCTGCTGTTTCCTCTTGGAAAGCTTTCAGTTATTCTTGGACTGGTTCTATAGCTGTTCTTGGACTTCAGATTGCGTGTCTCAGCTTTATCTCTATTGCATTCTCTTGCAAAGTGTCCATTTCTTCCACAGTTATAGAATTCAACTTTAGACTTGTCATATCCTAATGGCTCATTAGGATCAACAGTCATTTTTCTTCCAGTCTTCTTGAAGAACCTATTAGATCTTACTGACACCATTGCAGCTTGCCATTTAAAGATCCATCTCTTCAACATCAGCATAATCCATTTGGAACAAGTCATTGAGAGTTAATCTTGGCCTGTTGTCTTGTCCAGCAAAGAATGAGAAGGCATCATTGTCACTAAACAATGGTGAAGACCTTCCATGTGGATTTTGAGAGATCATAGGACTGCTTTCAATACTTTGTGGGTAAGTACTGCTTGTAAGTCCTCCAGCGGTATTTGTGAAGTAAGTATCACTGCTAGATCCACTAGCGGTATTTTGAAAGTAAGTACCGCTATTCCCATCTGACACAAAAGCCAAATTAGACTTTGAAGCAGTTGTTGTCTTTACTTCAGTGCCTATCACATCCATCTCATATGCTCTAAGATTGTTGTAGAGATGATCAAACGGAATTGTTTCCAAATCATCTCTTGTGATGAAGTGCATAGCCATTGCTTTCCACTATGGTGGAACACTTCTTAAGAATTTTAGATTAGCTTCTTCATTAGGGATTACTTGTCCATAAACTGCTAACTGAATAAACAACTTGCTGAACCTTCCATATCCACCATGGATTCCCTCCATACTGGTAATTGAGAAGTTATCAAATTCTTGCTTAAGAACAATCTTCTTGATTTTCTTAGATTTGTCATTGCCTCCAAATCTAAGTTTTATAGCATCCCACATAGCTTTGGCATCTTTATAATGATGAAAGCTTGGTAGAATGTCTTCAGAAAGAGCCATAGCCAAAGCAGTTCTGGCTTTTCTTTCTCTGATCTCTGCTTGTATCTGCTCGGCAGTCACAGCAGGTAGAGCATAGCATTACCATCTGGCAACCAGTGTAACTTCTTTGGTGTGTTCCCATTCTTGATAACTTGCTACACAGTATGATCTGTGTGATTCAAGTAGTGTTCCATCTGCATAGCCCAAGTCTCATAATTGTCACCTTTGAGAACTGGGAGTTTAACAGTAGACAGAGTATGAGAAGGTGTTGATGTCGAGGTAGCTACATCATTCACCACTTGAGCACCTTGTGTTGGTGCAGGATGCACAACTTGTGGTTGTCCTTGCGGTAGAACAGGATCAGTGTTCTGAACATCATCCAAGTGAGCATTAACACCATCTGGTTGAGACATTGAGATTTGGTATGTGTGGAGTGTATAGGTTCGTGTTCTTCTTTTTCAGAGTTTCTCAACAAGCTCTGATACCACTTGTTGATCCCTTTGGTTGGATCTATATTCTGTTAAGAATTAGTATAATAGTTTGTAATCAAACTAAAACACTTTGAGCACTCTTACTAAACACTAAATAAGTTATGCGGAATCTAACTTATAAAGCACAGAAGAACAAAATTACTTTTAACTATTCGATTCTCTTATTAATTGACTTGTATAAGGTACATCAAAGACATTGTACCTATGTTCCTTTTATAGAGTAAGGAACCCTAGAAACCTTATAATATTCTCTAAAGATAACTATATCACAGACGATATATTATCAATATTCTAACTATTTAGGTATATCACATAAGATATAATATAACTATAACTATGACATATCTTATACAAAGATATATTCGTCCTAATCATCATAGCAGTACTTACTTTATAAGTAGCAGTACTTACTATGTACCGCGTTAACACTAACGGTACTTACATAACACTAACAGTACTTAGAATACACTAACGGTACTTGACACTTAACAAATAATTCCCAACAGTTATCGTTGACGAGATAAACTTCCCTTTCTCTGAAGTTCGGGTCATAGATTGTGATTTGACTGTAAGCCTTATACACGAGCTTAAAACCTTTGAATGGTTTTAGTGTAAGCTCGTGTCCGAAAAAACTTAATTTCTCGTTTTGAGGGTAAGTTATCGTTGACGAGATAAACTTCCCTTTCTTTGAAGTCCGGGTCACCGTCTGTCATTTAACGAGGAGCCATATACACGAGCTTAAAACCTTTGAATAGTTTTAATGTAAGCTCGTGTCCGAGAAAAAATTAATTTCTCGTTTTGAGGGTAAGTTATCGTTGCGTAGATAAACTTCCCTTTCTCTGAAGTTCAGGTCACAGACTGTGATTTGAATGTGAGCCAAATACACGAGCTTAACCGCAAATCCCCTGAGACACTTGTTTCTTAGATATCAGCTTCTTTAGTAACCAAACTCTGATAGTGTCCTTAATTGAATGGTATACAACGATTGGAATGCTGTGTTCATCTTGAAAATTAACTTTGGTACCTGCATTCTCATTAGAAAGTTGGATGCTTTTATGTGGGTTAGCGATATCTATTTTAGAACCATGTGGGGGTTCACAGTTGGCCTTACTTGTGCCTGAGGTGACCTGAGGAGATGATTCACTTGTCTTAGTTGGCAAACGTTTCCTTTTATAGAAAACCTTAAGTTCAGGCTTAAGTGATGTATCTTCCTTTTCAGTTTCCTCTATAGTAGTCTTAGTAGAATCAGAGAATATGCTAGTTAAAGGGCACTCGTTTCCTACAAGAGTGAAATTTCTACCAGTGGGGCGCCACATTTTACCAATGGGTTTGATTTTAGCTACCCACTAGGATTTAACTCTATCGCGGGAGTTCACCTCATTAAGGAATTTCTTGACACAAGAGTCATGATTTGCCTTAAAGACACATTTCCTACAAGATTTACAAGTAGCATATTTAATGTCCGAGTAAGATCTAGGATTCCTAGATGATTGACTGATGCTCCTAGGATAAGACATGCTACGGTTAGCAGTGTTGTAAAGTCTAGAAGGCATCTGACTAGGTTTGAAATTCCTATCTCTTACTTGTGTCTTTTGTATGGCTTTCCTCAAACCAAATTTATGGCGAACGTCATTTCAACTAGTTCTAAACGTGTTCTTTGTATTTGTAGAGAAACTAGAGGCAATCATGTGATTAGGTCTTGCTAAAGTTGATTTAGTCACATTAGGCCTAATTGGTGGAGTGACTGTTCTAGAAATATGACCCATATCAACTTGGGAGGCAAACCGCAGTCTCGAGGATTGTGGTCGCTCGGATCTAAATGCAGTCGGTTGTCTAACAGACTGATTTGTAGGCGGTTTCCCCAAGATTGATGGTTTTCAAGCTTAGTGTCTAATAAGTGTGAAAAAAACTTATCCTTTTACCACTTATTTCCAATAATAACATGACCAAAACGTGTATTTTAGGTCGTAAAAGTTGGAATTATGCGTGGTTTGTGTTTTTATTGTGTTTTAGGACCAAAAGATGAAAAAGGAAGAAAACACGGGCTTTCACGGGCTTTTATCGAAGAAAACGAGAAAAGACGAAGTCAAGAAATCAAGAGTGCTTAAAGAACAGATGTCCAAGACCTATTCTGAAGATTTATCGAAGAAAAAGTCTAAAGGCGGAAGTTTAATGAAGTCGAAGAACTCAAGTCTAAATTATAGAAGAAAATTATTAAGACAAGTTCAAGTCCCGAGACGACGTCGAGAAAAGACAAAGAATTAAATCGAGTCGAGAAGAAAAGAAAGAAGGAAGCACACCATACATGCACTTCCCACTTAGCCTATAAATACCCTCCTAATCACATTAGGAGGGTGGTTAGCTAGTTTTTCATTTTCATTTTTTTTTTCTAGTTTTTAGAGAGAGAAAGTTCCCAACTTTCTCTCACTAAGTTTTTCTTTGTGTTAATCTTTCAAATTTAAGCTTTTTGTATTTTGGATTGTATCAATCAAGTTCAGGTTAAGTTTTAAGTTCTTTAATCTCCTTCTACATTTCTTAGTTTACCTTAATCTTTGATCCGATTGTTTTGTTTCTTACGGTTTGGTTGTTTTGATGAGTTCGTGATTAAAAGGTTAATCTTTCTTGTTCCTACATAAACTCTCATACGTATAAGCTATAAGCCCTTGATGCTTATTGGCTTATTCATTTGTTTTGGCTTATTTAATTTTTAAGTTTTCCTAAAAGATTTATTGTTCTTAAGTTCGTTTTATGGAAGTTCGAATGCTTTAGATTCCAAAAGTTAACGAATTTGTGCTTATTTACTCTTTTAGAAGTTTGAAAGTGCTTATTGGTTACTGCTTATTTACTTAAGCTTATTTTCCTTTTGGACGCCTTTTCCATCTTAGGAGGGTTTTACTTGGTCCCGATTTGGTTTCGATTGCATAGACTGCGATATGTTGTTCTTTCCCTGGTACGATCCACGCCCACGATCACTCATTGCGATCTGGGGTGCGATCGAGTCTCACTTCCTTATTTCGATCGCATTGAGTGCAATCTTTGTGTTACGATCAGGAACCACGATCAAAGACCACGATCACTTGTTGCGATCGTGGTTGCGATCTGGTAGTACGATCATACGTTCCATCGTATCATTGAGTCCGATCTAACCCATCGCACTAGTGAGTGCGATCTGTTCCCTGTTTTGCGATCGCATCGAGTGCGATCTGGATCACTGTTTGAGTACGATTGCATTGCGATCGGACTCAGGCCTTTGTTTTGTTTTTGCTTAATTTTCAAATCTAGTTTTTCCCGCTCTTTTACTTAGTTTATTTTAAACAAGTTCTTAAGTTTTTGATTATTCAAGTTTTAATTTATAAAGATTGCACACTTTTATTTTTAGTTTAAATGCTTAAATCTTTCACTTTACTCAAACGACAACTTAATTACTTGCATTTAGTTTAAAAATAGATAACCAATCCAAACCATTTAATCTTCCACCAAGAACAATTGAGTCGCACTTTCTACCAATAATCAATTCGAAGAGATCGGACGATAAGATTTTATACTTAGCCAAAAGCTTCGTATTAAATGGCGTCGCTGTTGGCTCTTTTCGTTAAGATTAACGGTTTTTAGTGAGAGACGAGTTGGATTTTGGGATCCGTTCATCTTTGAACGTTATTTTACTTGCTTTAAAATTTTCAAAAATCCTAAAAAAATATATAAAATTTTCAAAAAATACAAAAAAATAAAAAAAATTGAAAAACCATAAAAACCAAAAATATTTCCTTTCTATTTTTCTAATCCTTTTGTAGGTGTGCATGCGTACTCGTGCTCGTAAGAAGAGAGTAGCTCAAGCCGAAGTCATTACTCAACCAATCGTCACCATGGACAATCAACCAATGATCGAGCTTTTGCAATCGCACGTAGAAGGCAACACCGATGCAATTGTCATCCCTGACATTGGAGCCAACAACTTTGAACTCAAATCTGGCTTTATACAAATGGTCTCTGCTCAACCGTTCTTGGGGCGCTCACTTGATGATCCTCATGACCACATTAAAAGGTTTCTTCAGCTTACCAATACAGTTAAGTACAATGGGTATCACAAGAAGTGATTCGCTTGCAACTTTTTCCTTTCTCTATAGAGGGACAAGCCCGGAATTGGCTTGATAAGGAACCGCCACAAAGTATTCTTACGTGGACGGATTTAGAGACCAAGTTTATCAACTACTTTTTCCCACCCTCACGTACTACCGCTTTGCGGAATGAAATAGTTACCTTTGAACAAAAGTACGGTGAGTCTTTTAGTGAATCTTGGGACCGTTTTAAGGAACTTTTAAGAAAGTGTCCACAACATGGTTTAACAAAAGTACATCAAATCAATAATTTTTACAATGGTTTAAGCATGAATGACCAAGATTCACTAAACAGTGTCTCGGGGGGGTAATATTTTGGTTAAGTCTTCTAATGCTGCTTGGGATATTATTGAGAAATCTAGAGTGCAAACCAAGAGTGTTAGAACTAATGTGGCAAGTGCTAGTACTAGTGATGCCGACAAAAGAATTGATAAGCTTACTTCGCTTGTGGAATCGCTTGCTTTACAAACTGCCAACAATGCCAAACAATTCAATGCCCAAGCTAATGTTTTGAGCCAATCATGTGATATATGTGGGGGATCTCACTCATACACCGATTGTCCTTCGACTCACGACAATCCGGAAAATGTGTATGCTGCCAACGGTACCTATTCTATGGGAGGCTATCAAGCACGTCCTCAAGGTGACCGCAACTTGCTCAGCTATCGCTCAAACAACTTTCTTTCACCACCTGGTTTTCCCCCACAAAACCCAAACAACCTTAATCGCAACAATCAAAACCAACCTCGTGCTCCAAATCAATATCAAAACCAAAGAAACCCATATCCACCTCAAAGAAACAACCAAGTTTACCAACAACCTGCTTATCAACCACCTGCCTACCAGGATCCTCCTCTCAACCAACCCACTGTTTTTAATCACGAGGTTGAAACTTACATGAGGACTAATGATGCGATAGTGCAGAATCTTCAAAGGGAAATGGCCAACATGAAAGCAGACATGGTCAAACAAGGGAATGATCTTCGAGCTGATATGTGAAACACTTTGGCAAGTCAAACGAATGACTTGAGAAACATGATGGCTAGTTTCTTCCCAAGTAATCAAGCCTCTAGATCGGGTTCTATTCCGAGTAACACCGTTGCTAATCCAAGAGGGGAGATGAAAGCAATCACCACTCGCAGTGGAAAAGGTTTAACGGAACCCGAGCTTCCTACACCTACACCGGTGATTGTGACAAAGGAAAACGAGTCTCCTTCTTCTATTCCTCCACCTCCAATTCCACCACCTTCTACTTCTACCCCTCCACCACCCAAGGATGTGAGTGAGAATTCCATTCCTAAGCCTTCATCTCAACACAATATACCTTATCCCTCAAGGTTGAGGAAAGAGAAATTGAAGAACAAGGATGATATTCAGGTTTCTAACTTTCTTAAAATGTTTAAACAACTGAATTTCAATATCTCCTTTGCTGAGGCTCTCGCTCACATGCCAAAATATGCTAAAATGTTTAAAGATCTTCTCAGTGATAAGGAGAAACTTCTCGATATTGCTCAGACCCAACTTAATGAGAATTGCTCTGCAGTGCTCTTAAAAAAATTACCAACCAAACTTGGTGATCCGGGTCGTTTCTTGATTCCTTGCAACTTCCCTGGGGTAGAGAATTGTATGGCCCTGGCCGATCTAGGTGCTAGTATAAACTTAATGCCTTTATGCGTTTGGAAACAATTGTCTCTACCCGAGCTAGTCCCCACACGAATGACTTTGGAATTAGCTAACCGTACGGTTGCTTATCCAGTGGGGATAGCCGAAGACGTCTTCGTCGGTGTCGACAAATTCACCTTTCTGGCGGATTTTGTTGTTGTTGACTACGAGATGGACCCCCGTGTTCCATTGATCGTTGGACGTCCATTCCTGAGGACCGGTCGCACTCTCATTGATGTAGCCGCTGGCGAATTAATCATGAGAGTTGGTGACGATAAAATCGTCTTCAACATGGGTAAACTTTCTAAGCAGCCTTCCGAAAATGAGAGCGTTAATTTCATTGACGTTCTTGATGAGGCTTGTGAAGAACATTTCAAAGACGCTTGTAAAAGTAATTCTTCTTCTCTACCCACTGTTGAGACCGTTGCCTCTATTGCTCCATCACTAACTCCATTTGGAGAAAGTGACTTCATCTTGAAAGAATGTGAAGCAATTGGGAGATGTGGACTTGCAATATGACGATTCTCCCTCCAATTGGGACGAAGACATTCGTACCATTGAGAAACTTCTCAATGAGGACCATAAGTATCCACAATCTCCTAAGGATATCTCTACCGATGATCCGAATTTTACTACGCCGTCCATCGAAAATCCTCCGGATATTGAGCTTAAGGATCTTCCGTCTCATCTCGAGTACATTTTCCTTGAAGACAACAAGAAGTTACCGGTTATCATCGCTAAGGACTTGAAAGAAGAAGAAAAATCCCGAATTATCGCCGTGCTGAAGAATCATAAGAAAGCGATTGCTTGGAAAATCTCCGATATTCGTGGAATTGATCCTCACTTTTGCACACATAAAATTCTCATGGAGGACGACTTTAAACCCACTATTCAAAGCCAAAGAAGGGTGAATCCTAAGATCCATGACGTAATTAAAAAAGAGGTTATCAAACTTCTTGATGCGGGAATGATCTATCCTATCTCGGATTCACCATGGGTTAGTCCCGTCCATTGTGTGCCTAAGAAAGGCGGAATCACCGTTGTTCCCAACGAACACAACGAGTTGATTCCTACTCATCTCGTTACAGGGTGGAGAGTTTGTATAGACTATCGCAAACTCAATGATGCTACGAGAAAGGATCATTTTCCCCTTCCTTTCATGGACCAAATGCTTGAACGTCTAGCGGGTAATGACTAACTGCTTTTTAGACGGTTTCTCGGGTTATTTTCAAATACCCATCGATCCCAAAGACCAAGAAAAAACCACATTCACTTGTCCCTACGGCACATTTGCTTATAAAAGAATGCCTTTTGGCTTATGCAATGCTCCAGGGACATTCCAAAGGTGCATGATGGCTATCTTCCATGACATGGTTGAAGAAACCATGGAAGTCTTCATGGATGATTTCTCGGTCTATGGTGATTCCTTCTCTACGTACCTTGCCAATTTGGAACGCATGCTTAAGCGATGTGAAGACACTCGCCTTGTTCTGAATTGGAAAAAATGCCATTTTATAGTAAAAGAAGGCATTGTGCTAAGACACAAAATCTCAAAAGCCGGTCTTGAAGTTGACCGTGCTAAAGTGGATGTCATAGCCAAATTACCTCCACCTTCAACCGTGAAGGGTGTGAGAAGTTTCCTTGGTCATGCGGGCTTCTATCGTCGATTCATCCAAGATTTCTCTAAAATCGCTCGCCCGATGACCCACCTCTTGGAAAAAGATACTCCTTTTATCTTTTCCAAAGAGTGTATTGAAGCCTTCAATCTTCTAAAGGATAAGCTAACTAAGGCACCGGTCTTAGTCACCCCTAATTGGGAGCTACCTTTTGAATTGATGTGTGATGCTAGCGACTTTGCTATTGGAGCGGTTTTGGGCCAAAGAGTGAACAAACACTTCCAACCAAGCCATTATGCTAGCAAGACAATGACGGGGGCTCAATTGCATTATACCACTACCGAAATAGAGCTTTTAGCTGTAGTGTATGCTTTTGAGAAGTTCTGCCCCTATCTTGTCCTTTCCACCACAATCGTCTATACCGACCATTCCGTGTTGAAGTACTTGTTAACTAAGCAAGATTCTAAGCCAAGACTTCTTCGTTGGGTTCTGCTCCTTCAAGAATTCAACATTGAAATTCATGACAAAAAGGGAGCCGAAAACCTAGCAGCGGATCATCTGAGTAGACTTGAGGATCCTTATCAAGGGGATCATCCAAATCAAGAGATCAATGACTCTTTTCCCCTTGAGACCTTAATGTCTATTCATTCCCATCTTGATGACACCCCGTGGTTTGCGGACTTTGCAAACTACTTAGCGGGTGGTATTCTCATCAAAGGGTTAACATCCCAACAAAAGAAGAAGTTCTTTAAAGATGTTAAGACTTACTTCTGGGATGACCCTTATCTCTTCAAACAATGTGCTGATCTGATCATTCGTCGATGTGTTGATGGGCCGGCAGCTTTACAAATCCTTGATGCTTACCATAAAGGACCCATCGGTGGTCACTTTGGTCCCAACTACACCGCTAAGAAAGTGTTTGACTCTGGATTCTATTCGCCCACCATTTACCGTGACGCTCACGATATGGTTAAGCATTGTGATGCTTGCCAACACCAAGGCAAGATCACACATAAAGATGAGATGCCTCAAAATTTCATACAAGAATGTGAAATCTTTGACGTATGGGGCATCGACTTTATGGGGCCATTTCCATCATCCAAAGGGAACAAGTACATCCTCGTAGCCGTTGACTACGTTTCTAAATGGGTTGAAGCTAAGGCTCTCCTAACAAACGATGCAAGGGTGGTTGTGAACTTTTTAAAGCAGTTGTTTGCTCGATTCGGTGTTCCTCGTGCTATAATCAGTGACCGCGGGACTCATTTTTGCAATGATCAATTTGCAAGAGTCATGGCTAAGTATGGTGTTAATCATCGTATTTCCACCGCCTATCATCCCCAAACCAATGGTCAAGCCGAGATTTCCAACCATGGATTGAAGCGAATTCTGGAGCGTACTGTGGGAGAGCATCGTGCCGCATGGGCCGATAAGCTTGACGATGCTTTGTGGGCTTTCCGTACCGCCTATAAGACGCCGATCAGTTGTACTCCTTATCGTCTTGTGTACGGGAAAGCATGCCACCTCCCCATCGAGTTAGAACATAAGGCGTACTGGGCCTTGAAGTGGGCTAACTTCGACATCAACAAAGCCGGTGATCTTCGCAAGATTCAACTCAACGAGCTAAATGAACTAAGGAATGAAGCTTATGAGAACTCACTGATTTACAAAGAGAAGACCAAGATCATCCAAGATGCAAGCATTAAGAACCAAGAGTTCCACGTTGGTGATCAAGTTTTACTCTTTAACTCTCGGTTGAAGATCTTTTCTGGCAAGTTGAAGAGCCGCTGGTCTGGTCCATTCACCATCACCAAAGTCTTTCCATATGGCACCATTGAGCTTTCTCAGCCAAATGGGCCTAACTTTAAGGTGAATGGCCAGCGCGTGAAGTTGTACTTTGGTGAGGACATCTCTCATGATATGATTCCATCCCTCACCACGTTTCCCATGAACTAGTTTTGGGTCGAGTCAGGCTCGTGACTCGGTTATCAAAAACAAGCGCTTCTTGTTGGGTCAAAAAGTTGATGTGGTAGAAATTCAAAAACGAAGAAAACATGAAGGCATTTGTCCAAGCGTTGACAAGTGTATTCCAAGCATTTTCAAGAACAAAACAAGCGTTGACAGAAGCAAGCATTGTCATGTACAATCCAAGCATTGTCATGTACAATGTAAGCATTGATAGAAACGTAGACAAGAAGCCTTTAGAAGCTTCTATTTGGATATATATGCAGGATATATTATGTATATAGTTATTTAAATAGAAGATTCACATGTTTATTGATAGGTGTGTAAACACCTATCTTTTCTACCACTTAATTACAATAATAACCGGACCAGAACGTGTATTCTATGTCTTTTATGTCAGAATTATGCGTGGTTTGTGTTTTTGTTGTGATTTAGGACGAAAAGGTGAAAAGTGGAGAAAACACGGAAATTCACGGGCATTTACGGACTTTTATTGAACAAAAAGATGAAAGACGAAGTCAAGAAGTCAAGAGTGCAAAAAGAACGGAAGTCCAAGACCAATTCTGAAGATTTATCGAAGAAATAGTCAAAAGACGGAAGTTTATCAAAAGCCGAAGAATTCAAGTCTATTTTATTGAAGAATTTAAAGACGAGTTCAAAGAAATCCCGAAGCCAAAAGTCCATTAAGTCCAAGTTTAAAGAAAATTAGAAGAAAAGGACTAAGTATGCAATTAATGAAGACTAAAAGAAGGAGGGACTTAATGACGCAATTAAGAGAAAAGGAAAGAGGGGAGGAAGCTTCCTTAATCCTCCCCTATAAATAGTCATTAGTTGTAATCTTTTCATTTTGTTGGCTAAGTGTGACAATTAGCTCTTCCACCATTTACTTACCTTGTCATTTAATTTCTTGTCAAATTTAAATACCTTGTCTTGCACCTTAAATTCATTTAATTTCAAGTAAGTTTTCATTTAATTATTGTCAATCTTTACTTTATCTTGTCAATCTCTTATCTACCTTTCTTAATCTTTGATCTTTGTGTTTATGTTTATGTTTAAGTTCATGCTTTTATTTTGATCCAAATGGTTTTTGATTATTATGGTTAAAGTTGTTTGTTTTGTTGATTTTAATTGTCTGTTTATGATTACTGTTGATGCGTTGATTTTTTTTATTAAATCGTTTGTGTTTAATTTGATTAATCTGCTTTAGATCTGCTGTTTTCTTTGATCCCTTGTTCTTCGGATAGTTCGTTCTTGTTTCTGATCTTTCCAGGTAAAAAGTTCCGAGCCAAGACTGTTCATCCGGAACATTCAAAGTTCCGGACGAAGGTGAACTTCCGAGTCAAACTTTTGTTCATTCGGAACTCAAAAGTTCCGGGTCAATTTACTTCATTCGGAACTCAAAAGTTCCGGGTCAAGGAGACTCATTCGGAACTCAAAAGTTCCGGATCAACACAACTTCCGAACGAAGTTCCGAACGAAAGTTCCGAACGAACTTCCGAACGAAGTTCCGGACGAACTTCCGAACGAAACTTCCGAACGAAGTTCCGAACGAAGGATAAGTTCCGAATCAAGGGCAAGTTCCGGATCAAGAAGTGTTCATTCGGAAGTCTGAAACTTCCGAATCAAGGAAGCTTCATTCGGAATCTTCCGAATCAAGGGGTTGATAAAAAGTTCCGAATCAAGGCTAGATTGAGAAGTTCCGAATCAGTAAAGTTCCGAACGAAGGATTGTTTTGGATAAGTGACATATTCAGATCAATTTGTTCCGGATCAAGGATTTTGGTAATATTCCGAGCGAAGAAGAATCATTCCAACCGAAGGTGACATTCCGGACGAGTGATTGTTCCAAACGAAGAATTATTTCGAATGAGCTGTATTCAGGTTCTTATTAGTTTTTGTCTTTGATTTTTATTTTCAAGCTTTATTTTTCCTGCCTTTTATTTAATTGCACTTTAAGATTATTTGCCTTAGCTTTATTTTAGTTTTGCCTTAGTTTAAGTTTTAGTCGCGTTTTAAGTTTGCCTTAGTTAGATTTAAGTTTGCGTCATTTACTTTAGTGCCCTTTAATTTCAGGCACGCTTTAAATACTTGCACCTTTATTTTAATTAGACTTAGATTTACTTTAAGAGCACCTTTACTTTAATTGTTTCGCATCTTTTATTTTAAACACTACAACGACACATCTTTGTTTCACCAAAAACAATAGAGTCACACATTAAACACAAGTTTTTCAATTCGATTAGACCAACACTAGAACGATAATTTTTAACTGGGAAAATCTTAGTTATTAAATGGCGCCGCTGCCGGCTCTTTTCGTAAAGATTAACGGTTTTCTGTGAGAGACGCGTTGCTTTTTGGGATCCGTTCACTTGTGAGCGTTATTTTTCTTGCCTTAAAAATCCAAAAAATCATAAAAATTAAAAATTGATAAAAAACCATAAAAATTAAAAATCTCAAAAATCCAAAAAGATTTTATTTTTATTGTGTATATATATTGTCTTTGTGTTTGGTTTCTTTTTCTTTTGCATTTTCAGGTGTATGCGTACTAGATCTTCCAATTATCAAGAGCCCGAGACTCAAGAAGATTTAAGTATGGCAGGTGTTAACAACAACAATAATATTCCACCGCACCTCAATAATAACAACAATGTTCTTCCACAGCCCGATCTTCAGACCATGGAGGAACTTTGTCAACCAACAATGTTTGGACGAGGAGGACCGATTGCGCCGATGCAAATCAACGCTACTGAGTTTTCGTTGAAGCACCACATGATTCAGAAAGTACAAACAAACCCATTCCGTGGATTGCCTGATGATGATGCCAACAAACACCTCGACAAGGTCATTACAATCACTCAAAGCATAAAGTTGCCTGGGGCCACAATGGATGTTCTTCGCTTACAACTCTTCCCACATACTTTATCGCATCATGCCGAGAAATGGTTTGATCGTCTCCCGAAGAATTCTATTCACACTTGGGATGACATGACTCAACGCTTTTTGTCGCGCTACTTTCCACCATCCATGGTCACAAGCCTTCGCAATCAGATCAACGGTTTCATGCAAGACCCTGATGAATCTCTTTTTGATGCTTGGGAACGATATAATGTCTTGATCGATAGATGTCCAAACCACAACATGCTCCCTGTGACCTTAATCGACACTTTCTACAACGGATTGACTTTTCGAGATCGTGATACGATTAATGCAGCCGCCGGTGGCACATTCATGAAAAGGAGACCCGAGGAGTGTAGAGAGTTAATTGAGAACATGACTACTCATCATAAGAACTGGGATTCCTCTGCTTCTTCAAGGAACAACCCGAGAGTCAATGTCTCTTCTACCTCAGCAAACCCTGAGATGACCGAACTCACCCGCATGATGGCTGAAATGAGCAAAAGTATTACGCTTCTCGCTTCAAACCAACAACAACAACAAGTTAAAGCGGTTGCTAATCCTTGTGAAACATGTGGCGGTCCTCACTCATACACCGATTGTCCTTCGACACAAGGAAATCCGGAAAATGTGTATGCTGCTTATGGTAATTATCCATCGGAAAATTACCAAGCTAGACAACAAGGGGATCGAAATCTGCTGAGTTACCGTTCCAACAGTTACCTTTCACCCGGTTTTTCTCCTCAAAACCAAAACCCCGCCAACAACTATAATAGAAGCAACCAAATCCCACCAAGAGCTTCTAACCCTTATCAACCACCCACCCAACAAACCCCACCCATTAATCCCGATGTTGATGCCATCATGAGAACTCAAGGTGAGCAAATCAAGAATCTACAGAGCCAAATAATCAATTTGAAAGGAGATATCTTGAAGCAAGGAAATGACATCAGAACCGAGGTTCGTGATAATATTCAATCCTCCTTCAGCACTCAAACGACTGAATTAAATAATCTGTTGGCTAGTTTCTTGCCCAAAGCTCAACCTTCTTCCTCGAGTTCTCTACCTTCAAACACCGTCCCTAATCCGCGAGCTAATGTGAGTGCTATTACTACTCGTAGTGGAGTCACCATCGTAGGACCACCAATCCCACCCCCATCATCTACACCTCCTCCACCACCATGTGTCCCTACTCCTCCTACACCTAGTATTAGTACACCATTACCGTCTACGCTTCGTCATGACGATGTATCTCGGAAGGACCCTTCAACATCACAACCTTCACCAACTACACCTTCACCGTCTCCCTATCAACCTAGAATCCCATACCCTTCTCGCATAGGCAAGACCAACGAGCTAACCAAGAATGACTGTCAAGTATCAAAATATGTGGAAATGCTATCTAAAATGACCATCAACATTAGCCTTGTTGAAGCACTTTGCCACATGCCGAAATTTATCAAAGCATTCAAGGAATTGCTTAGCAAGAAGGAGAAGCTGCTTGAACTCGCCAACACACTCTTAAATGAAAACTGCTTAGCAGTTATTCTTAAAGAATTACCGGAAAAGCTTGGAGATCCCGATCGTTTTGTGTTGCCTTGCGTGTTCAACAAAACTGAAGAATTTACTGCCCTTGCTGATCTCGGGGCTAGTATTAATCTAATGCCTTTGAGTGTTTGGAAAACACTATCATTACCCGATCTCATTCCAACAAAGATGACTCTTGAACTTGCAAACCGCACTCTCGCTTACCCCGTTGGTATAGCCGAAGACGTGTTTATCAAAGTTGGCACATTTACTTTCCCGGTCTATTTTGTCGTAGTTGATTATGAAATGGACCCTCGTATTCCTTTAATACTTGGTCGACCATTCTTGAGAACCGGACGAGCTTTAGTAGATGTGGCCGAAGGTGAGTTAATCTTACGAGTCGGGGATGATTCGAAAGTTTTTAAAATGGGGAAGCTTACAGGCAAATCTTTTGGCCGAGAATCAGTGAATATGATAAATGTGCTCGATGACTTTACCGTCTACGACAATCCTCTATTCGACTCTTGCATCGATAATCCACTCTTTAAAGATAATGTGGATGATTCTCTCCCTACTTTGGACGCTTCTCCCATTTATGATTCTCCACCGGTCTTTGATGCTTATGATGATAATGATTCTAGCTCAGATTCGGATGATTTTGATTGTACTTCTGAGTATCCCGAGCTGCCCACTTTCGATGATTTCGATGAGGCTGATACTCTTTCGAGCGATTCTTCACACGACGAAGATCCTCCGCCATCACTCGATCCTACTTTGGACGATTATTCATTTGAGGAAGATTTCTCTGAATTTCTCAACACATACTTCCCTCATGAGAGTGATGCTCCTCCTTATGACTTTGAAGATTATCGTCTTGATCCTACTTTGGATTTGAAGAACATTTTGTCAAAGGAGAAGAAACCAGTCGACACCGAAATCCGTTGCACATATGATTTGACACCTCTTTGTCCCCCTTCTGAGGACGAGGTTGTGCTTCTTTGCGGATCTTCTTCACACTCGGATGAGCCTGAGTGCTATTTTCCCTTAAAGGAAAAGGTGTTCGACCCTGGTATTGAAGTCTTTAAGCCATCTCAGTATCCTCCTGATGAATTAAAAGGAAAAATCTTTGGAAATTTTGAAGACATGCTTGCACCACTCCACCCTTGCTTCCACCGTGCTCAATCGCTGCTTAAGGGAACCTTGCCTACTCTTCTTTGGCTTGCCTTGTTCGCCTTAAGCTTGTGTTATTTGCTCGACGAAAACTATGTCTTTGATCCTGGTGGATATGTTTCATGTTTCTTCCGTTGATGATCAAGGTCGAGTCAGGCTCACGACTCGGTTAACAAAAACCAAGCGCTTCTTGGGAGGCAACCCATGTATCTATCTTTTCGCTTTCTTTATCATAAGTGTAGGGGAGACCCTTTGGATTGCTATTTCCTCTCCTCACTTCTTAATCAGGGATTCGAGCTTCAATGATCCACTCTTGATGATTCTTGACGACCCGTGATTCCGTGTTCTACTTCTTCCCGGTTCTATCCTAAACTCTTTTCGATTCACTATTTTATATTTTCTTAATATTAAAATAGGAATCTCTTTAGTTGTCTTTTCCTTAGCGAGATTTAAACAACGTGCACAATGTCCTAAGTGTAGGGGAGTTTACTCCCACATGCTTAAACATTGAGGATAATGTTTATCTTAAGTGTAGGGGGACTTCTATCGAAGTTAAGTTGTCTTTTCCTTGTTTTTGTCCTCATTTTAACCGGAAAATCAATTTTTCGACATTTTTCAAAATTTTTTGATCTATTTTAGCCTACTAGTTTTTCTTTTGTATAGTTTATTTTCTTTCCTTATTAGAATAAATGTTAAATAAATGGTTTTAATTCTCAAACGTTGTGAATCGTTTGACTCAATCCGAGTTTACTTATCTTAAGTTACTCTAGCTAGTATCCTTAACGTGTTTAAGTCAAGTTTTGCTAGGCTTTTATATAGGGAGCTATAAAACGCGAAAGTCTTAACTCTCACGGGTTAAGAACAAGAACTTTTCGCAAGTTCCTATAATTGATCCTAGAGAGTCTTTTATCAAGGGAACTTTAAAATGCGATTTCTAAACTTGAAAAATTCTAAGAATTTGCAAGATCCTATAGACGACTCAAAAACCCAAAACTTTGATTTAATAGGCTAAGTATCCACGAGTCTCATTACTTGAGATTTTAAACTGTGGAGAACGAGAGATGATAGAGCCAATCATAAGTTCGGTATTCTTTCGTGAATTTATGTGAGTTAATTATAAGCCTATTCTCCCATCGCTTGCTAATAATTTATCTGCTAATAAATAAGGTTGTACAATTTGAAAAGTTACTTAGCTTCTAGCCCAAGATCGTTTAAAAGTTGCTCGGTATGGATTAGAGTTCATAGCCAAGGCATAACTTATTGAAGCGGGATGCGAAGATTGGCGAGTCCGAAAAGGCCCTAACAAGGCATGAGGGCTATATTTTGTTGCTAAAGATCCAAAAGTGATGTGAAGAATCATTTATCGAAAATCAATATGAAGGATCGAGACACACGACGTAAAGCAAAACTCCCCAAAAGTCATGGAGAAGTGTATCCGAAAAGACCCTAACAAGGTATGAGGATAAATAGATCCAAGTCATAAAAGGAGGCGGATCGTTGTATATCAAAGTCCAAAATAAAGATTGGAGAAAAATGAAGAAGTCGTGGTCCAAGTATGAATCTCTCAAAACTTCAAGTGAAGAAATTCCATTATGAAGAGAAGACCATTATTTCATGAACGTCTCTCAAGGTTTGAAGTATGAAGTCGCTGCCAAATATCGGTCCGAGAAAGGTCTCAAATCGCGAAAAGAGTTATGCCAAGATATGAACTTTATGAGGTTCCGAGAAGCAGTTTTAAAAGATTTTGTCCTTTAGCTAACTATTGATTAAATCGTTCACTTTATTTTCAGACTTAATAACTATCGAAATAAGTAAAAAATGCATCCTCATGATCATTCAAGACAATAATAAAATATAAGAGATACCCCTAGGAATAAGGGAGTCTAAGTGAGTAATTGGCCCACATGAGTTCGTGATAGTCTACTAACTTATAATAACAATGATCTCGTTTTTAAGCTTGGTTTGGAGAAAGTGAAAACTTGAGGATGATGATTATTCATAAAATTTTCAAAACCCAAGGTATGCTTTTGATTTCTTTATTTTGTATGTCTTTAGTTTTCTATCTCTTTAATAAAGGCCAACGTGGATTGATTATGATGAAAAGTGTAATCTTGCTTTGTAACTAATGCATTGCATGAGGACATTGCAATGGTCAATTGTAGGGGATTTGATAGGTGTGTAAACACCCATCTTTTCTACCACTTAATTACAATAATAACCGGACCAAAACGTGTATTCTATGTCTTTTATGTCGGAATTATGCGTGGTTTGTGTTTTTGTTGTGATTTTGGACGAAAAGGTGAAAAGTGGAGAAAACACGGAAATTCACGGGCATTTACGGACTTTTATTGAAGAAAAAGATGAAAGACGAAGTCAAGAGTGCAAAAAGAACGGAAGTCCAAGACCAATTCTGAAGATTTATCGAAGAAATAGTCAAAAGACGGAAGTTTATCAAAAGCCGAAGAATTCAAGTCTATTTTATTGAAGAATTTAAAGACGAGTTCAAAGAAATCCCGAAGCCAAAAGTCCCTTAAGTCCAAGTTTAAAGAAGACTAGAAGAAAAGGACTAAGTATGCAATTAATGAAGATTAAAAGAAGGAGGGACTTAATGACGCAATTAAGAGAAAAGGAAAGAGGGGAGGAAGCTTCCTTAATCCTCCCCTATAAATAGTCATTAGTTGTAATCTTTTCATTTTGTTGGCTAAGTGTGACAATTAGCTCTTCCACCATTTACTTACCTTGTCATTTAATTTCTTGTCAAATTTAAATACCTTGTCTTGCACCTTAAATTTATTTAATTTCAAGTAAGTTTTCATTTAATTATTGTCAATCTTTACTTTATCTTGTCAATCTCTTATCTACCTTTCTTAATCTTTGATCTTTGTGTTTATGTTTATGTTTAAGTTCATGCTTTTATTTTGATCCAAATGGTTTTTGATTATTGTGGTTAAAGTTGTTTGTTTTGTTGATTTTAATTGTATGTTTATGATTACTGTTGATGCGTTGATTTTTTTTATTAAATCGTTTGTGTTTAATTTGATTAATCTGCTTTAGATCTGCTGTTTTCTTTGATCCCTTGTTCTTCGGATAGTTCGTTCTTGTTTCTGATCTTTCCAGGTAAAAAGTTCCGAGCCAAGACTGTTCATCCGGAACATTCAAAGTTCCGGACGAAGGAGAACTTCCGAGTCAAACTTTTGTTCATTCGGAACTCAAAAGTTCCGGGTCAATTTACTTCATTCGGAACTCAAAAGTTCTGGGTCAAGGAGACTCATTCGGAACTCAAAAGTTCCGGATCAACACAACTTCCGAACGAAGTTCCGAACGAAAGTTCCGAACGAACTTCCGAACGAAGTTCCGGACGAACTTCCGAACGAAACTTCCAAACGAAGTTTCGAACGAAGGATAAGTTCCGAATCAAGGGCAAGTTCCGGATCAAGAAGTGTTCATTCGGAAGTCTGAAACTTCCGAATCAAGGAAGCTTCATTCGGAATCTTCCGAATCAAGGGGTTGATAAAAAGTTCCGAATCAAGGCTAGATTGAGAAGTTCCGAATCAGTAAAGTTCCGAACGAAGGATTGTTTTGGATAAGTGACATATTCAGATCAATTTGTTCCGGATCAAGGATTTTGGTAATATTCCGAGCGAAGAAGAATCATTCCAACCGAAGGTGACATTCCTGACGAGTGATTGTTCCAAACGAAGAATTATTCCGAATGAGCTGTATTCAGGTTCTTATTAGTTTTTGTCTTTGATTTTTATTTTCAAGCTTTATTTTTCCTGCCTTTTATTTAATTGCACTTTAAGATTATTTGCCTTAGCTTTATTTTAGTTTTGCCTTAGTTTAAGTTTTAGTCGCGTTTTAAGTTTGCCTTAGTTAGATTTAAGTTTGTGTCATTTACTTTAGTGCCCTTTAATTTCAGTCACGCTTTAAATACTTGCACCTTTATTTTAATTAGACTTAGATTTACTTTAAGAGCACCTTTACTTTAATTGTTTCGCATCTTTTATTTTAAACACTACAACGACACATCTTTGTTTCACCAAAAACAATAGAGTCACACATTAAACACAAGTTTTTCAATTCGATTAGACCAACACTAGAACGATAATTTTTAACTGGGAAAATCTTAGTTATTATTTATTCATTCTTATCTCTTGTAAACCCTAGTCCTTACACTATAAAAGGAAAGGGTATTAGGTTTATTCATAACTCATATTCACAATGTAAACCTAAAGCGTGTGTTGCACTAGACGTGGGATTAATGTATACACGTCTAGTGGTTGTTGATTATCAATATAATTAGCAACCCAATTGTTTTAATTCATGTGTTTTGTGCCTAAACACCTTGTTAATGGTTGTTGTTCTTATTCCGCTTTGATTATGTTAATCATATGAACAATGATCATTCCTAGTAGCTTTAAAGATCCGGAAACCAAGGTTTCCTCAATTGGTATCAGAGCCTCGTGGCTCGTGATGCTAGGACCAACAAGGTGTTCGTGTATGGTGAAAAGAAGAAAAATCCGTCTAGGGTTTTTCTGGATGTTTTTGTGTGCGCAGCAGTATTTAGAAAGTCATAACTTTTGATTGAACCGTTGGATCATCGCGAAATTTCTTGTTTGTGTTCTATACACATATATCTAAACATTCACCAGAGGGATTGTCCAGATTAGCCCTCAATCAAAAGTTATTAGGCGTCAAAGTTGGCAGCAATGGTGATTTTCAGATTTTCTGGTTTACATAAAATCATGATTTAGGGTTTTTCTACAAACCCTAGATCATATCTATACAGGAAGGAAGATGTGTTCTTGTTCATTAAGTATACTAGCTTTGGTGAGTGATTTTCTAAAAATCACGATGAACCCTAGTTCCTTGTTCATGGCTGTTGTAATTTTTGTTTAGGGTTTACTTGATAAACCCTAGATCCATGAGATTTAGCAGCAGATCATGATGATGACAAGCAGCAGAAGATACACTGTTATGCTATGTGTTTGTATCACGTGGGATACAAAAGGAAGTGTTGAACATATGTGGGTTATTATTGAGATAACAAAGGTTTTCTGTATAAACCCTAGATCTTCCCAAATGTGATAATAACAGCAGACGTGAAGAGATTTCAAAAAGAAACAGTAACGTGACGTGGGATTTGTGTTGCTGATGGTTTTTGGTCGCAAGGTCCATTCATGTGATGGATTTGTAGCAGCTATGTGATATTGTGCACGTAAGATTGAAGCTACTGTCCAACTTTATCTATTGATTGGTCGCTGTTCAAATTGAGAGAAATGAAGACACGTGAAGACATTTAAAAGCTAGCTTTCTAATTGGTGGAAAGCTATGTGTTCACACGATTATTGTGTGTTCACATGGTTAAAGAAGATCTATGTTCACACGGTTCTATCATTCTAATTGGTGGATATCATGATTTGTTACGAGAAATGTGAAAGCTGCTTTTGGAAAATATATATCACCTTTATAACGTGATATATGGACATGGAAAACAATTTATTTGTTTAAATGTTCATGACGTTGATGTTTGTTAGTTTGACGCTGACAAAGTCTTGGTAAAACATTGACAAGAAAGAGACGCTGACATGTTTTATTTTGACGCTGACAGAATAAGTCAAACGCTGACAGCGTTGACAGTGTTGTCCGAGAAATGGATAATCTGAACGTTGACAAGTATTGTCCGATATTGGACAATACACATGACATATATATTGGATAAAGGAGTTTCTCGGATAACACAAGGATTGCTGCTGTTGAGAAAATTGGTATGTTTTTAGCACACAAAAAGGAGGAATTTACACACGAAGGTACATGGAATCTCTGTTTTATTTAGAATATCATGTTGATATTTATGGCTCGGATATTTTTAAAAGGGATTAATGATCTTAAAGCGAGTTAGCAATTATTCGTGGGAATTTGATGGATATTTTAAACTATGTAATCGGGATAGCCTTGCAAAAGAGTTATCCATTTAGTAGCTTTTACATATGGTATGAAGATGTTATTCCATTAAAATTCATCATGAAGAGGTGTTGACTTAAGGGGAAGAATTCTTATGGTAAGTTTGATGATTGAAGAAGATTTTCGCGAGTTTGTGTTCTATCATATCTTAAAGTCATGTACTTCCAGCCACTGACTATAAAGATAACTTGTTCGTGCTTTACATGGTTGGTGACGAAGACTTGTCATAACACTTGAAGGAGTTACATTATCGTGCTCAGTGTCTCACAAAGGATGAGAATATTGACAAGGGATCGAGGTCTACTTATATTTAATCATCAGTATAATTTCTTTATCACATGGATAGTGCAAGACATGGAACGACAACCCGTGATCTATCCTTTACCGTTTTCATAATAAGTGTAGGGGGAGCCCCGTATGTGTTGGTTGTCTTGTTTCTTATTTTGTGCAGGGATTCAAGCTTCAAAGAGCACCTCGATGACTTTTGACGAACCGTGATCCCGTGTTCCCATCTTCCCGGTTCTATCCTAAACTATCGTGATTCAATATTTCATATTTTATATGCTCACATTGAAATCACTATAGTTGTCCTTTCCTTAGCAAGATTTAAACAAAGTGCACAATGTCATAAGTGTAGGGGAGTTTACTCCCCCATGCTTACACATTGAGGACAATGTTTATATCAAGTGTAGGGGGGACTTCTATCGAGGTAAGTGGTCTTTTCAATGAATTTTCCCTCATTTTAACCGGAAAACTTGATTTTTTGACATTTTTCAAAATCTTTAATCTATTTTGGCCTATTAGTTTTTCCTTTGTTATAGTTATTTTCCTTCCTTGCTAGAATAAAGTTTAATAAAGTGGTTTTAAGTTTTTCAAAGTCGTGAATATTTTGACTCAACCCGAGTTTACTTATCTAAGTTTACTCTAGCTAGTATCCTTAACATGTTTAAGTCAAGTTTTGCTAGGCTTTTATATAGGGAGCTTTAAAACGCGAAAGTCTTAACTCTCACGGGTTAAGAACAAGAACTTTTCGCAAGTTCCTATAATTGATCCTAGAGAGTTGTTTATCAAGGGAACTTTAAAAAGCGATTTCTAAACTTGAAAAAGTCTAAGAATTTGCAAGATCATATAGATGACTCAGAAACCCAAAACTTTGATTTAATTAGCTAAGCATCCACGAGTCTCATTCCTTGAGATTTTAAATTGTGGAGAACGAGAGATGATAGAGTCAATTACAAGTTTGGTATTCTTTCGTGAATTTATGTGAGTTGATTATAAGCCTATTCTCCCATCGCTTGCTAATAAATTTATCTGCAAAAAATAAGGTAGTACGATTTGAAAAGTTACTTAGCTTCTAGCCCAAGATCGTTTAAAAGTTGCTCGGTATTAATTAGAGTTCATAGCCAAGGTATAACTTATTGAAGCGGGATGCGAAGATTGGCGAGTCCGAAAAGGCCCTAACAAGGCATGAGGGCTACATTTTGTTGCTAAAGATCCAAAAGTGATGTGAAGAATCATTTGTCGAAAATCAATATGAAGGATTGAGACACACGACGAAAAGAAAAAACTCCCCAAAAGATCATGGAGAAGTCTATCCAAAAAGGCCCTAACAAGGTATGAGGATAAATAGATCCAAGTCCTAAAAGGAGGCGGATCGTTGTATATCAAAGTACAAAATAAAGATTGGAGAAAAATGAAGATGTCGTGGTCTAAATATGAAGAATCTCTCAAAACTTCAAGTGAAGAAATTCCTATTATGAAGAGAAGACCATAATTTCAAGAACGTCTCTCAAAGATTTAAAGTATGAAGTCGCTGCCAAATATCGGTCCGAGAAAGGTCTCAAATCGTGAAGCGAGTTATGCCAAGATATGAACTTTATGAGGTCCCGAGAAGCAGTTTTAAAAGATTTTGTCCTTTAGCTAACTATTGATTAAATCGTCCACTTTATTTTCGGCCTAAATAACTATCGAAATAAGTCAAACAATGCATCCTCGTGATCATTCAAGACAAAAATAAAATATAAGAGATACACCTAGGAATAAGGGAGTTTAAGTAAATAATTGGCCCACATGAATTCGTGTTGGTTTGCTAACTTATAATAACAATGATCTCGTTTTTAAGCTTGGTATGGGGAACGTGAAACTTGAGGATGATAAACGTTCATGCAAGCCAAAACCCAATGTAAGTCTTTGATTTTTTTTTACTTGTTTCTATCTTTTTATTTTCCTTAAATGTTTAGTATTTAATAAAGGCCAAGGTGGGTTATTTAAGATGGAAAATGTAAACCGTGCTTTAAAATTAATGCATTGCATGAGGGCATTGCAATGGTCAAGTGTAGGGGATTTAATAAGTGTGAAAACACTTATCCTTTTACCACTTATTTCCAATAATAACATGACCAAAACGTGTATTTTAGGTCATAAAAGTCGGATTTATGCGTGGTTTGTGTTTTTATTGTGTTTTAGGACCAAAAGATGAAAAAGGAAGAAAACACGGGCTTTCACGGGCTTTTATCAAAGAAAACGAGAAAAGACGAAGTCAAGAGATCAAGAGTGCTTAAAGAACGGATGTCCAAGACCTATTTTGAAGATTTATCGAAGAAAAAGTATAAAGACGGAAGTTTAATGAAGTCGAAGAACTCAAGTCTAAATTATAGAAGAAAATTATTAAGACAAGTTCAAGTCCCGAGACGACGTCGAGAAAAGACAAAGAATTAAATCGAGTCGAGAAGAAAAGAAAGAAGGAAGCACACCATACATGCACTTCCCACTTAGCCTATAAATACCCTCCTAATCACATTAGGAGGGTGGTTAGCTAGTTTTTCATTTTCATTTTTCTTTCTAGTTTTTAGAGAGAGAAAGTTCCCAACTTTCTCTCACTAAGTTTTTCTTTGTGTTAATCTTTCAAATTTAAGCTTTTTGTATTTTGGATTGCATCAATCAAGTTCAAGTTAAGTTTTAAGTTCTTTATTCTCCTTCTACATTTCTTAGTTTACCTTAATCGTTGATCCGATTGTTTTGTTTCTTATGGTTTGGTTGTTTTGATGAGTTCGTGATTAAAAGGTTAATCTTTCTTGTTCCTACATAAACTCTCATACGTATAAGCTATAAGCTCTTGATGCTTATTGGCTTATTCGTTTGTTTTGGCTTATTTACTTTTTAAGTTTTCCTAAAAGATTTATTGTTCTTAAGTTCGTTTTATGGAAGTTCGAATGCTTTAGATTCCAAAAATTAACGAATTTGTGCTTATTTACTCTTTTAGAAGTTTGAAAGTGCTTATTGGTTACTGCTTATTTGCTTAAGCTTATTTTCCTTTTGGACGCCTTTTCCATCTTAGGAGGGTTTTACTTGGTCCTGATTTGGCTTCGATTGCATAGACTGCGATCTGTTGTTCTTTCCCTGGTACGATCCACGCCAACGATCACTCATTGCGATCTGGGGTGCGATCGAGTCTCACTTCCTTGTTTCGATCGCATTGAGTGCGATCTTTGTGTTACGATCAGGAACCACGATCAAAGACCACGATCACTTGTTGCGATCGTGGTTGCGATCTGGTAGTACGATCATACGTTCCATCGTATCAATGAGTGCGATCTAACCCATCGCACTAGTGAGTGCGATCTGTTCCCTCTTTTGCGATCGCATCGAGTGCGATCTGGATCACTGTTTGAGTACGATTTGCATTGCGATCGGACTCAGGCCTTTGTTTTGTTTTTGCTTAATTTTCAAATCTAGTTTTTCCCGCTCTTTTACTTAGTTTATTTTAAACAAGTTCTTAAGTTTTTGATTATTCAAGTTTTAATTTTTAAAGATTGCACACTTTTATTTTTAGTTTAAATTCTTAAATATTTCACTTTACTCAAACGACAACTTAATTACTTGCATTTAGTTTAAAAATAGATAACCAGTCCAAACCATTTAATCTTCCATCAAGAACAATTGAGTCGCACTTTCTACCAATAATCAATTCGAAGAGATCAGACGATAAGATTTTATACTTAGCCAAAAGCTTCGTATTAGTGTCCACACTAGATCCTTTAGTTTTTCTCAATTCGTTTTTCAACGCAGCTATAGCAAAGTCCTTTTCCTGTACTTGAGCCTTTAAAGTCTCATTCTCTTTGAGCAATTCATCTTGGGATGCCAACTTAGATTCTAGCAACTTAATATGTTTCAAAAGATTATCCTTTTCAGCTTTAGAATCTAGAACTTTTTGATCCAATTTTCGTTCAAGAACAACATTTGACTTTTCAAGTTTTTCAAAATATGTTTCAAACTTGTCAGTTCTCTTAGAAAATTATAGTTTGGTATCCTCAAGATCTTTTGATTGTTGAGCTACGATCGTTTCGAGCTCTTTAATCCTAGAATCAGAATTATTTAAAGAAGCAGTCATAAGGCACTTATCATGATGTTTAGCATTTTGAACACTTTCTCCCTCATTATGACTCACATCGGATGAACCAGAAGTGGTATCGCTACCACTCTTTTCCATCCCATGTTTGGCATAATTAGGTTCAGAATGCTCAACATGCTGTACACTATTGAAACTTGGCACCTGAACAGTTGGTGCTTGTGACTTGCTGCTTGGTTCATGCTGAACTATTGATTCCATGTCCTTGCAATCTTTAGCAGCCTCCAATTCGTCAATCGTATGACCATTTTGCTCTTGCATCGTAGAATCTTGCACTCCATTATCACACGCTTGCTGAAGTCGGGATCTTTCATAAATCGAAGACGAGACCGATGTTAAGAGTTTCAATAGTGTACCACGGAAAACTTGAAGCTCGGTATGTGTGTCACGAAAAAATGACTTGAAAATCACTGAACTTTCAGACTTGATGATATTGAATTGGAGGAAAGGCGTGAGTTGTGTTACGAGAGCTTGATATGCAGATTCTGATGCAGAATGGTTAAAGTCTGCTTTGTGAAGTTGCTCAGCTAGTTGGTTCAAGGTGAGGAGTATTGAATCAATGAATGGATAACGATCTTGACCAAAGAGTGTCTGATTGTAGTAAAATACGACCTTTTAGGAAAAAGGCGTAAAAACGACAAGTATTAAGTGTCGGTTTAGGAAAACCAAGCACTAATGCCCCTTAGGTGAAAAAGTTCGTTTCCCAAGGAGGCAAGCGTGTTGTGTAAGAAGTGATTAAGTGTTTGTGATTATAATTATGAGAAAAGAAAATAGAAAAGGATGACGGTTATGATAAAATTAAACTAAGACGAAAAGTCGTGCACGTAAAACCGTAAAATATGACGAAATTTAAAAATTAACCTAAAAATTTCTATAAAATTGCAATAAATCCTAAAAAATGTAATCAGAGTTTACAAAAAATCAAAATTCACTCAAACCTTTTATTTAATTAAATAATAATTTTTTTAATGCTAATTAAAGCCCAAAAAATCTATTTAATTAACAAAAAGCCCAAAATAATATTTTTTACTTTGTAAACCTCTAAAATAACTTAACTAAATATTAAACTATTTTTGAAAAATTTAAAATTAATTAAAACTATTTAAAAATGATTAAAATCTATAGAAACCTTAAAATAATTCTAAAAATTAATTAAATGACAACAAAATTAATCTAAAAGTTTTAAAATTCTTAACTTAATATATTTAAACTTGGAAAAATGAAAAACTTGCAAAAATCTAAAATTTAATTTTTAATAATAAAATAATAATAAAATAATATTAAAAATCCAAAATTTATAAAAAAGTCTAAAAAGTTGCAAACTAGTTTAATTTAACCTACTAAACACGGAAATGAACTTGAAATACCAAAAATACCCCTATTGGGCCTTCAAATGGGCCAAAAGTCCAAACAGAACCCTTAATGGGCTTTTTATGGCCCAATAAGAAACATTTTGTCCAAATAAGCCCAAAATCTCCTATCTGACTCAAAATTCAATTTTAAATAAAAAATTTCAAAGGCCCAAAAGCTGAATGTGAGCTTATCACAGCTTAATTGTCAACAACTTATTCTTAATGGGCTTTTTGGCCCATTAAGCCATAAGCTAATGCCATAAGCTCTAATTTGACACACAAGCTTCTTTTGGGATACTTAAGAGATCTGTGAAAATAAATTTGGAATAAGCCCAAGAAATAAGCCTGAAATAAGCCTGAAATAAGCAAAAGCTCTCTACAGAAAATGACAAAATAGTCGTTTTTGAGTTCTAGGCCACCTCAAGTGCTAATTCAACTTGCAAAAGGTTTTAAATGACAAAATTAAGCTTAATAATCAAAAAGATTTCAAATAAGCACATTGAATAAGCTGGAAAAAGCAATAAGCACTTATGTTAAAAGTCAACTTGTTTGGTTTTCTAGTCAAACCTAAAAGTCAAACCCTAATATGCTCCAGATTAGTCAAATGGGTCAAATGATGAAGATTGATTACAAAAACTAAGTTTTTGCAAGTCTGAATAAGCTAAAATGGCTTATGAATAAGCTGATTAAGAATTAACACTAGCAGTGGCTAGTTTTGGGTGTCCAGCAGTGGGAAAAGTTGCCACTGCTTGACTTCTTTAACTTTTTGTCTTTTGTGGATTTTTGTTGGATTCAAGGCACAAAAAGGCACCCTTATAACGAGTGGGTTATAAGGAGTCAATAACAATCACAAAATCACAAAATCACAAAAACAACAGGCCAAATGATACAGTTAATTCAAAAGATCACCAGACATTGCATAGACATGTTCATAAGTAGTTTTCAAACAAATAAGCAATTTTAGAAAGAATAAGCCAACCAAATTGAACCAAATGAACATAACAGCTTTAATAAATTCAAATGAACATAAATCAACTGGTGTCATATACTGATTCAAAGTTTAGAACAAGATTCAAGCTATAAAAGTTACTGATGAACAAAGAACAACCAGATTATGAACTTTGCTGATGTACTTGACCACAAGCCCAAATTCAAACCCTCAAATCTCTTAAACAGGTTATATAAACTTTGTTTAAACACTTGTTAGCCCTAAACATGCAAACACTCTAGGTGTTTCCAAAATCTTAGGTCAAAACAGGCAAAATCAAACAAGTTATAGCACAATCAAGAAATTGATGTTTAAAAGCTCAAGACTTGCATATATAAGCACAATGTCACTTAATAAACAAATACCAACACTTAACATACACAAATCCTAACTCAAAATCAAACAAGCACCTTAAATCAGTAGACCCAAACACCCCTTTCACTTTTTAATCCAAGATTTAACAAAGCAATTGTGTATTTTAGGTTTACCCAAGCCTAATCTAGCATCATAACATCATTATCATGCAGTATTAAGCAGATTCAAGCCACAAGAACAACACTTATAACAACAGAACATAAAAATCACAAATTATCACTTATCAAACAGATTTTTGGGAAAAGGACTCAAACCTCATGAATGTACATCCAAACTCACGAATTTTTGAGCTTATGTGCCTAGCTTAACAAGGCACAAGCTTCCACAAAGCTGCTAAGAGTAACAAGGTTAGAACAAGCAATATATCAAACTAAAAATTGAAAAACAAAGCTGATTAATGCAACCTTTGTACCCACTCCTTGATTATCCCCAAACCACAAGCTCACAACACCTTGATAATCTTCTTATCAGGGTGTATAGATCATTTGTAATCCAAAAATTCCAAGGATGTACAAAAGACTTAGCAAAATATCAGATTTTGGAAAATTATGCAATTTATTGCACAATGTTTAAAAACAGGTTTTAAGACTTAACAATCATAAACATGAAACAATAACAAGCATAAATTAAGATTAGCACTTGGATTTCTTCATATATTCCAACACGTTTTCATTAAACTTGAAAAAGGATTTACAGAATTTTGAACAAGGAAAAACCAAGAGCAAATGTAAAAGTTGCAGGTCCTATGCCTTATATAGGCTACAATGATACTAAGAAAGCTAAAAATAAAGTGTAAAACCTAACAGTGAAGTCCCAAAATTGCCCTTGCAGTTTGAATTTTGGTTGATCATGTGAAGTATCTTGGCTGTTTGTGAGGGTGTAAAGGTGATGAGAATTTGATCAAGGGTCCCAAGTGAGCTTAAGTTTGAAGCACCTTTGTGGGACGTTGGATGGATGGTACTATTTTGGCTTCTTCCCCATAACTTATGTATGGGATAGAACATGTGAGTCTTGTGATGATATGGCAGGTGGTTTAAGAGTTGGGTTATGTTTATAACCACCTTAATCTTAAATCTGGACAAGATTAAGGGTTAATTCCATGGGATTAAGAAATACCCAAATTGTGTTCATAGATGAATAGTGCATGTTTTAATCTTGTTTTGAGTTCAAAAAGTTGTTAACCGCGTGTTTTTAACTTAATTAATATTAAGTTAAACGGTTAGGGTGAGTGGGATGTGACATGGCAAAAGGGAGGGATGTGATTGGCTGGTGGGATTTGGTGGGTGAGGTGGCACGCTGTGGTTGGTTAAGGTAACTTCCATTGTTTGCCAAGTTTGGTCATTTGGCTTCCATTCTTCTTTCATTCTTGTTTTAAACATGATAAACTCAGATTCCTTTGTATTTCAAGTTTCGGTTTTCACACTTTGGCCACAAAAACTTTTCCAAAAGTTTATCAAGGGTATTTCTTGTAATTTCTTGATACTTGAAGGGCTGTTTTGTCATTTTCTTCAAACTTTATGGTGTTGACTTTTATTGTTGGCTTATTAGAGGACTAATAATGACAAGTCTTCAAATTTGAGGGACCATTCTTGCCAATTCTTCAAAGTGGAGGGTCCTTTTTGTAATTTGACAAACTTTAAGGACCAAACTTGTAATTATGAATAAACAAGGGTTTAAAGTGTCGATTCTTCAATATTGGAGGACCTTTCTTGTACAATCTTCAATTCTTCAAGGGTTATTCTTGGAAAATCAACTCTAGGGCCCGGTTCATTGTGCGGCTTCGTTTCCCGTGTTCGTTTTTGCTTGTTTCTTGTGATCTTTTGCCATTTTCTCAATATCCGTACCTAAAATACACATGTAACAAACACAAGCATATATTGGCATATTTAATGATATTTAATGCATTTAAGCCCATTTCGGACGATGAGACTATGTATAAAAGCAGTCTCATCACTCCCCCATACTAAACTATTGCCGTGCCCTCACGTAATGCTAGAATAAAGTATCGTAGCACCTCCAAAATTCATTTTTATGCACTTTTATTGAATGATAAACTTGCTACACTACTACTATTACTACTACTGTGTTTTAGACATAATGTATGATTTTCATTGCAAAATGGGACGTTTAGGTACATAGAATAAGAACACGTGAATGCTTCGTTAGAAATAATTTCGTCGTCCTCGATTTTCACCCCAGTTCCATGCCAAGCGTGTAACGAGATCATTGTCATTATAAGTTAGTAATGCTAACACTACTCATATTTCTAATCACGTACTTAGACTCCCATTTTCCTAAGTGGTATCTCTTATATTTTATTTTTGTCTTGAATGTTCACGAGGATACATTTTTGACTTATGCGATGATAGAGATTTAGATCTAAAAATAGAGTCATAACGGTGTAACCAAGACCATCGAATTAATAACCCCCCTAATAGACAACGATGTCAAAAAATTAAGTCAACTAGAAGGATCGATAAACACGGTTTTATAACGGTTTTGAACATGAGACTTATTACCAAGACTTTTATACGCCCCCTAACGGATGGGCCTTATTATCATAGGTTTTCCTCCATCTTTTATTCAACTTCGCCATGAAGCTTTTATTATGACTTCGGTCTTGCCTTGCCTTTTATTTAACCTCGCCATGAGGTGTTTATTATTGCCAAAGACGTATATCCTCACGCTAAAGCGAATTTTGGATCTTTAAAGCTTCAAAGATTAAGGCATAATTCACTTTCAATTTCGCATAGATTTTTTTTGGCCTTGTGAGCTTCAAATTGTTTGCTTGATTTAGGTGAGCAGTTGCAATCTTATTATTAGGTGAAGCTTTCGATTATTCGGGTTGCCAATACTTCAAAACCATGACGCTAGCGATACTTTAATGTCTTCCCAATTTAATTACATGGAAGCTACTAGAAAAAACTAGAAACCAACAATCAAGACTAAACCGCTAAGCCAATACTTATTAAGCAAAATATATTTACAAGCGAAGGGAGAATAAGCAAACAACGAGAACACATGAGTTTTTGAGAGAATACGAGTACTCTACGTTTAGCATAGTAACTTATAATTAACTCTATCATTTCTCGTCCTCATTTAAGAGACTTAGCCTAATGTAAAGTTAAGGAATCGAAGCTAAGTTCTCAACACGCACGGTCGAGTAAAAAATTACTCTTATTCTCGCCATCAGAAAATCTACATTCGTGTCTTCAAACACTTATAAAACATGAGAAAAAATTAAAATTTGGCCATTTTAGCCTTATTTTGCAACAAAATGATTAAAAAAAGATAAACTTTGGAAAACGTGAAGGTTTGGCAAGGCAAGTATCTATTCACCCCCCATACTAAAGTTAAACATTGTCCTTAATGTTTCGAGTCTAAGGGTTGGAAACCCCCATACTAGAGACGAAGTCGAATGCTTAATCTAGCATGGAAAGGGTGGAACCATTAAATCTATAGCCGTTTATGAAGTGTGCTAAAAACCTAAGGTTAGAACAAATAAGGATATATCATGTGGATATCGAGAAATTCTTCCAAGCAAACGATCGAGCTCTCCCGTAAAACGAACACGAGAGGATCCAATCGTGAAGATCATGATCATCTAAAAACCACAATACACAAACAACCACGGAACAAAGGTTGGAAAGGGCAAAAATCCCCTCACATTACTACATTAGAAAGCGATAATATGTACATGGATAAGCATGTGACTCCCCCACGAGGCACCTCGTTTTTGATTACCGAGTCATAAGGTCGACTCGATCCCTTCAATACTAATTATCATTGGGGAAGGTGACTTGGTCGAGGTAGTTCAAGGATGGAACTTCCCCGCCAAAGTAGTGCTTCAACCTATGTCCATTCACCTTGAAATTGGATCCATCATTTTGAGCTAGCTCGATGATCCCATAAGGAAAAACTTGGGTAACGGTGAATGGACCCGACTAACGGGATTTCAACTTGCCGGAAAATATTTTCAAACGTGAGTTAAAAAGCAACACTTGATCTCCAATGTTAAAAACCCGGTTTTTAATTTTCGAGTCATGGAACTTTTTAGTTTTTTCTTTGTAAATCAATGAATTTTCATAAGCGATATCCCTCAATTCATCTAATTCATTCAAGTGCATTTTCCGGTGTTTTCCCGCGGTCTGAATGTCATCATTATAATGCTTAAGGGCCCAATAAGCTTTGTGTTCGAGTTCAGTTGGCAAGTGACATTTCTTCCCGTACACGAGCTTGTAAGGAGTGCACCCGATGAGCGTCTTATGAGCGGTACGAAAGGCCCATAAAGCATCGTCTAACTTATCCGACCATGATTTTTGGTTCTCTCCAATCGATCTCTCCAAGATCCTCTTCAATGCTCGGTTTTTAACCTCGACTTGCCCACTCGTTTGTGGGTGATAAGCCGTAGAAAGCCGATGTGTAACCCCATATTTCCTTAGGACCCTTTCAAATTGGTCGTTACAAAAATGTGTTCCACGATCGCTTATGATCGCACGAGGGGTTCCAAACCGAGAAAACAAGCTTTTCAAAAACTTGACTACCACACGAGCATCGTTCGTGGGCAAAGCCTTAGCTTCCACCCACTTAGATAGGTAGTCAACGGCGACAAGGATGTACTTATTACCACGAGATGATGGGAACGGCCCCATAAAATCAATTCCCCAAACGTCAAAGATCTCACACACTTGGATGATGTTTTGTGGAATTTCATCGTTTTGTGAGGCTTTTCCTTGACGTTGGCATGAGTCACACGACTTCACAAGTGCATGTGCATCTCGGTAAATAGTAGGCCAAAAGAAACCGGCATCAAAGACCTTCTTCACCGTGAGATTAGCGCCATGGTGACCACCCGTGGGTCCCTCGTGACAAGCTCTAAGGATATTAGAAGCTTCGGTGCCAAAAACACAACGTCGAATAATTTGATCCGCACAAGTCTGAAAGAGGTAAGGGTCGTTCCAAAAGTAGAACTTGACATCACGAAAGAATTTTCGTTTTTGTTGAGTCGTCATACCCTTAATGATGAAGTTGCCTGCATGGTAATTTGCGATGTCCATAAACCATGGGGTGGATGAATCAAGCTTAGAATTCACTACACCAAGTATCTCGAGAGGAAATGTTTATGTAATTTCCTTTGGCTCGTACACACTTTGGTGAGGATCTTCCAAACGAGAAAGATGATCGGCCGCTAGATTCTCGGCTCCTTTTTTGTCAAGGATTTCGACATCAAATTCTTGTAAGAGGATAATCCAACGAAGTAATCTCGGCTTTGCATCTTGTTTAGCCATGAGATACTTGATTGTCGAATGATCCGTATACACTATGCATCGAGTCAAGAAGAGGTAAGGTCGGAATTTATCAAATGCATACACCACGGCAAGGAATTCTTTTTCCGTTGTAGTGTATTTTAGTTGAGCCTCGGTCATCGTCTTGCTAGCATAGTGAATATGCAAGAAATGCTTATCATGACGTTGCCCAAAATGACCCTTATGGCGTAATCACTTGCGTCACACATGAGCTCAAAGGGGAGGTTCCAATTGGGAGCAACAAGAATGGGAGCTTCGGTAAGTTTCCTCTTAAGGATTTCAAAGGCTCGTACATAATCTTCGTTAAAGACAAAAGGTGCATCTTTTTCGAGGAGATGTGTAATAGGTCGATAAATCTTTGAAAAATCCTTGATGAATCGACGATAAAAACCCGCGTGGCCTAGGAAACTCCTAAATCCCTTAACGGTTTTGGGATGAGGTAATTTGGTGATGACGTCTACCTTAGCTTTGTCTACCTCAATCCCCGCTTTCGAGACCTTGTGCCCTAAGACGATTCCTTCCTTAACCATAAAATGACATTTTTCCCAATTGAGCACAAGGTTGGTTTCCTCACAACGTTTCAACATTCTCTCAAGATTCAACAGACACGAAGTGAACGAACAACCAAACACGGAAAAATCATCCATAAAGACTTCCATCGTCTTCTCGATCATGTCATGAAAAATAGCCATCATGCACCTTTGAAAGGTTCCCGGTGCATTGCAAAGTCCGAATGGCATCCTACGATAGGCAAACGTTCCATATGGACACGTAAACGTAGTTTTTTCTTAATCATGAGGATCGATGGGGATTTGGAAGTAACCGGAAAAACCATCTAAAAAGCAATAGAAATCGTTTCCCGCAAGACGCTCCAATATTTGGTCCATGAAGGGAAAGGGAAAATGGTCTTTATGAGTGGCGTCATTCAACTTACGATGGTCGATACACACCCTCCAACCGGTCACGAGTCTAGTTGGAATTAACTCGTTGGCATCGTTTGGCACGACGGTCATTCGTCCCTTATTAGGGACACAATGAATAGGACTCACCCAAGGGCTATCGGAAATAGGGTAAATCATTCCCGCGTCAAGGAGTTTAAGGACTTCCTTTTATATGACGTCGTGAATTTTGGGGTTCACCCTCCTTTGGCATTGGATTGCGGGTTTGTAGTCCTCCTCCATTAATGTCACACCCCCAAATTCACCGCAGCGGAATACTTGCTTTGGGGACTTGTGACTTCATGAGTATTCGAGAGCTTGATCCGAGAACGACCTCTACATGCCAAAAACCACAAAGAAGACTCCAAATAATCCACATAGTCAAGTACCTGAAATACATGCTTTAAAATGTCAACATAAAGTTGGTGAGTTCATAAGTTTTGTTTTAAGGTGTTTATGAAAAATTAGAGTTTATATCGACCACTGCACCTGCAGTAAAATATAAGAGTTTAAAATCATAGTTTCTTAATAAAATGCGTTTCTTGATGGAAAACAAAGTTTATTAATAGTAGCACAGTTTGTGATAAAAACGGAGTTAAATAATAAAGACAAAATTTACAGATAAAAACATAGTTTATTTATATAGCAGAGTTTACTGATAATAAAAGATGTTCTCATTAATAGTTGAATTCCTTGATAATGAAAGATATTCTAGTTAACAAGTAAAATTTTTGATAGTAAAAGAAGTGTTTGATGAACCACAAGATTTTTCCAAACATTGGTGACAATATAACAGATACAAAGTCACAAAAAGAGCATTTATTATTGTCTAAGCTCATGACACCGAAGCGTTAACAACACCGGTAGTATAATCACATAATGCAGCCCCTACGGATGCCTAACCCACGACATCCGTCCACAGAATCAAATGAAACTGTGCCCGCTTGTCCTCTGTTGGACCAAGCCGGACAGGGGCGTCAACCCCGATAGATCTATCCATAACATTCGCGCTTTCGGCCGATCATCCAGTCCGAAATTAACGGTTCATGATAATGGGCCAAAGTAATTGGGTTAAATCGGGACTTAGACCAATACATAAACGAGTATATGCACTTGTGTTCATTCTTGCAACCATTGTCTCTACCCGAGAACAAGAGAAAAGCAGTTAAAGTTTTCAGTTATGAAACCCACAATAGAAAGTTTAGTATCAACATTTATAAGTATGACAATTATTAGAGTTAACCACTTAACACGTAACAATTAAATCAGTTTATGACCAACCAACCAAGTTTATAAATAGTTTGTGACCAAGCATGTACCTCCCCCAAAATGATTATAAAACCTTTATAAATCAATTTAAAACTTGAAAGATGGGGTATGAACTCACCTCGACGATGTAGAGCAAACGCTAGTGATGCTAATAATACGCTCCGCACAAACGAAAATCGATACGGCCCGGTCATGGTGTTGTGGTTTACTAATCGGCTAATTCTTAAAAATGCATAATTGTGTTCCCGATAGATATGTACATCAACATGACCCGTTGATAAAATATTTAAGTTCCAAGTTATAATAGTCCGGTGGTTGGTTAAATAAAATAAATAAATTAGACATACACCAAGTGTGTAGTGTATTCCCAACACATTATGTGTAACCAGATGATTATATAGTTCTTATGTTGAATTATATAATAAAGACAACAATCTTACAAAATAAAGCAAAGTATATATTTATTTTGTATTCACAGTATAAAGATCATGATAAAAATAATTAGGCAACATAATCCGACACCTTTTAAGAAAATCACCACTTAGTTAATAATTGTCAATTTTAAGTAAAAGTATAACTTTTATCGGTTTATTAATATATTAGAATCTATTTATTTTATCGTTTTGTAAATATAACAGTAGTTTGTACCAAACAAAATATAAAGTATAGGATTTTATAGAAATTTTTAACATGACCTATTCATTTGTATAACATTTTCCATATTTAACTAATTCTCAATATTCTCCATTTTCCAAACAATCTATGGTACACAAATCACGTTTTAACATACATCCAATTAGGCTATTTAATTACTATAATTAAGTAATAACCGATCATAACCTATGTGTTATAAATTATAAGTCAAACGCCCGATGTGAGCTATTTAAACACATATTTAAACGTATGATCATTTTTATGGTTCTCATGATAATGATAGTGTTCGACATATTTATTTAACCATTTATATATACTTATATATGTATACCACCGTTTAATCCATTTTACGTTATTAATAAAATTAGTTACGTTATTAGTCGATTCCTAAACCACGACTAACCATGAATTGTAATCGCGCCCGACAGTCTAACCCTTGCAATCGCGCGTCCAAACGCACCCAAACTAATAAACAGCAAACCAAACGCCTCTTTGTAATTGCAGTCCCAAACGCTCCTTTACGCCTTCTGCTAATCCCAAACACACCCAGACCCAAACGCACCTTACTGCTGTGTTGCTGAACCAAACGCACCCTAACGCTGGTGATGCTGAACCAACATGCCCTATTGCTGGTGCTACCGAACAGAACGCACTCCTCTGGCAGTTTACACAGCGAACCAAACGCACTCTTATGGCTGTTTAACAACGAACCAAATGCACCGCTGCTGTTAACAGCGAGCCAAATGCACCGCTGCTGTTAACAGCTAGCCAAACGCTTCATGTGCTGATTTTTCTGCAAAAACAGACGCGCAAACCCCGTGGGGTTGATGCAAACTCGGATCGACATACAGATACCCTTAGCGGCTGCAGCTATCCGAAACAAACACCCCTATGGGCTGAATAAAAACTGAAACATACACACCACCACTGTGATGATCTGATGATGGTGACTCGTGGTGTCATGATGACGCTACTGATGTGGTGGTCGCTTGAATTGGCCACGACGGATCGTGGTGTTGTTGACGGCTCAAGTGACGGGGTCACGGTTATCGTGATGGTGATGGGGTGGGATGAACATGGTGGCTAACACAGCTCCGACGGATCTGATAAATCTGATAGTGCGCCGAGGGTGACGGCGTGGTGGTGGTAACGGTAGTTCTAAAAAGTAGTGGGTGGCGATTGTGATTATCAAAGGTTGCGGCTGGTGTGTGGTCACAAGAGTGTTGGTGGATCTATGATAACAGAAATCAGTGGTGATGAGGTTGTGTTTCGTTGGTGGTGGGATGAGGGTTATATAGATCTATTGATCAAATGATGAAGATAGTGGTTTAGGTAGTGGTCGGACACACCGAACGACGGTGGTATTTTAGATGGTGGCAGCGGGAGGTGGTGGTTTGGTGATGATAAGTGATGGATTCGAATGGTACATAACATGGATCTATTCGATCTATACATTCTAAGTGGCGGCGACGGGAGATTCTGGTGGCCGGAATTACTCGCCGAAAAAAGTGTAGGCGCCGGAAATGGCTAGGGTTATGTGTGTGTTTAAATTAGGGTTTGTGTTTTGTTCTAAATGAATAAAAAATTTATCATTTTCTATTTATATCAAAATGAAAGTGCAAAGTATATATAGTTGAGGGTTGAAAATGAAACTAGTTTACTATATTTTCTTTTATCTTGTTTAAACATGATTCGGTACTTGATCGGGCTCGAAATAATTTGATTCGTTTTACGAAATTCGCGTTTTTGATCTTAAAATGATTTTTCCATTAAATTAGAGTATTTATATGACTAGATTTCTAAATAATTTATACGTCCATCTAAAAGCGTCGATTATTTGTCGATTATTACGGACACATATCGTTTTAAGAAAAATATCTTTACACTGAATATTTCCGTTTTCAACGTACGTTATTAAAACTAAAACAAAAGTATCAGAAAATTTAATAAACCTTTTTATCAATATTTCTGAATAATTAAAAATAAAATCGATTTAATTTGTATCGCGTCAGTTCTCAAATTTTTGCGTAGTCTTTTACAATATCTAAAGTAAACTTCCGTTTTCGAATTAAATAACTTTGAATCTCTCGAATACAAATTTCGATTATTAAATAATATAATTTATTATTATTTAAAGTCTAGAAAATTTCCGGTTGTCACAGTACATCCGTGTTATTTGGAGTTCGTCCTCGAACTCAATCATTGTTACCCAATTAAAAGTGTAGAGAAAGGGATTTTGAGGTTCTACCCCAGTGTTATATCAAATATGCTTAGATATGTTCACAGATAATTCTTTCTGGCTTTTAAGATCGTGTTACCCACCAATAGTTACTTAGATAAGCAATAGGTAGAAGTAGATTAACCTAAGCGGTTCTGCATGTCAATCTGACAAATCGGTCGTCGTTCATAGAACGATAAAATTCGAAACGAAGAGTTTAGAAAAATGGTTAGTTCTTAAAAGTCTCTAAGGGTTCACCACCACCATCCCATTACGTTCACGTCGATCAGTATATATTCAGAAAAGACTCGTAACAATTCGCGAGTCAAATGAAGCTTAAAGAATCACTCGTCAAAATGTTGTAATGATCTGATTACAAGACGAAATACGATAATTTGTATAGAAGAATCCCGAGTCAAAAGAAATACACCCTAAACTGGAATACTAAATCAATACCATAGATATATAGGGTCACGTCGGATATCCTCAAGCCCACTCATTTATAATCACATATTTGCATACAAAAGCGTCCTAATCTATGCAAACATGTCATTATAAACTTGTGATTCGGTGATTTATGATTTCTTAATTCAAATGTAAAGGCGTCCCAATCCATTTGAATAAAGACTTCATAAATCATCCTACTTAAGTGTCACCGGCAAAATACCCAATTCAAAGTCGTTATAATCTCTCAACGATATTATCCAAAATTACAAAAAGCAAATAGTATGAGTTGAAAATAAGCCGTCTTCCATAAGTAGACGTTTCGAACGTACCGGATCGAAGAACAAATAAGTGTCGATAGGCGATAAAGCAGTCGTAGACGTATATCAATTAAAGAAACTCACGGTTATAAGTAGGATAAATATATAGTAGTCGGTTCTAAATAAGCAATTATCCAATCACACAACTCTTTCTCATCCTCGAGGAAGACTCATCAAATACTAAGCTGAGTAATAACTTATCATAACCCAACCTCGAAACACACTCACAAAGAATGGCTCCGGGGTTCGTTATGAATTATTACACATCTCAAACTTTCGATGACTCAGCTCGACTCTGAAAATACAACACATTCCCAATTAACACGTAAGACTGCGAGTCTTACCCACCCCGGAGGTAACTAATCAAAAATCATAGGCTGTGTAACGTCCCATACTTAATTTCATCTCGCACTCAATCAAACAAGAGGCCCACTAAGGCATAGTTAAGTATTGTTACACCTCTCAACCATTTTGAATGAATTAGCTCGAACCTGGGATTACTCACGACCAATCGTCAACCAAAAATCACATAATATGTCTACGGTTTAATTATAAAAAGATATGCGGGACCATTTTGTAACTCACAATGCCCAATAAATGTTCTAGCGTGCATATATAAAAATATATTATATGTCTGTGTGCACTAATCAAGCAATCGATCTCATGTAACAAGTAATAACATAACAGTCAACGAAGCAATAGCAACCATGCATTGTAAATTTTTATATAGCAGCGGAATAAGTATGATGTGATGAGTGTTACTATTAAATAAAACTGAGAGCCGGTTATAGTCTAGAGTTACTAATGCAACCTAGTTCTCTATAACCAAAGCTCTGATACCAATCTGTCACACCCCCAAATTCACCGCAGCGGAGGACTGACTTTGGGAAGCTGTGACTTCATGAGTATTCGAGAGCTTGATCCGAGAACGACCTCTATATGCCGAAAACCACAAAGAAGACTCCAAATAATCCACATAGTCAAGTACCTGAAATACATGCTTTAAAATGTCAACATAAAGTTGGTGAGTTCATAAGTTTTGTTTTAAGGTGTTTATGAAAAATTAGAGTTTATATCGATCACTGCACCTGCAGTAAAAATATAAGAGTTTAAAATCATAGTTTCTTAATAAAATGCGTTTCTTGATGGAAAACAAAGTTTATTAATAGTAGCACAGTTTGTGATAAAAACGGAGTTAAATAATAAAGACAAAATTTACAGATAAAAACATAGTTTATTTATATAGCAGAGTTTACTGATAATAAAAGATGTTCTCATTAATAGTTGAATTCCTTGATAATGAAAGATATTCTAGTTAACAAGTAAAATTTTTGATAGTAAAAGAAGTGTTTGATGAACCACAAGATTTTTCCAAACATTGGTGACAATATAACAGACACAAAGTCACAAAAAGAGCATTTATTATTGTCTAAGCTCATGACACCGAAGCGTTAACAACACCGGTAGTATAATCACATAATGCAGCCCCTACGGATGCCTAACCCACGATATCCGTCCACAGACTCAAATGAAACTGTGCCTGCTTGTCCTCTATTGGACCAAGCCGGACAGTGGCGTCAACCCCGATAGATCTATCCATAACATTCGCGCTTTCGGCCGGTCATCCAGTCCGAAATTAACGGTTCATGATAATGGGCCAAAGTAATTGGGTTAAATCGGGACTTAGACCAATACATAAATGAGTATATGCACTTGTGTTCATTCTTGCAACCATTGTCTCTACCCGAGAACCAGAGAAAAGCAGTTAAAGTTTTCAGTTATGAAACCCACAATAGAAAGTTTAGCATCAACATTTATAAGTATGACAATTATTAGAGTTAACCACTTAACACGTAACAATTAAATCAGTTTATGACCAACCAAACAAGTTTATAAATAGTTTGTGACCAAGCATGTACCTCCCCCAAAATGATTATAAAACCTTTATAAATCAATTTAAAACTAGAAAGATGGGGTATGAACTCACCTCGACGATGTAGAGCAAACACTAGTGATGCTAATAATACGCTCCGCACAAACGAAAATCGATACGGCCCGGTCATGGTGTTGTGGTTTACTAATCGGCTAATTCTTAAAAATGCATAATTGTGTTCCGGATAGATATGTACATCAACATGACCCGTTGATAAAATATTTAAGTTCCAAGTTATAATAGTCCGGTGGTTGGTTAAGTAAAATAAATAAATTAGACATACACCAAGTGTGTAGTGTATTCCCAACACATTATGTGTAACCAGATGATTATATAGTTCTTATGTTGAATTATATAATAAAGACAACAAGCTTACAAAATAAAGCAAAGTATATATTTATTTTGTATTCACAGTATAAAGATCATGATAAAAATAATTAGGCAACATAATCCGACACCTTTTAAGAAAATCACCACTTAGTTAATAATTGTCAATTTTAAGTAAAAGTATAACTTTTATCGATTTATTAATATATTAGAATCTATTTATTTTAAACCAACTGATCTAGAGCAGTTGGCCACCTGGGTTCCTCCTGGAGCTTAGGGAGGGGGTTTGGTCATGGGTTCAAGTCTTGCAAGAGACAAAAAACACATGATTTTCCTCCTTAGTGCGAAGCCGTGAGTTCTAGGGGTTTCCCCTAGTGGTTCGGGTCCCGGGGCCTGCCCGTTATGGATGGTATAACTCGGGGGTCGGATTTCAGTGAGATTGAGGTGCCGTTCTAAAAAAAAGAATCTATTTATTTTATCGTTTTGTAAATATAACAGTAGTTTGTACCGAACAAAATATAAAGTATAGGATTTTATAGAAATTTTTAACATGACCTATTCATTTGTATAACATTTTCCATATTTAACTAATTCTCAATATTCTCCATTTTCCAAACAATCTATGGTACACAAATCACGTGTTAACATATATCCAATTAGGCTATTTAATTACTATAATTAAGTAATAACCGATCATAACCTATGTGTTATAAATTATAAGTCAAACGCCCGATGTGAGCTATTTAAACACATATTTAGACGTATGATCATTTTTATGGTTCTCATGATAATGATAGTGTTCGAAATATTTATTTAACCATATATATATATATACTTATATATGTATACCACCGTTTAATCCATTTTAATTCAATAATAAAACTAGTTACGTTATTAGCCGATTCCTAAACCACGACCAACCATGAATTGTAATCGCGCCCGACAGTCAAACCCTTGCAATCCCACGTCCAAACGCACCCAAACTAATAAACAGCAAACCAAGCGCCTCTTTGTAATTGCAGTCCCAAACGCTCCTTTAGGCCTTCTGCTAATCCCAAACACCCAGACCCAAACGCACCTTACTGCTTTGTTGCTGAACCAAACGCACCCTAACGCTGGTGATGCTGAACCAACACGCCCTATTGCTGGTGCTACTGAACCGAACGCACTCCTCTGGCAGTTTACACAGCGAACCAAACGCACTCTTATGGTTGTTTAACAATGAACCAAATGCACCGCTGCTGTTAACAGCGAGCCAAATGCACCGCTGCTGTTAACAGCTAGCCAAACGCTTCATGTGCTGATTTTTCTGCAAAAACGGACGCGCAAACCCCGTGGGGTTGATGCAAACTCGGATCGACATATAGATACCCTTAGTGGCTGCAGCTATCCGAAACAAACACCCCTATGGGCTGAATAAAAACTGAAACATACACACCACCACTGTGATGATCTGATGATGGTGACTCGTGGTGTCATGATGACGCTACTGATGTGGTGGTCGCTTAAATTGACCACGACGGATCGTGGTGTTGTTGACGGCTCAAGTGACGGGGTCACGGTTATCGTGGTGGTGATGGGGTGGGATGAACATGGTGGCTAACACAGCTCCGACGGATCTGATAAATCTGATAGTGCGCCGAGGGTGACGGCGTGGTGGTGGTAACGGTAGTTCTAAAAAGTAGTGGGTGGCGATTGTGATTATCAAAGGTTGCGGCTGGTGTGTGGTCACAAGAGTGTTGGTGGATCTATGATAACAGAAATCAGTGGTGATGAGTTTGTGTTTCGTTGGTGGTGGGATGAGGGTTATATAGATCTATTGATCAAATGATGAAGATAGTGGTTTAGGTAGTGGTCGAACACACCGGACGGCGGTGTTATTTTAGATGGTGGCAGCGGGAGGTGGTGGTTTGGTGATGATAAGTGATGGATTCGAATGGTACATAACATGGATCTATTCGATCTATACATTCTAAGTGGCGGCGGCGGGAGATTCTGGTGGCCGGAATTACTCGCCGGAAAAAGTGTAGGCGCCGGAAATGGCTAGGGTTATGTGTGTGTTTAAATTAGGGTTTGTGTTTTGTACTAAATGAGTAAAAATTTTATCATTTTCTATTTATATCAAAATGAAAGTGCAAAGTATATATAGTTGAGGGTTGAAAATGAAACTAGTTTACTATATTTTCTTTTATCTTGTTTAAACATGATTCGGGACTTGATCGGGCTCGAAATAATTTGATTCGTTTTACGAAATTCGCGTTGTTGATTTTAAAATGATTTTTCCATTAAATTAGAGTATTTATATGACTAGATTTCTAAATAATTTATACGTCCATCTAAAAGCGTCGATTATTTATCGATTATTACGGACACATATCGTTTTAAGAAAAATAGCTTTACACTGAATATTTCCGTTTTCAACGTACGTTATTAAAACTAAAACAAAAGTATCAGAATATTTAATAAACCTTTTTATCAATATTTCTGAATAATTAAAAATAAAATCGATTTAATTTGTATCGCGTCAGTTCTCAAATTTTTGCGCAGTCTTTTACAATATGTAAAGTAAACTTCCGTTTTCGAATCAAATAACTTTGAATCTCTCGAATACAAATTTCGATTATTAAATAATACAATTTATTATTATTTAAAGTCTAGAAAATTCCCGGTTGTCACAATTAAGATTTTGTGGGTACAAAATTTGGGATCGATCCACTTAATGTCAGATAATTTCCACGCAATTTCCCCTTTGTGATCCTTTATAACATCGATACGTGCGGTTTTTTCATCATTCGAAAGATCCTTCGCTATAATAACCGGAAACTTATCGTCCTCCTCAAAGAATACATATTCAAGATAAGGAGGTAAATCTTTGAACTCGAGGATTGGTGGTTCCTCAATTGAAGATTTGGGCTCGATACTCATAACCTCCCCGGGTGGAGGAAATGGGAAATCGTTAAGAAAATCCTTCATAATCGAGAAGTCCTCATCGTTGTCGAGGTCTTCGTCACAAGTACGAGGAACATCAAATTCTTCCAACGTAAAACCACCACCTTCAAATGGAGTGAAGGATGGTGTCGAATTATCAAGAATGGGATCAAGCATAGTGGGATTGCCACTATTCTCATCGTCACCAAAACCTAAAACTTCTTGTAAGAATTCCTCGTAATCAACGTCGATCATATCAACGAGGTTTATGGTCGCGACGGAATAAACATGAGAAATTGGAGAATTTTGAGTTGCGTTTATAACAAGTTCCTCGTCGTTGAAACGTAAGGTGATTTTTCTAGCATGCACATCAATCAATGCCATTGACGTATCAAAAAACGAACGACCTAAAATAAGAGGAACTTGAGGATCCGTGGGAATATCGACAACGATAAAGTCTATCGGATAATAGAACTTTCCCACTTTCACAAAAACGTCTTCGGCCAATCCACATGCGGGAATCGTGGAATGATCAGCCAATTCGATAGACATTTGTGAAGGAGTAAGATTAGGAAGATTGAGCGACTTGAAGATTGCAAGAGGCATCAAGTTAATACTAGCACCAAGATTGGCCAAGGCATAACATTCTTCCATATCTTGGATAGCACATGTAATCAAGAATTTACAGGGATCACCGACTTTTTGAGGTATGCGGTTAAGATAAATCGATGAACAACTAGACAATTGTTGTAGTTTCTCCTTGTTGTTTAACATACTCTTAAAGTTAGCGGCAAATCGAGGCATCATGACCAAAGCATCGGCAAAACTTACATTGAAATGCACATCACGAAACATTTTCATAAAAAGCTCAAATTGGTAATTTTCGCGCTCTTGACGTTTCTCCTTTCTAAGTCTCGATGGGTAGGGCAAAGGTGATGTGGGTTGAGGCATAGGCATAGCCTTTGGATCTCGGGTTCATTTTGATTGGGAGAAAAACCCGATGGAAATATTTGATTAGAGCGGGTAACTTGACCGTTATGGTTGTAAGTTCCCGTGGCTGCGTAGGCACTCGAAGTGTTACCACCGTTGGTAATGCACTCGAAGAACTCATGACCTCCACCACAATACATGCAAGAAACCTCAAACGCTTTAGCCGTAGTGGGAGCACTTTGTTCACCAACTTTAAATTCAATCGAAAGTCCTTTAAGCTTATCAAAGATTTTGTTCTCCAAATTTGCCTCAATTTGGCAAGCATCGATGGTATTGGACAATGAAGGTGAAGCCGAAGACGAAGCCTTACGAACACTCGATGTGCTACGAGGACTATAGACCTTAGACCTATTCTCAATAATCAACAACGCTTCCTCGACGGTTTTGCACAAAAGATTACCACCCGCGGCGGCATTAAGATAATCTCTGTCATGATCATTCAATCCATTATAAAACGTGTCAATTTGATGCAATTCGGAAAAACCATGACGAGGAAACTCGTGCAACATTTCCTTAAACCTATTCCAAGCCATAGAAAAAATCTCATTAAATTCTTGTGAAAATTTTGAAATCTCGTTTTTCAAATGCGTAGTCTTAGAGGGCGGGAAAAATTGGTTCACAAACTTTGAAATGAGATCCTTCCACGTCAATATAGAATTGGGTGGCTCTTTCTCTAACCAATTTTTAGCGGGCCCCACTAAGGAATACGGAAAAAGCATCATCTTAATCGAGTCATTAGCAACGTCCTTAAACTTGCAAGTGGCGGTAAGACGATTGAATTGGCAGATATGGTTGTGCGGGTTATCCTTTTCATCTCCACGGAATTTGTTGTTTTGGATCATTGACGACAAACTCGTCTTAACTTCAAAATTCTCCGCAAGGATAGCGGGAATCACAATAGCCTCTCCATAACCCTCGGTGGGTGCTTGAAGTAACTCCATCATAGTTCGATTAGCCATGGTTGCTTCTTGTTCTACGATAGGTTCGTCAATAGGAGACTCCTCACTTGAAAGGTTAGGTGTGGTTTCCTTTCGGTTTCTTCGTTTACGTGCACGTCTAGCTTGGTTGCGAGTTTGCATAAACATCACGTACAACGTGGGGATGAGCAAAGAAGATTCCTCTTGGTGTTTTTGACTTTTTCAATTTTTTGTGGTTTTTTATTGTTTTTACTTTTTTTGGATTTTGGTGATGTATTAAGTAGACAAACATCTACAAATCTCTCCTCAAATCAAATCTCTTGATTAAAGGAGCCACAAGGAATGAAAACGATCACGTGAAGTGAATGACTTCGATGACTTTAGAACGTTGGTGGAACACAAAAACGTTCAAGAGGATTTAATCAATTGAAACCAAAAAAATATATATGATATGTAGATAATACATTGGTTGGCAAACCGTCGATTAGCCTTTTTTTATCTAAACACGCACAAGCAAGCGGGGAAACTAGGCGACGCGAAGCACTTAAGAGCCTTTTTCCTTAGGGTATATTTTATAATACCCGCCTTATACCCACCTTATATTTTGTGTTTATCAAAATTAAGATTCACGAAAGTAATTATCTATTTCGCCTTTTTTCTTTGTTTGAGATTCGAATACAATGATCGAGTGATGAAATCCCGAATCAAGGTTGTGTTCACTTTTGGAGTACTTGTGAATTTATTGTTCTACGTATACAATATAGTAATAGTATTCACACAAAAAAAGAAAAAAACGATAATACGTATTAGTAGAGTGCTACTAATATAATTATATTTATGGATAATTAAAAACAACAATTGTTCAAATCAAAACACAACACGCCTCCCCGGCAGCGATGCCAAAATGATTGTAGTAAAATACGACCTTTTAAGAAAAAGGCGTAAAAGCGGCAAGTATTAAGTGTCAGTTTAGGAAAACCAAGCACTAATGACCCTTAGGTGAAAAAGTTCGTTTCCCAAGGAGGCAAGTGTATTGTATAAGAAATGATTAAGTGTTTGTGATTATAATTATGAGAAAAGAAAATAGAAAAGGATGACGGTTACGATAAAGTTAAACTAAGACGAAAAGTCGTGCACGTAAAACCGTAAAATATGACGAAATTTAAAATTAACCTAAAAATTCCTAGAAAATTGAAATAAATCCTAAAAAATGTAATTAGAGTTTACAATAAATCAAAATTCACTCAAACCTTTTATTTAATTAAATAATAATTTTTTAATGCTAATTAAAGCCCAAAAAATCAATTTAATTAACAAAAAGCCCAAAACGAGATTTTTCACTTTTGAAACCTCTAAAATGACTTAACTAAATTTAAAACTATTTTTGAAAAATTTAAAATTAATTAAAACTATTTAAAAATGATTAAAATCTATAGAAACCTTAAAATAATTCTAAAAATTAATTAAATGACAACAAAGTTAATCTAAAAGTCTTAAAATTCCTAACATAATATATTTAAACAAGGAAAAATGAAAAACTTGCAAAAATCTAAAATTTAATTTTTAATAATAAAATAATATTAAAAATCCAAAATTTATAAAAAATTCTAAAAAGCTGCAAACTAGTTTATTTTAACCTATTAAACACATAAATGAACTTGAAATACCAAAAATACCCCTATTGGGCCTTCAAATGGGCCAAAAGTCCAAACAGAACCCTTAATGGGCTTTTTATAGCCCAATAAGAAAAATGTTGTCCAAATAAGCCCAAAATCTCCTATCTTACTCAAAATTCAATTTTAAACACAAAATTGCAAGGCCCAAAAGCTGAATGTGAGCTTATCACAGCTTAATTGTCAACAGCTTATTCTTAATGGGCTTTTTGGCCCATTAAGCCATAAGCAAATGCCATAAGCTCTAATTTGACACACAAGCTTCTTTTGGGATACTCAAGAGATCTGTGAAAAAAAAATTGGAATAAGCCCAAGAAATAAGCCTGAAATAAGCAAAAACTCTCTACAGAAAATGACAAAATAGTCGTTTTTGAGTTCTAGGCCACCTCAAGTGTTGATTCAACTTGCAAAAGGTTTTAAATGACAAAAATAAGCTTAATAATAAAAAATATTTCAAATAAGCACAATGAATAAGCTGGGAAAATCAATAAGCACTTATGTTAAAAGTCAACTTGTTTGGTTTTCTAGTCAAACCCTAATATGCTCCAGATTAGTCAAATGGGTCAAATGATGAAGATTGATTACAAAAACTAAGTTGTTGCAAGTCTGAATAAGCTAAAATGGCTTATGAATAAGCTGATTAAGAATTAACACTAGCAGTGGCTAGTTTTGGGTGTCCAACAGTGGGAAAAGTTGCCAGTGCTTGACTTCTTTGACTTTTTGTCTTTTGTGGATTTTTGTTGGATTCAAGGCACAAAAAGGCACCCTTATAACCAGTGGGTTATAAGGAGTCAATAACAATCACAAAATCAGAAAAACAACAAGCCAAATGATACAGTTAATTCAAAAGATCACCAAACATTGTACAGACATGTTCATAAGCAGTTTTCAAACAAATAAGCAGTTTTAGCAAGAATAACGCAACCAAATTGAACCAAATGCACACAAAAGATTTAATAATTTCTAATGAACATAAATCAACTGGTTTCGTATATTGATTCAAAGTTTAGAACAAGATTCAAGCTATAAAAGTTACTGATGAACAAAGAACAACCAGATTATGAACTTTGCTGATGTACTTGACCACAAGCCCAAATTCAAACCCTCAAATCTCTTAAACAGGTTATATAAACTTTGTTTAAACACTTGTTAGCCCTAAACATGCATACACTCTAGGTGTTTCCAAAATCTTAGGTCAAAACAAGCAAAATCAAACAAGTTATAGCACAATCAAGAAATTGATGTTTAAAAGCTCAAGACTTGCATATATCAGCACAATGTCACTTAATAAACAGATACCAACACTTAACAAACACAAATTCTAACTCAAAATCAAACAAGCACCTTAAATCAGTATACCCAAACGCCCCTTTCACTTTTTAATCCAAGATTTAACAAAGTAATTGTGTATTTCAGGTTTACCCAAGCCTAATCTAGCATCATAACATCATTATCATGCAGTATTAAGCAGATTCAAGCCACAAGAACAACACTTATAACAGCAGAACACAAAAATCACAAATTATCACTTATCAAACAGATTTTTGGGAAAAGGACTCAAACCTCATGAATTTACATCCACACTCACGAATTTTTGAGCTTATGTGCCTAGCTTAACAAGGCACAAGCTTCCACAAAGCTGCTAAGAGTAACAAGGTTAGAACAAGCAATATATCAAACTGAAAATTGAAAAACAAAGCTGATTAATGCACCATCTGTACCCACTCCTTGATTATCCCCAAACCACAAGCTCACAACACCTTGATAATCTTCTTATCAGGGTGTATTTATCACTTGTAATCCAAAAATTCCAAGGATGTACCAAAGACTTATCAAAATATCATATTTTGGAAAATAATGCAATTTCTTGCACAATGTTTAAAAACAGGTTTTAAGACTTAACAATCATAAACATGAAACAATAACAAGCATAAATTAAGATTGGCACTTGGATTTATTCAAATATTCCAACACGTTTTCATTAAACTTGAAAAAGGATTTACAGAATTTTGAACAAGGAAAAACCAAGAGCAAATGTAAATGTTGCAGGTCCTATGTCTTATATAGGCTACAATGATACTAAGAAAGCTGAAAATAAAGTGTAAACCCGAATAGTAAACTCCTAAAATTGCCCTTGCAGTTTGAATTTTGGTTGATCATGTGAAGTATCTTGGCTGTTTGTGAGGGTGTAAAGGTGATGAGAATTTGATCAAGGGTCCCAAGTGAGCTTAAGTTTAAAGCAACTTTGTGGGACGTTGGATGGTTGGCACTATTTGGCTTCTTCCCCAAAACGTATGCATGGGATAGAACATGTGAGTCTTGTGATGATGTGGCAGGTGGTTTAAGAGTTGGGTTATGTTTATAACCACCTTAATCTTAAATCTGGAAAAGATTAAGGGTTAATTCCATGGGATTAAGAAATACCCAAATTGTGTTCATAGATGAATAGTGCATGTTTTAATCTTGTTTTGAGTTTAAAAAGTTGTTAACCACATGTTTTTAACTTAATTAATATTAAGTTAAACGGTTAGGGTGAGTGGGATGTGACATGGCAAAAGGGAGGGATGTGATTGGCTGGTGGGATTTGGTGGGTGAGGTGGCAGGCTATGGTTGGTTAAGGTAACTTCTATTTTCTGCCAAGTTTGGTCCCTTGGCTTCCATTCTTCTTTCATTCTTGTTTTAAACATGATAAACTCAGATTCCTTTGTATTTCAAGTTTCAGTTTTCACACTTTGGCCACAAAAACTTTTCCAAAAGTTTATCAAGGGTATTTCTTGTAATTTCTTGATACTTGAAGGGCTGTTTTGGCATTTTCTTCAAACTTTATGGGGTTGACTTGTATTGTTGACTTCTTAGAGGACTAATAATGATAAGTCTTCAAATTGGAGGGACCATTCTTGCCAATTCTTCAAAGTCGAGGGTCCTTTTTGTAATCTGACAAACTTTAAGGACCAAACTTGTAATTATGAATAAAAAAGGGTTTAAAGTGTCAATTATTCAGTATTGGAGGACCCTTCTTGTACAATTTCAATTCTTTAAGGGTTATTCTTGGAAAATCAACTCTAGGGCCCGGTTAATTGTGCGGCTTCGTTTCCCGTGTTCGTTTTTGCTTGTTTCTTGTGATCTTTTGCCATTTTCTCAATATCCGTACCTAAAATACACATGTAACAAACACAAGCATATATTGGCATATTTCATGATATTTAATGCATTTTAAGCCCATTTCAGATGATGAGACTATGTATAAAAGTAGTCTCATCAGTGTCACAAATTCGCTCCCTCCTTGGATCCATGAAAGAGTCACAAGATGAGACTGAAGTAGTCGAAATGACGAGATGTCACTTTCTCTAGCGTTGTCTTGCATTTGATGCGAGTCTCCCACTCGAAATGTCGAATTCAACGATTCCATTGAAGTTCGATGAAAAAAATTCTTGGATCTTTGTTTAATGATATAAAACGGTGCTTGAAATCTTCTGATTTTGTCTGAAATGCGAATCGATAACAAATACCTGGCTAAAATAACTTGATCATATCCGCCAAATAATGATATTTCGTTTCAATATTTATTATCCACTCACCAACACATAAACCAAATTAGCTATCCACCTTTATGACAAAACTTAGATAGCTCAAAATGTGACAACTCAATATGTTTATTTCAATATGTCTACTTAGACGGCCCAAGTCACACAGCCGGCCCAAACTCAATCTCTAAAACCTGTTTAAAATTGAACTTAAAAGAAATAATGCACGTGACCCAAAATAATTTGTATCACATGATACCAATTTTGCTTGCAAGGGAAATACTAGAATAACCAAGATTATGACAAAATCTTGATGTTTGAGTGATACACGGCCCAAATACTACTATATCTTCATTTTAGTAACATCACTACCAAATATTACTATAAAAATAACCGGATAGGCCCACTTAAAAATACTATACTCGGTTAATAACAACCAATCCAAACACCTTATGGATATATATACTCAACCGTAAACTATCTCATAAAAACATAACCTAATATTTTCACATAGAAAACCTAAGCTCACTTTTATTTTCCTCCACCCCTTTTCACTCCATCAAACGCGGCCCCCTCCCCCAAAAAAAACATAGAAAGCTCCGTCACTTTCATCATCTCAGATCCTCAGCCTAAACTTTTCTAATCTCTCTCCATCTCAAAAAAAAATAATCCTCCTGTTACCAAATCTATCTTATAACACCATCTCAAAGCTCCATCTCTTACGATCCAATCAAAGTGTTGTTCAAATCAAATTACTTCACCTGTTGTAAGTAAACGAATCAGATTTCATCATCACTCGATCCTTTGACTAACTTGACACGGTGTCTCTAATCAAGGTCCGAACATGGTTCTCAGGTAGGTGATGGTTCGAGATTGCATGTGGGTTTTTGATTTCGTTTTGTTTTTCTTCGAAAACAAGAGAGATGATAACACTCTTGTTATAGATATCTCTTTTGAGGTTTCTTATATCAAAAGGGGTTTGTTTAGAAAAAAATTTTCAAAAACAAGAGGGTTTTAACCACTCACAGATATGTGTTGATGGTCAAATTCGTGGTATATCTATGAACATCGCAACAAGTATGTTAACTACTATTTGAATCTGAGATCAATTGATTTATATTTTATGTTTTGGTTTGAGGTTGTTTTGGTGGGTTTGTGATTTGAGTCTGGAGTCGAGTCGATGGGTGAGTGAGTCGAGGTCGAGGTCGGCTGTATTTTTGGTCAGTTGAGTTTTTGTTCGAGTCTTGATAGTCTTTGTTGTTTAAGTGGAGGGTCTATTTTGAGATAGGTGTTCAATCGGAATGTCAAACCATCAGAATGTCACAACACCAGTGTCGGAATATTGAAACCATCGGAATGTATAACTGAATAAGTATCAAATGAGTGTTGAAATGTGTAACTTGTCGGAAAAAGTGTCGGAAAGAGAGCTGTCGGAATATATTATTTTAAGTGGATCGGAATAAGACAAAAATTGTGCATCGGAATAAGTAACTGTTGGAAAAAGGGTCGGAAAATGTATCGGAAAATTAAAACCCTTTTCCGACAGAAACCAAACTGTTTACAGAAAGAGACAAAACTTGATAAAAAAGTATAAAAAAACCGATAAGATACTTTTGTGACAAAACTCCCAAATCGAGACTATGATCCGTGACAAATTGTTAAAATAAAATTCAAAAGTAAGAAAAAAGTTATACCAAATCAATAGATCAAAAGTTATACCAGATTTGGAACCAAAAGAAAAAATTTTGACCACCAAATTAATAGATCAAAACACGTAAATCCAAAGATTCAACCATATCTCTTGATACCATTTGTCGGTCCTTAGATTCATAGGCATGTGCAAGTGTTATGATGATCTAAATAAGAGAGGGAGATGAAAAACTAGAGAGGGAAGATAGAGAGAGAAAGGAGAGAATGAGAGAAAGAAAGGTTGATTGAGTGAAATGTGAAATACAACTAATGACCAACCCCCTAACATGCTAGGAGGGGGTATATATAGCCCATCCTACATGTGGGCTATATGGGCTATATGTTTATATATTGGATCATGAGCCCAATACTTGAATATATCGTTGGAGTGACCGATCCTTTCTAAATACATAAAAACGTATTTCCAACAAAGTTGATTTTCTACAAATAAAATTAAAGACACAAGAACACCAACTTTCTAACGAAATTGATTGACTTTTTAAGGAATACTTTTATGCTGACCATATGAATGCTATACTTGGTGTGTATACCGATCTTGATCAATATTGTCATGTAGCATGTCTAGTGTTAGAAACGGATGAGAAATGTCAAAATCTTGAAGGTGAGCTTTCGAAACAAATTCAGTCATATAAGAAACTTTCGAAAAGTTTTTCCTAACTTGAGAAACACTTCATTTCTCTTGAACTTGCTTTACAAAAAGGTGATAAATCTCATAATCATAAAAAGTGTCAAGAACTGGCAGCTTCTTCGGTTCGTCAATTGAATGAGAAAGGTTTCGAAATAAATGATTTGAAAGCTCAGCTACAAGAAAGGGACATAGCCATCAGTGAGTTACAAAAACTCATTGAGAAAATGAAAGGAAAGTCTGTATTGGGTAAACCATCCGCCGTTCGTCAACCGAATGCGGTTAAATGCCCTAAATCATCTGTTTTGGGAAAACCCCCATAGACTTTGCCTAAGATAGGAAATGATAAGAGCACAAATGTGATAGCACCAGAAATGTATAAGATGAACACTAGGCCCACTCAAACTGGAACATCGCAGTTACCTACGTATATTAGGAAAACTAATCAACGTGTGCCTTCTTCTACAAGAGTAATTCCCACTACTAGCGTTAGCGACCACGGCTTAAGAGCACTAGAATGCAAGATAAGGTAATTCCTAACAATATTCAAGGAAAGAAGTTGGAAGTAGAAGACAACCATAGGAATTTTAAGTTTTCTAAGAATAAAACATTTGTAACTGCATGTAATGACGATTTGAATGCTAAGACCTCGAATGTTGTATTTGCTTGTGTTAAATGTGGAAAATGTGTTCGTACTTTCAATCATGATGCTTGTGCTTTTAATCATAATGACGTGAATGCTAGAACTAGGAAGCCTATTCTTGTGCGCACTAGTACTAGAAAACCCACAAGAACTTTGAACCAATCCACTGCTCAACCACTTAAGAAACTAAGTGCGTTAGAATCAACTACTCTGCGTAAACAAAATAGGTTAAAGAAGCTTTATGAGAACATGATTAGGACATGTAAACGGGGGTATTCGAGATTTACACCACCCGGATACAAATGGATACCTAAGTTAACCACCTTAGTAATTGGGTCTATGAATATCAGCTTGCCTCTAGGATTCGCATCTAAGCCGAATAATATTTTAGAACCCGTTTCTATAAAGGGATCCCATTTGTCAAATGATACATTGTCTCTTAATTCTCATGCAGCTCGTCGAAATCATTCTATTCATCATGGACTCCAGGTGCACAAAGCACATGACGGGCAATCTCAAGCTTCTTAGTAAATTCGTGTAGAAGTTTCTGGGTACGGTGCGGTTTGGAAATGATCAATTTGCACCGATACTTAGATATGACGATTTGGTTCAAGGGAATATTTCTATCAAACGGGTTTATTATGTCGAGGGACTGAATCACAATTTATTCTCGGTTGGTCAATTTTGTGATGCGGATTTGGAAGTGGCTTTTCGGAAACTACTTGCTATGTTAGAGACTATGATGGGAATGACCTTCTTACAGGTTCTCATGGTTCTGATCTCTACACAACAACTCTTCAAGACACATCTTCAACAAATACAATTTGTTTAATGGCTAAAGCTTCATCATCTCAAGCATGGTTATGGCATCAACGACTGTCACATCTCAACTTTGACACCATCAACTTGCTTTCGAAGAATGATATTGTGACCGGTCTTCCTAAGTTAAAATTCATCAAAGACCATCTTTGTTCTTCCTGTGAGTTGGGGAAAGCAAAACGAAAGTCTTCCAAAAAAAGACTACCCCAAGCTCAAAAGGACGATTGGAACTTCTACACATGGATTTATGTGGCCCCATGCGTGTAGAGAGTATTAACGGGAAAAAGTATATTCTCGTGATTGTTGATGATTTATCCATATACACATGGACTTACTTCTTAAGTTCCAAAGATGAAACACCGGAGGTTCTCAAAAACTTTCTCAAAATGATACAACGCAATCTTCAAGCTCAAGTATTAACCGTAAGAATGGATAGAGGTAGAAAATTTTTGAACAAGACTTTGCAATCTTACTTTTAAGAAGAAGGCATTGAAATCAAACGTCTATTGCTCGAACTCCTGAACAAAATGGCTTTGTTGAAAGACGGAACCGTACTTTGGTTGAGGCAGCTCGAACAATGCTTTCTGCTTCAAAATTACCACTATTCTTCTGGGCTGAAGCAATTGCAACTGCATGTTATACTCATAATCGTTCTCTCGTCATTCCTAGACATGAAAATACACCTTACCACATCATCAATGGCAGGAAACCTACTGATAAACTCTTTCATGTATTTGGATCTTTATGCTACATTCTTAGAGAAGGTGAAAATCTCCACAAGATGAAAGAAAAAGGTGATGCATGTATTTTTGTGGGGTATGCTATATTGTCGAAAGGATATCGAGTTTACAACAAGAGAACAAGGATTATTGTCGAAACAATTATGTGAACTTTGACAAATTTCCACATATGGTACTTGATCATAACAACTCAAGTCCCGCACCTACACACAACAGTGTACGTCCCGTGCAAGAATGTCAAGAAAATATTCCTACAGCAGACTCGACAGATAAGACGAAAATGAATGAGTTGGTTGATCTATATGATCTAATGTTTGATGAATATTACTATGGAAACAATCAAGTTGTGTCAAAGCCTTTCGCTGTGAATACTGCTAATGCACCCGTACCAAGTCAACAAGACACAACTACATCTACTTCAGCAACCGTTGATCAAGAGACAATTCCATTGGATACTCAACAAACTCAAGAAACCGTCATACAACCAACATCACCAACCGTCAATGCTGCAAGAGGAAACAACAATCAAGCAGTCGATGCACAATCTGACGAATAAGAATTTATCAACCCATTCGGTACACCGATACGCGAAGTCGGAGAGTCTTCTACTCAACACGTTGATCCGTCAAACATTGACACATTCTATCAACGATTTCCATCCACTCACCATTGGACATGTAATCATCCATTGGTACAAGTTATTGGAAATCCTTCACAATCGGTTCGAACACACAGACAACTCAAAACCGATGGCGATGTGTGTATGTATGCACTCACCGTGAGTTTTACTGTACCTACAAACATCAAACAAGCCATGACTGATCATGCGAGGATTGAATTAATGCAAGACGAACTTCATCAATTTGAAAGACTTGGAGTATGGTAACTTGTTGACAGATCATATGGAACATCGGTTCTCGATTTTAAATAGATCTGGAAAAACAAATTGGATGAAGAACAAACAATCATCAAAAACAAATCTCGTCTTGTGGTTAAGGGATACTGTCAATATGAAGGAATAGATTACGATGAATCATTCGCTCCAGTCGCTCGTTTGGAAGCAGTCAGGATATTCTTTGTTTATGATGCACATAAGGGCTTCACGGTTTATCAGATGGACGTTAAAATTGCTTTTCTCAACGGTCATTTGAAGGAAGAAGTGTATGTGAATCAGCCGGAAAGATTCGTAGATCCTCATCATCTTGACAAAGTCTACCGTCTCAAGAAGGCTGTATATGGACTTAAACAAGCTCCAAGGGCGTGGTACGAAGAACTATCAAACTTCTTGGTTTCCAAAGGATTCTCCAAAGGTTCTATTGATCCTACTCTCTTTATTAACAAATATGGGGATGACATACTGCTGGTGCAGGTTTATGTTGATGACATTATTTTTGGTTCTACAAACCCAAAACTTTCAAAACGTTTTGAAAAACTAATGCACATCAGATTTTAAATGTCAATGATGGGGGAGCTAAAATTCTTTTTAGGCCTCCAGATTAATCAATCCCCACGTGGTAGCTTTATTAACCAAGCTAAGTATGCTCAAGAGATACTTCGAAAGCATGGTATGACCTCATGTGCTCGCGTTGGTACACCTTTGTCGACCTCATCCCTAGATGCTGACTTGTACACACCTCCCGTAGATCAAATGCGATATCATAGTATGATCGGGTCTCTTATGTACCTTACAGCCAGCAGGCCTGATATTCATCATGCCACATGTTATTGTGCACGATATCAAGCCAGGCCTACTGAAAATCACCTCAAGGAGGTTAAACGGATCTTTCGGTACCTTAAGAATACCATTCACATGGGACTCTGGTATCCGAAGGAAACGGGGTTTCATCTAATTGCTTTTTTAGATTTGATCATGCATGTTGCCTTGATACTAGGAAGAGCACTTCTGGTGGCATACAATTTCTAGGGGAAGACAAACTCGTGAGTTGGTCGTCAAAGAAGCAGGATTGCACCTCACTATCATCCGCCGAAGCAGAGTATGTGTCTCTATCCGCGTGTTTTGCTCAAGTCCTCTAGATGAGAACTCAACTCACGGATTATGGCTTCCACTTTGATAAAATACCTATGTATTGTGACTCAAAGTCGACCATAGCCATCTCTTGCAATCCGGTTCAACACTCCCGCACCAAGCACATCGATGTTAGATATCACTTCAACAAGGAACAAGTGGAACGTGGCATCGTGGAATTATACTTTGTCAGAACTGAATACTAGTTGGCTGAATTGTTTACAAAAGCTCTATCGCAAGATATGTTTGCGTATCTAGTTGGTCGTCTTGGCATGAAGTATATGACTCCATATGACTTGGAGGTTCTGGCAAATGAAGCTGCTTGATATTCTCGCATAATGACTTCTAAGCGCATCACAGTTTAGGACTCGGCCCTCAAATAAGGAAAGTGTATCTCGGACGATAGCTTATCCTTCTCAATGAGAAATTAATATTTCTCGGTCATGAGCTTCTCATAAAAACATTCCAAGTTTTTAAGTTCATGAAAAACGATTTCTAAGTAAATGTCAGCTTAGAACTCGTACTTTAGCTTAAGGAAAGTTTATTAGGGATGATAACTTATCCTTCACAACGGGAAATTAATTTTTCTCGGTCATGAGCTAGTCACAAAACAATCAAAGTTTTGAGCTCATGAAAAACGGACCCGAAAGGGAAGTGTACGTTTCAGTGCGCTTTCCCTATGCAATAGAAGAGAAGTCTTCTATCATGTTTATTTTAAAACCGTTGAACACAATTTTTCAAGAATTTCTCAAAAGGTTTTTCTAAATCTTTCAAAATTGTGTGTTCAAGACTCCCTTACTCATAAAATGGTTTTTATATCTCAAAAATGTCATATGTTATTTTGATCAATTTTTGAGGGGGAGCGTTTTAAAATCAAATCCTTTAATGTTGTTGGGTACCTCTCAGATATTGTCATATTTTATGTATCCAACACATTCCAAAAATGGTTTAAAACTGTCATATGTAATATACTATATCGGAAAATGCATCTCATCTCCGTACATCAACATATTTTGTGGTGTCATTTTTTCCTACATATTGTCAAATTTTGATCAATCAGGACCCACATATATTGTTGAGGGAAGCAAACCGACTTAAAAAGTTCCATGATTCATGCGTGCACACATGTTTCTCTCCCAATTGGATTTCAGAAATTGTCACATTTTAATAAATTGGTATCTCTAATATTATGTTTTTTATATTAGAGATAGGGGAGAAAATGTGTTTAAAATGTAATATATCGCAACATGTGATCTTAAAGACTCCAGTGCAACTCTTTCCTTCACATGCTAAACTATTTCGTATATCTATGCATGTGTGTAGGGGGAGCTTTTCGGAAATGTAAAACTTTCAAAGTGTTAAAATTTTTGATTTTTATCAAGCACTTTGAATGGTTTTCAATGGTTTTATGGTTTCGATCTATTCCCAAAACAACCTACTATCCATGACGGAACGATGAAGTCAAAAGGTGGTTTAGGATTGGAAACTAAGTCCTATGATCCAACCAGAACCGGGGGGATCTACCCAAGGACATTCCATAGCTATAAATAGTTGTCCTTAGGAAAGATGGAGCGGAATGAAGCTGAATGCAGACCAGTTACTTAAGTTAGCATTGGAACAATCACAACAAGGTGCTAGTGATGGCGTATTGGTAAGCATTGAAGGAGTTGAATATTCCATGAAACTTAGGCAGAAACCGGGTTAACACATCTATTGAAGACAAGTGTCATGAACCCAGTGTTGCAATGCGCAACCCTTCCCTAGCCATTTGGGTTTCTCTCAAAAGAAATTTGTCTCATTGTCACGGATATCAACACGTATCTATTGACTTTCTCACTCCGAGATAGTTAATATTGAAAAGGTGGCAGTCTGCTTCAGCCTCTGATAACCAAAATGCACTTATCGAGTCTAGAGCCAAAAGAGATCAATCTATTATCTCTATAGGACACAATCGAGTCCTACGCATTATCCTTGTGATATTGCCAGAACATCTGAGTGATACGATTCACAATGAAGATAGAAATCCTGCTTGAGTCAACATAAAACAAGCTCATGGTAGGTAACTTGTGAGATTCTAAACGAATCAAACTTGTGAGAACTGGAATGCAACTAAGTTTGGATTCTTAACTGATTCAAACTTGATTCCAGGCTTCTTCGCAAAATATGTGTGATCTTGCCAGAATATTCTGAGTCAACCTCTTTAGTGTTCACAGTGATGAATGGAAATCCTTTCAGTGCCAACCTCAAACATCACTGCGGTAGGTAACTCGCAAAATTCTTTATGAATCGAGCTTGTGACAAACTGGAAAGCAACATTGGTGCGATTCTTTTAGAATTAAACTTGTTCTGGGAATTCTGAATTGACGACTCTAATCAGACGGATAATTTATCCTTATGATTCACTCTTTACGTTCGCAGTCTGCTTTGAGACGGTCGAGTAAAGAGAACTGGCTACTACCGTTGGGAAACCCTGTCAAGGAGGTTCTTAATAAAATCTACCCGATCACAGGTACGATATCTAATACGGTCTAGCGGTCTTCACCGACCGGAGGTGAAACGCTACCGAGTTAGAGTGAAATGTTCAAAGCCATTTCGTTCGTGTCTATATATGTTGTTGCATATCAAGAAGGTGGCGTAGCTGTGTACTAACCGATGTCGATTCAGAGTCACAAGAGCACAAAATGGCAATAATTAAGATACTTAAGAATGTAATAGGTTATCTTGTCACAAAAGCACAAGATGAACACTTTCAAGGATAGATTGAAGATCTCAAGCACTCAAAGTCAAATGACGAAGGCTCAAGATAAAGATAACAAAGGCATGAAAGAACAAAACCGTTACAAACAAGATCAAGACCTAAGAAGTAAGATCACCTCTACAAGAATGTATTCACTCAATCATCTTATGCATTTTAAAGATGACCGATACATTGGGGGAGATTGTTAGCCCTATATTTTATATCGTCGAACAAGAATGTAATATGTCATCTTAGTCGTTAAAGGTCTTGTATTGTAATAGGTTTGTCGGGAAAACCGGGCTTATACTTTAAGCTAATATTGTCTAAGGTAGGGGCTTTATGCCCAAGATAGGCCAATCCCAACCCAAGAAACAAGCCCATGAGCCCACCAAGCTCATGGTTATATAAGCCCTCTTCCATGTGTGGAAGAGAGTGTTGGTTCATTTACTTTCTCTCTCTAGTAAAGTTTAAACCTTCCACCATCTCTCTAGTTTCTCTCTCTAACTTTCTTCTCTTTCTCTATTTAGAATCTTATGTTATGGATTGAAGTGGGATTAACACATTAGTTTCGTTCAACATTAGTTACGAGTACCAGTTCTTCTTGAACCGAGTAGAAGCGGATTACGCGTGAAGTAAATATAGTAGAACAATGATCAGTTTTGAGGCAACTACAGTGTTAAATATTCAGTTCTCTGGTTCATTAATGGAAGATTTGGATGGATAGAGTTGTTACTGTGGTGATTTAGTGATAGGATTTTAGTTCTGCAAGTTCGTGTGTTGTTGTGTTGATTACTTGGGCTGATAAGCTTTTGGCAGCCTACTAATGGACATTATTTAAAGTTCTGTATCCGTAGCTGTTCTCGATTCGATTCAAGTAGTGAGCGTTAGTTGCTGCGAATGTTCAGATCAGAGGTGTTGAGTGTTAAGAGCAGAATATGTTGAAATTGGATTCGATTGTGATGTTGCTGGGATTAGTGTTACAATAAAGCTGAATTTGTAGACTCGTGTGTGATCAAACCAATTAGCTAGTATCACGACAACAAGCTTTTATCATTCACAAGTGTAGCAGAGTTAGAGTTTTGATCCTCGATTTCAATTTCAATCAGTTCGTGCATCAAGCATACGTCGACAACGAACTAGGCCGGGAAGTTAGAGGTCAAGCTCATTTTAATTTTTGCGATTTTTTACATTAGCTTGCGTTTGTTGTTGTACATTTAGTATTGCGTGCATATTGACCTATGTGATTTTTTTTAATGATGTTCTGTTATTTGTTCACAACTGCCGTTTGATTGCTGCAATAGCCTTCTCTGCGGTTTTTTACTTTTCTGCATAAACTTATGTTTGGCATAAGTGAATTTGAGATGTTGTTGAGTCATTGAATTAGTTTGAGTATTGATATTGCTTTGATAGATGAATATTAGTATTGTGTAGTGTAATACAGGAGTTAAATTTGTTTAGCGTTTATTCGTAAGCCGAGGTTTCTTAGGTGTCTTAGTGTCTATTGATCATTAGTATATTGTTTAATTTCAAATTTAAGATCGAATAGCTGTAGGTTTAACGTAGTGATCATCATTCTTGCATACTTTCAGTTTAAATTTGCTGCAACTTACTAGGGTCCTAGTTAGGATTGCTTGAAAGTCTTTATAGAAAGTAATAAGTAATCAGTTCAAAGCTAGTAGTTTTCCATTTTAGAAAAAAATAAAATAAAAAAAGTTATCCAAGCTCGAACGCTAGTCATCATATTCACAAACTATGTCTCTTCCAGTATGCTAGGTGTGAAAGTTGTTAAATTTTTACAAACTTTTCTTCTTAAATACTTTTAGTATTAATAAGTTGCCATATCATATTGAGGTCAGTTAGAGTTTATTTCACAAGTATTATTACTATAACCTTTCTCAAAATAAATATTTTAGTCTATTTTGTGTTACTATCAACTTTGGTTAAATGTGATTTAGAGTATCATTTGGTCGAAACTTTTGTCACGTTTTAAGAATTCTTACAAGCATTTTTTTAGTTTCTCAGCTTGTTGAGTTTTTTTCATAGCTATTTTTTTTTCAATTCTAAGGTGTATGAAATTATTTTGAAGCTCTTATGTTCGCCATAGCTTGATAACTAATTAGATTTAGTTTTTAGTCTTTTCAATATGAATTTGTTAAAGTTGTCATATGCGTTTGGTAGCTAGTGGGGTTTAAAAGTTTGTTGGGCCATTGTTATATTGTTGAGCCATTGTTTTATTCCTTTATTAGAACTGATTTATTTGTTAAACTTGATTTTTGATAAAATTGCATTTTGTTGTTAGTTAGTTATTTTGTTAAAATTGTTAAATTTGTATTTTTGTTATTTAGTACCTTGTGTTTTAATTGTTGTACGTGCAACTTGTTTTAGCGTAGTACGTATAAGTAGAAAATATTTTTATTTTTTTTATTGCTTTGTGCTAAATAGAAATAGATTCCAAATCTCACGACTATAACAAAAAAAAAGGTACTTGCTTATAATTGTTGATCAATTCGATAAGGCCGAGAGAAAAACGATACTAAGAAACAAATATTAAATGGCGCCGCTGTCGATTCTTTTCGTGAAGATTAACGGTTTCTAGTGAGACGTATTGGATTTTGGGATCCATTCACTTGTGAACGTTCCTTTTTGTTAAATAAAAAACATAAAAAATCAAAAATAAAAAAGACAAAAATAAAAAAATAAAAAATCATAAAAATCAATGATTTCCTAAGAACTGAAACAAAAAAATAAAAAAATAAAAAAATAAAAAAAGTAATCTTTTTCCTAAAAGATTACACCAAAAATATATTATATATATTGTTTTCAATCGTTTTTACGTACATATTATATTTTCTTTAAAAAATAATAAAAATATAAAAAAAAATTTCTCTGTATCATTATATGTAAATAAGTATACGTATATACGAACAACCAAGTTACCTACTTCCATAGGTATTGCCTAGCAATACACCGTTTGTGGCAGCGTTGGTGCCACTTATGTGTATCGATTAAAGATAATTAAGGCACAATAGATATTTACTACAATCTAATTGGACTTGAGAAATAGGACACTGTGTGGGGGGTATAAGGCGAGTGTATTTCATATTCTAAAGAAGCAGGCTCTTAAGTGCTACGCGCCGCCTCGTTTCTCCGCTTCCTTGTGGGCCTTTCGAAGGTGATAGTAGTGAGTGGTGTACCACCAAATTATTACTACATATCTATATATTTTCTTGTGGATATTAATTATCGAACCTCGAGAGAGATAATCTCTTCTCTCTTAAAGTCGACGAGAGCTCCTCTCTCATTCCTCGAGTTTACTTACACGTGTACTCGCACACGTGTACACATACCACGAGTGGTGTACTTCATCCTCCCACGAGGAAGAAAAAGAACAAATCCGTCCATCAAGCCGATCACGAGCATCGCTTTCGACACCGCTATTGTAGCCATGGATCAACGTCCCATTATCGAGATTCTTTAATCCAACGTGGATGGGAATGCGGACGCTATAGTCATTCCTGAGATAGCCGCTAATAACTTTGAACTTAAGACATGCCTCATTCAAATGGTTTCTACTATAGCTTTCTTAGGCCGTCTTATGGACGACCCCATGATCATATCAAGAGATTCTTATCCATTAGTAACACTGTCAAGTATAATGAGGTGCCTCAAGAGGCGGTTAAGTTGATGTTATTCCCTTTCTCTTTGGAGGGAAATGCTAGGATTTGGCTAGATAAGCAACCTTCTAATAGCATTCTCACTTGGGAGGACTTAAAAAATAAATTTGTGAACAAGTTCTTTCCACCCTCACGAACCATCGCATTGAGGAATCAAATCATAGGTTTTCAAAAAAAGAAAGATCAAACCTTTAGTGAGGCTTGGGATGATTTCAAAGAGTTGTTAAGAAAGTGCCCTAATACATGGCTTTTACCTAGTAAGAAAATTTTATCGTCCGATCTTTTCAAATTGAGAAAGGGAAGAATGTGCGACTCAGTCGTCTTTTGGTGGAAACAGAATATTTTGTCGTTGTAGTAAAAGGAAAATGCAAAAACTTTAAAGTAAATGGCGGTTCTTAAGATCTAAACCTGATTGATAATAAATGACGAGAAATTAAAGCGTGACGAGAAATTAAAAGGCAATTAAAGTAAATAACGCAAACTTAAAACTATCCTAAAGGCAAACTTAAAATTAAACTAAAGGTAAGCTTAAAATAAATCTAAGGCAAGTAAACTTAAGGCGCGACTAAGTAAAAAGGCGAGAAAAGTAAAGCTTAAGAATTTAAAAACATAAACTTAAAATAAACTAAAAACAACTCATTCGGAATATCCCCTTCATCCGGAATAACTTGTTCATCCGGAATAACAAAGCTCATGCGGAATAATCAAACAAAACACTCATCCAGAATAACTCCTTTATCCGGAATAATAGCTCATCCGGAATAACAAGTTTATCCGGAATATACCTTCATTTGGAAAAAATGCTTCACTTGGAATAATGGTTCATCCGGAATAATCACTCCTTCATCCGGAATAAGTTGCTCATCCGGAATATTGATTCATCCAGAATAATCACTTGATCCGGAATAAATCCTTGGTTCGGAATAAATCACTTATCCGGAATAAATCCTTTATTCGGAATATTCACAACAACTCCTTCATCCGGAATAATTGCCTTGATCCGGAATAATCAACAGAAAGTCTTCATCCGGAATAAATGGTTTATCCGGAATAAACTGCTGATTCGGAATGACCACTTGATCCGGAATAACCTGGGCAAACAGATATAGCGAAGAACACGGGAAAGAAAAAGGCTACGAATTCTATCCAATCTAACCAAAATCAACCAAAAGATTAAACCAAACTAACCATAAATGATCAACTAATGATAATCTTTCAATCCAAATCAATAAAACTAACAATAATAATCAAAATAATCAAAACCACCCTAATCAAATCAATAAAAAAAACTATAGAACATGAACATAAACATAAACATGAAGATTAAATCCAAACAAGAAAGGTAGATAGGAGAGTAACAATAAAAGTAAAGATTCAATAACATAAAAAGGAAACTTACTTGATAATTAAAGGAATTAAAGTGCAAGACAATTAATGAAATGACATAAAATAAAGGTGCAAGTAATGAAAATGGTGGAGAGTTAATTTGTCAATTTAACTAACAAAATGAAAATGAAACTAATGAGGTCTATTTATTGGAGAGGAGATGATTAGTGGAAGCTTCCCCCTCTCTTTCTTCTTTCTTTATTTCTCATTTAATCCTTCGTCTTTAGTCTTTAATCTTCTAAATTCTTCAACTTTTCAGACTTTGTCTCGGGATTACTTTAAACTCGTCTTGTCATTTCTTCATAAATTAGACTTGAGTTCTTCGGCTTTATTAAACTTCCGTCTTTTGACTTTTTTTTCGATAAATCTTCAGAATAGGCCTTGGACTTCCGTTCTTTTTGCACTCTTGATCACTTGACTTCGTCTTTTGTCTTTTTCTTCGATAAAAGCCCGTGAAAGCCCGTGTTTTCCTCCCTTTTCACATTTTGATCCTAAATCACAACAAAAACACAAACCACGCATAATTTCGACATTTACGACATAAAATACACGTTTTCGCTTGGTTATTATTGTAGTTAAGTGGTAAAAGGATGGGTTTTTACACACCTATCATGCCCTAACTACGGTTTTGACCAAGTCCACCAAATCAATACTTTCTACAATAGCTTGAGACCGCACCATCAAGATTCCCTTAACTCGGTCGCGGGTGGAAACATTCTTGCTAATTCTATCCAAGAGGCATGGAATATCATTGAAACTAAATCCATGGTCCAAACTAATAGGGATAGAGATGAGGTAGTACATGTGGTGCAAGAATGTGCTACTCAATCAATTGACAAGACTTTAGACAAACTTAGTGATATGATGCAACTAATCTTAGAAATCAATTGAGCAAATCTTCTACCAAAAATGTTAACGCCAACTACCTTGCTCCACCGAGTTTCCCTCCCTATCAACCCACCCAAATCCAAGGAAACAATTCCCAAATTCAAAATAGAAACCAAGGGCTAAATAGAGGGAACTTTCAAGGAAATGATAATGCTAGGGGTCATAACAATTTCCAAGGGCAAAACCACTTTCAAGGGCAAAATCAAGGGGTTTACAATCATGGAAATAACCAAGGTTTTCATAATCCAAATCAAAATTTTCAAAACCAAGGATTTCAAGAGAATGGGAAAAATGAAACAATTGAACTTCTTCATAATATGAATCAAGAGAATGAAAGGATAATTCATGAAAGTGAAAAGAGGGCTCAAGAAATGTTTAGAGAAAGGCAAGAGGACACAAATAAGAAGTTTATGTTGCTTTTAAACCAAAGACCTCAAGGTGCATTGCCCTTAAACACCCAAACTAACCCAAGAGCCAATGTTAATGCCATCACAACAAGGTGTGGGAAAACCACAGTGGGACCTTCCATCCCTCCGCAAATAAAGGAGGGACAAGGCCCAAAGGTTACAAAGAGTTCTACTCCCCCTTCGGTGACTCCTCCCACTGCCTCTCCTTGTGACATACCACCCTTGAGTACCCCTTTACCTTCTGAGACTATACATGTGCCTGCACCTGAGACTGCACCTGAGGTTGTTCCTGATCAGAGTCCTCCAAAACCCTCTCCTCAACCTTCTACCCAAAAACCCACTTTACCATACCCTTCTAGGTTGAGGAAGGAAAAAAATAAAAATAAATATGATATACAAGTGTCTAGTTTTTGCGGATGTTTAAGCAATTGAATATCAACATATCTTTTGCTAGGGCTCTTGCTCACATGCCTAAATTTGCCAAAATGTTTAAGGACCTTCTCTCAGTTAAAGAGAAATTGATTGATGTACCTAATGCTTCTTTGAATGAGAATTGTTCCGCAGTGTTGTTAAAGAAGTTACATACTAAGCTTGGTGATCCGGGGCGGTTCTTAATTCCATGTAATTTCCCAGGGGTAGAGAATTGTATGGCCCTAGCAGATGTTGGGGCTAGCATAAACTTGATGCCTTTATCGGTTTGGAAACGACTCTCCCTTCCTGAGCTTACCCCCACTAAGATGACATTAGAGTTAGCAAATCGTACGATTTCTTATCCGGTGGGGATAGCGAAAGATGTCTTTGTACCAGTTGATAAGTTCACATTCCCCGCGGACTTTGTTGTTGTAGATTATGATGTAGACCCTCGAGTTCCCCTTATTGTAGGAAGACCGTTCTTAAGAACCGGTCCCACTCTCATTGATGTTGCGAAGGGGGAACTTATTATGAGGGTAGGAGATGAAAAAGTTGTCTTCAATTTGGGGAAGCTATCTAAGAAATCTAATAAGCTCGAGGCGGTGAATCATATTGATGTTCTTGATGAAGGGGTGAATAACATTGATGTTCTTGATGAAGTTTATCATGAATACTTTCATGAAGCTTGTCAAAGTGGGAATTATGAGAATCCCCATGTTGACACCATAGCCTCCATTACTTCCTCATTGAATGTTTTTGAAACTCAAGAGTTTAACATTGATGATTTTGTGATATATTCAAATCCTATTTTTCAAACATCACTTGATAATCCACTTTTCAATGACAATGAGGAAGTTAATGATAATTATAGGGATGAGCTTTCTATACCATTAAGGTCTATGACTCATATCATCTCTACGAGTGATCCTCTTATACTTGAGCCTCATATTGACTCTTATTGTCATACCTACCCGCCGGTGGATTTGGTAATTCTTGAGGAGTATCCTCCACCTGTAGAGATTGATACTACTTTAGAGGATATTACTTTTGACGAGGATTTAGACATGTTTATAAATACCTACTTTCCTATTGAGGATGAGTTTTCCTATGATTCCAATGATTCATTTGTCTCTTCATTGAGTTTGGATGAGGACGACTCTCCTACTTTGTACTTAGATGATGACTTTTACCTTCATTTGGACCTTAATGAAAATTTTTCAAAAGGAAAATAAAAGGACGACACGAAGGTTCATACTACTTGTGTTTTAACACCTCTTTTTCAACCTTCGATGTCTAATGATGTGAATTTTTATACGGGGGATTCTTCTAAGGGAAACACTTCTTTGACTTGTCATTTTCCCCTAAAGGAAAAGGTTTTTGATCCTGGTATAAACATTTTTGGGCTATCTCAGTATCCATCTGATGCTATAAAAGGAAAATTCTTTAGAAAAATGGGATCCTTACCTTCTTATCATACCTTTCATTGTGACCATCGTTTGCTTAAGGGAACCTTGACTATTTTACCCTTGTTTGTGATTCCCACTTTGGGGTTGTGCTACTATTAGGATGAAAATCATGTATTTGACCCTGGTGGACTTTCTTCGAGGTTTCCCTTTATGGGCATGAATTTTCACCTTAGCATCTAATAACTAGGTAAGATCATATAGAGTAGATTTTGGTAGGTTAGGCTTAATAATAGGGTGTTATAGTAGAGATTGAAGTTGAGGGGTGGCCTTTCTTTGTCTTTTGGTGTTTGTTTCAAGGGTTGCTCTCTCTCATTTCATTCATGGAGCTTATGGAGGAGGCCCATGTATCCGGTTATCTTGGATAAGTTTTTACTATCGTGATATTCAAACCTTGTTTAAAATGAATTCACTTTAGTTGTCTATTCCTTAGCTTGAGTTAAACAAAGTACACAATGTCATAAGTGTAGGGGAGTTTACACTCCAATATTCTTAAACATTAAGGACAATGTTTATCTTAAGTGTAGGGGAGACTTCTATCGAAGTAACCTTACCTAGACCATTCCCTTGCCTTCATGATAATTGGGAAAAATTAAATTTTCAACATTTTTCAATTTTTTGATCTACTTTGGCCACCAAAAATATGCATTCATAATTTTTGCATTAATCATTTTTCATTTGCATAACACATTTGCATTGTATAAATTTCTTCTTTTATTTTTCATCAAAAATTTATATAAAAAAAGAAAAAATGAATAAAGGATATAGTTTAACAAGTTTAGATATATTTGACATAATAGGCTCGCCATGAATATTTTGACTCAACTCGAGTTTGCTTATTCAAGCTTACTCTAGCTAGAATCCTTAACCATGTAGACCTTTATTGGTTTATTAGGCTAAGCATCCACGAGTCTCATTATTTGAGATTTTAAACTGTGGAGAATGAGAGACGATAGAGTTTGAAGTAAGTGTAAAGGGCTAGATAAACCTCATATTAATTACTTGTGGCTTTTATAGCCCCTTTCGTAACCTTTAATTTCTTGTCAACGTGTAACACCCCCAAATTTATACAACTTAGTACAGCGGAAGACTAGTTGGTGTTACGGGATAGCACATTACTCACATCATAGACAACGCATAAAAATCGCGTCGTTTAATAATAAATCATTTCCATTCATAAATATCAAAGTTACATCGGTCCCAAGTCATTACATTTCATACAAAAGTTTTACAAAGTGTTTGAATGGAAAAATATTGTTTAAGTGCGGGCCATGAATTCTTGTCGTCTTCCCGAGAATTACCTTCAAGTACCTGAGATAAAACATGTTAAAAGAAAAGGTCAGCGATAACACCGAGTGAATTCATAGAGTTTAATAAATTCCATCAATATAATATCAGTATAAAAGTATTACTGAAAATCATTTTGTACAAATCGTTTTGATAGGCCATGAAATAGCCAAAATCATTTTATACAAATCCTTATCGAAAATCATAATATAGGCATTTGCCTTAAAAATTATTATACGAGCCAATGTCGTAAAAACATCATACAATACGTCTTATGACGTTGTATAAAGTCAAATAAAAATCGTTATATGAATGTGGTTATGAAAACCAAAACACGAACATAATATCAATAGTATGACCCTGTATTGCTAGTCAGGCAATACATCGTAATTCGAAGCGTCTAATAGTATTTCGGTGATTTGGATTATTATAAGCCGCATGACATTGTTACCTTACTAAACCAAAACGGGTAGCTAACCCGATACTAATTTTGCCCATCTAAAGTAGCGTGTCGTCACAAAGGTCCCGCTATTGGAAATCTTCTCATACATAAATTCGCTTACCAATCAATGTGGCACGACGGGGATCAACCGTCAAGGCGCGAACTGGGGTGATCGTCCCCAAATAGTACTATTAAATGCATAAGCGTCTACCAACTCCCGGTAGTTCACAATTCATGCTAATGGGACTTTTAGTGACATAACCTAACTTTAATAATCCATTTGATTTCATCTATCGGGTCCTTTAATCATTTATCAGGTCATACAATCGGGTCATTCAATCATTCGGGTCCAAAATCAATAAACAAACAATCAGGACAAATGGTGTCCTATTTTATAAAAACTAACATGTTATCTCCCTCGCGGGTTTATAAAACATTTATAAAACATTTAAAAGAGTGCGAGGCTATGAACTCACGTTGTTGTGGGAAGGCGGGTTATCGGCAATTCGGCCGTACGGTACGTGCTTCAATCACGGAAACCTAAACAAATAATACTCGGTCTTAGACTCATGTCCAATGACTTTATAAAAATAACAATTATGTATACATATGATGATTATATATATATATGATGATCAAGTGGGTTTACATATTCTCGTTTGCTCATTTTAGTGTTATATGTCGATAACTTTTATACTGGTTTACTAGTTTTACCCATTTACGTGTTTTATGCCCAATAAACTTATTATAAGTTATTTAACTTATTTTAATCCATTTTGTACCTATATCATCAGTATGTATACTTTCCAAGTTGGGCCTAAATGGGTTAAGCCCAATAGATTCTTTTTATGGGTGTTTATCTTATTTAGTCCAATTATTAGCCCAAGTATTAGTCCAATATGTTTACTTAGCTCGTTAATGTCCGTATGCCCTATAGTTCGGGTTTTATTGGTTTTTACTTGTTATACATGTCTATATATCAGTATATATAAGTTTTATAAAGTTTTCATTAGACGGGTCCAACCATCTAAGTTTTATTTAACAAAAACGTTAATTTTACGGCAATAGCCGAAAAAGTAGTAAAAATCATGTTTATAGTTTTATAACTTATAAAACTTAACAAGTTTCCATTTTTATCATTTATACACTTATTACACCTTTTATATATTTATATAAATAGAATCCATGAGTTAGTGGGTTTTAATTTATATTTTATACATTAAAATTTTGAGTGCTTATATAATATTATTATACTTTTAATTTCCAAAAATCTGATTTTTATCTTTACTTTCACCAAAACTACCATATCTTGAGTTCTATATGGAGATAGAAGCTCAAATTTTTATCACATAAACTACATGATATGTGCTATATTTAACTCTTTTATAGATACTGTTGAATCATCTTCTAAATATTTTCTAAAAATCGTCCAATACAGTAACTTCAGATTTATACCCTAAACTTGTTTTGATCATATCTCACTCATTATTTTGATTCCATTGCATGGCCAACTCTCACATGTGTACAAGACCCATAGCTTACTGTAAATCCATTCTACTTCATCATTTTATCAGATTACCATATGTTTCTTTACTGTTTTATACAGCCATCAAATTTAACCAAGATTTTAACCTTCTTTCTTATGGTTTTTCACCTTTTTAATCATGTTTATCAACACCAAATCCCCACATAACATTTTTATCATCATATAATCATCATATACATATACAATAGGAAATAAAATACATGTTTACATAATCAAATTAACAAGAAGATGAGGAGGACAATCTTTATACCACCATGATGATGTAGGTTGATCAAAACATGGATTTTTGATGGAGAAACTTGTGTTGCACCAAGACCATCTTCAAGACCACCATGCTCCATGAACTCCTTGTGGAAAATCAGCCTTGATACTCCATGGAAACTCCTCCTTGGATGTTATAATCACCACCAATCAATAGGGTTTCAAAAGGGCATCAACATGTGTATGAATAACATGAGATTTTGTGGTTGATTTTTGATCAAACGAGGGTGTTTGTGAGAGAAATATGGGACGGCACATATGAGAGAGTAGAGAGGAAATTGTGGTTTTGCATGAGAGAAAATGAGTTGCTAGTTTGAGGTGCTAGTGGTTTTGTGAAGTCTTAGCTTACACATTAAGCTAAGACATGTGTTAGCTAGTTTGTTGAGGTTTTGACACATCATAGATGTGTTGTAGCAAGTGTTGGCCGGTTTTGGGGGTGGGACAAGTGTCCCACTTGTCTCATCCCTATTTATTTACGAGTACTCCTTGATTTTAGTTTCCTCGATTTGCGTGCCCTCGGGTCGTTTTACGAAAAACGTTTTTATAAATTATGAATCAACGTCACAAAACGAATCCAATAAAAATTGTCTCATCAAAAACGGAGTTCAAAAACATAAATACGTAATCCTAAGGTTTCCGGTTTAGTCGTAAAGGACGTTAAAATAAAATCGTAAGTCCTAGTCTCTTCTCGTAAATTTGTGAGTTTATGAACCAACACAAATTTAAAACTCCAAAATAATATTCATGGATAAATTTATTTTCTGAAATATCGGATTGTCACCAAGGACGGTGTATGTAAACGTAAGCACGTAACGTTGAATCCTCCGGTTTAGACGCAGTCGATGCTACTTCAAGACGTAAATCCAAATTTCTTCCAAAAAAAAATAAGTGAGTTCATATTGTAACATTAAAATAATGTTTTTAAATAATATTCGAGAATAAAATATCAACCATAAATTGACGGATTGTCACAGCATTTACCCCTAAACAGGATCTTTGTCCTCAAAGATCATCTTACTACTCGCTTCTTATGGAGTTAAAGCCATGTGGGTATTTCCTCCACATTCGGTCTTTTCTCACAAGTGTAATTCATTACAATACGCGAGTTTCATCAAACATAACTACGGGAATAAGATCAGGCTAAATGTTGACTTACTTTCTCTATCCATGATGTTCACGGGTTTTTGATGAATGCAACTTTTCGCCGATCTAACCTTTACTAAGAACAATCAGATTTTCACTTGATAGATATTCCATCAAGTTTGATTTACGAAACATAATTTACGCAGTTTTTGAAGTCCTAGGATAGATCCAGCTTATATGCCTTTCAATCCCAACTTTTATATCATCTCAATGGTCCCAAACAACGGGGACTTATATCCCATGATTTGTCAGATCATGAATTTTTTTTTTCCAAGGTTAAAAATTGTGGCATAACTTCGCTACCCATTTGGCACTTCAAGATCTACATTTCATATTCACATAACCTTTTGCCCACTATCGGCAGTTAATAATCAAATCCTAATTTCAACAATCATTTAAGGTCTCGCGGGTCGGGTATTTTGTAAGGTTAGGTTCGCCATCATAGGAAACCTTAAACCTGAAAGACATGTCCAACTAACAATGGGTGTATGTCGGGTGTCTTCATCTCAACTCCTGCTTACAGATGCTCTAATATTTAGATCCTAACAAGATTCGATCTCGATCCTAATACAATATTTATCAACGATAATCTCTCCAAAGGAAAGCGATTATATGGTTTATTACCAAAGGTCAATCATTCAAACATAGAACAGCACTAGTATTACCTTGTATCGTTACTTTACCTCGTCCCTTCGATTTGGGGTGGTACATAGTACTCTCATCAAGGTTCGTTCTCAATGATTTCTGAGCAAAACTCTAGAAATTCGATGCGAAGCGAGGATCTTGATATAGATGATCGATACAGGCACGCTATGTTTACATAACTCTTTTGCATTTATCATTAACGAGAATGATGTTAGCAGATTTGGTCAGTCTGTCGACGATGACCCAAATCGAATCAAATTCAGATGATGACCTTTGCACTAGCTAGATATTTACTAATGTATGAGGCGATGTCTGCCTTCATAATTCGTCATTAGTACAACTTCTTCAGACAAAGATACTTTTAGTCATAAATGACATAAATAGAATACTTATACTTACAAATTCCAATATAACTATATCTCAAAATCTCCATATTTAGGCAACCACAAGTGGCCCTTAAAACATTTAACGCTACCGGCTTCTCAATCTTAATGATTCATATTAGTCGTGAATCCCTTTTTATTATCTATATTATCCTTTTTACAATCATCGGCTATATTTCAAATTGTTTGGCAATTTATTTTGCACCTTCATTATTAAGAAATATATCCTAATTGGTTCTTTATCTTTTCTACATAATGCGTCGGTATCTATATTCACTTCTCATGATGTGTAGAATATTGATAATCAATGAATCTATGAAGGGGTTTGTTGATTTCTAGAGAGAGAAAGTTAGAGAGAGAAAGTGAGAGAAACTATGTGAAATTTATTAATATGGAATCCAAGAAATGACAACAACCAACCCCTTTCCATGGTGGAAAGGGGTATTTATAGTTCCAAGTCATAAGTGGACTTGGGCCGGTCCATGACAAGCCCATGGACCGGTTCTTACTTAAGTTAATAAGCAAATAATAACTAATTACTAACTACGAGCTATTATAACATAAATCATATTGTGGAGTGACCGATACTTCTAATATATGTTAAAACGTATTTCTAACAATCTCCCCCTAAGGGAGGTCACTCCACGTTACAAAGTTCTAAACCTAGCATACTATACTAAGTCTTCGTTCTTTAGCTCGTAGTCCTTTCTTCTTTTCTTTCTTTTGTTGTGAATATGTTGGTTTGATCTTTTTGGCTTTGACTTGAGAGCATTGTTCTTTGGCCTTTCACGTGCGATCTTTGCCTTTCTTGTGAACTTTGCCTCCTCGTGACTTCATGTTCCACACACCTACGTCTTTTTGTTGGATTCTTGAAAGCTTCAGAGTTTGATACAGCGGAAGACTTCATCTTGTACTTTCTTGAATTTTTGTTGCAAAAGACATAAGCATTTGGGAACGACTTTTACAGGTACACCGCAACACCACCGTCTTCACTGGTACACAGCAACGCCACCGTCTTCAACAGGTACTCAGCAACGCCACCGTCTTTAGCAGGTACACAGCAACGACACGAATAAAATGGCTTTGAACATTTTATTCTAATTCGGTAGCATTTTACCTCCGGTCGGTGAAGACCGTTGGACGATATTAGATATCGTACCCGTGACGGATAGTTTCAATTAAGTAACTTCCTGACAGGATTTCGCGGGTAAACCCGTTCTCTTTATTCGATCGTCCAAAGCTGACTGCGAACATAAAGAGTGAATCACTTGGATAAATTATCCTTGTGATTAAAAGCCGTCAATTCATGAAACCTGGAACAAGTGAATTTCAATTAAGATTTTCACCATCGTTGCTTTCCAGTTGTCACGAGCTCGATTCATAAAGAATCTTGCACGTTACCTACCAAGTGCTGTTTGATGTTGACACTAGAAGGATTTCCACTCGTCACTGTGGTCAATAAAGAGTCACTCTGAGTGTTCTGGCAAGATCATATGATAATGCGAAGAGGCCTGGAACGAGTTTAAGTTCAATTAAGAATTAAACCACTGTTACCTTCCAGTTTTTCACAAGATTGGTTCTAAAAGAACCGCACGTGTAACCTACCATGAGCTTGTTTGATGTTGGCTCAAGCAGGATTTCCATCTTCATTGTAATACTTACGTATTACTCGGATGTTCTGGCAATATTACAGGAATATTGCGTAGGACTCATGAAAATCTCTTACTTTTCACAGTGTGTGAGAAAGCAAGGAATAAATGGAAAGTGTCCTAATGAGACTTTTGATGATCTCTTGGCTCTAGACTCGATTGTGCGTTTTGATTTAGTGAGCGATGGCTGGAGAGGAGTGCCACCTTTTCAATACCAGTTTATTCGGAGTGAATAAACCAATAGATAACGTGTTGATCTCCGTGTGATTCAAACAAATACCTTTTGAGAGATATTTGAGTTAGCTGGGGAAGGGTTGTGCATTGCATCACTGGGTCCATGATGTCTTTCTTCAATACCGAGAATCATTAACAAAAATGACCTCAATAGCATATGTATTGACCCGGTTTCTGCCTAAAGTTGTAAGGAGGGCTTCTTTCTTTACACCCTTTATCTTTACATTTCTTTTTCATTCTTCAACCCCTTCAATGCTTACCAATACGTCATCACTAGCACCTTGTTGTGATTGTTCCAGTGCTAGCTTAAGTACTTGGTCGGCATTCAGCTACGTTCACATTCTTTCTCCATCTTTCCTAGGACTTCTAATTCTATCTATGGAATTGTCCTTGGGAAGATTCCATCGGCTCTGATGAATCATTGGACTAAACCTATTCCTACCACCCTTTTGTCACCACATCCGTCGTGAATTAAGCGTGTTTTGGGAAGGAATTGCCACCATGAAAAATCATTGAAAATCACCTAAAGTACTTGTGATATTGAAATCAAAAGTTTTGTACCTTAGGTGTTTTGTTCATCAAAAACGCTCCCCCTTAACACGTGCTTTACACATATTAAGTTGGATAATCTTTAAGTCTTTTTCATCTTTTAGCCAAGTATCACTTACGTCTCCTTAATCCCATTTTCTCCCCTTATCCAAAATGTTAACCATTAATATTTGGGATATTGAATGGATTAACCGGTCTTTGGGTAAAAATGAAATCGATGTTTTGGCCATAGAACAAGTTATTGCTCCCCCTTAAGTTAATAAGGGATAGTTGTAGTGCTTTGGTATGACATATTTTGAAAGATTTAGAATCTCGTGAGAAATTCTTGAAAAATTATCATACCTTAACACTACAGCAAGCCATACAAGCACATTATTCACAAATATACATATTCACAATTGAAAAACCAATATAAAGTGACCTGAGATGTACGACCCATCAGATGGATCGTTGCAGTAGCTTGTGGTGCACTAAATACGGTCTTCCACCCACGAATCTTTCCAAGCTCCTCATCAATCTACGTTCACGGAGCTTTTGATCGATCTTTTTGATCACATACTTTGCCATCTGCCGGTAACCCGGATGCCAATCCTCCGTCATCTCTGGCAAAGTCCCGCCCGAGTTCAGATGCTCCAACTTATCTCTGACTTGTATAAGAGTGCCATCGCTATACTTGTGGAGCTCCCCTACCCTCATAAACTTCATCAAACCTCGACTGTTCAAGTAGAAAATGCCGTAATTCGGGACAGAAATTCCGGTATATGGACATCTTTCTACATGTTGAGGTAGCACTTGATTCACAGGACGGGTTAAATTGAGCCTCCTCTGATAGCTTTCGACTCCCAACTGAAGATCCTCAACTCGTGACTTGATGACAACGCTTCGTGTGAACATACGAAGTGCTGTATTCAAAGCAATCAGGTCTTCACGAGGAATGTGAGTAAGTTGATCTCGGGTCATCAGAAGCAGCATATCTTCGATATCCTCAAGGCGAATGATGGAAAAGTCTCCTTGCTGGATTTTGTATTCCCTGTCATCCTCCCTTTTCAAACGAATCTCCGTCACATGATAGTAACCGTTCTTGGCTTCAGTTTTCATTCCTAGGATGCTGGAGATGCGGATATCGGATCTAACATTGCTTCCAGAATTGACCAAGCAGCAACCCCTGTACGCCCTTCGGACTCGTTCGTCCCAATGAGATGCACCTATGACAGCATACATATCATAATTACGATTCATTTTTGGGACCCAGAGTCGATTTACCTTTTCCTCGATGAAGGGTATTGTCCCCCAGTTGGCAGCTTTTAGCAAAGTCAGGGATGTTGCGTACTTTGATGACCCCTTCATAAGATACTCAAGATCATTGGTGACGAAGAAGTCAAGAGTAATCTGATTATCTTGAGCAGGATCCATTGGAGGTGGAGCTCTTTCTGATTCATGAAGTCCTGGCCGTTGAACGGTTTTCAAAGCCTTCAAGATCTCATCGGCATAGTACTCGAGCTCCATTCGGGGTAATCGGGTTTTGGCACGCAGTCTCTTATCTTTCAGTGCTTTCTTCACCAAGGATGGAGTAACCGAAGTCTTATACTCATGAGCAAGAAATGCACATAAGTCAATTGGACTTCGGATACGGAGATACAGCACATCTTTGTCAGCATCTGTGATCGGATCATATTGTGCTGCTGCCGTGATCCAAGCTTGTGGTGGTGCAGACTCGTCTATCTCCAACGTGTCTTCCCAGGCACGAATGCTTGGTTCAGGAACCGTAGATTGTTGTGCTTGTTGTAGAGGAGTGGAAGTGCGAACATCTACTGGTTCAGTTTCAGGCATTTCGGCAGTGTCGTGAACTGGGGAGTGTTGTGCAGCTTCGGGTTCCGTCACTGATTCTGCAATCACAGGAGGAACGACAACAGAACTAATGGGGTTAGTGGTAATAGGTAAAGATACAGCGATAGAGATACCGGGAGCCGAAGACGCTGTAGTGGCATTCACATCGTGGCGCCACTTAGTTCGTCTTGATTCCGAGGATGTCGATTTATCCTTCTGTGCTGCATCTTTTGTGGACTTGGTTCCAGTCTTAGCAGCAGTTTTCTTGGAGCTGGTAACCTTGTCTCCCTCTTTCGGCTGTTCACCCCCATCATCATCCTGATTGTCATCCCCGTTACTATCCCTAACACTCTCCTGATTCTCATCACCACCATCGTCGCCATCATCATCATCATCCTCGTCATCATCCTCGTCATCCTCATCATCATCACCACCCTCGTCATCGTCTTTATCCTTTTCTCCTTCTTCTTCTTCTTCTTCCTCTTCTTCACCCGTACCCTCTTCTTCACTTTCTTCCCTTTCTTCCTCAGGTAAGATGTGATATGGTACCACACTTCCAAACGTCTTGAATAAGCTATCATCCTCCCTGATAGCATCATTCAGGGATTTATATAGAGCCCGTTGAATCCTCGACTTATCATACGACCCAAGTTCCACCATACGAGCCTTAAGGATCTTCTTCAATTCAAAATCCGTCAGGTCATAAGCAATCTTGTAGGCGGCTTCTGAAGGGTTGGATGATTTGACCATCAAGTTGTCAGCAGCAAGTGTCTTCAACTCATCGCGAAGTTTAGGCATTAAGGATTCAACGGATTCTTGCACTCTTTCTTTCACAGATGCTTCAAGTGCTTCTTTTTGTTCCTTATATTTATCCCTCATCGCTTGAAGTCTGGTAATACGTGCAGCATGCTTATCAGCCTCAGCCTGCTTAACCTGAGCAAGTTCCTCTGCATGAGCTTTACGTGTAGCTTCCATGTCTGCAGCGAACTTGGCAATCAACTCTTCTTGAGCTTTCCTTGATTCTTCTTCCCTCTGAGCTCGTCTTTGCAACTCTTGGCGAAGTTCATCCATTTCGCGTTTGTTAGTATCAAACATCTCAGCCATCACTAATGCAGCCATTGCAGATGTTGCAGAGCTGCTTTGGGTTGACCGGAGGGGCTCGGTTGTTACTGCTGTACTAGGGATGGGGATTATGGGTGGTGGAAGAAATGGTGTTGAAGCCGGTCGGGTTGGTAAAGGTTGTATGGGTGGAGGTTGAGTTGTTAAGGGTTGAGTTGTCACCATGATCGTAGGAGCAACAGGTTCCTTTTCCACACTTGCTGAAATAGGGATTGATGGCTCCTTCGAAGTGGAATAGTGTTCCGGTGACCCAAACTCATCAACATCATGCGGTTCCTCGTACTCATCCTCGATATCTACCCCCGCACCTGAACCACTACCGCCTGTATCTTTCCTACTCCTTTTAATAGCAATCTTCATCATTTGTTGCTCGGATTTATCAAGAGTAGGATCAACAATATCTTCTTCATCACGTAGACGCATCAAATCCTTACCCTTTCCCTTCTTACCCTCTGTCTTCTTTTTCTTGGGTTCGGGTTCAGGTAACGCAGCTGGTTGTTTGCGTTTACCTTTACTCTTAACCGTTGTGGATGAGTCTTCTCCAGTTTGAAGGTTTGCTTTCAGCCTCTGGATTTCTAATTGTAGTAGCTTGTAATCTGCAGAACCTTTGATTTTATCAGATAGAAGGTAATCAGGAACAGGACCCGGAATCACACCAATAGACGGTCCTTCATGCCTCAGATCTACAGTATCATCAGCTTCTTCAGTGTGATAGCGACCTCCTGCACGCCTATCAATAGTAGCATCAAGCTTCATAAAATAATTTATGATAAGCTTAATAAACCGAGGATAAGGAAAGAAGTTTGTCTTCAGCTTCTTGTTGTAGAAGAGTTGAAAGGTGAATTCTTCCCATATCAACAAAGCATAATCTAAATTCGCAGCTTTGTACATGCCATAGAAGAGGTTCATTATCGGACTGCGCAAAGCATCATGGCCACTCGTTTTTGGTGTAAGGCATTTACTGAGAATACCCATCAAAGCTCTCCAGGGTTGTCCTACCTTAGCAGTAGTAAACTCAGATGCAACTCGTATTTCCGGACATCCAAGTGCGTCAAATAACTCCGCGAGTTCATCTTTAGTAGGATCCCTTGAGAAAGACATGCCCTTGGGTGTATCCCGTATACCAAGAATCTTACGGAAGTCTGAAACGGTGAGTGTCTGCTGCTTGTTGTCGATGGTGAAGGTGATCTTGTTTGAAGTGATTTCCTTGGTTGCCCAAAATTCAAACATATACTCATAAGGCACCGAGGCTGTGTTCCTAAGGGCGTTCTTGAAATGAGAGTTATCAAGAATGGCTATGGCGACCTTAAAACCATGGTGAGTGGATTTAGAAACTTGCTTCAGCCTATAGTTGTTAGGTATAAACTTAAGGGTTCGAGCTTTAGCAATATCGGCTTCTCTGGATTCTTGGATTGCTTGTACCGTTGGATTAGTCATTGTATCTGCTTAAGATAAGACATGAAAGGTTGATGCACAAAAGCATATAGATATATATCATTCTTACTTCTAAGCATAACACATTTCATAAAACAACAAGTACATATATAGCATGCAAACAAGAATAATCAAACAATTCATCCGGAACTTTTCCTCATTCGGAACATTTTCATCCGGAACATTCTTCATTCGGAACTTCTTCATCCGGAAGTTCTTCATTCGGAACTTCCTTCATCCGGAAGTTCTTCATTCGGAACTTCCTTCATCCGGAAGTTCTTCATTCGGAACTTCCTTCATCCGGAAGTTCTTCATTCGGAACTTCCTTCATCCGGAACATTCCTTCATTCGGAACTTCCTTCATTCGGAAGTTCTTCATTCGGAACTTCCTTCATCCGGAAGTTCTTCATTCGGAACATCCTTCATTCGGAAGTTCTTCATTCGGAACTTCCTTCATCCGGAAGTTCTTCATTCGGAACTTCCTTCATTCGGAAGTTCTTCATTCGGAACTTCCTTCATTCGGAAGTTCTTCATTCGGAACTTCCTCATTCGGAAGTTTTTCAGAAGAAATCCTTCATTCGGAAGTTTTAAGCCACGTTCATCCGGAACTTTTACAAACTAAACTCAGATGATTAATCTAGCGCGTTTGTGAGTTTCTAAGGCAAACTAAGGCAATATAAACATCATTTAATCTATTCCGAGCAAAACCCACCATAAATCCCTTGTTAATTTAGCCTAATTTAATCAAAAACCCTAAGTGGATTAGACTGAGTAATTGAGCATGTTTAACAGGTTTATATGATAAGAAATGAGGATTAGAAGTTAACATTTGATGTATATACCTTAATTATTCGAATGAACAGGAGCTAGATCAATGAGCAAGTGATTATTCAGAGCGTGTGTTTGTGTATTCAACAATGGCGGCAAGATGAATAAACAGTGAAGGGAGAATAGTGAGAGGCGGGGGGTGTGTTGTTTGACTTAGGTCAAAAATTTGACAATTTTCCATAAATCACACTTTTAGTCCCTACATTTTCTCTTTCCTTTCTTTTTTTGTCTATTACTTTTTTCATTTCACTTAACACTTGTTTAACTTACACAACTTAGCAAACGCATCTATTAGCATATCCTCAAGATCTAAAAGCCATGCCTATCACTTAGAACGATCACAAGTCGTTTTCTAAAGCAAAACCACTCAATTACCATGAAGCCCTTAATTTTCACAATCACTTTTGAAGATCAATGTTAATGACGAAGATGATTTTACTATTTTCTCCCCCTTAAACAATGACCCGTTTTCTATTTAAAGAGCTGTAGTCATTGTTTAAAGAATCAAATAGTGATGAAAGCATTTCCAATTTATCTCTTGAAAAATTTTGATTCGTGGTTTTAATAAGATTTCTCTTATTTTAACAAATTAATGCACTGAGACGTACACAAATTCGTGTCAGACCAAGTTATAAAGTAAACTTGATCCCTTTGCATGATTTGGCTTGTAAATCACGCCCGAGAAAATTAATTCCCGTTCTGAGCCAACGTTTTCCAAGGAAATACGTGACTTTAATATGAAAACCGGGTTGCAGTCAGAAATAACTACAAGCCATAATGGGCATGTTTTAAAAATGTACAACTTTTATACGGACTCTATTTATGGCACCGTGTCAATATTGATCGACATTTCTAAGGCCGTAAATATTACCGTACTAAAAGACATGCCCGATTTAAAACGAAAAATATTTTTGGTTTTTCTTGGTTTTATATTTTTTATGGTTTTTCTAGGTTTTATATTTTTTATGGTTTTTCTTGGTTTTATATTTTTGTATTTTTCTTTTGTGGTTTATATATTTACGATAATATACATGATCACAACCAAAGGATACTCTGAATAGTTTACCACGACTATTCAGCTGATTCTTCTGCCAACTCTTTGAGAGTCGCTGGAGTGAATGATTTCATGCCAAGCTTGTCGATCAAAAACTCGATTCGTCCTCGATCTAAGGCTTTGGTGAACATATCCGCCAGCTGGTACTCAGTAGTGACAAAATACAGCTCGATCACTCCGTTCTCCACCTGCTCCTTGATGAAATGGTAGTGAATGTCTATGTGCTTGGCCCGGGAGTGTTGAACATAGTTGCAGCAAAGGGCAATGGCGCTCTTGTTGTCACAATACATCGGGATTTTGTTAAATCCAAGACCGTAGTCAGTTAATTGTGATCTCATCCAAAGGACTTGAGCACAACAACCGGACATGGCGATGTATTCAGCCTCCGTGCTTGATATTGCAGCGCTTTTCTGCCTTTTTGAAGACCAACTGATCAATCTATCTCCTAGGAGTTGCACAGATCCAGAAGTGCTACGCCTCGTATCTTGACATCCAGCATGATCGGCATCTGCGTATGATATTAAAGCAATCGAGGAATCTTTCGGATACCATAGACCACGATGAAGTGTTCCTTTTAGATACCGAAAGATCCTTTTCACAACATGTAAGTGCTTTTCGGTAGGCCGAGCCTGATACCGGGCACACATGCATACAGCAAATTGCAAATCAGGCCTGCTAGCAGTCAGATAGAGAAGGGTGCCAATCATTCCACGGTAAAGTTTCGGATCAACAATAATCCCATCCCTATCTTCATCTAACTTGGATTTCTCCACCATTGGAGTGTCTACGGGGTCACAATTCTCAAAGTTATATTTCTTAAGAGATTCTAGAGCATATTTGGATTGATTAATAAAGATGCCTCTGGGATTCTGAGAAATCTGTAATCCTAAGAAAAATGAAATTTTTCCCATCATCGACATCTGAAAGCGTGTGGACATTATCTTCTCAAATTGTTTAGACAATTCTATGTTAGTGGCAGCAAAAATTATATCATCAACATAAATTTGTACCAGAAGCATGTCGTTGCCGTCTTTGAGAGTGAATAGAGTGGGGTCCACTTTGCCTTTGGAGAAGCCTTCCGACATGAGATATGTTGACAGGAGATCATACCACGCGCGTGGAGCTTGTTTCAACCCATAAAGAGCCTTCTTAAGCTTGTACACATGGTTAGGAGACTCCATACTGACGAACCCATCCGGTTGACTAACATAAACTTCTTCCCTTAGTTCACCGTTCAAAAATGCCGTCTTAACATCCATTTGATAGACGATCATGTTCATATGAGCAGCAAACGCAAGGAATAGTCTAATCGCCTCCAATCTAGCCACAAGAGCAAAAGATTCCTCAAAGTCTATACCCAAGGCTTGTTTATATCCTCTAGCGACCAATCTTGCTTTATTCTTCAATACCGAACCCATCTCATCAAGTTTAACCTTATAAACCCATAACAAAGTAAGGATGTTAACCTTGTCAGGGCGAGGAACCAATTCCCATACTTCTAGTCGTTTGAATTCATTGAGTTCCTCCTGCATAGCTTCAATCCAAGATGATTGGGTCATAGCCTGCTGCCAATTTTTGGGTTCAACTTCAGAGAGAAATGCATCAAAGTAACAATATAGTGCACTTTCTTGTAGTTGATGGCGTGTAGAGACTGGCCGATCTAGATCTCCAATAACATTCCTAATTGGGTGATCTTTTGTCCATTTAGTGCTATGGTTTTCAATCCTAGGTGGTCTGGAGTGAACAATAGATGGAGCTTCTTCTGAGGTAGACGCGGCTGAAGGGTTTTCAGGGATCGCTACACCAAAGAAAGGAAGCTCTTGCAAGTGAGCATATTCCAAGTCGTGATCAGTGGAATCCTCTTCTACATCATTAGACACGAGTAGGGGTGATGATTCAGGTGTAGTTTGAGAATCACTTGGTGAAGGTGCATCCGGTTCAATGTGAATTGTAGATGCATTAGATAAAGGTTCATTAGCTTGAGCAACCACTTCAGGTATTGGAGCAATTACTACTGGTGCTGGAACTTCATCAGTCGGGGGATCGAAGAATTCATCAAACAACGGTTGAAACAGTTTATCCCACTCGGGCCTTGATGGTGGTAAAAATGATGTAGAAGTAGGATTGTTGGGAACTAATCCGGAACTTATAGCACCGGGTCCCATCTCATGAAGCGCGGGTTCAGAGCTGTGTTGCTCAGAAGCCATCGCTGTCAGCTCGTCGAAATCAGCGTCCATAGTTTCTACAATCTTGCCAAGACGACGGTTATAGATTCGGTATGCTCTTTTGGACGGTGAGTAACCAATGAAAATACCTATGTCGGCTTTTGGTTGAAGCTTACCCAAGTTCTCACTATTGATGTTTGGATAACACAGAGCACCAAACACATGGAAAAATGAAACATCGGGTTTGCGGTCATGTAGAAGCTCATAAGGTGTTTTTCCATGGCGTTTCCGAATGATAGAACGGTTTTGGGTAAAACATGCAGTAGAAATAGCCTCTGCCCACAAGAACAATGGAGCGTTCGCATAAATAAGCATGGTCCTAGCAGCTTCCATAAGTGTGCAATTTCGTCTTTCAACGACACCGTTTTGTTGTGGAGTGCGTGCAGCGGATGTTTCATGTGATATACCAACTCCTTCATAATAATCACGAAGAGTCTGGTTGACGAACTCTGTACCATTGTCTGTACGAATACGGCGGACAGTGGTATTCAAACGTACCTGAATGAACTTCAGAAAAGTGATGATAGCCTTCGGTGCTTCATCCTTTGTACGTAAAAATCTAACCCATGTAAACCTGGAAAAATCATCCACAATGACGAGAATGAATTTCTTACCGCTCACACTTTCAGTTCTCATCGGTCCACAAAGATCCATATGCAAAAGATGAAGTTTTTCTTGATTAGTGTCTTCAGCTTTGGGTTTGTAAGATTTCTTGGTGCTTTTCCCCCTTGAACACGCGGAACATAAATGGTCCTTGTGAAATTTAAGCTTGGGAAGACCACGAACTAACTCGTTTTTAGCCAGATGATTAATAGCATCAAAATTAAGATGAGATAATCTGCGATGCCATAACCATGACTTGGTCTTAGAAGCTTTAGAGAGAAGACATACTGGAGAAGCGGCCATCATGTCTTGTAAGGACAAAGTGTAAAGATTTGCACCACGAGATCCCTTCAACAAATCTTTTCCTTCCAAGTTGCGGATGAAACAAGTGTGTTGTCGAAAAGCAACCTCAAGGTTGGAATCACAAAACTGTCCTACTGAGAATAAGTTATGACCAAGACCTTCAACATAGTATACCCTAGAAATCGTCACGTTTCCAATCTGATATTCACCATACCCCATAATCTTTGCTATATGATCATTCCCAAATTTAACCGTACCAAGAAACTTGCTGACGAAATTTCGGAGCATCGAGCGATTTCCGGTCATATGTTTTGAACAACCGGAGTCCAAATACCACAGGATGATTTGGACCACCTGAAAATATCACCACACAAAGACAATGTAGAGGTATCGGAATCTGAGTGTTCCTTGTTATTAGCAGGTACAGATTTAATAATCTTAGATTTGCTAACTCTAGGTTTCTTAGATTTCCTAGCCTTCTTCTTCTTAATTGGTGGTGTAGATTCTAATTGGCTCAAGTCCTGAGGTATTTCTACACTGATAGGCACTATAGTGGGGGCTGACCTAATTAAAGGGCGCTGTTTCCTTACTTGAGTGCGAGTGTTCCTAACTAAAGGACGCTCAGACCTAACCTCAATGGATGCATTCCTAGTTAAAGGGCACATTTTACCATCGAGTGTAAAGGTCCTACCAGTGGGACGCCATTGCCAGCCAACTTGGGCACGAGTTCTACCCGTTGGCTTCCATTCAAGACCATTCTTAATAGCATTCATTTCATTAACGTGATCAATCAGACACAAATCATGATGCTGGGAAAACATACATTCATTACAATTCCAACAATTTAAATCAGAATTCACGAATGGTTTAGGCTGCTGCACAGGCGCAGAGCTTTTAGTCTTAACATGATTCGTTTTATTTAAAACTGAACTAGCATTCCTATTGTGGACTTCTACTTTCTTCTTTGTGGCACTACTAGTGGAGGGCTTGATCTTAGCTTTCTTGAGTGGCGATCCTTTAGCCTTAGTAGTCTCTTTTAATCCTGTAGAAGGCAAATTGGGAACATTAGCAGCAGATTTTAAAGGTGTCTTACTTGATTGTGCCAATGACGGTTTAGCTCCTGGAGTCTTATTAAATGGAGTGACAGCAATGGGCCTATTGTTAAGTAGTGCAGAACCTGGTGTACCTATGTATTGCAAATAAGCCAAGCAATATTGAACTCGCTTAACATATTCATGAGCCGAATAATAGTCGCTACTTAAGGGATCTAAGGCATAAAGATCGTCTACAATATCCCTAAGAAGATCGACATGCTTAATGGCATTCCTCATATAATCATCATAGGTAAGCTGGTTTCTCTTATGAAGCGGATTCTTATAAAGCACTACTGATTTGGTTGTTGGAGCACTAGTGGACGGTGCAGAGTCGGTAGCTAAGTTATCAACAACTTCTTGTCGGGTGAGAAGAAGTGTCTCCTTTAACTCAGCCAAAACCATATTTTTGTCTATGAGCAGGATGTTCAAGTCAGAGATTTCTTCGCACTTTTGGTTTAGTTGTTCAACATAATATTGTTGCTGTGTCGCATTAAAAGCGAATCGATCTTCTAGTGAACCATAAAGAGCGGATAGTCCCTGCCTTGTCCGATCCATCTCCCCTAGAACAGTTGATAGTCTAATTTCTAAGACCTGGTTTTTAGACTCTGCGGCCTCTAGTTCCATTCTTAATGTTTCCTTTGATGATATCTCTCTCTTCAATCTCATGATTTCTTCCTCTAATGTCTTAACAATTGCAATCATCTTGTCACTTGTCTCAACACCGTTTTCACAAACATTTGATATCAAAAGATTTTCATTTTGAGCTTGTTGTTTTAATTCTAAAGATATACAATGTTGTTCTAGTTGATTAAAGCGTTGAGAAAGTAAATTATAAGAATCTTGTAGCTTTAAAAACTCAGCGTTAGATTCGTGACAAGAATGATTATCTACCTCATTTACAGTTTCAGCAACATTTATAGAAATATCACAAACATCATCACAAATATCCTCACAAATATTCACAGCATCATAATTAATCACAGCGGATGTAAGCTCATTCGAATATTTAACATTTACAATAGTAAGCACATCACACGAGATTACTTCAGACAAGAATCGGTCATATTCGGTTGAAATCTTTTCCTTTTCAATTAGTTGCAGTTCGTAAGCGGTGTCCATTTCATAAAACACTTTTTGAACTTCACCAATTTCAAACTGAAGATTTTCCTTAAGAGATGCAAAACTTCTTTTTAGACTTTCGACAAACGGATTGATCTCAGTTTTAAACACCTCGTTCATGTGTTCGAAAGCCCATTCTCCGGCATTTAAGCCATTTGAAGTCGTACATTCCAAGATGACCTTGTCAAAGTTAGTAAAGTATCGGTTAATCTCTTGCAAGTTTAACCATACAGTGCTAACAGGTGGAAGATTCTTTGGAATTTCCTTAGGACCTTCCATGTTGACAAGTGTAGGAAATGTACTAGGGCTTTCTTCCTCTATCATGTAGGTTGGTGCTGTAATGAGATCTTTGTCCATATGGAAGCGAACTCTAAAATCAGTTTTAGCAAGCTCCTTATTCATTTTAAAATAATCACAATCGGGATATTTTGCTGAATTGTATGACCGATCCTCATCAACTAGAACCTTACTTGTTCGATCATTGGGAAAAACAATCGGGTCTAAAGCCAATCCTAATTGAGTTGCATTATAAAGTCTAGGACTATGTCTTAAAGCTTGTTTTGCATATCGTGGATTAGGGGGAAGGCCTTTTAGACGTGATAAGTTAAACTCTTTAAACGAAGCATCAAATAAGTGAACTAGTTGTGAAGCAGCGTATTGTCTTAACAGCAAGTAGTCTAGACTTCTAATCTTATTAGTAGCATTAATCTCCATTTCAGTCTTCTTAGATTCGAGTAATTCAAAATCAGTTTGAAGTTTTTGAAAATTAGTGACCACTAACTCCTTTTCTCTAAGTTCACTAGACAAATTTGCTCTTAAGTTTTCGATTTCTTGCAAGTGACCCATTTGTTTGTTTCTAAAGTGATCATATTCGAGATTTGTGAGAACACTAGACGAAGGCACTAGTTCCAAGGTTTGTACTTTCTCATTGCTTAAGGCAAGCTCATCAGACAAATTCTTATTCTTAGCTAAGGTTTCTAAGAGTGCAGCATTCATTTGGCTAAGTAATGTAGCAGGAACCATGACCAAATCTTGTTGAGCAGGAGTAGGCGTATGCGAACTGGGTCCCGGTTGTGATTCACTCAAAGTCTGGGAACTCACATTGATATTGCTATCATTGTTTGTCTCCTCATTTGAAAGACTCACCACCGAAGATTCATTCGAATCAGCACTCTCTTGCCCAACTTGATGTGGTTGAATACTAGCATCAGTGGCATTATCGGTGTTATTAATAAGTACCTCAGATTTCTTATCTGGCCCTAAGCTGGAGAAAGTTGCCATGAAAGCAGCCTTTGCAGTTTGAAAGTCATCACAGTCGGAATCATACGCATCAAGATCATCGGCTTGGTAAGCTGCATTCTGCGTAGTGACAACGTCTTGTTCAGCAATCCCTGGGTCAGCAAGAAATGCAAGCTCCTCTTCATCAAGTTCCCTTCCTTGCGCCTGAGCATTTACCAGATAGATCTTTTCTGCAAACCACTGTCCATCCCTTCTCCTCTTGGGTTTCTTACAATCCCTGGACATATGACCCTCTTCCTTGCAGTTGTAGCATGTGATCATTCTCAACTTGCCTGTATTAGCCCGTGGAGGATTATTGACCATTGGAGCAGGAGCAGGATTGGCGGTGCGAACATTGGTTGATGTGGAAGTTCTCCCCTGATATGGTTGAATTGGCTGAACCATTACCCTGCCATTCTCAATTGTAGCTTGTTGGCGAGAATTGGATGAATTCCTCAACTGATTGTTGGTAGGAGCTGATCCTCTGAATCCTCGTTTGCTTAAAGTTCTTGTGAGATAAGCAGACATAGTAGTTAGCACTTCAACTGGGTCAGCTCCTTGTTGGAATACAGGAACTGGGACTTCTTCATCATCACAATACAGTGCTTGATCTGGATGAGCTGCATAATCAGTATAAGGAAGACTCATTTGATCAGGGTAGCTTGTTGGATATGCTGCATTCTCTTGATAAGAAGAATATGATGGCTGAGCATAAGGTGCAACATTTGCTGGATGAAGTTGTGAAGCATACTGTGGTGAGGGTGCATTGAACCGATATTGTTGCTGATGTGAGGTGGGTGGTTGTGGTAGAATCGAGTATTGGGGAAAGGCTGGTGTCAAGTAAGGTGATTGATGATAAGCTTGATGTCCCAAGATATAGGGTGTGTTGTTGTGGGACAAGCTTGGTTGATTCGCCATCAAAGCTAAGGAATCTGGGTGCATACCACGAGGAGAACGGTGCATAATCACATGCTTCTCATGTTGCTGAAGGAAGGCATAGATTTGATCTAAATTGCACTTATGCAAATCCCGGGTTAACTTCACATCGGTAATATACTCACCCCATTCAGCTTGAGGTAGAGTATTCAAGAATTTGGTGTTAACCTGGAATGGTGCAATCACAAGATTGTATACATTCAGATCATTCATGAGTGTGGTGAATCTGAAGTAATAATCGTGGAGCGTTTCCCCTGGGTTGTAGGTGAATCTATCAAACAAATCATACAGCTGACACTCCCTTTCTTGTTTGGTGAGAGACGTGCCTTGTAGCAACACCTTAAGACGTTCCCATAGATCCTTTGCCACCGTATACTGACTCACCATCCTATAGATGTCATGGGGAAGAGCTTGGAGAATTGTTTGAAGAGCTTTTTCATCTGCATCTGCAACAAGTTGTTGAGCTGGAGTAAGTTCTTCAAATTCTCGTGGTCTAGTCACGTTATCAACCGTAATGGTACCATAGTCGAGTGGACCATTCAAAATCGATTTGACCATAAGCCTTCCGTATGTCGGTTTCCCCTTTAGATATTGCATCATCCGACCTTGCCATGCCTCAAACACCTCTTTAATAAGCATCGGTGGACGGCTATCAGTTCCCGTTATGATTGATATATCCGTAAGAGATGTCATCTGAGGCATTACTGAATTTGGATTCATTTTGTTTTTCTTCAAAGAAACAGAGATTATCGGTTGATCGAGCAGTGAAGTAAAGCTTGTGAATTGTGTTGTGTTTTTGTTGTAAGAAACCAAGATTAAATCCTTTAAAAAATCGTTGAAAAAACAAGCAAAATAACCCTTGATTCGGAACTTTTTGTTGATTCGGAAGTTTGATTCGGAAGATTACCTTGATTCGGAACTTTTTTGTTGATTCGGAAGATTACCTTGATTCGGAACTTTTGGGTTGATCCGGAACTTCTTGGTTCGGAAGTTCTTGATCCGGAACTTTGGCTTGATCCGGAACTTCTTGACTCGGAAGTTCTTGGTTCGGAACTTTGGCTTGATCCGGAACTTCTTGACTCGGAAGTTCTTGGTTCGGAAGTTTCTTGATCCGGAACTTCTTGGTTCGGAAGTTTCTTGATTCGGAACTTCTTGACTCGGAAGTTTCTTGATCCGGAACTTCTTGGTTCGGAAGTTTCTTGATTCGGAACTTCTTGACTCGGAACTCCTTGATCCGGAACTCCTTGATCCGGAACTCCTTGATCCGGAACTCCTTGATCCGGAACTTCTTGATCCGGAAGTTTTTGATCCGGAACTTCTTGATCCGGAAGTTTTGCTGAACAAACAGAAACCCCCTCCGATGAACAGTCGAACAGTAAAAGTTAAGATTAAGCCCAGAATTTGACCAAATAACCCAAAACGTTTTGTGCTTTCGACTAAAATAAGTAACAACTAATACTTATCCACTAATCCCAATCACAAAAACACCAAAAACACCAAGAATCAAGATGATTTTTCTTAAAGAACACTAATACAATCAAAAACTAAAAAACCACACAAATCACCACCTTAAATCACCCCATAGCTCTTGATACCAAATGTAGAATATTGATAATCAATGAATCTATGAAGGGGTTTGTTGATTTCTAGAGAGAGAAAGTTAGAGAGAGAAAGTGAGAGAAACTATGTGAAATTTATTAATATGGAATCCAAGAAATGACAACAACCAACCCCTTTCCATGGTGGAAAGGGGTATTTATAGTTCCAAGTCATAAGTGGACTTGGGCCGGTCCATGACAAGCCCATGGACCGGTTCTTACTTAAGTTAATAAGCAAATAATAACTAATTACTAACTACGAGCTATTATAACATAAATCATATTGTGGAGTGATCGATACTTCTAATATACGTTAAAACGTATTTCTAACAATCTCCCCCTAAGGGAGGTCACTCCACGTTACAAAGTTCTAAACCTAGCATACTATACTAAGTCTTCGTTCTTTAGCTCGTAGTCCTTTCTTCTTTTCTTTCTTTTGTTGTGAATATGTTGGTTTGATCTTTTTGGCTTTGACTTGAGAGCATTGTTCTTTGGCCTTTCACGTGCGATCTTTGCCTTTCTTGTGAACTTTGCCTCCTCGTGACTTCATGTTCCACACACCTACGTCTTTTTGTTGGATTCTTGAAAGCTTCAGAGTTTGATACAGCGGAAGACTTCATCTTGTACTTTCTTGAATTTTTGTTGCAAAAGACATAAGCATGTGGGAACGACTTTTACAGGTACACCGCAACACCACCGTCTTCACTGGTACACAGCAACGCCACCGTCTTCAACAGGTACTCAGCAACGCCACCGTCTTTAGCAGGTACACAGCAACGACACGATTAAAATGGCTTTGAACATTTTATTCTAATTCGGTAGCATTTTACCTCCGGTCGGTGAAGACCGTTGGACGATATTAGATATCGTACCCGTGACGGATAGTTTCAATTAAGTAACTTCCTGACAGGATTTCGCGGGTAAACCCGTTCTCTTTATTCGACCGTCCAAAGCTGACTGCGAACATAAAGAGTGAATCACTTGGATAAATTATCCTTGTGATTAAAAGCCGTCAATTCATGAAACCTGGAACAAGTGAATTTCAATTAAGATTTTCACCATCGTTGCTTTCCAGTTGTCACGAGCTCGATTCATAAAGAATCTTGCACGTTACCTACCAAGTGCTGTTTGATGTTGACACTAGAAGGATTTCCACTCGTCACTGTGGTCAATAAAGAGTCACTCTGAGTGTTCTGGCAAGATCATATGATAATGCGAAGAGGCCTGGAACGAGTTTAAGTTCAATTAAGAATTAAACCACTGTTACCTTCCAGTTTTTCACAAGATTGGTTCTAAAAGAACCGCACGTGTAACCTACCATGAGCTTGTTTGATGTTGGCTCAAGCAGGATTTCCATCTTCATTGTAATACTTACGTATTACTCGGATGTTCTGGCAATATTACAGGAATATTGCGTAGGACTCATGAAAATCTCTTACTTTTCACAGTGTGTGAGAAAGCAAGGAATAAATGGAAAGTGTCCTAATGAGACTTTTGATGATCTCTTGGCTCTAGACTCGATTGTGCGTTTTGATTTAGTGAGCGATGGCTGGAGAGGAGTGCCACCTTTTCAATACCAGTTTATTCGGAGTGAATAAACCAATAGATAACGTGTTGATCTCCGTGTGATTCAAACAAATACCTTTTGAGAGATATTTGAGTTAGCTGGGGAAGGGTTGTGCATTGCATCACTGGGTCCATGATGTCTTTCTTCAATACCGAGAATCATTAACAAAAATGACCTCAATAGCATATGTATTGACCCGGTTTCTGCCTAAAGTTGTAAGGAGGGCTTCTTTCTTTACACCCTTTATCTTTACATTTCTTTTTCATTCTTCAACCCCTTCAATGCTTACCAATACGTCATCACTAGCACCTTGTTGTGATTGTTCCAGTGCTAGCTTAAGTACTTGGTCGGCATTCAGCTACGTTCACATTCTTTCTCCATCTTTCCTAGGACTTCTAATTCTATCTATGGAATTGTCCTTGGGAAGATTCCATCGGCTCTGATGAATCATTGGACTAAACCTATTCCTACCACCCTTTTGTCACCACATCCGTCGTGAATTAAGCGTGTTTTGGGAAGGAATTGCCACCATGAAAAATCATTGAAAATCACCTAAAGTACTTGTGATATTGAAATCAAAAGTTTTGTACCTTAGGTGTTTTGTTCATCAAAAACGCTCCCCCTTAACACGTGCTTTACACATATTAAGTTGGATAATCTTTAAGTCTTTTTCATCTTTTAGCCAAGTATCACTTACGTCTCCTTAATCCCATTTTCTCCCCTTATCCAAAATGTTAACCATTAATATTTGGGATATTGAATGGATTAACCGGTCTTTGGGTAAAAATGAAATCGATGTTTTGGCCATAGAACAAGTTATTGCTCCCCCTTAAGTTAATAAGGGATAGTTGTAGTGCTTTGGTATGACATATTTTGAAAGATTTAGAATCTCGTGAGAAATTCTTGAAAAATTATCATACCTTAACACTACAGCAAGCCATACAAGCACATTATTCACAAATATACATATTCACAATTGAAAAACCAATATAAAGTGACCTGAGATGTACGACCCATCAGATGGATCGTTGCAGTAGCTTGTGGTGCACTAAATACGGTCTTCCACCCACGAATCTTTCCAAGCTCCTCATCAATCTACGTTCACGGAGCTTTTGATCGATCTTTTTGATCACATACTTTGCCATCTGCCGGTAACCCGGATGCCAATCCTCCGTCATCTCTGGCAAAGTCCCGCCCGAGTTCAGATGCTCCAACTTATCTCTGACTTGTATAAGAGTGCCATCGCTATACTTGTGGAGCTCCCCTACCCTCATAAACTTCATCAAACCTCGACTGTTCAAGTAGAAAATGCCGTAATTCGGGACAGAAATTCCGGTATATGGACATCTTTCTACATGTTGAGGTAGCACTTGATTCACAGGACGGGTTAAATTGAGCCTCCTCTGATAGCTTTCGACTCCCAACTGAAGATCCTCAACTCGTGACTTGATGACAACGCTTCGTGTGAACATACGAAGTGCTGTATTCAAAGCAATCAGGTCTTCACGAGGAATGTGAGTAAGTTGATCTCGGGTCATCAGAAGCAGCATATCTTCGATATCCTCAAGGCGAATGATGGAAAAGTCTCCTTGCTGGATTTTGTATTCCCTGTCATCCTCCCTTTTCAAACGAATCTCCGTCACATGATAGTAACCGTTCTTGGCTTCAGTTTTCATTCCTAGGATGCTGGAGATGCGGATATCGGATCTAACATTGCTTCCAGAATTGACCAAGCAGCAACCCCTGTACGCCCTTCGGACTCGTTCGTCCCAATGAGATGCACCTATGACAGCATACATATCATAATTACGATTCATTTTTGGGACCCAGAGTCGATTTACCTTTTCCTCGATGAAGGGTATTGTCCCCCAGTTGGCAGCTTTTAGCAAAGTCAGGGATGTTGCGTACTTTGATGACCCCTTCATAAGATACTCAAGATCATTGGTGACGAAGAAGTCAAGAGTAATCTGATTATCTTGAGCAGGATCCATTGGAGGTGGAGCTCTTTCTGATTCATGAAGTCCTGGCCGTTGAACGGTTTTCAAAGCCTTCAAGATCTCATCGGCATAGTACTCGAGCTCCATTCGGGGTAATCGGGTTTTGGCACGCAGTCTCTTATCTTTCAGTGCTTTCTTCACCAAGGATGGAGTAACCGAAGTCTTATACTCATGAGCAAGAAATGCACATAAGTCAATTGGACTTCGGATACGGAGATACAACACATCTTTGTCAGCATCTGTGATCGGATCATATTGTGCTGCTGCCGTGATCCAAGCTTGTGGTGGTGCAGACTCGTCTATCTCCAACGTGTCTTCCCAGGCACGAATGCTTGGTTCAGGAACCGTAGATTGTTGTGCTTGTTGTAGAGGAGTGGAAGTGCGAACATCTACTGGTTCAGTTTCAGGCATTTCGGCAGTGTCGTGAACTGGGGAGTGTTGTGCAGCTTCGGGTTCCGTCACTGATTCTGCAATCACAGGAGGAACGACAACAGAACTAATGGGGTTAGTGGTAATAGGTAAAGATACAGCGATAGAGATACCGGGAGCCGAAGACGCTGTAGTGGCATTCACATCGTGGCGCCACTTAGTTCGTCTTGATTCCGAGGATGTCGATTTATCCTTCTGTGCTGCATCTTTTGTGGACTTGGTTCCAGTCTTAGCAGCAGTTTTCTTGGAGCTGGTAACCTTGTCTCCCTCTTTCGGCTGTTCACCCCCATCATCATCCTGATTGTCATCCCCGTTACTATCCCTAACACTCTCCTGATTCTCATCACCACCATCGTCGCCATCATCATCATCATCCTCGTCATCATCCTCGTCATCCTCATCATCATCACCACCCTCGTCATCGTCTTTATCCTTTTCTCCTTCTTCTTCTTCTTCTTCCTCTTCTTCACCCGTACCCTCTTCTTCACTTTCTTCCCTTTCTTCCTCAGGTAAGATGTGATATGGTACCACACTTCCAAACGTCTTGAATAAGCTATCATCCTCCCTGATAGCATCATTCAGGGATTTATATAGAGCCCGTTGAATCCTCGACTTATCATACGACCCAAGTTCCACCATACGAGCCTTAAGGATCTTCTTCAATTCAAAATCCGTCAGGTCATAAGCAATCTTGTAGGCGGCTTCTGAAGGGTTGGATGATTTGACCATCAAGTTGTCAGCAGCAAGTGTCTTCAACTCATCGCGAAGTTTAGGCATTAAGGATTCAACGGATTCTTGCACTCTTTCTTTCAAAGATGCTTCAAGTGCTTCTTTTTGTTCCTTATATTTATCCCTCATCGCTTGAAGTCTGGTAATACGTGCAGCATGCTTATCAGCCTCAGCCTGCTTAACCTGAGCAAGTTCCTCTGCATGAGCTTTACGTGTAGCTTCCATGTCTGCAGCGAACTTGGCAATCAACTCTGCTTAACCAACCCCTTTCCATGGTGGAAAGGGGTATTTATAGTTCCAAGTCATAAGTGGACTTGGGCCGGTCCATGACAAGCCCATGGACCGGTTCTTACTTAAGTTAATAAGCAAATAATAACTAATTACTAACTACGAGCTATTATAACATAAATCATATTGTGGAGTGACCGATACTTCTAATATACGTTAAAACGTATTTCTAACATGATGATATAATTATCACGTCCACAATTCATTCAGATATTCTTTCTATATTATGCGTCAGTAATTACGTTCACTTTTCTTTATATTTTCTAAGTTTCAGTTTCGTCTCATCTATCATTTTTTTTATCCGTTTTACTCTATCCGTCGTCTAAAGCGTCGATAATTATTATAATTAATTAAATAATTATTATTAAATTTTTATGAAGCGTAATAGTTTTAAATTTCTTAGTTCGACCAATTATATAAAATGTTCCAAATAAATTTGAATTTAATTAACAAGATTTTTGTTGATTTATCCAAAATAATTAATAAGATTCGTAAATGTTTGAAAAATATTTGTTTATACTTTGGTCAAAATTTTCTTAGTTGAAAATCAAAAATGTATCGTTTCAAATTTCAAGTTATGGTTTAAATGGTTTTCCTCAATCCTTTTTAAGTTATCTAGAGGTATACACAAACATTTTACCCCTAAACAGAAGTTTAGTTAAATGGTTTGTGTATAAGAGAATAATCCCTTAAAATCCTTTGTTAAAACATTTGTCAAAACATATTTCCATTTCTTTTTGGTAAAATCCAAAGTCTTAAAAGGGCTCTAAATTTTTGAAGAGTCAATTTATATTCCATTATTCTTTTAATCACATAGTCAAATCATGTAAAGGTTCAAGTCTTAAATCACATGTCAAATATTCAAGATACATGTTTTTATCGTTCGGCCAATTCAGGGCAATCTATAAATAATTATTAACTCATTCTTATTCTTATATACAAACAAATAGTCCTTAATGATCGCAAGCATGAGTTTATCAAATTACAGCCTACACACGTGATTCACCGAATTTATGAATGCTACATGTGCATTGGTCAATCCAAACGACATCACGTGGAACTCATAATGTTCATTACAAGCACCGGATGTAGTGATTGGAATAGATAATCTCTTTCGCAGATGCGAAGTTGATGATAACCATGCTATGGATCAAATTTGCTAGAACCTTGTAAATGATCGAACAAATCTTCCATTTCGAGTTATGGATTTCGTTTTCGATTGTCAATTTACTCAGTTCACAGTAATTTATAAATATAAGGAATGATAATACCATAGCTCTTCAGGATGACAGGCTTGGTATAATAAAATCTTTCTCCGACAACTCTCTCAGTTGTACGGTAATTCCTTTAATTTAGATGGTGCTGACGTATAGTGTACAAGCCACAGGTGCAGCACCGGGAATATAATCAATACCAATTTCAACCTGCCTTAATGGCAAAAGTTTAGGTAATTCACCAACAAATACTTCCTAAAGTTTCAGATAACATAAACATCTTTTAATAAATTCATATTAGGTTCTTTCTAGATTATAATATCTGTGATTAATTCACAACCATTCACGGTATAATTTCAAGTCTAAATACAGGATACGGTCACCCATCAAGAATTATTTAGATCACTTTTGATGATCAACATCTTATCATTTAGGGGAATTCTATTCGAGTTCCCATCAATTAAGACAATGTCGTCATGTCATGATCAATCAATCCATTCTACTGGCACTATCAACTTTCTAGTTTTATTGTCGTCGATAAGATGTGAACTTCTCAAAACCCTAATAATAATTCAAAATCCTTCACAAATTCAGGGATATCAAGAGACATAACTACTATTAAAAGAGTAAGGTCAACACATAATCCATGCGAGAGAATTTCGAATCAAATACAGACGAAAACATTTAATGAATATGAATATTTCCCATGTTTTCATAATTTGAGTACGCATTCGAAAGCTCCTCGGATCGTTACCCAGGTCATTCAAATGAAATCAAATCAAAAGAAATGATAAGGACGTTGATACATCCAGTCGGGTATCAATACTCGGTAATCAAATACTTTTCCTAAGAATCTTACTACGGGAGAATTGGACAAGAAAGAATTGTCAATTGTCAAATAAGACAATTCCCACAGATGAGTAAATTCGACTCAGAAGAATAGATGCTACAGGCACATATGTAGGTGTCCCTATCAATATGTCCCTACTTTGCACTTTTTGCAGATCTCATAAAATTTTAATCATTCACAATCTTCAAAGAAAATGTAGTGTTTATTCATTAGTTTTAAGGTGACTACTAATCAGTCTTGCATAGTCCATTCTAAATTGTATGTAGGCGCGCAACTATATACAATTTCAAGATTAACGATGCAATACTCAGTTCGTCAAAATTTTATCATCATGTTTATAATAAAAACATTTACATGCTTAATTCTTAAATAAGAATCAAATAAATTTAAAAAGATTTTCCTTGTTATGAAAACAATTAAGTCTTCCAAGGTGTTTTATAAACAACTTCATATTGATATCAATCACTTATAAATCTCACTTTGAATAATCCTTCTTGTGATGAAAATTAAATTTTCCCAAAGGATACCGTTTTAACTTTATAAAAACAATGTGTGATCTGCAAAAGAGTGATGAAAGCTTGTGCACCGAGAACTAACTACAATAAGATAGGAAATGAGCTTAGCCAAATAATCATGAGGTTCATGATCTCGATGGCACTCAAAAAGATTAATCCACAATGTAACTCAAACAGAGATGAGTACTTGCTCAATGTTTGCATCACTAATGCGAACATTAGGATGAAGCAATAAAAGATAGATAACATCGATACATGTAGAATTTAGCAATCAAAGGTAGTCTTTTTCATTAATCATAAACAAGTCAAAATTGTACCGTAACACATTACATGTCACTATGTCATACAATTCTCAGAACTCATCCTACCAACTGATGTCACAGTTAAGTTAGGGATTTTTAAAAGATACCACAATGAATACTAATCTACAAGAGTCATTAGGTGTTCCATATGTCCCGGAAGATCCATTGGTCCCAATTCAGAAGAAGATTTCTTCAATTTATTTCTTGGACACTGGGCATCCTCATTAGTGGACAATGGCATAGGAACAACCCTTAACACAAACTAACAAACATTTAAAACCTTATAGTTCAATCACAAAACTTAACGACTTATATTAACAATCTCATATTTCATACGGGTTAAACTTTACTTTATTCAAGTTTCAACCAACTTATACTCAATGCGATATTCTACCTCATTCTCCAATACTTTCAATCTTATTCTTCGGCCTTTTAAAGGCAATACAATCTCAATATAAATCAACACTTAATTTCCAATCCTATTATCTCTTACAACAACAATTATCAAATGAGTCATTAATATGAAATGACTTGATCATTCAACTTAGACTTCTCGGAAAGGTATTAGTGGCATGAGACTTTTGGGTAATGGTTCCAATAACAGCCTCAAGTGCAACATTCACCCTTTCGATTTCAATTTAAGAATTGGATGACAACGAATCAGATGACATCTTTCTATGTGGTAATGTTTTGTCAAACTCCACTCTATAAGGAAAGATCGTCATGACATCGATATCAGTTTTAATCTCGCCAATTCTTTTTCAATATCACAATCAACTAATATCTACATTTCTACGAATATCAACCATTTGTTGGGATCATAAATATCCACAACTTGGTTTAGATCTAAGATAGCTAGAATTCCTACGAGAATAGCTTCGATTAATTTACTAGGGGATTTAGGGTTACTTGTGACAATCTACGTCGTATAAATATCTCGTATAAAAATCAAAATAATAATCAAATAATCATGTAATAAAATTACATCATATATATATATATATAATCCAAGTTATATATATATTAAAATAACACTTCTCAGTCTTGGCCTTGTCGGTAACTCGGGAATTCTTCGGCACCATTATAGTCAAAAGATTTTTAGACATTTTTAGAAAAATGTTTACAATTAAAATATTTTGAAAAGTTTTATTCAAAACCTTGGTTTTAAAAATCTTTCGTTCTCTATAACGAGAGCTCTGGTACCAAACTGTAACACCCCCAAATTTATACAACTTAGTACAGCGGAAGACTAGTTGGTGTTACGGGATAGCACATTACTCACATCATAGACAACGCATAAAAATCGCGTCGTTTAATAATAAATCATTTCCATTCATAAATATCAAAGTTATATCGGTCCCAAGTCATTACATTTCATACAAAAGTTTTACAAAGTGTTTGAATGGAAAAATATTGTTTAAGTGCGGGCCATGAATTCTTGTCGTCTTCCCGAGAATTACCTTCAAGTACCTGAGATAAAACATGTTAAAAGAAAAGGTCAGCGATAACGCCGAGTGAATTCATAGAGTTTAATAAATTCCATCAATATAATATCAATATAAAAGTATTACTGAAAATCATTTTGTACAAATCGTTTTGATAGGCCATGAAATAGCCAAAATCATTTTATACAAATCCTTATCGAAAATCATAATATAGGCATTTGCCTTAAAAATCATTATACGAGCCAATGTCGTAAAAACATCATACAATACGTCTTATGACGTTGTATAAAGTCAAATAAAAATCGTTATATGAATGTGGTTATGAAAACCAAAACACGAACATAATATCAATAGTATGACCCTGTATTGCTAGTCAGGCAATACATCGTAATTCGAAGCGTCTAATAGTATTTCGGTGATTTGGATTATTATAAGCCGCATGACATTGTTACCTTACTAAACCAAAACGGGTAGCTAACCCGATACCAATTTTGCCCATCTAAAGTAGCGTGTCGTCACAAAGGTCACGCTATTGGAAATCTTCTCATACATAAATTCGCTTACCAATCAATGTGGCACGACGGGGATCAACCGTCAAGGCGCAAACTGGGGTGATCGTCCCCAAATAGTACTATTAAATGCATAAGCGTCTACCAACTCCCGGTAGTTCACAATTCATGCTAATGGGACTTTTAGTGACATAACCTAACTTTAATAATCCATTTGATTTCATCTATCGGGTCCTTTAATCATTTATCGGGTCATACAATCGGGTCATTCAATCATTCGGGTCCAAAATCAATAAACAAACAATCAGGACAAATGGTGTCCTATTTTAAAAAAACTAACATGTTATCTCCCTCGCGGGTTTATAAAACATTTATAAAACATTTAAAAGAGTGCGAGGCTATGAACTCACGTTGTTGTGGGAAGGCGGGTTATCGGCAATTCGGACGTACGGTACGTGCTTCAATCACGGAAACCTAAACAAATAATACTCGGTCTTAGACTCATGTCCAATGACTTTATAAAAATAACAATTATGTATACATATGATGATTATATATATATGATGATCAAGTGGGTTTACATATTCTCGTTTGCTCATTTTAGTGTTATATGTCGATAACTTTTATACTGGTTTACTAGTTTTACCCATTTACGTGTTTTATGCCCAATAAACTTATTATAAGTTATTTAACTTATTTTAATCCATTTTGTACCTATATCATCATTATGTATACTTTCCAAGTTGGGCCTAAATGGGTTAAGCCCAATAGATTCTTTTTATGGGTGTTTATCTTATTTAGTCCAATTATTAGCCCAAGTATTAGTCCAATATGTTTACTTAGCTCGTTAATGTCCGTATGCCTTATAGTTCGGGTTTTATTGGTTTTTACTTGTTATACATGTCTATATATCATTATATAAGTTTTATAAAGTTTTCATTAGACGGGTCCAACCATCTAAGTTTTATTTAACAAAAACGTTAATTTTACGGCAATAGCCGAAAAAGTAGTAAAAATCATGTTTATAGTTTTATAACTTATAAAACTTAACAAGTTTCCATTTTTATCATTTATACACTTATTACACCTTTTATATATTTATATAAATAGAATCCATGAGTTAGTGGGTTTTAATTTATATTTTATACATTAAAATTTTGAGTGCTTATATAATATTATTATACTTTTAATTTCTAAAAATCTGATTTTTATCTTGACTTTCACCAAAACTACCATATCTTGAGTTCTATATGGAGATAGAAGCTCAAATTTTTATCACATAAACTACATGATATGTGCTATATTTAACTTTTTTATAGCTACTGTTGAATCATCTTCTAAATATTTTCTAAAAATCGTCCAAAACAGTAACTTCAGATTTATACCCTAAACTTGTTTTGATCATATCTCACTCATTATTTTGATTCCATTGCATGGACAACTCTCACATGTGTACAAGACCCATAGCTTACTGTAAATCCATTCTACTTCATCATTTTATCAGATTACCATATGGTTCTATACTGTTTTATACAGCCATCAAATTTAACCAAGATTTTAACCTTGTTTCTTATGGTTTTTCACCTTTTTAATCATGTTTATCAACACCAAATCCCCACATAACATTTTTATCATCATATAATCATCATATACATATACAATAGGAAATAAAATACATGTTTACATAATCAAATTAACAAGAAGATGAGGAGGACAATCTTTATACCACCATGATGATGTAGGTTGATCAAAACATGGATTTTTGATGGAGAAACTTGTGTTGCACCAAGACCATCTTCAAGACCACCATGCTCCATGAACTCCTTGTGGAAAATCAGCCTTGATACTCCATGGAAACTCCTCCTTGGATGTTATAATCACCACCAATCAATAGGGTTTCAAAAGGGCATCAACATGTGTATGAATAACATGAGATTTTGTGGTTGATTTTTGATCAAATGAGGGTGTTTGTGAGAGAAATATGGGACGGCACATATGAGGGAGTAGAGAGGAAATTGTGGTTTTGCATGAGAGAAAATGAGTTGCTAGTTTGAGGTGCTAGTGGTTTTGTGAAGTCTTAGCTTACACATTAAGCTAAGACATGTGTTAGCTAGTTTGTTGAGGTTTTGACACATCATAGATGTGTTGTAGCAAGTGTTGGCCGGTTTTGGGGGTGGGACAAGTGTCCCACTTGTCTCATCCCCATTTATTTACGGGTACTCCTCGATTCTAGTTTCCTCGATTTGCGTGCCCTCGGGTCGTTTTATGAAAAACGTTTTTATAAATTATGAATCAACGTCACAAAACGAATCCAATAAAAATTGTCTCATCAAAAACGGAGTTCAAAAACGTAAATACGTAATCCTAAGGTTTCCGGTTTAGTCGTAAAGGACGTTAAAATAAAATCGTAAGTCCTAGTCTCTTCTCGTAAATTTGTGAGTTTATGAACCAACACAAATTTAAAACTCCAAAATAATATTCATGGATAAATTTATTTTCTGAAATGTCGGATTGTCACCAAGGACGGTGTATGTAAACGTAAGCACGTAACGTTGAATCCTCCGGTTTAGACGCAGTCGATGCTACTTCAAGACGTAAATCCAAATTTCTTCCAAAAAAAAAATAAGTGAGTTCATATTGTAACATTAAAATAATGTTTTTAAATAATATTCGAGAATAAAATATCAACCATAAATTGACGGATTGTCACACAACGCATGTATATATTGTTAATAAATAATCAAGAACGGTTTTAATTGGTTTGTAGTCTCTTATGCATTTTTGACTAATCATTCGTGGTTGGTATAAGTACGTCTTAAGATTCTAAGTTAGAACGTTTTATGTGTACTAAACTTATGTCATGCTTAATACTTAGCGGGTGTTTTTCCTTTTATTCTTTTCCTTTTATTTGTGAGGAATAAATAAAAATAAGAGCCGCTTATAAAAAAAATGAGTGGCTAGAAAAAGAAATAAAGAAATGTTTTTTATACAAGACTCCCAAGAGGGGCAGTGAAGTGTTAATTATAGTAGCTATTAAATTTCAATATTACTCTCACAAGGGTTGCGGGGATTTAATAGTTGCTCCAATCCAATATTACCTTGACGGGTTGCGGGATTGAAGATCCAAGGTCTCAAAAAAGCGGCGGATATAAACTATTGCGTGAGTTTTATTTTTATTTTCTTAGCGAGTGAGTAGCTACTTATTAATGAATGACATAAGTTTCTTACAGGTAAGGCGAATAACTTATTACTTTGGGTCGGACTTATATCAATTGTGGGCGGTTTTTCGAGTAATGGATAAGATGGTTACTTAGGATTAAAACCGTGCTTCCTTATTTTCAGATTTTACACTTCTTATATTTCACGCTTTAAATAATGATAAATTTTCTTTCAAGCAATTTGCTCAAATAATAACCGGTCTTAGAGGCAAAATAAGTAGGGGTATAATGGTAACACAATTAATTTTTATGAATAAGTCGATGCACTTTCACTTATGAATAATAATGATCTCGTTTTTAAGCTTGGTATGGGGAAAGTGAAACTTAAGGATGATAAGTATTCATGGTACCAAAGCTCTAAATAAGTCATTGATTTCTTTATGAGTTATTTCTGTAACACCCCCAAATCTATACAACTCAATACAGCGGAAGACTCGTTGGTGTTACGGGATAGCACATTACTCACATCATAGACAACGCTTAAAAGTCGTGTCGTTTTAATAATAAAGTATTTCCATTCATAAATATCAAAGTTACATAGGTCCTAAGTCATTGTATTTAATACAGGTTTTACAAAACATTTGAATGGAAATTATAATTTGAATGCGGGCCATGAATTCTTGTTGTCTTCCCGAGAATTACCTTCAAGTACCTGAGATAAAACATGTTAAAAGAAAAGGTCAGCGATAACGCCGAGTGAATTCATAGAGTTTAATAAATTCCATCAATATAACTTTGGTATAAAATTATTACCAAAAATCATTTCGTACAAATCATTGTAATAGGCCATAAAATAGCCAAAGTCATTTTTATACAAATCCTTATCGAAAATCATAATATAGGCATTTGCCTTAAAAATTATTATGCGAGCCAATGTCGTGAAAACATCATACAATACGTTTTATAACGTTGTATAGATTAAATAAAAACCGTTATATGAATATGGTTATATAAAACCAAAACACAAACATAAAATCAATAGTATGACCCCGTATTGCTAGTCAGGCAATATATCGTAATTCGGTGCGTATAGTAGTATTTCGTTAATTGGATTATTATAAGCCGCATGACATTGTTACCTTACTAAACCAAATAACGGGTAGCTAGCCCGAAACTCAATTTGCCCATCTAAATTAGCATGTCGTCACAAAGGTCACGCTATTGAAATCTTCTCATACATAAATTCGCTTACCAATCAATGTGGCACGACGGGGATCAACCGTCAAGGCGCGAACTGGGGTGATCGTCCCCAAATAGTACTATTATATGCATAAGCGTCTACCAAATCCCGGTAGTTCACAATTCATGCTAATGGGACTTTTAGTGACATAACCTAACTTTAATAATCCATTTAATTTCATCTATCGGGTCATTTAATCATTTATCGGGTCATACAATCGGGTCATACAATCATTCGGGTCCAAATCAATAAACAAACAATCGGGACAAATGGTGTCCTATTTTACAAAAACTAACATGTTATCTCCCTCGCGGGTTTATAAAACATTTATAAAAACATTTAAAAGAGTGCGAGGCTATGAACTCACGTTGATGTGGGAAGGCGGGTTATCGGCAATTCGGATGTACGGTACGTGCTTCAATCACAGAAACCTATATAAATAATAATCGGTCTTAGACGTTTGTCCAATGACTTTATAAAAATAACAATTATGTATACATATGATGATTTTATATATATGATGATCAAATGGGTTTACATATTCTCATTTACTCATTTTAGTGTTATGTATTGATAACTTTTACACTAGTTTACTAGTTTTATCTATTTACATGTTTTAAGTCCAATAAACTTATTATAAGTTCTTTAAATTGTATTAATCCATTTTATACTTGTATTATCAGTATTTACATTTTACATGTTGGGCCCAAATGGGTTAAACCCAATAAATAAGTTTATAAGTGTTTTAGCCCATTTTGTCGTATTATTAGTCCAATAACGTTAACTTAGCCCGTTAATGTCCGTATGTTATATAGTTCGGGTTTTATCGGTTTTTACTTGTTATATATGTTTATATATCAGTATATGAGTTTATAAAAGTTTAAATTAGACGGGTCCAACCGTCTAAGTTTTATTTAACAAAAACGTTAGTTTTACGGTAATAGCCGAAAAAGTCGTAAAAATCATGTTTATAGTTTTATAACTTATAAAACTTATCAAATTACCATTTTCATAAAATGTATCATTTATTTATCCTTATACATATTTATATAAATGTATTATATAAGTTAGTGGGTTTTAATTCACATTTTATACTATTTTTATTTGAGTGCTTATATAATACTATTATACTTTAATTTCCCAAAATCTGATTTTTATTTTCATGTTCACCAAAACTGCCATATCTAGAGTTCTATATGGAGATAGAAGCTCAAATTTTTATGACATAAACTACATGATATGTTATCCATTTAACTCTTCTATAGCTACTGTTGAATCAGCCTCTAAGTATTTTCTAAAAATCGTCCAAAACAGTGAACTCAGATTTGTACTTTAAACTTGTTTTGATCATATCTCACTCATTACAATGATTTCATTGCATGGCCAACTCTCACATGTGTACAAGACATATTACTTACTGTATATTGCTTCTACTTTGCCATTTTATCAGTATAACATGTGGTTCTATACTGTTTTATACAGCCAACAATCTAAACAAGATTTTAGCCTTGTTTCTTATAGTTTTTCATCTTTTTAAGCATGTTTATCAACACCAAATCCCCACACAATATTTTTAATCATCATTCATCATCATATACATATACATAAGTAAAATAAATACAAGATTACATAATCAAAAATAACAAGAGGATGAGGAGAACAATCTTTATACCACCATGATGATGTAGGTTGTGATCAAAACATGGATTTTGATGGAGAAACTTGTGAATAACCAAGACCATCTTCAAGACCATCAATCTTCATAAACTCCTTGTGGAAAATCAGCCCTAAGACTCTATAGAAACTCCTCCTTGGATGTTATAATCACCACCAATCAATAGGGCTTCAAAAGGGCTTCAACTTATGTATGAATAACATAAGATTTGTGGTTAAATTTAGATCAAATGGGTGTTTTGGTGTTGTTTTTGGACGGCAAGCTAGAGAGAGGAAGAGAGAAAATGGATTGTTTTGCATGTTGTGAATGAAACTAGTTGTTTAGGATAGATGGTTTTGTGTAAGCTTTGCTTACTTTGTAATAAGGTGACAAGTGTGTTACTTAGCTTACACTTGACACCAAATGTTGGTGTGGTAGCTAGTTAAGGCCGGTTTTGAGTGGGGGTGGGACAAGTGTCCCACTTGTCTCATCCCCATTTATTTACGGGTACTCCTCGATTCTAGTTTCCTTGATTTGCGTGCCATCGGGTCGTTTTACGAATAACGTTTTTATAAATTATGAATCAACAGCACAAAACGAATCTAATAAAAATTGTCTCATCAAAAACGGAGTTCGAAAACGTAAATACGTAATCCTAAGGTTTCCGTTTTAGTCGTAAAGGACGTTAAAATAGAATCGTAAGTCCTAATCTCTTCTCGTAAATTTGTGAGTTGATGAACCAACACAAATTTAAAACTCCAAAATAATATTCACGGATAAATTTATTTTCTGAAATGTCAGACTGTCACCAAAAACGGTGTATGTAAACGTATGCACGTAACGTAAAATCCTCCGGTTTAGACGTAGTCGATGCTACTTCAAGACGTAAATCCAAATTTCTTCCCAAAATGAGTGAGTTCATAAAATAATATTTTCAAATAAATATTGAGAATAAAATATCAATCATAAATTGACGGATTGTCACATTTTCCATCTAACCATTTCATAAAAAAAATAAAAAATATATAAATAAAATTGTTGTTATTGCATTGCATTCCTAAAATTAAAAAAAATCATGCATCATGTAGCATAGTATAATATATTAAATCATAAAATGGCCAAGGAGGATTAATTATGTGAAAAGTGTAATTTAGAGCTTTAAAATACTGCATTGCATGAGGCCATGACAATGGTCAAGTGGAGGGGAGTTGATAACTGTGAAAACACTCATCATTTCTAACTAAAAACCACTTAAAACACGGCCAAATACATTATATTAAACTATTAATTGTACAAATTACGTGTGTATTTGGTGTTTGTGTATTTCAGGTAAATAAGATACATTGTGGAGCAAACACGCGCTTTCTTGGGTTTTATTCGAAGAAAAGACGAAGAAAAGATCGAAACAAGACTCCAAGGACTACTTTTGCTATATTAATGAAGATTGAGGGGTTGAAGTTGTAAAGAATCAAGTTTCAAAAGACTAATATTACCATTTTGCAAAGTTATAATGAAGAAAACTAAATCTGTCAAAAATAAGAGACTACAAGGACTACTATTGCCAAGACTGGAAAGTTGTTAACACCAATGACACTTGGGCCAATCATATTGAGTTTAAAGGGAGACATGGATTGCCAGCTAAATACATCTCAACCATTCAATATAGATAGAAGTTTAAGGGTGAAGATGGTGATCTTGGACTCATACATTCCAGCCAATAACCCGATGCCACGTCACTTGTTCTTATTCAGCAGCTCAAAGAAGATTAAGTGAATTTTAGATGATTTGTAAAGAACAAAAAATACTCGTCTTGGATCCCTCTACACAACCCCGACACTTAATTGCATTTAAATACAAGAATGAAGGAATCCTCAGTTCTACAAAAAAAGAGGAACCCTAAGATGCCACGTGTTGGATGCTGATTAGCTGGGACACGTCGACATCACTCCTGACATCTCCCTCATCCTCTATAAATATCCCAACTATTTCTTATTTGTAGAGTTTAGTTAGTAGGTGTAAATTTTCACCTACTAGTTAGTTAGATAAAAAGTTCTCTGCTCATTCTTCTTCTCACAAAAAAATTAGAAGTTAGTTAGACGGTTAGTAAGTGTAACAAATCTGTAACCATTTTCCTTCCATTAATACAATTCATATTACACATTGAAATTCAGTTCTCTTCGATATCTTCTTTACATAATCTGCCAGGTTACTGTTATGATGATAAAAGCTTGTGACAAGCTTTTAAGTAGTTGCTATTGGTGATTTTCATGGCGTTAAGCAAGATTTCATGGTTCATCAGTTGGTTATGAATGTTCTGTTAGTGGATTAGGACAGCTAGCTTGAATTCACAGCTTTTACATAAGCTGTGTAATACTTTTCAAGACTCAAGATTAGGATGATTTGGGTAGCTATAATAAAAAAGGATTTAGTTTCAGAATCACATTAGTTTCGTTCAACATTAGTTACGAGTACCAGTTCTTCTTGAACCGAGTAGAAGCAGATTACGCGTGAAGTAGATAATAGTAGAACAGTGATCAGTTTTGAAGCAACTATAGTGTTAAAGATTCATTTCTCTGGTTCATTAATGGAATATTTGGATGGATAGAGTTGTTACTGTGGTGATTTAGCGATAGGATTTCAGTTCTGCAAGTTCGTGTGTTGCTGTGTTGATTACTTGGGCTGATAAGCTTTTGGCAGCCTACTAATGGACATTATTTAAAGTTCTGTATCCGTAGTTATTCTCTATTCGATTCAAGTAGTGAACGTTAGTTGCTGCGAATGTTCATATCAGACGGTGTTGAGTGTTAAGAGCAGAATATGTTGAAATTAGATTCGATTGTGATGTTGATGGCATTAGTGTTATAATAAAGCTGAAGTTGTAGACTCGTGTGTGATCAAACCAATTAGCTAGTATCACGACAACAAGCTTTTATCATTCACAAGTGTAGCAGAGTTAGAGTTTCGAGCCTCGGTTTCAATTTCAATCAGTTCGTGCAGCAAGCATACGTCGACAACGGACTAGACCGGGAAGTTAGAGGTCAAGCTCATTTTAATTTATGTGTTTTTTTACATTAGCTTGCTTTTGTTGCTGTACATTTAGTATTGCCTGTAAATTGACCTATGTGATTTGTTTTTTAATGATGTTCTGTTATTTGTTCACAACTGTCGTTTGATTGCTGCAATAGCCTTCTCTCTGTTTTTTACTTTTTTGCATAAACTTTTGTTTGGCATAAGTAAATTTGAGCTGCTGTTGAGTCATTGAATTAGTTTGAGTATTGATATTGCTTTGATAGTTAAATATTAGTATTGTGTAGTGTAATATAGGAGTTAAAATTGTTTAGCGTTTATTCGTAAGCCGAGATTGCTTAGCTTGATGAAACCTAATAGATTCGGATCTTTAGGCTACTAGGAATGATTTTCATTCACTTGATTGAATCAAGGCGGAATAGAATGAAGAACGTTAACAAGGTGTTTAGGAACAAAGAACACAAAGAATTACTCAAGGATTGCTCATTATATTAATAATAAACAATCACTAGTTGTGTATACATTTAATCGCACACCTAGTCGACACACGCTTTAGGTTTACAATGTATATGAAAGTTATGAATAAAACCTAAGACCCTGGTTCCTTTTATACAGTAAGGATTAGGTTTACAAGAGATAATATCAAATAAACATGCATATATTCTATTTAAATAAACTAATACAGAATATTCATAAATAATATTCTGAATATTTATCCTAAATAGATTTCCAACAACGTTGAAGGCTGTCAGCGTCTAGACACAATGTGTCAGCGTTGAAACAAATGCCTTCATTTTTTTTGTTTTGAGTTTCTGCCACATCAACTTTTTAGACCCAACAATCTTCCCCTAGTTGATGTCGGCAAAACTCTTTGTGTATCTCTTGTAAGTGGTACATTATCTTCAAATTGCTTCCCCTCAAGTGTAGCATGTATATCTTCCCCTTTTTGTCACATCAAATAGGGAAGGAAACAATGTATGCAATCGAAGATTCTCCAAATGTAGGCTATGTGTAATGATCTTGAAGAAAAATAACTATAATATTCTTGATGTAGAAGTAGAATAACCCAAACCTGTGTTCCATATCTTGTACTATCCATGTGACGAAGTGTCATCATTATACAAAAATCCTCATCCTATGTGAGACATTGAGCACGATAATGTAACTCCTTCAAGTGAAAGAAAATATGTCCATAGAATACCATAAGAAAATCACATATTCCTAGATCTTGTATCACTTCATCAGTAACAATGTAAGCACAAACAAGTTATCTTAAAAGTTAGTGATTGGAAGTTCACGGCTTTAAGATATGATAAAACACAAACTCACGAAAATCTTCTTCGAACATCAAACTTACCATAAGAATTCTTCCCCTTAAGCCAACACCTCTTCATGATGAGTCTTAATGAACCAATATCTTCATATGTAAAATCCATTGATGGATAACTCTTTCACAAGGATGTTGATCCCAAACTTAGATCGATTTAGCTTGTGTAAACGAGATTAAATTAAGTTAAACACGTAGAGGAACTTTGTTGTATATGTAACAATTCAAGTATTATGCGGAATTAATACTTAAACAAGAACACACAAACAAGATAAACCAAACTTTCACTTTGATTGATAAATTGAACTTGCGTACAGTGAAAGTGTAAAACATATGAAAACTTATTATTTAACAAAACCTAAAGGCCTCCTTTTATAGACTAAGGAACCTTGTACAAGAGTCTACATATCAGCTATTGTTGGTAAAGATAAACATAAGAAATACATTGTCGATCATGTCTTTACGAGAAACATACGAGAAACATAAAACGTATAGACTAAGTCTTCGATCAGTGCTTGACTTCTTCTTATCAACGCTTGACTTCTTCCTGTCAACGCTTGTCCTGTCAACGCTTGATTTCTTCTTATCAACGTCCAGATTGCTCTTGTCAGCGTCCAAGTGTATTGCCTACATTGTATTCCCAACAATCCTCCCCTAAACTTGATATCTACTCAAGTAATCAAGTTTCTGAATAAAAAACTAGGAACTAGGAGGATTCTTACAAATCTCATCAAATTGGAAATAAATATATCTAATCAAATCTTTGGCCACGTCACTTGAGTAGTCTATCTCCAGCTGTGTTGTCATCATTTTCTTCAAAACTTTTTTGGACATAGGATACTCAGCATCCACAAGAAGATACTCAGAAAACTTTGTAGAACTTAAATGATACACACCAGCTGCTGAATATAGACGCCATTGAAGTCCACTGATATCATCCTCAAGATCCTTCCAAACTGGATCTTCTTCATCTGGTGCATACATTCTCTTGAATGTTGACCAAAGCTTTATTCCATTGACTGAAGTAGGTGCTTCAGTCTCATACTTGGCCTGCAATAACCTCCAAAGGTCTGCCAAGTCTTCCCTATCCAGGCTTGCAAACAAAGACATAAGAGTAATAAAAGTATGTACCTCTTTCCCATATCTGCCAATCCTCCAAAACCTACTTGCATCTTCTTCATAACTAATGATAGGGTTTCTTGAATCATGAGGTAATACTTTTACCATATGTGAAGCTTTCATGGGTGAGAGCTTAATACTCTTTCTAATAACAGCTTCACTGGGATTCACTTTATCCAAATTTGGTGGAAACTCAAGTGGAACTCCCTTCTTCAATGGTCTTGGTGCAATCATAGCCCTTTGGATCTCCATCTCCTCTACAAGTTCTTCTTTCCTTTCATCTGAAAGAAGTCTGATAGTGTTCATCTCTTTCACTCTTGCCCAAATAGGATAAGCCTTATATTCCAATTCATCAAGGGACAATTCCTACAACTTCTGAAAAGTCCAACCTCCTTGATGACATCTAAGAAACATATAATAAAGCTCCCTTCTTTCCCTCTTAGATTGTGAGAAAACTTTGTTGGCCTTATACTTTAGGATTACCTGACAATCCCTTTGAATCCTGAGAAGAATCTCCAGTCCCTAAATCTGATCTGATAAAGACATATATGGATTCTCCATGATCTTATTTTCCCATGCAAAGTACATGTTGGCAACTTCTGGCATATCATAATCTACCTTCATCTTCAACTCTACAAGTTTTTCTCTTGCCAACACATCACCATATTCAAGTCTTTCTGGTTCTTCAATAATCATAACACTTGAATCTGTGCTCTCATCATTACTTCCTTCTTGTTCTTCAGAAGTAACCACAAATGGTGACTCAACAACCTTCTTCTTTTCTTGTTGCATAAGTTGTGCAGCCAACATTGAATCAAATTTTACTTGAGCTGCATCCTTGAGAACCTCTGTTTCTACCATAATTCCTTTACCCCTATCTAATGTATCAATGATGGGTAAAGATGATGATGGTACATGTAAAGACACTTCCTTGATGATAGTTGATGACTCGAATACATCAACCATACCGACAGGTTTATCAACGTCGAAAACCTGTGTGTCAACGCCTGTTTTACTCCCATCAGCGTCAAAAATCTGCTTGTCAACGCTCAACTTACTCTTATCAGCGCTTGGCTTGTCAGCGTCAAAAATCTGCTTGTCAATGCTCACCTTACTCTTGTCAGTGCTTCTTGTGAACTGCTCCATCATCTCAGTAAAAGATAAATTCAAATTTGTAGGGGTAGCCAATGAAACATCAAAACCTGTTTGCCTCTTCAAATCTGTTAGAGCCTCAGCCAGACCCAAATATTCTCCATCATGTGAGCCTTTGTTACTCACATGTATCTGCTCATCCTCCCCTTTGGAAGAATCCTCCATACCACGCCTATTGTTAGCCCCCTCCAAAAGAACAATCCTCTCCCTCAATTGCTTGAGTTCAAAGCCTTGTGTAGCGAAAGTATGTACCAGGTCTGCATTTTGCTTTTGCAAGCTAATGCAGACAGCCGTCAATTCTAACATTGTATATGGTTCCAATCTGCCCTCCTCTAGAATGGGGATTTGACCTCCCAAAATAGAGTCATGGGGCATGGATGAGGTCTTAATGATGTTAGGACTGGCTTGGCCTGCATCTAAGCGAATACCAATAGTCCTAGCCTCACCCATACCACCAACCACACTTGTGGTGGTGGTTCCCTATACAACATAGCTAGGACTACCAGAGGAGAACACTCCAATGGTCCTTTGGCGTTTTCCATCCTAAAGTCTGGTGGTGAAGAGGATGACGTGGATTGGGTTGTAGTTTGAAGGTTAAGGGGTGATTGGGTGTGTTGTAACAGGGTGTCAACGTTTGGAGTAAGCGTATCAACGCCAACATTTAATGTGTCAGCGTCGAAGGGATCTTGGTCAAGTTCCATAGGTTGAGGGGAAGGTGATGATTCAGGTAATGGGTCAAGTTATGGTTGTGGGTCAGGTTGAGGTTGTGCTGCTGCAATAACAGCAAGCATGTCTTGGGTAAGGGGTAAGTCTATGTGAGGGGTGAATTCATCTTACTAAAAATATCTTTCTTTTGCACAAGGATCGCATAAAAATCATCATGATCCCTGGTGCAATACCGTTGTTCATCAAAAATCATTTGTAAAAATCTTGGATAAGCCAGAGTCATCTTGCTACCCTTGTTTTTACACATGCCATCAAAAATCATTTTAGAAAAATTATATTTTTGCCCTGTAGCAATACACATAATGGCACTACCAATGGATCTGTTAATTTCATTATGTGCAGTACATTTGAGACTTAAACATTGAAGGATGACATGTATTAAGTACTTCCAAACTGAAGGAAATTCTTGTTTATTATATTTGTTTAAAGTACCCTCTTCAGGGAAAGGATAACCCAAAGCTTGAAGTCCCTGTTCTATCTCACCAATGGGTAGAGTGGTTATACCATCTGCATCATTAAGATGCAAAGCCTGGCGAACCAAGGCTTCAGTAACCACCCATGGACGCCCATGGACAATAGCAGTTAATGTAGTCACATTATTAAGCGTTGAGGAACTAACAGTGTTCCAAAACTGTTTAATATAAGTGACAGGGATAAGAGGAGCATGAGAAAGTGCATACCGTAGTGGAGATGCATTCAAATACGCCACCATATGAGTATATTGAGGAAACAGAGCATCATCAGCCTCCAAATAGGCACCCATGTTATGCTGACTTCTGAATCCCAATACCAAGTCACTCGGTTTAAACTTAGGCGCCATAGATGTAGAAAGTTGTGTGAAAGGTTATGAAAGATGAATATAGGAGAAAAATTTGTTAGACAAGAATATGCAATTACCTTGTTTAAAAAGAAGGAGCCAAATATATAGGAGAGGTAGGCACATGTGACTGGTCAAAAATTAGGCAGTTATTTTCAAAATATAATGATGAAAATCTTGAAAAGAAAATAACTTATCTTGTTCATTAATTAAAAGTTACCAACTCCCAAAATTACAGCCCCAATTTTCGTCAAAAATAACAACTGGGTAGGACCCAATGAGTGTCAACGGCCAAAAATAACCTATCAACGCTCAACGGCTATATTCTTGTCAATGTTTGGAAAAAGCCATGTCAACGTCTAAATTGGTCCTAACAACGTTTGGAAATAAATCTGTCAACATCCAAAAATAAAAATAATAAAAATGAAAAAGGACCTTAACAAAGTGATTTATCCTAGTGAAGATAACCTATAAACTGAAAATTACTATAGGGTGGCAAGCACTGTCCAATCATGCACACTTGCTTAAGCAAGATAGACATAATAGTCCTCTAGTGTCCCTTGCTAACCAAAGTTCTTAACAGTGAAGTTATCTCATAAAATTCTTTGTAACTTCCCAGGTAAGCCCAATAAAAATCATACCCAAGCCTCCCAACATACCACATCCAATTCTAGGCCAAAAAGGTCTTGGCAGCGTGCATAGTAAATCAACTTTGCATGCTACAGTGCCTCATGAGATAGTAAACTAAATCATACTCACCAGTGGATACAATCTAGAACTGTGATAAGAGTATTATAAGAATACCCAAAAAGTCCTAAAGGTTTCCTAAAACCTCCCCTTAAATATGATACATAAGTTGCCATATAATGCATGTAATAAAAATTTATGTCAAGATAGGAATATAAATATTCCAACCATCATCCATAAACTGAAACATGCTCCAACAATGCTCCAAGAATCCATAAGCAACTTTGTATCCAGTTGTACAATGCTAATAACGCCTGCATAATTAGATCAAAAACCACAAAACTAACATGTTGCTGACAACGTCAATTTAACACTTGTTAGCGTTAAAATAACCTTTGTCAGCGTTAGACAAATAAAGTGGAAAATCTAACTTTGTACAAAGACCAATAAAAAATGCATATCCTGTACATACTTTTACAATAAGTTCTCAAAACATATATTAAGTAAGATTGATCATTCTAATACTTGTTACCAAGTATTGAAATCTTCCAGTATCAAAAGGTTTAGTTAATAAATCAGCCACATTTTCCTCTGTGTCAACCCTATCTGGTTGTATTAAACCTTTTTCAAAACAATCTCTTATAAAATGATGTCTAATTTCTATATGTTTTGTTTTAGAGTGATGTACAGGATTTTTATTAATGCATAAAGTACTGTTACTGTCTACAAAAATCTTGGTATGCATGAAATTATACCCATAATCCAACAGCTGGTTCTGAATCCATAAGACTTATCCACAACAAGCAGCTGCAGCAACATACTCTGCTTCAGTTGTAGAATTGGCCACCACTGTTTGTTTCTTGCATTGCCAAGATATCAATCTACTCCCAAGAAATTGGCATCCACCAGTTGTGGATTTCTATCAAACTTGTCACCACCATAATCACTGTCTGAATATGTAATAAGCTCCAATAGAGAATCTTTTGGATACCATAATCCTAAGTCTGGATAACACCTAAGGTACCTAAAAATCCTCTTGACAGCATGAAGATGACACTCTTTGGGAGTCACTTGATGGCGTGCACATGCACACACAACAAACATAATGTCAGGTCTTAAAGCTGTGAGATACATCAATGAACCAATCATTGACCTATAATGCCTGACATCCACCTCTTTTCCATCTCAAACTTTTCCCCAAGGGTGTTCCCTATCCATAGGTGTGCTAGCCCGTTTCTCATGTGGAGAAAAGCCAAACTTCTTCAAGATTTCTGCTACATATTTATCTTGAGAGATGAAGATACCATCTTCTTTATGCTGCACTTGTAACCCTAGAAAGAAGTTCATCTCCCCCATTGGACTCATCTTGAATTTGTCTGTCATGAGTTTGGAAAAATCTTCACTCATCTTTGGACTAGAAGAGCCAAAGATGATATCATCCACATAGACCTGTACAAGTAAGAAATCCTTACCAGTCTTCTTTGTAAATAAGGTTTGGTCTATGGTGCCCCTTTTGAATCCATTTTCCACCAGATAGGTGGACAATGTGCCATACCATGCTCTTAGGGCTTGATGAAGTCCATACATAGCTTTCTTCACTATATGCACCTTGTCTGGATGTTTTGAATCTTCAAAACCAGGAGGCTGCATTACATAAACTTCCTCTGCAATTGTGCCATAAAGAAAAGCACTTTTCACATCCATTTGATAGACTGTAAATCCAATGCAGGAAGCATAGGCTAGAAAAATTCTTATAGCCTCAATCCTTGAAACAGGTGCAAAGACCTCCTCATAGTTTATCCCTTCTTCTTGTGTATATCCTTGTGCCACTAAATGTGCCTTGTTTCTGACCACAATGCCTCTCTCATCCTTTTTGTTCCTAAGAACCCATCTTGTCCCAATAGGTCTGACATGTCTGGGACAATCAACTAACTCCCAAACATCCTAAATAGCAAATTGGTGAAACGCATCTTGCATTGCTTCCACCCAACTTGGTTCTTTGAGAGCATCAAAAATCTTCTTGGGTTCCTGTTGTGACAGAAAACAGGCAAACAAACATGCTTGAACAAGAGGGGTATCAACCTTCTTGTGAATATTGGCAATAAATCCTCTATGAGTCTGATGAGATCTTCTAGTTTGCACAGGAGTCATCACATCACCTATGATCAAAGAAGAAGGATGATTCTTCATGGTAGATGTAAGTACTCATCCTTCAATGATTGTGTTATCATCAATTTCACTATCCATATTGCCAATATCTTCTTCAAATATTCTTCCATCATCATCTGAATGAACCTCTCCATTTCAGTTTGAAGGTTCACCTTGGTCAAAACTATTAGAAGAGAATAAATGGTCAAAAGTGTTGTCAACGCCTGAGTTAGAGTTGTCAACGTTTGAGCCATCAACGCCTGAATTTGTCTTGTCAGCGCCAGATTTTCCTCTGTCAGCGTTTGAAGAATCATGCATGTTTTCAATTGGTGATACTTGTGGACCACCTTTTTCCTTTCCAACAGCAGCAGTAGCAGCAAATGCATCTGTCCATATAGGAATGGTAACATACTCAAGTATGGGAGATGTTTTGTCTGCTTGTGATCCAACCTCTTTATCAACCTGTGTACCTGAAATTTCAACAACTTGTTCTTCCACAACATTTGAAGTTACCTTCACAATGTCTGGATTAGTAACAGGCATATAATTCAATGTTCTAGATAGAGGTTCCAAGTCAAATAACCAATTTGGACCACTCTCAGGATCACTAGGTTTACTTTATAAAAACCTAACATGTAACTTTTCAAGTATACGTTTTTCTTTCTTAAGGTAAACTCTATATCCTCTACTCTGCACAGAATAACCCATAAAGTAGCCTTCATCACCTTTAGCACTAAACTTACCTAAGGCATCACTAGTGTCCAAAACAACTACATGACATCCAAAAGGTTTAAGAAAACCAATATTAGGTTTCCTGCCCCAAAGTAACTCATAAGGTGTTTTGTTATGGATCTTGTTGATTAATGCCCTATTCTGAACATAATAAGCTGTATTCACAGCCTCAGCCCAAAAAGCAATGGGAAAGTGAGCATCAGCCAACATAGTCCTAACTACTTGTATGAGTGTTCTATTCTTTCTCTCAGCTACCCCCATTTTGTTGTGGGGTTCTAGCAACACTAAACTGTCTAGTAATCCCTTTCTTGGCACAAAAGTCATCTAACAACTTATTTCTAAACTCACCACCATTATCACTTCTAAGCATCTTAACCTCATTACCAAACTTCTTTTCTATTTAGGTAATAAAGTTAATCAAAGTATCAGCAGTGTCACTTTTAAAAGCTAAAAAGAAAGTCCAAGTAAATCTAGAAAGTGATGACAAATAGTAGGATTTACCATTCAAGCTTTCTATATTAGTTGGACCAAACAAGTCCATATGCAGTAAGTGAAGAGGTTTAGAACTAGAATGCACAGGTTTAGACTTAAAGGAGACTTTGTGTTGTTTGCCTTTAAGGTATGCAACACAAGAATGGTCATTGTGAAAAGCCTTTTCAGGCAAACCATCAACTAAACCATGTCTCACAAGTCTAGTTATATTTTTAAAATTAATGTGCCCTAATCTGTTGTGCCAAATATTACTCTCATCAACTGAAGCCTTAGCATATAAACATGACAAATTATTATTCATCCTAATTCCATTAAGATTCACATTATAAATGTCCTTATGCCTAGGTGTTCTATAATCAATGAATTTCTCATCTGGTATTTTAAAATATTTGCTCAACACCAAGCATTCAGTATCAGTGAAAAGAACCTTATTTTTGTTATCACACATCTGTGATACACTAAACAGATTATAGTCAATTTCTTTTACCAGAAACACGTTTTCAAAACGTAAATTGTTGGTGAGAAGAGTACCTTTGCCAGTGATAGTCCCATATCCTCCTCCAAAGTACACTTTGTCACCATCTTTAATGGGGATAAAATTTGTCAGATAATCTTCCTTCCCCGTCATGTGCCTAGAGCATCCACTATCCCAATATCCGTAATCATTAACCTGCTTTTGAATGCCCTGCACATAAAGAAAACAAATTAGTTCTCTTTGGGAACCCAAGACTGAGCAGACTTGGATTCATTTGGTTGTTCAACAAGAACAGACTTAGTCCTTATGACAACCCCTTGTTCATCCCTTTTTGGATTAAACACCCAGTTAACCCCAATTGGTTTTGTTATGACCTTTCAAATATAATGAAATATGTTACAAGTCATAGAAATCCCATCTGAATTAGGTTGTTGGTCTTGTTTAGGTCTCCATTTTAAGCTAGAAGAAGCTTTAGACCCCTTTCCCTTTGGTTGCAAATATTTTCCATTACTTGGTCTGGCAACGTTTATGTCAGCGTTTACTTTGTTCTTGTCAACGCTGAAATTACCCTTATCAGCGTTGAACCTAGGGTTTGCTACAGGAACCCATTGTCTGTTGGACTACGTATTGGTCTTCTGAAAAGGTCTTTGTCCATAAGTATTAGACCCTTTAGTAAAGAATGGGGTTGGTCTAACAACTTGTGGACTTTGTTGGACAAAAGGTTTGGGTTTGACAGTATTTGAATTTCTATCCGCGTTGACCTTTGAAGCATTGACACACTTATAAGCTAAATGTGAAAAACTTCCACAAGTATAACAGGCTTTTCTAGACATAGTTCTAGGTCTAGAAGAAAAGAAACTTGTCCCATTATCACTAATTTGGCTTTTTGGTGACCTAGGTTTTCTATACATTTCTGCATATTTAATACTAGGTTTTCTATCAACGTTTAAGCCAAGGTCAACAGTCTTGCCAGTAGTAGGATTGGTTATTTTTATGGGTGTAGACTCATTTGGGTTGTCACTAAGCATGTCACCCTTAACAAACAAGGTAGGGTTGGCTTTCTTCCATTGGTCCAAATCAGTCAACTTCTGCTTGTATTCCTCTACTGGGGTAAGAACTCTTGGTGGAGGAATAAATTCCTCTTCTTGGAGTTCTGGTATACCAGTCCAAAACATGTCCTTTCTATGGACACCATAGAAGTTCCCAGCAGATGGTGGAACACCAGCATACTCTTTCATCCGAATCCCAGTCATATCCCTAGAATCCCTTTGTTCACTAACACATTTTCTAGGGTTTGTGAAGCTTTATCAAATCTCTGGATTTTAAGATCTACATTATCCTTGTTTTTGATAGCCTCATCTAACTTAACTTGTAAAGCACCATTGGCTCTTTCCAAAATGTTTCTAACCTCAACACTAGCATTCAAATCATGAGTTAAAATATTGATTTGATCTTTTAGGTCAAATTCCATTTTCTTATATCCAGCCACATTCTTTTTAGTTTGAGTAAGAGCAAGTTGATAATTAGATAACTTGCATCTTTCATTAACGACATCTATTGTTAATTTTAAGACTTCTTTGTTAAGCTTTCCAGTATTTAGACGACAACCCTTACTACAAAATGCATCATCATATACCTCATTGTCTGATGAAGATGAAGAGTGTGTCATGAGAGCATAGTGAACATGCTCCTCTTCTTCCTTTTCTGCAACCAAAGCTTTGTTTTCTTCCTCATCCTTGGCCAAATAGCTCCAATCCCAGCCAACACCATCAATGTCTTGCATAGCAACCATAGCTTTGGACTCCTGATCCTTGATGATTTGGCTTGAGGGTTTTCCAGCATCAGATCTTCTTGGAGATATGCATTCTCTCATAAAGTGTCCCATTCGATGACAGTTATAACACTCAACCTTGGATTTATCAAATCCAGCAGTGTCCTTAGCATTAAAACTCATCTTCTTCATAAATCTTCGATTCCATCTATTTTCCCTTATACTTGCAAGAGCCATATTCCACTTTATGTCCATCTCCTCCAAATGCTCATCACTAATTTGCTCAAGGTCCTCATATGTAATCACTGAACCATTGGGCAATGAAGCAATGTATGCACATACAATATCTAGATCAATACCAGCAGGCTTAACTCTTGGTGAGTCAACATTGTATGTGTCAGCGTCTGAATGTGAGCCGTTGACAAAGCTTGATCCAACGTTGACACAAGGTGATCAAGTAACGGGGTGCATGTATGACTCCCTTTGATCAAATTGACCTTCACAGTGTGAGAAGAACGCCATATTTCCATTGGTAGACTTGTTTCCTTGTTCCAAAAGGATTTCATTCTCTACAAGCATCAGTTTATTGTAAACATCATCAAAAGTGGAACTTTTGTGAGTATTATTAGCAATCATAGACCTTGCTTCAATCTTCCATGCATCACCAAGACTTTTAAGGAAAGTGGTGATGATATCAACATCATCATGCACTGTTCCCATGAATGACAGCTTGCTTGTAATGTCAAGAAGTCTGCTTCTCACTCCACTTAGCTTTTCATTGGGTTGAGCTTTGAACACAACATACTCATGCAACAGTTGCTTCTTTTTCTCTTGTACAGTATCAGCATTACCATTATAAGAAACTTCAAGGGTTGCCCAAAGATCTTTTGTAGAATCATAACCTCTATATTTGTGTTGATTGGCTTGTCCCAAAGAGAGTTTGAGGATGCTTAGGGTTTTCATGTCGTTCCTTCTCTTTCCAACATCCTCAGTTGAGACATCTCTCCCATCTTCAGGTTTTTCTTTTCTATCCTCTTCTGTAGAGCCTAGAGTTGATCTTACCAAGATAGCAGCTGCAATCTTGGCAGTCTTATTGAATGTGTTTCCATATTCAATAATTTTCCATAGGGTGTGGTCATGGATTTGAAGATACTGTTCAAAGTTAAACTTCCACAGCTCAAAGTTGTCTGGGTCTAGCATGGGAATCTTGATGTTAGGGGTTGAGGAGGAGGATGAGGTTAAATCTGGAGTAGACATGGAGTTTTAGTTTTAGTGTTTCTTGAAAATTAGGGTTTTTGGCGATTTAGGGTTTTTGTGTTCTTTAGATCAAAGTTTCTCAACAAGATCTGATACCAATTGTTGATCCAAACTTAGATCGATTTAGCTTGTGTAAACGAGATTAAGTCAAGTTAAACACGTAGAGAAACTTTTTTGTATATGTAACAATTCAAGTATTATGCGGAATTAATACTTAAACAAGAACACACAAACAAGATAAACCAAACTTTCACTTTGATTGATAAATCGAACTTGCGTACAATGAAAGTGTAAAACGTATGAAAACTTATTATTTAACAAAACCTAATGGCCTCCTTTTATAGATTAAGGAACCTTGTACAAGAGTCTACATATCAGCTATTCTTGGTAAAGATAAACATAAGAAATACATTGTCGATCATATCTTTACTAGAAACATACTAGAAACATAAAACGTATAGACTAATTCTTCTATCAGTGCTTGACTTCTTCTTATCAACACTTGACTTCTTCCTGTCAACGCTTGTCCTGTCAACGCTTGATTTCTTCTTATCAACGCCCAGATTGCTCTTTTCAGCGTCCAAGTGTATTGGCTACATTTTATTCCCAACAAAGGCTACCTCGATTACATAATAAATATTACTCTAAAAGTACTTCACGAATTGTTGCTAACTCACATAAAAATCATTAATCCCCTTTTAAAAATATCTGAGCCATTAATATCAAAACGATTTTCTGAATAAAATAGAGATTCCATGTACCTTCGTGTGTAAATTCCTCGTTTGTGTGCCAAAACATAACCAATTTTCCAAACAGCAGCATTTCCTTTGTCATCGAAGATCCATCACTGTCCAATATCTTTACCATACGTATTGTCCAATATCGAACAATACTTGTCAGTTCTTTAGACAATATATCTCGGACAACACATGTCAGCGCTTTCTGTCAGCGCCTGACTTATTAATTGTCAGTGGATGAAGTAAACGTGTCAGCGGCTAAGGTAACCATAAACTGATAAATTCCATACAAATAAGAATAGATCCCTTACCTCTTTTAAATTTATAAGAATAGATCTGTTAAACTGATAAGAAGTAAACTGTGTAATAATTTTAATATAATCCCTTACCTATTACTTGTCAGTGGATGAAGTAAACTGTGTAATAATTGTAATATAATCCCTTACCTGTCAGTGCATGACTTATTCCTTGTCAGTGGATGAAGTAAATTGTGTAATAATTGTAATATAATCCCTTACCTCTGTTAAATTGATAAGAATAGATCTCATCTAAATATATATACGTGAGAAAATATCTCCTAAAAATCAGCCATACCATAATCACGTCCAAATCAGAAAAATGTGTGTCAACCAAAATCCCAATAAATTAGGATCATAGTAAACGTCCTTCATGTATACCAATATTGCGCAGTGATGAGATGGCATTTATACATGATCTCATCGTTCTTTTCGGGCTTTAAATGCATAAAAATACCATATATATGCTTGTGTTTGTTTACTTGTGTATTTTAGGTATGGATATCGTGAAAAAGACAAAAGATCACAAGAAACAAGGAAAAACGAACACGAGAAACGAAGCCGTACAAAGAACCAGGCCCTAGTTATGGATTTATCAAAGAAAAACCCTTGAAGACCTGAAGATGTACAAGGTTGATCACTCATTTATGAAGAAATGACACTTAATACCCTTGTATATTCATAATTACAAGTTTGGTCCCTTAAGTTTGTCAATATTACAAAAAAGGTCCTTTAACTTTGAAGATTTGGCAAGTTTAGTCACTCAACAATTCTAAATTGTCAATAATGGTTCCTCAGGAAGTCAAAGATACATTGAAGACCTTTAAAGATCAAGAAAGTACAAGATCAGCCCTTGGAAAATCAAGAAATGTTCAAAACAAACCCTTAAAACCCTTGTTGAAAAGTTTTGTGGCCAAAGTAGGAATTTGGAAACTTTAATAACAAAGGAAAGCCAAGTTTCAAGCTGAAAAACACGTTTTACATACTTTCCGAAAACACAAGGACTCATATTGTCATTTCTGAAAGTTCAAATCAAAGAAACACGCGCCAAACACCTTTTCCCCACTAAACTCGGATCAAACTTGTTATTGTTTCACGTGATGAATCCAAATTTACCTCCCACTTAAACAAAGGGTAAATCAAAATTACCCAGTCCCAGGTTTGATTCACACGCTCAAAAACCCATCCCACACCAAAAACACTTAATCCCACTCACCAATGGCCCCCACCATTCAACCCGTTACCCAATCATATGACACCCTCCTCTCCAAGTAAATCCATGTGGCCAAATCAACAGCTAATACTCATTACTTGGCCCTAAAGCTAAAATGAACGTCTCTGATTCATTTGGACAGCTCAACAACAAAATTCGTCTAGAAGATTTCAAGGGCATTTTAGGAACTTCATAACCTAGGGTTTTGCTTATTTCTGCCTTGTATTCGTCTATATAAAGACTCCTCAACATGTGAGAGAGATTTTGTTCCAGATTTTAGCTATCTTCTTTGTAATTCCTTTTTATGAAATAAAATTTGAATTTCTGAAAATTTTGAATTCTCTTGTGTTATTTATAAAAGTTTGGTATCTGAATAGCTAAGATCTGAGTTCCAACTTATCATTTGTTGGTTTTTGAGGAAAGGTTTTATGGATTAAAACTCTTGAATTCAAAAAATCAGATTTCATAGTTTATTGTTCATCTTTGCTATTTGTTGTTCTTAGCAGGTACAAGGAATCTGGTGCTTGTTTTGCTAGCACCTAAGCTCAAACAATCCAAGGTGTGGATGTACATCTTGGAGGTTTGCATCTCTAATCCTTTTTCATTTTTCTGAATTTTGTATGATTTTTTATGATATTTGCATATTTTTTTGTGGATTTGTGTATTTGTGGTGGATTTGTGTTTCTGAGGGTTGGGATATTGTTGCTAGGTAGTTTTGATCTTAGATTGAAGGTTAAATCACAACAATCCTTTGGAAAATTGAGAGATCAGATTCCAAAGGGGTGTTTGGGTTAACTGATTTTTCAAGGTTCAAGGCATCCTTTGTGGTTGTTTTTGGTTCTTTTGTGTTGTTATCTGTTTATCTGGTATAAAGGGTTGGTTATCTGCAAGTTTTGTGGGTTTGAACACCTAAATCAATCAAGGGGTCATAAAATCAGTTTTACTTGGTAATATTGGCTAAAATTTTGGGGACACCTAGATATAAGGGTAGACTAGGGTTAACAAGAGTTAAATTTAAGTTAATACAACCAGGGAAAGGGATTTGAGGGCTTGAAATTGGATTGGTGGTCAAATAGATCAGCAAAAGGATTTTGGATAATCACCTTTGCTAATCAGTAACTTTTTGTTCTTGAATCTGCTTATTTACTTTGATCCAGTGCTTGAAACAAGTTAATTTATGCTTATTGGACTTTATTATAGCTTGTGTATGCATTTTGTTCAATTTGGCTGCCTTATTCATGCTCAATCTGCTTATTTGTTCATAACTGCTTATTTTCAAGGTCTGTGACATATCTGAGAACTATTTGCTTATTTGTGCTTATTGAGTGAACCAAATTGTGATCTCTTTGTTGATATTGACTCCTTTTGATCCACTGATTACAAGGGTTCCCTTGTTTCCATTTGAATCCAACTGGATATCTCTAAAAAAGCAAGTCAAATAGTCAAAGCAGTGGCAACTCCTTTCCCCTGCTGCTTGCCACTGCTAGTGTTATATCAACTGGTGCTTATCAATAAGCTATTCTAGCTTATTTAAACCTGCAACAACTTTGAATTTGTAATAGGTGTCACTTATTTGACCTATTTGTTCATTCTGGAGCATTTGAGGGGTTGACTTTGAGGTTTGACTAGAAAACCAAGAACTTTGACTTTTAAATAAATGCTTATCAGCTTATTCTGCTTATTTGGCTTGGCTTATTGAACTTTTCTTTGTTGATTTGTCTTAATTAAGTCATTTAGAGTCTTTTGCAACTTATTTGAAGGTCTGAGGTGGTCTAGAACTCTAAGTCGACTATTTTGTCTTTTAGTGAAATTCTACTTTGCTTATTTCTGGCTTATTGGGTTTACTTTTTCAAAATTTCTTTTCACATATCTCTTAGGCATATCAAAAGAAGGTTTTGTGTCAAATCTGAGCTTATGGCATTGGCTTATTGCTTAATGGGCTTATTGGCCCAATAAGGATAAGCTTTTATACCAATAAGCTCTGATAAGCTTAAAACCAGCTTTTGGGCCTTCAGACTTTTGTGTTTAGAATTAAATTTTGAGTCAGATAGGGCTTTTTCAGGTCATTTGGGCTTAGTTGAAGTTTTTGGGCCAAAAAGCCCATTAGGTTGGACTGTTTTCTATATTAGCCCATTAGGGGTATTTTGGTAATTTTACTTTCATTTTCTGTTTATTAAGGTTAAAATAAACTAGTTTGCAAGTTTTTATAATTTTTTAAAATTTTTGGATTTTTAATATTATATTATTATTAAATTTCAATTTTCACATTTTAGCACTTTTATATTTTTCTTAGGTTATATACATTAAAATAGGATTTTTGCAACTCTAAGATTAATTTTATCTTCATTTTTCTAATTTCTAGAATTATTTTAAGTATTTAATAGATTTTAATCATTTTAAAGAGTTTTAATTAGTTTAAAAATTCATAAAAATAGTTTTTATTCTTATTTGGTCATTTTAGAGGTTTACAAAGTGAAAAATCTTTATTTGGGCTTTTTAATAATTATTTTGACTTTTAGGGCTTTAATTAGCATTTAAAAATTAATATTTAATTAATTAAAAGGTTTGAAAAAGTTTTGATCATTTGTAAACTCTTAGTTTATTTAATTTGAGTTTTGGTAATTTTTTAGGAATTTTTAGAATTTATTTTTATTTTGGCACTTTTTACGGTTTTTATTTTAGTCGTCGTAGTAATAATTTTCACGTATCCGTCATTCTATTTTCTCATCCCCTTCTTTCAAATATTAATCTCAAACCAATTACAAGTTACTCACACACATATACCTCCTTGGGAAACGAACTTAATTCGGTCATTAGTGTTTGATTTTCCTAAATCATCACTTAATACTTATCGCTCATTTACGCTCTTTTGTTTTCCTAAACAAGAGATGTAATTTACCACAATCAATTTGGCACCGCTGCCTGGGAGGTGTGTCGTGATTAATTTGTCATTTTGTTTTTAATATTAGCCAAAAATAGTATTTGTATTAGTAGAACTCTACTAATACGTATTATCGGTTTTTTCGTTTTTCTTGTGAAATTATTATTACTATATTGTATTAAGTATCACAACAAAATCAAAATATCTCCAAAAGTGTGCAGACACAACCTTAATTGGGATTTGATCTCCTAATTATTGTATTCGAATCTCAAACAAAAAGAAAAAGGCAAAAATAGATAAATACTTTCGTGAAGCTCGATTTTGAAAAATACAAACTATAAGGTGGGTATAAGGCGGGTATTATAAAATATACCCTAAGGAAAAAGGCTCTTAAGTGCTTCGCGCCGCCTCGCTTCTCCGCTTGCTTGTGAGTATTTTGAGATTGAAAGCTAATCGAGGGTTTTGCCGCCCAAAGTATCATATATATTTGTTTGGTTTCTTTGTGATTAAACCCTCTTGAACAATTTGGTTTTCACCAAAGTTCTAAAGTCATTCGAAGGCGTTCACTCCACGTGATCCTTTTCATTCTTTTGAGGCTTCTTTAATCAAGAGTTTGATTCGAGGATAGATTTGGAAGATTGTTGTCTACGAAGATACACAAAATCCAAAAATATTAAAAACAATCAAAAACACAAAAATTGAAAATTCACAAAACACCCAAAAAGAATCTTCTTTGCTCACCTCCCATTCTACGTCAAGTTTATGCTAACTCGTAATCAAGCAAAACGAGCTCGTAAACGTCGTCAAGGAAATCAAGAGCCTTTTATTGAAGAACAAACTCTAATTGTCGAACCCGTTGTAGAACCAATAGTCGCCATGGCTAATCGTACTATGATGGAGTTGCTTCAAGCACCCACCGAGGGTTTTGGAGAAGCTATTGTGATTCACGCCATCCTTGCGGAGAATTTCAAGATTAAGACGGGTTTAATGTCGATGTTGCAAGCAAGCAAGTTTAGAGGTCATGAAAAAGACAACCCGCATTATCACATAAGGAATTTTAATCGTCTCACCGCAACAAGCAAATTTAAGGATGTTCCACATGACGCCATTAAGATGATGTTGTTTCCATACTCGTTGGATGGACCCGCAAAAATTTGGCTCGAGAAAGAACCGCCAAATTCGATTTTGACATGGTGTGATCTCGTTTCTAAGTTTGTGAATCAATTTTTTCCACCATCTAAAACAACACATTTGAAAAATGAGATTTCAAGGTTTACACAACGAAGTAATGAAAGTTTTTCAATGGCATGGGAACGATTTAAGGAAATGTTACATGAATGTCCACACCATGATTTTTCGGAATTGCATCAAATAGATACTTTCTATAATGGGCTTAATGATCATGAACGAGATTATTTGAATGTCGCCGCGGGTGGTAATTTTTTGTGCAAAACGACCGATGAAGCTTTAAAGATTATCGAGAATAGATCTAAGGTTTATAACCCTCGTAACACACCGAGTGTTGCCAATATGGGTTCGTCATCGTCGTCATCGTCTCTTCACATTAATGCCTTACATGATGAAGCAATGAGGAAAATCGGTTTTTCGATAGATTTGCAAATCTTATGACTCATTGGAAAGCACAAGATGCTTTGAATTCCGCATCGGTTAAAGCGGTTGATAAGAGTTGTTTATCTCGTGGTGGAGCTCATGATCTTTCCGAGTGCATTACCGTCGGTGGTAACACTTCGAGTGCTTACGTAGCAACGGGAACTTACAACCAAAACGGCCAAGGTTCCCGCCCAAATCAAAATGCTAACAACTATCAAAACAACAATCAAAATGATGGTTATCAAGGCAATTCACGTAATTATAACAAAGGGAAATATCAAAATGGGAATGGACAAGTTGCAAATCAAAACCAAAACCGTGATTTTCAAACTACTACTCAAGGTTTTCAAAATGATCACACCAAAAATCTTCAAGGAGAATTTTTGAATTATGCTAAGTTTGATAATAGGCAACGTGAAATGATTAGCTTAAGATCCGAGTTGAAAAACGAGCTTAAAACGAACTTGCTAATGAACTTAAGACTCATGCTAATAAAATGGAAGGAAACGTTCAACGTCTTCAAGAAAATCAACAAAAGATGGAACAAGGACAACATGAGATTAAGCAAGAATTGTTAAAAGCGGATGCTAAGCAATCAAAATTTGAAGACCGAATGGCAATAATGTTTGAAGCAATCATGTGTAAACCCTCTTCCTCGGGTGGTGTTCCTAGTGATACCATTGCAAACCCGAAGGGAGAAATGAAGGTTATTACTACACGTAGTGGTAAAACTTTCAAAGAACCAATCTCTCGTCCAAGTACTTCTACGGAGAAGGAAATCGAGAAAGAGCCCGAGGTGATGGTTGAAAAGGAGCATATCACAAGCCTACGAAGTACCGCTCATACCACACCTACGGTTGAACCAATACAAATCATGGAACCCGAGATTCCAAGGCTGTTGCCTAATGTCCAACCCACACCACCCTTACCTTACCCTTCGAGATGAAACAAAGAGAAATTGCAAGAACGTAACAAACAACAAATCGAGCTTTTTATAAAAATGTTTCAACAAGTTCATTTTGATGTATGTTTAGCCTTGTTATATATGCCTCGTTTCGCTTCCACTTTTAAAAGTATGATGAACGATAAGGAAAAGCTTTCAAAGCTTACTAGTTGTTCTTCGGTTTATCTTAACCACATACCGGAAAAGGTTGGTGACCCCAGCAAGTTTCTCATTCCTTGTGATATACAAGATATGAAAGAATTCCTCGCCTTGGCCGATCTTGGTGCAAGCATTAATTTGATGCCATTTTCCATTTGGAAATCGCTTTCGCTTCCGGCTCTTACTCCTTCGAACATGTCTATCGAGATGGCCGATCATTCTACGATTTTAGCATGTGTAGTAGCCGAGGATGTTTTCGTTAAAGTGGGGAAGTTCTACTATCCCGTTGATTTTATAGTAGTCGACATCCCCGCGGATCCTAAAGTTGCTCTAATTTTAGGTCGTCCATTTTTAGACACCTCGAGATCGCTTATCGACGTTCATGCAAGAACTATTACTTTGAGATTCAACGAAGAGGAACTTGTTATAAACGCTACTCAAAACTCAAAACCTTCTCATGTTTATGCAATCGCTACCATCAATCACATCGACTTAGTTGATGTGGTTTGCGATGAGTTTTCACAAGAAGTGTTCGGTTTTTCCGATAGCTCGTCAAGTGGCAATCCCACTATTTTGGATCTGATTCTTGCTAATTCTACACCAAATCTCACTCCATTCCAAGGAGGCGATTTTACTTCAAATGAAATTGACAATGAAGATGAGGTGATTATTGGTAATGATGCTTCTATTCCACCATTTCTTCCGCCGATGGAAGTTATGAGTGTTGAGCAAAAATCTTCAATCGAGGAATCGCTTATCCTTGAATTGAAAGATCTTCCATCTCACCTTGAATATGCATTCTTGGAAGGTGATTTCAAGTTGCCGGTTATTATTGCAAAAGGTCTTGCTAATGATGAAAAAACCGCGCTCTTGAAAGTTCTTAAAGCTCATAAAGGGGCAATTGCGTGGAAAATTTCCGACATTAAGGGTATTGACCCAAAATTTTGTACTCACAAGATTTTAATGGAGGAGGACTACAAACCCGCAATTCAAAGTCAAAGAAGGGTAAACCCCAAAATTCACGATGTCATAAAAAAGGTAGTTTTAAAACTCCTTGACGCGGGAATGATTTATCCTATCTCCGATAGCCAATGGGTGAGCCCAATCCATTGTGTCCCTAAAAAGGGAGGAATGACCGTTGTGCCCAATGAAAACAACGAGTTAATTCCCACTCATGTTGTGACCGGTCGGAGGGTGTGTATTGACTACCGAAAGTTAAATGACGCCACTCGTAAAGACCACTTTGCTTTGCCCCTCATGGATCAAATGTTGGAGCGACTCGCGGGAAATGAATTCTATTGCTTTTTAGATGGTTTTTCCGGTTATTTTCAAATCCCTATCGACCCTCGTGATCAAGAGAAAACTACGTTCACGTGTCCTTATGGGATGTTTGCTTATCGTAGGATGCCTTTCGAACTTTGCAATGTACCGGGTACATTTCAACGGTGTATGATGGCTATTTTTCATGATATGATCGAGAAGTCGATGGAAGTGTTTATTGATGACTTTTCGGTGTTTGGCAATTCGTTCACGTCGTGTTTATCTAATCTCGAGCAAATGTTAAAACGTTGTGAAGAAACCAACCTTGTGCTTAAGTGGGAAAAATGTCATTTTATGTGTAAACAAGGAATCGTCTTAGGGCACAAGGTCTCAAAGCGGGGATTGAGGTCGATAAAGCTAAGGTAGACGTCATCTCCAAGTTACCTCATCCCAAAACCGTTAAGGGAGTTAGGAGTTTCCTAGGCCACGCGGGCTTTTATCGTTGTTTCATCAAAGACTTTCCGAAAATCTCTCGACCTATGACACACCTTCTCGAGAAGGATTCTCCTTTTAATTTCAATGAGGATTGTGTTAGAGATTTCGAAACTCTTAAAAGTAAACTTACCGAAGCTCCCATTCTTGTTGCTCCTAATTGGGAATTACCCTTTTAAATCATGTGCGATGCAATTGATTATGCTATAGGGTCCGTTTTAGGGCAACGTTATGAAAATCATTTCCGTCCTATCCATTATGCTAGTAAGACGATGACCGAGGCTCAATTAAAGTACACCACAACGGAAAAGGAATTCCTTGCCGTGGTCTATGCCTTTGAGAAATTCCGACCTTATCTCGTCTTAACTAAAAGCATCGTGTATACTGACCATTCAGCTATCAAGTATCTCTTAGCTAAGCAAGATGCTAAGCCGAGATTGCTTCGTTGGATGCTCCTCCTCCAAGAATTTGATGTCACCGTGCTTGACAAAAAAGGATCCGAGAATCTAGCGGTCGATCATCTCTCTGGTCTAGAAGATCCTCACAAAGATGTCTTCGAGAAAAAGGAAATCACCGAAACATTTCCTCTTGAGACTCTCGGTGTAGTGAATTCTAAAGACACCACCCCGTGGTTTGCCGACATTGCAAATTACCATGCGGGGAACTTCATAATCAAGGGTATGACGACACAACAAAAGAGAAAATTCTTTCGTGACGTCAAGTTCTATTTTTGGGACGACCCTTATCTCTTTCGAGTTTGTGCGAATCAACTCGTTCGACGTTGTGTTTTTGGTGCTGAAGCTTCTAACATCCTTAGAGCTTGTCACGAGGGACCCACGGGTGGTCACCACGGTGCTAATCTCACGGCTAAGAAAGTGTTCGATGTTGGCTTCTTTTGGCCTACAATCTATCGTGATGCACACGCACTTGTGAAGTCGTGTGATTCGTGCCAACGTCAAGGAAAATCGTCTCAACGTGATGAAATGCCGCAAAATATAATTCAGGTGTGTGAGATTTTTGACATTTGGGGCATAAACTTTATGGGGCCGTTCCCATCGTCTCATGGTAACAAGTATATCCTCGTCGTCGTCGACTACCTTTCTAAGTGGGTGGAAGCTAAGGCTTTACCTACTAATGATGCTCGTGTGGTAGTGAAGTTTTTGAAGCAACTATTCTCTCGGTTTGGAACCCCTCGTGCTATTATAAGCGATCGTGAACCCATTTTTGTAATGACCAATTCGAGAAGGTCTTATAGAAATATGGAGTTACTCATCGTCTTTCTACGGCTTATCACCCGCAAACGAGTGGGCAAGTCGAGGTTTCAAACCGAGCTTTGAAGAGGAATTTAGAGAGGTTGATTGGAGAAAACCGTGCTTCATGGTCCGACAAACTCGATGACGCTTTATGGGCCTTTAGGACCGCTTATAAGACACCTATCGGTTGTACTCCATATAAGTTGGTTTATGGAAAGAATTGTCATTTGCCCATTGAATTGGAGCATAAGGCATATTGGTCCCTTAAGCATGAAAATTTTGATTTAAAGACCGCGGGAGATCACCGGAAAATACAATTGAATGAATTGGATGAATTAGGAGATAATGCTTATGAAAATTCATTGATTTTCAAAGAAAAGACTAAAAAGTTTCATAATGCAAAGATTAAAAACCGGGTTTTTAACGTTGGTGATCAAGTGTTACTTTTTAACTCTCGATTAAAGATATGTTCCAGGAAATTGAAATCTCGTTGGTCGGGTCCTTTCACCATAACACAAGTGTTTCCTTATGGGACCATCGAGCTAGCTCAAAATGATGGTCCTAACTTTAAGGTGAATGGACATAGGCTTAAGCACTTCTTTGGTGGCGAAGTTCCTTCGTTGGATGACCTCGACCAAGTCACCTTCCCCAATGATAATTAGCATTTAGGGGATCTAGTCGAGCTCATGACTCGGTAATCAAAAACGAGGTGCCTCGTGGGGGAGATCTCATGCTTATCTTTTTATGCTTTCTAATAAATAATGAGAGGGGATTTGTGCCCTTCCAACTCGTTGTCTCGTGGTTGTTTGTGAATGTGTTATCTAGATCATCATCATCATAAAGATTGAAGACTCTCGTGCTCGTTCTCGTGAGCCTCGATCGTTTTCTTGAAGAAATTTTTCACGAATCCATGACATATCCTTTATTGTTCTAACAATTATCTTTTAGCATACTTAATAAACGGCTTTAGATATATTTTTGATCACCCTTTCCATGATAGATCCTAAGCATTCGACTCTTCGTCTCTAGTATGGGGGTGCTCCACCTTTAGACTCGAAACATTGAGGACAATGTTTAATTTTAGTATGGGGGTGAATAGATACTTGCTTTGCTACGCCCTCACGTTTTCCAACTTTTAACGTTTCATCTTGTTTTGTTGCTAATAAGGCTAAAAATGGCCAAATTTTAAAAATTTTCTTAGTTTTCATAAGTGTTTTTAAGACACGAATGTTTCCGATGGGTAGAATAAGAGCTAATTTTTTACTTGAAGGGCATTTGGAGCCCTTTACATTCCTTAACCCGCTCAAATCAAGTTTTGCTAGACTTTTATATAGGGAACTTTAAAACACGAAAGTCTTAGCTCATTCGGGTTAAGAACAAGAACTTTTCGCAAGTTCCTATAATTGATCCTAGAAAGTCACTTATCAAGGGAACTATAAAATGCATTCTCTAAACTTGAAAAAGTCCAAGAAAGTACAAGATCCTATAGGTGGCTTGAAAACCCAAAACTTCGATTTGATATAGTCTTAATGAAAGCTAATCCAAATTTGGCTTAATTTTGACTTGCATGGCTAAGTATTCACGAGTCTCTTTAATTAGAGGTCTTTAAATAGTGAAGAACGAGAGATGATAGAGTTAGACAAGTGATCATGCTAAACGTAGAACATGAAAATGTTCTTTCAAAAACTCATATGTTTTTAATTGTGGCTTTTTCTCCTATAAGATCAATGCATTAGGAACAAAAATAATTGCAATAAGTAGGGTCGTACGATTTGAAAGGTTACTTAGCTTCTAGCACAAGATCGTTTAAAAGTTGCTCGGGTTGAATAGAGTTCATAGCCAAGGCATAACTTGTTGAAGCGGGATGCGAAGATTGGTGAAGATCCAAAAAGGCCCTAACAAGGCATGAGGAGCTCTATTTTGTTGCTAAAGATCCAAGATGATGTGAAGTATCATTATTCCAAAATCAATATGAAGGATCGAGACACACGACGAAAAGCAATTACTCCCTAAAGATCATGGAGAAAGTCTATCCAAAAAGACCCTAACAAGGTATAAGGATAAATATATCCAAGTCCTAAAAGGAGGCGGATCGTTGTATATCAAAATCCAAAATAAGGATTAAAGAAAAATGATGAAGTCGTGGTCCAAGTATGAAGAATCTCTCAAAAACGTCAAGTGAAGAAATTCCAAAATATGAAGAGAAGACCATAATTTCAAGAACGTCTTCCCAAGATTTGAAGTATGAAGTACATGCCAAATATCGGTCCGAGAAAGGTCTCAAATCGTGAAACGAGTTATGCCAAGATATGAACTTAAGGAGATACTCGAGAAGTCGTTTTAAAAGATTTTGTCCTTCGGCTAACTATTGATTAAATCGTGCTACTTTACTTTCGGACTAATAAATACTCAAATAAGTCAATATGAATCACTTGTGATCCATGACAAATAGTTAAAAAAATTTCTAGAAACCATTTCCTTTCATAATAACTAGGATTCTGGGGAGAAAAAGTATTACACAATTTGAACGTATGAGTAGTGTTAGCATTGTGACTTGTACCAACAATGATCTCGTTTTTGCACTTAGCATGGAATGTATGACAATCAAGGATGACGAAATTTACTCTATAGGACATTTACTTGTTTCTATTCATTGACCCTAAAAGTCACATTCGTGATGAAAATCATTCATTATGTCTTTACACATCTTCGTAGCATTGCGTGACACTTTATTCTAGCATTGCGTGAGGGCACGGCAATGGCTTAGTATGGGGGAGTGATGAGATGGCATTTATACATGATCTCATCGTTCTTTTCGGGCTTTAAATGCATAAAATGTCATAAAAATACCATATATATGCTTGTGTTTGTTTACTTGTGTATTTTAGGTATGGATATCGTGAGAAAGACAAAAGATCACAAGAAAGAAGGAAAAACGAACACGAGAAACGAAGCAGTACAAAGAACCGGGCCCTAGTTATGGATTTATCAAAGAAAAACCCTTGAAGACTTGAAGATGTATAAGATTGATCCCTCATTTATGAAGAAATGATACTTAATACCCTTGCATATTCATAATTACAAGTTTGTTCCCTTAAGTTTGTCAAAATTACAAAAAAGGTCCTTCAACTTTGAAGATTTGGCAAGTTTAGTCCCTCAACAATTCTAAATTATCAATAATGGTCCCTCATGAAGTCAAAGATACATTGAAGACCTTTAAAGATCAAGAAAGTACAAGATCAGCCCTTGGAAAATCAATAAATGTTCAAAACAAACCCTTAAAACCCTTGTTGAAAAGTTTTGTGGCCAAAGTAGAAATTTGGAAACTTTAATAACAAAGGAAAACCAAGTTTCAAGCTGAAAAACACGTTTTACATACTTTCCCAAAACACAAGGACTCATATTGTCATTTCTGAAAGTTCAAATCAAAGAAACACGTGCCAAACACCTTTTCCCCACTAAACTCGGATCAAACTTGTTACTGTTTCACGTGAAGAACCTAGATTTACCTCCCACTTAAACAAAGGGTAAATCAAAATTACCCAGTCCCACGTTTGATTCACACACTCAAAAACCCATCCCACACCAAAACACTCAATCCCACTCACCAATGGCCCCCACCATTCAACCCGTTACCCAATCATGTGACACCCTCCTCTCCAAGTAAAGCCACGTGGCCAAATCAACAGCTAATACTCATTACTTGGCCCCAAAGCTAAAATGAACGTCTCTGATTCATTTGGACAGCTCAACAACAAAATTTGTCTAGAAGATTTCCAGGGCATTTTTGGAACTTCATAACCTAGGGTTTTGCTTATTTCTGCCTTGTATTCGTCTATATAAAGACTCCTCAACATGTGAGAGAGATTTTGTTCCAGATTTTAGCTATCTTCTTTGTAATTCCTTTTTATGAAATAAAATTTGAATTTCTAAAAATTTGGAATTCTCTTGTGTTATTTATAAAAGTTTGGTATCTGAATAGCTAAGATCTTAGTTCCAATTTATCATTTGTTGGTTTTTGAGGAAAGGTTTTATTGATTAAAACTCTTGATTTCAAAAAATCAGATTTCATAGTTTATTGTTCATCTTTGTTGTTTGTTCTTAGCAGGTAAAAGGAAGCTGGTGCTTGTTTTGCTAGCACCTAAGCTCAAACAATCCAAGGTGTGGATTTACATCTTGGAGGTTTGCATCTCTAATCCTTTTTCATTTTTCTGAATTTTGTATTATTTTTGGTGATATTTGCATATTTGTTTGTGGATCTGTGTATTTGTGGTGGATTTGTGTTTCTGAGGGTTGGAATATTGTTGCTAGGTTGTTTTGATCTTGGATTGAAGGTTAAATTACAACAATCCTTTGGAAAATTGAGAGATCAGATTCCAAAGGGGTGTTTGGGTTAACTGATTTTTCAAGGTTCAAGGCATCCTTTGTGGTTGTTTTTGGTTCTTTTGTGTTGTAATTTGTTTATCTTGTGTAAAAGGTTGGTTATATGCAAGTTTTGTGGGTTTGAACACCTAAATCAATCAAGGGGTCATAAAATCAGTTTTACTTGGTAATATTGGCTAAAATTTTGGGGACACCTAGATCTAAGGCTAGACTAGGGTTAACAAGTGTTAAATTTAAGTTAATACAACTAGGGGAAGGGATTTGAGGGCTTGAAATTGGATTGGTGGTCAAATAGATCAGCAAAAGGATTTTGGATAATCACCTTTGCTAATCAGTAACTTTTTGTGCTTGAATCTGCTTATTTACTTTGATCTAGTGCTTGAAACAATTTTATTTGTGCTTATTGGACTTTATTATAGCTTGTGTATGCATTTGGTTCAATTTGGCTGGCTTATTCATGCTCAATCTGCTTATTTGTTCATAACTGCTTATTTTCAAGGTCTGTGACATATCTGAGAACTGTTTGCTTATTCTATGCTTATTGAGTGAACCAAATTGTGATTTCTTTGTTGATATTGACTCCTTGTGATCCACTGATTACAAGGGTGCCCTTTTTTACATTTGAATCCAACTGGATCTCTCTAAAAAAGCAAGTCAAATACTCAAAGCAGTGGGAACTCCTTTCCCCTGCTGCTAGCCACTGCTAGTGTTATTTCAACTGGTGCTTACCAATAAGCTATTCTAGCTTATTTAAACCTGCAACAACTTTGAATTTGTAATAGGTGTAACTTATTTGACCCATTTGTTCATTCTGGAGCATTTGAGGGGTTGACTTTGAGGTTTGACTAGAAAACCAAGAACTTTGACTTTTAAATAAGTGCTTATCAACTTATTCAGCTTATTTGGCTTGGCTTATTAAACTTTTTGTTGATTTGTCTTAATTAAGTCATTTAGAGTCTTTTGCAACTTATTTGAAGGTCTGAGGTGGTCTAGAACTCTAAGTCGACTATTTTGTCTTTTAGTGAAATTCTACTTTGCTTATTTCTGGCTTATTGGGTTTGCTTTTTCAAAATTTCTTTTCACAGATCTCTTAGGCATCTCAAAAGAAGGTTGTGTGTCAAATCTGAGCTTATGGCATTGACGTATTGCTTAATGGGCTTATTGGCCCAATAAGGATTAGATGTTATACCAATAAGCTGTGATAAGCTCAAAACCAGCTTTTGGGCCTTCAGACTGTTGTGTTTAGAATTAAATTTTGAGTCAGATAGGGCTTTTTCAGGTTATTTGGGCTTAGTTGAAGTTTTTGGGCCAAAAAGCCCATTAGATTGGACTGTTTTCTATTTTAACCCATTTGGGGGCCCATTAGGGGTATTTTGGTAATTTTACTTTCATTTTCTGTTTATTTAGGTTAAAATAAACTAGTTTTCAAGTTTTTAGACTTTTTTATAATTTTTGGATTTTTAATAATATTTTAATATTATTTTATTATTAAATTTCAATTTTCACATTTTAGCACTTTTATATTTTTCTTAGGTTAAATACATTAAAATAGGATTTTTGTAACTCTTAGATTAAATTTATCTTCATTTTTCTAATTTGTAGAATTATTTTATGTTTTTAATAGATTTTAATCATTTTAAATAGTTTTAATTAGTTTTAAAATTCATAAAAAAAAAGTTTTATTCTTATTTGGTCATTTTAGAGGTTTACAAAGTGAAAAATCTTTATTTGGGCTTTTTAATAATTATTTTGATTTTTAGGGCTTTAATTAGCATTTAAAAATTAATATTTAACTAATTAATAGGTTTGAAAAAGTTTTGATCATTTGTAAACTCTTAGTTTATTTAATTTGATTTTTGGTAATTTTTTGGGAGTTTTTAGAATTTATTTTTATTTTGGCACTTTTTACGGTTTTTATTTTAGTCGTCGTAGTAATAATTTTCACGTATCCGTCATTCTATTTTCTCATCCCCTTCTTTGAAATATTAATCTCAAACCAATTACAAGTTACTCACACACATATACCTCCTTGGGAAACGAACTTAATTGGGTCATTAGTGTTTGATTTTCCTAAATCATCACTTAATACTTATCACTCATTTACGCTCTTTTGTTTTCCTAAACAAGAGATGTAATTTACCACAATCCTTAACAACTGCTTGTAATTGTCTCCAAGTACGCATGAATTTTGATCAGTTTTGTAGTTTTATACAAAAAACATACATGCTCTCACGCTTTTTCAAGTTTCTTGAATCTCTTAGCAACATTCAGATCATAATGACAATAATCTCACAAGATTTTATCACACGATATGAACAGAAACATCTTCCACGTATATCAAGAAAAACGATTTAGGGTTTTAATGAAAACCCTAGTTCTTGCTTTGTTGTAAACATCCACCAGTTGCTACTCCTATGAATTATGGATCTAGGATCTTTGAAAACCCTAGAACAATAATCATTACAGCAGTCACGATCTCCTCTTTTCTATTTAGAATTGATTTAGGGTTTGAAGGAAACCCTAATTCATGATTTTATGTAAACTAGAACTTTGATAATCACACTCTGCAGCGAATCTTGACACCAAATAACTTTCTCATGAGAACTCAGATCGAAGATCCCTTCGGTGAGATCCTAGACATAAGTGCCAAGAATATACAGCAAAAATTTCACGATAATCTAACGGTTAACGAAGGAGAAATCGTGTTTTGAATCTGGCTGTCCATAGAAAACTGTATGTGATCATTCTTTTCTACTGCTGACTTCGACGCTTAATAACCTTTTCTTGAAGATAGATCTTGACAATCCCTCCGGTGTATATCTAGGTATATGTGTGTAGAACACACAAAAAGATTTCGTGTCGATCCAACGGTTCAATAAAAAGTTTTGGTCTTCTAAATACTGCTGCGCACACAAAACCGCTCAAAAAAACCCTAAACGGATTTTTCTTTCTTCTCACCATTACGAACTCCTTGTTGGTCCTAGCATCACGAGCCACGAGGCTCTGATACCAACTGATGAAACCTAATAGATTCGGATCTTTAGGCTACTAGGAACGATTCTCATTCACTTGATTGAATCAAGGCAGAATAGAATGATAAACGTTAACAAAGTGTTTAGGAACAAAGAACACAAAGAATTACTCAAGGATTGCTCATTATATTAATAATAAACAATCACTAGGTGTGTATACATTTAATCCCACACCTAGTCGACACACGCTTTAGGTTTACATTGTATATGAATGTTATGAATAAACCTAAGACCCTGGTTCCTTTTATAGAGTAAGGATTAGGGTTTACAAGAGATAATATCAAATAAACATGCATATCTTCTATTTAAATAAACTAATACAGAATATTCATAAATAATATTCTGAATATTTATCCTAAATAGATTTCCAATAGAGTTGGAGGTTGTCAGCGTCTTGTTTAACCCTTGTCAACGTCTAGACACAATGTGTCAGCATTGAAACAAATGCCTTCATGTTTTCTTCGTTTTGAGTTTCTGTCATATCAACTTTTTAGACCAACATAGCTGTCTTAGTGTCTATTGATCATTAGTATATTGTTTAATTTCAAATTTAAGATCCAATAGCTGTAGGTTTAACGTAGTGATCATCATTCTTGCATAATTTCAGTTTGAATTTGCTGAAACTTACTAGGGTCCTAGTTAGGATTGCTTGAAAGTCTTTATAGAAAGTAATAAGTAATCAGTTCAAAGCTAGTAGTTTTCCATTTAAAAAAATAAAATAAGTAATCCAAGCTCGAACGCTAGTCATCATATTCACAAACTATGTCTCTTCTAGTATGCTAGGTGTGAGAGTTGTTAAATTTTTACAAATTTTTCTTCTTAAATAATTTTAGTATTAATAAGTTACCATAGCATATTGAGGTCAGTTAGAGTTTATTTCACAAGTATTATTACTTAAACCTTTCTCAAAATAAATATTTTAGGACATGCTTGGTGGAATATTATAGGGGGTAAGGAATGTTAAAGGCAATGAAAAATAATGTTTGGTGTAACTTGATATAGTTAATCATTACCCGTAGTGGGTAATACTCCATTACTCAACATTTTAGGGGGAATAAAATTTTCATTCATCCATGATTATCTAACCGTCCAAACTTATTCTAACTTCTCACATTGACTATTTTTTTCCTCTTTTGACGTAACCCACTTAGTCCGACGTCTTCATTAGTTATCAAAAGATAATAATATTACAGTATTAATATCAATTTCAGTTTTAAATATTTTGCTTATTTATAAATATTTTGTAGACCATGTTGGGTTGATAGGACTTGCGATTAAGCAACACCCACATGTCATATAAAATTCTGATTTGTATTTTACATTTTTTGTAAATTGGAGATAAGTATGGCACAAGTTGTGTTAATTTTTGTTAATGTGTTATGTTTTTGGATTTATTCTGCATATTGATGTTTATTATTTGTATTAGATTTTTTTTAAAGTATTTTAATGTTGATATATCACAAATATAAAAATTCATTTTCATTGATTTAGAATTTTTGCCAAGCGAGTTCAATGCAATCACATAAACCCATTGCATTATATAGTATTCATTTTCCCATTACTTTTCCTTTTCCCTTATTTCAACCAAGCAGCCCTTTAGTCTATTTTGTGTTACTATCAACTTTGGTTAAATGTGATTTAGAGTATCATTTGGTCCAAACTTTTGTCACGTTTTAAGAATTCTTACAAGCATTTTTTTTAGTTTCTCAGCTTGTTGAGTTTTTTTTCATAGCTAGTTTTTTTTCAATTCTAAGGTGTATGAAATTAGTTTGAAGCTCTTATGTTCGCTATAGCTCGATAAATGGTTAGATTTAGTTTTTAGTCTTTTCAAGATGAATTTGTTAAAGTTGTCATATGCGTTTGGTAGCTAGTGGGGTTTAGAAGTTTGTTGGGCCATTGTTATATTGTTGAGTAATAACTGGGTTTTTGCCCAGTATAAAAATATCGTTGTTCCAGTCTCTTCGAATTGAAAAAGGGTAACGTGCGACTCATTCGTCTTTTGGTGGAAAACAATAGTTTTTCGTTGTAGTATAATTAAATTGCGAGACGTTAAAGTAAATGACGGGTAATTAAAACTAAAACTAATTAAAACTTAAATTGTGCAATATTAAAAACTTAAAAAGTAAATTAATTAAATGACAAAAATTAAAACTCGACGAAAAGTAAATTGATAATGTAATAAAAATGTGAACTTTAAAATTAAACTAAGATAAAGCAATTAAAACATTACTAAAGAAAAATAACAGGAAAAATAAATGCTTGAAAATAAAAGGGAAGTAAACAGAACCTGAGCCGAGATCCAAAATACTGTCTCTATCTGGAATCCAGTCTTACTCTTATCCTGAATAACAAACCGAACCCTTATCCGGAATAAGCATCTAATACACTATCCGGAATCCCTTGGCTCGTTATCCGGAATCCAGTTCGACCCCTTATCCGGAATCTCTAGGTCTGCTTATCCGGAATGTTTGGTTCCGAAGCTTATCCGGAATCCAAGATCAGGACCTTACCCGGAATTCAACACCTTGTTGATATCCGGAATAACCAAAATATCCTTATCCAGAATAACTTCCCAAACAGCTTATCCGGAATTCTTCTGGATCTGCTTATCCGGAATGTCAAATCCAGAGCATATCTGGAATAAAAGTTCTCGTCTATATCCGGAATAACCCGAAGTTACCCTTATTCGGAATAAGTAATTCACCCCTTATCCGGAATCACTGTTTGTTGTACTATCCGGAATAACAAGAAATCCCACTATTCGGAATATGGATTTGGACACTTATACAGAATACTAGGGTATTGAAAACCCCGGATAACAAGAAGATCCAAATAAGCTAAAATCTAAAATTAAGCTAAAAAACAAATAAGCACTTAACTAAAACTTTTACCAAATAAAATTTAAGAAAAAGCTAATAAGCCAAAATTTACAAACTTTTAAAAATATTAAAAATCAACTTTTTATTAAAATTAACTAATAAGCACTTAATTAAATTTAAGAAAAACACCATAAGCTATAAAATCAATAAGTTAACACAATCATAAAAATAAAAGCATGACAAATAATCAAATAAGCATAACAATAAGCACATAAGCACAAAGATTAAATCAAGAACAAGAAAGGTAGAATGAGAGATTAATTAAAAACTTGATTAAAATTTAAGATTCAACAATTAAAGTAAGAACAAGAATTAAAAGCTTACAAATTTAAGGTGCAAGACAAGAAATTAAAGGTGCAATTAAGTAAATGACATTAAGAAAAGTGCAAGTAATTAAATGGAAGACTAGTTTGTCAAAATAGCCAACACCTCCTAATGTGTCATTAGGAGGGTATTTATAGTGATTAGGGAGGTTAAGCATGTGTTGCTTCCTTCTTTCTTTCTTTCTCTTCTTTTCGTCTTCTAAATTCTTCGAATTTTTCGACTTTGTCTCGGGATTAATTGAACTCGTCTTATAATATCTTCACTTATTTAGACTTGAGTTCTTCGGCTTTATTAAACTTCCGTCTTTAGACTTTTTCTTCGATAAATCTTCAGAATAGGCCTTGGACTTCCGTTCTTTTTGCACTCTTGATCTTTTGACTTCGTCTTTGGTCTTTTTCTTCGATAAAAGCCCGTGAAAGCCCATGTTTTCTTCCCTTTTCACATTTTGATCCTAAATCACAACAAAAACGCAAACCACGCATAATTCTGACATTTACGACATAAAATATACGTTTTGGCTTGGTTATTATTATAATTAAGTGATAAAAGGATAAGTGTTTTCACACTTATTAAATCCTCTACACTTGACCATTGTAATGTCCTCATGCAATGCATTAATTACAAAGCAAGTTTTACATTTTCCATCACAATCAATCCACATTGGCCTTTATTAAATAGATAAAATATTTAAAGGAAGAAAACAAGTAAAAAGATCAAAAACTTACCTTAGGGTTTTGGAATGTCATGAATGATTATCATCCTCAAGTTTCACGTTCCCATACCAAGCTTAAAAACGAGATCATTGTTATTATAAGTTAGCAAACTATCACAAACTCATGTGGGCCAATTATTTACTTAGACTCCCTTATTCCTAGGTGTATCTCTTATATTTTATTGTTGTCTTGAATGATCACGAGGATGCATTGTTGACTTATTTCGATAGTTTATTAGGCCAAAAATAAAGTGGGACGACTTAATCAATAGTCAGCTAAAGGACAAAATCTTTTAAAACTGTTTCTCGGGACCTCATAAAGTTCATATCTTGGCATAACTCGCTTCACGATTTGAGACCTTTCTCGGACCGATATTTGGCATTGACTTCATACTTCAAATCTTGAGAGACGTTCATGAAATAATGGTCTTCTCTTCATAATAGGAATTTCTTCGCTTGAACTTTTTGAGCGATTCTTCATACATGAACCACGACTTCTTCGTTATTATCCAAACTTTATTTGGGATTTTGATATACAACGATCCGCCTCCTTTTAGGACTTGGATCTATTTATCCTCATACCTTGTTAGGGCCTTTTTGGATAGATTTCTCCATGATCTTTACGGGAGTATTTGCTTTTCGTCGTGTGTCTCGATCCTTCATATTTATTTTTGATAAATGATTCTTCGCATCACTTTGGATCTTTAGCAACAAAATGTAGACCTCATGTCTTGTTAGGACCTTTTCGGACTCGCCAATCTTCGCATCCCGCTTCAATAAGTTATGCCTCGGCTATGATCTCTAATTAATACCGGGCAACTTTTAAACGATCTTGGGCTAGAAGCTAAGTAACTTTTCAAATCGTACAACCTTACTTATTGCAATTAAATTTATTAACAAGCGATGGGAGAAAAAGCTCATAATCAACTCACATAAATTCATGAAAGAATACCAAACTTATAATTGACTCTATCATCTCTCGTTCTCCACAATTTAAAATCTCAAGGAATGAGACTCGTGGATGCTTAGCCTATTAAGTCAAAGTTTTGGGTTTTCAAGTCATCTATAGGATCATGCAAATTCTTAGACTTTTTCAAGTTTAGAATTCGCATTTTAAAGTTCCCTTGATAAGCGACTTTCTAGGATCAATTATAGGAACTTGCGAAAAGTTTTGTTCTTAACCCGTAAGAGTTAAGACTTTCGCGTTTTAAAGTTCCCTATATAAAAGCCTAGCAAAACTTGACTTAAACACGTTAAGGATACTAGCTAGAGTAAACTTAGATAAGTAAACTCGGGTTGAGTCAAAAGATTCACAACGTTTTAAAATTAAAACCACTTTATTAAAATTTATTCTAGCAACGAAAGAAAAATAACTATAACAAAGGAAAACTACTAGGCCAAAATAGATCAAAAATTTTGAAAAATGTCGAAAAGTCATTTTTCCGGTTAAAATGAGGACAAATACAAGGAAAAGTCCACTAAACTTTGATATAAGTCCCCCCTACACTTAATATAAACATTGTCCTCAATGTTTAAGCATGTGGAAGTAACTCCCCTACACTTAGGACATTGTGCACTTTGTTTAAATCTTGCTAAGGAAAGAGACAACTAAAGTGAATCCTATTTTAATATTGAAGAATATAAAATAGAGAATCAAAAGAGTTTAGGATAAAACCGGGAAGACGGGAACACGGGATCACGGGTCGTCAAAAGTCATCAAGAATGGATCTTTGAAAACTCGAATCCCTGCACATGATTAGAAAGAAAACAACAAATACATACTAGGGTCTCCCCCTACACTTATTATAAAACAAATAAAGATAGATAGATAATCAGGTTGCCTCCCGAAAAGCGCTTGTTTTTGTTAACCTATTCACGAGCCTGGCTCGTCCCCGAATTAAATGGTCCATGGGGAAGCCTCGAATGTAATACTGGGATCAAAGACCTTGTCCTCGTTCCCAGAGGAAAGTAATAAAGGAGAGGCATGAGGATAAGTCTTGAATGGTAGAAAGGTCCTTTCAACATACGAAAAGTATGTGAAGTCTTGATCCACGGGAGGTGGGGTGGGTAAAGGAAGTAAAGTTAAATCCCCCCCAGACAGCTGATAGTCACTAGGCGGCAAAGCCGTAAAGGTGTCAATCATAGAATGGTCAATGTCACCTCCCGGGTCAAAACACTCATCCTCATTTCCCGGAGAGTAAAATTGATACATCACCCGCTTGGGCGTACACGCAGTAGGATGAGGTGGGAATATAATATGAGAAGTATGAGAACAATTACCTTCCACCTGCGTCACCTTTCCAGTAGAGTCAAATCTCTCCACCTCTGCGATAGAAGGAGGCATGGCTAACAAAGTATGCTCATCAACAGCAAGAGAATCAGGGCTATCAATGTCCTCAATCCCTTCGTCAACGAGAGGATTCACCTCACTAGATATGTAGGCGTCATCAAAATCAAATAAAGGGTTCGAATAAATCTTGAAAGTTTCCTTCGGAACGTCTTCATCGGATAGTGACTCGTCATCACTAGAAGTAAAATCATCATCTTGATCAAAAAGAGGATTAGAGAAAGCCAAAGAATCATCTCCCAAAGTGTTGGTGGAAGGAACATCATCAGAAGAAAGCACATCATACTCATTGTCACTGTCGGATGTCACCTCAGATTCACTTGGAATTGGGACAAGGGTATCAGCACTAGACTTTATGAATTCGTCGGATTCCTTTGCCGGAATTCTGCTAAGATCCTCATCCCCTAGGGTGGGTGAATCCTTAGGCTCCAGAGCCGGCAAGTCGAGAGAAGGAATAGAATTCTCATCGTTCCAAGAAATAGGACTCTCATCGTCATCATCATCATAATAATATGGAGGCACAAGAGGGGGAGTATAAGCACTAAGGTTAGATACTTGCTCTTGTTGCTGATCCTCTTGACATTTTGCGTTGTATTTAAGGAAATCTTCTTCGAGGTTTTGAAATTGAGTAACAAGAGTAGCCCATTGTTCTTGGGTACTCAACTGCTCGAAAGAAGGTTGATGATTGACGGTGTGATGTGAGGGCTCAACATTAGGAAAACCGGAATTATAGTACGGATGCGGCTCATGATAATCCATCGGCTGACAATAAGAAGTATCGTGAGGGCCCCCACAATTATTGAAACACGGGTATTGAGAAAAACCCGGTGCATTTGGCAGATAGCTAGGACCATTTTCGTAATTGTAACCCGATTCTTGCTCGTCAAGAGACGGGTATCGAATAGGACATACAATACACCAATGAGAATCGCTGCCACAATATATGCAAGGGGGAGGGGTAGGTGGATTAGATGAAAAGGATGAATTGGTCGAATTGCACGATGGACAAAATCCAAAATGGGAAAATTGTGAATCGGAAACGGTTTGAAGATCTTTTCCGCATTGCTCGCAATAACAAAATTCACATAATTCGCCCTCAAATAATGGTCCCCTACACCTCCTGAAATGGACATAAGAAACCATGAAGAATTAAAAATAAGAGGGGTGGAGAAAAGAATTAAACATAATAGAGGACAAAGAGGAATATTTTTGGTTGCAAAACTTAGAAAAGATATGCATTTTATGAATTTAAAGATTTTTTTTTTGGATTTTTGAAAGTTTTTAAGCAAGAAAAATAACGTTCATAGGACCCCAAAATTCAACGCGTCTCTCACAGAAAACCGTTAATCTTCACGAAAAGAGCCGGCAGCGGCGCCATTTAATAACTGGGTTTTTGCCTAGTATAAAAATATCGTTGTTCCAGTCTCTTCGAATTGAAAAAGGGTAACAAGCGACTCAGTTGTCTTTTGGTGGAAAACAATAGTTTGTCGTTGTAGTATAATTAAATTGCGAGACGTTAAAGTAAATGACGGGTAATTAAAACTAAAACTAATTAAAACTTAAATTGTGCAATATTAAAAACTTTAAAAGTAAATTAATTAAATGACAAAAATTAAAACTCGACGAAAATTAAATTGACAACGTAATAAAATGTGAACTTTAAAATTAAACTAAGATAAAGCAATTAAAACATTACTAACGAAAAATAGCGGGAAAAATAAATGCTTGAAAATAAAAAGGAAGTAAACAGAACCTGAGCCGGGATCCAAAATACTGTCACTATTTGGAATCCAATCTTACTCTTATCCTGAATAACAAACCGAACCCTTATCCGGAATAAGCATCCAATACACTATCCGGAATCCCTTGGCTCGTTATCCAGAATCCAGTTCGACCCCTTATCCGGAATCTCTAGGTCTGCTTATTCGGAATGTTTGGTTCTGAAGCTTATTCGGAATCCAAGATCAGGACCTTATCCGGAATTCAAGACCTTGCTGATATCCGGAATAACCAAAATATCCTTATCCGGAATAACTTCCCAAACAGCTTATCCGGAATTCTTCTGGATCTGCTTATCCGGAATGTCAAATCCAGAGCATATCCGGAATAAAAGTTCTCATCTATATCCAGAATAACCCGAAGTTACCCTTATTCGGAATAAGTAATTCACCCCTTATCCGAAATCATTATTTGTTGTACTATCCGGAATAACTAGAAATCCCACTATTCGGAATATGGCTTTGGACACTTATACGGAATACTAGGGTATTGAAAACCCCGGATAACAAGAAGATCCAAATAAGCTAAAATCTAAAATTAAGCTAAAAACAAATAAGCACTTAACTAAAACTTTTACCAAATAAAATTTAAGAAAAAGCTAATAAGCCAAAATTTAAAAACTTTTAAAACACTAAATAATAAAAATATTAAAAATCAACTTTTTATAAGAATTAACTAATAAGCACTTAATTAAATTTAAGAAAAACACCATAAGCTATAAAATCAATAAGCTAACACAATCATAAAAATAAAAGCATGACAAATAATCAAACAAGCATAACAATAAGCACATAAGCATAAAGATTAAATCAAGAACAAGAAAGGTAGAATGAGAGATTAATTAACAACTTGATTAAAATTTAAGATTCAACAATTAAAGTAAGAACAAGAATTAAAAGCTTACAAATTTAAGGTGCAAGACAAGAAATTAAAGGTGCAATTAAGTAAATGACATTAAGAAAAGTGCAATTAATTAAATGGAAGACTAGTTTGTCAAAATAGCCAACACCTCCTAATGTGTCATTAGGAGGGTATTTATAGTGATTAGGGAGGTTAAGCATGTGTTGCTTCCTTCTTTCTTTCTTTCTCGTCTTTTCTTCTTCTAAATTCTTCGATTTTTTCGACTTTGTCTCGGGATTAATTGAACTCGTCTTATAATATCTTCACTTATTTAGACTTGAGTTCTTCGGCTTTATTAAACTTTCTTCTTTAGAATTTTCCTTCGAATCTTCATAATAGGCCTTGGACTTCCGTTCTTTTTGAACTCTTGATCTTTTGACTTCATCTTTTGTCTTTTTCTTCGATAAAAGCCTGTGAAAGCCCATGTTTTCTTCCCTTTTCACATTTTGATCCTAAATCACAACAAAAACACAAACCACGCATAATTCCGACATTTACGACATAAAATACACGTTTTGGCTTGGTTATTATTATAATTAAGTGGTAAAAGGATAAGTGTTTTCACACTTATTATTGAGCCATTGTTTTATTCCTTTATTAGAACTGATTTACTTGTTAAACTTGATTTTTGATAAAATTTCATTTTGTTGTTAGTTAGTTATTTTGTTAAAATTGTTAAATTTGTATTTTTGTTTTTTAGTGCCTTGTGTTTTAATTATTGTACGTGCAACTTGTTTTAGCGTAATACGTATAAGTAGAAAATATTTTTACTTTTTTTATTGCTTTGTGCTAAATAGAAATAGATTCTAAATCTCACGACTATAACCAAAAACAATAAGGTACTTGCTTATAATTTTTGATCAATTCGATAAGACTGAGAGAAAAACGATACTAAAAAACAAATATTAGTCCCCCAGTATTTTTCCTTGAAAATAGTATTTGAATTTTATTATATTATTTTGTATCGTGATAGTCTTTTTCTTTTAATGTTTGGCAAATTAAATTGTTATGTTTTAGTCTTTATTAGCCTAGTCAAGTCTATGAGTCTAAGTGTTAGTTTTTCTCAGCTAAATAAGGGTCGGTTGGTTGCTTGTATCCCAAACGCAACCCATTGCTTTTCTTTCCTTGCAATTACAACCGAATCTTATAGAAGTCGGTTGCACCTCCCCTTCATATCTATAAAAGGAAGTGAGGGGAGGGGACTAGACACACATTCTTTTAGTAACTAATCTATCGATTAGGGATGATTACCTTGTGGTTTTCTTTTTGACGATTATGTGACTGTGTGTTCATCTTCGTTGTCGTGATTCCACATCTAGTATTCTAGGTTGTAAGATTAACATCTTACAAGTGGTATCATAGAATTGGTTCGCGAGTCCTCTGGTCTATCTAAGATCGATCATAGAAGCAGCAAAGAGTATCGACTAAAAAGGGATTCATTATTCTTCAAGATCGCTAATTATTGTAGTTTAACATATAATATATCACGCATATTAAGAATAAAGAGTAAGATAAACGTAAATTAAAGGATCACATATGCACATTGTAATTGTAACACCCCATTTGGATAAATGGACCATTACGTAATAATTATGTCGTGTCATCAAAGCATGCAAGGTGAATGTCTAAACATTAAATGACCATAAAGGAAACCGGAAACAAACATCGGTTCCAACAAGCTCCACACACGAAATTCATAAGTAGAATGTAAAGGAAATGATTAAACGATGTCCAGCAAAGCAAAAGTATGTAAATGCATTAAAGAAGGAAAGAAGATTGGCGCCTCATTCCATTCACGTACTCTTGGTTCCTAGCTTTGCCCTTTAGTACCTGCCGTATTGGGACATGGAAAGAAAATACGACTGAGCAATACGCTCAGTGTATATGACAATGAATGTAAAGCATGAACATAAGCAAGTAATGGAATGAAATGAATAACACTGGAATAAGTGTATGTCCTGGAAAAACCTGGTTTAAGTTCATAAGACTGGTTTATATTTCTGAAAAGACTTATGTTTAGTTTATCTTGAAAATCTGTATTTTAAATATGCTTAGAGCCCATATAGGTCATGTTATATCCACGTGCATGAATACATAGAGGGGTGACCTCATCATGCAATTAGAGGGGCTGCCTCTAATTAATATATAATATGAGTGGAGGGATCGACTCCTGTAACAGATGCAAGGCCACACACCGTAGTTACCATGAAATCTTACTAACTTGTCCTAGGATGCACCCATTCACCCCACATGATAATAATAACAAAGGCCAATAACGTAAAGGGAAGCTGCGAGCAATCACTCTCACCATAGAAGAGTCATAACACCGGTGACTCCGGTGCTATGGTTATGGAACCCCCATAACTAGGTGAAAATGGCATGCATGTATATAGCTCAGGTAATCTAAAAATAATCATAACATATACTGGTATGTTTAAGACACTGATGTTCGTGTACAAGTCTTAAATTTATATTACAAGGTTTAGACAAAACAATGGACTAGAAGACAAACACGGGCAAGTATACCCTTTCGTTCGTAATATAGCTTTGTAGTGGTAAGCCAAGATCGTTCGCTAAGACTTAGTTTCGTTTTGGTAATCAAGATAATAATTAAAGAAAGAAATAGTTGAAATGATATCAATAGTAACAAGTATGACTAATATGGGATAGTTCGTATAATTTCGTGATGATGATAATAATGATCGAGATATGTTTATGTAGGTAAAGAGTGATAATCCTTTTTCGTCAAAACGATGTTTACACAATTTACTTGGGTTTGATATAATACTTACGTTTAATTAAGCGACTAAGATCATAACAAGTTGCCAACGAGTTCAATATTTTATCAAGTTTCTAAGTGGATCTCTCCAACCAAAGATTCATGACCATAGACAAGTTGTTAAAAACTTATTATAACAAATTGCGTTTCTCAACCCCAAACTATCGTAACAAATCAACTTAGATAAAATATGGTTTATAGAACTAGGTGGTAAAATGGTTCTACAATATTAGCTTGAAATCATTTATAAAGGATCATATCATAGCATCATCACTAATTATAGTCACATACCCATATAGTCACAAATAGCTTAGCCTAACATAGTAATCAATGTAAGAATTGGAAAAGAGTAAGAGAACATCATACTTAGATTGGATTGAATAAACAAGTACACAAGTGTCACGATTGTATCGTTCCTCCAAGAATCAAAGAGTAGAATACTCTCGTTACAAGTATTTCCCAAAAGTGGATAATACTGAAATTTAACTAAGAAAGCTAAAATACTCGAGCTATGGAGTATTGAGAGAGAGAGGTGTGTGTAAAATGAGTAGAAGTGGCCTCTATTTATAGTGCAAGCTGGGGTCAAATGTGCACCGCACTTCTCCGAAAGTGCGCCGCACTTTGGAGACGTGAATGTGCGCTGCACATCTGAGTTTGTGCGCTGCACTTCTGGGCGATCCAGAATCTTCTATCAACAACTTTGGCTTATTTGCATATTGAGGACCCTTCTTTGTATGTCTCTACTTTGCTCCTTCAAACTTTATATCTACATATAAAACACAACATATTAAGTATCGGAAGCTCTTATTTATACTACAAAGTGGCATTATAATGATAGATTGAATATGTATATTTAGGTCGTTATCAGACACTTAAACTATTGGGGAAAACAGATGGCTCTAAACTGGGAAATCCTAAGTATAGGAAAGATTGTCCTTATTGAAGGACGGAATATTCGTACCTTATGTCCAGTAAATAAAGACGAAACGAACGCAAAAGATCACTCCGGCTTCACGATAGCTACATAAGGAAGGGACATGAATAAGAGTCGGTTTTACTTTTACATACTTGTTATTTAGTTTACTTGACGTATTCATACTTATTATACTTGTTCTTGTCTTGTCTTATTACTTCATGTTTAAATCATGTGTTTCTTATAGTTTTATGTGTTTATATTCATGTATTTCATGTTTTATGTGTTACAGTAATTGTTATAACATAATGAGTAACTTTCTAAAAATAGCAGGTTTCTATATATAGTAACTTTCCAAAAATAGTAGGTTTACATATATAATAACTTTCCAAAAATAGTAGTTTCCTTGAATAGTAAGTTTCTAAAAATAGAAAGTTTCCATTATTAGTAAGTTTCTAAAAATAAAAATTTTCCATATTTAGGGGCATGTTTCTATAAATAGCATGTTACCATATTTAGTGTGTTTCCATATTTATTATGTTGCCATAATTAGTATAATTCCATAGTTAACAAGTTTCCATAATTATTATATTTCCATAATTAATCATATGCTTATTAAATAATTAATTGGTATAACCTATAGTTTTAATAAGCTTATATTATATCATGTGTAATTTATATTATAAAGTTTAATAATAATAAATACTTATGCTTAACTGATTATTATTAATTAATAATGGTATTTCATGTTTATCATAAGTTATTAATTAATAATATTATTTAATTAACAGAAGTTTTAATTAATTAAATTAATGATCGTGAATAATTAAATTATTAATTATTTTAACATAAGCTTATTTAAATGAATGTACATACAAATATAACATGGTTTATTTAAATAAACATTATAACCTAAGTCATATTTTAATTTAACCATAAATTAATTAATAAAATTAATTAATAAAACATAACATAAAGTATTTTTCATAATTGATTTAATTACGTGTTCTTGTAAAAGCGTCAAGTTCCCTACCTCAGCACCCGAGACCGGACAACCGAGTACCACAGCCCGAAGGTTGCGGCCTCTTGCTGCCGTGACTCATCCGAGCCAACAGCCCCACCACCGAGAGCCAAGGGCTCTCGGTTTGACGCTGCTGTCCGAACCAAACCAACCCCCAGCTTGCGTTGGGGTTTCCCCTGCTTGCAATAGCCTTCCCACCGAGACCATAGTGGGTCTCGGTTCCCACTATTGGGCCAAGTTCCCCGTTGTGGGGTTCTTGGTCCTTGCGGTTGGCAACATAACACCACCGCCGCCACCATGTGGTTGCGGCTGGTGGTTCAAAACCCACACCGACCCTATGTGGGGTTGCGGCTGTTGGAAAAACAACGCCACCGAGACCCTAAGTGGTCTCGGTTGGCTGTGATCAGGACAAACCAAACCCTCAACCCTTGTTTTGATTATTCTTGGTTGATCTATAACTAATTACATGTTCTTGATTTGTTTTTAATAATCATAACATAATTAAATAAAAACAAATAAAAGTTTAGAGTGATACCAAACAAGTGATTTAAAAAGGAATGAACACGAACACACTACCGTTGTAAAACAAAGATAAAAAATCAATCATCCTTGTTTTCTTGTTGTTTGCCGCGGCCAAGAAAGAAAATGGGAAGAGAGAAAGTGTTTTAGGGTTTCCTTAATTATCCTGTGTTTTATGTTTATGAATCCTTATTAGTGTACATAAGCAGTGTTTTAAAAACCGGTTTGACCCGGCCGGTTCAACCGATTGAACCGGGAACCAGAGTGATGACCGGTCTGTTGTGAGCCGGGTTTTTATCGAAACTCGGACCGGATTGAATCGTCGGGTTTTAGTCGACCCGAGTCGTACCACCGGATCGGAAACCGGTAGTTCAATACAATATCAAAGAAAAAACACGATCTAACATCAGATGATGTTATTTGATAAGTATGATGTGCTGTTGAACCCTACTTGCTTCGAATTCTACGCATGATGAAGATTTTCCTTTGCAGGGATAAATTGATGATAAGTAGTGCATGACATTGAGTATCCATTTGTTATGGATTAAGATGAGGCGATGTTTATTCTAGATCTAAATTCTTGTTTTGTAAGCTAAAGAAGATGAGAAAAGAACTTAGACTGCATATGTGTTATCAAGATATGTGTTGATCCTTTCAAATAAAAAAAGATATGTGTTGATAAGGGATAGACACTGACACGTGAGGCAGTAGTTGTTGTATCATGTGATAGTATTTGAATATAATTAATTTGATGGAAGAAATAAATGCTAATACTAGTTTGTCTTTATTCTAAACACCAACTAGCAAAGGTTGTTCTCTACGGAGTATACATTACATGCGGGTATTTTTGTTTTTGTTTTTGTTTTTTTTTTTTTTTTGTAAAACCGGTTTGACCTGGCGGTTCAACCGGTTGAATCGGTGACCCATTGAACCGGCGACTTAACCGGGTTAATTAAAAAACCGGGTTTTAAATCATTGTACATAAGGATTTAATATTGGATTGGGCCTTGGGCCCCCTTCTTTCTTTGTTTTGGACGCCAGCCTAACACACACATATAACAAATTCGTTTATTTTACGTAACTTAAATTATTATCGTGTGTGCTCGTTTATTGTTCGTGTTTTATGTCTTGTATATATTAAGTATTATTCGTGAATACTTATCGTGCATTTACATGCATGTTTACATACGTAATACTTACAATAATTAATTAATATACATAACGTTCGTATTAAATATTCCTGATTCATGTCATATATTAATTAATTATAAAGTTTAAATTTAACCGTAAATTCGTGCATTTATTGATCTTAGGGTTTTTAAAGCGGGTTTTACAACTCTTCCCCTCTAAAAGAATAATTCATCCTCGAATTAGAGATACGATAAGCTGATGAGATAATAAACGCTGAAATGACACATAAGCTGGAAAGACATGTAAGCTGAAAATGACATACCTGAGTTAGAATTGGAAATGAGGGTAAGAAGTCCGGATAGACTCCTCCGTTTCCCAAGTGGCTTCTCGCTTGGAATGATCCCTCCAAAGGATTTTAACGAATGGAATCATCTTTCTCCTCATGACTCATTCTTGACGGTCGAGAACTCTCTCGGGTTCCTCAATATATGATAGATCCTCACGAATTTGCTCGAATTGATACGAAACTTTAGGCAATGGATGGGAATTGTAACCTCTGAGTAAGGATACATGGAATACATCATGCAAATGAGATAGCTGAGGAGGTAAAGCTAGACGATATGATACTTCACCGACACGTTCAAGGATTTCAAACGGTCCGATGAAACGAGGACTGGGCTTGCCCTTGAGTCCAAAACACTTGACACCACGTGTTGGTGATTGATAGGTGTGAAAACACCCATCCTTTTAACACTTATTTCTGGCTAAAACAAGACCAAAACACGTATTTAATATCATTTGTTTGGAATTATGCGTGGTTTTTGTGTCTATTGTGTTTTCAGAGTCGACCGGGTGAATATTGAAGAAAACATGGGATTGCACGGGTTTTATCGAAGAAAAAGACTCAAGTCGAAGTCTATTGTCCAAGAGATGCAAAAGATTTGAAGTCCTTGTACCTATTTGAAGATTTATCGAAGAAAAGGGCCAAAGATGGAAGATTCATATATGTCGAAGAACTCGAGTCTATTAAACAAAAGCTTATAAGACGAGCTGGAATTATTCACCGACACTTCTCAAAATCCAAAATCGGAAACGTTTATTTAAAGAAACGTAAAGACTAAAGAAGAAAGAAGAAAGAAGCCCAAAAACAATGCCCATTCACAAAGCCCACAAGACACGCCTATATATAGGACTTCACTTCACCATTTTGGAGTTAGTTAGTCTTTAGTTAATTTTTAGTTTTTCATTCTCTCTAGTTTTAGAGAGAGAAAGTGCTCAACTTTCTCTCACTAAGTTTTAATCTTTCTTTCTTTTATGTTTTCAAGATCAAAACTTTGTATTGTTTCTTTCATTAATCAAGTTTAAATTCAAGCTTTTAATCTTTAATCTCATTCTACCTTTCTTTGATTTTGATTCACTTTTGGTACGAATTACTTATGATCCGTGTTGTTCATCTATGTTTTCGTGCTTAAAAAGTTAATCTTTTTTATGTTTCCTTAAGTTTCTATACGAATAAGCTTTAAGATCTTTGTGCTTATTGGCTTATTTGTAAGTTTAGCTTATTTACTTTTTAAAGTTTTCATAAAAAGTTCATCTTTTTATTATTTGATTTATAAGTTTGCTTATTTAAAGTTAGAAAAGTTGTTTTTAGTGCTTATTTGATCCGATTCTGTTTAGATTCGTGCTAGTTTTTGGTGTTGGCTTATTTCCATAGCTTATCACCTTGCTTAACTTTCGGATCAAAGAGGGTAATCGGAAAGGGTTATAAACCCCTTTCCGATCAGTTTATTCCGACCAGCTTCCCCCCCTTTCATTCCGATCAATTGATCGGAAAAGGGTTTTGGGTATTCCGATTGTAGGTATTGTGGTATCATTCCGATCAGCTCTTTTGGGGTCTTTCCGATTTGCATCTCTCTATTCCGGTCACCTTTGATCGGAATAGGGTTTATTATTCCGACGGGGCCTTGTTGGTTATTCCGATCTGGGTCTTTATTATAACATTCCGATTGGAGTGTTTTAGTTAAACATTCCGATTTGAGCTCTTTGTCCCTTATTCTGATCAGCCGTGCTCCTCAACATTCCGATCAACAGATCGGAATATATTCCGATCTGGACCCATTAGTGATATTCTGATTTGAGTTGTTTCCAACATTCCGATCAGTTTTCGATTTTGTTTTCCGATGGTTTTGTTCATGTTTTTACAAAAGTTTCCAAGTGTTAGTTTTATTTAGTGTTCAAGTATTTTTTCTAAATTTGTCTTTAGGTTTTCAAGCATTTATTTTCAACTCGTTATTTTAGTTTAACCTTTAAAACTCTTTTCGCTCAATGACATTTACATTTAATTGTTATTAGTTTAAAATAGATAAACAAACCAACACCTTTTTATTAACCAAGAACAAATCATACCACTTTGAACCGTGATCAATTCGAGGAGATACCGAGAACTAAATCTTGAACCCCAATGAAAACACTAGTATAAAATGGCGCCGCTGCCGGCTCTTTTCGTGAGGATTAACGGTTTTTTATGAGAGACGCGTTGGCTTTTGGGATCCGTTCACTCGTGAACGTTATTTTTCTTGTCCAAAAATTTTCAAAAAAAAAAAAAGAAATCCCTAAAACATTTGAAAAATCATAAAAAGCTTTTCTTTTTCAAAGTTTTGCACCAAAAATATTCTTCTTGCTTATCTATCTTTCTTTATGGATTTTTATGTCCATTGCGTCGGGTGTGGGAGACGATTGTACGCGAACGACTCTTGTCAATGGTGTACATGTGAGCGGTGCGGAAACGATATCGACAATACACAATTTCTATTCGGATTTTGTCCTTTGTGCAACTCGACTAATTCGTCCTTTTTGAACCCACCTCCTCCTATTCCCCCGTGCATCTATTGTGGAAGTGATTCTCATTGGCATGTTTCGTGCCCGGTTCAATACCCGTATGGACACGGGCAAGAACCAGGGTACAATTATGAAAATGATAATAGATTTCCACAAGAGGCACCAAGTTTCTCTCCATACCCATGGTGCTATATTTGTGGGGGCCCTCACGATGCTTCTTTTTGTGATCCGTCGCAAGTCTTTGAGAAAGTACCGTGCTATCATCCTAGTGTCTATAACTTTGAGCCCCCACATCACACCCTCAATCATCAATCCTCTCAGCAAACTAGTCTTGATCAACAACTCACTTCTTTGAATGGCATTCTAGAAAGTATAGCTCAACTTCGAGCTGACTTGCATCCGGAAAAGCAACCTTTGCTTGATGTGGACGAAACCTTGAAAACCACCGACACCTTTTTTAGCCAATTTAGTCATTTTCCCTTCTTTTCTACACCAAAATGTTTAATTACAGCGTGGGATAGAATTGGTGAAATTGAACATACTCGGGGCGATGAACAACAAAAGTTGCTGCATGAGCTTCTTAAAGATGTGGAGGTTATCAAGGAAGAGTTAGCCGACTACGTCACTCCTAACTGGACTCGTCCCATCTATTATGATGATGACGACGACGATGATGTCTACACTTTCAACCAATCTTCTGAAGTTGTTGCTCCTACTGTCGATGTTCCTACTGCATCTAAGGATCTAGATTCGTTGAATGAGCTTAGTGATATTGGTCTTGACATGGTATTGGATGATGAGGTTTGTGACTTACCTGCTATGGAGCTTGAGGACGACGTTACTCTTACGGAAAAGGTCGATCCTAGTGATGACGATTCTTCTCTCTACTATGAGAATTTCACTTTTGAAATTTCTCAATCTCCACCGGGAGATGCAGACGATGACGATTTATTCTCTCCGGTTTACGAGAAGTTCACCGATGAACATGATCTTGTGGATAAGGTGGAAGACGTGCTTCTTCGCGATAGATTACAGAAAGTTCATCTTCTTATTGCTCAAATCGAAGAGTTGACTTCTCCTTCTCTTTCCAAGTTTTTACCTCCATCTATTCCTCCCGTTAAAGATAATGACCCATTGCTGGAAGAAATCGATATCCACTCCATCCCTCCAGGTATTGATGATTCTGACATGGAGGGGGACATTATTTTTGATAATTTGCTGCAGGAAGATATTGTCCTAAGTCCCCCTCCCGAGCACCTTTCATCCTCCCCTTTAGCCACTATTACGGAGGATGAGTGCTTTGACCCGGGAGGCGCAATTGATTATGCTACCATTGATCACATTACGGGTTTGCCGTTTGCTCAGCATCCATTGTCTTTGGGGGAGGACAATGTGCTCACTTTACCCACCCCACCTCCCGTGGACCTTGATTTCACATACTTTTCGTATGTTGAAAGGACTTTTCTCCCATTCAGGACTTATCCCCCCGCCTCTCCTTTGTTGATGTCAATCGGGAACGAGGACAAGGTCTTTGATCCCGGTATCACATTCGAGGCTTCCCCATGGACCATTTAATTCGGGGACGAGTCAGGCTCGTGACTCGGTTAACAAAAACAAGCGCTTTTTGGGAGGAAACCCATGTATCTATCTATCTTTATCATAAGTGTAGGGGGAGCCCCGTGGTGTTTCTTGCTTTCTTTCTTATCATGTGCAGGGATTAGAGCTTCAAAGACACACTCTTGATGACTTTTGACGAACCGTGATTTCGTGTTCCCTTCTTCCCGGTTCTATCCTAAACTCTTTTCGATTCACTATTTTATATTTTTTAATATTAAAATAGGAATCTCTTTAGTTGTCTTTTCCTTAGCGAGATTTAAACAAAGTGCACAATGTCCTAAGTGTAGGGGAGTTTACTCCCACATGCTTAAACATTGAGGACAATGTTTATGTTAAGTGTAGGGGGGACTTCTATCGAAGTTAAGTGGTCTTTTCCTTGTATTTGTCCTCATTTTAACCGGAAAATTTGATTTTTCGACATTTTTCAAATTTTTAATTAACTTTGGCCATTTAGTCGTAATTTTTAAATTTTTAACGTTGCTTTCATATGTATATATCCCGCAATAAAGTCAAAAAAAATATATTAATAAGTGGCGTAGCTAGTTTTGAAGTCTTTGACATATTAGGCCCGTTGCGATTATTTTGACTCAACCCGAATAGACTTATCCAAGTTTATTCTAGCTAGTATCCTTAACCATGTAGACCTTAATTGGTTTATTAGGCTAAGCATCCACGAGTCTCAATACTTGAGATTTTAAATTGTGGAGAACAAGAAATGATAGAGTCAATTATAAGTCGGTATTCTTGCGCAAGCTCACTTGGTGTAATTATTTGCCTATTCTCCCATCACTTGCTAATAAATTATCTGCAATAAGTAAGGTCGTACGATTTGAAAAGTTACTTAGCTTCTAGCCCAAGATCGTTTAAAATTTGCTCGGTAATGATAAGAGTTCATAGCCAAGGCATAACTTATGAAGCGGGGCGCGAACATTGGCGAGTCCGAAAAGGCCCTAACAAGGCATGAGGATTCCATTTTATTGCTGAAGATCCAAAGTGATGTGAAAAGCATTATTCCCAAAATCAATATGAAGGATCAAGACTCGCGACGAAAAGCAATCAACTCCCATAAAGATCATGGAGAAGTCTATCCGAAAAGACCCTAACAAGGTATGAGGATAAATAGATCCAAGTCCGAAAAGGAGGCGGATCGTTGTATCTCAAAATCCCAATTAGAGATTGAAGAAATAATCATGAAGTCGTGGTCAACAAAGTTGGAGTACCCCTCAAAAGTCTCCAAGTGAAGAAACTCTATTACGAAGAGAAGACCATTATCTCAAGAACGTCTCTCAAGATATGAAGTATGAAGTACATGCCAAATATCGGCCCGAGAAAGGTCTCAAATGGTGAACCGAGTTATGCCAAGATATGAACTTTTTGATATCCCGAGAAGCAGTTTTAAGAGATTTTGTCCTTTAGCTAACTATTGATCAAATCGTCCCACTTTGCTTTCAGCCTAAATAAACTATCAAAATAAGTCCAAAAATGCATCTTCATGATCATTCTAAGACAAAAATAAAATACAAGAGATACACCTAGGAATAAGGGAGTTTAAGCATTTAATTAAGCCATGTGTGTAAGTGTTTGATTTGCTAACTTATAATAACAATGATCTCGTTTTTAAGCTTAGTTTAGGGAACGTGAAACTTGAGGGTGATAAATGTTCGCAGCACTGAAGCCCTAATGTAAGTCCTTGATCTCTTTGCAAGTTATTTCCATATAGCTATTTTCAAGTGAAAATGGTTTTCTATCCTTTTGTTTCCTTTAAAGTTTTAATTTCTCTTAGTACTTTAATTTTTGTTTAGTAGTATGTTAATAAGGCCAAGGTTGATTGATTATGAGAAAAGTGTAATATTGCTTTATCACTAAGCATTGCATGAGGGCATAGCAATGGTTAAGTGTAGGGGATTTGATAGGTGTGAAAACACCCATCCTTTTACCACTTATTTCTGGCTAAAACAAGACCAAAACACGTATTTAATATCATTTGTTTGGAATTATGCGTGGTTTTTGTGTCTATTGTGTTTTCAGAGTCGACCGGGTGAATATTGAAGAAAACATGGGATTGCACAAGTTTTATCGAAGAAAAAGACTCAAGTCGAAGTCTATTGTCCAAGAGATGCAAAAGTTTTGAAGTCCTTGTACCTATTTGAAGATTTATCGAAGAAAAGGGCCAAAGATGGAAGATTCATATATGTCGAAGAACTCGAGTCTATTAAACAAAAGATTATAAGACGAGTTGGAATTATTCACCGACACTTCTCAAAATCCAAAGTCGGAAACGTTTATTTAAAGAAACGTAAAGACTAAAGAAGAAAGAAGAAAAGAAGCCCAAAAACAAAGCCCATTCACAAAGCCCACAAGACAGGCCTATATATAGGACTTCACTTCACCATTTTGGAGTTAGTTAGTCTTTAGTTAATTTTTAGTTTTTCATTCTCTCTAGTTTTAGAGAGAGAAAGTTCTCAACTTTCTCTCACTAAGTTTTAATCTTTCTTTCTTTTAGTTTTTCAAGATCAAAACTTTGTATTGTTTCTTTCATTAATCAAGTTTAAATTCAAGCTTTTAATCTTTAATCTCATTCTACCTTTCTTTGATTTTGATTCACTTTTGGTACGAATTACTTATGATCCGTGTTGTTCATCTATGTTTTCGTGCTTAAAAAGTTAATCTTTTTTATGTTTCCTTAAGTTTCCATACGAATAAGCTTTAAGATCTTTGTGCTTATTGGCTTATTTGTAAGATTAGCTTATTTACTTTTTAAAGTTTTCATAAAAAGTTCATCTTTTTATTATTTGATTTATAAGTTTGCTTAATTAAAGTTAGAAAAGTTGTTTTTAGTGCTTATTTGATCCGATTCAGTTTAGATTCGTGCTAGTTTTTGGTGTTGGCTTATTTCCATAGCTTATCACCTTGCTTAACTTTCGGATCAAAGAGGGTAATCGGAAAGGGTTATAAACCCCTTTCCGATCAGTTTATTCCGACCAGCTTCCCCCCCTTTCATTCTGATCAATTGATCGGAAAAGGGTTTTGGGTATTCCGATTGTAGGTATTGTGGTATCATTCCGATCAGCTCTTTTGGGGTCTTTCCGATTTGCATCTCTCTATTCCGATCACCTTTGATCGGAATAGGGTTTATTATTCCGACGGGGCCTTGTTGGTTATTCCGATCTGGGTCTTTATTATAACATTCCGATTGGAGTGTTTTAGTTAAACATTCCGATTTGAGCTCTTTGTCCCTTATTCCGATCAACATTCCGATCAACAGATCGGAATATATTCCGATCTGGACCCATTAGTGATATTCCGATTTGAGTTGTTTCCAACATTCCGATCAGGTTTCGATTTTGTTTTCCGATGGTTTAGTTCATGTTTTTACAAAAGTTTCCAAGTGTTAGTTTTATTTAGTGTTCAAGTATTTTTTCTAAATTTGTCTTTAAGTTTTCAAGCATTTATTTTCAACTCGTTATTTTAGTTTAACCTTTAAAACTCTTTTCGCTCAATGACATTTACATTTAATTGTTATTAGTTTAAAATAGATAAACAAACCAACACCTTTTTATTAACCAAGAACAAATCATTCCACTTTGAACCGTGATCAATTCAAGGAGATACCGAGAACTAAATCTTGAACCCCAATGAAAACACTAGTATCAAATGTTTTTGTCCTCATTTTAACAACTTTTCCTTGTATTTGTCCTCATTTTAACCGGAAATTTGATTTTTCGCCATTTTTCAAATTTTTAATTAACTTTGGCCATTTAGTCGTAATTTTTAAATTTTTATCGTTGCTTTCATATGTATATATCCCGCAATAAAGTCAAAAAAAAAGAAAATATTAATAAGTGGCGTAGCTAGTTTTGAAGTCTTTGACATATTAGGCCCGTTGCGATTATTTTGAATCAACCCGAATAGACTTATCCAAGTTTATTCTAGCTAGTATCCTTAACCATGTAGACCTTAATTGGTTTATTAGGCTAAGCATCCACGAGTCTCATTACTTGAGATTTTAAATTGTGGAGAACGAGAAATGATAGAGTCAATTATAAGTCGGTATTCTTGCGCAAGCTCACTTGGTGTAATTATTTGCCTATTCTCCCATCACTTGCTAATAAATTATCTGCAATAAGTAACGTCGTACGATTTGAGAAGTTACTTAGCTTCTAGCCCAAGATCGTTTAAAAGTTGCTCGGTAATGATAAGAGTTTATAGCCAACGCATAACTTATGAAGCGGGGCGCGAACATTGGCGAGTCCGAAAAGGCCCTAACAAGGCATGAGGATTCCATTTTATTGCTGAAGATCCAAAGTGATGTGAAAAGCATTATTCCCAAAATCAATATGAAGGATCAAGACTCACGACGAAAAGCAATCAACTCCCATAAAGATCATGGAGAAGTCTATCCAAAAAGACCCTAACAAGGTATGAGGATAAATAGATCTAAGTCCGAAAAGGAGGCGGATCGTTGTATCTCAAAATCCCAATTAGGGATTGAAGAAATAATCATGAAGTCGTGGTCAACAAAGTTGGAGTACCCCTTAAAAGTCTCCAAGTGAAGAAACTCTATTACGAAGAGAAGACCATTATCTCAAGAACGTCTCTCAAGATATGAAGTATGAAGTACATGCCAAATATCGGCCCGAGAAAGGTCTCAAATCGTGAACCGAGTTATGCCAAGATATGGACTTTTTGATATCCCGAGAAGCAGTTTTAAGAGATTTTGTCCTTTAGCTAACTATTGATTAAATCGTTCACTTTATTTTCGGCCTAAATAACTATCGAAATAAGTCAAAAATGCATCCTCGTGATCATTCAAGACAACAATAAAATATAAGAGATACACCTAGGAATAAGGGAGTCTAAGTGAATAATTGGCCCACATGAGTTCGTGTTAGTTTGCTAACTTATAATAACAATGATCTCGTTTCTAAGCTTGGTTTGGAGAAAGTGAAAACTTGAGGATGATGATCATTCATGACATTTCCAAAACCCAAGGTATGTTTTTAATTTCTTTACTTTGAATGTTTATAATTTTCTATTCTTTAATAAAGGCCAACGTGGATTGATTATGATGAAAAATGTAAACGTGCTTTGTAACTAATGCATTGCATGAGGACATTGCAATGGTTAAGTGTAGGGGATTTGATAGGTGTGAAAACACCCATCCTTTTTACCATTTAATTACAATAATAACCGAGCCAAAACGTGTATTTTATGTCATTTATGTCGGAATTATGCGTGGTTTGTGTTTTTGTTGTGATTTAGGATGAAAATGTGAAAAGTGGAGAAAACACGAAATTCACGGGCTTTTATCGAAGAAAAAGACGAAAGATGAAGTCGAAAGATCAAGAGTGGAAAAAGAACGGAAGTCCAAGACCAATTCTGAAGATTTATCGAAGAAAAATTCAAAAGACGGAAATTTACTAAAAGCCGAAGAACTCGAGTCTTATTTATGAAGAAAATTCAAGACGAGTTCAAAGAAATCCCGAGACAAAGTCATTAAGTCCAAGATTAACAAACAATTAAGAAGAAAAGGACTTAAGTGTGCAATTAAGGAAAAGAGGAAAGAGGGAGGAAGCTTTCTAAGCTCCTCCCTAATCACCCCTATATATAGTTTAGGCTAGTTTCATTTTCATGTTGTTGGTGGCTTGACAAACCACACTTCCACCATTTTCATTTCTTGTCATTTAATTTCTTGCAATTTAATTTCTTGTTATGCACTTTTAATTTCTTCAATTCAAGTAAGTCTTTTAATTTTGGAATCTTTTCTTTTAATCAAGTTCTTATTTTTAATCACCTTCTTCTACCTTTCTTATTTTGATTATCTTTGATTCAAGTTTTTGCATGGATTAAGCTTTGAGCTTGACATGCTTATTGGCTTAATTTGTGTTTAGCTTATTTATTTTCCTTAAAAGTTTTCTTAAAAGGTTCGTCTTTTTATAGTTTGATTTGAAAGTTTGCTTATTTTTAAGTTTGATAAGTTGTTATTCATCCTTATTAAGTCAGTTTCGATTTAGATTCATGCGAGTTTTAGTTTGAGCTTATTAACCATAGCTTATTGCTTTTGCTTATTTCGGATCCCATATAAATCGGAAAGGGAAAACCCCTTTCCGATCACTCTTTCCGACCAAGCACCCCTTATTCCGATCGTCTGATCGGAAAAGGGTTTATATCATTCCGATTTGGCCCATTTTAATATTCCGATTAGTACTTGCTCATTCCGATTGATTTCGTTTTGCTTATTCCGATTGTGCTTTGTTTTCCCTTATTCCGATTATGGATGTTTTAAGATATTCCGATTAGCAACATTGTTCTATATTCCGATTGCTTTGTTTTCTAGTATTCCGATCAACCGATCGGAATATATTCCGATCTGGACTATTTTAGGCATTCCGATTGCAGCTTTCCGATGGGTACATTCCGATCGGATTCCGATAGGATTCCGATCGGGTGTATTCCGATTGGGTGTTTTTGATTTGTTTTAATATTTTGTTAAAGTGTCAATTTTTCTCGTTTTATTTTTAGTCTATTTTAATTTTGTTTTACATTTCTAGTCAATTGTCAATTTACTTTTCGTTAAGTTTTAATTTTACGTCATTTAATTTCTCGTCATTTAATTTCAAGGTTTTAAATATTGCACCGTTTTACGTTTCAACTAGTTTTAGTTTTAATTACTCGTCATTTAATTCTAAAGTCTCGCACATTTATTTTATCAAAACCAAAAATATTATTTTCACCAAGAACAACTGAGTCGTACAATTAACCAGAGATCAATTCGAAGAGATACCGAGAAAACGAACTTTTTCAACTAGCAAAATCTATACATTAGTGATACTTTAAGGAAAACATGGTCGCTTATATTAAACGCTAGATCGCTACGATGTTTATCAGCATAACTCTTCTGTCGAGCACGAGCTTCATATAGCTTCGCCTTGGTGATGGAAACCTTCTCATTGGTCACCTCTATCATTTCTAGTCCTTCAAGGATTCGTTCTCCAACTTGATCCCAATAGATTAGAGCACGACACTTCCTGCCATAAAGCATCTCGAAAGGTGCACACTTAATACTTGCATGCCAAATGTTGTTGTAGGCAACCTCAACCAAACAAATGTAGTCTTACCAACTTCCCGTCCACTCTAATGCACAAGCCCGTAGCATGTCTTATAAGGTCTGAATGGTACGCTCCGAATGACCATCGGTCTGAGGATGAAAGGCAGTGCTAAGCTTAAGTTTAGTACCCCAAGCTTTTTGCATACCTTTCCAGAATTTTGACATGAAACGAGGATCTTGGTCTGATATGATGTCTGACGGTGTTCCATGAAGTCGTATGATATCCTTAAGGAATATATCTGCAAATTTGCTAACTGAGAAGTCCTTGCGAATTGGAAGAAAATGAGCTGACTTGGTTAAACGATCTACTATGACCCATATAGCATCATGTTTGCTATGAGTAACCAGAAGTCCGGTGACGAAATCCATGGAGATTTTGTCCTACTTCCATGCGGGAATCTCTAACGGTTGCAATAAACCACCAGCCCGCTGATGCTCGATCTTAACCTGCTGGCAGGTTAGACACTTGGTTACGAAAGTAGCAACATCCTGCTTCATGCCACTCCACCAGAAATGTTGTTTAATGTCATGATACATTTTGGTGGATCCTGGATGAATAGAGAATGGAGAGCTGTGAGCTTCTGTCAATAGAGCTTCTCGGAGTGTCTGGTCATCCTGAACACATAGCTTAGTTCCTTGCCATACGATGCCTTCTTCGTCTACACGAAATTTTGTCTGCCGATCAAGATTCTGAATGATAGCCCAAATCTCACCATCATCTTTCTGAGCTACCTTAATCCGAGAAATTAAATCTGGCTCAATTCTCAGATTAGCCTAGTACCCATGTTGTCCACGTACTAAGATTTCCATGTCTGGTCGCTCTAAGTCACATATGATTTCCTCCTACACCTTGATGCCATTAATCATACATGACTTCCTACTGAGAGCATATGCTACTACATTCGCCTTCCCGGGGTGATACTGAAGATTGATGTCATAATCCTTGTGTAGTTCCAACCATCTTCTCAGCCTCATACTAAGCTCTCTTTGAGTGAAAATGTACTTGAGACTCTTGTGATCAGTGAAGATATCACATGATTCACCATATAGGTAGTGTCTCCATATTTTAAGTGCAAAGACTACTACTGCTAGCTCTAAATCATGGGTATGATAATTCTCCTCATAAGGCTTTAGCTGACGTGATGCATATGCAATCACTTTCCCATTTTGCATGAATACAAAGCCTAATCCTTTACCCGAAGCATCACTGTAGATTTGAAATCCACCTGTACCAGATGGGAGAGTAAGAATAGGTGGAGATACCAACCGCTGCTTAAGTTCTTCAAAGCTCTTCTCCCGCTCATCAGTCCAAACGAATTTATCTCCTTTCCGCATCAACTTGGTCAAAGGTAAGGCTAGTGATATGAGTGAAGTCTCATATCAATTATATCATATTAAACCCTAAAACACAAAGTAAAATACCAATTTTTATGTTTAAAAGCAGTATTATGGGGTATTCTTTGTTGTTTGTGCTTTTGTAGGTAAAGAGATACAAATTTGATGCAAACACAGATTCCAAGGCATTTATATTGAAGAAAAAACAAAAGAAGGACTCAAGATGACAAGTCAACAAAAGGCAAAGGACCTTTCTTGACAAGCTACCAAACTTAAGGGACTAAAAATGTAAATTTGATAAAGTCAAGAACAAAGTCAAAAGAACTCAAGATCAAAGTCAAAAAGTCAAAGGGTCAAAGCTGGTCAAATAGCAAGTCAAAGGGCCAAGGATGTCAAGTTTATGAAGATTGGAGCTCAAAATACTAATCTGCTAATCAAAAGGACCAAAGTTGCCATTTGTGGAAAGATATTAAAGCTCAATCCGTGTGACAACAAAAAGAACCAATGAGAAGCCTCAAAAGTTAACACTCGGATTGCCAGCTCAAGTGTATTAAATGAGGAAAGAGGAAGCATCCGCCATATCTTAACAGTGCTTCCCACTCAACATTTCCTTCAATCGTAAGCCAATACTTCATTTATCCATACTATTAAAATGAATAACGATCCGTCATCATTATTGAGCCTACCCACAGCTGCCACGTGGCTTCTCTTCTCCAGAACGTATAAAGAGCTAGAGACCATTTCATTAAGAGCTTAATACATGAAAAACACTCACCACAACAAGACGAATTCATCCCAACACTCTAATTAACAATTCATTCAATGGATTAAAAAGCCCCAATTTAATCAAGAACAGATCATGAGCAATTAGCTGATTGTGGACACTTGGCATTCTCCTATTGGACAAGACACGTCATCAGCATCCCCTAGTTCTCATCTCAACTCTATAAATAGCCTTAGATTAGCTCATTTGTGATTGTAACTTTAGGTGTGAAAACACACACTCCTAGTTAAATTCTTACACTCTGTTTTACTTTCCTTAGTTCAAAAACTAAGAGTGACTGACAACCACTCTTAGTTAGTTGTTAGGCAGTTATAACCACCTTGTACCTAAACTCCATAAATGAAAGTTCACTTTTACTCATTCACTTCTCATTCACTTCTCATTCTTCTCAATTACTCCTACATTACTGTTCATTGCTTGATTCGATAGATTATGTTGTTCAAGCTTGAACAACAGAGTTAGTGTGTTGATTTAGAAGCTGTTGTTAGTGATAAGTCATTGTTGCAGTACTAGTTCTTGCCATTTCTTGCCAGAATTCCAAGTTAGACCACTTGTAGCAGATTCAGATGATCTTGATGATTGATGTTGATATTGTTGATGATTGATGTTGATAGGGTGGTGATTAGTGTATAAGTGATCTCAACGCTCATTTCTTCATCAAAGGAGCCTTCAAGTTTAGTCATAAGTTCTACTTTGAAATTTCCTCTAAAAAAGTAGTATGCATGTTATTTTCTTTGTCTTAGTGTAATTTTACCTGAATTTTCCTGCTACATGTTCATTTTGTGATTGCTTACTAGTTTTGATAACTCCTTGTTTTACTCTGTTAGGATTAAGTAGATCACTTAGCTAAAATTTGGCTTAATTCTGTAACTAGTGTTTGGGTGAGTAGCTTAATTTTGATTCAGCAAGTTTAAGTGGATAAAAAGTGTTGTTCTATACCCACATACTGGTAACAAGTGTTTTTGCAAGTTTTGAAAGTCAAACAGGCAAAAGTTCTTGAAAAGCTTTGGGTCAGATTAGTAGTCTAGAACATGCTTACTTCAAACCTGTCTAAAATCTTCATTACTTGGATTCAGACCTTGAATTTTGTTTCTTGTGAAGCTTAATATCCTACCTTTCAGAACATATAAGCTAGATAATACAATTTTCATATTTGATAGAAAAATAAGCTTCTAAAAGTTCTTGTAATAAGCTCAAGTTTCTGTGATAAGTGATTTTCTATACTGGCTTATTCCTTTCATAAAAGTGCTTATTTTGTTTCACAATTTAGCTTAACAAGTCTTAAAAATAAGTTTGGACTTTGGTCAAACTTGGTCAACAATAGTCAACGCTGGTCAACATAAGCTCAAAATAGCTTATTCGATTTTCTGGCTTATTTCTTGAGTGTTTTTTGAAAATTTCTTGGATAGGTGTTCCTTATTTGGGTTCTTGATTAGATTTTGACAATATCAGGTCATGTGCTTATTCTAATAAGCCAGACTCTTAAAATTAGCTTATTTCAAAAGTTCTTATTGGAGTTTTAATGCATTTCAGCTTATTTCCTTAAAACTGGCTAGGTAATTTTGGATTTGCAAACTTTTGAAACAAAAACCAGCTTAATTGGTACAATAAATCTCTAGATACATCTAATTGAATCATAAGCCCGTTTTTCTTATTAAAAAGTTTTGGAAATTGCTTTTAGGTCCTTGGAATTTAGGAAAGTTTGCACTCTGTTTTAATTGGTCTAAAATTGCTAGGTTTTGCTAATTAGTCCCTGATCTTGTTAGGGTTGTTAGAATTCAGTTTTAAGTTTGTTAATTTTGTTAAAAGTGGTCATTAGTGGTTAGATTTTACAATTTCAGTCCTCTTACTTTCCGAATTTACATTTTCAGTCCCTAAACTTTCACATACTTTACATTTTTAGCATTATTACATATTGTGCATTACTTGGTTGTACATTTGGCTTTGTATTTGGTATGTGCACGATGTTTTTAGCTTAGTATGGATACGTAGAGATATTATTTTTACCTTTTTACGTGGTTTGTGATAATTAGACATAGATTTCCAAAATATTATCAACCAAATACCAAAAACAATTAGTTAACTTGATTTCTCTCGATTAATCAATTCGTGAAGATACCGAGAAATAAACGAACTACAAAAGACAAATATTAAATGGCGCCGCTGTCGGTTCTTTACGTGGAGATTGACGATTGATTGACGGTTACATAATGGATTTTGGGATCCGTTCACTTGTGAACCTTCCTTTTACGTATTATAAATAAAAAATATAAAGAAAAAATCAAAAATAAAAAAATATAAAAAATAAAAAACCACAAAAATCAATTCTTTCCTAAGAATTGAAACAAAAAAATTAAAAAAATCAAAAAGTAATCTTTTTCCTAAAAGATTAAACCAAAAATATATTATATATATTGGATTCACTCGTTTTTACGTACATACTATACTTTCCTAAAAATCAAATAAATACAAAAATATTTTTGATATATTATTATATGTAAATACATATACGTAGATACGAACAACCAATTTACCTATTTCCATAAGTATTGCCTTGGAAATACACCGTACTTGGGGGTGTTCCGGTCCCATTTACGTGTATCAATCAAACAAGAATAAAGGCAAAAATAGATAAATACTCTCAATAAGCAAGAATTCGAGAAATACGAACTATTAAGTGAATAGAAAGGCGGCTTTTCCATAAAATGCAAGCCTAAGGGAAACAAGTACTTAAGAGCTTAGCGCCACCTCATTCCCCCCGTTCATTAGTAAGTATTTCAAGAAGGAAGGCTTGTTAGGGGTTTTGCTGCCCAATTAGTACTACATATATATTACACTTTCTTGTGGTTTTCACTATTAAACCTCAGGAGAGATAATCTATTCTCTTCCAAAGTCGACCGAGGGCTTCTCTCTCATTCCTCATGTTGAGCTGCATGCGCACTCGAGCTCGTTCACATATACCTACTGGTGTACCACTTCCTCCCAAAAGGAAGAGAAACAAGAACAAAATTGTCCACCAAGCCGATCACGAGCATCGTGCTTTTGACAATTTAAACGAATCCATGGACAATCGACCATTGATTGAGATTCTCCAATCCAACGTGGATGGGAATGCGGATGCCACAGTCATTCCCAAAATAGCCGCTAACAATTTTGAGCTTAAGACATGCATGATACAAATGGTTTCTTCTATACCTTTCTTAGGGAGACCAATGGATGACCCTCATGACCATATCAAGAGATTCATTTCACTTTGTAATACCATCAAGTATAATGGGGTACCTCACGACGCGATTAAGATGATTTTATTCCCTTTCTCTTTGGAGGGGAATGCTAGGAGTTGGCTAGATAAGCAACCCTCAAATAACATTCTCACTTGGGACGACTTGAAGAAGAAATTTGTGAACAAGTTTTTCCCCCTTCACGAACCACCGCATTGAGAAACCAAATCATAGGCTTTCAACAAAAGAGAGACCAAACCTTTAGTGAAGCTTGGGAAGAGTTCAAAGATTTGTTAAGAAAGTGCCTAAACCACAGTTTTGATCAAGTTCGCCAAATTAACACCTTCTACAATGGTTTGAGACCTCACCATCAAGATTCCCTTAACTCGGTCGCAGGTGGGAACATTCTTTCAAAGTCCACTCAAGATGCATGGGATATCATTGAAACAAAATCCATGGTTCAAAGTAATAGGGATAGAGATGAGGTAGTACATGTTGTTCAAGAGAGTGCTCCTCAATCAATTGATAGTCAAATACTTAAGCAAAACAATGAAATACTTCAACAACTTAACAAGAATCAAGAGATGTTTCAAGAGTTTATGAAGGTTTCCTTTAATAATTCTTCTACCAACAATGTCAATGCCATTAATACAAGGTTTTAGCCAAGTATAAAAAGAGTTATCGCCCGATCTTTTCGAATTGATCACTAGTAGAAAGTGCGACTCAATTGTTCTTGGTGAAAAAATAAAAGGGTTTTGATTATCTATTGTAAGCTAAAAATGAAAATTTCGATGAGTAAATAAGTAAAATGAAAGCTTGAAAATTTGAACTAAATCAAAACAAGTTAGAATAATTCTAAGTAAAAAGGCGGGAAAAATTGAAATTCAAAAGCTGGAAATAAAAACCCTTATCCGGAAAGATATCCGGATTGTTACCCGGAATGAAGAAATGTGGCTAATCCGGAATCTTAAATACTGGTGCTTATCCGGAATCGTCTTCTTCAACTTATCTGGAATAATTACTTCGTGAGCTTATCCGGAAAAATGAACTGAAAGGCTTCTTATCCGGAATATTGGAAGCGCAGCTTATCCGGAATAAAATTTGAGCAGTTATCTGGAATAATAAGTAAAGAGGCTTATCCAGGATCCTTATCCGGAATGATTGATTGACGTGCTTATCTGGAATCTTCACAAGTGTCTTATCCGGAATGTTGTTCTACAAGCTATCCGGAATATGGAGGTTCTAAAGCTTATCCGGAATAATGAATTCGGACCCTTATCCGCAATCCTATAAACTAGAGCTTATCCGGAATAAGCTATTAAGAAGCTTATCCGGAAAGTGTAGGTGACTGTTATCCGGAAAAAGAGGGTTTGGTACCTCTTATCCGGAATAAAGGGGACTTGACAGATTTCGGACCAAGAACTTAGCAATAAGCAAATATAAGCTAAAAATCAATAAGCACTTTACCAAAAGCTAAACCAAAATGATTTTAGAAAAAGGTGAATAAGCTAGAATTTAAAAACTTTTAAACATTAAATAAGCTAGAAATCAAAAAGCACTTTTTATAAAAACTTAAACTTATCAAAAACAACTTATTTCTAAAAACTATTAAGCAAAAAGATTAAGAAAAATGAGCACTTTAATATAGAAACTTTTAAGATCACCAATTTAATAAGCACAATCAAATAAGCTACACAATCAAACCATCAACAAACTTAAAATAAAACTACATGATTATCAAGATTAAGAAAAAGATTAAGAAAGGTAGAATGAGAATTAAGGAAATAAGCTTGATTGATTGAAGATTAATATCAAAATATTACAAGATTAATGTAGAGATTCAATAAGCTTGAAAGGAAAACTAGAGAGAAAATAAAAACACACTTAAAAACTAAAAATTAACTACCACTACTAAAGACTAACCACCCTCTTAATGACACATTAGGAGGGTATTTATAGGAGGTGGGGAGATTAAGTGCTTAAGCTTTCTTCTTTCTTTCTTCTCGTCTCGACTCGATTTAATTTCTTTGTCTTTTTCGACGTCGTCTCGGGATTTGTCGATATAAGTTGAACTTGTCTTACAATTTTATTCTATAATTAGACTTGAGTTTTTCGACTTCATTAAACTTCCGTCTTTAGACTTTTTCTTCGATAAATCTTCAGAATAGGCCTTGGACTTTCGTTCTTTTTGCATTATCGATCTTTCGACTTCGTCTTTAGTCTTTTTCTTCGATAAAAGCCCGTGATAGCCCATGTTTTCTTCCTTTTGCATCTTTTGGTCCTAAAACACAATAAAAACACAAACCACGCTTAATTCCGACTTTTACGACATAAAATACACGTTTTGGTCTTGTTATTATTGGAAATAAGTGGTAAAAGGATAAGTGTTTTCACACTTATTAGCCATCACCCTATCTTGTGAGAAATGTGGAGGCCCTCATTCATACATGAATTGTGAAAAAGTGCAAGCTTTTCAAGGAGAATGTTATGCTTATAATGATGATGGAAGAGAACACTTTAAACCCAACATCAATCCTAATCACCTTTCATGCAAGTCTAACAATTACCTTGCTCCACCGGGTTTCTCTCCCCATCAACCCACCCAAAACAAACCAAACACTCCACAAATGCTCAATAGAAACTAAGGGCTAAGAGGAAATTATCAAGGGAATAACAACAATAGAGGGCCTAATAACTTTCAAAGCCAAGGGAACAACTTTCATGGAAATAACCAAGCATTTCACCAACCACCTCCACCTTTCCATAACCAAGGATATAATCAAGGGAATGGGAAAAATGAAGCCATTGAGCTACTTTATAAGATGAATCAAGAAACCGAAAGAAGGATCCGTGAGAGTGAAAGAAGAACTCAAGATCAATTGAGAGCCATGCAAGAGGAGACAAACAAGCAATTTATGTTGCTTTTAAATCAAAGACCACAAGGTGCTTTACCCTCCAACACTCAAACCAATCCAAGGGCAAATGTAAATGCAATCAATACAAGAAGTGGGAAAACAACCATTGACCATTCAATTCCTCCTACACCTCCTTTGGTGACTCCTACCACGGTTCCTTCTTGTGACAAGCCTACACCTTCCAATCCTACACCTACTAATCCTTCACCTTCTACACCTATCATTGAAGAAACAGAAAAAGAGAGTCCTTCAACAACTTCCACTCAACCTTTACCAAAACCAAATCTTCCATATCCTTCTAGATTTATAAAAGAGAAGCTTAAGAACAAAGATGACATTCAAGTGTCCAACTTTTTGAGGATGTTTAAGCAATTGAATATCAACATATCTTTTGCGGAGGCTTTAGCTTACATGCCCAAGTTTGCCAAAATGTTTAAGGACCTTCTCTCCAACAAAGAAAAGTTAATTGTTATGCCTAACACTTCATTGAACGAAAATTTTTCCGCGGTGTTGTTGAAGACTTTACCTACTAAACTTGGTGATCCGGGCCGATTCTTAATTCCTTGTAATTTCCTGGGGGTTGAGAATTGCATGGCACTTGCGGACCTTGGTGCAAGCATAAATTTGATGCTTTTATCGGTTTGGAAACAACTCTCTCTTCCCGAGCTTACACCTACTAAAATGACACTTGAGTTAGCAAACTGTTCAATAGCTTATCCGGTGAGGATTACAGAAGATGTTTTTGTAGGAGTTGATAAGTTTACATTCCCCGCGGATTTTGTAGTTGTTGACTATGACATGGACCCTAGAGTTCCCCTCATTGTAGGAAGGCCCTTCTTAAGGACCGGTCGCACTCTTATTGATGTGGCGGAAGATGAACTAATTATGAGGGTAGAGGATGAGAAAGTAGTGTTTAAGTTGGGGAAAGTAACTAAGAAATCTCAAAGTTGTGTGATGTTGAGTTTTTACGTCTTTTAGGAAAAAGAGCGTAATTAGGGCAAGTATTAACAAGTGACTTAGGAAAATCACAAGTTATGACCCTAAAGTGGGGATCGTTCTCAAGGAGGCTTGGTGTGTGTGTGTAATGAAATGATTAGTGATGTGATTATATGATTATGAGAAAGAAAATAGAAAGGGGATAAGAAGAGAATGACGGTTACGATGACGATTTAAACTAAGACGAAAAGGTCGTACACGTAAAACCGTAAAAGCACCAAAATTAAAATTTTATCCTAAAAATTCCTAAAAATTGCAATAAATCCTAAATAATGTAATTAGAGTTTACAAAAAATCAAAAATCACCCAGACCTTTTATTTAATTAAGTAATGATTTGTTAATGCTAATTAAAGCCCTAAAAATCAATTTAATTAACAAAAAGCCCAAAATGAGTTTTATCACTTTGTAAACCTCGAAAAATACCCTAACTTAATTTAAAACTATTTTTAAAAAATTTTAAAATTAATTAAAACTATTTAAAAACAATTAAAACTATTAAAACTATTAAAACTTAAAATAATTCTAGAAAATAATTGAAAGACCCTAAAAATATTTGGAAAGTGTAAAATTCCTAATTAAGTGTCTAGAGCCTAGGAAAAATATAAAAACTTAGAAAATTGGACTTTTAATTTTTAATAATAAAATAATATTAAAATATTAATAAAAATCCAAATATCCTAAAAATTCTAAAAAGTTGCAAACTAGCTAATTTTAACCTAAATAACACAGAAATGAAGTTGAATTTACCTAAATACCCTTATTGGGCCTAGAAAATGGACTAAAGTCCAAACAGTCCCTTAATGGGCTTAGAATTGGCCCAATAAGAAAAAGTGGCCCAAATTAGCCCAAAAACCACTACTTGACTCAAAATTTGATTCTGAACAACTTTTTCCAAAGGCCCAAAAGCTGAAAATCTGAAATAAGCAAGCTTATACCAAACAGCTTATTCTTAATGGGCTTTTTGGCCCATTAAGCTATAAGCTAATGCCATAAGCTCAAATTAGACACACAAGCTTCTTTTGAGCTAACTAAGACTTCTGTAAAAAGAAATTTGAAATAAGCCAAAGGAATAAGCCTGAAAATGCAAAAAGCAATCTATAGAAAACGACAAAATAGTCGTTTTTGAGTTCTAGGCTATCCCAAGAGCTGATTCAAATTGCAAAAGCTTTAAATGACTTAAATAAGCTAAATCAAAAAAAAGTTGTCAAATAAGTTGACTCAATAAGCTGGAAAAAGCAAATAAGCACTTATGAAAAAGTCAAATAAGTTGGTTTTCTAGCAAAAAGTCAAAGTCAAAGTCCAATAAGCTCCAGTTCAATCAAATGGGTCAAATAATGAAGATCTATCACAAAAAATAAGTTGTTGCACGTCTGGATAAGCCAAAATGGCTTATTGATAAGCTAACTGACAATTTGTACTAGAAGGGGCTAGTTTAGAGTGTTGAGCAGTGGAAACTTTTTCCACTGCTTGACTTGTTGACTTTTTTGTCTTTAGTGAATTTTTTGGAGATTCAGGTTACACAAAGGCACCCAATTGATCAGTGGATCAAGAGGTGTCAATAACAATCAAAAAATCACAATCTACAACAGCCAAATGATACAGTTAATTCAATCAATCACCAGATCTGACACAGACATGAACAAATAAGCAGTTGAGGTTCAATAAGCACTTTTAGCACAATTCAGCCAGCCAAACTTAACCAAATGCATACACAAGCAATATTAAACTTAAATAAGCAAGTCTAAACAGGTTTCATGCACTGATTCAAAGTATTAAGCAAGATTCAAGCACTTAAAGTTACTGATGAACACAAGAACATGCAGTTTTCACTTTTGCTGATGCAATTGACCAACAAGCCAGATTCAATCACTCAAATATATCACATATGTTATATTAATGATGTTTAAACAACTTTTAACCCTAAGCATGCATAAATTCTAGATTTTCCCAAAATCTTAGGTCAAAAACAGTTAAAATCAACAAGATATGGCACAATGTATGATTTGAGGTTTCAAACCCAATAACTTGCAGCAAAATGCACTCAACCAAGTGTATATCAGATACAAAGCACAAACACAAACTTCTATCCACACAATAGCAACTTATGATTCCAAGCAGGTAATCCCAAACACCCCTTTAACTTTTTAATCCAAAAATTAAACAAGTATAAATGTGATTCAGTTTACCAAAGGACTAATCTAGCATACTAACAACATTAACATGCAGGATTAAGCAGATTCAAGCCAGGAAAACAACAAGAACACAAGTAGAGCACAAATTCACCAAGAATCCAAAATTTATCAGATTTTTAAGGTTTTAAGACAAACCTCATAGATGTACATCCACACCCACGAATTTTAGAGCTTATGCTAGCAAGAACAAGCACAAGCTTCCAACAACAACCCTGCTAAGATTCAACAGAGTTAGAAGCAAAATATCAAAACAGAAAGGTGACTTTTTGGAAAATAAACTTGATTAATGCAACTTCTTGTACCCACTCTTGATTATCCCCAAGATATGAGCTTCACAACACCTTGATATTCACAATATCAGGGTGTATAGACCAGCTTATATCCCAAAAATTCCAAGATGTACCAAGAATCTTAGCAAACTATCAAATTTTAGTCCAATGTGTAATTTCTTACACAAGGTTTACAAACACGTTTTAAGGTTCAATTTCAGTTAACATATAAAAATAACAAGCTTAGAATTAAATGGCACTTGGTCTTACTTCAACAAACTCAAACACAATTTCATAAACTGAAAATAGGATTTACAGGTTTGTGAACAAGGAAAAACCAAAAGCAAACGTAAATGTGAGACCCTATACCCTTTATATAGAGGGTGTACATGGTCTGCATAAGCTAAAAACTCAAAACCCTAACTTGTAGAAGTCCCAAAATGCCCCTTGAGTAGCTTGAGTATCTTGGCATTACGTGAAGAGAATTGGCTGTTTGTGTGAGGTGTCATAGCCGCAAATGTGATCAAAGGCTTAGAAGAAAGCTTAGGATTGAAGCCAAATATTGGGCCTTGGATTTGCTGGCCATTTTGGCATTTTCCCCAAAGGTGGTGTAGAAGGGTTTATCATGTGAGCTGGTTGGGTGATGCGGCCAAGGTCTTAAGGTGGCGTTGGGTTTATTGTCACCTTAATCACAAATTTGGAGTGAATTAAGGTTTGATATCAAATATTAAGAAAATACCTAATTTTCTTAAGAACACCAAGAACACTTCATTTGATCTGTTTTCACTTTTAAAAATGATGTTAGGCGCGTAATTAACTAATCAGTTAGATTAGTTAATTAAATGGGGTGAGTGGAGTATGACTTGGCAGCAGGGAGGGTTCTCATTGGTTGAAGGGGTTGAGTGGGACAGGTGGCAAGATGTGAGTGGTCTAGGTATGTTTTATGTCTGGCCATGTTTAACCCTTTGTCTTTCTTCTTTCCTTCATTTGCAAATAAACAGCCCAAAAATACGAATCCTTTGTTAGTGAAGTTTCCTTTTTCACACTTTTGCCCCAAATACTTTTCCAAAGTATTTTCAGGGGTATTTCTTGCCATTTTGTGATTCTTGAAGGACTGATTTGGCATTTTCTTGATTGATAATGGTCTTGACTTGTATGATTGACCTTTTGGAGGACTGAAATTACCAAGTCATGATTAATGAGGGACCATTTTTGCCATTTCTTCAAAGTCAAGGGTCCTTTTGGTAATTTTGATATTTTCAAAGGACCAAACTTGTAATTCTTGTAACTTGGAGTCCTTCTTGATATGTTTGACTTTGAGGAGGATAAATATTGACATTTTAGCTTTGTTGAGGGGCTAAAATTGCCAATTCTTCAAAGTGGAGGGCCCTTTTTGCAATATTGACAAACTTTAGGGACCAATCTTGTAATTATGAAGATACAAGGGTATAAAGTGTCAATTATTCTATATTGGAGGACCCTTCTTCATAAATCTTCAAATCTTCAATGGTTTTCTTGGGAAAATCTTCATTAGGGTTTGGTTCAATGTGCGGCTTCGTTTCCCATGTTCGTTTTTGTATGATTCTTGTGATCTTTTGTCATTTTCTCAATATCCATACCTAAAATACACAAGAAATAAACACAAGCATATATATGGGTATTTTGATGATATTTAATGCATTTTAAGCCCTTTTTGGACGATGAGACTATGTATAAAAGCAGTCTCATCACTCCCCCATACTAAACCATTGTCGTGCCCTCACGCAATGCTAGAATAAAGTATCGTAGCACCTCCAAAATTCATTTTTATTCACTTTATTGAATGATAAACTAGCTACACTACTACTATTACTACTACTTGCGTTTTAGATATAATGTATGATTTTCATCGCAAAATGGGACGTTTAGGTTCATAGAATAAGAACACGTGAATGCTTCGTTATAAATAATTTCATCGTCCTCGGTTTTCACCCCAATTCCATGCCAAGCGTGCAACGAGATCATTGTCATTATAAGTTAGTAATGCTAACACTACTCATATGCCCTAATCACGTACTTATCCTCCCAATTTCCTAAGTTGTATCTCTTATATTTTATTTTGTCTTGAATGTTTCACGAGGATACATTGTTTGACTTATGCGATAATAGAGATTTAGGTCTAAAAATAGAGTCCTAACGGTGTAACCAAGACCATCAAATCAATAACCTCTCCTAATACACAACGATGTCAAAAAATTAAGTCAACAAGAAGGATCGATAAACACGGTTTTATAACGGTTTTGAACATGAGACTTATTACCAAGACTTTTATACGCCCCCTAACGGAAGGGCCTTATTATCCTTGGTTTACCTCCATCTTTTATTCAACTTCGCCATGAAGCTTTTATTATGACTTTGATCTTGCCTTGCCTTTTATTATCCACCTCATCGGTAGTTTTATTAGCCAAAGACGTATATCCTCACGCTAAGGCGAATTTTGGATCTTTAAAGCTTCAAAGATTAAGGCTTGATTCACTTTCAATTTTGCATAGATTTTTCGGCCTTGTGGGGCTTCAAATTGTTTGCTTGATTTAGGTGAGCACTTGAAATCTTATTATTGGGTGAAGCTTTTGATTATTCGGGTGCCAATACTTCAAAACCGTGACGCTGGCGATACCTTAATGTCTTCCCAATTTAATTACACGGAAGCTACTAGAAAAGACTAGAAACCCAACAATCAAGACTAAATCGCTAAGTCAATATTTATTAAGCAAAAAATATTTACATGCGAAGGGAGAATAAGCAAACAACGAGAACACATGAGTTTTTGAAAGAATACGAGTACTCTACGTTTAGCATAGTAACTTATAATTAACCCTATCATTTCTCGTCCTCGTTTAAGAGACTTAGCCTAATGTGAAGTTAAGGAATCGAAGCTAAGTGCTCAACACACACGGTCGAGTCAAAAATTACTCTTATTCTTGCCATCGGAAAACCTACATTCGTGTCTTCAAACACTTATAAAACATGAGAAAATTTTTAAAATTTGGCCATTTTTAGCCTTATTTTGCAACAAAAAGATAAACAAAAAGATAAACTTTGGAAAGCGTGAAGGTTTGGCAAGGCAACTATCTATTCACCCCCCATACTAAAGTTAAACATTGTCCTCAATGTTTCGAGTCTAGGGGTGCAAACACCCCCATACTAGAGACGTAGTCGAATGCCTAATCTAGCATGGAAAGGGTGTAACCGTTAAATTTAAAGCCGTTTATGAAGTGTGCTATAAACCTAAGGTTAGAACATCAAAGGATATATCATGTATATTGAGAAAGTCTTCAAAGCAAACGATCGAGTGCTCCCATAAAAAGAACACGAGAGGCTCCAATCGTGAAGATCATGATCATCTAAAATCCACAATTCACAAACAACCACGGAACAAAGGTTGGAAGGGCACAAATCCCCATACGTTACTATATTAGAAAGCGATAATATGTACATAAGATAAGCATGGGACTCCCCCACGAGGCACCTCGTTTTTGATTACCGAGTCATGAGCACGACTCGATCCCCTCAATACTAATTATCATTGGGGAAGGTGATTTGGTCGAGGTAGTTCAATGATGGAACTTCCCCGACAAAGTAGTGCTTCAACCTATGTCCATTCACCTTGAAATTGGGGCCATCATTTTGAGCTAGCTCGATGGTCCCATAAGGAAAAACTTGAGTCATGGTGAATGGACCGGACCAACGGGATTTCAACTTACCGGAAAAGATTTTCAAACGAGAATTAAAAAGCAAAACTTGATCCCCAATGTTAAAAACCCCGTTTTTAATTTTAGAATCATGCAACTTTTTAGTTTTTTCTTTATAAATCAATGAATTTTCATAAGCGATATCCCTCAATTCATCCAATTCATTTAATTGCATTTTCTGGTGTTTTCCCGTGGTCTCCATGTCATCATTACAATGCTTTAGGGCCCAATAAGCCTTGTGTTCCAATTCAATTGGCAAGTGGCAATTTTTCCCATACACAAGCTTATAGGGAGTGCACCCAATAGGCGTCTTATGAGCGGTCCTAAAAGCCCATAAAGCATCGTCTAACTTATCCGACCAAGATTGTCGTTTTTCCCCAACGGATCTCTCTAAGATCCTCTTCAATGCTCGGTTTGAAACCTCGACTTGCCCACTCGTTTGTGGGTGATAAGCCGTAGAAAGCCGATGTGTAACCCCATATTTCCTTAGGACCCTTTCGAATTGGTCGTTACAAAAATGGGTTCCACGATCGCTTATGATCGCACGAGGGGTTCCAAACCGAGAAAACAAGCTTTTCAAAAACTTGACTACCACACGAGCATCATTGGTGGGAAAAGCCTTAGCTTCCACCCACTTAGATAGGTAGTCAACCGCGACAAGGATGTACTTATTACCACGAGATGATGGGAACGGCCCCATAAAGTCTATGCCCCAAACGTCAAAGATCTCACACACTTGGATGATGTTTTGTGGCATCTCATCTTTTTGTGAGGCTTTTCCTTGTCGTTGGCATGAGTCACACGACTTCACAAGCTCAAGTGCATCTCGGTAAATAGTAGGCCAAAAGAAGCCGGCATCAAACACCTTCTTGGCCGTGAGATTAGCACCATGGTGACCACCCGTGGGTTCCTCATGACAAGCTCTAAGGATATTAGAAGCTTCGGTGCCAAATACAAAACGTTGGATGATTTGATCCGCACAAGTTCGAAACAAGTAAGGGTCGTTCCAAAAGTAGAACTTGACGTCACGAAAGAATTTTCGTTTTTCTTGAGTCGTCATACCCTTGATGATGAAGTTGCCCGCATGGTAATTTGCGAAGTCCGCAAACCATGGGGTGGAAGAATCAAGCTTAGAATTCACTACACCAAGTGTCCCGAGCGGAAATGTTTCGGTGATTTCCTTGGGCTCGTAAACACTTTGGTGAGGATCTTCCAAACGAGAAAGATGATCGGCCGCTAGATTCTCGGCTCCTTTTTTGTCAACAATTTTGTGATCAAATTCTTGAAGGAGGAGAATCCAACGAAGTAATCTTGGCTTAGCATCTTGTTTAGCCATAAGATACTTGATAGCCGAATGATCCGTATACACTATGCATTTCGTCAAGACGAGATAAGGTCGAAATTTCTCAAATGCATACACCACGGCAAGGAACTCCTTTTCCGTTGTAGTGTATTTTAGTTGAGCCTCGTTCATCGTCTTGCTAGCATAGTGAATAGGCAAGAAGTGCTTTCATGACGTTGCCCCAATACGGCCCCAATAGGGTAGTCACTAGCATCATACATAAGCTCAAAGGGGAGGTTCCAATTGGGAGCAACAAGAATGGGAGCTTCGGTAAGTTTCCTCTTAAGGATTTCAAAGGCTCGTACACAATCTTCGTCAAAGACAAAACGTGCCTCTTTTTCAAGGAGATGTGTAATAGGTCGAGAGATCTTTGAAAAATCCTTGATGAATCGACGATAAAAGCCCGCGTGGCCTAGGAAACTCCTAACTCCCTTAACGGTTTTGGGATGAGGTAATTTGGCGATGACGTCTACCTTAGCTTGATCTACCTTAATCCCCGCTTTCGAGACCTTGTGCCCTAAGACGATTCCACTTTTAACCATAAAATGACATTTTTCCCAATTGAACACAAGGTTGGTTTCCTCACAATGTTTCAACATTCTCTCGAGATTCGACAAACACGAAGTGAACAAATCACCAAACACGGAAAAGTCATCCATGAAGACTTCCATCGTCTTCTCGATCATATCATGAAAAATAGCCATCATGCACCTTTGAAAGGTTCCCGGTGCATTACAAAGTCCGAATGGCATTCTACGATAGGCAAACGTTCCATATGGACACGTAAACGTAGTTTTTTCTTGATCACGAGGATCGATGGGGATTTGGAAGTAACTGGAAAAACCATCTAAAAAGCAATAGAAATCGTTTCCCGCAAGACGCTCCAACATTTGGTCCATGAAGGGCAAGGGAAAATGGTCTTTTCGAGTGGCTTCATTCAACTTACGATAGTCAATGCACACTCTCCATCCGGTCACGAGTCTAGTGGGAATCAACTAGTTGGCATCGTTTGGCACAACGGTCATTCCTCCCTTTTTAGGGACACAATGAATAGGACTCACCCAAGGGCTATTGGAAATATGGTAAATCATTCCCGCGTCAAGGAGTTTAAGTACTTCCTTTTTAATGACGTCGTGAATTTTGGGGTTCACCCTCCTTTGACATTGGATTGCGGGCTTGTAATCCTCCTCTATTAAGATTTTGTGGGTACAAAATTTGGGATCGATTCTCTTAATGTCGGATAACTTCCATGCAATTGCCCCTTTGTGATCCTTTAAAACATCGACAAGTGCAGTTTTTTCATCATTTGAAAGTTCCTTCGCAATAATAACCGGCAACTTGTCGCCCTCCTCCAAATAGACATATTCGAGATGGGGAGGTAAATATTTCAACTCGAGGATAGGTGGTTCCTCAATTGAAGATTTGGGCTCGATACTCATAACCTCCTCGGGTGGAGGAAATGGGAAATCGTTAAGAAAATCCTTGATAATCGAGAAGTCCTCATCGTTGTCGAGGTCTTCGTTACAAGTACGTGGAACATCGAATTCTTCTAACGTAAAACCACCACCTTCAAATGGAGTGAAGGTTGGTGTCGAGTTATCAAGGATGGGATCTAACATAGTGGGATTGCCACTATTCTCATCATCACCAAAACCTAGAACTTCTTGTGAAAATTCCTCGCAAACCACGTCAATCATATCAACGAGGTTTATGGTTGTAACGGAATAAACATGAGAAAGTTGAGAGTTTTGAGTTGCGTTTATAACAAGTTCCTCGTCGTTGAAACGTAAGGTGATCTTTCTAGCATGAACATCGATCAAAGCCATAGACGTATCTAAAAACGAACGACCTAAAATGAGAGGAACTTGAGGATCCGTGGGAATATAGACAACGATAAAGTCTACCGGATAATAGAACTTTCCCACTTTCACAAAAACGTCTTCCGCCAATCCACATGCGGGAATCGTGGAATGGTCGGCCAACTCGATAGACATTAGTGAAGGAGTAAGATTAGGAAGATTGAGCGACTTGAAGATTACAAGTGGCATCAAGTTAATGCTATCACCAAGATTGGCCAATGCAAAGCATTCTTCCATATCGTGGATTGCACAAGGGATCAAAAATTTACCGGGATCACCGACTTTTTGAGGTATGCGATTAAGATAAACCGATGAACAACTAGACAATTGGTGCAATTTCTCCTTGTTGTTCAACATACTCTTAAAGTTAGCGGCAAATCGAGGCATCATGACCAAAGCATCGGCGAAACTCACATTAAAGTGCAAATCACGAAACATTTTCATAAAAAGCTCAAATTGGTAATTGTCGCGCTCTTGACGTTTCTCCTTTCTAAGTCTCGATGGATAGGGCAAAGGTGGTGTGGGTTGAGGCATAGGCATAGCCTTTGGAATCTCGGGTTCCAATGTTGGTAATGGGTCAACCGTAGGTGTGGCATGAGCGGTACTTCGTGGGATTGGAACATGCTCCTTTTGGACCACCACCTCGGGTTCTTCCTCAATTGCATCCTTCGTAGGAGCAATTGGTTGAGGAGTCGGTTCCTTAAGTGTCTTACCACTACGTGTGGTAATCACTTTCATCTCACCCTTAGGGTTTGATACGGTGTTGCTAGGAAGACTACTCGAAGACGGTTTACACATAATTGCCTCAAACATAGATGAGATTTTATCTTCAAACATGGATTGCCTCTTCTCGGCTTTAATCATCTCTTGTTTAATCTCATGTTGCCCTTGTTCCATTTTTTGTTGGTTTTGTTGTAACCTTGTTACATTTCCTTCCATCTTGTTGGTATGGATTTTAAGCTCATTTGCTAACTCTTTCTTCAAGTCGTTCTTAAACTCGGATCTTAGGCTAATGATTTCTCTTTGAATGTTGTCAAACCTAGCATCGTTCCCATTAGCGTATTCAACAAATTCATTTGGAAGATCTTTCAACGTTTGCAAATTTTTTGTTGTTGTTTTGAAAATCATTTTGATTTTTGTTTGAAACTTGATTATTAGCCCCTTGATTACCATACTTTCCCTTGTTGTAATCGTTTTTGAAACCAACTTGATTGTTGTGATAGTTGTTGTTAGCATTTTGATTTGAACCAAAACCCGGTGGAGTCAATTGATTAGAGTGGGTAACTTGACCGTTTTGGTTGTAAGTTCCCGTGGCCGCGTAGGCACTCGAAGTGTTACCACCGTTGGTAATGCACTCGGAGAAATCATGACCTCCACCACAATACATGCATGAAACCTCAACCGCTTTAGCCGTAGCGGGAGCACTTGGTTCTCCTACTTTGATCTCAATCAAAAGTCCTTTAAGCTTATCAAAGATTTTGTTTTCCAAGTTCGCCTCAATTTGGCAAGCATCGATGGTAGTAGACAAAGAAGGTGAAGCCGAAGACGAAGCCTTACGAACACTAGACGTGCTACGAGGACTATACACCTTAGATCTATTCTCAATTATCACCAAAGCTTCCTCAACTGTTTTACACAAAAAAATGCCACCCGCGACGGCATTTAAATAATCTCTTTCATGATCATTAAGTCCATTGTAAAACGTGTCAGTTTGATGCAAATCGGAAAAACCTTGATGAGGACACTCATGTAACATTTCCTTAAACCTATTCCAAGCCGTTGAAAAACTTTCATTAAACTCTTGTGAAAATTTTGAAATCTCGTTTTTCAAATGCGTAGTCTTAGAGGGCGGAAAAATTGGTTCACAAACTTAGACACGAGATCCTTCCACGTCAATATAGAATTGAGTGGCTCTTTCTCTAACCAAATTTTTGCGGGCCCCGCTAAGGAATACGGAAAAAGCATCATCTTAATCGAGTCATTAGAGACGTCCTTAAACTTGCAAGTGGCGGTAAGACGATTGAATTGGCGGATATGGTTATGTGGATTGTCCTTCTCATCACCACGGAATTTGTTGTTTTGGATCATCGACAACAAACCCGTTTTCACCTCAAAATTCTCCGCAAGGATAGCGGGAATCACAATAGCCTCTCCATAACCCTCGGTGGGTGCTTGAAGCAACTCCATCATAGTACGATTCGCCATGGTGGGTTCCTTCTCTACAATGGGTTCAACAATGGGAGATTCTTCACTAGAAGATGTTTGGTTTCCTTCCTTTTGACGAAGTTTACGTGCACGTCTTGCTTTGGAGCGAGTTTGCATAAACGTCACGTACAACGAGGGGATGAGCAAAGAAGATTCTTTTTGGTGTTTTGTATTTTTCCAATTTTTTTGTGGTTTTTGATTGTTTTTACTTCTTCTTTTTTGGATTTTCGTGATTGTATTAAGTAGACCAAAATCTACAAATCTCCTCCTTAATCAAATCTCTTGATTAAAGAAGCCTCAAGAATGAAAACGATCACATGAAATGAACGCCTTCGATGACTTTAGAACGTTGGTGGAACACCAAAACGTTCAAGAGGGTTTAATCAATGAAACCAAGAAAGTATATATGATACTTAATAATACTTTGGGCGGCAAAACCCTCGATTAGCTCTCAAAATCAAATACTCACAAGCAAGCGGGGAAATGAGGCGGCGCGAAGCACTTAAGAGCCTTTTTTCTTAGGATATATTTTATAATATCCACCTTATACCCACCTTATAGTTTGTATTTTTCAAAATCGAGCTTCACAAAAGTATTTATCTATTTTTGCCTTTTTCTTTGGTTTGAGATTCGAATACAATGATTGGGTAATGACCTCCCAAGTCAAGGTTGTGATTTCCCACTTTTGGAGTACTTGTGTATTTATTGTTCTACGTATACAATATAGTAATAGTGTTCACACAAAAAACGAAAAACCAATAATACGTATTAGTAGAGTGCTACTAATACAATTAGCTATTATGGCTATATAAAAACAACAATTTTTCAAACCAAAACACAACACGCCTCCCCCGCAGCGGCGTCAAAATGATGTTGGGCTTTTACGTCTTTTAGGAAAAAGAGCGTAATTAGGGCAAGTATTAACAAGTGACTTAGGAAAATCACAAATTATGACCCTAAAGTGGGGATCGTTCTCAAGGAGGCTTGGTGCGTGTGTAATGAAATGATTAGTGATGTGATTATATGATTATGAGAAAGAAAATAGAAAGGGGATAAGAAGAGAATGACGGTTACGATGACGATTTAAACTAAGACGAAAAGACCGTACACGTAAAACCGTAAAAGCACCAAAATTAAAAAGTTATCCTAAAAATTCCTAAAAAACTGCAATAAACCTAAATAATGTAATTAGAGTTTACAAAAAATCAAAAATCACCCAAACTTTTTATTTAATTAAATAATGATTTTTTAATGCTAATTAAAGTCCTAAAAATCAATTTAATAACAAAAAGCCTAAAATGAGTTTTATCACTTTGTAAACCTCTAAAATACCCTAACTTAATTTAAAACTATTTTTGAAAATTTTTAAAATTAATTAAAACTATTTAAAAACAATTAAAAACTATTAAAACTTAAAATAATTCTAGAAAATAATTGAAAGACCCTAAAAATATTTGGAAAGTTGTAAAATTCCTAATTAAGTGTCTAGAGCCTAGGAAAAATTAAAAACTTAGAAAATCTGACTTTTAATTTTTAATAATAAAATAATATTAAAATATTAATAAAAATCCAAAAATCCTAAAAAATTCTAAAAAGTTGCAAGCTAGCTAATTTTAACCTAAATAACACAGAAATGAAGTTGAAATTACCTAAATACCCTTATTGGGCCTAGAAAATGGGCTAAAGTCCAAACAGTCCCTTAATGGGCTTAGAATTGGCCCAATAAGAAAAAGTGGCCCAAATTAGCCCAAAAACCACTACTTGACTCAAAATTTGATTCTGAACAACTTTTTCCAAAGGCCCAAAAGCTGAAAATGTGAAATAAGCAAGATTATACCAAACAGCTTATTCTTAATGGGCTTTTTGGCCCATTAAGCTATAAGCTAATGCCATAAGCTCAAATTAGACACACAAGCTTCTTTTGAGCTAACTAAGACTTCTGTAAAAAGAAATTTGAAATAAGCCAAAGGAATAAGCCTGAAAATGCAAAAAGCAATCTACAAAAAACGACAAAATAGTCGTTTTTGAGTTCTAGGCTATCCCAAGAGCTGATTCAAATTGCAAAAGCTTTTAAATGACTTAAATAAGCTAAATCAGCAAAAAGTTGTCAAATAAGTTGACTCAATAAGCTGGAAAAAGCAAATAATCACTTATGAAAAAGTCAAATAAGTTGGTTTTCTAGCAAAAAGTCAAAGTCAAAGTCCAATAAGCTCTAGTTCAATCAAATGGGTCAAATAATGAAGATCTATCACAAAAAATAAGTTGTTGCAGGTCTGGATAAGCCAAAATGGCTTATTGATAAGCTAACTGACAATTTGTACTAGTAGGGGCTAGTTTAGAGTGTTGAGCAGTGGAAACTTTTTCCACTGCTTGACTTGTTGACTTTTTTGTCTTTAGTGAATTTTTTGGAGATTCAGGTTACACAAAGGCACCCAATTGATCAGTGGATCAAGAGGTGTCAATAACAATCAAAAAATCACAATCAACAACAGCCAAATGATACAGTTAATTCAATCAATCACCAGATCTGACACAGACATGAACAAATAAGCAGTTGAGGTTCAATAAGCACTTTTAGCACAATTCAGCCAGCCAAACTTAACCAAATGCATACACAAGCAATATTAAACTTAAATAAGCAAGTCTAAACAGGTTTCATGCACTGATTCAAAGTATTAAGCAAATTTCAAGCACTTAAAGTTACTGATGAACACAAGAACATGCAGTTTTCACTTTTGCTGATGCAATTGACCAACAAGCCAGATTCAATCACTCAAATATATCACATATGTTATATTAATGATGTTTAAACAACTTTTAACCCTAAGCATGCATAAATTCTAGATTTTCCCAAAATCTTAGGTCAAAAACAGTTAAAATCAACAAGATATGGCACAATGTATGATTTGAGGTTTCAAACCCAATAACTTGCAGCAAAATGCACTCAACCAAGTGTATATCAGATACAAAGCACAAACACAAACTTCTATCCACACAATAGCAACTTATGATTCCAAGCAGGTAATCCCAAACACCCTTTTATCTTTTTAATCCAAAAATTAAACAAGTATAAATGTGATTCAGTTTACCAAATGACTAATCTAGCATACTAACAACATTAACATGCAAGATTAAGCAGATTCAAGCCAGGAAAACAACAAGAAAACAAGTAGAGCAAAAATTCACCAAGAATCCAAAATTTATTAGATTTTCAAGGTTTTAAGACAAACCTCATGGATGTACATCCACACCCACGAATTTCAGAGCTTATGTGCTAGCAAGAACAAGCACAAGCTTCCAACAACAACCCTGCTAAGATTTAACTGAGTTAGAAGCAAAATATCAAAACAGAAAGGTGACTTTTTGGAAAATAAACTTGATTAATGCAACTTCTTGTACCCACTCTCGATTATCCCCAAGATATGAGCTTCACAACACCTTGATATTCACAATATCAGGATGTATAGACCAGCTTATATCCCAAAAATTCTAAGATGTACCAAGAATCTTAGCAAAATATCAAATTTTAGTCCAATGTGTAATTTCTTACACAAGGTTTACAAACACGTTTTAAGGTTCAATTTCAGTTAACATATAACAATAACAAGCTTAGAATTAAATGGCACTTGGTCTTTCTTCAACAAACTCAAACACAATTTCATAAACTGAAAGTAGGATTTACAGGTTTGTGAACAAGGAAAAACCAAAAGCAAACGTAAATGTGAGACCCTATACCCTTTATATAGAGGGTGTACATGGTCTGCATAAGCTAAAAACTCAAAACCCTAACTTGTAGAAGTCCCAAAATGCCCCTTGAGTAGCTTGAGTATCTTGGCATCATGTGAAGAGAATTGGCTGTTTGTGTGAGGTGTCATAGCTGCAAATGTGATAAAAGGCTTAGAAGAAAGATTAGGATTGAAGCCAAATCTCGTTGGATTTGTTGGCCATTTTGGCATTTTCCCCAAAGGTGGTGTAGAAGGGTTTATCATGTGAGCTGGTTGGGTGACGTGGCCAGGGTTTAAGGTGGGGTTGGGTTTATTGTCACCTTAATCACAAATCTAGAGTGAATTAAGGTTTGATATCAAATATTAAGAAACTACCCAATTTTCTTAAGAACACCAAGAACACTTCATTTGATCTGTTTTCACTTTTAAAAATGGTGTTAGGCGCGTAATTAACTAATCAGTTAGATTAGTTAATTAAATGGGGTGAGTGGAGTATGACTTGGCAGCAGGGAGGGTTCTCATTGGTTGAAGGGGTTGAGTGGGACAGGTGGCAAGATGTGAGTGGTCTAGGTATGTTTTATGTCTGGCCATGTTTAACCCCTTATCTTTCTTCTTTCCTTCATTTGCAAATAAACAACCCAAAAATACGAATCCTTTGTTAATGAAGTTTCCTTTTTCACACTTTTGCCCCAAATACTTTTCCAAAGTATTTTTAGGGGTATTTCTTGCCATTTTGTGATTCTTGAAGGACTGATTTGGCATTTTCTTGATTGATAATGGTCTTGACTTGTATGATTGACCTTTTGGAGGACTGAAATTGCCAAGTCATGATTAATGAGGGACCATTTTTGCCATTTCTTCAAAGTCAAGGATCCTTTTGGTAATTTTGATATTTTTAAAGGACCAAACTTGTAATTCTTGTAACTTGGAGTCTTTCTTGATATGTTTGACTTTGAGGAGGATAAATATTGACATTTTAGCTTTGTTGAGGGGCTAAAATTGCAAATTCTTCAAAGTGGAGGGTGCTTTTTGCATTATTGACAAACTTTAGGGACCAATCTTGTAATTATGAAGATACAAGGGTATAAAGTGTCAATTCTTTCATATTGGAGGACCCTTCTTCATAAATCTTCAAATCTTCAAGGGTTTTCTTGGGAAAATCTTCATTAGGGTTTGGTTCAATGTGCGGCTTCGTTTCCCGTGTTCGTTTTTGTATGATTCTTGTGATCTTTTGTCATTTTCTCAATATCCGTACCTAAAATACACAAGCAACAAACACAAGCATATATATGGGTATTTTGATGATATTTAATGCATTTTAAGCCCTTTTTGGACGATGAGACTATGTATAAAAGCAGTCTCATTATTGTGAAACTGTTAACATTGTGGATGTTCTTGATGAGGTTTGTAATGAACATTTTCATGAGGCTTGCAAAAGTGATAATGAGGACATTCCACATGTTGAGACCGTAGCCTTAATTGCTCCCTCTTTAACACCATTTGGAGAGAGTGATTTTCTCTTAGAGGAATTTAAGTCTAACTTTCTTGGAAATGAAGATTCTCCCATCAATTGGGAAGAAGATATTCTTACTATCCAAAAGTTACTCAATGAGGATCCTATTCCTTCACCTTCTCCACAAGAGGTTACTAATGATGATCCCACATTAGTTCAACCTTCTATTGAGAGTCCACCTTCCCTAGAGCTTAAGGATCTTCCATCACACCTTGAGTATGATTTCTTAGAGGGAGAGGATAAATTACCCGTTATCATAGCCAAAGACTTGAAAGATGATGAGAAGAAAAAGCTTATAGAAGTTCTTAAGAAGCACAAAAAGGCTATAGCTTGGAAAATATCTGACATAAGGGGGATTGATCCTAACTTTTGTACACATAAAATCCTTATGGAGGATGATTACAAACCCGCCATCCAAAACCAAAGAATGGTTAACCCAAAAAAACTTGAAGTCATCAAAAAGGAAGTTATCAAACTCCTTGATGCGGGTATGATTTACCCAATTTTTGACTCACCATGGGTTAGCCCGGTGCATTGTGTGCCTAAAAAAGGTGGAATCACCGTTGTTCTAAATGAAAACAATGAGTTGATTCCCATAAGACTTGTCATGGGTTGGAGAGTTTGTATTGGTTATAGAAAGCTTAATGATGCCACTAGGAAAGACCATTTCCCATTACCTTGCATGGATCAAATGATTGAACGCTTAGCGGGTAATGAATACTATTGCTTTCTTGATGGATTCTTGGGTTAGTTCCAAATACCTATTGATCTAAAAGATCAAGGGAAAGACCATATTCACTTGTCCCTATGGCACATTTGCTTACAAGAGAATGCCTTTTGGCTTGTGCAATGCCCCAGGGACATTTCAACGGTGTATGATGGCAATCTTTCATGACATGATTGAGCACACAATGGAAGTGTTTATGGATGATTTCTTGGTTTTTGGAGATTCATTCACTTCTTGTCTCTCCCATTTAGAACGTATGCTTAAAAGGTGTGAAGAAACACGTCTTGTTCTAAATTGGGAGAAGTGCCATTTCATGGTCAAAGAAGTGATAGTTTTGGGGCATAAGATATCTAAGAAAGGATTAGAAGTGGATCGTGCTAAAATAGATTTTATTGCTAAACTTACCCCTCCCACCACGGTGAAAGGAGTTAGGAGTTTTTTGGGACATGCGGGTTTCTATAGACGTTTTATCCAACCCTTTTCTAAAATAGCTAGACCCATGACCCACCTCTTAGAAAAAGAGGCGCCTTTCATATTCACACAAGAGTGTTTAGAGTCTTTTGAGATCCTTCAAGAAAAATTGACTAAGGCTCCAGTTTTAGTTTCACCAAATTGGGATTTGCCTTTTGAAATCATGTGTGATACTTAGTGATTATGTCGTGGGGGCCGTTTTGGGGCAAAGGATTAATAAGCACTTTCAACCTATACACTATACTAGTAAGACCATGACGGGTGCTCAATTACATTATACTACCATGGAAAAAGAATTGCTAGCCATTGTATATGCTTTTGAGAAATTTAGACCCTATCTTGTGCTTTTGAAGACCATAGTGTATACGGACCATTCCGCTCTCAAATACCTTATGACAAAGCAAGATGCTAAGCCTAGATTATTGAGATGGGTTTTATTGCTCCAAGAGTTTTCCATAGAAATTCATGATAAGAAAGGAGCCAAGAATTTAGCGGTGGATCATTTGAGTAGACTTGAGCATCCTTTTCAAGAAGAATTACCTCATAAGGAAATCAATGAATCCTTTCCACTTGAGGAACTCATGTCTATCTCTTCACAAGAGGATGCCACCCCTTGGTTTGTGGATATTGCGAACTATCTTGTGGGGATGTGCTAATTGAGGGCCTCACCTCCCAACAAAATAAAAACGTTCCTCAAGGAAGCTAAATATTACTTTTGGGATGACCCTTACCTCTTTAGGCAATGTGCGGACCAAATCATAAGACGTTGTGTAGATGGGCCTGAAGCATTTAAGATCTTAGAAGCTTGTCATAAGGGACCCACGGGGGCATTTTGGGCCTAACTATACGGCTAAAAAAGTCTTTGATTCGGGTTACTATTGGCCTTCCATTTACAAAGATGCCCAATAGATGGTGAAATATTGTGATGTTTGTCAAAGATAAGGGAAAATTAATCAAAGAGATGAGATGCCACAAAATTTCATACAAGAATGTGAGATATCTTGTTGGGTCAGTATTTACTGACCCTGAAGCAACTCTAGGATTTGAATATAAAATCCCTCTAAGTATTTCATGCTCAGCAGTAAGGCCAGTCTGCTGAAGGATGACCAGAGGAACAAAGTTCCTACTAAAGACTTTGTAGCTGAAGGATGTTCAGCTTTCCTCTTCCGGTTAACTTAGAAGACAAAGGAGTCTTTGCTTCAAATACTAGGCGGTCTAGTTGCTGAAGAACAAGTACTGAAGAAGAGCTTTCAGTTTAGTTTGGTTTGACAATACCAAACTGAATGATGTCGATCTCCACTAGGATATTGAAGACTCTTTAGTATTCTGATGGTTTGCATAAGGTGGGAAAGATAACTTTAAGTCAAAGTAGGTTGCTTGTATAATTAGCTATAAGTACAACTTTTATATTTTCTAGAATAGTTTATTGTGTACTTTGTACTGTTTATCTAGCATGGGCATCAATCACCCACTGGATAAACCCATGCATTGAAACATGCAAATGCAAACCTTAGTTTTACACTGCCTATATAAGGAGTGTACATTGAGAGGGAAAGGTTTAACCAATACCAGAGTAGAAACTCTAGAAAACCTTTCTCTCTCAATACCAACTAAACCATATAGCCAAGAAGCATATGAACGCTTAGATTGGAGCTTAGACATTAACTTTGGTTATATGTTTAAGTAGAGGAGATCACAACCCATTGTCATTCAACCACTTTGTTATTCTGCAAATAAAGTGGGTTATAGATTCTTTATTTGATTCTAATAAAAGTCTATATGCTGGAAATGCGTTTTTCCAAAGAAATTCTCGGTCACATCATTGTTAGCATAGATCACGAGCTATAGACTATTTAGGACTTTGTAACTTGGAGTGACCTCCCTTAGGGGGAGATTGTTGGAAATACGTTTTTACGTATTTAATAAGGATCGGTCACTCCAACGATATATACGTAGACTTAAAAATGGTATCAAGAGCCATGGTTTGATTGGTTTGTTCTTGTGTTCTTGATTTTGTGTGGATTTGATCTAAAATACCCCATGTTCAAAAAAATTTATGTTTTTTGTGGTTTGATCTTAACCAATATCATCTACATAGCCGTGGTAGTGATTTGGGTTATTTGGATCGCTCAAAAACGCAATTTTTAGGTGTTTGGCTTCATTTTTTGCTTCAAAGTTCGTCAATCTAAAAAGTACAAGCAAGATCCATTTTTTAGCTTAATTTTGCAATATCTACAACATTGTGGAATCTTGCCCTGAGTAATTGCGGAATCTTGCCCTGAGTAATTGCGAAATCTTGCCCTAAGTGGATTGCGGAATCATACATTTGTGTGGATTGCGAAATCATACATTTGTGTGGATTGTGAAATCATTTCATTGCGGAATCTTGCACTAGTGAATATTGCGGAATCGAATTCTAAGTACGGATTACGGAATTGAATCATAATTGGGATTGCGGAATTGAATTTTCTAAGCATTGCGGAATTGTTTCAACTTACCTATTGCGGAATTATGTTCCTCCACATATTGCGGAATTGTATCCAATTTCACTTTGCGGAATTTTTTCATTCTTCACATTGCGAAATCATACTTGAGCTTCATATTGCGAAATCTTTGGAATTTTTTCAAGATTTTTGAAAAACGTGATTTAGAAAATTTCGTTTCGTGATTAATATTGCATTGGAATTTTTGGTTTTTCAAGGACCCATATTTAGAGGATTTAATCATTTTTCTTCACTACTCAGGGGATTCGATCTACGACAACAAACACAATTACTTTCTTTCATTGATCGATCGACAAGTAATCCTTACCTTCCTTTGTTATCTAATTTCAATGGATTGGTTGACTTCGACATCTCAAGAGGGAGAATTGCAGAAGACGCATGCAGAAGCAATTAAAAGATGTCAAGTCTTATTTAGAAAACTTAAATGTCATCTCCACGAGTTTACAAAGCTCACGTATGGATCATCCTTTGTGGTAATCTTTGGTGAAGATGCTCCTTTCTTCATCAGTGATATGATGATAAACTTGGAGGTTCTCGAGCAGAAATTTGACAAAGAAGACTTTAATCACAATGAATCCGTATCTACACTTCAAGTTCTTCTGAAACAATTATCGATTTTTCTTCAATTTGATGTTGCCAAGAAAGAAAATTCAGGGCTCTGCAAGTTATTCCTTGAAGACATGAATACCCAGATTTAAGACTTCCGTGGTACTCTATCCAAATACGTGACCTCTCTTACGCATTTGTTTCACGAACGATCACGCCTTCAAATTGCTTATAATAATTGGAAGCAAAAGAATGCGATACTGATGCCAGAGGAAACAAATGGTCTTACAGATGACTCAAAGGAGATTGCTTTGGTTAATGTAACACCCCCAAATTTATAGAACACAGTACAGCGGAAGACTAGTTGGTGTTACGGGATAGCACATTACTCACATCATTGACAACGCATAAAAATCGCGTCGTTTATTTATAAATCATTTCCATTCATAATTATCAAAGTTACATCGGTCCCAAGTCATTATATTTTATACAAAGTTTTACAAAGTATTTGAATGGAAAATATTGTTTAAGTGCGGGCCATGAATTCTTGTCGTCTTCCCGAGAATTACCTTCAAGTACCTGAGATAAAACATGTTAAATAAAAGGGTCAGCGATAACGCCGAGTGAATTCATAGAGTTTAATAAAGTCCATCAATATAATATCAGTATAAAATTATTACTGAAAATCATCTTGTACAAATCATTTTAATAGGCCATAAAATAGCCAAAATCATTTTATACAAATCTTTATCGAAAATCGTAATATGGGCATTTGCCTTAAAAATCGTTATACGAATCATTGTCGTTAAAAACACCATACAATACGTTTTGCAACGTTGTATAGATTAAATAAAACCATTATATGAATATGGTTATAAAAGCCTTAAAAATCATTATACGAGCCAATGTCGTAAAAACGTCATACAATACGTCTTACGACGTTGTATGAAAATAAAAACCGTTATATGAGTATGGTTATGAAAACCAAAACACGAACATAATATCAATAGTATGACCCAGTATTGCTAGTCAAGCAATACATCGTAATTCGGAGCGTCTAGTAATATTTTGGTGATTGGATTATTATAAGCCGCATGACATTGTTACCTTACTAAACCAAAACGGGTAGCTAACCTGATACCAATTTTTGCCCATCTAAAGTAGCGTGTCGTCACAAAGGTCATGCTATGGAAATCTTCTCATACATAAATTCGCTTACCAATCAATGTGGCACGACGGGGATCAACCGTCAAGGCGCGAACTGGGGTGATCGTCCCCAAATAGTACTATTAAATGCATAAGCGTCTACCAAATCCCGGTAGTTCACAATTCATGCTAATGGGACTTTTAGTTACATAACCTAACTTTAATAATCCATTTTATTTCATCTATCGGGTCCTTTAATCATTTATCGGGTCATACAATCGGGTCATTCAATCATTCGAGTCCAAAATCAATAAACAAACAATCGGGACAAATGGTGTCCTAGTTTATAAAAACTAACATGTTATCTCCCTCGCGGGTTTATAAAACATTTATGAAAACATTTAAAAGAGTGCGAGGCTATGAACTCACGTTGATATGGGAAGGCGGGTTATCGGCGATTCGGTCGTACGGTACGTGCTTCAATCACGGAAACCTATATAAATAATAATCGGTCTTAGACGTTTGTCCAATGACTTTATAAAAATATCAATTATGTATACATATGATGATTATATATATAATTGATATTTTTATAAAGTCATTGGACAAACGTCTAAGACCGATTATTATTTATATAGGTTTCTGTGATTGAAGCACGTACCGTACGACCGAATCGCCGATAACCCGCCTTCCCATATCAACGTGAGTTCATAGCCTCGCACTCTTTTAAATGTTTTCATAAATGTTTTATAAACCCGCGAGGGAGATAACATGTTAGTTTTTATAAACTAGGACACCATTTGTCCCGATTGTTTGTTTATTGATTTTGGACTCGAATGATTGAATGACCCGATTGTATGACCCGATAAATGATTAAAGGACCCGATAAATGAAATAAAATGGATTATTAAAGTTAGGTTATGTCACTAAAAGTCCCATTAGCATGAATTGTGAACTACCGGGATTTGGTAGACGCTTATGCATTTAATAGTACTATTTGGGGACGATCACCCCAGTTCGCGCCTTGACGGTTGATCCCCGTCGTGCCACATTGATTGGTAAGCGAATTTATGTATGAGAAGATTTCCATAGCGTGACCTTTGTGACGACACGCTACTTTAGATGGGCAAAAATTGGTATCGGGTTAGCTACCCGTTTTGGTTTAGTAAGGTAACAATGTCATGCGGCTTATAATAATCCAATCACCAAAATATTACTAGACGCTCCGAATTACGATGTATTGCTTGACTAGCAATACTGGGTCATACTATTGATATTATGTTCGTGTTTTGGTTTTCATAACCATACTCATATAACGGTTTTTATTTTCATACAACGTCGTAAGACGTATTGTATGACGTTTTTACGACATTGGCTCGTATAATGATTTTTAAGGCTTTTATAACCATATTCATATAATGGTTTTATTTAATCTATACAACGTTGCAAAACGTATTGTATGGTGTTTTTAACGACAATGATTCGTATAACGATTTTTAAGGCAAATGCCCATATTACGATTTTCGATAAAGATTTGTATAAAATGATTTTGGCTATTTTATGGCCTATTAAAATGATTTGTACAAGATGATTTTCAGTAATAATTTTATACTGATATTATATTGATGGACTTTATTAAACTCTATGAATTCACTCGGCGTTATCGCTGACCCTTTTCTTTAACATGTTTTATCTCAGGTACTTGAAGGTAATTCTCGGGAAGACGACAAGAATTCATGGCCCGCACTTAAACAATATTTTCCATTCAAATACTTTGTAAAACTTTGTATAAAATATAATGACTTGGGACCGATGTAACTTTGATAATTATGAATGGAAATGATTTATAAATAAACGACGCGATTTTTATGCGTTGTCTATGATGTGAGTAATGTGTTATCCCGTAACACCAACTAGTCTTCCGCTGTACTGTGTTGTATAAATTTGGGGGTGTTACAGTTAACGATGATAGCAGCGTCAATGCATCACGACAACATGATTCTAGCAGCATGTCAGGGAATGATATAGACATCTCTCATGATGACACCATACCCGTATATGACGAAGAGCCTACAAATACGGTACAATGGAATGTGGTATATGATGTCTATGCCGATGAACTACCGCATGTTGAGCATTCCGAACTTAATTATGACAAACATGGGATGGAAAGGGTGATAGTCTTACCACTTCAGATTCATCCGATGTGAGTCAAAATGGGAGAGAAATTGTTCAGAATGCTATGGTACATCATGATAAATGCTTTATGACTGCTTCACTAACCGATTCTGATTCCAAGATTAAAGAGCTTGAAACGATTTTAGCTCAGCAATCTAAAGCTCTTGAGGATGCCAAAATTGAATTTTCCAAGAAAACGGATAAATTTGAGAAATATTTTGAAAAACTTGAAAATTCAAGCGTTGTTCTTAAAGAAAGTTAAATCAAAAAATTCAAGATTCTAAAGCTGAAAAAGATAATTTTGTGAAACAAATTACTTTGCTAGAATCTAAGTTGGCATCCCAAGATAGATTGCTTAAAGATAATGAGACCTTAAAGGCTCAAGTTCAGGAAAAGGTTTTTGCTATAGTTGCGTTGAAAAACGAATTAAGGAAAACTAAAGGAACTAGTGTGGACACTAAGCTTGAAAAACCATCAATCTTGGGGAAACCGCCTAAAAATCAGTCCGTTCGACAACCGACTGCATTTAGATCCGAGCGACCGAAATCCCCGAGACCGCGGTTTGCCTCCCAAGTTGATATGGTTCATATTTCTAGACCAGTCACTCCACTAACTAGGCCTAATGTTATCAAATCAGCCTATGTAAAATCTACAAACAAGACTGCTACTAGTGATTCTAGGTACACTTCTAAGAATATGCACAACATAGGTCGAATAGCATGCCTAATAATCACTATGTAGATGCCTCTAAGAAAATGACACAAGCAAGAACTAGGATCTCTAGATCTCATTCGGACTATAAACACGGTGTTTGTTCCGTATGCATGAAGAGTGTCTTCACGACAAATCATGCGGCTTGTGTCACTAAAGTCTTGAAGAAGCTGAACTCAAGTGTTATTCATAAAGGAAATAGGTTTTCTACCGCTAAGTCTTCCACTGTGCATAAGAAAACCATGTCGCCTAGATCCAATCTTAGGTGGAAACCCACGGGTAGGATTATCAAATCAGTTCATCTTCAATGGGTTCCTACAGGAAGGATGTTTCCCTCTAGCACTAACAAGGTTGACTATGAACCCCCGTATGGTTCTAAAATAGATATCGCTAACCCATATCAAAGCATACAAACTCCTAATGAGAATGCAGGTACAAGCGTCAACGTTCAGCAAAGCGGTCCAGTCGCTTTATACCATTCAGCTTAGGACACTCTCAGAGTTTGGTTGCTGAAGAAGTTGATATCTACGAATCAAGTGTCTCAGGGGATTTGTAGTTAAACTCACGTATTGGTTCATTGTTAAATGACAGACAATGACCCGGACTTCAAATAAAGGGAAGTTTATCTATGCAACGATAACTTACCCTCAAAACGAGAAATTAAATTTTCTCGGACATGAGCTTACATTAAAACTATTCAACGGTTTTAAGCTCGTGTATAAGGCTTATAGTCACATGACAGATTGTAACCCGCACTTTAAAGAAAGGAAAGTTTATCGTCGATGATAAACTTATCCTAACAACGAGAAATTAATTTTTCTCGGGCATGGGCTTATATTAAAAACATTCAAAGTTTTTAAGCTCATGCACAATGGCTCATCGTTAAATTTCAGACGATGACCCGATCATCAAAGAAAGGAAAGTTTACCGCGTATGATAAACTTATCCTCATTAACGAGAAATTAAATTTTCTCGGACACGAGCTTACATAAAAACTATTCAAAGGTTTTTAAGCTCGTGTACATGGCGTATAATCACATTTCAGATTATGCCCCGGATTTCAACAAAAGGAAAGTTTATCGCCGATGATAAACTTATCCTTACAACGAGAAATTAATTTTTCTCGGGCATGAGCTAATATTAAAAACATTCAAAGTTTTTAAGCTCATGCACAAGGACTTACAGTTAAATATCAGACTGTAACTCGGACTTCAGTTTCAGGAAAGCTTATCTTTAATGATAACTTATCCTCGCAACGGGAAATTAATTTTTCTCGGTCATGAGCTTGTATTAAAACATTCCAAGTTTTAAGCTCATAAAGAAAAGTGTATCTTTTAAATAAGAGAACTTTTCTTCACAACTAGAAACTCACCTTTCTCGGTCATGAGCTTTACGTTAAAACATTCAAAAGTTTTTCAAGCTCATGAAAACGACTTCTAAGTAAATATCAACTTAGGACTCGTTCTTCAATTTAAGGAAAGTTTATCGTCGATGATAAACTTATCCTCACGACGGGAAGTTTACAACTTCTAGGACTTGAGCTCGTTTTGTAAGATATTCAACATCTTTAGCTCAAGTAATTGGTTTTCAAAACAATGAACACAATTTTTGAGAATTTCTCAAAAGGTTTTTCTAAATCTTTCAAAATTGTGTGTTCAAAAATGTTTAGATAAAAAGAGCATGTCTTCTGGAATCGATAATATTTACGATACTAGAAATGTCATTCAATAATGACAAATAAAGTTCGAGCAGAAGTTTAAATGATTTAAAACATGCTCAAAATGGCTTACTATTATTTCAGATAGTAACCCGCTTTTCATATTCAAGTCAAGCATTTTACCGAAAAGCTTTGACTCAACAACGGGAATTAATTTTCTCGGGCGTGATTTACTTTATAACCATGTAAGGGATTGTGTTTACGTAATAACACAATCTAACACGAATATATGTACACTTCAGTGCATTTATTTGTTAAAACGAGATAAATCTTGTTTTTATGAAGTTATTATCTCCACAAACCGTAGCTATTTACAATTGATATCTACATACTCGACGATGCGACTACAACTCTTTCAATAGAACACGGGTCAACAATTGAGGGGGAGAAATTGTCCAGCATTCAGAATTTTTGATGTCGCTAGTGTCAAGGTCACTAATTGGTGTCAAGACAACGATATCAATCGTACACATGGTGTCAAGAGATAACTTCAGACGTGACGAGGCGACCAACATTCGTGAACAAGAACCATGTGATTCTATCATATGTTGTTCTCAATCATTCAGGTCCAACCTCGTAAATTGCTGATCTTGTGAATACTTTATCATATATGATCTTTGCACGTGATAAGTACCTTACACTTGTGTTTAAAAGGTATTTTATATACGTTTCAAGTACACCCTCATTAATTGGAGATGGAGCTTGTAAAAATCATGAAGATAATTTGATATGCATTTTTCTTCCCAAATTTTCTTAAAATGATATTAAATCAATTGATATTAAAAACATCGATTGGGTTAATAATTTTAATATGGGGAAGAAAATGTGATTTAATATGGGAAATGATTAATCCCAAATGGTTTGACTTAACGTGATAGCTCATTCCGACATGTGCGAAATGTTTTCGAATATCGTGGCATATGTTAAAGGGGAGCAAAATGAATTTGGATATCAAAATGGATTTCATGGTGACATACACTTACCTAAAACATCTCTATTCACGACGGTGAAGATTGTGGTGACATAAGGATGGTAGGATAGGTTAAAGTCCAATGATTTCTCTAGAACCGGAGGAATCTTCCCAAGGACATTCCATAGCTAGAAATAGTAGTCCTTAGGAAAGATGGAGAAAGATTGTGAACGTAGCTGAATGTCAACCAAGTACTTAAGTTAACACTAGAACAATCACAACAAGGTGCTAGTTATGACGTATTGGTAAGCATTGAAGGGGTTGAAGAATGAAAAAGAATTGTAAAGATAAAGGGTGTAAAGAAAGAAGCCCTCCTTACAACCTTAGGCAGAAATTGGGTCAACTCATATGATATTGAGATCATTTTTAATGATGCTTAATATTGAAGATAAGACATCATGGACCCAATGATGCAATGCACAACCCATCCCAGCTAACTCAGATATCTCTCAAAAGATATTTGTTTTATTCACACGGAGACAACGCATTATCTATCGATTTATTCACTCCGAATATATTGATATTGAAAAGGTGGCACTCCTCTCCAGCCTCTGATCACTGAAATCCAAAGTGCACGATCGAGTCTAGAGCCATTTGAGATCATCAAATATCTCATTAGGACACACTTTCATAATTCCTTGCTTCTTCACACACTATGAAAAGTAAGAAAGATCTTAAGAGTCCTACGCAAAATCTTCATGATCTTGTCTGAACATCCAAGTAATACGAAAGTATTTACAATGAAGATGGAAATCCTTCTTGAGTAAATATCAAAAAGCTTATGGTAGGTGACTTGTGCGATTCTTTATGAATCAAGCTTGTGATAACTGGAAAGCAATAGTGCTTTAATTCTTAACTGAACTTAAACACGTTCCAGGCCTCTACGCAATATCTTAGTGATCTTGCCAGAACACTCAGAGTGACACTCTATAGTGTTCACAATGATGAGTGGAAATCCTTCTAGTGTTAACATCAAACATCACTTGGTAGGTAACTAGCAAGATTCTATATGAATCAAGCTCGTGACAACTAGAAAGCAACGATGGTGCGATTCTTTAATGAATCAAACTTGTTCCAGGAATCGGATTTGACGGCTTCAATCATGCGGATAATTTTATCCAAATGATTCACTCTTTACGTTCGCAGACAGCTTTGGACGGTCGAGTAAAGAGAACGGGTTTATCCGCGAAATCTTGTAAAGGAGGTTCTTAATTGAAACTATCGGCCACAAGTACGATATTTAATATCGTCCAACGGTCTTCACCGACCGGAGGTAAAATGCTACCTAATTAGGTTGAAATGTTCAAAGGCATTTCATCCGTGTCTTTGTTTTGTTGCTAATTGTCTTATGCAGCATAACAAGAAGGTGGCATTGCGGTATCCGAGAAGAAGTCAACCACGCATGCTTATACTTTTTGCACTTAATACTTCAACAAATTTAAGAAAGCCTAAAAGTCAATTATTCTGCTGTATCAAACTCGGAAGCTTTTAAGAATTTATAAAGGTGTAAGTATGTGGAACATGAAGTCACGAGGAGGCAAATTTCACAAGTGATAAATGCACAAGGTCAAGGCAAGGAAACATGCTCAAGACTAAAGTCAAAGATCTCATCAGCATATTTACAAGAACAAGATCGAAGACTCAAGCATAGTATGCTAGGTTTAAGATTATGTAAAATGGTGTGACCTCCCTTAGGGGGAGATTCTTGGAAATGCGTTTTTCCAAAGAAAGTCCCGGTCACATCATTGTTAGCATAGATCACGATCTATAGACTATTTAGGACTTTGTAACTTGGAGTGACCTCCCTCAGGGGGAGATTGTTGGAAATACGTTTTTACGTATTTAGGAAGGATCGGTCACTCCAACGATATATACGTAGTATGGGCTCGTGATCTAGGTAAACATATAACCCATAAAGCCCAAATGTAGGGTGGGCTATATATACCCCCTCCTAGCATGTTAGGAGGGGTTGTTGGTTCTCACATTTCTCATTATTCAATCTATCTTTCTTTCTCTCCAACCTCTCTCTACTTTCTCTCTCTCTAAGTTGTTCATCTATCTCTCTCTCTTTAGATCATTCCAACACAAGTATAATCCAAGGATCACGTAGACCTACACTATACGTTGAAAAGTTATTAGTATTGTTGTTTTAATTGTTCGTAGTTCTTATTAATTATTAAAACAACACACTTGAGTCTTGGTAAAGAGTTACTACTTTTGATAAGTAATAAGGATTTACAAGGGACCTACAAGTGGTATAAGAGCAGTTTGATTAGCTAAACTCTTATTTTATTAAACTGCTCATTTAAAGTTTTCAAATCAAGATCCAAAAATGGCTCAAATAATACCACAAACCCTAGAGTATAGGGGTGGCCAACTCAATGTTTCTCCTGTCCTAGAGGTTGCTAATTTCACAAATTAGAAGAAGAGGTTCCTTGTCCACATGGCTGAGATTGAACCTCAATTCCTTGGAATCATTAAAAATGGTCCATTTGTTCCCATGGTTGGGGACAATAGAAAACCTAAAGTACAATAGACTGCTAATGAGAGAAAAGCTGTTAACCTAGACCAGCGTCTCAAAAGTCTCATCATGTCTGTACTCCCAAATGACCAAATGAATTCTGTTGTGAATTGCAAAACAGTAAAATCTACATGGGAGGACCTTATTCTCTATCATGAGGGACCCTCTGATGTAAAAGAAACAAGAATCATGGATTTAAAGCTTCAATACAACACCTTCAAACACAAAGAAGGGGAAACCTTTACACAGACATTCACCAGATACAAGCACTGATGAATGAACTAGTGAATGATGGTGTTGAGCTTTCAAAACTTGAAATCAACACAGTTTTTGTTAATGCATTGCCAAAGAAGTGGCTCAGTTTCTGCCAAAGCTTGAGAAATGCTAATCACATTAAAGATTGTGATATGGCCTCTCTTTTTCGGAAACTAAAATATGAAGAAAACCTAGTTGATAGGATTTATGAAGGCTCAAGCAAGAGTAAAGCATTAACCATTGCTACACCCTTGTCTACAGCTTTCTTCAGTGAGGTTGTCATCTAAGACTACCAAGATAGTCCTGATGGTGAAGAAGACACAAGAACTAGTGAGGAATATCTGAATGATCTCAAAGAGGAATTTCATGAAAGAGCACTTATGGCCAAGTCTAGAAGGTTATTTAAGAAATGAGGCAAGTTCTCCAGCACCACAAAAGCTTCAGTTGACACTGAATGCTACAAATGTGGGAAGACTGGTCACTTTGCTAGGGATTGTTATTCTAAAACATCCATTCCTTCTTATTCCTCACCAGCTCAATCAAGACCATCTGGTCAATCATCATTTCAACAGAAACAAATTGCTTCTACTTCCTTTCAGCAAAACAGGGCTGAACTTCGACCAGCAAAAGACTTTGAGGCTAAGTATAGAGAAATCAAAGCTTGAATGGCTCTCATGAGTACTGAAAGTTCTTCCTCTAAGGCTCCTAAGCAAGATAAGAACAAAGGACTCATTGCTGAAGCTTATGAATGGGATGAAGAGGAAGTCTCTTCAGATGATGATGATGAATTGGTTAATGTGAAAGTGCTAATGGCACTTGCTGATGATGAAGGCTCAAACTCCAATGTTGTTGCCAGAGAAAGTGCTAGAAATGGTGAATAGGTCAATATCACAATAAAAAAGGTACAAACTCTTCTTGAATTAGAAGATAAGGATGACATTAAATTTGTCTTTGATTACCTGTGTATTGATCTAAAATTTGTTAAAGAACAAAGAAACAACTTTCTTGAAAAGTATCATAAACTTGTTCTAAAACTTGATGATTTTGAAAGTAAGTTAATAGAGCTAAAAGAAGCTAAACTTGATGTACTTACTTTTCGACAATGGAACAAAGAGATTCTTGATGAAAATAACTCCCTAAGAGTTGAACTAAAAGAAGCAAAAGATATTGTTAAATCTTGGCTTAGAAACTCTGATAGGGTAAATCAATGCATCAATGAACAAATTCATGCTCAAAAAAGGAAAATGCTAGGTGCTGAAGGATCCTCCAGCACCAAATCCATTGATATTGTCTTTGTCAAAGCCTCAAATGAGGATGGTAGCTCGATCCCTGACGTTGTAAGGTCAGGTGAAGAGAACTTACCAAATCATGACACTAGACGTATCCTTCTTCCTGAGTTGCAAGCAAATTCTAACGACTAACACGCCGCGTATGTCCTTATCACCCAATTTGGTTTTGTTTGTTGACAAGCAAACGAACACCCATGAATCTTGCTCGTTGGTAATCATCATGCGTCGAGAGGGTACAATGAACCATAAGTTTTGGTCTTGTGATTCATTAGTTGGAAGCTATTCGCGTATCGATTCGGTGTTTGGAGCATGGTTTGTCTTCCATTGCTTTCCTTACTAGTGGACGCAAATTGCACAACGAAACGTTCCTATCTTGTTCTCTGGTCCACGGTACATAGCAACAGCAAGAAGGAGCTCGGGTTGTTGGTGTAATATACTAGGAAGCATAGGCAGATTTAGGATTCGTGTACTTACGGTTTAGTTACAAGTTACGCCTCCATCACCATCCGACCATCACTATCACTATGAGCTCATAAACCTCCCTCTTGCATCCTTATGTTCATACGTAATTAGCGCATTCATAATCATCGCCTTTATTACGTACGAATAATTAAACTAAACTAGCGTTATTTTCCTTATAAAACAACATTCTGATGAGTTTTTAGCACATAGAGAAACACATGTTTAAAATGACGTTGGACCAAAAACACAAACAACACTTTTTAATTTACCCCTCGAATAACATCGTGACCTAACATTAGAGCAAATAAGATTGATTTGATATGTTAAAAATGGAAAACAAGAGTATGATTTTATGTGAAGATGGTGTTGAACGAGTAGACTTTGGACACAAATTTGGCTTACTAAAACCATTGGTATGTGTCGGGTCACTAGGACATATAAAAGTTGGGATATCCGAGATTCTATATCCGCGAGAAACTTGTCGTTTGGACTAGTAATAAACATTTTGTGACCCATCGAAAACTGCCAAACCATGCCCTTTAGTATAAACACAAACTTTCTGATGTAATAGCACACCATAGGAAAACGTGCATATAAAACATGAGCTGGGGAAAAATGAAAATTTTAGGTCTTAACTTATCCCTTAAATAGTAACGCTACCAAATTTGAACGTAAACTGAGCACGTTTGCTATGTTAAACGAATTAAACATAGGCGTTATTTCATGTGAAAAACTAGCTCGAACAGCCTACTTTAGACCCCGTTTAGACCTAGTAGGACCTCGAGTATGGACCAGGTTATGGGGGCGTTTCGTAGATCACCTAGCCAGCTTTCCGCAGCCTCTTGAATCACCCAACACGGAGCTATAACGAAGCGGGAAACTGACTTTGAAAATCTGTGTTTGCACACTAAAAGCTGTCAGCACTTGTATAAAAAGCTGACAGCATTTACATGTAGGCTGACCAACCTACTTTGGCTGCGCTTTTGAGCGAGTTAGATTTAGAACCAGAACTCGACACTAACTAGGATAATGTAGATCTCCTGGCTACCTTTCCATAGACACCAACAACGCTTAAAACGGATCAATAACGAATAAGTTACGGTCCTGTGAAAATCTGTCTCGCACACTATAAAAAGCTGATGAAAACAAAGATGATGACTTCACATGCGTTTTTACCCACTTTAAAGCCATTTTCACGCAAAACTTAAAGAACGAAACTTGTAGACGGCGTGTCCGAGAATACAAATATGTTTTCCGTTCGTTTTATGGTTAAATAACGAACCCGTAAATGGCTTTCAAAAATCAGCAATTTCAATATACTTGTACCTAAAGTTTTGGAACACAAGGACTAATATTGCCATTTTATGAAAGTAATACAAGCCCTAAGGGCTGTTTTGTAAGCATTATAAAAATCAAGGACTCGTGTGCAATTTAACTTGAGTTTTATTAATATTATTTATTTAATAAACTGTAAGGGTTATATTGTAATTCGTGAAACGTTGAGGACTAATTACGAACATTTGAAACTTCAAGGACTTTTATGAAATATTATTCTATAAGTCTTGATTAAATAAAAATCATTTTATTTAATTCATTTAAACTGTTACAATTCGAACGAGGTAAATACACTTTAAAAGTGTACATGGTATGATAACTTACAATAAGTTTAACACTTAAAACGATAACAACTTACTAAAACTGTGATCATGCATTTTCATCAACTGCATTTATATGTGCATTTTATTTGTGCATCTACTGGGACACACATAAATTACATAGGTAATTATACTGCTTCGTGATCATACTATGCCAGTTTATTCAGTGACATCATCACTACATCATTACTACTGAGGTGAGTTCATGACCCCGTCTTTTACTGTTTTATAACTGGAGGAGTAAACATACTTATTTATTGTTTATGCAAACGCTTACAGACAACAACAACTTATTGCATATTGTTTGCCCCATTCCCGTGGACTGTAATAGTTAATAGTGTAGCGCGAAATGTTATGAATAGATCTATTAGGGTATTAACAACACCCGGCCTGCGTGACTTGCTATCACGAAATGCTTAGGCCAAGCAACAGGTTTATTTCATTGTCGGACTCAGGGAAACAACATCAGGATAGATCCAAATGGGCATACTGAGAAACATTGTCTAGCTTCTATTACATGGCAATAGAAACTACTATAACATTGGGCTATGATTGTCCTTCTATGATCGTGGTGTTTGGCATAACAATACTTATACTTTTTGAACTAAACTCTATGAATGCACCAACCTCGTGTTGACCCCCACATTTTACTTTATATGTTTTCTCAGGAAAATAAGCAGGTTCATGTGCATTGGATTCCAGCATCATAGGAAGCATCATGTTTACCATCGGGCTGGGATATTTCTACAAATAATAATAAATGTTGATTTCAAGACAAATTATTAAATCTACACATTTGATTCGTGTAATATGTTTAAATGATACTTTATGATCATGATTTGTATACTATTTGTTATCGATCCACCAAAGTAACACCCCAATTACTATTCCGCTGCATTTGACCAACTTGGGGGTGTTACAGAAATGGTATTAGAGCGATAGTTATAGAGAACCAGATCAAAAAACTTAAAAATTTTTAAATAATAAAAATTTTAAACTGGACTATAACTAAATATAAAAATCAGTTTAAGGAAAAATTGATTTTTGGGGACCCTAATAGTTAGGCATATAGCATATAGAGCATACATATTATGTGAACTAACCCTTTACGTGCTTTACATATTACGATTGTTTAATATCCTAATGAAGCTATTAAATTACTTAAGGTATTTAATGAAACATATAAACATGTCATGTTAGTAGGGAGCTTTATACTAAAGATGTTCCATCTCGATATTATGTTTTGACTGAGTGGTTGGGTTTACGATTTAAAGTGCCCTCGCTCCTCAAACGTTTATAGAATGGCTTCTGAAGTATGATGGCCCGAACAACGCATTGTAATCACAAACAACTTTGTACATAACAACCCTTAGAAATATCTAAATAGAATCTAACTAAATCTTAGAGAATCTTTGGAAAATCTAACAAGATTTTATAAATCTTCGAAAATCTACCTAGATTTTTATAAATCTTAGAAAATCTTTGGAAAAATCTAACCATATTTTATAAATCTTTGAAATTATAACTAGATTCTATGAATCTTAGAAAATCTTGGGAAATCTAACTAGATTTTTAACAAATCTTTAAAAATCTAACGAGATTTTAGAAAATCTTTGAGAATTATAACTAGATTTTGTAAATCTCAATAAATCTAACCAAATTTTTATAAATCCTTGGAAATTTTAAATAGATTTTGGTAAATTTTGAAGAATCTAACTAGATTTTTATAAATCTTGAGAAACCTTATTTGAACTAACTTTTTGGAAATCTTATTTACTCTTTGAAAATTTTGTCTTTGGAGTTCTAACAAAATCATTTAGTATCCAACTAAACTTGACAAATTTCATACTAAATTTTTAGCTAGTATTACTAGCTAGTGGGGTAAAATTACTCTCTACCTTTTTAAACATTGCATAATGCATTACCACTTGTGCATGAAAACTTTGCACCATCATATGCATCATACATGAGCGTTTATTTTAATCACTGGAACTTTGATCATTATAACATATCTGTGAGTATTCGAACACTTGGCCAACAGAACTTTGAACAATACATTATAATTGTGAGTATTCAATCATAGGATCGTAGGAACATTTCATATGACTGCATTTTTTATAAGCATATGCATACATTATTTTAGATTTCATAAAATCTAAAACCATGATCACAGTTAATCACTTTTACCGAGTGCCTACATTTAATACAAAATATATGTTTATATATTTCCTATACGAGTCAACGAAAGCCACCTTTTTACATTCCAACTTCACCCTTATCATTTTAATAAGTGTCATACATTTTATTCTGCTAAAACTATACGTTTTATAATCACTACTTATACCTTCACCACAAAGCCTAAACCTTAACCAAATCACCTTAGATTTGAACATCTACTCATGGACTACAACTTATTGACGACTCATACACTTGCTTTTAGTAATTTTATGTGATATTATTTGGATAAGTTTGCATGTTTAAATGATGCGGTGGGACCCAAATCAAGGTATGACTCTATATCTAGATGACGTTTAAATATGGAACGTAAGTCTCTTGATCATAAGCCACCAGACCAGAAGTTTATTTATAGGTTCATATTAAGATGTTATGGGATGTCTGGAGACGAAAGTTATAAATAAACTGACTGTAAACTCTCTTAGTAATACCTATTTTCATAGACACTATATTCGTTTTGATGGTAAGCCTTGCCGGGAATGTTTAAGTAGGTTGGGCTATGAAATCCTTATTGAAACGAATCAGGACGCTTTTTCGTTTGAATAAAGAAATCATAGGTCACCGAACCATGAAGTTATAAATTTTTACCTTACATGGATGAGGACGCTTATGGATGTAAATAAAAATTTATAAACAAGTGGGCTTAAATATATTCGACGTGACTCGTTGTCGATATTATTTTTCCAGCTATGGAGCGTATTCCTTTTGACTCACAGTTCGTCCAAAATACCTTATCATTATTAAATCATTATAAAGATTCATTTCCATCTCTCTTGGATCACAGCATTGTGTTATTGATTCTCGACTTATTTTTACCCAACATCAAATAAGCTTTTTGAAGCTTAATAGACTTAAAAATCTCTTGTAGAACTATTGAAACATGAACAAGCCTTATCTATCCACACTGAGGCCTGATAAGGCCCATGAAACACATTTAATAGAGCCAAGACTTAAAAACGAGCTTGTACTATTTTATCCAACCTTGTAAACTATCAGGGACTTATTTTGCCACTTTTCAAACATATTTCAAGCCCTAGACAACTCTAAGGACTAAACATGAATTTCAATAAACTTAAAAGAAGCCCTAGATGATTTAACACAGATTAAAAACCCTAGGGGTTAATTTTGCCACTTTTAAAACTCAATTGAGCCCTAAGTTATTTTTCATTGGAATTTGGAAAACCATTCATTTCATAAAGGCCACATTACAAAAATAGAAGGACCAAATGTGTAAATTACCAAAACATAAAAGACAAGTTACCTTGTGCATCAAAATTTACTCATCGGAGGCATAGGATCAATAACTACATTCTAAATATCACCTATGAGTCTAAACTTAAGTTCACAAGATTACACGTTCAAGAAAAAGTGTCCTCACTTATTCCCTGGACAAGTAACTTCATCTTAACCTTTGAGGATAAAGCTAAAAGACGGGTAAGTGCTGTAAACCCCTAAGTTTTACCTTTTGGGGACACGTCACCGACTTCATTATTATTATCATTTATCCAATACTGTTTTTATAAATCACCTTTACATACAAGAACATAATATAGTAAACATTATATATCTAAGTGTATTACTTAAAAACTTGACATTTTAACCATACAGTTACTATTTTAAATTTATCCTTAGTCACATTTTAAATACATGAACCAATTGGCCATTTACTTTTCATGTATATTGACACAAATCATAATCAAGCAAAAATAAAATGTATACTAAATTCCATTTAACTAATCTTTAGTCTAACCTTTATTCCTTGGATCTCTTTTTCCCACGTTACAAATGGAACCAAACCAAAAATCAAATCAAAACAAATATACCCTCAATATTCCCTATGTACTGGGAGATCTAAATCCTTGTACCCTTCTTTCCACCAAAATCGGAACACATCACCATTTTCAAGAGAGTGTCGTAGCTCCTCTTTGAGCCACATCTTTTAACCAAACTTTTTGTACTCTATGGGATCTTACTAAGATATCCAAGATATGCAAGATCTCCATCTCTCTCTCTTAACCGAGTATAAAGACCCTCACCACCAATCCTCCATTCTTCATATCTCTCTCTCGGCAAATAGTTAACCCAACTCATCCCAACCTCGAACCAAAACTATTTGTTTTCCTGTTGGGGTGTCTACACAAACAAACATAAACACAAACCCCAATCTCATTAAAACCGAAAACACCCACATACTACACTCCATTTTTGTTTCTGGTTGAGTCACAAGCAGGGACAAACGCATACCAACCTGCACTTCTCTATTGTTCACGTTGGTCCGAGACACAAGTAAACACAAACACAAGCAAACCTTTTTCTGCTCATGAGGTTTGCATTATTCTAACGACTAACACCCCGCGTATGTCCTTATCACCCAAATTGGTTTTGTTTGTTGACAAGCAAACGAACACCCATGAATCTTGTTCGTTGGTAATCATCATGCGTCGAGAGGGTACAATGAACCATAAGTTTTGGTCCTGTGATTCGTTAGTTGGAAGCTATTCGCGTATCGATTCGGTGTTTGGAGCATGGTTTGTCTTCCATTGCTTCCCTTACTAGTGGACGCAAATTGCACAACGAAATGTTCCTATCTTTTTGTCTGGTCCACGGTACATAGCAGCAGCAAGAAGGAGCTCGGGTTGTTGGTGTAATATACTGGGAAGCATGGGCAGATTTAGGATTCGTGTACTTACGGTTTAGTTACAAGTTACGCCTCCATCACCATCCGACCATCACTATCGCTGTGAGCTCATAAACCTCTCTCTTGAATAATTAAACTAAACTAGCGTTATTTACCTTATAAAACAACATTCTGATGAGTTTTTAGCACATAGAGAAACACATGTATAAAATGACGTTGGACCAAAAACACATACAACACTTTATAATTTACCCCTCGAATAACATCGTGACCTAACATTAGAGAAAATAAGATTGATTTGATATGTTAAATATGGAAAACAAGAGTATGATTTTATGTGAAGATGGTGTTGGACGAGTAGACTTTGGACACAAATTTGGCTTACTGAAACCATTGGTATGTGTCGTGTCACTAGGGCATATAAAAGTTGGGATATCCGAGATTTTATATCCGAGAGAAACTTGTCGTTTGGACTAGTAATAAACATTTTGTAACCCATCGAAAACTGCCAAACCATACCCTTTAGTATAAACACAAACTTTCTAATGTAATAACACACCATAGGGAAACGTGCATATAAAACATGAATTGGGCAAAAATGAGAATTTTAGGTCTTAACTTATCCCTTAAATAGTAACGCTACCAAATTTGAACGTAAACTGAGCGCGTTTGCTATGTTAAACGAATTAAACATAGGCGTTATTTCATGTGAAAAACTAGCTCGAACAGCCTACTTTAGACCCCGTTTAGACCCAGTAGGACCTCGATTATGGAGCAGTTTATGGGGGCGTTTAGTAGATCACCTAGCCAGCTTTCCACAACCTCTTGAATCGCCCAAAACGGAGCTATAACGAAGCGTAAAACTGACTTTGAAAATCTGCGTTTGCACACTAAAAGCTGTCAGCACTTATATAAAAAGCTGACAGCATTTACATGTAGGCTGACCAGCCGACTTTGGCTACGTTTTTTAGCGAGTTAGAGTTAGAACGAGAACCCGACACTAACTAGGATAATGTAGATCTCCTGGCTACCTTTCCATAGACACCAAGAACGCTTAAAACGGATCAATAACGAATAAGTTACGGTCCTGTGAAAATCTGTCTCGCACACTATAAAAAGCGGATGAAACAAAGATGCTGACTTCACATGCGTTTTTACCCACTTTAAAGCCATTTTCACGCAAAACTTAAAGAACGAAACTTGTAGACGGAGTGAAATATGTTTTCCGTTCGTTTTATGGTTAAATAACGAACCCGTAAATGGCTTTCAAAAATCAGTAATTTCAGTATACTTGTACCTAAGGTTTTGGAACACAAGGACTAATATTGCCATTTTATGAAAGTAATACAAGCCCTAAGGGCTGTTTTGTAAGCATTATAAAAATCAAAGACTCGTGTGCAATTTAACTTGAGTTTTATTAATATTATTTATTTAATAAACTGTAAGGGCTATATTGTAATTCGTGAAACGTGGAGGACTAATTACGAACATTTGAAACTTCAAGGACTTTTATGAAATATTATTCTATAAGTCTTAATTAAATAAAAATCATTTTATTTAATTCATTTAAATTGTTACAATTCGAACGAGGTAAATACACTTTAAAAGTATACATGGTACGATAACTTACAATAAGTTTAACACTTAAAACGATAACAACTTATTAAGACTGTGATCATGCATTTTTATCAACTGCATTTATATGTGCATTTTATTTGTGCATCTACTGAGACACTCATAAATTTCATAGGTAATTCTACTGCTTCGTGATCATACTGTGCTAGTTTATTCAGTGACATCATCACTACATCATTACTATTAAGGTGAGTTCATGGCCCCGTCTTTTACTGTTTTATAACTTGGGGAGAAAACATACTTAATTTTTGTTTATGCAAACGCTTACAGACAACAACAACTTATTGCCTATTGTTTGCCCCATTCCCATGGACTGTAATAGTTAATAGTGTAGCGTGAAATGTTATGAATAGATCTATTCGGGTATTAATAACACCCGGCCTGCGTGACTTGGTATCACGAAACGCTTAGGTCAAGCAACAGGTTTATTTCATTTTCGGACTCAGGGAAACAACATCAGGATAGATCCAAATGGGCATACTGAGAAACATTGTCTAGCTTCTATTATAGGGCAATAGGAACTACTATAGCATTGGGTTGTGATTGTCCTGCTATGATCGTGGTGTTTGGCATAACAATACTTATACTTTTTGAACTAAACTCTATGAATTCACCAACCTCGTGTTGACCCCCACATTTTACTTTATATGTTTTCTCAGGAAAATAAGCAGGTTCATGTGCATTGAATTCCAGCATCATAGGAAGCATCATGTTTACCATCGGGCTGGGATATTTCTACAAATAATAATAAATGTTGATTTCAAGACAAATTATAAAATCTACACATTTGATTCATGAAATATGTTTAAATGATACTTTATGATCATGCTCTGTATACTATTTGCTATCGATCCACAAAAGTAACACCCCAATTACTATTTTGCTGCATTTGACCAACTTGGGGGTGTTACACTCTTGTCATGCAAGAGATCAATGATCTCAAATTGCAACTCAGGCAGCAGCAAACACCAACTCGATTCAGAGATGAACCTTCAAACTCTCCACATTATAAGTACAAGACACAATTTAAAAGGGCTTGTGATCTATGTGGTTTAAACAACCATCTCACTGAAACTTGCCTAAAAGTGATTTATTGTACTAAATGTGAGAGGACTGACCATCACACTTGTGAACATACTCAATATATGCTTGCTAAAACTAGTGTTGATGCTCACAATACTGAAGCATCTCATTCTAGGCGAAAAATGCCTTTCCCACCATGCATTCATTGTGGTATGGGCAATCATCACTCAGATGACTATCACTACTATCATGTTTGTGATATTTGTGGAAGTTATGACCATGACACTCATGGACATAATTGAGTTATCTCTCTCAGAAGGGGTATCAAACCTAGGAACCCAAACTCTATTGCCAAATTTTGTTAAACCTGTGGAAGTAATGTCCACACTACTGAGGTGAAGCCCTTCAGGCTAAGAAAGCAAATGTTGTTCAATCCTCTCCTTCTTCTTCTGAGCAATCTTATTCATCCTCATCTAAAGGATCATTCAGATCTAGAACACCTTATAGAACTAAAACACCCACCCATCAAAGGTGGGTTTCAAAACAAAACTGACCATTTCCTTAACTTGTGCAATGTGATCTCAAGAAGCCTATTTGGTACCTAGATAGTGGCTGCTCAAGGCATATGACTGGCATCAAAAGTCATCTGCACAAGTATAAGGAGGAACAAGGTCCTAAAGTTGTGTTTGGTGATAACTCATCAGCTACTACTAAAGGATTTGGTTCAGTGTTATGCAATGGTATAGTTTTTACAAGGGTGACATATGTCAATGGATTGAAGCACAACCTCATCAGCATTAGTCAACTTTGTGATGCAAAGTATCTAGTGTTGTTTGATGACAAAAAAGGTACAATCTTCAACTCCAATTATGAAATTGTGATGATTGCTCCTAGAGTCAAAGATGTTTATGTTATGAACATGAACTCTACTCAGGAGACATGTTTCTTTGCTAGAGACTCCAACATTACTAATTGGCTTTGGCATAAGAGGCTCTCACATCTAAATTTCAAACCAATAACTCTGCTGGCAAAACAAAATCTTGTTATTGGTCTTCCTTCACTTGTCTACTCCAAGGACAAACCATGCTTAGCATGTGAAAAAAGGGAAGCACCATAGGGCCAGTTTCAAAACAAAGCAAACTTTCTCAATCAAGGAAAGTCTTCACTTGCTTCACATGGACTTATTTGGCCCAGTATCACCTAGGTCCATTTGTCATGAAAAATATACACTTGTCATTGTTGATGAGTACTCTAGGTATACCTGGGTATATTTTCTGACAAAGAAAAGCCATGCACCAGATGCCATTATGTCTTTCATCAAAAGAGTTGAAAATCAAAATGACACTCATGTCAAGCAACTCATAACTGACAATGACACTGAATTCAGAAATCACACACTTATCAAATTCTGTGATGACAAAGGAATTTCCTGTAAAACCCGTAAAAATAAGGTCATAATTTAATTCTATTTTCAATTATTTTGAAGTATTTTATAACGTTAAATATTATTATGTTTAACGGTTTAAGTTGAAACCAATATTAAATATTATATTTTAATATTTTGACGAGCAACGAGGACTACTAGTGATCGCGATACCGACGGATGCCAAAAATTTTATATTTTATTATCGATAGTTTCGATATTTAATACTTTCGACGATATCGTTTCAATTACGTATCGAGTCGTTATATTATTATTTTTCGTGTGCGTTTAAACTTTTAAAAAGTACAATTTAACATTTTCAGGTAGTGAAATATTTTCTCGTATAATATTTTAAAACTTATTTTTGTGTTGATTGACGAACTCACAATTTACGGATTTAAATTTGGGCTTACGTGCATAATTTAGCGTCCCTTACGACTAAACCGGAAACCTTAGGATTACGTATTTACGTTTTTGAACTCCGTTTTTGATGAGACAATTTTTATTGGATTCGTTTTGTGACATTGATTCATAATTTATAAAAACGTTTTTCGTGAAACGACCCGAGGGCACGCAAATCGAGAAAACTAGACTCGAGGAATACCCGTAAACTAGTGAGATGGGACAAAATACATTGTCCCACCCCACTAGCTAGTTTGGATGGCACCAACATGACACCACAACTATATGTGGCATCATGTTAGCTACAAGTTTACAAGTGTAAACAAAGCTTACACTTTAAGCTTTGTCTAGTCAAAACCACTAGCAACTAACTCATTTCCATTTCCATACATGCAAAATCAACACAAATCCTCTCAAAACCTCCCACCATTGCCATCCATATTCAAGCTACAAACACCCCTTTTGATCTTTTCTAGCCATGAAATACATGTTAACTAGCTCTATCATGGAGTTATCTTGAAGCCTTGATCATTTGGTGGCCATATTAACAACATTGGAGGTGATTTGCTTGTGTCCTAGGGCTGATTTCTCAACTATTGTTCTTGGTGTTTGATGATCTTGGAGTTACTTGTGGTGTTCATCAAGTTCTTGTCTTCCAAAAACAAGAAATACACTTGGTTTGTAAAGAAGATCATCCTCTCCATTTTCTCTTGTTATTTTTGTAAAGAACAAATGTTTTTTTATTTATTTTTGTATATGTATATAATGTATATATGATGATAAAAATATTGTGTGGGGATCAAGTGTTGATAAATATGCTTAAAAATGTTAATAACCATGAGAAATAAGGCTAAAATCATGCTTATTTAGTTGGCTGTATAAAAACAGTATATAACTAAAACTTGAACTGATAAAATTGCATGGTATGATCCATTTACAGTAAGTACAAGATGTTATACACATGTGAGAGTTGGCCATGCAATGGAATCATAATAATGAGTGAGATATGATCAAAACAAGTTGGGTGTTCTAATCTGAATAAGCAGTTTTGTAGGGACTGTTAAGGCAAGATAAACATAAAATGAGCAGTAGCTATAACTAAGTTAAATGTAGCACATAATATGAAGAACATGTCACCCAAAAATGAGCTTCTAATTCATTATAGAACTCTAGATATGGTAAAAATGGTGAACATGAAGATAAAAATCAGATTTTAAGAATTAATGTTTATTATTATTATATAAGCACTCAAATTTTATTGTATAAAATGTAAAATAAAAACCCACTAACTTATGAAACTTATTTATATAAATATGTAAAAGGTTAATTAAATGGATAAATTATATAAATGGTTATGGAATAATACTTATAAGTAATAAAAACTATAAACTTGATTTTTACGACTTTTTCGGCTATTACCGTAAAATTAACGTTTTTCGCCAAATAAAACTTAGACGATCAAACCCGTCTAATGTAAAGTTTTTAAAAGTCATATACTGATATATAAGTAACTAATACAAGTAAAAACCGATAAAACCCGAACTATAGGACATACGTACGTTAACGAGCTAACTAAGCATATTGGACTAACAATTGGACTAAATAAGATAAAAACTTATAAAAAGAACTTATTGGGCTTAACCCATTTGGCCCAACATGGAAAGTATATATACTGATAATATAGGTATAGAATAGATTAAAACAAGTTAAAGAACTTATACTAAGCTTATTGGACTTAAAATAGGTAAGTAGGTAAAACTAGTAAACTAGTAAAAAGTTACCAAAACGTAAACACTAAAATGAGTAAACAAGGATATATAAACCCACTTGATCATCATATGTACAAAATCATCATATGTATATTGTTATTTTGATAAAAGTCATTAGACAAGAGTCTAAGACCGATTATTATTTATATAGGTTTCCGTGACCGAAGCACGCCCGTAGCCGATAATCCGCCTTTCATTATCAACGTGAGTCTATAGCCTCGCTTTATACTAGTTATTAAATGATTTTAAACCCGCGAGGGGGAATACATGTTTTATAAACTTAGAACACAAGATTTTTATGGTATGCTTTGTCCCTCTATGAATGGACCCGTGGTTGCCTTTAAATTGCATTAAGTGATTGCCTTTGTTAAAACCTCAATTATGGACCGTTAATTAACCTATGATGGGTTAACCGCTAGTACAATTAATAGATCTATGGGGGAAGCCGCCCCGGTTCAGTTTTTGTGGACTTGTCATAGAAGCTTAGGCCCGACCTCCACACTGTTTGAGCATATTGTATTGAGAAGTCAGGTATACGGCAATGTACCAATAATCTGGAGGTAACCGACAATTAATAAATCTCTCGTCTTATTAGACTGATATGGGAGTGTCTAAGGGCTCGGTTCCATGAGCTTATTGCAATTTATGCTATATACAATTATTATTGTTGATGCGAATTATTATTTGATGCTTATAAGCATGCCACAAACTTATAATCTTTGCTTGTGTTCAAATTGATTTCATAAACCTATAGATTCACTCGGCATTTTTGTTGATTGTTTTACTCACATGTATTTCAGGTAATCAAGAAGTGGAAGCTTGGAGGTCACGGGGAATGAAGTTGTGCACTGCTTTTGTTGTTCAAACTCTTTGATTTATTTATCGTTCCATTTTCAAAACAAACCAATATGTTGTTTTAACTTATCTTTTGGTAACGATTACTTGGGACTACGCTAATCTGACAAATGTTTTAGGAACGATAAATCTAAAACGTCTCTTTTCGAGTCGTTCTTTATAAATTATGTGTTGTTGTATCATTGTTTAGCACCCAAAGATGTATTCCGCTGCGTGTAAATTTGGGGGTGTTATAGATTGGTACCAGAGCCATGAGTTATAGAGAACTAGGTCTTTTTCTAAAAACCTAAACTATAACTGTCGGTTTTATTTTTTCAAAGAGTCGGTGCACATAACTTCGCGTGACTTCAGGTTTAAGCTACTTCTGAGATTACAACTTTAGTATACGTTATTACGTATCCTTATATTGCCAAGTATTTATAAATAAATACTATGATCCCTTTATTGATATATATTTATATCTAGGATCCCTTTATCGATATATTTCTGTCGTTAAACTTTTCGATAAAAGTTTATCATTTATTAATGATTAACTTAAATAAATACAACGAATTTTCAAGATCTTTCTGTATTTATTTTTGAACTATTTAAATTGCTTTTATTGCAAAAATTTTATATTATGACCTTACATACCTTCATCTGCGCGCGTTACTTTCATTATTTAACCCTTTGAGATATCTACGTAGATATCCAAATCGTCTTCCGGCTATTTGTGCTTGGACGTCTTTTAATGTAATCTCCAGACCATTGTGTAACTCAATGTGTCCTTGGAATAGACTAACCGCTATCGTGTGAGTCATACATTTTGAAACATTTCTTAAAATATTGTTGAATAATACCATGGTTTTTCATAATATTTTGTTGATTTTTATTATCGTTTTAGACGACATGCGAAGATTTAATTCGTTGATATTTATATGTATCGACTCCGAAGTGTATTGTTCACTTATATTTCGGTAACGTCATCGTTATTTTATAAATCATCGTCTAGATTATGGCGCTAGAATTGGAATACGATTTTACTTATATAAAATTGTATCATTTGTTTTTCATTAACCTTCTTGCTCTCGGAACGCAACCTATGAATGTTTCATTCTTTTCTCGTTATGTTTTTGTGTTTTTGACAATCGTGGCACCATGGAGATTTGCCTACATTGCATTTTGAAATCTAAATTACGAACGTCTTTCACCGTCTTGCTTCCTAAATTTCGTGTTGAATACCTTGAAGCATTTTCTGTCGTTCATCATGCTATATTTTATTTGATGCTCATTACGAGATTTATTTTTCGTTGTTATAAAATCCACAAGACATGTGTGTATATGTATATATTTTGAGCCGTTAAGAAGTGTCGAAAAATACACTTTATGCAGAAACTGTAGGGGCAGTATAAACAGGTCAAAACTTAAAAGTAAAACCTGCGTTTTTTAAAATAAAATAGTCAAACCTGCACAGAACTTGCAGGGGTATTTTGGTCATTTTACATTGGTTTTCAGGTCTCGGGTAAAACTAGAAAGTCGTCTGAAACATCGTTTTGCATCAAAATGCTTTAGACTCTGAGTCTCGGAGATGTCGTTTATCGGGTCAATTAATCGGCTCATATTTAAAAGTTAAATCTGATAGAAAATTTAGAACATGAGTTTTAAATGTTTCTAAGCTGTTTTGATTTCATTTGAGATCGTAAAATTTTAACAAATATTATTTTACAACTAACGAATACTAGTTGCATGTGAAAATATTTAAAAATGAAAACAGTACAGGATTAGCAATTACCGGATTAATGGTGTAATATAAAAACGAATAACATTCTTTCTTAAAAGCATGTATGTATCGTGTAGCTTACGATGAGTACACATTTGGATTGTTTTGTTCTTTTTATATATATGACTCTTTTGTCATTCGATATTATTTTTATTTTTCTTCTAACCTTCCACTGATTTGAGTTGAGTTTTGAAGTTTTGCCTTCACATTCTTCGTTGACATTCTTATCGCGTATCTCATGACGTTTTCGTCTAAACCTTATAACCCTTTGAAAACTTAACCACTTGTAACCATTTCATTGGTTGTTTTATGAGCTACTATTTGCCACTTTTGCAAAACTATGAATACTTTATACGTTGTCATAATATCATATCATAAATAAATCTGATATTGTTTTACGATTATTTTCACCAATTATTTTTACTTTGGTCTTATAAAATACTTTTCGTAAGATTAAAAGTTGCTTATTAAGTATCTCACAAATTACTTGTATCCTATAAATTTATAAACTATTTTAAATTCCATTTTACAAATGGCATGGTTTATATAAAGATAAGCAACGTAATACTTTTCGACGAAACGGAGCACTGCATTGCTATTCCTAAATTATACATGGCCTGATCACCTATGTCTAATTTAGATGGAGCCATGCTAGGCTGAATAGTCCACTTAAAAATCTTGATAATAATCAACTTTTTACTTGTATTTATGATAAAGATAAATAAAATGTGAAAAGTAGTTTTAAAAACCTTTATATTTCATGCAAGTAGCGCAATTTCTATGCATCCGCATATGTTTTCTTACCTCTTCTTGAACGAATTACGCGCATACGAATCCGTTTTTACTCGACAATCGTTTTTCCACTTGTTACTTCATTTTGTCTTGTAACTGATTTCTTTTGACCGTTCGTCTAATTACCGACTGTTGATAAATGACTTGAAAGTCTCGATGTTTTATCCTTCCTTTTTGTCCAATCTTCTTTATATACGACTGGGTAGATCTTTGGAATGTCTCCGCACGTGAATAATGAATTATCACTAGAGTGATTTCCGTATATCCGGGATGACGTCCGTCACTCTCGTTTGTCTCGAAATCCACTCTTGTGAACCGTGCTTTGACTTCTCTCTTTAAACACTAACATCGTTCATTTGATTTGTTTTAATTACAAGTGATTATTAGGAATTTTATTTATTAAAATTTTTGTATGGATCTTCTTTCCGATCATGTATCGACCACCGCTAAGTTAACGAGCTAATATTAGTGAACCATCAACCGCACTAACAAAATTGACAACTTCTTTAATCTATTATTTCTTATCGTCTTACCATCAACACCTTCATCTTATTATTCTCTTTAAGAATTCATACGACATTTTCTCCGCCCTCTTTTGTACCGCTAATTTCGTACTAATTGTTGACTATTATTTCCATTCGTATTCGTTTGTTAACTTGTCACATTTTGAAACCCGAATATATCCCATGTTTATTTTGAAATAATAAACACCTTTCTGTATTTCTAAAACGTATTATAAAATTTTTATGGAACTTTTATACATTTTCCAATGATTTTCAGTTATCGAAATAACTATCATAAGAAAAAGGTCAAATTTATACATCATATTTTTTATAACTAAAACTAATGTTTAAAATGAAATTATGTTCTATCTTTTGAACCAATTGACTTATCATACTTTACTTTCAATGTAATGAAATTACAGGTTTAATTTATATTCCTAACAATGATTTAATTTGGAAATTACATTTTCTAGTTGTAACCATCAATACGAATTTAATTAATAAAATCATGTCATTGTTTCAAAGTTTCTTAAGACAACCAAAATAAATTATGAAGCTATTTAACTTCTATTTTTAATATATCATCTTTATCAAGAAAGTACCTCAATTGAGTCTTAAGGTAATACCAAATCCGGGATGGGTAATTGTGACAAACGTTATTTTAATATTAATATTTAATCCGTTCTTCGCTCTCATTGTTCTAGTATTGCGAATTATTATGTTTTACGGTTACGTGATTCGAGATCCCTCGTCGATCGTCAACCTTAAATCATTTTACCATATCTTGTCCGTTTATGCGTTTATTGAATTCATTTTTATCTCGTTCTGTTCCTCGTATTGAAGATTACTATTTTATTCTGAGTTTAAAATGAATCTCGGGAAGCAGTGTATAAGAAGAAACGATAAGTGTCACCAGGATTTATGCGTGTACTTGTGGAATGATTGAGGACCAAATCTCTTAATGAATGGAGTTAATAAATTCGTTACAACCTCGAGGAGTATGTTGAAGCCGACACCGCAAGTGGAAAGACTCTTGAGATATTATCAAGGGTTCGTTCAAGGTTTTCTCGATGATTAACGGTGGAGATCTATACTTGATGTTTGTGTTCGACTTTTTCTTTTATGTACTTATATGGTGTGTGATCTAGTCAAATGATCGTAAGTTGTGAGAACTTGAGACGGCATCATCCGATGACGTCCGATCATGTAGAATACATATTATGTAATATCTTTTTGACTTTCAACGACGATGTTTATTGAGACTTTAATGCGCATTGGCGAAAGTGAGGCGACTTGAGCGCCGGGACGTCGCTCCCTTAAGGTGGTGAGGATGTAAAACCCGTAAAAATAAGGTCATAATTTAATTCTATTTTCAATTATTTTGAAGTATTTTATAACGTTAAATATTATTATGTTTAACGGTTTAAGTTGAAACCAATATTAAATATTATATTTTAATATTTTGACGAGCAACGAGGACTACTAGTGATCGCGATACCGACGGATGCCAAAAATTTTATATTTTATTATCGATAGTTTCGATATTTAATACTTTCGACGATATCGTTTCAATTACGTATCGAGTCGTTATATTATTATTTTTCGTGTGCGTTTAAACTTTTAAAAAGTACAATCTAACATTTTCAGGTAGTGAAATATTTTCTCGTATAATATTTTAAAACTTATTTTTGTGTTGATTGACGAACTCACAATTTACGGATTTAAATTTGGGCTTACGTGCATAATTTAGCGTCCCTTACGACTAAACCGGAAACCTTAGGATTACGTATTTACGTTTTTGAACTCCGTTTTTGATGAGACAATTTTTATTGGATTCGTTTTGTGACATTGATTCATAATTTATAAAAACGTTTTTCGTGAAACGACCCGAGGGCACGCAAATCGAGAAAACTAGACTCGAGGAATACCCGTAAACTAGTGAGATGGGACAAAATACATTGTCCCACCCCACTAGCTAGTTTGGATGGCACCAACATGACACCACAACTATATGTGGCATCATGTTAGCTACAAGTTTACAAGTGTAAACAAAGCTTACACTTTAAGCTTTGTCTAGTCAAAACCACTAGCAACTAACTCATTTCCATTTCCATACATGCAAAATCAACACAAATCCTCTCAAAACCTCCCACCATTGCCATCCATATTCAAGCTACAAACACCCCTTTTGATCTTTTCTAGCCATGAAATACATGTTAACTAGCTCTATCATGGAGTTATCTTGAAGCCTTGATCATTTGGTGGCCATATTAACAACATTGGAGGTGATTTACTTGTGTCCTAGGGATGATTTCTCAACTATTGTTCTTGGTGTTTGATGATCTTGGAGTTACTTGTGGTGTTCATCAAGTTCTTGTCTTCCAAAAACAAGAAATACACTTGGTTTGTAAAGAAGATCATCCTCTCCATTTTCTCTTGTTATTTTTGTAAAGAACAAATGTTTTTTTATTTATTTTTGTATATGTATATAATGTATATATGATGATAAAAATATTGTGTGGGGATCAAGTGTTGATAAATATGCTTAAAAATGTTAATAACCATGAGAAATAAGGCTAAAATCATGCTTATTTAGTTGGCTGTATAAAAACAGTATATAACTAAAACTTGAACTGATAAAATTGCATGGTATGATTCATTTACAGTAAGTACAAGATGTTATACACATGTGAGAGTTGGCCATGCAATGGAATCATAATAATGAGTGAGATATGATCAAAACAAGTTGGGTGTTCTAATCTGAATAAGCAGTTTTGTAGGGACTGTTAAGGCAAGATAAACATAAAATGAGCAGTAGCTATAACTAAGTTAAATGTAGCACATAATATGAAGAACATGTCACCCAAAAATGAGCTTCTAATTCATTATAGAACTCTAGATATGGTAAAAATGGTGAACATGAAGATAAAAATCAGATTTTAAGAATTAATGTTTATTATTATTATATAAGCACTCAAATTTTATTGTATAAAATGTAAAATAAAAACCCACTAACTTATGAAACTTATTTATATAAATATGTAAAAGGTTAATTAAATGGATAAATTATATAAATGGTTATGGAATAATACTTATAAGTAATAAAAACTATAAACTTGATTTTTACGACTTTTTCGGCTATTACCGTAAAATTAACGTTTTTCGCCAAATAAAACTTAGACGATCAAACCCGTCTAATGTAAAGTTTTTAAAAGTCATATACTGATATATAAGTAACTAATACAAGTAAAAACCGATAAAACCCGAACTATAGGACATACGGACGTTAACGAGCTAACTAAGCATATTGGACTAACAATTGGACTAAATAAGATAAAAACTTATAAAAAGAACTTATTGGGCTTAACCCATTTGGCCCAACATGGAAAGTATATATACTGATAATATAGGTATAGAATAGATTAAAACAAGTTAAAGAACTTATACTAAGCTTATTGGACTTAAAATAGGTAAGTAGGTAAAACTAGTAAACTAGTAAAAAGTTACCAAAACGTAAACACTAAAATGAGTAAACAAGGATATATAAACCCACTTGATCATCATATGTACAAAATCATCATATGTATATTGTTATTTTGATAAAAGTCATTAGACAAGAGTCTAAGACCGATTATTATTTATATAGGTTTCCGTGACCGAAGCACGCCCGTAGCCGATAATCCGCCTTTCATTATCAACGTGAGTCTATAGCCTCGCTTTATACTAGTTATTAAATGATTTTAAACCCGCGAGGGGGAATACATGTTTTATAAACTTAGAACACAAGATTTTTATGGTATGCTTTGTCCCTCTATGAATGGACCCGTGGTTGCCTTTAAATTGCATTAAGTGATTGCCTTTGTTAAAACCTCAATTATGGACCGTTAATTAACCTATGATGGGTTAACCGCTAGTACAATTAATAGATCTATGGGGGAAGCCGCCCCGGTTCAGTTTTTGTGGACTTGTCATAGAAGCTTAGGCCCGACCTCCACACTGTTTGAGCATATTGTATTGAGAAGTCAGGTATACGGCAATGTACCAATAATCTGGAGGTAACCGACAATTAATAAATCTCTCGTCTTATTAGACTGATATGGGAGTGTCTAAGGGCTCGGTTCCATGAGCTTATTGCAATTTATGCTATATACAATTATTATTGTTGATGCGAATTATTATTTGATGCTTATAAGCATGCCACAAACTTATAATCTTTGCTTGTGTTCAAATTGATTTCATAAACCTATAGATTCACTCGGCATTTTTGTTGATTGTTTTACTCACATGTATTTCAGGTAATCAAGAAGTGGAAGCTTGGAGGTCACGGGGAATGAAGTTGTGCACTGCTTTTGTTGTTCAAACTCTTTGATTTATTTATCGTTCCATTTTCAAAACAAACCAATATGTTGTTTTAACTTATCTTTTGGTAACGATTACTTGGGACTACGCTAATCTGACAAATGTTTTAGGAACGATAAATCTAAAACGTCTCTTTTCGAGTCGTTCTTTATAAATTATGTGTTGTTGTATCATTGTTTAGCACCCAAAGATGTATTCCGCTGCGTGTAAATTTGGGGGTGTTATATTTCCCAAAATTCCTCATCTCCTTAGACACCTGAACAAAATGGTGTGGCTGAAAGAAGGAACAGAACTTTGATTGAAGCAGCAAGGACAATGCTTGTTGGATCTGCTCTCTCTAAGCATTTTTGGACTGATGTTGTAGCCACTGCTTGCTACATTCAAAATAGATCCATTATTGTGAAGATACACATGAAGACTCCCTATGAAGTCTTGATGGGGAGAATTCCAAATATTTCATTCCTACATGTGTTTGGGTGTCTAGTATTCATTCACAATCACAAGGATCACCTTGGGAAGTTTGATGAAAAATCTGATGATGGTTACTTCCTTGGATACTCTCTAGTATCTAAGGCATATAGAGTCTTCAACACAAGAAGACAATGTATTGAAGAAACTTATCACATCACCTTCAATGAAAGTTCTGATGCTCTCAAATTTACAAATCCATCAGATGATGAACTTCATATTCATGAATCTCACAACTATCCATCTGATGAATTTCAACATTATGAGCCTTCTCAAAGATATCAAACTAGCAAAACAGTTCCTCATATTGATCCATTTGAAGATTTGACAAGTCCTACAAAAGGAAATCCTTCAGTATCAAATATTGATGGTTGTTATCAAATAATCAAAATGATCAACAAGACAACACAAATGACCAAAATGGTTAGTTTCAAAACAATCAGCATGCTGATACACATGATCAAAATGATCAATCTAATAAAGCTGCAGATGAACAATCTGAGCCTTCTGCTCAAAGCTCTCCAACTATCTCTAGGGAATTAGGTCTTGGATGTGTTGCTTCTTGATAGGTGTGTAAACACCCATCCTTTTTACCACTTAATTACAATAATAACCGAGCCAAAACGTGTATTTTATGTCTTTTATGTCGGAATTATGCGTGGTTTGTGTTTTTGTTGTGATTTAGGACGAAAAGGTGAAAAGTGGCGAAATCACGGGCATTCATGGGCTTTTATCGAAGAAAAAGATGAAAGACGAAGTCGAGAAGTCAAGAGTGCAAAAAGAACGGAAGTCCAAGACCAATTCTGAAGATTTATCGAAGAAAAAGTCAAAAGACGGAAGTTTATCAAAAGTCGAAAAACTCAAGTCTAATTTATTGAAGAATTAAAAGACGAGTTCAAAGAAATCCCGAGCCAAAAGTCATTAAAGTCCAAGATTAAAGAAGATTTAAAGGCTTAAGGACTAATGGTGCAATTAACAAAGAGATTAAGAAGGAAGGGCCTAATGATGCAATTAAGAGAAAATGAAGGAGGGGATGAAGCTTCCTAATCCTCCCCTATATATAGATTAGTTCTTAATCATTTTCATTTTGTTGGCTAATAGTGACAATTAGTTCTTCCACCTTTAATTACCTTGTCATTTAAATACTTGTCAAATTTAAATACTTGTCTTGCACCTTAATTACCATTTAATTTCAAGTAAGTTTTTCATTTAATTCTTGTCTATCTTTACTTTATCTTGTTAATCTCCTATCTACCTTTCTTAATCTTTGATTTTTATGTTTATGTTTATGTTCATGTTTATGTTCTTATTTTGATCAAAGTGGGTTTTGATTATTTTGGTTAGTCTTGTTAGATTTGTTGATTTGGATTGTTTGTTTATGTTTAGTATATGCTTTGTGATTAGTTTTATTTAATCTTTTGTTTAATTTTGGTTAAATTGTGATTAGATTCGTGTGTTCCTGTATTTCCCTGTTCTTCGGGGTGTTTGTTTTCCTGTTTCTGATCTTTCCCAGGTAAGTTCCGGATCAGCAAGAACTTCCGAACCAAAGGTTCCGAGCAGAAAAGTTCTGAACCAAGGATTTCTTTCCAGAAGTTCCGAACCAAGCTTTTTCATTCGGAACATCCAAAGTTCCGAACCAGAAAGTTCCGAACCAAGGCTAAGAGTTCCGATCCAGAAAAGTTCCGGATCAAGGAGTTCCGGATCGACTCTTTGTTCATTCAGAAAACTTCCGAACCAAGGTTCCCAAGGCCAGAACTTCCGAATCAGAAAGTTCCGAACCAGGAAACTTCCGAGTCAAGGAGTTCCGAACCAAGGCTTCTTGTTCATTCGGAAGAGTTCCGGATCAAGAACTTCCGAACCAGATAACTTCCGAACCAACTTCTGAACAAACTTCCGAACGAGAGTTCCGAATCAGGAAACTTCCGAACCAAGGTTTTGTTCCAATTGAGTTTCGAATCAGTTAAGTTCCGAACGAAGGATTTATTCTGGATAAGTGACATATTCAGAATAGAAAATTTGTTCCCTGATCAAGGATTTTGGTAAATATTCCGAGTGAAGAAGAATCATTCCGAACGAAGGTGACATTCCGGATGAGTGATTGTTCCGAACGAAGGGTTATTCCGAATGAGCTGTTTTCAGGTTCTCTCTAGTTTTTGTTTTTGATTTTTAATTTCAAGCTTTATTTTTCCCGCCTTTTTCCTTAGACGCACTTTAAGTTTATTTGCCTTAGCTTTATTTTAGCCTTGCCTTAGTTTAAGTTTTAGTTGCGTTTTAAGTTTGCCTTAGATAGATTTAAGTTTGCGTCATTTACTTTAATGCCTTTTAATTTTAGTCACGCTTTTAAGTATTTGCCCTTTTATTTTAATTAGACTTAGATTTAAATTAATTGCCTTTTACTTTAAAGTTTTGCACATTTTATTTAAAAACAACCAAAAATATTTGTTTCACCAAAAACAATAGAGTCATACTTTAAGCCGGAAATCAATTCGTTAAGATACCGAGAAAACGAACAATTGAACCTAGCAAAATCTTAACATTAAAATGGCGCCTCTGCCGGCTCTTTTCGTAAAGATTAACGGTTTTCTGTGAGAGACGCGTTGCTTTTTGGGATCCGTTCACTTGTGAGCGTTATTTTCTTGCTTAAAAATTTCTAAAAAAAAATAAATAAATAAATAAAAAAATAAAAAATAAAAAATAAAAAATTGCTAAAAATCCATAAAAATTAAAAATTTCAAAACTCCAAAAAGATTTTATCTTTATTGTGTATATATATTATCTTTGTCTTTGGTATTGTTTTCTTTTGTCTTTGTAGGTGTATGCGTACTAGATCTTCTAATTATCAAGAGCCCGAGACTCGAGAAGATTTAAGTATGTCAGGTGTTAACAACAACAATAATCCACCACACCTCAACAATAACAACAATGTTCTTCCACAGCCCGATCTTAGGACAATGGAAGAGCTTTGTCAACCTACCATGTTTGGACGATGAGGACCGATTGCGCTGATGCAAATCAACGCTCCGGATTTTTCGTTGAAGCACCACATGATTCAGCAAGTGCAAACTAACCCATTCCGTGGATTGCCTGATGATGATGCCAACAAACACCTCGACAAGTTCATTACAATCACCCAAAGCATGAAGTTGCCTGGTGCCACAATGGATGTTCTTCGTCTTCAACTCTTTCCACATACTTTATCACATCATGCCGAGAAATGGTTTGATCGTCTCCCGAAGAATTCTATTCACACTTGGGATGACATGACTCAACGCTTTTTATCGCGCTACTTTCCACCATCCATGGTCACGAGCCTTCGCAATCAAATCAGCGGTTTCATGCAAGATCCCGATGAATCTCTTTTTGATGCTTGGGAAAGATATAATGTCTTGATTGATCGTTGTCCAAACCACAACATGCTCCCAGTGACCTTAATAGATACTTTCTACAACGGTTTGACTTTTCGAGATCGTGATACGATTAATGCAGCCGCCAGTGGCACATTCATGAAAAGGAGACCCGAGGAGTGTAGAGAGCTAATTGAGAACATGACTACTCACCACAAAAACTGGGATTCCTCTACTTCTTCAAGGAACAACCCGAGAGTCAATGTTTCCTCCACTTCAGCAAACCCTGATATGACCGAACTCACCCGCATGATGACTGAAATGAGCAAAAGTATCACGCTTCTCGCTTCAAACCAACAACAACAACAAGTTAAATGGACTTCTATCGAAGTTAAGTGGCCTTTTCCTTGTATTTGTCCTCATTTTAACCGGAAAATCAATTTTTCGACATTTTTCAAATTTTTTGATCTATTTTGGCCTATTAGTTTTTCCTTTTGAATAGATATTTTCTTTCCTTATTAGAATAAATCTTTAATAAAGTGGTTTTAATTTTCAAACGTTGTGAATCTTTTGACTCAACCCGAGTTTACTTTCTTAAGTTACTCTAGCTAGTATCCTTAACGTGTTTAAGTCAAGTTTTGCTAGGCTTTTATATAGGGAGCTATGAAACGCGAAAGTCTTAACTCTCACGGGTTAAGAACAAGAATTTTTCGCAAGTTCCTATAATTGATCCTAGAGAGTCATTTATCAAGGGAACTTTAAAATGCGATTTCTAAACTTGAAAAAGTCTAAGAGTTTGCAAGATCCTATAGGCGACTCGAAAACCCAAAACTTTGATTTAATAGGCTAAGCATCCACGAGTCTCATTCCTTGAGATTTTAAACTATGGAGAACGAGAGATGATAGAGCCAATTATAAGTTCGGTATTCTTTCGTGAATTTATGTGAGTTAATTATAAGCCTATTCTCCCATCGCATGTTAATAAATTTATCTGCAATAAATAAGGTTGTACGATTTGAAAAGTTACTTAGCTTCTAGCCCAAGATCATTTAAAAGTTGCTCGGTATGGATTAGAGTTCATAGCCAAGGCATAACTTATTGAAGCGGGATGCGAAGATTAGCGAGTCCGAAAAGTCCCTAACAAGGCATGAGGACTATATTTTGTTGCTAAAGATCCAAAGTGATGTGAAGAATCATTTATCGAAAATCAATATGAAGGATCGAGACACACGACGTAAAGCAAAAACTCCCCAAAAGTCATGGAGAAGTGTATCCGAAAAGACCCTAGCAAGGTATGAGGATAAATAGATCCAAGTCATAAAAGGAGGCGGATCGTTGTATATCAAAGTCCAAAATAAAGATTGGAGAAAAATGAAGAAGTTGTGGTCCAAGTATGAATCTCTCAAAACTTCAAGTGAAGAAATTCCTATATGAAGAGAAGACCATAATTTCATGAACGTCTCTCAAGGTTTGAAGTATGAAGTCGCTGCCAAATATCGGTCCGAGAAAGGTCTCAAATCGCGAAGCGAGTTATGCCAAGATATGAACTTTATGAGGTCCCGAGAAGCAGTTTTAAAAGATTTTTTCCTTTAGCTAACTATTGATTAAATCGTTCACTTTATTTTCGGACTAAATAACTATCGAAATAAGTCAACAATGCATCTTCGTGATCATTCAAGACAACAATAAAATATAAGAGATACACCTAGGAATAAGGGATTCTAAGTGAATAATTAGCCCACATGAGTTCGTGTTAGTTTACTAACTTATAATAACAATGATCTCGTTTTTAAGCTTGGTTTGGAGAAAGTGAAAACTTGAGGATGATGATTATTCATGACATTTCCAAAACCCAAGGTATGCTTTTTGATTTCTTTACTTTGAATGTTTATAATCTTCTATCTCTTTAATAAAGGCCAACGTGGATTGATTTTGATGAAAAATGTAAATGTGCTTTGTAACTAATGCATTGCATAAGGACATTGCAATGGTCAAGTGTAGGGGATTTGATAGGTGTGTAAACACCCATCCTTTTTACCACTTAATTACAATAATAACCGAGCCAAAACGTGTATTTTATGTCTTTTATGTCAGAATTATGCGTGGTTTGTGTTTTTGTTGTGATTTAGGACGAAAAGGTGAAAAGTGGAGAAAACACGGGCATTCACGGGCTTTTATCGAAGAAAAAGATGAAAGACGAAGTCGAGAAGTCAAGAGTGCAAAAAGAACGGAAGTCCAAGACCAATTCTGAAGATTTATCGAAGAAAAAGTCAAAAGACGGAAGTTTATCAAAAGCCGAAAAACTCAAGTCTAATTTATTGAAGAATTAAAAGACGAGTTCAAAGAAATCCCGAGCCAAAAGTCATTAAAGTCCAAGATTAAAGAAGATTTAAAGGCTTAAGGACTAATGGTGCAATTAACAAAGAGATTAAGAAGGAAGGGCCTAATGATGCAAAATGAAGGAGGGGAGGAAGCTTCCTAATCCTCCCCTATATATAGATTAGTTCTTAATCATTTTCATTTTGTTGGCTAATAGTGACAATTAGTTCTTCCACCTTTAATTACCTTGTCATTTAAATACTTGTCAAAGTTAAATACTTGTCTTGCACCTTAATTACCATTTAATTTCAAGTAAGTTTTTCATTTAATTCTTGTCAATCTTTACTTTATCTTGTTAATCTCCTATCTACCTTTCTTAATCTTTGATTTTTATGTTTATGTTTATGTTCATGTTCATGTTCTTATTTTGATCAAAGTGGGTTTTGATTATTTTGGTTAGTCTTGTTAGATTTGTTGATTTGGATTGTTTGTTTATGTTTAGTATATGCTTTGTGATTAGTTTTATTTAATCTTTTGTTTAATTTTGGTTAAATTGTGATTAGATTCGTGTGTTCCTGTATTTCCCAGTTCTTCGGGGTGTTTGTTTTCCTGTTTCTGATCTTTCCCAGGTAAGTTCCGGATCAGCAAGAACTTCCGAACCAAAGGTTCCGAGCAGAAAAGTTCCGAACCAAGGATTTCTTTCCAGAAGTTCCGAACCAAGCTTTTTCATTCGGAACATCCAAAGTTCCGAACCAGAAAGTTCCGAACCAAGGCTAAGAGTTCCGATCCAGAAAAGTTCCGGATCAAGGAGTACTGGATCGACTCTTTGTTCATTCAGAAAACTTCCGAACCAGGGTTCCCAAGGCCAGAACTTCCGAATCAGAAAGTTCCGAACCAGTAAACTTCCGAGTCAAGGAGTTCCGAACCAAGGCTTCTTGTTCATTCGGAAGAGTTCCGGATCAAGAACTTCCGAACCAGATAACTTCCGAACCAACTTCTGAACAAACTTCCGAACGAGAGTTCCGAATCAGGAAACTTCCGAACCAAGGTTTTGTTCCAATTGAGTTCTGAATCAGCTAAGTTCCGCAAAAAGGATTTATTCTGGATACTTCTGACCAAGAAAGAAGCACTCCATTGATTGAACCTTTATCTATTGAATTTCCTTCAACAGACAATAGAGATAATACAAGTCCAAGTCCATGCTATGGACTTCCAAGTTCTAGATTTAATCATGATACCAGTGCCCATTCTCGAGCTCCACAAAAGTCTTGGACTAATAATAGTCACATACAGCTAGTGAACATAATAGGCAATCCTGGAGAATGTAGAGTCACTAGATCTATGGCAAAGAAACTAAGTGTTGCTTCATCTAGAGAATGCCTCTATGCAAACTTTCTTTCAAAAATTGAACCTATAAAGGTTTCTGAAGCACTCACACACCCTGGATGGGTGGATGCCATGCAAGAGGAACTAAATCAATTGAAAGAAATAAAGTATGGAAATTGGTTCCTCTTCCATATAGTAAATCAACCACTGGTACCAAATGGGTTTACAAGCTCAAAAGAGATGAAAACAATGTGGTGACCAAAAACAAAGCTAGGCTGGCGGCCCAAGGATTCAATCAAGAGCCTGGTGTTGATTTCGATCACACCTTTGCTCAAGTTGCACGAATGGAAGCCATACGAATCTTCCTTTCTTATGCCACTTACATGAACTTCACCATCTACCAAATGGATGTCAAAAGTTCATTCCTAAATGGTGACTTAAAAGAAGAAGTTTATGTTACACAGCCTCCTGGCTTTGAGAGTAGTAAATACCCAAACCATGTCTACAAGCTTTACAAAGCCTTGTATGGAATGAAGCAAGCTCCAAGAGCTTGGTATGAAACTCTCTCAACATTTCTCATTGAAAATAAGTTTGTCAAAGAAAAAATAGACAGCACCTTGTTTATCTATAAATCTAAAACTGACACCATCCTGGTACAAATTTATGTGGATGACATCATCTTTGGTTCAACAAGCTTGAAACTATGCAAACAATTTGCCAAGCTTATGACCAACAAGTTTGAGATGAGTATGATGGGAGAACTCACATACTTCCTTGGTCTTCAATTTAAACAATCTGATCAAGGCATATCCATCAATCAAGAGAAATATGTCAAGGATCTGCTGAAAAAGTATGATATCAATTGTGCTTCAGTAAAGACACCAGTGGTACCACCTAACAACTTAGGACCTAATCTCAATGGATAATCAGTCAATGAGACTCATTATAGAGGTATGATTGGGTCACTCATGTATTTAACTACAAGCAGACCTGACATTCAATTCTCTACATGCCTTTATGCAAGATACCAAGTAGATCCAAATGAATCACACCTTATTGCTGTAAAAAGAATCTTTAGATACCTAAAAGGTACACCAAGTCTAGGTCTTTGGTATCCCAAATCCTCAGGGTTTGATCAAAAGGGGTATTCATATTCTGACTATGCTGGATGCAATATGGATAGAAAAATCACTTCTGGTGCTTGCCAATTGCTAGGTGGTAAACTTGTGTGTTGGAGTGCTAAAAAGCAACAAACAGTTGCCATGTCTTCAGCAGAAGTTGAATACGTGGTAGCTGCTGGATGTTGTGCCAATGTTCTTTGGATGAAAAGCCAAATGGATGATTATGACACATAATATGAAAAGGTACCATATTTTGTGATAACACTAGTGCTATTGCAATATCAAACAATCCAGTCCTTCACTCAAGAACAAAACACATTGATATCAGATATCACTTTATCAGAGATCATATTGTGAAAGGGGACATTGAATTACATTTCATCCCCACTCAGTATCAATTGGCTGATATCTTCACCAAACCATTGGATGAACCAACTTTCAAAAGATTGATAATGGAGCTTGGTATGCTAAACATTGATGATACAAAACCTAAACCTTCAACATTCATTGAAGAAGCTTAAAGGTTCAACATTTCTTAAAAGTTTTGATTAATGCAAAGTAGCAGTGTCTGAGTAAAGGAGTGTGCAATGTCATGTGTCTATCTCACTTTATGTGATTGTGTATATGATGTTTTGTCGCCTTATCTGATTCACTGAAGCTGAATAAATGATCACCAGTCATCAAAGTTTTTTTCTTTAGCAAAATCTGAACAAAATTTTAATACAACTGAGTAGCTATGCCTGAGTAGATGAGCAAGCAATGTCATATGTCTTGTTCACTTATGTGAACATGTATATGGGGTTTTGTCGCCTCATCTGACGCACTGAAGCTCACAAGTATTGCCATCAGCTTCAGCATATCTGAGCAACAGATTTTAAAACAAATTAATCATGTGTCAAAAAGTATTAAATGACATTGAGTTTTCTTGTGAATAAAACAAATATTCTTTCAAAAGGTGTCATTTGTTAATTAAGGAAATTTCAAACGTCCGCATCCACAGTCAACAACTCCCTGACACATAAGTCGTTTCACTGTTCAAAGCAACAGAAAATCATACTTTTTTACAGAACATTAATGAGAGAGTTTGTGCCAAATGTTCAAAAGAAACCCTAAAAGGTTTATATTTTTTTCCAAATGGTTTTAAAAACTTTTTACAAACTAGTTTAAGTTTTTATATAATCCCTTACATTTGGATTTCATTCCACTCTTACAAATCCTTTTCATCAAAAAAACACACACAAACTCTCTCTCTTTCAAGAAACACACACACAAAAAACAATGCCTGAATCTTCTTCACAAAAAGTTGCAGAAATCACACTCAATCCATCCACTCATGTCACTTTTCCCATCGAATATATCATCTTCAAGCCCAACAACATCACCTTAATCAAACCAGACTCCATTAAGTGTGTTCCTGGGGATCAAGTAATGACTTACTTGACCAAAAGTGTTTTAAGAGATGCATTATTTAAGAATCCTGTAATGATGTTTCAGAACGTTCTAAAAGAATTTTGGTTCACAGCACAAGCATCTAACAACAACAAGTCCATAGAGTTCGATTCTACTACTATTAGGATTCATGGGAAAATTGGGTTAAATTTATTTAGAAGGGTTTTGGGTCTAAATTATTTGGAAAATCCTAGTGACTATGAAGCTATACCTGATGATTTTATGATTGTTAAAAATTTCTTTAAAGAAATTATGTATACTAAAGAAATCACTGAGAATGGGGGTTTAAAAAGAAGTTGTTTGTCACCAAGGTGGAAATTGTTGATGACCATTCTCATCGAGTGTTTGGGGGGGGGGGGGGAACTGGAGGCCTTGACCAGATAAACCAAAAGGATGCTATTATTTTATACTGTCTGGCCAAGGGAATAAAAGCTAATTTCGGAAGGCTTATCTTTGAATATCTCCATGGGAAGTTGGAGAATAAGACAAGAGAGAAAAACGTTGTTTACACCAGATTTCTATCTCTCTTCTTTGTTGACCACCTTGGTGATGCCTTTTCTAAAATCAATGAAGATAAACTGATTTTTTGACCATTTGATCTTACTCGCTGGAACATTCCAGTCAACACCATTGATTCTTCTGTTACATAACCTGTGCTGGACATCTGCTCAGCAGATGCTCCAGTAGTGTACAAAGCTCCACAAGACACTTCTCCAATTGGAGAAGGGATCGGAAGGGCAAAAATCTTGGAGCTTCCTCTGGACCTCGTCAGAAGCACACGTCTGTTAATACTAAGAAGGTTAGACGTGAGTCCAGAAAGAGGAAAGCCCTCACACAATCTTCCTCAAAGAAGGTTGCTGATGATCCCCAAGGCCAAGTTGTGAAGAAAAGAAAGTCATCGGCCAAGGACAAAAACCCAAGCCAGCTGTTACCTTCGGTCTCTGCTGGAGGTGACATGCATAAAGAGGCCCAGAAGGCAACCCCTCTCTCAACTTCTTTAGGAGAGAAGGGTGAAGATGGAGCTCACCCTCAGCTCAGTAGTGTGGAGTCAGCATTGGTAAGTAATTTAAATCTGAATACAATTCCTATTTCATTACCAATTTCTATCATTTGTCACTCTGAGTCTACATCAGGGAATGAGGCGTCATCAAATACAACAGCTGACCCTGGCCTATCTGTTTCTAATGATGTAGTCTCCCCACAAAAGGGTCCTACTGAAGGAACTAAAAATGTTATCATTGATCTTAACTTGTCGGTGACTCTTTCTCAGGACCCATCAGGTAAAACCAACCTTGGTGGTGAAGGACTTGAAACTAATCCTCACACTGGAGGTGATGCTCAGAAGACACCAAAGGGAGTGCATCTCACCACTGGCGCCAAGGTGGGACACTTGCCTTCATTTGTGTTAAGCATGTCTGGTGATGATTTAGAAAGGGAGCTTAGGTTCAGTAATAGAGTTCCAGTTAACCTTGATGACAATGAGCCTGAGGATGAAAATGTTGATCAATCATCCAAACTACCAACCCCTAGAGCTATTCAGGTAAATGAACTGACAAATCAAGTGTTAGTTCTTCAGTCCCAGACAGCCAAGCTCAAAGAGGAAAAGGCTATTGTTGATGCTGAACTTATTACACTTAAAGCAAGGCCAATTCCTCCCATTGCTAAACAAATCAAGAATGTTACTCTCACTGCTCTAAAGCCTTTGGTCAAAGATGTGGCCACCATCACCTCTATTAAGCAAGAGATGACAACACTTATGGACTCAATCAATAGTGCTTCTTTGGAATTCCCACCAGAGTTCAAGCTAGTACCTACTCAGCTGAACGAATTATGTGATTCTGTCTCCAAAATCAAAGATAGGGTGGGTATGCTGGAACAACAAAAGCTGAGCTTATCTGATGAAGTTCAGTAGAAACTGGATGCCCTTGCAAATGTTCCGGCAATGCTGGCCAAGGTATCCTCTACCTTAGATTCTTTGTGTGCCTTCATGCCTGTTGGAGGTTCATCAAAAGTTGTTGGGATGAAGTTCGCACCAGAATTGAGAACTTTATGAGAATCATGAAAGACTGGGTGAGATTCTGAACATCAGCACTCAAGTTTCTCTGGAGGATCAAGATCCTATACTGGAGCTGAACAAAAGAGCCAATCTGATCAAACTTGGAGTGGGTGACATTTTTGTCACTACAAAGAAATACAAAGGCTTTGTTCAGTTTCAGAATCATCTCCCTGGCCATGTACTAGACGAACCAGAATTGGGAATGATAATGTTCAACCATCGAGAACGTCAAGACTTTGTGGGCATCAGTGACCTCGATGAAATGAACAATGAACTTCTTTCGAATGTTCAAAGGATCTTTTACTCTCAGCATGGAGGTCCATGACGTACTGATGTTGCTAGAACCTTCAGTATGTGCTTGCTTGCTATACTGGACCACAAAAACTCAGATCCATCAATTTAGACTCCCATCATTGAAGAACTTAGGCCTAATGAAAATTGAATAATCAGTTGTATTGTTTTTTGTTGTAATTTGTAATGTTTAATGAATAAATGATTATCTGATGTTTATAAGTAGTTTATTGTTCAGTGCAAGTAAGAAGAAGTTGTTATGCTCACTTACTACTGACATTAGACTTAGGATATTTGTATATCCAAATAGGGGTAGATTGTTAGGTCAGTATTTACAGACCCTGAAGCAACTCTAGGATTTGAATATAAAATCCCCCTAAGTGTTTCATGCTCAGCAGTAAGGCCAGTCTGCTGAAGGATGACCATAGGAACAAAGTTCCTACTGAAGACTTTGTAGTTGAAGGATGTTCAGCTTTCCTCTTCCAGTTAACTTAGAAGACAAAGGAATTTGCTTCAAATACTTGGCAGTCTAGTTGCTGAAGAACAAGTACTGAAGAAGAGCTTTCAGTGCAGTTTGGTTTGACAATACCAAACTGAATGATGTCGATCTCCACTAAAATACTGAAGACTCTTCAATATTATGATGGTTTGCATTAGGCGAGAAAGATAACTTTAAGTCAAAGTAGGTTGCTTGTATAGTTAGCTATAAGTACAACCTTTATCTTTTCTAGAATAGTTTATTGTGTACTTTGTACTGTTTATCCAGCATGGGCATCAACCACCCACTGGATAAACCCATGCATTGAAACATGCAAATGCAAACCCTAATTTTACATTGCCTATATAAGGAATGTACATTGAGAGGGAAAGGGTTAACAAATACAAGAGTAGAAACTCTAGAAAACCTTTATCTCTCAATACCAACTAAACCATATAGCCAAGAAGCATATGAACGTTCAGATTGGAGCTTAGACATTAACTTTGGTTATACGTTTAAGTAGAGGAGATCACAACCCATTGTCATTCAACCACTTGTTATTCCTCAAACAAAGTTGTTTATAGATTCTTTATTTGATTATAATAAAAGTCTATACGTTGAAAAGTTATTGGTATTGTTGTTTTAATTATTCATAGTTCTTATTAATTATTAAAACAACACACTTGAGTCTTGGTAAAGAGTTATTACCTAAGGTTGATAAGTAATAATGATTTACAAGGGACCAGCATATTTGATGTATGGGGTATATATTTTATGGGACCTTTTCCATCTTCAAAGGGGAATAAGTACATACTCGTAGCGGTGGATTATGTTTCTAAGTGGGTTGAGGCTAAAGCCTTGCCTACTAATGATGCTCGAGTTGTAGTAAAGTTCTTGAAGCAATTATTTGCTAGATTTGGTGTACCTCGTGCCATTATAAGTGATCGTGGGACTCATTTTTGTAATGATCAATTTACAAGAGTCATGAAGAAATATGGTGTTAACCATAGACTTTCTACCGCGTATCACCCACAAACCAATGGGCAAACCGAGGTCACAAATCGTGGTTTAAAGAAGATTTTAGAACGTACGATGGGAGAGCATCGAGCTTCTTGGTCGGATAAGCCTGATGATGCTTTGTGGGCTTTTCGAACCGCTTTTAAGACACCAATAGGTTGTACACCTTATAGACTTGTCTATGTAAAAGCATTCCACCTCCAATTCGAGTTAGAACACAAGGCTTCATGGGCTCTTAAATGGGCTAACTTTGATCTTAATCAAGCCGGTTCACATAGGAAAGACCAACTTAATGAGATGAATGAGCTTAGAACCGATGCCTATAAAAACTCATTGCTTTACAAAGAAAAGACTAAGCAATTGCATGATGCTAAGATTAAGAACCGTGAGTTCAAAGTTGGAGAGTCGGTTTTACTCTTTAACTCACTGTTGAAACTTTTTGCGGGCAAGCTTAAGTCACGATGGTCCGGTCCATTTACTATTGCTAAAGTGTTTCCATATGGGACCATTGAGTTGTCTCAACCAAATGGCCCAAATTTCAAAGTGAATGGTTGTAACACCCCATTTGGTAAAATAGAATATCATAGTAATATATGGCATGTCATCAAAGCATGCAAGGTAAATGTCTAAACATTCATGACCAAAAAGGAAATACCAGAAACAAACATCGGTAGTCCAAGTAACTCAACACAATCAAGTATAAATATTGTAAAGGAACGGACTAAACAATGTCCAACATGAAATAAAGTAAGATAAAGTATGATGAATGCATAAGATATAGAAGGCTGAATAGCTTCCATCCGAATGCACATACCCTTGAGATCCTACTTGCGACCTTGGGTACCTGCCGTTTGGGAACATAGAAATGGAAAACGGCTGACCATAACGCCCAGTGCATGGATATACAATAAAGCATGGAAAGATATAGAATAATGAAAGCATATAAAGGGCATATAAAACATGGATGACAGCGGAAATGAATAAGTCCTGGGAAACCTAGACGTATAACATGTTTATTGATTTTAGTTCTGAAACATAGCTTATGTTTACTTATGAAAATCTGTATTAGTTAATATACCAAAAGCCGATATAGGTCATGGGGTCAACAACGTGCATGAATACTTGGGGGTGACCTCGTCATGCAATTAGAGGGGATGCCTCTAATTAATATGGTCTGGGTAGGAGGGATCGACTCCTTGTGAAGGATGCAAGGCACACACCACATTCACCATGAAATCCTGACTGAAATTATATCTAGGATGCACCCATACGCCCCACATGATAATATAATAATAATAAAGGCTAAATAAACTGAAGGGATGCCACGAGCTATCACTCCGCCGTGGTGAAGTCTTAACACTGGTGCCTCCAATATTATGGTTATGGTACCTCCATAACTAGGTGAAACTCGCAGGCATGTATATGGCTAAGGTAACTAATAAAACATGAGCATTTAAATATGTAACTACTGGAAAAACAGTTGGCTGCATACGAGAAATCCTAATAAAGGAAGAGATTGTCCTTACTGAAGGACGGAAAATCCGTACCTTGTGTCCAGTAGAAGCTAACGGAAAACGCTGAAAAACCTACTCCGCCTTGACGGATAATACTACATACGAATAGGGACGTGTATGAGTTGTCTGAGATACATGTGTTTTACTGGTTATGTGTGTTCTTAGCTTATTATTCATGTTCTGTCATGTTTTAACTGTTTTAAGTATTAACTGTAGTTATTCTGATATTCTGTTGTTTATTATTCATGTAATAAGGTATTATAATACTTGTATGGCAATACTAAGTAACTTTCTAAAAATATCACGTTTTCTAAAATAGTAAGTTTATAAAAATAGAAAGTTCCAAAAAATAGTAAGTTTCCATAATTAGAAATAAGCTGGATTATTAAGCTCAAAATATAAATCAAAGTTTATTAGTAAAAAAATAAAAAAAATACAAGTCATGGATTGAATATTATAGCTTATTAAATAATTAACATGATTGATTTAATAAAATATAAGTTATATGAATTTAATTAAAATAACATGTTTAATTAAATTAGGCTAAGTAAATACTTAGGTTAGTCATGAAATATTAATTTTAATATTATAACCTAAGTCATGTTTTTAATTAAATTAAATAGTCATGAAAATAATTTAAAAAAATTTGCATTTTCATTATTTAAAATGACACAAAAGAGAAAATATACCATTAAAAAAATAAATGGGTGTCATGAAAAACGTATGATCCTACTTTTTTTTTTTAAACATAACATATGATCCTACTCAGGGTTCTAAATAGCGCGCTATAGCGCGCCTTATAGCGGGCTATAGCGTGAAGCGTGACCTCCACGTTACGAAACAGACTAAGGCGGCGTCTTAAGGCGTAGCGTGCTAAAAAGCGTCATAAAGCGTGATATAGCGCGCTATAGCGCGTAACGTGGCGCCTTTTTTCGAATCTTTTTGCTGATTTACAAGAATTTTGGTCGTTTACTCATTTTTGGCTATTTAGTTGACTTGGGCTTAGTAATTTTACTATGAAAATAAATCATTAAGTAACTAATAGCCGATTTTGTTTTCAACTAAAATTAAAATATTGCTCCGTTTTATAAACTCGCTATTAAAATACTAATTTATAAATGTTTTGTGCCGCTATATGTCACGCTTCAGAAAACGCCATAGCTTCGCTATAACTTCTGTAGCTTGTAGCTTGGCAATAACGCTACGCCACGCTTCACGCTATTTACAACCTTGATCCTACTTGATATTTACATATGTGTGAATGTGTGATAAAGCCAAATGAATAAAAAAAAGAAAAAAAAACACCCATGTTGGTTAAGAGAAATAATTGCTTCATTTTGTTTAAAAGACAAATGAACAAAAAGTTTGATATACAAACCCACGGATCGCCAGCATGTCACACCTCACAACCATCTGATGAGCCCCTTCATCTGATTTTCACCGTCCAACGGCCAAAAAAGAAACACAACACACGGATCGCCAACCTGTCAAACTCACCCACACAATTATATAAACCGCACTCCCTCTCTCTCATTTCTCACCAAACACATTTTCAAATCTCAAAAGCAGATCAAAATTCATTTTTCAAAAAAAAGAAAAGATGGAATCAGGAAAGACAAAGGGAGCAGGAGGACGAAAGGGAGCCGGAGTGCGAAAGAAGGCGGTTACGAAATCAGTGAAAGCAGGGCTTCAGTTTCCAGTGGGAAGAATTGGAAGGTTTTTGAAGAAAGGAAGATATGCTAAGAGGACTGGTTCTGGTGCTCCTATTTATCTCGCTGCTGTCCTTGAATACCTTGCTGCTGAGGTTTTGGAATTGGCCGGAAATGCTGCAAGAGACAACAAGAAGACAAGGATTAACCCACGCCATTTGCTTTTGGCCATCAGGAATGATGAAGAATTGGGGAAACTGCTTGCTGGTGTTACCATTTCTAGCGGTGGAGTGTTGCCCAACATCAACCCCGTGCTTTTGCCTAAGAAATCTGCTGCCACCGAGGGCGACAAGACCAAGCCATCGCCAAAGAAATCTCCAAAGAAGGCTTAAGTTTGTTATTACGGGTTGGGTTTTAGCAAAACTTCTTGTTTTGTTGTAGTTGGAATTAGGATATGGGTCTTATGGTTATGTATCTATCTGATTTTGAAATAGAACGGCAAGTTTTACTTTTAATTTGCGCTTGATTTACATTTTTATGTATGCTAATGCATTTAGGCTATTTGCTAATGATGGTTGGTAATGTGGAATCATAGCCAATTAATTAATTTTATTTGGTGATGGAACTAATCAAGTTTGTGCCTGAGATGTTGCAAAATAATTGGTTATCAGTTTTAAGATGTCCGGTTAAAACATGATTAGCCAAACAACCAAAATGACCCTTCATAACTTTCACTCTTATGATTACATCTGAGACAGTCATATTGCTTTTAGGCCTTCAGTTCACATGTAGTCGTTTATTAGCTTTGTTACCCAATCTGAAAACTTAGTTCCTGCCTATGATTAAGTGTATCTTATAAAAATGCAGCATAGGCTCTTTGTTACTTGTATGCTTTTTATTACGGTTATGTGTATAACAGTAGACGAGTCATTTTAGCTATTACTCAAAGACGCAAAACATACTTTGAATCAAATATTTTACCTGTACAATCTTGTCAAATACCATTAAGAAATCATTTTCTCTAAAGAGTAGCCCACTGTGTCTCTCTGGTGGAAATCAAAAACTTATAGCTGCAATGCTTGTGGTTGTTCTGTTTTCATGAAAAATACAACAAAAGTCAACTGTGGTGAATCAAATATGTATCTTCTGAGTTGTTGCCTATAAACTACACTGTAAATTTAGAGATCGTTGATTCTGTAAATACTTTATATGATCTTATTTACCTTCCGTTGGACTTACTGTAGGTTGGTCGATATATGTTCCCATTCTAGCACTTCTGTGTCATAATTTATCTTCACCATCGGGTAGACAGACATCATACAAGCTCACAGTCGCCTTCACTACATTCATTCTCCATCATTTATTATATTCATGGGACCATCTTTTCTCCCTTTTCTGGCATTGGTTCAACATCTGCAGATGATGTAAATGAATAAGCATCCTTTCAAATTTGCTGGTGAATGGCCAAAACCTTGTTGCAGATGCTTGGGGCGGGGCATGATTGCCAATGTGGCTGCTATTTGTTTTGAGAATAGAAAAAGCAACAGATTGACATGTTGCAGTAGCACAAGGGCCATGGGTTTGTTCATGACTAAAGACTGTGAAGAGGTAAGTAGAAACAGAAAACACATATGGGAATTAATTTGCTATGTAACAAAACATATTAGTACATTTAACGATTTTGATGCTAAAACATAATCAATTTCTAAATACTTCTTAACATGTTCTCTCAAGGCAAATACTCGCAAGACCCTAAAAAGATATAGTATCAGACATTATTTCAAGATCCCTTATTTTTATCTGCTTCCATTTATGTCTGCAATCATTCTCCCCTGTTTCAAACGGATTGAAACACGAGTTGTCAGCAGGCTATAGGGTCTCACCAGAAGGGTAGTAGCCAACCTAATACGCGGCGTTGAAAGTATCAGATATTGTCAGTTATGTTGGCAGGTGCATAGGCTTTATCGCTGATCTTTTTCTGAAATTCGATAAGCACCATTCTTCTTTAGCTTGTAAGTGCCAACTTTCAAGCGATACCGAGGTCACCTTTCATAACCGTTTTTACCCTTCAATGTTAATCCTTGTCTTCCTTTCCTTGTATTTGGCATTAGAAGCTTCTAATTTTAGTCAGCCTTCGGTTCTAGTGGTATCCATTCGCTGTGCTAAGTTCTCCACGACAATGCTATTACCAGGGATGTTTGGTAGAGGAACTGATCAAGTTTGAATGGTGATGTCTTTCCTTTATTTTATGTTTGTTTGAGTTTAGGTATCTACCTTAACGGGATGGTTGATTGGGTCTTCCTTTGTTCAGCTAATGTGGGAGTATCGCTGAGGGCTTAATTATGGTTCTGCTGGTTTAATCTTTTTTAATAAATCTTAAAACACATGATTATATATTGAGTAATTTTTGCTATGTTCAAATTATTAGTTCACATAATGGTTTCTTTGGTATTTGCAGCAAAGTTCAAGCTTGAGATGACGAGTGAACTTCGATCTGTATCACAAGGATCAGACAAATCACTTCAATAACATGGAAGTTAACCAATGGCCATAACGACATCAATAGATACTTATTTCCTTATTCTTCCTCCATTTTCTGTTATTTCCTTTTACATTTCTACCAAAAACATCGAAACTAAACAAAAAAATAAATCATGAATTTATTGATTGCGTTTCACAATCAATAATAACATCAGGTCAGTAGTAGATCACATATAAATACTACTAAAGTACTAATACCTAGAGCATCTGTGTAGGTCTGTTAGTCATGGTCTGTTTCCGCCTTGTCCATCTATTTATGTTCGTCAATGCCCGAGAACAATCCCAAAATGTGCTCGGACATGAAGTCGTGACGCGTCAAATTACCAACAATTGGTGGCCTTTGAATAAAAACATCAGAAACTGTCTTTCAAATATATTTCATTGGAGTCACTTTTACTTACGATGTCACTCCGGTTATGTGCTTTTATCAAATATCTCAAATGGTATAAAAATAAAGGGAAGTAGTTCAAATAACAATGGGTTGATCAAGTCAAACATGTCAAAGTCATTGAAAGTGTAGTTTAGGGCATAAACGTCATTAATAATCAGAAGTAACGTTATTATTATCATGATATAACCTTTGTAATTGATACATTCTTGTTTAGGATTGTATATTATACATTTCTTATTACTCAAGTATAATTTCTGCTTATTTTTAAGTGCTTAAGTTGGAGTGATTAAGCATATAAGCAGTTTTAGCCAGGCATATAAGTAGATAAGAACTTAACTGAGCTATATCAGACAACCTCTAATTATTTATTAAAATCCGTTTTAACATGTGATAAAAAAAACTCCCCATTTTGCCCCGAACCCATTCTGATCCGTAAGGCCGTAACCCAACCCACCGACCCATATTGACTCCTCTAGTGAACTTGATAAAACAACATTGTAGCAAGAGAAAAGTAACTTACGTCAGGACTCTTTGGCACCAGACACAAGTTCCTAATCCCGAGCTCCCTGAGAGCCACAACAACATTTGCCAAAGAGATTGTCTCCACTGCATTTTTATGAGATACAGTTATTCATAGACAGTAACTTGGTTTTTAGATTGGATAATGAAGCTAATAAACGGCTACATGTGAACTCTGAATTACTTGAAGAGTGCAGGTAAAACATAAACTAAGGCCTAAAAGCAATGTGACTGTCTCAGATGTAATCACATCGATAGACGACAATGTGAAAAATGGAGCATAGCAAAACGCCTACGCAAGAGTGTGAAAGTTATGAAGGATCATTTTGATTGTTTGGCTAATCATGATTCCCTATTGCAGGCATGAAGTTGCCATTTATTTAACAAAGCATTTTAATGACTTACATTTCCAGAAACAAACCAGTTACCGGTTATCATTCTCAAAAGTAGTTTACAAAACAAGCTTCACAAATTTTAAAACTGATTACGCACAGACATCCAAACACTGTCATAACTCAGCCTCAGTCAGTCTGTAACTTGGTACATCTATTCTTGTATCCACTCAGCTGAGATTTTGAAATTAAAATAAAGAGTAAATTAACAAAGTTTACACATTCTAACCTATTCCTCCCTTATCGGGTTAAATCACATTTTTATTTCCTGAATAAGCAAATCCGAGCAGTAAAAACTTAACTGCTTCTTTGTCAGCCATCTTAGACCACACACATACACGAGCACACCTTCCTTACTTCCATCCATCCATCCATAATTTTTGGGCTTGTGTACACAACGAGAATGGGCGGAGACATGTTAATAAAGTTTCGGTAACCCATTCTAGACATGACTTTTTGCTGCATAATGGTTCAGCAACTGATAAGGGGTGAAGAAGGTCTGTGCGAAAGAATAAGTGGCGCTTATGCTGTGAAAGCAGGATAGTTTCTTCGCAAGGATACCAAATAGGATTATTCATTAACCACAGCATCTAACGCAAGCCCTAAACAGTTCAGGTGTGGATTCGACACATGCTAATATCTCGGTACAAATTGATCTTGGAAAGCAATCAAATACAGATAGACTTGAGTCCTCTCCACCTGATCTCAAGATTTAACAACTTTTAGTAACTTGAATACATTAATGCAGCCTTGAAAAATCTTTTGCTCGGTGTTACAACAGGAGAATAAGACCCGTTCTGTGGAAGAAAAGAAAGATGAATGCTTCAAGAGGTTGAAGGCAAGCCGAATTTGAAAGTTCATATATAACAAATTTCATTCATTTGATTCATTTCATCATTTAGTGATCCTCTTTAACAAGTTGAGGATCATTCATGTGTTGTTTTTGTCTTCAATATATACTGTAGATGTGGTTTCTTTCTAGTAAATTTCGATCTCATATGTTTGGACGTTTGGTGGGGTGGGGATGTAAACATTCATTGTAATTTTGAGGAGCTTACATTTTGTCACATGTGAATTTTTTTTTCCTTATGAATATGCTCAACAAGTTCTTGCAATGACCTACTGAAGTTTAAAGTGTGGAAATGAGCAAATCAATCCTAACATACAGCTAGTTGATATACATGTAAAACGACTTATGATTATTAGGAAATTGTGATTAGACCACGCACATATCAATCCTAACATACTGCATATAGAGGGTCCTGATGGTTCAGCAACTGTCAAGGGGTGAAGAAGGTCTGTGTGAAAGAATAAGTGAGTGTAAGTGGCACTTATGCAGTGAAGAACAGAATTGTTTCTTAACCAAAATCTGGGCATATTAAAAAATACAACACAGTTGTTCAACAAGTTCAGTATTAACTGGTTCTACTAAACATTAACAATTAAAATCATAACGAATTAACAACTTAACCAAAACCAAATGCAAAGCAAGAGCCATCAGGCAAACATAACAATACTATTTCTACTAAACATGAAAACCAATGAATTGACCGAAATTAATGATAAATTTTCATTTCAGCAATAATAAAATGAAATAGAATTCATAACAACCGATAAGACATCGATATTGCAACAGATCTACACTGAATAAAACCAAATCTAAACAATCCGTGCCTAACTTAACCGCTGGTGAACTTGGTGACAGCCTTGGTACCTTCAGAAACAGCATGCTTAGCCAACTCACCAGGCAAGACCAATCTGACAGCAGTCTGAATCTCGCGAGAAGAAAGAGTGTTCTTCTTGTTATACCTCACAAGCTTAGAACTCTCAGCAGCCAATTTCTCAAAGATATCATTAATAAAAGAATTCATAATCCCCATAGCCTTGCTTGAGATTCCAATATCAGGATGCACTTGTTTCAAAACCTTAAAGATGTAGATCTTGTATGTCTCAACTGACTTCTTGTGTCTCTTCTTCTTCTTGTCTGCTGATGCTGACGTGTCCTTAGCTGGAAGCTTCTTTTCGGCTTTGGGTTTTGGGGTTTTCTCGGCTGCTGGCTTCTTCTCCGCTGCGGGTTTCTTCTCTGCTGCCTTTGGTGCCATTTGAATAAAGTGTGTGTGAAATTAGAGTGTTTTTGAGATCTGAAGAGTGATGGATGGTTTTGTGAATTGGTGTGGGTTTGTTTATATAGAAATGAAAGGTGTCATGTGATTGGTGGTGAGGGGGTGATGCGGATTGGGCCGTTGATTTTTTAAGTTTGAGATTGGACAGTGGAGATGGCAGTTGTTTCTCTTTTTTGAATTTTGGTTGTGCGGTCAAATTTGAAAAGAGATTTGATAGGATCACAAAGGCTTTACAAAAAAATATCCACAAAGTGATGTGTCATTCCACTCGGGCAATTTGTTCTCTCTCCTTTTCCTATATAATATACTAGTATTTATATTTATTTATTCCAATAAATATTCACCTTTTTGTTTAATTTTCTCAATAATTAAATGCTGTAAAAACAACATTAAAGGCTGTAAAAAACACAAAAAAAACTGTAAAACACAACAATAAAAAACAGCAACTATCAGTTGAAAACAACCTATAAATCTGCTGCAAATACAACAACTATAAGCTGAAAAAAGTCTTTAAAACTGCTGCAAAAACAAACTATAAGCTGAAAAAACAGCTTTTAAATATGCTGCCAAAGCAGGAACTATAAGCTGAAAAACAGCCTTTCAATCTGTTGCAAAACAGCAACTATAAGCTGAACAAACAGCTTTTAAAAACAGCAACTGAAGCTGTAAAAAAGCAGCAACAAAAGCTGTAAAAAAACAGCATACAAAGCTCCTAATTTCCCTGTCCAAACAACCATAATTATGTTGTCCAAACGACCAAAATCTGCTGTAAAAACAGCAACTAAAAGCTGAAAAAACAGCAATTAAAAACTGTAAAACACGCATCGAAACACCCCACAAAAAGTAATAAAACGTCATTTCATAAAAGTACCATGAGTTCATCTCAAAACCAAACAAAAATAATGTAGAGTTGTGGCACAAAAAGTGTCCAGACACTTCATCTTATAAAAGAGCTATGACACAAACTAAAACAACGGCTAGCTAAAATACTAAACACCATCCGTGGGATTGAGACGTGATGATTGCTGCATTTGGACGGCTACATGCTGTTGATACACTTGGTGATATAGTGGGCGTTGCAAAGTATAACTTGGAATGAACCCGTCATAGTGAAGTGGAAAATTAGCACAGTTGGGATTTATGTCACTCGGAATTATAAACAGCCTGTTTAAGCTTATACTTGATCGATTTGTATTTCTTATGTTTACCAAATTTTTCAGGTATTTTCTTCATGATATGCCACAGACACCACCTGAATCATATTAGTTTAACAAAGTAAATACTTTTAAACTATAAAATTTCATATTATAGGACACAGTAACTCAAAACTTATGTAATATTATACTATAAAAGTGAGTTAAAAATTACCGGTGACATGCATGAGGGAAAACAATCTCAACTGCATTTTTCATAGCTTGGTCTTGGTCCGTGATAATGGCATCGGGTGCACGTCCTGACATACACGTAAGCCATGACCGAAATAGCCATGTAAATGTCGTAGTATCTTCATTTGATATTAATCCACAACCTAACAATATTGATTGTCCATGATGATTCACTCCTACAAAAGGAGCCATTGGCATCTCATATCGATTGGTCAAATATGTTGTATCGAATGTGACAACGTCCCCAAATTCCTCATAAGCTGCCCTAGACCTTCCATCTGCCCAAAACAAACTTTTAAGTCTATTTTCCTCGTCTAGTTCCCATGTGTAAAAAAACTCCCGATCTGTTGATTGAACTTTAGTGAAATAACCTTGAATTGCTTCCGCATCACCCTCTCCAAACTTTAACCGTTTTACTTTATCAGTATAGTTACGACAATCTTTTTCCGTAAATGGTAGACCCTCATATCCCCCACTTTGAACAACAAACGTGTTGAAACTCTTATTCATTCTTACTCCAGCTCTTTGATGTATTTCAAGCTGTCTTTTCACATGTCGGTTTACAACACGATGACACCTATAAAATCTTCCCTTGCTCGGACTAAAAGGGTGATGATGTTCAAGATTAACCTTTGTCACATGACACTTTTTATCAGCCCCAACAACTACACTAACTCTAGCACCACAATCTGTTTGGTTATAGTACCGGGGTTCAAAGGATTTTTAGATTTTGACACCGACTTTTGAGCCCGATTACAAGCAAAAGTAAAATACCTTATTTGATCATCGGTTTCAGATTTATTGGAAGATCTTTTAAACACTCCGAATCCCATTTTCTTTCCATATGTTGCATAAAAGTCAGAAAGTGCTTCTATTGTGTCAAAAGTCATGCCGGCTTTTGGTTCTACGATCCTTTCATCATGAACAATCTCATTATAGTTTTGTTGGGCACTTATGTCTTCATGATCATCTTTGTTTTCTTCAATTAATGTTTTAGAGTGGATTTCTTTTTCCAATTGAATACCCTGATTCCTACTGTTAACACATTATTAAATTATGGTCAAAGAAAACTCAATATACACCCTTTTTTTCTTAAAACATATGATCAAAAAAAATCAAAAAATTACTAATGCATGCAAGACTTACTCGGTTGTGTCATTATCAGGTTCCACATTATGGGTGTCAGGTTTTTGTGATGTTTCTGATAAATAACCATCTTGAGAAGAATAACACGATGATCCATTTGATTCGTCTGACGAAAAAGAAAAAGATTGATTCATCCAGGTGAGGGATAAGTATTAAAAATAAATCTTTTTTTAATAAAATTGGCTAAGTGGAATGCCACATCACTTTTGTGCATATTTTTTTGTAAAGACTTTGTGATTCTAGCAAATCTCATTTGAAAAGGGGTGTGTGTGATGCGGATCGCCAGCATGGCACTTTCACATGTACGTAATACTAGTTCACTACTAAATAATACTGTAGAAAGGAAATTTGATTAAGTTTACTCTATTACTACCCTTTTTTTTGATATTACAACTAAAAAATTTTAAAAATTAAAAAAAGATTTAGGGGTTCGTATGGTTAAGAAATATTCATGGTATTTATATTTTAATTTTTTTCAAATATTACGTTTGGTATGACAAACGAAATAATTAAGAATTCTCGAATTGCCAAAAAAAGGAAATTAAATTCTTCCAAAAAGTAAAGGATTTTAATTTACTTAAAAATAATTTTTTATAAACTTTTTTCAAGTGATTTTTATTCGGGTTTTTACTCGTTTAAATAAAAAATTATAAAATTATATAAATTGTTTATTCGATTTTTATTCTTTTATATAGAAAAAACAAAATTTATATAAAAATACATTAAATTTATGTAAAAAATAAAAATAAAATCAAATTTCACTCATCTAAATAGAAAATTTTAAAATTTAAATAATCTTTTATAAAAAAATGTTACTCGATTTTACTCGTATAACAAGAAAAATAAAATTTATAAAAATTTTATAAAGTTTATATAAATTTTTTATAAAGTTTATATAAAAAAATTGTATAATTTTTTTTACAAAATTTATATAAATTTTCTATTAAATCAATATGAATTTTTCATTAAAAAAAGTTTAATAATATTTATACGTGTTAATTGGGTCGGATCAAAACCAAGATATCAAAATATTATAAATTTTTATCAATCAAAACATGAGTATGCATTTTAAATTTCAAAATTTCGAATTCTCAAGAATTTTAATTTATTTGAATTCCAGAATTTTAAAATCTCTCGCTAAACATATAATATGCGTAAGTTTTTAGATGCGCCGGATGGAAATTAAAAATCATAACGCTCGCTATCTTTATTGCGTCTAAACGTTACGCATCAGATACACCCGGCATAATTGAATATCATATGTATAATATTTTGTAAACATAAATCGTGTGATAAGATACTTACCGAATTATCAATATCAAAATGAAAAAAAAGGGTTGTAGATATAATTAACAATTGAAAGTGAAAGTCATATAAATGGTTTTAACTAAACTAGTAAAGTTTCTCGTATAATATAATATTAAAATATATAAGCAGTTTATATTATTTCTATAAACCTACAAAGGTCAACACTTATTCTAACACTTATCACGTGTTTTGCTTTATGATTCTCACCTTTTATATCTTCTTCTTTCTATGAATACCTACAATTTTATCAAACAAAATTTACATCTAAAGACAATATAATACATCCATAAACAATAGCAAAAAAGTGTATCAAATTCAAGTTAAGCTAAGGTGATGAAGAGAGTAGCAAGTGTAAACGATAGATCAGACGTGTTCACCACCTTTGATAGAGTCGGATGAGATATGTCTCACTATGTTTGAATCTAGAGAAAAAACAAACAACCAAAACATTTGACTGTGTCTAATTTGATCAGATTCAGACGTGGTTCAAATATTTTTGGCAAAAACGAACACACCCTAACTTGGGGTTTACAAAGGATGACACAATAAATCACTAAAATTGAGTGCACACACGGGTGGATAGGCGATTTAGTTGTAAAATTTAGTGGGATGTAAATAATGTTCTTTGTAATAATATATATTAATTAGAAAATTAATAGAACCGCAAAAATATTAGGCTCGGAAGGGTGTACTAGGGGTCACATGCACTAAAAATGAGTGGTAAGTATGAGATGTGGGGAGAGTTATAACTTATAAGATCGATGTGATCATATCAACTTGCATAAATATATACAAGGCTAACATAAAGGAGTTTATCCTAATGCCACTCATCATTTAGTAAATTACCAACTACACGAATGTAATGTCACTTGCGGTAGTGGGATATGTCACTTGCGGTAGTGGGATGTGTCACAATATCAAGTATAAGATTACATACTTTCATAACTCTATAAAAAAGCAACTTTGGAATGTCCAAAAGTCAGAATACCTATTTTCCTCTCTAAATCCTAAAATAAGCCTCCTTTTCTCTCTCTCTAGAAGTCACAGCCACCACAACCCACTTCGTTTTCGTCGGCTTCTTCGTTTCCGCCGTTCATGGTGTGCGGCATTGATGGTCGGCATGTGACATTGGCGAGGTTAGGTGGCTATTTTCTTTTGCGGGTGATCTGATTTACTGGGGATTTGTATCTTTGATAATCCTTCCGTTGCCGCCGCCGAAATGTCTCCACCACCACCAAAACAACACCATCAGCCAGAGAACTATGAACACCGAACCCGACAACCATCCAAAGGTGCTTTCAAATTTTGAGGTATTTGTTGAGCTTTATTACTTTAGATCTATAATTATTAATGGATTCGCAGATTAATGGGTGTTTTTTGTTACGACTGGAATAGTTGTGACAAACGCCGCGATATCACTAGAAAATCTTGTTGCCACCGACGTCGCGATATCACCGGAAAAACCTATTGTCCCCGACGAGCTTCTTGTGCTACCGGAAAAAGTTGTTGCCGCCATTTGTTATGTATGCTTTGTTTTATTTTTAGTTTGTCATAAAACTAATTATATGGTTAATAAAGTTGCTAATTTTTTTTGATTTGGATTGTTTTAGTTTTCCGGCACCGCCATTGCCGAAGTCTTCCTTGCCACCGCTACCGATTTTGTATCGCTATAACCAAGAAACGCAACTCTTGCGGGAAAATATGGTCTCTTTTTAAGATTTGTTGTAAAAGTTTATCAAATATTTGATGTATATTTTGTTTGTAATTTTCCTTAATATGGGTTATTTTATTCTCTGTAGATCTACTGCTCGCTGCCGCCTTGCCTTTATTGGAATCCGCTGATGTAGTTGCTGAAGCAGCTGCTGGCGTTACCATCATTACTGAACTCTGTTTTAAAGTAAGGTATTTGCTTTATGATTTATCTGAATTGATATAAACCGATTATGATCGATTGTTTTGAAAAATATTTTTAGTTTTATCATAGAGGATAACCTGAAAAATAAGAAATCTTTTTTTCTTGGACATAAACATTCGGGACAGATTGTAATACTTGAAAATGAGATATCTTTTTCTTCGATATAACAATTTGTAAAATACCAGCTGGTGCTATTGCCAATCTCGCAATGAAAGGTCTCTCATATTCTCTCATTTTTTTCATGATTCATGGACCTGATGTTCAAGAGGTTCACCATCCGATGCTTTGGACTATAAATTTAGAACTTTTGGCGTGTGCAATATGAAGAATGCTGATGAGTCATTAATGATTGGTGGATTGCGTTTCATGGGTCTGTGATCAAGATGCATATGCATGTAGTGGTCAGTAATGCTCAGCACAGTCATTGTTAATATATTACTTTTAAATTCTGATTATCTCACGTTTACTTATATAACCTTTTATATTCCAAATACATATGTAGAACTGGGGCAAAACCTCACTCACGAGTCAACTGAGTGAACTTGGGGGCAGGAGGAAACTTGATAATTTGACTATTGGCCGAGTTCTTAAAGTAAGTTCTTACTTTGTTACAATTACCAATGAATAAGATCTTAAACTTTGAGATATTAAGATATTAAAATTTTCATCTTTCTAGGTGACAACAAAAGCTATGCTATACCACAAGGACCAATTGCTTAAAATTATGGGATCAAAGCTACTATGTGGTGGTAACGAGTAGACTAATCATTTTATTCCTTCAATTTATGATGCCATAAAACCAACAACTGTCTTTATTCCGCTTGAACAAATATTGAAACCTGAGCATTACGACCTTGTTACAAAATAAATAGTTTGCCCGTTTCCAGGTAACTTAACTTCCACTGAAAATACTATTTCTCAAGAAACTTAACATGACTTCATATCTAATGATCCATTGTTTGTTCAGGTATATCAGTTGACCAATTTTGTTATATATTTATTTTAGTCCTTGTTCGGTAATTATTAACTTGAGTTTTGTTGGTCGCGACCTGTTTTCAAGGTATTTTGGGGAATACCGTAAATGCAACTACTTATACTGGACTAAGAGCGAGAACTACAGGGGCACCACAAAAATCATTGGTGAGTTGAAAGAACATCTCACTTTTGTTATCTACTTTTTGTTTTCTAAAATTGAGACTCTATCTAACATGTTACGAACATTCGTCTCATGAAGGTTGGACCTGCTGGAGATCCAAGAGGAGCAGGTGGAACACCTAAAGCTATATAGAGAAGTCATCTATAATTTTGGTCCAGTCCCACACAAATGGCAGATCCCTCCTTCTACTTAGTCAATTTAACATGACCAGAGGGTAAGAATGTCTTTCAATTTACAAGTGTGTAGAATCTTATAATCAAAACTAACAGTTATAACTCTATAATAGCTAAGCATGAAATATTTCGAATACGCGTATTCTTGCTGTAATAGCATTTGACACTATTGTTTAAATAAAAAGAATCTTTTGTGACACAAAGTGTTTCATGTCAACTTACCAACCCATATGAAAGTCTCCATTTGACCAATTACATAATCCATATGGCCTGCTCATTTTGCCCCTCCCGAACACACCCATCTAATAGTATTTGTTCTGACCTTAAAATTTTACACATTACGATGTTAATTTGATCTTTTACATGCACGTACTTTTGACAAGTCGCGTTTTTACGAAACAACGTGTATATGCTAAACTTATTCCCTACATAGTAACTTTGAATCATTTAGTTTCACAACTTTACTAGGAGCCAAGGTGATTTGGTCTTGCAACTTCCATCTTGCTGTTTCAGGTAACTTTACATACTCATTTTGCCACTCCTAGACACACCCATATGACCTGCACAAAATTGCAAATCAAGTCCAGATGTCATCAAAGATAACAAAGATTCATCAACATGTGATTGTTGTTGGTCACTGCTGAAGACACCAAACCCAAAACTTGTATATAATGTATCACTTCATAATAGATGTGGGAACGATTTTTCATTTTCTTAGATTTAAAATAGAAATTGTGTATGGATGCACATCTGTTGAGAGTTCACATATACTTGAATTTATAACTTATAGAACAAGCATATTGATCCTTTCAGACAAAGCTTGCACCATCAAGTGTCATAGAAACAGGGTTACACATATCAAAAGTTCAACATAATAACAATTAGAAACAACAAAATCATTTAAAAAATAATTTATCACGCTATTGTGAAATACCCATACAATGCTTAAGATAATTCATGGCTTCAGTCCCACAAAGCTCATATAGTAGTTATGTATACAAAACAATATCTAACGTTGACACTTGACACATTATGGATACTAAAAGCAAAATAGTATGAAAGCCTATGATCCTTTATTAATAGTTGTCACTTGTCATCACTTGCAAAAATAAATCTTTAAGCCGTATGTGTAAATTTTCTGTTATGTCTTATTTGTTTCTAATGTTTTTCCTTAAAAGAAATACCTTGTTACTAACATTTATGCTATGGTAACAATAGCCCATTAGGACTTGTTTGAGTTGTACCTCATTTTATAGTCATTGCACATTTTAATTCAGTTAAAACAAATTACAAGGATAGTGAAAATAGTTTGAAATTTAAAAGTCTCGATCACAATGCAAAACTGCACCATCTCGTTATCTTTATTACATATAGCGTTTCGTTAATTATCTGGCGCCAGGAAATTCCGTAGCTATGCGCGGGTAATCGCCTAGTCTTTTCAAAAAGTAAAAAAAAAAATTGTTTAAATTTTTTAGCTTTTGTTAAGATAAAAGTAAGCTTTTTTACGATAAGAGTTTTAAAATATTTATATGGCTTAAATTCTATTTTATCTTAAAATTTAAATTTTTTAAAATTTAGACGTTTTTTTTTAACTAAAATTAGACGTTATTCTTTTAAAAAATATAAAATATTTAAAATTGTTTAAATATTTTTACCTATTTTTAAGATAAAAGAAAAAACATTAACTTTTGTAATAAAATAAAATTTAAAATATACAAATATTTTAAAACTTTTATTAGAAAAACATTACTTTTATCTTAAGAAAAGATAAAAATAAATGAACAGTTTTAATTTTTTTTTACTTTTTAAAAAGATAGACGTTTATTTTTCTAAAAAAATGTTTAAAAAAGATATAAATTTTAAATTTAAATGTTTAAACAATTTTTAATCTTTTTTCGAAAATAAATTTAAACGTATTTTCTTTTTTTGAAACATAAAACATTTTTCGAAAAATTAAAAAGAAAATAAAACTTTTTTTGGAAAAAGTTAAACTTTTTTTGTAAAATACATCCCTCGTCAAAATATAACGAAAAATATTTTCATTGTTAGTCATGAGGGATGTATTGTGGCAAACTTTTGTCTAACGGGTGATGTATAGTGTCAATACTTTCAGCGAGGAATGTATTGTGTGAAAAAGTTCAAACCACAGAGATGTATTTTGTAGTTTACTCTAAGAAAAAATTAAGTGTTCGTTTGGTTTGTAGACAAAAGATCTGTGTAGAATGTACTCCCACAAAAAAATAATTCCTTTCATCTCAATCACTGATTCTTTTTTAATCCAAAGGTGTAGAATAATTGTTATATTAATAGTAATAATTTTCAAAGGGCATTCTTGTAACATCATTCAAAATTAAAACAACAGAAGGTCAGTTAGAGCAAAGGGTATCACAACATGGTTTGCCTTCTTCACTTTGGCCCCACAAATGCCACATCGGCGCCACATCATCACACAACAACTAACAAAAATACCCTTCACTCACAACACACAAACCCCTCTTCACTTTGGCCCCACAACTATCTTTTATTTTTTTATAGTTTCACACAAATTAAAATTCATTTCATTCAAATTAAAAACTACAAATACTTGAATAGAAATTACAAATACGGAATTTAAAAATTCGATACGAAAAAAAAATTACGAAAATTTAAAAACACAATACTAAAAATAAACTGCTAGTTTTGGGGTTGATAACACCTAAATATGCTTAATAAGGCACGTTGAAGCCTTGTATGTGCCGGTTTATCACGAAGTTCTTTTTGTTTTCTTTGGCGGATTGCACAAGGCTCGAGCCATGTTCTTAATAAATTTGGCTGTAGAGATACATACATTTCAACCACTTCAGATATCGCATACCCTTAATTTTTCAAAATCATGTTATGCAATATGATGCACGTGTATATGATTCTACGTAACTTGTTCACAGTCCAAGCACGCGCCTGTTGAAAAATAATACGCCATCTTCCTTGTAGGACACCAAATGCCCTTTCAATATATTTTCGGGCACCTTCTTGACGATGTTTAAACAAAACATTTTTTCATCGCGTGCAACAGTGAAAGATTTCATGAAAGATGACCATGGTGGGTAAATCCCGTCTGCTTGGTAGTACCCTCTTTGAAATGTTTGCCCATTTACAACATACGGGGCCTCTGGTTCGTTTGCTTCCAAAAGGTCGTCAAATAATAGAGAATGATTCAGAACGGTAATATCATTATTCGAACCTGCAACCCTAGAAAATGCATGCCAAATCCATAAATCGTATGATGTAGTAGCCTCTAGTATTATGGTTGGGTATTTTCTATCACCCCTACCATATTGGCCTTGCCATGATCTCGGACAATGAATCCATTCCCAGTGCATACAATCTATACCACTAAGCATCCCGTGAAACCCATGAATCATATTATGCTGCATATATGTTCTAAATGTCAACGGGTGTGGGTTTTCTTAAAAACTCAGGTTGAAACAAATCCTTTACGCACTTCGTAAAATTGTCAAGACAATCGTGTGCGCAATGTGCACCCATTTGCAAGTATTCATCTAATGAATTTGGCAGTATATCGAACGCCAACTGGCGTATGGCAGATGTGCATTTCATAATTTCTGTTGATCCCTTTGAATAGATCGAGATCCTGTTAAGGATTGCACAATAGCTTGCAAACAAACTAGAGCACTTGAAAGACTCTTACCAAACTCTAATAAGTTATGCGGAATCTAACTTATGAAAGCAAAACAGCATACTCTAACTATTCGATTTCTATTATCGATTTTGGAAAAGGTACAATAAACTCAATGCACCTAATGTTCCTTTTATAGTGCAAAGAACCCTAGTATATTCTATTTAGATGAGTATATCACAGACGATATACTCTCAATATACTTAGAGCATATCTTTACTAAAGATATTTAAGTCCTTATCTATACTAACAATACTTACATTTAGCTTAACAGTACTTAACACGTACCACACAAACACTAACAGTACTTACTATAACTAACGGTACTTAATACATAACTAACGGTACTTGGTACTTTTACAAATGATTCCCAACTATCATCCCCTAAACAAGAATGATAACTTGTTCTCTTCTTGTTTTTTTGTGTGTTGAATGTATAAGAATACATGTATTCAAACTTCACTTCAAACTTGGATTAAACTTGGTAATTCTGATCTTTGTATCAACTGAATGTATCCAAACACTTTTGTAGATCTTCTTCTGATATAATGAACTCTAAAGCTTTATGAACTTCATCATTGTCTTCAAAGTGTGATCTTCTATGTTTTGAACATTCTATACAACAACTATGTTATCTTCATGTTTTAGACTCTGTCATCTTTAAACTTTTAGCCCAATAATCTTCCCCTATTTGATGATGACAAAACTTTCTGTATAAACTCCTTGATAAGCATGAATCTCCTTGAACATGTCACCAATGTTTATTTATGAGTCAACATTCTTGCATGTGTCTTCTCACCTGAAATAAAACAGTTAACAACAAACCAATCTGTATTTGCATCATGATTTTTAACAAATCATCAACTATCAACATATTTGATTTATTTTTTACTAGTTAGTCGTACACTCTGGAATAGACAATACTTTATTCATCAAGAATAAGGTGTACTAATAACCCTACAATTTTTGGTAAAATGTCAACCATATAACGAATTTGATAGAGTCTTTACCTATAACCGTTTGCCCTAGGACTAGCCAACTATTTGCAATTAAGCATGGCGAGTTAATGACCATGTAGTTTTTAGCAAACTACCAGCTATCAATGGATTTGAGAAGTCTTTACCATAAACTGTTTGCTTATGGACTTGCAAGTTCTTCTGTTGGTTAGACATGGTGAACTGATAACCATTTGTGAAGTGTGACTAAAAGTCAAACACTTAAGGTTCTTTATCAGCTTCCTCCTCTCTCTCCAAATCCTTAATCTTCTGTTTGTTCATCTGCTCAACTCCAAAGCACTATTGGATTCCTCTGAAACTTCTAGTTACATATCCAACATCCTTTCTAGCATTCTCTTTCCAAAATGATATCTCTTCTCTCGAAGCATATAATAGGTAACATCATCTACATCCAATGTATGCACTCCACATGATCTAAAATATCTCCAGTAAGTAGGAACCTTGTTTTCCAATTTCTTCAATATCTCTTGATCAACAGTATGTGGCTCATACATAAATTTCAACTCATGAAGCAATAGTAAGACTTCTTCTCTTCCTTTACTTCCTCATAGGACATACATGTGCAAATCTTGAATATCATATCTATCAAGTATATACAGGATTTCTTCTAATAACCTAAACATCCTAAATGTTCCATTTGAACCGGTTATCTCATGAGCTTCAAGTCCTTGATTTGTAGCACATGTCCATCTTGCAATGGAATATTTATTTCATAAAATCTTTGTATCCATGCATTGATATACAAATCCAACTACCTTCAAGTATTTTTTTGCAGCTCTCATGACTATCACTTTCTTCATTAGTTGTAGATTTTCCCTTCTTCTTTGCTAGGTGCTTCCTCTTAGTTGATGTCTTTCTCTTAGTACCTCTGGAGGTTCTCTCTTCTTAATTTGTTGTAGCAGTATCTACCTCCAAATCTATATGTACCGTTTCTCTATGTACTGTTGACTATGTATGTACCGCCTGTACATTTTTAGTCTTCTCAACACTTTGAGCTTTATTTCCCTCATCCAACACTTGAGTTTCTGCTTCCTTTGAAGTCTCCTTAACTTTCTTATTCTTCCTAGCATAAGTAGTCTTAATTGGTGGAGAACTTCCTTTTGGATCAAGTCTGAGAGTACTTCCAAACTATTTTTGTTATTGCAAATGTTTCTTGGCTTCTTCAATAGCTCTTTTGTCTGCTTCAGATCTAATATCAACAAAGTTTAGTTTGCTTCTCTCGTGTTGTTCATAGAGAGCATTGATTTCATCAAAGAAATTATTGACTAGCTGAGCATGAGTGAAATGCTTCACTTTCTTTAGATAAGCCACCATTTGATTCCTTAGTCTATTAGTGGTTGGACGCTTAACTCTCTCCATTCTTCTTTTCTCTGCAAAGAACCTTTGTTGCTCTCTGACTAAGTCATCAATCAATTTTGCTTTTTCTTTTGCATCATAAGCATCTATCTCTTCAGCTATCAAAGATTCAACTAGAAGTTCACTTGCTTTAATTTAGCTTGTATTCTGTCATATTTTTCAATATTCAACTCTTACTGTATTCTCTGTACCTCAAGCAATGCTTGTTTAGCTGCAAGTTCTTCTTGTTGTTCTTCATGAAGTCTAGCTTGTAATCTCCAAGCCACTTCTTCATCATGCTCCATTTGATGAAATTTCTTCATGGCATTATCTACAGCATCTAAATCACTATCATCTGATTCTTATGATTTAGACTATAATTTATTCTTACCCTTGTCCTTTGGGTCAATCTTTGGTTGTTTCTTTGTAAACCTTGAAGATCTGTTATCTCCTCCCTCTTTGGGTTGTTGACCTGGAATGACAATGCCTTTAGTAGCAGGCTGTGAAGTCTGAACTTTCTTTCCTTTATTTTGGACTTCACTGACAACTTTTGGTTGTTCCACGGGTTTTTCTTGTTGTACTTGTGGCTCCTCAACCTTTTCATGTTGTGGCTCAGTTGTTGAAGTTACTTGAGCTTTCACAACTTCTTCTTGTGCCTTTCTTTCAACTTCTACTTGTCTAGATTACTCTGTTGAACTTTTATCCCTAAGACCAAGCAAAAGGTTTGCTGAAGTCTCATCTTCTCTAAAAGATAGAGTAGAGCTTTCTTAAGAAGTTGGTAGTGAAGATCTTTGACCAGCAGTACTTGCACCTTCAGCGGTACTTGCACTAGGCTTAACAATACTTGGGTCATCAGTAGTACTTACTTCACCAATGTTGGACACATCTTTGTCATCATTTACCAAGGTATTTTCAGATACCTTATTCTCTTTAAAAGTTTTCCTTTCAATCTCTAATTCCTCAGTTTTGTCAGACCCACCACCCTTCTTTGTTTCATTCTTTGAAGTTGATTGTGTCTGTTGTTGTTGTGGAGTTGTAGTAATTGGAAAAGCCTGATCAATTTCTTCAAGCTTCTCATAAAATCTCTTCCAGTATGCTTCTAGAATCGCCTTTTGTTGTGGTGGTGGTGATTGTAGATGTGGTTGATTTGTAACCACAATTTCCTCAACTGATAATGATTATGTGATTGATCCGCCATGTTGGTGTCATCCACAAAGTATTCAAAACCATCATCAATTTCAACATCAATCTTTAGTCTCTAAGGAGTTGGTAAAACATCTCCCCAATATTAAGTTTGATAGTCACTTTTGTGATGCTTGTAAAGTTGGGAAGCAAGTTCACTCAAGTCACAAGGCCAAGAATTTGGTATCGACCTCTCGGTGCCTAGAGCTCATACATATGGATCTCTTTGGACCTTCCGCCATACGGAGTTATGGAGGTAACCTTTATATCCTAGTTATAGTTGATTACTATTCTATATTCACTTAGACTATATTTTTGGCTACTAAGAATGAAGCTTTCGATCATTTTGAAACCTTTAGTCGAAGCATCCAAAATCAACTAGGATGTTCAATTGTTTCTGTTGACGGATCATCGTAGGGAATTTGATAACGAAGTGCAATTCGGTGCCTTTTGTGAAGCTCATGGTATTACCCATAACTTCTCGGCCCCTCTCACTTCACAATCAAATGGGGTAGTTGAAAGGAAGAATACGAGTATCCAAGAGATGAGTATGACCATGTTAAATGAGCAATCTCTGCCTCAAAAATTTTTGGTGCAATGCTGTTGACGCATCGACCTATATTCTCAACTGAATTCTTATTCGAACTTTCCTAGGTATGACCCCTTATGAGATTCTTAACGATAAGAAACCTTCGTTAGAATAGTTTAAGGTGTTTGAAAGCAAGTGCTTCATTCTCAACACCAAAGACTACCTTACTAAGTTCGACCCAAAGTCGTACAAAGGTATCTTTTTAGGTTATTCTCAAACTAGTAAAGCCTACATAGTCCTCAATAGAACCTCAGGTGTAACCGAAGAATCACTCAACGTGACATTTGATGAAACCCTACCTTCATCTAAGACACCGCCTTTGGTAGATGATGACTTGGATAAAATAGACATAGTTAAAGCCAAAGAGGTTAGAAAAATAGGAGTTGAAGACCTTAATGTTGAAAAGGGAGTAAACATTAGGGAGTGATATGAGCTAAAACACTCATATCATTTGTATCAAATAAACAATGAAATTATGCATTAAATGAATCAAATATGCCTTGGATATACTTGTTTCTTGTTTGAATGTGTGTAGGTACCAAGTTCACGAAAACCGATGAAAACCGACACGAGATTGATGAAAAAGATCTTAGAAGCCAAAACCGAGCTCGACTTTAGAGGATTATATCATTTATCGAGTTTACGGCCAAGTGGGACCCACATTTGGGTAATTGGGCTCAAAGGCCCATTTGAGGAAATGGACTAAATGAAATTCGGTTTATAACCTTTAAATCCTAGCCCATGTTGCAAGGCCCAAGAGTGAAGTTATAAACGGATGGTATATGTGTTCTGGGCCTCAAGCCCAAATATTAGAAAATAAGGAACGGATATAATCAATCATGGGCCTAGGGTTTTGCTTTGTGTTTACACTTATTAAAACTACACGTCACTTACCATAAAACGTTACTCTCCCACTCTTTTCACACTTCACTTTTATAAATGAACCCACACCCAACCGTCCCATATTCTTTATTATTTTAACTCTCATCCACTCACAATAAAATACTAGCCTCGATATAATCTATGAGAGTTTCTCTCATCTTCCTCCCAACCCTAAAACCTGTAACTTTTAGTTACTGTACCCAAACCCTAAGTCATTAATAAATCACTTTTATTTGGGGCTTTTCAATTATTCTTTTAATTCACATAAAAAGAAATAAAAGCCCCAAGTTTAAAGGAAGAGAAAGGCTTGGACGAGCATGATACGTGGCAGAAGATGACTTGATGAAACACCTCATCATTCCTTATCAACCAATCACAGGCCAAGAAAGAAGCACAAATAGCACACGGATGCCACGTTGGCGATCCGTGTGCTAGATTAAATCATCACCACCATCCGATCAAAGGAGAGAGAAGAGAAAATAAAGATCAAAGGCTGAGAAGAAAATGGAATATCCCTTGGCAAGATCCGAATATCCCTTCATCAACAGCCTTGAGAGGCTATAAATACCCTCAATTTTCTTGTATTTCTCCATCCTTTCTTTTACTTTTAGAGTTATGCTGTAGAAATAGATTTAGAGTAAATCTTGTATTTCCTTTTTAAAGCTTTGTAATATTTTTCTGGAAATCAATAAAAGTTCAGTTTATTTTAATTTCAATCGTGTCTATTTACTTATTGTTTGAAGTGATTTATAAATTTATTCTCTAAGCTATTTGATGGTAATAATGTTTGAAAGTTGAATATAAACTAATCAATAGTCTATATTCAATATTAAAAGTAAGTTTAGATCACACTTATCCCTACTGGATAAGTGAAACACAAATAAGTTGGTTCGGATGCTGTTTGGATGATTCGAATGGTGTTTGGTGGTTGTGATTCAGGTTCTAAGGCAGCTCAGCGCTTGCTTTCTTCCCAATGGAAATCTCCAAAAGGTGAGTTTATCTTTTAATTTTCATGTTATTTACAAGTGATGTTGATTTGATTTAAACGAATTGGTGATTTGTTTTGTTACTGATTAATGTTTGCTGAATGATGTTTGACCGAGTCATCTGATTGTTTTGAATTTTTGGTTATCTTACTGAGATGAATTATAAGTTTTTGGAATTTATAGGTTTTGTTTTAGTCGTTTTGGATTGATTTTTACTGAATCATTATCTGCTTAGTTGAATTTGCAAGTTCTTATTCAGACGTTTAATTGTCACTGCTTGAATTAGCTTTAAAGGATTTGTTTTAATGGAAAGTGTAGTCTGAATTTTACTTTTAAGCAACTGATAAATTTCTGATGAGTTATTTGGTAGTAAGATCTGCTGATTTATGAAGCTTATGAGATTTATTTGGTCAATTGAGATTTCGTATAGTTTATTTAGAATTGGTGATGATTTTAGTGGGTAAACTGATAAATTTTATTAGTAATTAAGTTTGCTGTTGAACTCTAGTTTTGCCGTTTTGCTTAATGTTTTAATTTTGAAGGTCAACTGCTTATAATTTCTCACTAGTTTGGTATGTTCAGTAGTTTTACTTTGCTGAATATTGATTGAGTAAAATTCAGTTTGAATTTGGAATTGTTTTGCTGATTTATCTGCTTAATTGGAATTTTATTTTGAATGCTGAATCTCGTTTCTTAATCCTGCATCATTGTTCATGTAAAATAGCTTACCAGATTCTTTAATCTGATAAGCTCACAAGCTTTGTCCTCACAGCTTTTTGCAAATAAGTTCATAGCAAGTCTTTCCTGAGACTTATTTTTTACTCATCTGTCAAATAAGGAATTTAATCCAAAAAAAATATGTCACTTGGGGGTCTCGAACTCGAGACCTCCCCTTTAGACATCCTGCAAGCCTTTTTGATTTTATCCTTAGCTTTCTCATTAATATAGTATAGCTATTTGGAAGTTTTCTTTAATTTTGTAACATCTTATTTACTTATTAATCCGTTTTTTTTAACATATCTTTAATTAATATTTTTAATAAAGTAAAGTTTAGTAAAATAATAAATAAAATTAGATAAACAAAATAAATAAAAAAATAAATAAATAAATAAATAAAAAATGTTTGTATTTTAAAAGTTTAATTAGTTTATTAATTAGATTTTTATGATAATTAGAATATATAGTTTTTATAAGTAGATTTGTTTTTAAGTATTTGTGATAAGGAATTAGTTTTAAAAGTTATTAAATAAATTTATTTTATAGATTTTTAAATAGTTTAATTTTTCATAGATAATTAAAATAGATTAATTTTTAAAATAGTGTTATTTTTCTTAAGTAAGTAAGTGTTTGTAGATTTTTAAATAGGCGGGGTTTACGATTCATGCACTTTAGGATAATTTTAAATAGTTTAAAATTTGTAGATTTAATTCGTAGTTTAAAATCCGAAAACCAATTCAAATCAATTGTCCAAATACGTCTCAAATTCATAAGATCTTCGTGTACAACGAACTTGGTTCACTCACGTGTTTAATTGAATTCGTCATTGGTATTATTAGTCTATTACTTTTTCCTAAAGGTAATTTTCTAATTTACCCTATAACGTATCTAATTATCACTATACTATCCACGACACATAAAAAATTTTGGCGCCGCTGCCGGGGATCTTGTTTACGATTCGTCTTTGTGGAGATTTGTTGATCGTTGATTTGAAGACCCTTTTCTTCCTCGGAAAGTTTTGTTATTTTCTTATTATATAGTATGTATCGTTTTTATGAAAAATACCAAAAATAATCTTCTTAATCCTCTATCATGTTTAATTCTTTTTCTCCTCACCCTCTAAATTTTAATTCTTCCATGAATTCATTCATCGATTGTGTTGGGTGTGGAGAACCGTTATATGGTTTTTCACCATGTCGGTGGTGCACGTGTGAGCGTTGTGGAAACGATTTACATCACGATATACGTGTTGGATTTTGTCCTTCTTGTAATGAAATTACTTCATTTGGAAATCCAAATTTCTCGAATACTTCTCTCGATTTCAATCCACCTCCACACCCCACATACGAGACACCCTCGTGTGAGTTTTGTGGAAACGATTCTTATTTTGGTAATGATTGTTCGCATCGATTCTCGCTTAATTACGAGCAAGAACCGAGCTACAATCAAAACTTTAATGATAATTGTTATCCACAAGATTTACCGAGTTTATCACAACAATATCTTTGTTGTGAGTATTGTGGAGGACCTCACGAGAGTTTTTGTTGTCAACCGAGAGATCAAAGTTTTTATGAGCCTGATCCTTGCTATAATTCGATTCCTTCCGGTTTTGATCAATCTCCACAATATTCTTTCGATATTGAACGATTTGACACAATGAATCAAAGAAATGTTGAAGTTGTTGAAAAAAGTATTGAAGATTTGTTGCTTGAAAAGAGACAAATTAATCAAGAGATTAATGACATTACAAATGAATTAGGAAGTCGACGATTTCATGGAGAAATAATTGATGAGGGATTTAGACGAGATTGTGAACTTAAGATTCGACAACTTTCGCAAGATTATAATGGTTTAAGCATTGAAATTCGAAAGAAAGAAAAAATTCAAGAGGAAGAAAGATATCTTGCTAATCGTGAACTCGAGCGTTCTCTTCTTTTGGATGATGACGAGGATAGTACTATTTCTTTGCGAGATATTATTGCTCTACATCCTTCGTCTAGTGCTATCGTATTTCCTATTCGTATCTTGCCGGCTATTGAGCCCGAGGATTCTCCCATCCTAGATGATGAGGAAATCTCTCATGACATCACCACTCCTATTCATGATTCTTCCACCGTGGAACTCGAAAATTCTCTAAGCAAGGGGGACGAGCATATTAGCACTATTCTTGTCCAAAACCCGAGAGAGTTTGACGGTATTTCCAATGAGATGTGTGATTTGCCACATTGTGATGACTCGACTTCTTCCATTCACTTTGATATTTTCTCCAATTCTAATGGTGAAAATTGTGATGGAAATGAAGATTTTGAGGATGATTCTACTTCTAGTGAATTTTCTAATGAGGAGTTCTCCGATGAACTTTCTTATAAAGATGATATTCACGACTCGGATTTTGAGGAGTTTACCGATGAACCTACTCTTCTTCACCTATTTCCACCGAGAAATGAGGATGATAGTGATCCGTTTTATGAGAGGTTCACTTTTGAACTTGCTCCTTTAGACCCATTTCCACCGGGAAATGAGGTAGAATTGACTATTCCGATCCTTGAGAAGTTCTCCGATGAACTTACTCATTTAGATGTGGAAGACGTGGTTCTTGGTGAGAAGTTATCCAACGTCTATCTTCTCATATCTAGGATCGAGGCTTTGAATTCTAAGCCTAATCCCAAGTCTTTCTCTCCATCTCCTATTCCCGTTGAGGATAGTGATCCGCTTATGGAGGAGATTGACACTTTTCTTGCTTCTAATGATTCGATACCACCGGGTGTTGATGATATCGACCCGGAGGGAGACGCTCTCTTTTTAGAGAATTTGCTTGATGATGATTTCGTCCCAAGTCCTCCTCCCACCCACTTTGACCTTAATGTGCGGGTTTTTCATGTGTCTCATATTGAGTACCATGACCCTATTGATCACATTCCTAAGGGTGAAATGGTCGTTAAAGCAAAGAATGTTGATTCCACTTTGGATGAAATTTTTATCCCACCATTACCATGTGCTTTATATGATCTTGGATTAGCATGGGGGGACGACACCGTGTTGTCCATTCCTTTCTCCACCGAGGACGAGGTATTCGATCCCGGAATCGTTTATTTGAGGAAATCTCGGCCTTTCACCGATGTAATAAATGAAAGATTTTTCGATCATCTTGGTGCGAGTTTATCTCGGGGAGCATGCTACATCCATACGATTGTTTGTGACTACCATCTCTTGTTAGAGATTTGTGTTGGAGTTTTATCCTTTCGTTTGTCATCCGACAACGAGGATGAGATCTTTGACCCCGGCATCGTGCTTTATGTTGGTTTTTATTCTAATATGCCGGTTTGCACCACTTTCCCTAAGGACCATTGAATGCGGGGATCGAGTCGAGCTCATGACTCGGTTAACAAAAACGAGTTCATTCTATCTTCTTTCTATTTTCTAACACCTAATAAGGCTTGATCTTTCAAGCTCGTGCTCGTGTTTTGTTGTGTTGTGATCTTAGGTATGATCCTTATATTTGAAGACTCTCGTGTTCGGTTTTTGCCGGTCCACTTGAGCTTCCATTCTTTGAATGCCAAAAAAGGGGCACACTTTCTATCCCTTGATTTTTATCGACTAACGTTTTATCTTGAGGCATAATTTCTAAACGGCTTATAGATTTGCGTGCTCTTTCCATGCTAGGAATTTGCATTAGACTCTTCGTGTTTTAGCAAGGGGGTGTTACTTTTGAGCTAAGAAACATTGAGGACAATGTTTGGTTTTAGCATGGGGGAGTCAATCGATATAATCGCTTGCAATTGCTTTTGTCCTGTCCAAACGTATTGTTTTCTCATTTTTCAATAAAATTTTAAATTTTTTGTGTTATTTTTAAGTTTTAATAAATAAAATAAGTGTTTTTGACACGAATGTAGGCTTTCAATAAGAATAGTTTTTGACTCGACTTGGTTTTTAACCTTAGCTTTTCCTTAACGTATTTGAATTAAGTTTTGCTAGGCTATTATATAGGGAGCTTTAAAACGCGAAGGTCTTAATTCATACGAGTTAAGAACAAGAACTTTTCGCAAGCTCCTATAATTGATCCTAAAAAGTCGTTTATCAAGGGAACTTTAAAACGCAAATTCTAAAACTTGCAAAAGTATAAGAAGATGCAAGATCCTATAGATGACTTGAAAACCCAAAACTTTGATTTAATAGGCTAAGTATCAATTGATTTCATTTTTGGAATTTTACAATATGGAGAACAAGAGATGATAGAGCCAATTATAAGTTTGATATTCTTTCGGGAATTTATGTGAGTTAATTATGAGCCTATTCTCCCATCGCTTGTTAATAAATTTAATTGCAATAAATAAGGTTGAACTATTTGAAAAGTTACTTAGCTTCTAGCCCAAGATCGTTTAAAAGTTGCTCGGTATGGATTAGAGTTCATAGCCAAAGCATAACTTATTGAAGCGGGATGCGAAGATTGGCAAGTCCAAAAAGGTCCTAACAAGACATGAGGGCTATGTTTTATTGCTAAAGATCTCAAGTGATGTGAAGATTCATTTATCAAAAATCAATATGAAGGATCGAGACACACGACGAAAAGCAAAATACTCCCAAAAAGTCATGGAGAAGTCTATCCAAAAAGACCGAAATAAGGTATGAGGATAAATGAAGCCAAGTCCAAAAAGGAGGCGGATCGTTGTATATCAAAATCCCAAATAAAGATTGGAGAAAAATGAAGAAGTCGTGGTCCAAGTATGAATCTCTCAAAACTTCAAGTGAAGAAATTCCTATATGAAGAGAAGACCATTAATTCATGAACGTCTCTCAAGGTTGGAAGTATAAAGTCACTGCCAAATATCGGTTCGAGAAAGGTCTCAAATCGCGAAGCAAGTTATGCCAAGATATGAACTTTATGAAGTCCCGAGAAGCAGTTTTAAAAGATTTTGTCCTTTAGCTAACTATTGATTAAATCGTTCACTTTATTTTCGGCCTAATAAATTATCGAAATAAGTCAACAATGCATCCTCGTGATCATTCAAGACAACAATAAAATATAAGAGATACACCTAGGAATAAGGGAGTCTAAGTGAATAATTAGCCCACATGAGTTCGTGTTAGTCTACCAACTTATAATAACAATGATCTTGTTTTTGCACTTGGCATGGAAAAGTGAAAAGTCGAGGGCGATGAATCTATTTGAGTTTTATGATCCTTAAAGTTATTTTATGTCTTTACAAAATAAAATGTCAAAAGTTGAATAATGGTGTAGTCATAGTTTTATTTTATCATTGCGTGAGGACACGACAATTGCTTAGCATGGGGGAATTTGATATGAGCTAAAATACTCATATCATTTGTATCAAATAAACAATGAAACTATGCATTAAATGAATCAAATATGCCTTGGATATACTTGTTTCTTGTTTGAATGTGTGTAGGTACCAAGTTCACGAAAACCGATGAAAACCGACACGAGATTGATGAAAAACATCTTAGAAGCCAAAACCGAGCTCGACTTTAGAGGATTATATCATTTATCGAGTTTACGGCCAAGTGGGACCCACATTTGGGTAATTGGGCTCAAAGGCTCATTTGAGGAAATGGACTAAATGAAATTCGGTTTATAACCTTTAAATCCTAGCCCATGTTGCAAGGCCCAAGAGTGAAGTTATAAACAGATGGTATATGTGTTTTGGGCCTCAAGCCCAAATATTGGAAAATAAGGAACGGATATAATCAATCATGGGCCTAGGGTTTTGCTTTGTGTTTACACTTATTAAAACTACACGTCACTTACCATAAAACGTTACTCTCCCACTCTTTTCACACTTCACTTTTATAAATGAACCCACACCCAACCGTCCCATATTCTTTATTATTTTAACTCTCATCCACTCACAATAAAATACTAGCCTCGATATAATCTATGAGAGTTTCTCTCATCTTCCTCCCAACCCCAAAACCTGTAACTTTTCGTTACTGTACCCAAACCCTAAGTCATTAATAAATCACTTTTATTTGGGGCTTTTCAATTATTCTTTTAATTCACATAAAAAGAAATAAAAGCCCCAAGTTTAAAGGAAGAGAAAGGCTTGGACGAGCATGATATGTGGCAGAAGATGACTTGATGAAACACCTCATCATTCCTTATCAACCAATCACAGGCCAAGAAAGAAGCACAACTAGCACACGGATGCCACGTTGGCGATCCGTGTGCTAGATTAAATCATCACCACCATCCGATCAAAGGAGAGAGAAGAGAAAATAAAGATCAAAGGCTGAGAAGAAAATGGAATATCCCTTGGCAAGATCCGAATATCCCTTCATCAACAGCCTTGGGAGGCTATAAATACCCTCAATTTTCTTGTATTTCTCCATCCTTTCTTTTACTTTTAGATTTATGCTGTAGAAATAGATTTAGAGTAAATCTTGTATTTCCTTTTTAAAGCTTTGTAATATTTTTCTGGAAAGCAATAAAAGTTTAGTTTATTTTAATTTCAATCGTGTCTATTTACTTATTGTTTGAAGTGATTTATAAATTTATTCTCTAAGCTATTTCATGGTAATAATGTTTGAAAGTTGAATATAAACTAATCAATAGTCTATATTCAATATTAAAAGTAAGTTTGGATCACACTTATCCCTACTGGATAAGTGAAACACAAATAAGTTGGTTCGGATGCTGTTTGGATGATTCGAATGGTGTTTGGTGGTTGTGATCCGGGTTCTAAGGCAGCTCAGCGCTTGCTTTCTTCCCAATGGAAATCTCCAAAAGGTGAGTTTATCTTTTAATTTTCATGTTATTTACAAGTGATGTTGATTTGATTTAAACGAATTGGCGATTTGTTTTGTTACTGATTAATGTTTGACCGAGTCATCTGATTGTTTTGAATTTTTGGTTATCTTACTGAGATGAATTATAAGTTTTAGGAATTTATAGGTTTTGTTGTAGTCGTTTTGGATTGATTTTTACTTAATCATTATCTGCTTAGTTGAATTTGCAAGTTCTTATTCAGACGTTTAATTGTCACTGCTTGAATTAGCTTTAATGGATTTGTTTTAATGGAAAGTGTAGTCTGAATTTTACTTTTAAGTAACTGATAAATTCTGATGAGTTATTTGGTAGTAAGATCTGCTGATTTATGAAGCTTACGAGATTTATTTGGTCAATTGAGATTTCGTATAGTTTATTTAGAATTGGTGATGATTTTAGTGGGTAAATTGATAAATTTTATTAGTAATTAAGTTTGCTGTTGAACTTTAGTTTTGCCGTTTTGCTTAATGTTTTAATTTTTGAAGGTCAACTGCTTATAATTTCTCACTAGTTTGGTATGTTCAGTAGTTTTACTTTGCGGAATATTGATTGAGTAAAATTCAGTTTGAATATGGAATTGTTTTGCTGATTTATCTGCTTAATTGGAATTTTATTTTGAATGCTGAATCTCGTTTCTTAATCCTGCATCATTGTTCATGTAAAATAGCTTACCAGATTCTTTAATCTGATAAGCTCACAAGCTTTGTCCTCACAGCTTTTTGCAAATAAGTTCACAGCAAGTCTTTCCTTAGACTTATTTTTTACTCATCTGTCAAAAAAGGAATTTAATCCAAAAAAAATATGTCACTTGGGGGTCTCGAACTCGAGACCTCCCCTTTAGACATCAAACGTGATAACCACTTGGGCTGCAAGCCTTTTTGATTTTATCCTTAGCTTTCTCATTAATATAGTATAGCTATTTGGAAGTTTTCTTTAATTTTGTAACATCTTATTTACTTATTAATCCGTTTTTTTTAAACATATCTTTAATTAATATTTTTAATAAAGTAAAGTTTAGTAAAATAATAAATAAAATTAGATAAACAAAATAAATATAAAAATAAATAAATAATGTTTGTATTTTAAAAGTTTAATTAGTTTATTAATTAGATTTTTATAATAATTAGAATATATAGTTTTTATAAGTAGATTTGTTTTTAAGTATTTGTGATAAGGTAAATTAGTTTTAAAAGTTATTAAATAAATTTATTTTATAGATTTTTAAATAGTTTAATTTTTCATAGATAATTAAAATAGATTAATTTTTAAAATAGTGTTATTTTTCTTAAGTAAGTAAGTGTTTGTAGATCTTTAAATAGGCGGGGTTTACGATTCATGCACTTTAGGATAATTTTAAATAGTTTAAAATTTGTAGATTTAATTTGTAGTTTAAAATCCGAAAACCAATTCAAATCAATTGTCCAAATCAAAACAAAACGTCTCAAATTCATAAGATCTTCGTGTACAACGAACTTGGTTCACTCACGTGTTTAATTGAATTCGTCATTGGTATTATTAGTCTATTACTTTTTCCTAAAGGTAATTTTCTAATTTACCCTATAACGTATCTAATTATCACTATACTATCCACGACACATCAGGGAGTCTAAGGATCATGCTCTCGAAAACATCATCAGCGACTTAAAACAAAGGACCCTTAGATCTCAAGTCCAAGATCAAAGTAACTTCTTTTGTTTTGTCTCAATGATTGAACCAAAGAATGTTAAAGAAGCCTTGATGGATGAGAGTTGGGTCATCGTCATGCAAGAAGAATTGAATCAATTCATTGCTAATAACGTTTAGGAACTTGTACCTCCACCTAGAAGTACTACCATCATAGGAACCAAGTGGGTATAAAGGAATAAGTTAGATGAGAACGGTTTTGTGTCTCGTAACAAGGCAAGACTTGTAACTCAAGGCTATAATCAACAAGAAGGGATTGATTATGATGAGACATATGCACCGGTAGCGAGGTTAGAGTCCATTAGGATCCATTTAGCTTATACTTGTGCATTAGATTTTAAGCTTCAACAAATGGATGTAAATAGTGCGTTTCTTAACGGTTTAATCAATGAGGAGGTATATGTGGCTCAACCTCCCGGCTTCATTGATTTTGAGAAACCGGATCATGTTTACAAGCTTAAGCAAGCTCTTTATGGTCTTAAACAAGCACCCAAAGCTTGGTATGATAGACTTAAAGCGTTTCTTGTAAAACATGAGTATACCATGGGAATGGTAGACAATGCACTCTTTACAAAGAAGAAAGGTTCTCATCTCATAATCGTACAAATATATGTTTATGACATTATATTTGGTTCAACTTGTCAAATCTTGTGTGATGACTTTGCCAAAATCATGCATGATGAGTTTGAAATGAGCATGATGGGAGAACGTAACTTATTTTTAGGACTCCAAATTAGAAAAATGGACGATGGTATTTTCTTTAATCAATCTAAGTACATTAAAGAAATGCTAAAAAAAATTGTATTAGAGGACTCTGGACCAATGAAAACCCCTATGGCCTCGGATACTAAACTCACCGTAGATGATGATTTTGATTCGGTAGATTACACCAAATATAGAGGTATTATTGGTAGTTTGTTTTGCCTTACGGTAAGTCGACCGGATATCATGTTTAGTGTTTGCCTTTGTGCCCGTTTACAAGAGGCTCCCAAAACCTCTCACCTTGAAGCGGTTAAGCGTATCTTCCGATACATTAAAGGGACTATACATTTAGGATTATGGTATCCTAAATGGACCGACGTAGATACCATAGTATACGCAAAATCGGATCATGCGAGAGACTATGTGGACCGGAAAAGCACCAGTGGAGTTTGTACCTTCATGGGTTGTTGTTTAACTTCTTGGTTATCCAAGAAACAAACCGCTCTTTATATATCCACTACGGAAGCCGAGTAAGTGAGTGTCGGTAAAGCTTGTCAACAAGCTCTATGGATGAAGCAAGCGCTTGTTGATTACGGGATTTCACTCAATGATGTTCCCATCATGTGTGACAATAAGGGTGTAATAGACCTTAGCAAGAATCCCGTGCAACATTAACGAACTAAGCACATAGAGATTCACCACCATTTCCTTAGGGATAATGTTCAAAAGGGGAACATTTCGATTGAGAAGGTTCCCTCGAAAGAAAACTTAGTCGACATCTTCACTAAGACACTTATGAGAGAAAGTCATACGAAGGTATTTTTTAGCTTATTCTCAAACTAGTAAAGCCTATACAGTCCTCAATAGAACCTCAGGTGTAATTGAAGAATCACTCAACGTGACATTTGATGAAACCGCACCTTCATCTATGACACCACCTGTGGTAGATGATTAATTGGATGAAATAGACATATTTAAAGCTAGAGAGTTTAGAAAAATAGTAGTTGAAGCCTTAATGTTGAAAAGAGAGTAAACATTAGGGAGTCTAAGGATCATGCTCTCGAAAATGTCATAGACGACTTAAATCAACGGACCCTTAGATCTCAAGTCCAAGATCAAAGTAACTTCTTTTGTTTTGTCTCATTGATTGAACCAAATAATGTTAAAGAATCTTTGATGGATGAGAGTTGGATCATCGCCATGAATGAAGAATTGAATCAATTCATTGCTAATGACGTTTGGGAACTTGTTCCTCCACCTATAAGTACTACCATCATAGGAACCAAGTAGGTATATAGGAATAAGTTAGATGAGAACGGTGTTGTGTCTCGTAACAAGAAGGGATTGATTATGATGAGACATATGCACCGGTATCGAGGTTAGAGTCCATTAGGATCCTTTTAGCTTATGCTTGTGCATAAGATTTTAAGCTTCAACAAATGGATGTAAAGAGTGCGTTTCTTAAGGGTTTGATCAATGAGAAGGTATATGTGGATCAACCTCCCGACTTCATTGATTTTGAGAAACCGAATCATGTTTACAAGCTTAAGAAAGCTCTTTATGGTCTTAAACAAGCACCCAAAGCTTGGTATGATAGACTTAAAGCGTTTCTTGTAAAAGAAATGCTAAAGAAATTTGGATTAGAGGACTCCATACCAATGAAGACCCTTATGGCCTCGGATACTAAACTCACCATAGATGGATGATTGTGATTCAGTAGACAACACAAAATATAGAGGTAATATTGGTAGTTTGTTGTACCTTACGACAAGTTGATTGGATATCATGTTTAGTGTTTGCCTTTGTGCTCGTTTCCAAGAGGCTCCCAAAACCTCTCACCTTGAAGCGGTTAAGCGTATCTTCCGATACATTAAAGGCACTATACATTTAGCATTATGGTATCCTAAAGGGACCGGCGTAGAAACCATAGTATACACGGACTCGGATCATGCGGGAGACTATGTGGATCGGAAAAGCACAAGTAGAGTTTGTACCTTCATGGGTTATTGTTTAACTTCTTGGTTCTCCAAGAAACAAACCGCTCTTGTTATACCCACCACGGAAGCCGAGTATGTGAGTGCCAGTAAAGCTTGTCAACAAGCTCTGTGGATGAAGCAAGCGCTTGTTGATTACATGATTTTACTCAATGATGTTCCCATCATGTGTGACAATAAGGGTGCAATAGACCTTTGCAAGAATCCCTTTCAACATTCGCGAACTAAGCACATAGAGATTCGCCACCTTTTCCTTAAGGATAATGTTCAAAAAGGGAACATTTCAATTGAGAAGGTTCCTTTGGTAGAAAACTTAGCCGACATCTTCACTTTGCCACTTAAGAGGGAACCTTTTAATTATTTGCGTCTAGGTCTAGGTTTAATGGAACATATACCTTAATTGTGCATCTTATTAATCGAGTTTTTTTTTCTCTTTTTAGTCTTTTTGTTCTTTGAGTCATTGAGTCTCTTAAACTTTTTTTGGAAAATTACTCTCCTCTTTTTCAAAGTTCTCAAAGTTCTTTCAAAAATGGTCGAGAAATGTTTTTGCATTGTTAATTCAATCAAAAAACGTTTTTCATGGCTTCTTGCTATTGATATCGAGCATACATAATTCATATGTATGAGTCACTTAAATATAGCAAGAACAAAATTAAACTATAGAGGATCATTGTGTCATGGCTATGTGTCTAAATTAACACACCTCCAACATCGATTCTATCTTAAATCCATGTATCTTGGTCAAAATCCTTTTTGATGAGTTCTTGTGTGTTTCTTAGTTTTTTTATTGCTTTTTAGCATGTCTCTATGATGAGTTAGACAAGAAAATTAGGATTTTCTAAATTGGAAAATTCCGCTCATCCTCCAAAACACAACCTCTCGAGGCGGTTCCCTGAATAACCCACACTCCATATATATATGGAACCGTAAGTGAGATAAAGAACCGCGGGCAGAGACCTCAAAATTCGAGTTTTTTGAAACTCTAAATTTGCTCCAACACTTTTTGGAATCTTTATTTCAAACCTTTGACCACCCCTAAATTATCTTGTGCTTTCTCTACTTAACCCTAAGCATTCTGCATCCTTTCTCAAATCGAAATGTCTTATTCACCAAACGAAAGCCTTGAATCTCCTCCATTTTCCGCAATCTCTTTCAATCCAAAAATTCACCCAAGAACACTCAAAATCATATTTCTTCTTCTTCTAAGAATATTGATTGTGGAACTTTTTCTTTTCCACCACTACCCTTTTGTGTTCTTCCTCCCTCACATTATAATGTCATGCATCATGGGACTTGTTGCCATTGTTATCAATATCAACATCTTGTTATGGCTCATATCTATGAGGAGTTGAATTACATCAAGAGTCTCCTAGTCAAGCCTCCTCTCCACTATGACTATGAGATCATTACCAAGCCACCACCACCTCCTTCCGCCACCATGTTGTCTTTTATATAAGCATGTGGATTGCTTACTATCAAGACATATAATTCAATCAAATATTAGAGTTCTAGTTTAACTAAGATTAGATTTATGCTTTTCTTTTGGCTTGTTTTGTTTTTCATACATCTTTGTATGATTTGTTTCCTTGTATCTTTTTCATGTTTTCTTTCAACATGACTTATTATGGATCTTGGTTAACTTTTTTTTTCTTATCTTATTTCTTTATTGTGTGACCTTTGCTATATCTATGTTGGGTGTTTCTTTTCTTCTTCTAACCCTTCTATGTAGCTTGTCACCATAACTCGATTCCTTGGTGCCCCAAGCAAGGAGAGTAAGCACCAAGGGGGAGCACTTGCAAAGTCCGATTATTCTCTTCTACAAAGACTTTTGCAACCTTTTTGCTTTGAAAAAGGGGGAGAAATGAAATAAACTCGTCTTCAAAAATCTTGTTTTTCATGTGATTGAGTTTATGTATTGTCGAAATCAATAAGTGGGAGATTGTTAATTCAATGATGCCTAAAAACGTTACCTGCATTTTTCGGTTCGCTTTGTTACCACAATATATAAAAACAAGCATTTACGAAAACAACGAAAAACGAATTCTTTCAAGTATTTTTCATTTCAACCATTATCACTTAAGGTATGAACAAACAAGTTTTCAACCTAACTAAGTGATCAAGGATTTAATTTGTCTTAAAACTCACCTTTTATTAAATATGACAAATTTTTTCTTAAACTTTATTTTTAAGAAAATGTTTTATTAAATTAATTATTTGAAAATTTGAAAATGGCATATTCCATATGGTTTATAAATATTACAACAGATGTGACTACCCCACTAAAAGACAAAAGAGAGCAGAGTCTACTCCCACGGTTCCTCAAATGGCTATGCGGTTCCTTATTGATAAGGAACCGCGGGCACAATTAAGGAACCGCGCCCAGGGATAGCCGCTGGAGCTTTGTCTTATAAATAGTAGATCATTCTCAGATTTTCTCCTCACCTCTTTTGCACATAAAATTCCATATTCAATCCAACTTCTTAAATCACTCAAATCCTTGATTATTTGGTTGATTACTACTTGTTTAGAAGTGAATCTTTCTCCTCCTATATCTTCCTCTCAAATGCAAAGAGCAGAACACTTTCATCCTTGAAGTGTTGTGTCTACCTCAAGGATCCATTGAAGATCCAACATTTATTTTTCATTCTTGTGTTATTGTTGTGAAGGTCCAAGTAGTTGTGTCTATTTGGAAGTTGTGTATGTAGGGTGGTTAATACTTAATCCTTGAAGTATATTGGTGTAGATTGGTCCTAGCTAAGATTAGGGCTAGACTTTTAGCTTAGAGTCGAAAATTGGTTAAGCTACGTGTACGGTTTCTCCACCTTAAGAAGCTTGTTGATTAGGGAACTCTCGAGTAAAGAGTACTCGAGGAGTGGAGTAGGAACGAGGAGTGAGCTTTCGTTTCCGAACCACTATAAATCCTTGGTGTTTGGTTTGATCTTTCTTTTCCTTATCTCTTTACATTCATTATTATTTATTTGCATATACTTGTGATTATTAGTTAGTTGCACTATCCTTTGTCCATATTGTGTATAAGAAGATTTTACATATATGCTCAAGTCTAAGTTTTTGAAAACCCTTTTTTAACAAGTAAATTTAATAAACTATTCAAGCCCCCTCTAGTTTCTACACTTGTTTTGAAGGCACCACATTTGTTATCATTCGAATGACTTTAAAAACTTTTAAATTATGTTTTATGTTTATTAAACTTATGTTTGGGACCTTATGCATATGATAAACTTTTATATTTGAATGATAACTCTATTTAAAAACGTCTCATAGAGGTTGTTTTCTATAATTTGTGTGATGTGCTATGAAGTAATACTCAATGAACTGTTTGCTGCCATTCGAATTTGGGGTCCTAAAGGATAAAAAGAATGTAGAAACTAGAAGGAGGGGTTGAATAGTTTCTTGAATTCACTTGATTAAATATCGGTTTAAAAAATCCTTTTTCAAAAACCTAGACTTTAGTGATTATGTGAAATCTTCTTATGCATAATATGAACAATAGATAGTGGATCTAAACTAATAATCACAAGTATATGCAAGTAAAGAATAATGAATTAAAATATATTAGGAAAGGAAAGATCAAATCAAACACCAAGGATTTATAGTGGTTCGGCAACGAAGCTCACTCCTCGTTCCTACTCCACTCCTCGAGTACTCCTTACTCGTGAGTTCACAAATCAACAAGCTCCTTAAGGTGGAGAAACCGTACACGTCGTTTAACCAATTTCCGACTCTAAGCTAAAAGTCGAGCCCTAATCTTAGTCAGGACCAATCTACACTAATATACTTTAAGGCCTAATTATTAACCACAATACATACATAACTTCCAAATTTACACAACAATTTGGATCTTCAAAACTACACAAGAATGGAAATGAAGTTTGATCTTCAATAGATCTTGAGGTAGACACAACACTTCAAGGATGAAAGTGTTCTTCTCTTTTCACTTTAGAGGATGAAAGGGGAGGATAAAGATTCACTTCTAAACAAGTACTAATAATCAACAAAATAACCAAGGATTTGAGTGATTTAAGAAGGTAAATTGAATTTGGAAATTTGTGTGCAAAATAGGTGAAATGAAAATATGGAAATGGTCCACTATTTATAAGACAAGGTTTCAACGGCTCTATCTGGGCGCGGTTCAATAAAGGTCATGCGTTTTATATCACTAAAGAACTGCATACCTATTTAAGAAACCACGGTGTAGACTCCGTTCCTTTTTTTATCTTTTAGTGGTGCAGTCCCATCTGAAGAAGTTTTTATCCTCAAAGGATATTTCTAGACCATATGGAATATGCCATATTCAAATTTTCAAATTTCTAATTTAATAAAACATTTTCTTAAAAACTTTTGTCACTTAAAAATAAAAGTGATTTTTAAGAAAAATTAAATCCTTTGTCACTTAGTTAGGTTGAAAACTTGTTTATTCATACCTTAAGTGATAATGGATGTAACACCTCAGTTTGATAAGTGGACCGTTGCATGATAATTATGGCGTGTCATCAAAGCATGCAAGATGTCATAAAAACATAAATGACCATAAAGGATAACCGGAATCAAACATCGGCTCTCAAACATAAACTAAAAACAATGCATAAAGTAAATGAATTCAAATGAAATAAGTATGAGGTAGCTCCCATCCTATGCACGTCCTCTCCGTGCTCGAGTCTTTCCTTGGGTACCTGCCGTTTGAGTCATGGAAAGAAAATATATAGTTGAGCAATATGCTCAGTGAACACATATAATGACATAATAGGAATAACTGAAACATAATTAAAGATTTGAAAAGCAGCGGAAAAATGTGTAAGTCCTGGAAATCTGGAAGTTGTTTAAAAGCATATTTACACTGAAAAGTCTTATGTTTATGTTTATACAGAAATGAATATGAAAGCGGAAAGAAACTACTCCGACTTCACACGTGCTACATAATGAAATGGACATGAATGAGTTGTCTGTTTAACGTATACTTACTGGTTATTAGTTTACTTGACGTGTTCTTAACTTGTTTTACTTGTTATTGTCTTGTTTTACATGTTCTTAACTTGTTTTACCGTTTCATGTTCTATCATGTGTTTCTTAGTATTTCATGTGTTCTTGATTAGTGTATTTCATGTTTTATGTTTTATCATACTTGTTGTATCATAATGAGTAACTTTCTAAAAATAGCAGGTTTCTATATATAGTAACTTTAAAAAAATAGCAGGTTTCCATATATAATAACTTTCCAAAAATAGCAAGTTTCCATAAATAATAAGTTTATAAAAATAGAAAGTTTTCATAACTAGTATGTTTCCTTAAATAGCATGTTTCCATATTTAGTATGTTTTTAAAAATAGCATGTTTCCATAATTAGTATGTTTCCATATTTATCATGTTTTCAAAAGTAGTAATAAGCTTATTAAATAAGTATATAATATAAGTTATAGTTTAATAAGCATATTTTATAAGACATGATTATTAAATGTAATAATATAGTAAAGTTTATTAATAATAATACTTTAGTCTTTAAATATGATTATTAATTAATAATATAATACATAAATTTATAATTAATTATTAATTTAATAATATTACATGATTATATTAATTAAACTTTATATTAACTGATTATTGTATAATTAAATTAAAGTATAATATTAATTTAAATAAACCTTGGTAAAAAAATGAAGTAAAATAATTAAGCTAAGTTCTTAATTAATTAAATGTAACATGAACTTATTTCATGAATAATTATTATAACCTATAGTTATTAAATAAATGGCCATGTTTTATATCATGATAATTATATTAAATAATTATATCGTAATTCCTTGTTTTAATTAATTTAATTTAAACCATGTATTAATTAATAATATTAATTAAATAAATAAATCATAATAGTAACTTATCAAAATTATTTAAACACGCCTTGTTGTGTTTCAGCTATACCCGAGCCCTAATACAAAGCTATGCCGAGACCATGAGGTCTCGGCTTTGGCTAGAACCAACAGCAACCACCACAGCCGCCCAGCTGTGGTTGCTGCCGCCTGACCAACACAGCCACTGGTTGTTGTCATTTCCCCCTGCTCGAACCAACATAATGAAGGTTTTAGTGATACCGTATGTGTAATGTTTAGGATTCAAGAACACGAACACCAACCCGTAACAAATCAATGATCAAAACAGTTTTGTCCCTTCCTTTTTCTTGATGAAACCGGCGGCCAAGGTGGAACACAAAGCTAGGGTTTTTGATTTTTTTCTTGTAAAAGTGATATATGAAAACCCTGGAAGTATTTGTTTACTAAATATGTTTAATGGTCCGGGCCAAAGTCCCTTCTCTCTTTCTTGTTGGACGTCGGCCAAACACCCCTTTATATATATTCGTTTTGTTTTTCGAGCTTAATAAATTATCATGTGTGTTCGCGTTTTTATTTCGTGTTTTTATTCTTGTCATGTTTTTAAGTATTATACGTAAATACTTATCGTGTAGTAATAATAATAATACTATACATAATACTTATCGTAATTAATTAATATACGTAATTATTACATTAAATGTTCATGATACGTGTCATATATTAATTAATCGTAAAGTTTTAATTTGTCCGTGTTTTCATGCATTTAATTTTCTAAGGTATTTTAAGCGGGTTTTACACTGGATGAAATGAAAAATACTTGAACTCGAGAATTTGATTTTCGTCCTTTTTATAAATGCTTGTTTTTATATATTGTCGTAATCAAAACCAAGTGAGACCGAAAAATGAAAGTAACGTTTTTAGACATTATTGCATTAACAATCTCCCCCTTTTTGATTCCGACAATACATAAACTCAATCCGGTATGAAAACAAGATTTTCGAAGACGAGTTTATTTCATTTCTCCCCCTTTGTTGAATCAAAAAGGTAGCAAAAGTCTTTGGAGAAGAGAAGAAACGAACTTTGCTAATGCTCCCCTTTGGTTCTTACTCCCTCTTGCTTGGGGCAACAAGGAATCGAGATATGGTGACAAGCTACATAGAAGGGTTAGAAGAAGAAAAGAGACGCCCAACATGATATAGCAAATGTCACACAATAAACTCCTTTATGTTAGCCTTGTATATATTTATGCAAGTTAATATGATCACATCGATCTTATAACTCTCCCAACATCTCATACTTACCACTTATTTTTAGTGCATGTCACCCATAGTACACCCCTTCGAGCCTAATATTTTTGCGGTTCTATTAGTTTTCTAACTAATCTAAATTATTGTAAAGAACATTATTTACACCCCACTAAATGTTGTAACTAAATCGCCTATCCACCCGTGTATGCACTCATTTTTAGTGCTTCATTGGGTTACCCTTTATAGACCCCAAGTTTATGGTATGATTATTTTTGCCAAAAATATCTAAACCAAGTCTAAATCTGACCAGTTAGAAGCAGTCAGATATTTTGGTTGTTTGTTTTTTTCTCGAGATTCAGACATGGTGATACATATCTCGTCTAACTCTATGAGAGGTGTTGAACAAGTCTGATCCATCGTTTACACTTGTTACTCTCTTCATCACCTTAACTTGACATGAATTTGATACACTTTTTGCTATTGTTTGTGGATCTTTTATATTTTTTTTTAGATGTAGATTTTGTTTGAAAATTTTAGAGGTATTCATAGGAAGAACAAGATCTAAAAGGTGAGAATCATGAAGAAAAACACGTGATAAGTGTCAGAAGATAAGTGATTGCCATGCCTAAAGATCATGCATAACTTTATGCCTAAACATGTGTTGCAAAACATTATTGGTTGTATCAACCGGACCCACATCTTCACAAATTAATAAGCTAATGACACATAAATTAGGCACAAAATTAGTAATACATTTTAGGCATCCAAATCTTTTTCCATGTCAGAATATGTGTTGACTTTTGTGGGTTTCTAAATAATGTAAACTGCTTATATATTTTAATATAATATCATAAGAGAAACTTTTACTTGTTTAGTTTAAAACATTTATATGACTTTCACTTTCAGTTATTAATTATATCTACAACCGAATTGTTTTTCATTATGATATTGATAATTCGGTAAAAATCTTATCGTACGATATATGTTTACAAAATATTATACATATGATATTCAATTATGTCGGGTGTATTTGGTGCGCAGCGTTTAGACGCATTTAAGATAGTGAGCGTTATGATTTTTAATTTCCATCTGGCGCATCTAGAAACTTACCAATATTATATGTTACTTCATCCGTCCTATACTTATAATTTATTGACAAAAAAGCATACAATTTATTCATCGTAACACCTTTATTGACAAAATGTAAACAAAAACCGTGTGATAGATTTTTTACAAATAGTCATTTTTAAACATACATTTAATTTGTGCATTCATCGTATTGTTTTGATTTAATACATATTTCTAAAACCTAGCATTTAAAACCATTTAGAAAGTTTTATTATGTTGAAATTTAGAATATGTATTAAGATATTTAATTTAATGGTTCATTATTGTGTTAAGTATGTGATAAAAAGGTTTTGTTTTATGTTCACACAAGTTACTTATTCATTGTATTATTATTGTTAAATATGTACTCTAAAAAATAGACCATTCAAACAATTATGAAAAAACAAACAATATATCTTTCATTCAGATTCAGACATTACAACCACCTCTTGCCAGTAAGATCTGGTAGTCATATTTAGACCTAAAAAATCCTAATAAAACAAACACCACCTTAATCGTGTTACTTAGTCGAGGAAGGTATTTGTACATAATTTTGGGTTGGTCATAAATTATAATTGTTCAATATCGTTGAAGAATGGAAGGAATCTTTATCACCCACATATGTGCTTAATGAATAATACATGTTGAGTTATAATTTAGGTCATAATGAGTAGAAATTAGTTTTAGTAAAACTTAAGTGTAAGGATGTGTTATGATGACGTCAAATAATTTAATAGTTTAGTAACAAAATCCCTTAAATTCGACTCGTTTATGGTACTAACAAGACCCAATATTACAAGAAAAACGTTTATTTTATATTTTGTAGGTAAAAAGGATAAAAATGATGGGAGATTACATAAAATGGTGCATTTACGACGTAGGTGGATTTAGGCCCTACACCTTAAATGAAATGATGTTTAGAAGCTTTAAAGACTCAATGTTAATACGACGTTGACTATATACACTTCTATGTCGTAAATGATATGAATATGACATGAAGATAAACACGACACAATCAATATTATAAAAGGAAGGTTCATCAATGTTTTGTCTATGATGTAGATGCTTGTCTCCCGACACATGTCTCTGTTTTGGCCATATCTTGAGCATACGAACTCCGTTTTAGTTGATTCAAGCGGCCACGGAAAGAGGAAAGAAAGATCTACAACTTTGCCTTTTGGTCCAAGCTGGAAATGACCAAAAGTACGTCGCACAATCCAAAAAGTGCGGCGTACTTTTCTGCAATTTTTGGAACGTTCTAGACGCGAAATTGTGCGGCGCACATCTGACCCACCAAATGTGCGGCGCATATTTGAAAAAGTGTGGCGCACTTTTGCCCCAGTGAAAACTATAAATAGAGGCCACTTCCTCTCATTTCACACACACCTCACCAACTCACCACCACTTCTCCCATCTCTTCCTCATTAGTTAGGGACGATTTTTGGGTGTAGTAACATCATCCAAAGGATTCATAGCATAAGGAATTGATCATTGGATCATTAGCATATAGTTTTCATTTGCGAAAACTAATCAAAACTCTTGTAATCATTTGGTATAATCTCTAAAACCCTTTTGTTATGATTTATTCTAGAATTATGATGAATGTTATGTTTGTTATTCCCTTGATTATGGAGTAGTTGTTTTGTATGTTTGGTTAGGCATACATAGAACCTAGAATATGATTAGATTGTATTAGCTTCGCAGGGGCGAAGTGCGGCGCACAATTAGGTTTGTGCGGCACACTTTTTCCCTGGTTCGTGATTATAAGTATGATCTAGATGCTCTTGTATTATATGTTATTATGTAAGACCATTGTTATATGTTGGATTCATCCATGATCATTGACTAGTACTCGTGTGAATGTATGAGTTTCATGTCATCTAGTAAATGAATCATGTTAATCACTTTTGTAACGATTAGTGGATTAAAACATATACCAACTCTTGCATAATCTCATCTACTACCTTAGTTATCGAAATCATGCACAAACCATTCTTAATGCTTTTGGTATGACATGATCCTTAGTCGGATTTTTGTTATATTGATTAGATGTTTCATGTGCGACTAGTCATCCACATGTTGTCTTACCTTGTTTATGTGCTTATAATCATCTTTGCTATTTATCTTTTCTATGTTCTAGCCTTAACCAAACGCACTTTAAAATTATTATTAGAAGCTTAAATCTTTAGAACTTGTGACACTCTATAGATCATTGTTTTAACTTGTTAACAACAATCCCGTGGATCGACCTGGACTTACCTTAAGACTATACTATACACGAAAGGGTATACTTGCCCGTGTTGTGTTTTTAGTCCCTTGTTTGGTAATAATCTAGTAATATAAATTTAAAACTCGCTTTCGCAACATCAAGTTTTTGACCCCTTTGTTTAGGACTTGCGAACACACATCAAGTTTTTGGCGTCGCTGCCGGAGATCGTTTTTGTTACTTGTTAAAACTTTCTTTGAAACTTCTTTTAAAAATAAACCATCGCCGTAGAGATTTCTGGCAATCTCAAACCTTTCTGTCCTAAAATTTGCAGAAAGTACGCCACACATTTGCTTTTGTGTGCCGCACTTTCTGGAGAATTTCTAAGTACACGCATTTTTTCAATTGTGCGCCGGTTTTTCTGGAACAATCTAAGTTCGCCGCACTTCCCACAAGTGCGATGCACTTTCTGTCTGAACGAATTTTTCCCTCAACTGATTAAGTTCAGTACTTTTCAAAAACCCACCTAAATTGCCTTTTTAAACTTTGTGAATTTGTAAAGGGTTAATATACAAAGAAGTTACTAAACTTTCCAAGAAATTTGTCCTAAAGTAACGAACGTTCATTTTGGGTTTCTAAGTTACTAAACTTTACTAAACTATACATCACTATAATTTAGTGTTAATTTGAGTAACCTAAACGCATGTTTTTTATAAGTTAAGTAACATAAATGTCTTGTTTTTTCATGTTAAGTAACATAAATATCACGTTTTTGATAAGTGGGTAACTTAATCAACCGGTCATATGAACATTAGTAACTTAGAAACACAAAATGAACGTTCGTTACCTTAGGACAAATTTCTTGGAAAGTTTATTAACTTCTTTGTATATTAACCCATTTGTAAATATATATAGTTTATCATCATTAAAAAAAACCAAAATATTAGTTTTACTTTCGTTTTTATTTCTATTATTGTGCCTTATATTGTTTTCTTTTATTTTTGTCGTATTTTCTTATCTTATTTTAATCTAAACCATAAAAAATAAAATTTTAAAAGATAAAAAGTAAAAAATAAAAAAATAGAATTTTTTTTAAAAAAATGTCTTTTTGTAAAATTTTGAACGTTTGTATAAATCCTCGATCGTGGGGAAAAGTACTTGCAAATCTATTATTTAAACTAAATAAAATAACAAGGAGTTATGAATTTCAAACGATCCCAAAAGAATACATCCTAAACCGAATCACCCAAGTTTTCAACCCAAAATCCATCCAAAAATGATTTTGTCGTTATAGATATACATGAAGAGGATGTCGAAACCCAACCCAATCCACCCGAACATATCATCGATATCGATCTCGATGATCAACCCCTATGGAAAAGTGCAAGTTCCGTAGCACCGACTCCTAATTCCACCATTGTTCGAACCGATGTTGATGACAACTTTGTTATTAAAACTACCCACTTGAAAATGGTTCAAGAAAATAAATTTGATTCTCTTTTGCGGGCCGATCCGCATGAACACATTCGTGAATTTCTCGGAATTTGCAACATGTTCAAATATGGTAAAACTCAAAGTGAAGTTATCAATCTATTTATGTTTCCACTATCCTTAGCCGATGATGCTAAAATATGGTTCGATAAGCTTAATGAAGATTCTATAACATGGTGGGAACAAATGCGAATAGCTTTTATAAGCTGATTCTTTCCACCTTCGTATTTGAACGTATTTTACTCGAAATAAGAAATTTCTCTCAAACCAAATGTGAAAGTCTAACCCAAGCATGGTTACGAATTAAGAACATGCTTCGAAAATGGCATGGGCATGGTGTAACCAAAAGAGCTATTATTCATATATTCTATCATGGTTTAGACGAATCCACTCAAGCAATCTTTGACATAATAGCTGGAGGAATTTTCTCTTACAAAACTCCAAAACAAGCTTTTAAATTTCTTGAGGACAAAGTTCTTTTTGAACTTAATTGGCCCAAAACGTCTCGAAACAAAAATAATAAAAAATCTGCTTCTTTCGACGATGAAAGTAGTATTGATACCTCTCGATTAATGGAAAAGTTAGAAGCGGATTCTCATTTCCAAATCTTTAAAGAAGAACTGCATGATATGCGTGAAAAATATAACGATCTCGAACGTAATATCGCTTTTAAAAATCGCATGAATGATGACACGTCGATGTGTGAACGTCATGAATCAAATCAACTCGAAGGTTATGAAAAACAAAATTCTCATTTTTCTCAACCTCAATCCGAAATCGATCTCGAAAAATTAATCACTAAAATTTTAGATAGTCAAAGAGTTGCAAATAATTTTGTGAAAGAGACCGTTAACATTATGAGTTTTAAAATGAAGCAAAATGAAAAGAATTTCCAAAGTATTTTCGAAAAAATGGAAACAAAAATAAGTGAGTTGTCGAAGTCTCAAATTCGTGTCTCTTTTGATCAAACCATTAGGACAAACCTACCTCCTACTCCATCCGCTCGAGCCGAGCACGTGAATGACGTATTCACTAGGAGTGAAAAGTCCAAAGACCCTCTGAAAACCCCAAAAGATCCACCACTCATCGTTAACAATAAAGTCGGAAAAAGTAAACCGTTTAAAACAACAAAGAAGGATTTTTATGTGGTTAAATCGAAAGAATATCCATTTTTGGAGTATATACCGAAAATACCGTATCCTCAACGTTTAAAAATGGATGCTTCCCACTTGAACCGTATTGTAAAGGTATCTTAAATCAAGCTAAAAAAAAGTAATAGTATTAATAATAGTAATAGTAATAGTATACTAGTCTTAGAAAATATATATATATATATATATATATATATATATATATATATATATATATATATATATATATATATATATATATATATATATATATATATATATATATATATATATATATATATATATATATATATATATATATATATATATATATATATATATATATATATATATATATATATATATATATATATATATAGAGAGAGAGAGAGAGAGAGAGGAAGGTTAATGTGAGAGCTTTTTAAAGTTGTAAAAATGAGAACTAATCTAAAACACCAATAAAACATTGATACATAATCATATTACCAATAATACACCAAAATATACATTATTTATACAACTTAACATTCTATTGACTAATAAACGACGACTTAGTGTGTAACGTATTACTGATACACAATTAAAAATGTGATACACATACATCAAAATCTTAACAAGATAATATCTTATACATAAAATGGTACATTTCGTACACAACCACCACTAAATAACATGATACACGATACCAAGACATGATACAAATCACACCTTAAATCAAGATGTATCACCTAGAATTCGTCAATTTTCAAAAGAAAGCCCATCAAATTATTAAAAAACTTAGTTTTAGTTAATCTCGTTTAAAAATTGTTTGAAGTAGAGTGTCATTTGTGAGATTTTAGTTGGTTCTTATTTTTTCAACTTTAAAAAGTTCTCATTTGAACCGAAATCTATATATATATATATATATATATATATATATATATATATGTATATATATATATATATAAATCAGAAAAAGAGTTTTCGTATTTAGCTTTTTACTTTCGTTTCAATTATTTGTTTGTTTGTAAATGGTTATATATATTTTTAATTAATTAAATTTAAAGAAAAAAATGTGTGTCTTCTGTCGTAATAAAATCGCCGCACATATGTTTTTATGCGGCGCACTTTTGTAAAAATATCATCTTTTTCTAAACCAATGCGTTTGATAAGTGTTTATCTCAAAAATCGAAAATTCCAAAAAGATTTTATGTTCGCTTATATTTTTCATTTCGTAAAGTTTTGTGTGTGCTTGTTATTAGTAAAATATGAATAAATAAATTTTAAGAAAAAATATAAAAAATATAAAACGAAAAATTACGATTTCTTTAGTACGTTGCGCGTCGTGCTTTGTTATTGCACCAAAAATATATATCATGAACTTTGTGGGTGTGTTTCCTGGAAACCCTCACGAGACTATAACTCGTCCACTCGGTACACCGAGGGGTTTAAAGGCTTGTTGCATACGCTAAATGCAATCGTGGTGCCTAGGAAAGTGTGCTTTAGAATTTTACGTTTTTTTGTAGTTTTGTCTATTTTGCAGATTTAATAAATAGGTGGAGCTTGGAGTGGATTGGTGTTGATTCTTATCATTTGGGGATATGACATATATTTGGATCGGTGTATAAAATTGTTGAATTCACATGCTTGTGATGGCGCTTCATTTTGCGCTAAATTTTCCGAATTCAACCGAAGAACTTATGAGCCCCGGGAAGTCTCGTTTCCATTATATTTATTTTTCCCACTTGTCCTACTTTTAAGTTATTTTCTAATTACGCATATTGCTAAACTTAAGTGTGGGGGGGAAATGAATTGGAAAATATGACTCTTTATTAAATAAAAACTTTTGTTCGCCCTCGATAATCTAAAATTCAAAATTAATTTTCTTTTTCTTTGCCCCTTAGGTTAATATATTATAATAAAACCTATAAAAATGGTTGGTTGCTAGTTACCCGGAATAATTGGTTGATTTTTGCTAATAGCTGGTTCGCGGTTGGTTACGAGTATGGTACCATTTCGACAAGTATGGAGATTGATCACCTTCTATTTTGTATTTTTTGTGGTGCACGCTTATATCAAGTATGAGGGAATTGTTAGTTGTGAAGGGCGTGATGAAGAAAAAGAAGAAAAAAAAAGAAGACAAAAGATGAAAAAAGTCAAATTGAAAAAAAGACGAGGAAAGAAAAAAAGTAGTGAATAAAAAAACCAATGAGCTATATGCAAATTTATGAAGATGAAGGAAGACGAAGTTTTTTGAGATATCGATTAGCCAATGTGCTAAGACGTGATATATGTTTATATTGATTGATATGTGATTGTAGAAAATTGTGACGAGTAATTCATGGTTGTGGTATGTTTGGTGACTAGCAACATGGGTAATTTTAAAAATGTAAAAACTTATTAATTTCTTTTTCTTGCTTGAGGACAAGCAAACCTTTAAGTGTGGGGGAGTGTTTGCCTTTCTAGCAAAAATTTCTTATAAAAATCCAAAAATGTTCGATATTAAAAAAAAATTAAAAATTTTCTTTTGGCATTTAGGTAAATTTTATTTCTGAATTTCTTTTTTTTAGCATTGCTTGAGGGCAAGCAATAGTTTAAGTGTGAGGGAATTTGATAACGCTCTAATTATACATGTTTAGGTGTGCTTTATCTGTATATATTTAGGTTAATTATGTGAACTATCGATACTTAATGGAGTATATTTGATGTATAGGTTCCAAGGACGTGTCGTGGAAGCAAATGGAAGAAACACGGAGATATGAAGCTTAAACGAAGAAATAAAGTCAAGCTTCTGATCTCCCGACACCTGTCACTGTTTTCGCCATATCTTGAGCATACGAACTCCGTTTTAGTTGATTCAAGCGGCCACGGAAAGAGGAAAGAAAGATCTACAACTTTGCCTTTTGGTCCAAGCTGGAAATGACCAAAAGTGCGGCGCACAATCCAAAAAGTGCGGCGCACTTTTCTGCAATTTTTGGAACGTTCTAGACGCGAAATTGTGCGGCGCATCATCCTGGTTGTGCGGGCACATTTGAAAAAGTGCGGCGCACTTTTTCCCCAGTGAAAACTATAAATATATGCCACTTCCTCTCATTTCACACACACCTCACCAACTCACCACCACTTCTCCCATCTCTTCCTCATAAGTTAGGGACGATTTTTGGGTGTAGTAACATCATCCAAAGGATTCATAGCATAAGGAATTGATCATTGGATCATTAGCGTAGTTTTCATTTGGTAAAACTAATCAAAACTCTTGTAATCATTTGGTATAATCTCTATAACCCTTTTGTTATGATTTATTCTAGAATTATGATGAATGTTATGTTTGTTATTCCCTTGATTATGGAGTAGTTGTTTTGTGTGTTTGGTTAGGCATACATAGAACCTAGAATATGATTAGATTGTATTAGCTTCACAGGGGCGAAGTGCGGCGCACAATTAGGTTTGTGCGGCGCACTTTTTCCCTGGTTCGTGATTATAAGTATGATCTAGATGCTGTTGTATTATATGTTATTATGAGACCATTGTTATATGTTGGATTCATCCATAATCATTGACTAGTACTCATTTGAATGGATGAGTTTCATGTCATCTAGTAAATGAATCTTGTTAATCACTTTTGTAACGATTAGTGGATTAAAACATATACCAACTCTTGCATAATCTCATCTACTACCTTAGTTATCGAAATCAAGTATAAACCATTCTTAATGCTTTTGGTATGACATGATCTTTAGTCGGATTTTTGTTATATTGATTAGATGTTTCATGTGCGACTAGTCATCCACATGTTCTCTTACCTTGTTTATGTGCTTATAATCATCTTTGCTATTTATCTATGTTCTAGCCTTAACCAAATGCACCTTTAAATCATTGTTAGAAGCTTAAGTCTTTAGAACTTGGTGACACTCTAGAGATCAATGTTTTAACTTGTTAACAACAATCCCGTGGATCGACCTGGACTTACCTTAAGACTATACTATACACGAAAGGGTATACTTGCCCGTGTTGTATTTTTAGTCCCTTGTTTGGTAATATAAATTTAAAACTCGCTTTCGCAATATCAAGTTTTTGACCCCTTTGTTTAGGACTTACGAACACACATCACCTTTTCACATGACACACCAACGGTTCTTAAATCGGTTTTGGACGGGATCTGGTGCGTATTTTATTTTTAATAAAAACACATCAGTTTTTAAATTTATAAAACCCGATCTATCTATTACACACTAACGGCTAAAGAACCCCATCGCTTGTGTTATATATGGTAAATTTGAGGTTATCCAAAGAGTCAATGTAATTGTATTTAATTTGAAAGTTTCACGTTTGAATAATAATAATTTGAAATAAATAAATAAATACTAAAAGCAGAAAAGTTAATAGCATAAACTAAAAGATATGTAAAGATTAATAAAAGAATATATACTAGCCAAGTTAATTCACTGTTGTCTAGTTGTGACCACTAAAGATATATATTGTTTGTGTGTGTGTTTTCTAAGAAAGAAATGAGAAAAAGGCTTATATAGTGACCGATAGAATGACGAAAATACCCTTGTAGTGTAAAAGGAGAATGTAATTACATTCATTAGATGGTAAGGAGATAGAGGGTGAGAATGAGTCTCCCATATCTTAGATAAGTTTGGTGTGAAAATCCTCATTTTTCACATCTATGCTATAAGCTATAATTGTCTCAATATGAAACTTTGACTATAAATTTTTGCTTTTCATACCTTAATTGGTAAGATGAACAGCTTCTCACAACCTGAACTGCCATTACAACATATTCTTATATGTTGTCAACACAATTTATATATCAAGTCTACGATCTAAAAGTGATCTAATAAGTTCAATATTAATAAGAACATCTCAAATGTAACTATGATGCCCTAAATTCCCTTAGAAACCCTAGAATCCCTATAAATGAGTTGTAAACTCAAGAATGGTAAACTATGAATGAAGAATACATATGAATAAGTCATTATATAATATAAACAAGTTGTAAACTATACTTTTAAGACATAATAATACCTAAGAATTACAAGAACAAACCATATAAAGCTAAGTACAAGTAATCGTACATAATAGTCTAGATCACCACCTAGAAACCCTTGGTAAACAATATTTCAAGCAATATAATTACATAATATCAATGTAAAAGTATAAAAAACAATATATTGATTATAATCTATCATATAAAGGAAAGTTAATTGGTCACAAAATATTAATATTCACTAATCCAAAGCTAATTACAAGTTAAGACATAGTAACCAAGATTAGCATATAAAATCCATTATACATTGAATTAGAGCCTAATCTTTTGCCATAAATTATAAAACTCAACTATATATCATATTAAGAATATACATTTATTTCAAGTCAAGTTACAAGTTGTTAAAACATAAAGTACAAGTTATCAAAGCATAGGATCTTAAATTCCTATAATTGTCCCTGGAATATGATCAACCTATACAAACTATTAAACTAAAAATGTAGAAACCATAGAAGTCATAAACATACTATAGAAGCCCTAGAATAAGTGTTTATAAAGGTACAAACACTAATTACCCAAGATAAAAAGTCATTAGGATTAATGACCCAAAAACCCTTATAATAAGAAATCTACATGGAATCATTACCTAGTTCTTTTTGGACAAGTCTATAAATATTTATAGAACTTCATTAATGTTATACTAATATTATGTTAAGACAATGTACAGGTACCCTAATGCACAAGGTACAATATTTTAAGGCATGGCTTGTAAATTAGGTCAAATTGGATATTTTCACCCTTTAGACATGTTTACTTAGAATAACTTAATAAAACCAATGTGGGGACTTCATGAACACATTGAGGATAATGTCGGATGTATAAATTGAGTTTATATCAGTAGCTAATTGAAGAATAATTACTTTTACTAAGACTTAACCATAAATCATTAAAAACCCTAACCGGCCTATGTTTTCTTCCCATTTTCACATCAAACCTTTGTTAAACTTCAAACCAAAGACCCAAACTTCTTAATTACAATTTATATACCCTAATTAAACCCTAATCCATCACTAATCACATTTATAAGCCCTTAATCACCAAAATTACAAAGTTACAAGTTATAAGCCCTAATTTAGGACCCGGTTTTATGTTTTCCCTCCAAAAACCCATTTCAAACCTTTCCCTCCCAAATTTAAACTTAGGATCAATACTAATAGATATTTAGGAGTTATTTTATAAATAGGTGATGCACCTACTTTCCAGTGACACATACTTAATCCTATCTTATTTAACCGTGGGTTAATAAGGACCATAAGCTTAGATATTTTTTTCCTATACTCTAGGAACTTGCATAGATCTTCCCTAGCCTCCCTTAGTCACTAACACTATGTTCTTAAGTATTTTTGAGATGAAAAGGAGGGGAAATGAAAAGTGAGGGTGGAAAGCAAGAGGAAAGTAAAGAAAGCTGATATGCTTATCGTGTTCTCTAGTTTGTAAAAAACCGAAAGAAAGGCAATGGAAGTCATGTTTTTAAAGTCCAAAAGAAAAATTAAATCCTTGAATAATTAGAACAAAGCTATTGAACCTTAATGGGAAGACCATCTATGCATCATGAAACTACCTCTCAAAATCCACCACCAATAATTCAAATACAATAATTTAACAAAAAGTCTAGTAAAAGTTATCAAGGATTTAGATCTCCTTTTTTCATATTGGTGTAACTAAAAATCCTTAAATTTTAAATGTTTTTTAAGCTTTTACCCTATACTGAATTAAAAAAAGTGGTTTATTGTTGGTTACAAGCCTACGAAGAAATTTCAGATGGTGCTTGATTTTGAATGATCAATATTGATTTTAAAAAGGAATGTGAAGATGATTAGGAAAAAAAGAAGAAGACATACTGAGCATAAAATTAAGAAAATAATATGAGCCTATTTTTGTTGCAGTAGGTTGCATCCCAATATTGGGGTGGAGCTTTTCCATCCCCTTTCTTTTGCTTTCTTTTCTAAAAAATCTTAAGAACACGGTTATTTTTATTTTCCTCTACTTTCCTTTACCTTCCTTGCTTTTCTCAATCTTAAGAACATAGTGTAAGTTATCCATTATACACGTCCATATTCAAAACTTGGAGCTTAAGGGTTAGAAATACTATAAATAGGGGTCTTTAGCTTCATTTTAGAATCATCCCTCACTTTCAATCTTCTACACCTATACATTATGTTCTCATACCACCAATGAAGCTATAAGAAGTACCTAAGATCAGTAGCGATTTTGGAAGAAGTTCTAGGAATTCTTGAAGAGTTATGAGGAAGATATAGTCCATATACCCCATTAGGAGCCATTTTGGAGCATCCTATGTAATCACTTTGTTAGCTATGCTTTGATCTTGTTATAAACTTTCTTAGAGTTTTTATAATGCCAAAATTATGTTATAAAGACAATCTAATAGAAGCTAAGTCATTTCATCATTTTAAATGGAAGTTATAAGTTAAAGATGTCTTGAAACCCTAGTTTTGTAATTTACATAAAATAATAAGCAAAAACCCATTTCAAAAACTATAATTCTGGAGAAATGTTGCTATTATGATTATAAACTTGTTTTAAAACTTTATTTTAAAATCCTAGATCATTTGGTCCATTTTTGAGGTTGTTATGTGATTTTTACAAGTATAGGGATTAAAACTGTAATTTTTGAAACTATTTAACATTTTGGGCCAAAAGTGACATTTTATGAAAGTATAAGCTATAAGAATAAATGTTGGAAATTTTTAGGTCCTAAGGTTAAATATTGAGGGTTTAAAATGCAAATACTAAAACTATATACTTAAGGGGTTAAAAGTGTAATTATACCAAAGAGTAACCAAAAGGGCTATTTTTGCCAATTTTAAAACTAAAGAAGATTAATTATGAATATAAGGAAGTAATGAAAGTATCATGTTAGTAGGGAGCTTAGTACAAAGATGTTCCATCTCGATATTACGTTCTGACTGAGTGGTTGAGTTTACAATTTAAAGTGGCCTCGCTCCTCAAACGTTTATAAATTGGCTTCTGAGTATGATGGCCCGAACAATGATGCTATAATTACAACCAAATATTAATAAAAGAATAAATAGTCTGGCAGGCTTCCTTCTTATAAGGGTAGTTTGTTGGTTATTGTCTAGAAGCGGGGTCATGAGCATAGTGCAGTATGATAACTATTTCATGTGGGTCTATAATAACGTAGCTCGGAGGATATACTTGTATTCAAAACATGTTTAAACCCTATGAATTCACTCAACCTTTGTGTTGACTTTAAGCATATATCTCAGATAAATGATGACTGATAGCATGGAGTAGCACAAGGATGGCATGAAGAGGCACAAGACTGAAATTATTCTAGATTTTGGGAACCTCATATTGTAAAACTCATTTTTCAGTGAAATATAAAGAAAGTTGATTTCATCACTCTTTTGAGTTGTTTTCTATTATTATGACTTGTGTTTTATGAAGTAATACCCCAGATCAATGTTCTGATGCGTAAACGTAAAATGGGGGAGTTATATTTGGTATTAAAATGAACTTAAATTTAGATTTCGTGTGTAGATATATTTCATAATCTATGATTATAGTAGTTAGTTAGATAAGGTTAATATTTGAGCCATGAAAACAGGTGAACGCGTGGTTACCTGGAGTAGAACCACTTATCTTTGTTCAATCCTTCCACCTTTTACATGTTCATTATTATATAGTGTTTTAATTATTTTGCATTTATATATCAATATATGTATATCGTGATTGATCGATTATAGTTTTCACAAATTATTTGTTTTTCCCAATATCAATTGAAGAAGACATGGATAAAAATATCTCATATTAACATTTAGGTTCTCAATAAAAACAATGTGATAGAAAAAATCCATGTGTAAATTTATATTGATCCAAGATTCTACTTATATAAAAGAATTCTTAATTATATTGACGTGAAAAAATCATTATGGTATTATTAAATAAAAATGTTTGTGGTACACTTATGTGTGTAGTATTTGGTATGTCGTAATGAAAGTAAGGTAATGTTTGATAACAACTTAGTGGTTGTTTGATATGAATTATTTGACTTAATATGTAAAAAAACTAAATTTATTAAGTCATGTGAAAATTGAAATTTTACGACTTAATAGAAAAAAATAACTGAAAATATTAAAGAATAAAACAGAGACTTTTTGTATTATTTCATCTCTTAATTATTTTTTGGTAACCGTCATTTCCGACACATGACTTAATAGAAAAAACTAACAAACAATCCATTAGAATGTAAAACGTTATTACGATGAAATGAATAAAAAATATCTGTTTACAATTATAGATTATAATGACTTAGGTTGTATTTGTTTTTTCCGAAATAAAACGTCTGACCATCTCTGACATCTTACCAGTCAGACGAGGTCAAATAAAAGGGTTACTTGTTTTTGTGAGTGAGTCAAATGCTGTAAGATCTAGAATTTTTGACTCGATTAGAGTTGGTGATTACGTCCGACTCCCTCTTAACAGCGAAACACACCCTTTAAATCATCTAAGCCCACCTCAATCCATGTAAACCCAAAAAACCTATCATCGATCTTGAAAATAAAACAACTAAATCTTACTCGAAACCTTGTTATCGAGGTTTTAGCCGTGGTTTTGTGTGTTTCGATGCTAAAAGATAGAAAATCATAAAGTAATCATTGGTACAAATTCATGGCTCGTTTTTATCATTGTAAAGAGGAACTAAATGTATTTTTTGTGAGAGAAGAAATAGATATTGGTGGTGCTTGATAGAAGTTTTAGGATTAGGTTTAGGTCAATAAAAGTATATGGGCTAGTTTGTTAAGGTAAATATTTTGCGCAAACTTATATATATGTATAAAATTTAGGATTATTTACAAGTATAGATGGTCATACAAAATTTGTTATCAGTTGCACTATAATTAGTATTAGGCAAAATTATTTGGGTTTGAGAATAAAAAACCAAGCTAGTTTTCGTGAAATTAGAAAATTTAAATGACAACTGTAACACGTTTGTCTAAAAAAATGAATAAAAAATATATGTTTATGAATTTTTAAGATTGCAATTATTCATCTTCAAATATAAATTTAAGCTACTTATTCATCGTATTGCAATTGTATAATATATATATTATCATAAAACTCATCAAATTAACAATTATTAACATCAAAATAGTAGATTTATGCATGATAATGAACTATAAGCTACACAAGATAAAAATGATAATTTGTTTTATAAACAACAAAGACCAACAATGTTCAAAACACATGCAAATATGCTGACTTGTTAGTTCGTCATCGAATTATAATTGCCATTGCATGTCATATTTGTCCACATTTTACTTAGTAGAGAGAACAAACGTTTGACATTTAGCAAAATATAAATATTGTAAGTTTATTTGTAAGTTTATTTTGTAAAAAATATCATAACTCTTTATTTATTAATGTTAAATGTAAAAAAAAAGGTTATTTTTAAACAATTCATACGATGGTAAATAAATTTACGAAAAATAACTAGTTTGTGAATACTCAAAAAGAAATACCATATGTTCTGCAAGTACATTTAGTTGGTTAAAAACTTATCAAATAAGTTATTTTTATTAATTACTTATAAAATATAACAACATATATCATGAAACACTATACTGTATTCATCATTTAATTACTTTATTTATTTTATTTCGCCATGTTCTCTCATATCAAACAAATACTTATAGTTAAAAGGCCATTTGGTTAGCTGCTGTGAATTACAATGAGAATAAATATAAATATAGACTAAATGACAATGATTATATTATTTTTATAATTATTGTTTGAATTGATTATAAGATATGGTTATCAACTACATTTTCATCTTGTTAAAAAAAATTGCATTTTCATTATTTAAAATGACACAAAAAGAGAAAATATACCATTAAAAAAATAAATGGGATGGAAAACATATGATCCATCTTTTTTTTTGAACATAACATATGATCCTACTTGATATATACATATGTGTGAATGTGTGATAAAGCCAAATGAATAAAAAAAAGAAAAAAGAAAACACCCATGTTGGTTAAGAGAAATAATTGCTTCATTTTGTTTAAAAGACAAATGAACAAAAAGTTTGATATACAAACCCACGGATCGCCAGCATGTCACACCTCACAACCATCTGATGAGCCCCTTCATCTGATTTTCACCGTCCAACGGCCAAAAAAGAAACACAACACACGGATCGCCAACCTGTCAAACTCACCCACACAATTATATAAACCGCACTCCCTCTCTCTCATTTCTCACCAAACACATTTTCAAATCTCAAAAGCAGATCAAAATTCATTTTTCAAAAAAAAGAAAAGATGGAATCAGGAAAGACAAAGGGAGCAGGAGGACGAAAGGGAGCCGGAGTGCGAAAGAAGGCGGTTACGAAATCAGTGAAAGCAGGGCTTCAGTTTCCAGTGGGAAGAATTGGAAGGTTTTTGAAGAAAGGAAGATATGCTAAGAGGACTGGTTCTGGTGCTCCTATTTATCTCGCTGCTGTCCTTGAATACCTTGCTGCTGAGGTTTTGGAATTGGCCGGAAATGCTGCAAGAGACAACAAGAAGACAAGGATTAACCCACGCCATTTGCTTTTGGCCATCAGGAATGATGAAGAATTGGGGAAACTGCTTGCTGGTGTTACCATTTCTAGCGGTGGAGTGTTGCCCAACATCAACCCCGTGCTTTTGCCTAAGAAATCTGCTGCCACCGAGGGCGACAAGACCAAGCCATCGCCAAAGAAATCTCCAAAGAAGGCTTAAGTTTGTTATTACGGGTTGGGTTTTAGCAAAACTTCTTGTTTTGTTGTAGTTGGAATTAGGATATGGGTCTTATGGTTATGTATCTATCTGATTTTGAAATAGAACGGCAAGTTTTACTTTTAATTTGCGCTTGATTTACATTTTTATGTATGCTAATGCATTTAGGCTATTTGCTAATGATGGTTGGTAATGTGGAATCATAGCCAATTAATTAATTTTATTTGGTGATGGAACTAATCAAGTTTGTGCCTGAGATGTTGCAAAATAATTGGTTATCAGTTTTAAGATGTCCGGTTAAAACATGATTAGCCAAACAACCAAAATGACCCTTCATAACTTTCACTCTTATGATTACATCTGAGACAGTCATATTGCTTTTAGGCCTTCAGTTCACATGTAGTCGTTTATTAGCTTTGTTACCCAATCTGAAAACTTAGTTCCTGCCTATGATTAAGTGTATCTTATAAAAATGCAGCATAGGCTCTTTGTTACTTGTATGCTTTTTATTACGGTTATGTGTATAACAGTAGACGAGTCATTTTAGCTATTACTCAAAGACGCAAAACATACTTTGAATCAAATATTTTACCTGTACAATCTTGTCAAATACCATTAAGAAATCATTTTCTCTAAAGAGTAGCCCACTGTGTCTCTCTGGTGGAAATCAAAAACTTATAGCTGCAATGCTTGTGGTTGTTCTGTTTTCATGAAAAATACAACAAAAGTCAACTGTGGTGAATCAAATATGTATCTTCTGAGTTGTTGCCTATAAACTACACTGTAAATTTAGAGATCGTTGATTCTGTAAATACTTTATATGATCTTATTTACCTTCCGTTGGACTTACTGTAGGTTGGTCGATATATGTTCCCATTCTAGCACTTCTGTGTCATAATTTATCTTCACCATCGGGTAGACAGACATCATACAAGCTCACAGTCGCCTTCACTACATTCATTCTCCATCATTTATTATATTCATGGGACCATCTTTTCTCCCTTTTCTGGCATTGGTTCAACATCTGCAGATGATGTAAATGAATAAGCATCCTTTCAAATTTGCTGGTGAATGGCCAAAACCTTGTTGCAGATGCTTGGGGCGGGGCATGATTGCCAATGTGGCTGCTATTTGTTTTGAGAATAGAAAAAGCAACAGATTGACATGTTGCAGTAGCACAAGGGCCATGGGTTTGTTCATGACTAAAGACTGTGAAGAGGTAAGTAGAAACAGAAAACACATATGGGAATTAATTTGCTATGTAACAAAACATATTAGTACATTTAACGATTTTGATGCTAAAACATATTAGTACATTTCATTCATTTGATTCATTTCATCATTTAGTGATCCTCTTTAACAAGTTGAGGATCATTCATGTGTTGTTTTTGTCTTCAATATATACTGTAGATGTGGTTTCTTTCTAGTAAATTTCGATCTCATATGTTTGGACGTTTGGTGGGGTGGGGATGTAAACATTCATTGTAATTTTGAGGAGCTTACATTTTGTCACATGTGAATTTTTTTTTCCTTATGAATATGCTCAACAAGTTCTTGCAATGACCTACTGAAGTTTAAAGTGTGGAAATGAGCAAATCAATCCTAACATACAGCTAGTTGATATACATGTAAAATGACTTATGATTATTATGAAATTGTGATTAGACCACACACATATCAATCCTAACATACTGCATATAGAGGGTCCTGATGATTCAGCAACTGTCAAGGGGTGAAGAAGGTCTGTGTGAAAGAATAAGTGAGCGTAAGTGGCACTTATGCAGTGAAGAAAAGAATTGTTTCTTAACCAAAATCTGGGCATATTAAAAAATACAACACAGTTGTTCAACAAGTTCAGTATTAACTGGTTCTCCTAAACATTAACTGTTAAAATCATAACAACTTAACCAAAACCATATGCAAAGCAAGAGCCATCAGGCAAACATAACAATACTATTTCTACTAAACATGAAAACCAATGAATTGACCGAAATTAATGATAAACTTTCATTTCAGCAATAATAAAATGAAATAGAATTCATAACAACCGATAAGACATCGATATTACACTGAATAAAACCAAATCTAAACAATCAGTGTCTAACTTAACCGCTGGTGAACTTGGTGACAGCCTTGGTACCTTCAGAAACAGCGTGCTTAGCCAACTCACCAGGCAAGACCAATCTGACAGCAGTCTGAATCTCGCGAGAAGAAAGAGTATTCTTTTTGTTATACCTCACAAGCTTAGAACTCTCAGCAGCCAATTTCTCGAAGATATCATTAATAAAAGAATTCATAATCCCCATAGCCTTGCTTGAGATTCCGATATCAGGATGCACTTGTTTCAAAACCTTAAAGATGTAGATCTTGTATGTCTCAACTGACTTCTTGTGTCTCTTCTTCTTCTTGTCTGCTGATGCTGACGTGTCCTTAGCTGGAAGCTTCTTTTCGGCTTTGGGTTTTGGGGTTTTCTCGGCTGCTGGCTTCTTCTCCGCTGCGGGTTTCTTCTCTGCTGCCTTTGGTGCCATTTGAATTAAAGTGTGTGTGAAATTAGAGTGTGTTTTGAGATCTGAAGAGTGATGGATGGTTTTGTTAATTGGTGTGGGTTTCTTTATATAGAAAAGAAAGGTGTCATGTGATTGGTTGAGAGGGGTTGGTGCGGATTGGGCCGTTGATTTTTTGAGTTTGAGATTGGATGGTGGAGATTTCAGCTAGTTCTCTTTTTTGAATTTTGGTTGCGCGGTCAAATTTGAAAAGAGGTGTGTGTGATGTGGATCGCCAGCATGGCACTTTCACATGTATGTACTTTTTTGTTAAACATACAAACCGAGATACAGTAATATTTTTTAAAAAAAAGTTTATTCATAAACGGAGATACAGTAATATTTTTTAAAAAAAAGTTTATTCATAAGGTGAAAAGGAGTAAACTTACTCACCTTCACGTTAGCGTCACATCAGATTTTAACAAACTCAGTATAACTCACTTACGCGGGTAATAACACTCATTTAAACTCACTCACACTTACTTTTCATACCTATTTTTTAATTATTTAAACACACCTCACAAATAAAATACTCAAAAATAAAACCACTCGAGCTTACATATATAAAACTCACGCTGGTGAGTTTGCCCTATAATTATGAAAAAAGCTATTCAGTCCGCGTGAGTGAGTATTGGGGGAAGTGGTAATCGCGCATGGGTTTAGCAAAGTCGCTCGTGGCTTTATAGCCACTCCCTTTAGCCGAAGGAAAAATTAAGGGCTCGTTTGGTTTGTAGATATGTTTAGGATTTGAAGCGGATTTTGCATTAAATGAAGAGAAAAAAAGATATACTATTTTTTTCATCCCGATGTAATTGTTTAATTTATTTTTTAATATGTCTCGATTTAATGGTTATCTACTAAAGGAAAAGTTGAGTAAGTTTATTCTATTATTTTTTTTTTGAAATAATAATTAAAAAAAAAGACTTAGGGGTCGTATGGTTGGGGAATATTCATGCCATTTACATTTTAATTTCTTTTAAATATTACGTTTGGTATGACAAACGAAAGAAGTAAGAATTACCGAATTCCCAAAAAGAAAGAAATTAAATTCCTTCAAAAAGTGAAATTTTTTAATTTACTTGACAACTATTTGTTTATAAACTTTTTTTCAAGTAATTTTTATTTGGTTTTTTACTCGTTTAAATAAAAATTTTAAAAAAAATATAAAAATTGTTTATTCCATTTTTATTCCTTTATATAGAAAAAATAAAATTTATATAAAAGTGAATCTTGTTTAGAAGTGAATCCAACTTCTTAAATCACTCAAATCCTTAAATATTTGGCTGATTACTACTTGTTTAGAAGTGAATCTTTCTCCTCTCATCTCTTCTTCTCAAGTGCAAAGAGAAGAACACTTTCATCCTTGAAGTGTTGTGTCTACCTCAAAGATCCATTGAAGATAAAACAATTATTTTTCATTCTTGTGTTATTGTTGTGAAAATCCAAGTAGTTGTATCTATTTAGAAGTTGTGTATATAGTGTGTTTAATACTTAGTCCTTAAAGTAATTGGTGTAGATTGGTCCTAGCTAAGTTTAGGGCTCAAATTTTAGCTTAGAGTCAGAAATTGGTTAAGCGACGTGTACGGTTTCTCCACCTTAAGGAGCTTGTTGATTAGTGAACTCTCGAGTAAGGAGTACTCGAGGAGTGGAGTAGGAACGAGGAGTGAGCTTCGTTGTCGAACCACTATAAATCTTTGTTGTTTGGTTTGATCTTTCTTTTCATTATCTCTTTACATTTATTATTCTTTATTTGCATATACTTGTGATTATTAGTTAGTTGCACTATCCATTGTCCATATTGTGTATAAGAAGATTTCACATATTTTTTCAAGTCTAAGTTTTTTAAAAGGATATTTGAAAACCCTTATTTAACAGGTAAATTTAAGAAACTATTCAACTCCCCCCCCCCTTCTAGTTTTTACAATTGATATAAGAACGGGTTGCTCAAGCGTTTTTAAAATATATTATATTTTAAAACTTGAATCGATCTATGGATTCCAACAAGTACCTAGAAGGGTAATCTATGCAAAGACCACCTCTTTTTCAAACCGATAGTTTTATTTATTGGAAAAATAGATTTGAGACTTATGTGAAATCAAAAGATTTAGATATTTGGCATGTTATTACCAATGATGACTTTTTGCCTTATCAATATAATGAAGTTTCTAAAAGGAAAGAGTTAGTCACTTTTGATAACTCTAATGATGACACTAAGAAGAAACTTGCTAAAAATAATGAAGCTAAAATGGTGATTTATATTGATTTACCTATATGAAAGGATTTTCATGTGTTAAACCGTTAAAGATACTTGGAACACTCTTTTAGTAACCCACCAAGGTAATAGCCAATTCAAAGAAAGCAAAATCGATATTCTTGTTCAACAATATGAACAATTTGTCATCTTAGAAGATACAACTATTGATAGTGCATTTGCTAGGTTTAATACTATTATTACTAGTCTAAAAGCACTTGATGAAGGTTTTTCTAGCAAGAACAATGTTAGGAACTTCTTAGGGCATTGCATCCAAAGTGGAGAGCTAAAGTCACGACAATTGAAGAATCAAAGGACCTTACTACATTATCACTTGATGAACTTATTGGCAACTTAAAAGTTCATAAATGATAATTTTAAAGGACTCGTAAATGGTGAAAACCAAGAGTGAAAGAAAGTCTCTAGCACTAAAGGCCAAGAAGGTGCGAAGTGACCATGATAACTCCTCTTCGGATAGTGATGATGAGGAAAATGCTATGGCGGTTAGAGATTTCAAGAAGTTCTTCAAAAGGCGAGGTCAACACGTAAGACAACCAAGCAACGACAAGAAAGTCTTCTTCAAAAACCGTTTTATCAAGAATGACAAAGGTGATAGGAAATGCTTTAGATGTGGTGACCTAAATCATTTCATCGATGAATGTCCCAAATCATCTCGCGACAAGAATCACACGACTTTCGTTGGAGGTTCATGGAGCGATAGTGGTGAATAATGTGACGACGATGCTAAATACGAGAGATGTCTCATGGCTCATTCTTCCAAAGAGGTACATTATGAAACTAAATAATATATCAATGATAGTTCTTCTCTAGATGGTTTAGAATTAGAAGGTCAATATAATAACCTATGTAAACGAAGTCTAAAATTCACTGAAAAGAACAAATTGCTAAAATCAACTAGGACCAAGCTTGAAAAAGAGATTAGTAAGCTAAGGGATAAATTAGCTAAGCTTGATAAAAATAAAGAAGTTGATTCAGGTTGTCTAAGTTGTGAAAATCTTAGACAAGAGAATGAAGATCTCAATATCACCTCCAATAACTTGGAAAAGTTCATGAAAAGTAGTAGTGCACTTGACGATATGCTTAGTAGGCAAATTCATTCTAGGGAAAGACTTGGGTTGTAATTTAACACTAATGAAGCATCTACTAGTGAACCAAAACAAGTTAGGTTTGTTGAAAAACGTCCCACTGCCCGCGGTTCTCCAAAATATGGGGCGGTTTCATATCAATATGGAACCGCAGGTTGTAATAAAGAACCGCGGACAGAAGACGATTTTTGTGAAAATCCTCAACTTTCTGAAAAGTCTATTTTAGGTAAAGGGACAAAACATCTTGTTGTTAACAATGTTAAATTACCTATAATTGATAAAAAGTAACTTGATAAATTTGACAAGCCTTTAAGTAAACCTTTAATGGGAATGAGAAATTTATCAAGGCAATCATCTAGTCCTCCAAGAGTACGAAATGATTCAAGACCTAGAAGTAGAACACCAACACCTAAATAAAATGATCACTCTAAGTTACGAGCTAAGAGTAAAACACCAACACCTAGAAACAACAATAATTCTAGGTCTAGATCAAAGACTCCTAAGAAAAACAATGGACATCAAAATGCTCATATGAATTGAAATAATTTTCAATAATGTTTTTCTCTGTGGGCATGTGTCCTCCATTCATTCATCCCAATCAAATGCAAGAGATGTTTGGAACTAACAATTTTGGACCCATGAGATATTGGGGACCAAATGTTTGATCTTATGTGTTTTTACCTAGATATGCTTGGGAATCAATTTGGAGCCCGATGAGTGGATTAAGGATAATGGCTATTCTAAACACATGACGGGTAATCGAAATTTGTTCTCATCTTACAAAGCATATAATGGAGGTAACGTCACTTTCGCTTGTAAGCTACGTAATAACATCATTGGCAAAGGTACGGTATGACCATCGAAAATGTTGAGCACGTAGATAACTTAGGGTTTAACTTACTAAGTATAGGTCAGTTTTGTGACAATACGTGTAAGGTCATCTTTTCAGAACATGATAGCAAAATCATAAAAGATGAAAGATCATTGGAAAAGGTGTTAGAAAGCATTGGTTTTATGTCATTAAGGTCAATCGGAAGTCAAAAGACAACTTATATCTAGCGACTTTAGATGATAGTTCTACTCTTTGGCATAGGAGATTAGGTCACGCTAATATGTGTTTAATTCAATCTTTAGTCTCTAAGGAGTTGGTAAAACATCTCCCCAAGATTAAGTTTGATAGTCACTTTTGTGATGCTTGTAAAGTTGGGAAGCAAGTTCACTCAAGTCACAAGGCCAAGAATTTGGTATCGACCTCTCGGTGCCTAGAGCTCATACGTATGGATCTCTTTGGACCTTCCGTCATACGAAGTTATGGAGGTAACCTTTATACCCTAGTTATAGTTGATAAATATTCTATATTCACTTAGACTAGATTTTTGGCTACTAAGAATGAAGCTTTCGATCATTTTGAAACCTTTAGTCGAAGGATCCAAAATCAACTAGGATGTTCAATTGTTTTTGTTAGGACGGATCATGGTAGGGAACTTGATAACGAAGTGCAATTCGGTGCCTTTTGTGAAGCTCATGGTATTACCCATAACTTATCGGCCCCTCTCACTTCACAATCAAATGGGGTAGTTGAAAGGAAGAATACGAGTATCCAAGAGATGAGTATGACCATGTTAGACGAGCAATCTCTGCCTCAAAATTTTTTGGTGCAATGCTGTTGACGCATCGACCTATATTCTCAACCGAATTCTTATTCGAACTTTCCTAGGTATGACCCCTTATGAGATTCTTAACTATAAGAAACCCTCGTTAGAATACTTTAAGGTGTTTGGAAGCAAGTGATTCATTCTCAACACCAAAGACTACCTTACTAAGTTCGACCCAAAGTCGTACAAAGGTATCTTTTTAGGTTATTCTCAAACTAGTAAAGCCTACATAGTCCTCAATAGAACCTCAGGTGTAACTGAAGAATCACTCAACGTGACATTTGACGAAACACCACCTTCATCTAAGACACCACCTTTGGTAGATGATGACTTGGATGAAATAGACATAGTTAAAGCCAAAGAGGTTAGAAAAATAGGAGTTGAAGACCCTAATGTTGAAAAGGGAGTAAACATTAGGGAGTCTAAGGATCATGCTCTCGAAAAAATCATAAGCGACTTAAATCAAAGGAACCTTAGATCTCAAGTCCAAGATCAAAGTAACTTCTTTTGTTTTGTCTCATTGATTGAACCAAAGAATGTTAAAAAAGCTTTGATGGATGAGATTTGGGTCATCGTCATGCAAGAAGAATTGAATCAATTCATTGCTAATAACGTTTAGGAACTTGTTCCTCCACCTAGAAGTACTACCATCATAGGAACCAAGTGGGTATAAAGGAATAAGTTAGATGAGAACGGTGTTTTGTCTCGTAACAAGGCAAGACTTGTAGCTCAAGGCTATAATCAACAAGAAGGGATTGATTATGATGAGACATATGCACCAGTAGCGAGGTTAGAGTCCATTAGGATCCTTTTAGCTTATAATTGTGCATTAGATTTTAAGCTTCAACAAATGGCTGTAAATAGTGTGTTTCTTAACGGTTTAATCAATGAGGAGGTATATGTGGCTCAACCTCCCGACTTCATTGATTTTGAGAAACCGGATCATGTTTACAAGCTTAAGCAAGCTCTTTATGGTCTTAAACAAGCACCCAAAGCTTGGTATGATAGACTTAAAGCGTTTCTTGTAAAACATGAGTATACCATGGGAATGGTAGACAATGCACTTTTTACAAAGAAGAAAGGTTCTCATCTCATAATCGTACAAATATATGTTTATGACATTATATTTGGTTCAACTTGTCAAATCTTGTGTGATGACTTTGCCAAAATCATACATGATGAGTTTGAAATGAGCATGATGGGAGAACGTAACTTATTTTTAGGACTCCAAATTAGAAAAATGGACGATGGTATTTTCTTTAATCAATCTAAGTACGTTAAAGAAATGCTAAAGAAATTTGTATTAGAGGACTATAGACCAATGAAAACCCCTATGGCCTCGGATACTAAACTCACCATAAATGATGATTGTGATTCGGTAGACAACACCACATATAGAGGTATTATTGGTAGTTTGTTTTGTCTTACGGTAAGTCGACCGGATATCATGATTAGTGTTGGCCTTTGTGCTCGTTTACAAGAGGCTCCCAAAACCTCTCACCTTGAAGCGGTTAAGCGTATCTTCCAATACATTAAATGGACTATACATTTAGGATTATAGTATCCTAATGGGACCGACGTAGAAACCATAGTATACGCAAAATCAGATCATGTGAGATACTGTGTGGACCGGAAAAGCACTACTGGAGTTTGTACCTTCATGGGTTGTTGTTTAACTTCTTGGTTCTCCAAGAAACAAACCGCTCTTGCTAGATCCACCACGGAAGCCGAGTAAGTGAGTGCCGGTAAAGCTTGTCAACAAGCTTTATGGATGAAGCAAGCGCTTGTTGATTACGGGATTTCACTCAATGATGTTCCCATCATGTGTGACAATAAGGGTGCAGTAGACCTTAGCAAGAATCCTGTGCAACATTCGCGAACTAAGCACATAGACATTCGCCACCATTTCCTTAGGGATAATGTTCAAAAGGGGAACATTTCGATTGAGAAGGTGCCCTCGGTAGAAAACTTAGCCGACATCTTCACTAAGACACTTATGAGGGAAAGTCATACGAGGTATCTTTTTAGGTTATTCTCAAACTAGTAAATCCTATATAGTCCTCAATAGAACCTCGGGTGTAATCGAAGAATCAATCAACGTGACATTTGATGAAACCCCACCTTCATCTATGACACCACCTGTGGTAGATGATTACTTGGATGAAATAGACATATCTAAAGCTAGAGAGTTTAGAAAAATAGGAGTTGAAGACCTTAATGTTGAAAAGGGAGTAAACATTAGGGAGTCTAAGGATCATGCTCTCGAAAATGTCATAGACGACTTAAATCAAAGGACCCTTATATCTCAAGTCCAAGATCAAAGTAACTTCTTTTGTTTTGTCTCATTGATTGAACCAAAGGATATTAAAGAATCTTTGATGGATGAGAGTTGGGTCATCGCCATGAAAGAAGAAGTGAATCAATTCATTGCTAATGATGTTTGGGAACTTGTTCCTCCACCTATAAGTACTACCATCACAGGAACCAAGTAGGTATATAAAAATAAGTTAGATGAGAACGGTGTTGTGTCTCGTAACAAGAAGGGATTGATTATGATGAGACATATGCACCAGTATCGAGGTTAGAGTCCATTATGATCCTTTTAGCTTATGCTTGTGCATAAGATTTTAAGCTTCAACAAATGGATGTAAAGAGTGCATTTCTTAAGGGTTTGATCAATGAGAAGGTATATGTGGATCAACCTCCCGACTTCATTGGTTTTGAGAAACCGAATCACGTTTAAAAGCTTAAGAAAGCTCTTTATGGTCTTAAACAAGCACCCAAAGCTTGGTATGATAGACTTAAAGCGTTTCTTATATAACATGAGTATACCATGTGAATGATAGACAATACACTCTTTACAAAGAAGAAAGGTTCTCATCTTATAATCGTACAAATATATGTTGATGACATTATATTTGGTTCAACTTGTCAAAGGTTGTGTGATGACTTTGCCGAAATCATGCATGACGAGTTTGAAATGAGAATCACGGAAGAACTTAACTTCTTTTTAGGACTCCAATTTAGACAAATAAATGATGGTATTTTCTTTAATCAATATAAGTACGTTAAAGAAATGCTAAAGAAATTTGGATTAGAGGACTCTAGACCAATGAAGACCCTTATGGCCTCGGATACTAAACTCACCATAGATGGATGATTGTGTTTCAGTAGACAACAACAAATATAGAGGTATTATTGTTAGTTTGTTGTACCATACGGAAAGTCGACTGGATATCATGTTTAGTGTTTGCCTTTGTGCTCGTTTCCAAGAGGCTCCCAAAACCTCTCACCTTGAAGCGGTTAAGCGTATCTTCTGATACATTAAAGGCACTATACATTTAGGATTATGGTATCTTAAAAGGACCAGCATAGAAACCATAGTATACACGGACTCGGATCATGTGGGAGACTATGTGGATCGGAAAAGCACTAGTGGAGTTTGTACCTTCATGGGTTGTTGTTTAACTTCTTGGTTCCCCAAGAAACAAACCGCTCTTGTTATTTCCACCACGGAAGCCGAGTATGTGAGTGCCGGTAAATCTTGTCAACAAGCTATGTGGATGAAGCAAGCACTTGTTGATTACAGGATTTCACTCAATGATGTCCCCATCATGTGTGACAATAAACCTTAGCAAGAATCTCGTGCAACATTCGCGAACTAAGCACATAGAGATTAGCCACCACTTCCTTAAGGATAATGTTCAAAAAGGGAACATTTCAATTGAGAGGGTGCCCTTGGTAGAAAACTTAGCCGACATCTTCACTAAGCCACTTAAGAGGGAACCTTTTAATTATTTGCGTCTAAGTATAGGTTTAATGGAACATATTAATTGCGCATCTTATTAATCGAGTTTTTTTCTCTTTTGAGTCTTTTTGTTCTTTGAGTCATTGAGTCTCTTAAACTCTTTTTGGAAAATTCCTCTCCTCTTTTTCAAAATTCTCAAAGTTCTTTCAAAAATGGTCGAGAAATGTTTTTGCATTGTTAATTCAATCTAAAAACGTTTTTCATGGCTTCTTGCTATTGATATCGAGCATACATAATTCATATGTATGAGTCACTTAAATATAGCAAGAACAAAATTGAACTATGGAGGATCATTGTGTCATGACTATGTGTCTAAATTAACACACCTCCAACATCGATTCTATCTTAAATCCACGTATCTTGGTCAAAATCCTTTTTGATGAGTTCTTGTATGTTTCTTAGTTTTTTATTGCTTTTTATCATGTCTCTATGATGAGTTAGACAAGAAAATTAGGATTTCCTAAATTGGAAAATTTCGCTCATCCTCCAAAACACAACCTCTGGAGGCGGTTCCCTAAATAACCCACACTCCATATATATATGGAACCGCAAGTGAGATAAAGAACCGCGGGCATAGACCTCAAAATTCAAGTTTTCTAAAACTCTAAATTTGCTCCAACACTTTTTGGAATCTTTATTTCAAACCTTTGACCACCCCTAAATTATCTTGTCCTTTCTCTACTTAACCCTAAGCATTTTACATCCTTTCTCAATTCAAAATGTCTTATTCACCAAACGAAAGCCTTAAATCTCCTCCATTTTCCCCAATCTCTTTCAATCCAAATTCACCCAAGAACACTCAAAATCATATTTCTTCTTCTTATAATAATATTGATTGTGGAGCTTTTTCTTTTCCACCACTACCCTTTTGTGTTCTTCCTCCCTCACATTATAATGTCATGTATCATGGGACTTATTGTCATTGTTATCAATATCACCATCTTGCTATGGCACATATCTATGAGGAGTTGAATTACATCAAGAGTCTCCTAGTCAAGCCTCTTCTCCACTATTGCTATGAGATCATTACCAAGCCACCACCACCTCCTTCTACCACCACTTTGTCTTTTTATATAAGCATGTGGATTGCTTACTATCAGGACATATAATTCAAGCAAATTTTAGAGTTCTAGTTTAACTAAGATTAGATTTATACTTTTCTTTTGGCTTGTTTTGTTTTTCATACATCTTTGTATGATTTGTTTCCTTGTATCTTTTTCATGTTTTCTTTCAACATGACTTATTATGGATCTTGGTTAACTTTTTTTTCTTATCTTGTTTCTTTATTGTGTGACCTTTACTATATCTATGTTGGGTGTTTCTTTTCTTCTTCTAACCCTTCTATGTAGCTTGTCACCATAACTCGATTCCTTGGTGCCCCAAGCAAGGGGGAGTAAGCACTTGCAAAGTCCGATTATTCTCTTCTACAAAGACTTTTGCAACCTTTTTGCTTCGACAAAGGGGGAGAAATGAAATAAACTCGTCTTCAAAAACATTGTTTTTCATGTGATTGAGTTTATGTATTATCGAAATCAATAAGGGGGAGATTGTTAATTCAATGATGCCTAAAAACGTTACGTGCATTTTTTGGTTCGCTTTGTTATGATTACCACAATATATAAAAACAAGCAGTTACGAAAACAACGAAAAACGAATTCTTGAGTTCAAGTATTTTTCATTTCAACCATTATCACTTAAGGTATGAACAAACAAGTTTTCAACCTAACTAAGTGATCAAGGATTTAATTTGTATTAGAACTCACCTTTTATTAAATATGACAAATTTTTTATTAAACTTTATTTTTAAGAAAATGTTTTATTAAATTAATTATTTGAAAATTTGAAAATGGCATATTCCATATGGTTTATAAATATCCTTTGGGGATAAATATTCCAACAGACGTGACTACCACACTAAAAGACAAAAGACAACGGAGTCTACTCCCACGGTTCCTCAAATGGCTATGCGGTTCCTTATTGATAAGGAACCGCGGGCACAATTAAGGAACCGCGCCCAGGGATAGCCGTTGGAGCTTTGTCTTATAAATAATGGACCATTCTCATATTTTCTCCTCACCTCTTTTGCACATAAGATTCCATATTCAATCTAACTTCTTAAATCACTCAAATCCTTAATTACTACTTGTTTAGAAGTGAATCTTTCTCCTCCTATCTCTTCCTCTCAAGTGCAAAGAGAAGCTCACTTTCATCCTTGAAGTGTTTGTTAATGCAAGTGATGCCTAAAAACATTATTAGTGTTAACTAATCTTTCTTAGTTTTGATCACGACAAACTATACAACACATTTAGTGTAAAACATAAAACGAATTATTTAACTAACACTATCATCAAGCTGATAATCATATCACAAATCTTTCTTAATCATACTTAGTGATCATCAAAATGATTATCCTTAAAACTCACTTTAGTTAATATGACAAAAGACTTTTTAATAAACTTTCTTTTCTAGAAAATGTTTTATTAAAATGGAAAATATAAATTTGAAAATAGCATATTCCATATGCTATTAGAATATCCTTTGAAGGCTTAAAATACCTCAGATATTCCTACCCCACTAAAAGACAAAAAACGGAGTGTAGTCTACAGGCGGAACCTTAAGTAGCTAGGCGGTTCCCTAGCGATAAGGAACCGCCGGGCTAGATAAGGTACCGCGCCCAGATAGCCGTTTGATAGCCGTTATACTTTGTCTCCTTTAAATAGTGAATCAAATCTCATTTTCCAACAAGCCTCTTGGACGTTTTTCTCAGCCCCCTTTCTCTTTTCTATAGCATAATCATTAGTAAATGATCACTTAAAGTGTTAAGGATGTTTACATATGATTATCCTCTTGATCCCCTCCTTTACCTTGTCCAATGAGAAGATCACTCACTCACTAGTGTTGTGATAAAGATGAATCCATGAGCTAGTCATATTCATCATGATACCCTTTTTGTTTTATGTCAATCCATTGTATTTATGAATACTTGGACTAGTTGTGTTCATCCAAGTTATTTGTGAATACTTGGATTTGTTGTGTACATCCATTGCATATGTGTTTGCTTGGAATTGTGTTGTGTAGATCCAAGCTACATGTGTGTACTTGGATATGTCTAGTTGAGTTGTAATAGATTTGTGTAGTAGTTCTCACTAAACTATAAAGTGATGTGGTTGTGTCTTGTGAGTTCTCACTAAACTTGAAAGTGATTAGTAGTTGTGTTGTGTGAAGTTCTCACTTAGCTTCAAAGTGAAGAGTCGTGAAGATTGGTTCTAGCTTTGGATTAGAACTCGACATCTAGCCTTGTGTCGTAAAATAGTGAAGTAGGCAACGTTGTGAAGATTGGTTCTACCTTAAGATTAGAACTCGACATCTAGCCTTGTGTCGTTAAATTGTGAAGTAGGCAACGTTGTGTAGATTGGTCCTAGCTAAAGATTAGGTCTCGACATTTAGCTTAGTGTTGGAAAATAATGTAAGCGACGATGTAAGGTTTTCTCCGCCAAGAAGGGAGCTTGTGGATATAGTGGAAATCTCGAGTAGGTGTACTCGAGGAGTGAAGTAGAAACGAGGATAGAGCCTCGTTGTCAAACCACTATAAATCTTGGTGTCTTCCCACTAGGTTGTCTCCTTCCTTACTCTTTACTTATTTCATTATCATTACACTTACCTATTATCTTTACTAGTGCATTTGAATTGAACCTAATCATTATGCAACTTAGCTTCAAGCAAAACATAGTTTTGATACAAACCAAATTGAAAGTAATTTTAATTTGGTTGCCAATCGAAGAGAAACTATTCAACCCCCCCCCCCCCTTCTAGTTTCTACAATTGGTATCAGAGCGATGGTCACTCAAGATCTTTGAAGTATATTGTACTTTAAAACTTGGATCGATCCATTGTCTCCTCAAATTAGAAGGTCAAGTTGTACTAAAGTTTCTCTTTGGTCAAAATTATTTTGTTTTTGAAAAATAGGTCTTTTAATTGGTAATATTGCATCCCTCTTAAGATTAGTAGTCTTTATACATTTTAGATCTACTCTTGAAATGTATCTACTAGTTTGCATCTTGCTTTGTGTAGGTACTCATGAAGATCAATCACTTAATTGGTTGTGGATTAAGTTACTTGCACTTGTAGAAGATTCATCTTCATTGATCTTTAACATCCTTGAATGATGATACCAAGATGATTGGGAATGATACTAGTCCTTGAAGACTTAGTACTCATTATAGTTATTGTTGGGCATAGCATTGATTCCTTGATGGATTGCTCTTTGTGGCCAAGGTACGCTTTCGTTCTTCCACATGCCCTTTGATCATTCTTTTGATCATTACTTGACTATGTGCTTGTTCTTGGCATCCTTGCCTTGAAATTTGTTTGTGGTTTGTGATTCTTTTCTTTTATCCTCTCAAACCTTCATTGCTTGGATACTTGACTCACTATGGTGATGTAGAGTGAGTTAGTAGTAGCTTAAAGTATCAAGCATGATTTCCATGGTTTGCACCCATACGGTTAGTAGGCCCTTTGTGGGAGAGAAAGTGAATCAATACCTTGCTCATACTTTGGTCTAGACTAAGGCTATTATTGAAAGTGATCTTAGTCTACGCATCAATATTTGCTTTGTGTTTATTCATTACCAAAGCCGTATAACACTTCGCCGGAAAGGCACGTCTTAAACCACTATATATGACACAAGCTCTTCGTTACCAGTATTTGAAGATTTCATTAATCCTTTGAGCATTAGTCCTAGTCATGATTCACTTCCCTTGACTTCTCTCCACTTTGTTGTTTTACTACGAGTAGTCGTTTGTCAATTTCGGTTCTTTTCGATCTCGATTCAACTCGTAATCCTTCATTAAAGCATATTTCCTAGTGTTATGATGATCCAATGTTATTCTAAAAGTTATAATTTTAAGTATTTTAGAAAAACTTGGTTTTTAAAATTTGGCGTTTTTCATTGATAAAAACCAGCCACTGCAGGCGGTTCTTTATCTCTGGCGGCTCAAACCCGCGGTTCCTTATCGATAAGGTACCGCGGGCAGTAAAGTTTGTCAGAGCGCCAGTTTTAATAAAATAATCTTTTTCAAACCAAACCCTCTCTCTCCCAAAAACACACAGCCGACGGTTTACCCTTTTTCCACCATTGTTGAAGCTTCCAAAACATTCAATCACTCAAATTAATTGATTCTAAGTTGTGGGTTTCACTCATCCTTCATCTAACATCAATTAATTGTAAGTATTTTCTTTCAATTTCATCTATTTTGCTATAGGGTTCATCCTTTCATAATTGGGGATTTTTAAAATTGAAATTGAATTAAAACCTTAATAGGAATATGGGTTGACATAGTTATATTACTATGATTCCTTAGGTTCATATTCATGAAGATTTCACTAAAAGCCACTTGTAGAACACATCCGAATTTTGATTAAACAATTTTGGTTAAAAGATGGATTTGAGATGAACCCATGAACAAATAGGTAACGACATTGTTAATGCTTACCTAAAAACCTTGTTTTGAAAAACCAATGTTCTAAGTCCATTGTTGATCCAACATAGTTCATATGTTCTTGGTAAATTATGGAATAGCTACATTGTGAACATGAGAATGATATGGATTCAATCCTTTGTTTGTCAAGAAATTGATATAACACTTTCTCATATTTTCGATTTTTGATTCTAATTTTTCATATGAGTGATTGGAAAAATATTGTCTTATATTTATATTAGGTACTAATCACGCCTTCTCAATATCAAAAGGATCATCAACTCACTAGACAATACATGCCAAACCTTTCTCAAACCTATGCTTCCCCTCAACTTCGAAACTCATTTCCATCTCTTTCTACTCGTTATTTCCATGAGGGTAGAGTCGTTGACGAGGGAATAACGGGTTATGACTATATCTAATCTATGTTTGAGCTTTCGGGGTTTGATTTCTTGCTCAACATAGAAGAAGATATTTACCCCTTGTTCCTTCTTGAATTCTTTAGCACCTACTCCATGCTTGAATACAATGGAGAAATCTTCATTCGTTTCGTGTTGAATGATCAGTTGATTCAATACTCCCTCGAAAACTTTGGTGAAATTCTCGGTGTGCCATATGAAGGCACTTGTCGTTTTGCGGATAAATGGAGACTTGATGCTCTCTTGGAATCCTACGATAAACCTTTAAATGACCACACCGAAATTGATCTAGAGTTCATCCTTGACATCATTTCGAAAGAGCGTGATGGAAACGTTGTGAGAAGCCTTCATTCAAATGTGCGAAATGTGAATCGATATGAAGTGCTCTCTAGCGACCTCAAGGATTTTATGGTCCAATGGGCAAATATCCTTAGGGAGAATGTCTTTTGTCTTGGTGGAAACCGAGATCATATCCCGGATTGTATGGTGCATATGTTGAGTTGCATCTTTACATCCACCAAGTACAATTTGGCATTCTATATCGCTCGACGAATAATTTATGCCCTTTCAAAACCCAAAACAAACCTTCCCTATGCTATGCTTCTTACTCGCCTTTTCAAAAGGGTTGCTCATGACTTTCCCCACCTCGATCTTTCTCGCTTTCACCCGGTTCATCGGGTTATGTTGCCTATTCAAGAGGTATATGCAAGAAAGACAAGAAGTGACCGAGGTCGCGAAAATCCGATCATCAAGAGACGGATGATGAGGACACCTATATGCCAACAAGTGATGGTGATGGCATAGGTACTAGTTCTCACTTCAACTCTTCGAGTAATTCCCACCCATCCTCAAACTCATTCGTGGATGGAATTGAAGACTTAGCTCCCCCACCTCATTACTCCTCTAGTGAAGTACTGGAAGATCTCAACATGGAGCATCTCTACCGTGAAAATCTTAGGACTAGAGGTGAATTGCATGAACATCGGGTTGAGTCAAGGAAGGGATTCAAGTATTTGGGGAATATGATCAAGGGATTGGGCAAGAAGAGAAGGTGAAAGCTTTGAAGTATTTCAAAGAATACATGTTAGTAAACATGTAATGTTGAACAAATTTTTTTATTATTATCTTGGATGTGTATTAACTTATGCTACATGTTTGGATTGCTATTTATTTTAATCCTAAATGTTGTCTATGCCATCATGTTTGTGATTTACATAGCTTTGTGCATTCTATATGATAGTTAGCTTCTTAGATTTTGGTCAGTAGTTAACTTTGGCTTGTGAATCCTTTGGTAAAAATCTGGGTTAACCAAAATTTTGGATGTGAAATTTTTGAAACACCTCTGGTCGCGGTTCCATATCGACCAGCGGCTCCTTATCGATAAGGAACCGCCGGTCCTAGATAAGGAACCGCCGCCACTGTGTCCGACAGAATCTTTTGCTTTACACTATTTTCTTCAATCTGTGTAAACTTTGCATGATTCTTTGCAAAAACCTGCACATTTCCTAAACTAGGTTACCTAAATTCATTATTCACCTAAAATGATTTTAACCCATTACTAGTTTGGATCATCCCCTCACCCATTTAAACCCACCTTGTTAGTCATGTTCTTCACACATCAAAACATCCTTCCCTAACCCTTAAACCACCCTTGTCAACCATGGTTTCTACAAAAACCTCAAACACCCCAAGGAAGACACTTAATATTAGGATTAAGGTACCCAATCCTAACTCCTCACCCTTTCACACACCCAAAAATGAGATGGTTCCAATCCTCATTTCCTCATCACCTTCACCACCCCTTGCACCATGCAAGAAAACCTCCACCTATGGTACTAACCACTCCATTGGTTCTACCTCCTCTTCATTCCACTCAAGAATGAATGAGCTCTCTTCACCCTTCACTCCGAGTGAACCCTTGGATGTGACTACACAACCCTAACCAATCCAAAGCATTCCTTTTGTGAATGACTTTGATGACACCTTGGTGACTTCACCATTTACCCCTCCTAACTCACCCATTTCACCAACCTTGGAGAACATACCTCCACACTCACCCATTTCTCCTTTGGGGAACATGCCTCCACTCTCACCCACATCACCCTTGGAGAACATGCCTCCTCCACCTCCACCACACTCAAACATTCCAATTCTGGGTGTCCCACTTTCCCTCCTCTTGGGTGATCCTTACTATGGGTTTCAAGAGACTCATGGTCCTAATTGTCCATGTTGCCTCTACAACCACTACATCATCCATAACCTTAGGATGGAGATGTTTGGACTACATAGGAGGTTGCAAGAGTTCTTGCTTGCCTTGTTCTCCATGCTTCCTCCTAGGAGATGAATGATGAGTTTTCTTAATAAGTGTTTTTTTAACAAAACCAAGCCAAAGAAGACTACTCATCTAGATCTAGTATTAAGCTAACTTTGTAATAGTTAGTTGTTCTTTTCTTTCATTTGTCATTGTACTTTCTTCCTTCATGAGTTTTTCATGAAGTTGGTTAATGGATTTAGCTTTATGTGTTTCTATTATTATGTGCACATTAATCAACTTTAATTTGAAATTAAAATTGAACCTAAATCTATCACAACCTCTAAAACTTGACTAAAATTGGTTCAAAATGTTATCCAAATATTTTGTCACCCTTTGTCAAGACATTCTTTGTGAATGTGTTGCTTTTATGCAACCCTAGCATAATTTAGTGCTAATAGAGGTAAAATTCCAAGATTTGCACTTTTTGAAAAAGTCTTAGTTTTTCTCAAAACCCTGGAAAAACTTGGTTTCAAGTCCACTGCATGCGGCTCCTTAAAGTCGTGCGGTCCTTAGTGATAAGGAACCGCCGATCCCTATAAGGTACTGCGGACAACAACTAGCTTTTGACTCATTTTTTGTCAAAAAATTTTAAAACCATGTCAGGATTCCTTGTTTACTCAATTTGGCTAAACATTCCTTGACACTTCACATTTTGTATTCAAATTCTTACCTTGATTACATTCTACTTATACCCCAACCTTGAGATTTCATTCTCACACCTTCCCAACCTTGAGAATTCATTCTCACACATCTCCAACCTTGAGATTTCATTCTCACACCTTCACAATGCCTAACTCCTCCATTCATAACCTTGACATTTCTTTGTCACAACCCAACTCACCCAAAGCTTCCTCATCCAAGCTTTCAAAGAAACCGAAAATCTCGGTTCGACCTATTTGGATTAAGAAGAATGAACAATCTTCTTCCAAACCACCCAAAAACCCTACCTTCTCTCCAATCAGGTATTGGAATGAGACTTATACCATTAACCCCATCACCGGAGCAAAAGAAAATGTTCCCCCACCACCACAATCCTTCAACACCCCTCAACTCAATGACCTTTCAACCTTCCCAAACCTCACAAGGCATTGTGAAAACATTTCCTACCCTATTACCCCCACCACCACCAAACCCTAGGTTTGACGCCCTAACCCCATCAACCGATTTTGTGTTGCATCATGGATCCTCGTGTGCTTTTTGTCGATTTCAACAAATTGAACTTGCTTATGTATATGAGAAGTTAAATTTCCTTGAATTCCTCCTCACTCGACCTCCTCTCCAACTTTTCATTCTGGTGGACAAAACTTCGAATGATGCATCGTCGTCTTATTTTTCCAACTAAAGGACTAACTACTCTTAGAGTCTTTATTACTTTAGTTGTTTAGAGTCTTTTATTTTTTTATCAATCTTGGAAAATTATCACTATTAGAATAGCTTATGCTTTGTGGTTTATTTTCCATATTTTTTTGCTTTAGATACTCATATTGTGTGTATGACTATCTACCTTGTTGTGTCTTTTCTTTTATGTAACCTTTGTGTTGTTTGTGTGTTATTTCCTTAGTTCTCCTTTGAGTTGATCATGGTTAATTTTTACAATTGCTTATGGGTGATTCCATTAATTCTAAACTTTAACCCCTTGACAAGTTTATCATCTTCATTGGATTGAAGTTTGATTTTGTCAATTACCTTTTTGGACATACTTAGCAAAATACTTGCTTCTAATTTGAGATTTCTTCTCTCTCTCTCCCTCTCAAGTTACTTAGTAGGCAGTGATCATATATACATTGGTGTTTCTTTTCTTTCTACTAACCTTTGTGTAGCATGTCACCTTAGCTCATATACTTGGTGCCCCAAGCAAGGGGGAGCAACCACCAAGGAGGAGCTACTAGCAAAGTCCGGTTTTCTTCAAAGACTTGTGCTAACCTTTTTGCTACGACAAAGGGGGAGAAATGATAGTGATAAACTCGTTAATAATTTGATATTTTGTGTTTCTACATAAATGAGTTTATCGTTTATCGTAATCAAAAAGGGGGAGACTGTTAATGCAAGTGATGCCTAAAAACATTATTAGTGTTAACTAATCTTTCTTAGTTTTGAACACGACAAACTATACAACACATTTAGTGTAAAACATAAAACGAATTATTTAACTAACACTATCATCAAGGTAATAATCATATCACTAATCTTTCTTAATCATACTTAGTGATCATCAAAATGATTATCCTTAAAACTCACTTTTATTAATATGACAAAAGACTTTTTAATAAACTTTCTTTTTTAGAAAATGTTTTATTAAAATGGAAAATGTAAATTTGAAAACAGCATATTCCATATGCTATTAGAATATCCTTTGAAGGCTTAAAATACCTCAGATATTCCTACCCCACTAAAAGACAAAAAACAGAGCGTAGTCTACAGGCGGAACCTTAAGTAGCTAGGCGATTCCCTAGCGATAAGGAACCGTCGGGCAAGATAAGGTACCGCGCCCAGATAGCCGTTAGATAGCCGTTATACTTTGTCTCCTTTAAATAGTGGATCAAATCTCATTTTCCAACAAGCCTCTTGGACGTTTTTCTCAGCCCCCTTTCTCCTTTATATAGCATAATCATTAGTAAATGATCACTTAAAGTGTTAAGGATGTTTACATATGATTATCCTCTTGATCTCCTCCTTTACCTTGTCCAATGAGAAGATCACTCACTCACTAGTGTTGTGATAAAGATGAATCCATGAGCTAGTCATATTCATCATGATACCCTTTTTGTTTTATGTCAATCTATTGTATTTATGAATACTTGGACTAGTTGTGTTCATCCAAGTTATTTGTGAATACTTAGATTTGTTGTGTACATCCATTGCATATGTGTTTGCTTGGATTTGTGTTGTGTAGATCCAAGCTACATGTGTGTACTTAGATATGTCTAGTTGAGTTGTAATAGATTTGTGTAGTAGTTCTCACTAAACTATAAAGTGATGTGGTTGTGTCTTGTGAGTTCTCACTAAACTTGAAAGTGATTAGTAGTTGTGTTGTGTGAAGTTCTCACTTAGCTTCAAAGTGAAGAGTCGTGAAGATTGGTTCTAGCTTTGGATTAGAACTCGACATCTAGCCTTGTGTCGTAAAATAGTGAAGTAGGCAACGTCGTGAAGATTGGTTCTACCTTAAGATTAGAACTCGACATCTAGCCTTGTGTCGTTAAATTGTGAAGTAGGCAACGTTGTGTAGATTGGTCCTAGCTAAAGATTAGGTCTCGACATTTAGCTTAGTGTCGGAAAATAATGTAAGCGACGATGTAAGGTTTTCTCCGCCAAGAAGGGAGCTTGTGGATATAGTGGAAATCTTGAGTAGGTGTACTCGAGGAGTGGAGTAGAAACGAGGATAGAGCCTCGTTGTCGAACCACTATAAATCTTGGTGTCTTCCCACTAGGTTGTCTCCTTCCTTACTCTTTACTTATTCATTATCATTACACTTACCTATTATCTTTACTAGTGCATTTGAATTGAACCTAATCATTATGCAACTTAGCTTCAAGCAAAAGATAGTTTTGATACAAACCAAATTGAATGTAATTTTAATTTGGTTGCCAATCGAAGAGAAACTATTCAACCCCCCCCCCCCCCCTTCTAGTTTCTACAGTGTTGTGACTACCTCAAGGATCCATTGAAGATCCAAAATTTATTTTTCATTCTTGTGTTATTGTTGTGAAGGTCCAAGTAGTTGTGTCTATTTGGAAGTTATGTATGTAGGGTGGTTAATACTCAATCCTTGAAGTATATTGGTGTAGATTGGTCCTAACTAAGATTAGGGCTCGACTTTTAGCTTAGAGTCAAAAATTGTTTAAGCGACGTGTACGGTTTCTCCACCTTAAGGATCTTGTTGATTAGGGAACTCTCGAGTAAAGAGTACTCGAGTAGTGGAGTAGGAACGAGGAGTGAGCTTTCGTTGCCGAACCACTATAAATCCTTGGTGTTTGGTTTGATCTTTCTTTTCCTTATCTCTTTACATTCATTATTATTTATTTGCATATACTTGTGATTATTAGTTAGTTGCACTATCCCTTGTCCATATTGTGTATAAGAAGATTTTACATATATGCTCAAGTCTAAGTTTTTGAAAACCCTTATTTAACAAGTAAATTTAAGAAACTATTCAACCCCCTATAGTTTCTACACTTGTTTTGAAGGCACCACATTTGTTATCATTCGAATGACTTTAAAAACTTTTAGATTATGTTTTATGTTTATTAAACTTATGTTTGGGACCTTATGAATTTGATAAACTTTTATATTTGAATGAAGTAATACTCAATGAACCGTTTGCTGCCATTTGAATTTGGGGTGCTAAAGGATAAAAAGAATGTAGAAACTAGAAGGAGGGGTTGAATAATTTCTTGATTTCACTTGATTAAAGATCGGTTTAAAAAATCCTTTTTGCAAAAACTTAGACTTTAGTGATTATGTGAAATCTTCTTATGCACAATATGAACAATACATAGTGGATCAAAACTAATAATCACAAGTATATGCAAGTAAAGAATAATGAATGAAAATATATTAGGAAAGGAAAGATCAAATCAAACACCAAGGATTTATAGTCGTTCGGCAACGAAGCTCACTCCTCGTTCCTACTCCACTCCTCGAGTACTCCTTACTCGAGAGTTCACAAATCAACAAGCTCCTTAAGGTGGAGAAACCGTACACGTCGTTTAACCAATTTCCGACTCTAAGCTAAAAGCGAGCCCTAATCTTAGTTAGGACCAATCTACACTAATATACTTTAAGGCCTAATTATTAACCACAATAAATACATAACTTCCAAATTTACACAACAATTTGGATCTTCAAAACTACACAAGAAGGAAAATGAAGTTTGATCTTCAATGGATCTTGAGGTAGACACAACACTTCAAGGATGAAAGTGTTCTTCTCTTTGTACTTTAGAGGATGAAAGGGGAGGATAAAGATTTACTTCTAAACAAGTACTAATAATCAACAAAATAACCAAGGATTTGAGTGATTTAAGAAGGTAAACTGAATTTGGAAATTTGTGTGAAAAATAGGTGAAATGAAAATATGGAAATGGTCCACTATTTATAAGACAAGGTTCCAACGGCTCTATCTGGGCGCGGTTCAATAAAGGTCATGCGTTCTATATCACTAAAGAACCACATACTTATTTAAGGAACCACGGTGTAGACTCCGCTCCTTTTTTTGTCTTTTAGTGGTGCAGTCCCATCTGATGAAGTTTTTATCCTCAAAGGATATTTCTAGACCATATGGAATATGTCATATTCAAATTTTCAAATTTCTAATTTAATAAAACATTTTCTTAAAAACTTTTGTCACTTGAAAATAAAAGTGAGTTTTAAGAAAAATTAAATCCTTTGTCACTTAGTTAGGTTGAGAACCTGTTTATTCATACCTTAAGTGATAATGGATGTAACACCTCAGTTTAATAAGTGGACCGTTGCATGATAATTATGGCGTGTCATCAAAGCATGCAAGGTAATATGTCATAAAAACATAAATGACCATAAAGGATAACCGGAATCAAACATCGGCTCCCAAACATAAACTCAAAACAATGCATAAAGTAAATGAATTCAAATGAAAGAAGTATGAGGTAGCTCCCATCCTATGCACGTCCTCTCCGTGCTCGAGTATGTCCTTGGGTACCTGCCGTTTGAGTCATTGATAGGTGTGTAAACACCCATCCTTTTTACCAGTTAACTACAATAATAACCGAGCCAAAACGTGTATTTTATGTCATAAATGTTGGAATTATGTGTGGTTTGTGTTTTTGTTGTGATTTAGGACGAAAAGGTGAAAAAGGGAGAAAACACGGGAATTCACGGGCTTTTATCGAAGAAAAGACGAAAGACGAAGTCAAGAAATCAAGAGTGCAAAAAGAACGGAAGTCCAAGACCAATTCTGAAGATTTATCGAAGAAAAAGTCAAAAGACGGAAGTTTACTAAAAGCCGAAGAACTCAAGTCTAATTTATTGAAGAATTACAAGACGAGTTTAAAGAAATCCCGAGACAAAGTCGTTAAAGTCAAAAGATTAAGAAGACAAGGACTTAATCATGCAATTAAGGAAAGAAGAAAGAGGGGAAGAAGCTTCCTAAGCACCTCCCTAATCTCCCCTATAAATAGATTAGATTAGATTTCATTTTCTCTTGTTGGCTAATAGTGATAATTAGTTCTTCCATTTTATTTACCTTGTCATTTAATTACATGTCATTTAAATACATTGTCTTGCACCTTAAGTACCTTTAATTTCAAGTAAGTTTCTTTTTAATTCTTGTCAATCTTTACTTTTTCTTGTTAATCTCCTATCTACCTTTCTTGTTTGATCTTTAATCTTTATGCTTTATTGTTTATGTCTATGTTCTTGATTTTTATTGATTTAATTAAGTGGGTTTTGTTTAATTTGGTTATATTTGTTAGTTTGATTGTTTTGGATTGTTTTTTTATGATTAATAGATGTTTATTGATTAGTTTGATTTAATCTTGTGGTTCATTTTGATTAGTTTTAATTAGATCCGTAGCTTTTTGTTTCTTCCCTGTTCTTCGCTTTATTCTTTTCCCAGGATATTCCCAACCAAGCTAAGCCAAATATTCCGAGTGAAGGTATTTTGTTGATTGTTCCGAATCAAGTGAAAGTTCCGAATCAGTTTGGTTCATTCGGAACATTCCGAACGAAGGTTTTGAGAAAGTATTCCGGATCAGCGAGTTCATTCGGAACATTCCGAGTGAAGGAGTTTATTCGGAACATTCTGAATCAAGACATTGTTCCAGATCAGCAAAACATTCCGAACGAAGGATTTTGGGGATTCTTCATTCGGAAGATTCAAAGTTCCGAATCAAGACATTGTTCCGGATCAGTGTTTGTTCATTCGGAACATTCTGAACCAAGAAGGCATTCCGAATCAAGGCTGTTTCATTCGGAATATTCCGAACGAAGGATTTGGGATTTGTTCATTCGGAACATCTATTGTTTCGGATCAAGGGATTCATTCGGAATATATTCCGAGTCAAGGCAATATTCCGAATCAAGACTTTATTCCAGATAAGTGACATATTCCGGATAAAGGATTTATTCCGGATGAAGGTTTTGTTCAAATATTCCGAATGAGTGTTTTATGTTGATTATTCCAGACGAAGAAGAATTATTCCGGGTGAAGGTGACATTCCGAACGAGTAATTATTCCGAGTGAGGTATTTTCAGGTTATTTTAAGTTACTGTTTTTAAGTTTTAATTTTTAATTTTTAAGCTTTATTTTTCCCGCATTTTTCCTTAGTCGCACTTTAAGATTACTTGCCTTAGATTTATTTTAGCCTTGCCTTATTTTAAGTTTTAGTTGCGTTTTAAGTTTGCCTTAGATAGTTTTAAGTTTGCGTTATTTACGTTTAGTGCCCTTTTACTTTTTGTCACGCTTTTAATTTCTCGTCTTTTATTTTAAATTAGAGTTAGATTTATTTTACCGGCTTTTTACTTTAAGTTTTGCTCTTTTTAATTACTACAACGACACAACTATTTGTTTCACCAAAGAACGACTGAGTCGCATAGTTAATCCATTTTTCAATTCGATTAGACATACGACAACGAACAATTTTTATAACTAAAATCAAGTTATCAAATGGCGCCGCTGCCGGCTCTTTTCGTAAAGATTAACGGTTTTCTGTGAGAGACGCGTTGCTTTTTGGGATCCGTTCACTCGTGAACGTTATTTTCGTGTAAAAAATTTTCAAAAAATCCCAAAAACATTTGAAAAATCATAAAAAGCATTTCTTTTTCAAAGTTTTGCACCAAAAATATTCCTCTTTATCCTCTATTATGTTTAATTCTATTCTTTACCCCTCTTATTTATAATTCTTCATGGATTCGTCTTGCGTACGGTGTGGGAGACCATGGCATGGTTTTCAAACATGTCAATGGTGTACTTGTGAGCGGTGTGGTTTTAATATCGATGATACACAATTTGGATTTTGTCCATTTTGTAATTCAACAAATTCATACTTCTCCTCTTACAATACTTTCTCACCCTCTCCCGTCTATGACAATCCTTATCCTCAAGATGCACCGGGTTTTTCTCCATACCCGTGGTGCTATATTTGTGGGGGCCCTCACGATGCTTCTTCTTGTGATCCGTCGAAGGTCTTTGAGAAAATTCCGTGCTATCATCCCAGTGTGTATAATTTTGAGCCCCCACGACACACCGTCAATCATCAACCCTTTTGTGCACTTCCTCCTGAGCAAATTGCCACACTTTTTGACAACTTTCAAAAAGTTCAAGAAGCTTGCAACAAGATCATCGAAAAATGTCAAGCGGATCAGCAACAAGAGAAAGTATCTAACCTTAGTGCTTATACTCCTCCTCTGGTGCCTCCATATTATTATAATAGTGATGACGATGAGAGTCCGATTTCTTGGAACGATGAGAATTCTATTCCTTCTCCCGACTTGCCGGCTCTGGAGCCTAAGGATTCACCCATCCTAGGGGATGAGGATCTTAGCACAATTCCTGCAAAGGAATCCGACGAATTCATAAAGTCTAGTGCTGATACCCTTGTCCCAATTCCAAGTGAATATGAGTTGACATCCGACAGTGACGATGAGTATGATGCACTTTCTTCTGATGATGTTCCTTCCACCAACACTTTGGGAGAGGATTCCTTGGCTTTCTCTAATCCTCTTTTTGATCAAGATGATGATTTTACTTCTAGTGATGACGATTCACTATCCGATGAAGACGTTCCGAAGGAAACTTTCAAGATTTATTCGAACCGTTTATTTGATTTTGATGACGCTTACATATCTAGTGAGGTGAATCCTCTATTTGACGAAGGGATTGAAGACATTGATAGCTCTGCTTCCCTTGCTATTGATGAGCATACCTTGTTAGCCATGCCCCATTCTATCATAGAGGTGGAGAGATTTGACTCTACTGTACAGGTGACGCGGATGGAAGGTAATTCTTCTCATACTTCTCATACTATATTTCTACCTCATCTTACTGTGTGCACGCCCAAGCGGGTGATGTATCAATTTCACTCTCCGGGAAATGAGGATGAGTGCTTTGACCCGGGAGGTGACAATGACCATTCTATGATTGATAACCTTACGGCTTTGCCAATTGGTCAGCATCCATTGTCTTTGGAGGATGACAATGTGATTCCTTTACCCACCCCACCTCCCGTGGATCAAGATTTCACATACTTCTCGTATGTTGAAAGGACCTTCCTACCATTCAAGACTTATCCTCCTGCCTCTCCTTTGTTATATTCATCCGGGAACGAGGACAAGGTCTTTGATCCCGGTATTACATTCGAGGCTTCCCCATGGACCATTTAATTCGGGGACGAGTCAGGCTCGTGACTCGGTTAACAAAAACAAGCGCTTTTTGGGAGGCAACCCAATTATCTATCTATCTTTCCCTGTTTTCACCATAAGTGTAGGGGGGATCCCCGTGGTGTTTCTTGTTCTCTTTCTTATCATGTGCAGGGATTAGAGCTTCAAAGACACACTCTTGATGACTTTTGACGAACCGTGATTCCGTGTTCCCTTCTTCCCGGTTCTATCCTAAACTCTTTTCGATTCACTATTTTATATTTTCCAATATTAAAATAGGAATCTCCTTAGTTGTCTTTTCCTTAGCGAGATTTAAACAAAGTGCAAAATGTCCTAAGTGTAGGGGAGTTTACTCCCACATGCTTAAACATTGAGGACAATGTTTATATTTTAATTGTAGGGGGGACTTCTATCGAAGTTAAGTGGTCTTTTCTTTGTATTTGTCCTCATTTTAACCGGAAAATCAATTTTTCGACATTTTTCAAAATTTTTGATCTATTTTGGCCTATTAGTTTTTCCCTTTGTATAGTTATTTTCCTTTCTTTGCTAGAATAAATTTTCAATAAAGTGGTTTTAATTTCAAACGTTGTGAATCTTTTGACTAAACCCGAGTTTACTTATCTTAGTTTACTCTAGCTAGTATCCTTAACGTGTTTAAGTCAAGTTTTGCTAGGCTTTTATGTAGGGAGCTATAAAACGCGGAATTCTTAACTCTCACGGGCTAAGAACAAGAACTTTTCGCAAGTTTCTATAATTGATCCTAGAGAGTTGTTTATCAAGGGAACTTTAAAAGGCGATTTCTAAAACTTGAAAAAGTCCAAGAGTTTGCAAGATCCTATAGACGACTCGAAAACCCAAAACTTTTATTTAATAGGCTAAGCATCCACAAGTCTCATTCCTTGAGCATTTAAATTGTGGAGAACGAGAGATGATAGAGTCAATTATAAGTTTGGTATTCTTTCGTGAATTTATGTGAGTTAATTATAAGCCTATTCTCCCATTGCTTGTTAATAAATTTATCTGCAATAAATAAGGTTGTACGATTTGAAAAGTTACTTAGCTTCTAGCCCAAGATCGTTTAAAAGTTGCTCGGTATGGATTAGACTTCATAGCCAAGGCATAACTTATTGAAGCGGGATGCGAAGATTGGCGAGTCCAAAAAGGTCCTAACAAGACATGAGGGCTACATTTTGTTGCTAAATATCCCAAGTGATGTGAAGAATCATTTATCAAAGATCAATATGAAGGATCGAGACACACGACGAAAAACAAATACTCCCAAAAGATCATGGAGAAGTCTATCCAAAAAGGCCCTAACAAGGTATGAGGATAAATAGATCCAAGTCCAAAAAGGAGGCGGATCGTTGTATATCAAAATCCCAAATAAAGATTGGAGAAAAATGGAGAAGTCGTGGTCCAAATATGAAGAATCTCTCAAAACTTCAAGTGAAGAAATTCCTATTACGAAGAGAAGACCATTATTTTATGAACGTCTCTCAAGATTTGAAGTATGAAGTCGCTGCCAAATATCGGTCCGAGAAAGGTCTCAAATCGTGAAGCGAGTTATGCCAAGATATGAACTTTATGAGGTCCCGAGAAGCAGTTTTAAAAGATTTTGTCCTTTAGCTAACTATTGATTAAATCGTCCCATTTTATTTTCAGTCTAAATAACTATCAAAATAAGTCAAACAATGCATCCTCGTGATCATTCAAGACAACAATAAAATATAAGAGATACACCTAGGAATAAGGGAGTCTAAGTGAATAATTGGCCCACATGAGTTCGTGTTAGTTTGCTAACTTATAATAACAATGATCTCGTTTTTAAGCTTGGTTTGGAGAAAGTGAAAACTTGAGGAGGATGATCATTCATGACATTTCCAAAACCCGAAGGTATGTTTTTGATTTCTTTATTTTAAATTTTTATAATTTTCTATCTCTTTAATAAAGGCCAACGTGGATTTATTATGATGAAAAGTGTAATCATGCTTTGTAACTAATGCATTGCATGAGGACATTGCAATGGTCAAGTGTAGGGGATTTGATAGGTGTGTAAACACCCATCCTTTTTACCACTTAACTACAATAATAACCGAGCAAAAACGTGTATTTTATGTCATAAATGTCGGAATTATGCGTGGTTTGTGTTTTTGTTGTGATTTAGGACGAAAAGGTGAAAAGGGGAGAAAACACGGGCATTCACGGGCTTTTATCGAAGAAAAAGACGAAAGACGAAGTCAAGAAATCAAGAGTGAAAAAAGAACAGAAGTCCAAGACCAATTATGAAGATTTATCGAAGAAAAAGTCAAAAGACGGAAGTTTACTAAAAGCCGAAGAACTCAAGTCTAATTTATTGAAGAATTACAAGACGAGTTTAAAGAAATCCCGAGACAAAGTCGTTAAAGTCAAAAGATTAAGAAGACAAGGACTTAATCATGCAATTAAGGAAAGAAGAAAGAGGGGAGGAAGCTTCCTAAGCACCTCCCTAATCTCCCCTATAAATAGATTAGATTAGATTTCATTTTCTCTTGTTGGCTAATAGTGACAAATAGTTCTTCTATTTTATTTACCTTGTCATTTAATTACATGTCATTTAAATACATTGTCTTGCACCTTAAATACCTTTAATTTCAAGTAAGTTTCTTTTTAATTCTTGTCAATCTTTACTTTTTCTTGTTAATCTCCTATCTACCTTTCTTGTTTGATCTTTAATCTTTATACTTTATTGTTTATGTCTATGTTCTTGATTTTTATTGATTTAATTAAGTGGGTTTTGATTATTTTGGTTATATTTGTTAGTTTGATTGTTTTGGATTGTTTGTTTATGATTAATAGATGTTTATTGATTAGTTTGATTTAATCTTGTGGTTGATTTTGATTAGTTTTAATTAGATCCGTAGCTTTTTGTTTCTTCCTTGTTCTTCGCTTTATTCTTTTCCCAGGATATTCCGAACCAAGCTAAGCCAAATATTCCGAGTGAAGGTATTTTGTTGATTGTTCCGAATCAAGTGAAAGTTCCGAATCAGTTTGGTTCATTCGGAACATTCCGAACGAAGGTTTTGAGAAAGTATTCCAGATCAGCGATTTATTCGGAACATTCCGAGTGAAGGAGTTTATTCGGAACATTCCGAATCAAGACATTGTTCCGGATCAGCAAAACATTCCGAACGAAGGATTTCGGGGATTGTTCATTCGGAAGATTCAAAGTTCCGAATCAAGACATTGTTCCGGATAAGTGTTTGTTCATTCAGAACATTCTGAACCAAGAAGGCATTCCGAATCAAGGCTGTTTCATTCGGAATATTCCGAACGAAGGATTTGGGATTTGTTCATTCGGAACATCTATTGTTCTGGATCAAGGGATTCATTCGGAATATATTCCGAGTCAAGGCAATATTCCGAATCAAGACTTTATTCCGGATAAGTGACATATTCCGGATAAAGGATTTATTCCGGATGAAGGTTTTGTTCAAATATTCCGAATGAGTGTTTTATGTTAATTATTCCGAACGAAGAAGAATTATTCCGGGTGAAGGTGACATTCTGAACGAGTAATTATTCCGGGTGAGGTATTTTCAGGTTATTTTAAGTTACTGTTTTTAAGTTTTAATTTTTAATTTTCAATCTTTATTTTTCCCGCCTTTTTCCTTAGTCGCACTTTAAGATTACTTGCCTTAGATTTATTTTAGCCTTGCCTTATTTTAAGTTTTAGTTGCGTTTTAAGTTTGCCTTAGATAGTTTTAAGTTTGCGTTATTTACGTTTAGTGCCCTTTTACTTTTTGTCACGCTTTTAATTTCCCGTCTTTTATTTTAAATTAGAGTTATATTTATTTTACCGGCTTTTTACTTTAAAGTTTTGCACTTTTTAATTAATACAACGACACAACTATTTGTTTCACCAAAGAATGACCGAGTCACATAGTGAATCCATTTTTCAATTCGATTAGACATACGACAACGAACAATTTTTATAACTAAAATCAAGTTATCAGTCATGGAAAGTAAATATACAGTTGAGCAATACGCTCAGTGAACAGATATAATGACATAATAGGAATAACTGAAACATAATTAAAGATTTGAAAAGCAGCGGAAAATGTGTAAGTCCTGGAAATCTGTAAGTTGTTTAAAAGCATATTTATACTGAAAAGTCTTATGTTTATGTTTATACTGAAATGAATATGAAAGCGGAAAGAAACTACTCCGACTTCACAAGTGCTACATAATGAAATGGACATGAATGAGTTGTCTGTTTAACGTATACTTACTGGTTATTAGTTTATTTGACGTGTTCTTAACTTGTTTTACTTGTTATTGTCTTGTTTTACATGTTCTTAACTTGTTTTACCGTTTCATGTTCTATCATGTGTTTCTTAATATTTCATGTGTTCTTGATTAGTGTATTTTATGTTTTATATTTTATTATACTTGTTGTATCATAATGAGTAACTTTCTAAAAGTAGCAGGTTTCTATATATAGTAACTTTCCAAAAATAGCAGGTTTCCATATATAATAGCTCTCCAAAATAGCAAGTTTCCATAAATAGTAAGTTTCCAAAAATAGAAAGTTTCCATAATTAGTATGTTTCCTTAAATAGCATGTTTCCATATTTAGTATGTTTTTATAAATAGCTTGTTTCCATAATTAGTATGTTTCCATATTTATCATGTTTCCAAAAGTAGTAATAAGCTTATTAAATAAGTATATAATATAAGTTATAGTTTAATAAGCATATTTTATAAGACATGATTATTAAATGTAATAATATAGTAAAGTTTATTAATAATAATACTTTAGTCTTTAAATATGATTATTAATTAATAATATAATACATAATTTTATAAGTAATTATTAATTTAATAATATTACATGATTATATTAATTAAACTTCATATTAACTGATTGTTGAATAATTAAATTAAAGTATAAAATTAATTTAATTAAACCTTGGTAAAAAATGAAGTAAATTAATTAAGCTAAGTTCTTAATTAATTAAATGTAACATGAACTTATTTTATGAATAATTATTATAACCTATAGTTATTAAATAAATGGCCATGTTTTATATCATGATAATTATATTAAATAATTATATCGTAAGTCCTTGTTTTAATTAATTTAATTTAAACCATGTATTAATTAATAATGTTAATTAATTAAATAAATCATAATAGTAACTTATCAAAATTATTTAAACACGCCTTGTTGTGTTTCGGCTATACCCGAGCCCCAATACAAAGCTATACCGAGACCATGAGGTCTCGGCTTTGGCTCGAACCAACAGCAACCACCACAGCCGCCCAGCTGTGGTTGCTGCCGCTTGACCAACACATCCACTAGTTGTTGTCATTTCCCCTTGCTCGAACCAACAGAATGAAGGTTTTAGTGATATTGTATGTGTAATGTTTAGGATTCAAGAACACGAACACCAACCCGTAACAAATCAATGATCAAAATAGTTTTCTCCCTTCCTTTTTCTTGATGAAACCGGCGGCCAAGGTGGAACACAAAGCTAGGGTTTTTTTTGTTTTTTTTCTTGTAAAAGTGATATATGAAAACCCTGGAAGTATTTGTTTACTAAATAAGTTTAATGGGTCGGGCCAAAGGCCCTTCTCTCTTTCTTGTTGGACGTCGGCCAAACACCCATTTATATATATTCGTTTTGTTTTTCGAGCTTAATAAATTATCATGTGTGTTCGCGTTTCAATGTCGTGTTTTTATTCTTGTCATGTTTTTAAGTATTATACGTAAATACTTATCGTGTAATAATAATAATACTATACATAATACTTATTGTAATTAATTAATATACGTAATTATTACATTAAATGTTCATGATACGTGTCATATATTAATTAATCGTAAAGTTTTAATTTGTCCGTGTTTTCATGCATTTAATTTTCTAAGGTATTTTAAGCGGGTTTTACACTGGATGAAATGAAAAATACTTGAACTCGAGAATTTGACTTTTGTTATTTTTGTAAATGCTTGTTTTTATATATTGTCGTAATCAAAACCAAGCAAGACCGAAAAATGAAAGTAACGTTTTTAGACATTATTGCATTAACAATCTCCCCCTTTTTGATTCCGACAATACATAAGCTCAATCCAGTATGAAAACAAGATTTTCGAAGACGAGTTTATTTCATTTCTCCCCCTTTGTTGAATAAAAAAGGTAGCAAAAGTCTTTGAAGAAGAGAAGAAACTAACTTTGCTAATGCTCCCCTTTGGTTCTTACTCCCTCTTGCTTGGGGCACCAAGGAATCGAGATATGGTGACAAGCTACATAGAAGGGCTAGAAGAAGAAAAGAGAAGCCCAACATGATATAGAAAATGTCACACAATAAACTCCTTTATGTTAGCCTTGTATATATTTATGCAAGTTAATATGATCACATCCATCTTATAACTCTCCCAACATCTCATACTTACCACTATTTTAGTGCATGTCACCCATAGTACACCCCTTCGATCCTAATATTTTTACGGTTCTATTAATTTTCTAACTAATCTAAATTATTGTAAAGAACATTATTTACACACCACTAAATGTTGTAACTAAATCGCCTATCCACCCGTGTATGCACTCATTTTTAATGCTTCATTGGGTTACCCTTTGTAGACCCCAAGTTTAGGGTATGTTTGTTTTTGCCAAAAATATCTAAACCAAGTCTAAATCTGACCAGTCAGAAGCAGTCAGATGTTTTGGTTGTTTGTTTTTTTCTCGAGATTCAGACATGGTGAGACATATCTCGTCTAACTCTATGAGAGGTGTTGAACACGTCTGATCCATCGTTTACACTTGTTACTCTCTTCATCACCTTAACTGTGAATTTGATACACTTTTTGCTAATGTTTGTGGATCTTTTATATTGTTTTTAGATGTAGATTTTGTTTGAAAAAATTTAGAGGTATTCATAGGAAGAAGAAGATCTAAAAGGTGAGAATCATGAAGAAAAACACGTGATAAATGTCAGAAGAGAAGTGATTGGCATGCCTAAAGATCATGCATAACTTTATGCCTAAACATGTGTTGCAAAACATTATTGGTTGTATCAACCGGACCCACATCTTCACAAATCAATAAGCTAATGACACATAAGTTAGGCACAAAATTAGTAATACATTTTAGGCATCCAAATTTTTTTCCATGTCAGAATATGTGTTGACTTTTGTGGGTTTCTAAATAAACTGCTTATACATTTTAATATAATATCATAGGAGAAACTTTTACTTGTTTAGTTTAAAACATTTATATGACTTTCACTTTCAATTGTTAATTATATCTACAACCGAACTTTTTTTCATTATGATATTGATAATTCGGTAAAAATCTTATCATACGATATATGTTTACAAAATATTACACATATGATATTCAATTATGTCGGGTGTATTTGGTGCGTAGCGTTTAGACGCATTTAAGATAGTGAGCGTTATGATTTTTAATTTTCATCCGGCGCATCTAAAAACTTACCGATATTATATGTTACTTCATGCGTCCTATACTTATAATTTAATGACAAAAAAGCATACAATTTATTCATCGTAACATCTTTATTGACAAAATGTAAACAAAAACCGTGTGATAGATTTTTTTCAAATAGTCATTTTTAAACATACATTTAATTTGTGCATTCATCGTATTGTTTTGATTTAATATCTTATATCTATAAAGATTAAGTCTTGAAATAATAAATAGGGAGTGTTTAAGATTAAATCTTCTCTATTGAAATTCATTTCCTACGTACATAAATGTTTCAACAGTCCCAAGTAATCTCAACAGTTGTGGCAGCTTAAACACATCAGCCAATTAATACAAGAAAAAAACTGTAATACAACTTCTCATCTTTTCATTTGCTTAAAAATAAGTGCTATTTAAAACGTGACTTTTCAGTTGTATTTTTTAAGATTATAAATAAAAAACAATCAATCTCCACCTCCAATCATTTTCTGCCGCTTAATACAAAAAAAAAGTTTTAACATATTTGAGTCATAACATGGACTGAGTCAACTTGGTAATTATCGAGTCAACTCAGTCAACTAAAAGGAACAAAGAGGATCATGGAGAATAGCACCTATACAACAACATCCAACAAATCCACACAATCTTATTATCCCAGCCTCCTTAACGAGACAAACCCATCTTAGACACCAACAAGAACCAAACTTTGAACGTATGGAATGAAAAAAAAACATCTGAGGTTCTTTTTTATAAGGCAAGATCTGTAAGATCTATACAAAACAAACACATCATAAATATATGTGAAGCATACGCGTCTCTTTGATATCCAAATAGAAAGAATGAAACATAACAAATATGTTATTTTCATTCTTTGTTTCGTTGAATGAAAAACAAAAGACAAGCACCTACCCGAGACCTAGATAATGGATCTTGAAGTCAAGCTGATGAGTTTCAAATGATCATTAGTGAACAATGGTGTCTTGGTTATTGCAAAGTTTGGTTGAGATTGATTTCATACGTAGGTGATTGCAAAAGTGTGGTAGGCAGAGGGTTTTTTTTCTGAAGCTTAACGTAAACAGAGGTTTCTTTGCCCCAACTTTTTTCTTGAAATTATAGGCCCAAAGGTGGTTCAACCCAACGTTAGTAATCATTTTTCCTTGCGCCTTTACCCGCAATAAAAAAATCTAAAATATATTGATGTCTTTGTTGAAAAAAATACTTTTGTTTTCTATACAATTCTTAATATAAAATGAGATTTGTTCATGAATTAAAATAGAATATTGAAAATATTACTTTAAACTATTTTTTTATAACTTAGTCGGGATATTGATCAAGCCTGGAAATGTCATGAGTGTATTTAGGATACAAAAGACCTAAATATGGGTAGTGGGGCGTTATATTTGTAAATAATCAAGATAATCAAGGTCAAATTGAATTCGTATGAAACACTTCACAACAATTATCAAACAAGTGTCTACAAATCTTAATAAGCAAATATTATATAAGAGTCATCATTGCTAAACTAGCGTACCAATCCCAAATATACGTTAACAACTTCATGACACATCCGAGGCATCGCCTAATGTCGTGTCTAGGGTAGAAGTTCCGAGTTTCCTAAATAGCTAAGTACAATAAAGGTCGGTTGGTGGTGTCGCAGCCCAACCCGACCCGTAGGACTATGTAACAGTCGGCTCCCCCTCATCTCTATAAAAGGAGGTGAGGGGGGACGAGATTCACAACGCATTCTTTATCATAATACTAATCGGTTCTATTAGGGACATACCTTGTGCATCGTCTTTTCTGTCGATGGCTTCTTAGATCGTGTTATCCGCATCTAGTATCCAGGTTGTAGTAGTCGAATTACTACAAGTGGTATCAGAGCTCGGGTCCGTGATCTCTCTGTTACTAGGATCGATCAGCGAGGGTTCTTAGTGTACGGGTTCGAGTATATCGAGTATATCAAGGTGCAGCAACAGAGGGATCGATCGACAAAAAAGGGTTCTTCTTGTAAAGTTCGATCACTGAAGATCGAAGGTTTGGTGGTGGTGTTGTTCTTATCGCCATTGTTATACAAGAAGAAGAAGTCGTTGTTTTGTTGTTGGCTGCTACTAAAAGGCAAACAGACAACACTTTGGGTTTTATTTTTCTTTATCAGGTTCTAGTTTTTGTTGGGGTAAGAAATAGAATTGGGTCAATAATTTTATTTCTTTTGGTCCAATAACTAAGATTGGATTAGGAAAATAAATTAATTAATTTGTTTTGTTTTTACATAAAACAAGTTGTTTTGCACAAGGGGACTTCGTAGTTTGTGATTGTGAGGTTTAATATATCACAAGGTTTAGCGAATTATCTAAGGGGATTTGTCGGTTTGTGATTGTGAGGTTTTTCACAAGGTTTAGCAAATCAACAAAGGGATAAAGAAGCGTTTAAGACTTGTCGAGGTTGCAAGATTTCTTAGGTTATTAGAAATCGGGTTTGCAAAATTAAAAGTACGACAAGGGTTACTTCAAAAGGCGTCGGGTACTTTCTTGATTCAAGGGTTGTCGATTTGTTGGATAGGTTAATTTCCAAGGTCCGGTCGATATTTGAGTAAGAAAGGTTTCTTTTGAAGGGTTACTTGGTTTGATCGATTTATAAGATTTTTATCTTAGGGTTATATCGATAAAGAAAGGGTAGTGTTTTACACACGGGATACTTTGCTAGATCGTGTTTTTGTGTAGGCAAATTCACAAAAGGTTAAGCGGTTAGCGAAGGGTTAAAATATGATGACGCAGAGCAAATTTGACATCGAGAAATTCGATGGTAAGAATGACTTTGGGTTATGGCAGGTAAGGATGAAGGCTTTGCTGGAACATCTGGAATTAGATGCAGCATTGGAGGAATTACCCGCCACCACAATAGTGGCTTACGATAACGTCATTCAGAAAAGGCTTACAGCGCATGGTACGGGAGATCACCAAGGAGACGACTGCAGCGGGGATTTGGAAAAAGTTAGAGACTTTATACATGACAAAGTCTTTAGCTAATCGTTTGTACTTGAAGAAAAAGTTATATACTTTTCAAATGCATCAAGGTAAGAGTCAGTCTGAACACATTGATGAGTTTACAAGCTCGTAGGTGACTTAGCGACTATAGATACTGCTATATCGGATGAGGATCAAGCATTATTATTACTCACATCTTTACCATCGTCTTACGATAATCTCGTGGAGACTTTGATATATGGTCGGGATAGTTTGAAGCTAGAAGACGTGCTCACGACTCTTAATTCTAGGGAACTTCAGAAGATGACGGAAGCAAAGGGTGATGGTGGTGAAGGGTTGTATGTGAGGGAGAGATCTAATCAGAGAGATATGGAGCAGAGTGAAAATAGTTTGTGGTCAAGGTCATAAGGAAGGAGCAACAAACTCAGGTCTTATATATGTTAGTCTGAGGATCATTTGAAGAGGGATTGTCCCAGGTATAATCACAAGAAATCTCAAGGTTTTGTTAGGAGTAAAGATCAGGTATCCGGTTCCGGAGCTGATGGGTATGACAATGCTGATGTTATGATGGCTATGAGTGTTGATGAACTTTTGGACTGGATAATGGATTCAGGGGGCTCATACCATATGACACATAGGAGAGATTACTTGGTTGATTTTAAGGAGTATGACGGTGGTAATGTACTACTAGGAGATGGCAGGGAATGTCGTGTACGAGGGACATGAAAGGTTCGAGTACGAATGAGGGATGGATCAACTTTCGTGTTGGACAACGTCAGGTATGTTCCGAAATTAAAACAAAACTTGATATCGCTGGGCACTCTTGAAAAAGAGGGTTTTACCGTGAAGATGCAGTCGGGCAAGATCAAGGTTATTAAGGGTTCACTGGTGGTACTATCAGGAACCAGAAGGGCTAATTGCGTATATACCCTGAACGGTCAGGCTATGACCGGGAAGATAATGAAGGGTAGGAAGCAGTTAGGAAAATTTCAGACTGGGTGGAAGATCAAGACAGGTGATGTTCTTGATTCTTGTAATCACAAGGGTCTACACAACAATGTATGAAGAGTGGGTTGGTTGAGAAGAAAAACGTGACACTCTTGGATAAGGTACATTGTTTTCTGATTCAGTCTGGTTTGTCCAAGGTTTTTTAGACAGAGGATACAACCATGTCTACATATCTAGATAATAGGTCACCATCAACAGCGATTGGGTTTAAGAAGACTATAGATATGTTAAGGTTTCTTGGTTGGCTTGCTAGTATTGAGCAAGTGATGCTTGAACCGGTTAAGGTCAAGTGCATATTCCTGGGATACTTTAGGTCTGAATGCTTATCAACTTTGGAGGTTAGATGATGTTACTTCAAAGGGAGTGCTTTACGGGAATATGGATTTCAATGAAAGTGGGCAATACAAGAAAACTTTCATTGGTTCTTGTGTATGTACAAGTCCATTGCAGGTGTTGCAAGGAGTTGAGTTTGAGGTGGAATATTGGGAGGATCATGCATTTGAGGTGGAACCTTAGGGGAATGTTGATCATGTAGTTTTTTTAAAGAAAGTACAAACTCAAGATTTGATATACTATCATCTAGCACGTGATAGGGAGCAACACTTAGCACGGGAACTATTCAAATATAGAGAAGACAGTAATGATGCTGCTTTTGCAGTTGCTGCAGTGGAGAAGATATTTGCACACGAGTCATTGAATTTTAATGATACAGTTGCTTGTGAGGGTTTTTCCAAGTGGATGGCTGTGTTGAAAGAAGAAATAGATTCTCGGTTAGATGTGTATGAGTGTAAAACCCGCCTTAAAAGTCCACGAACATTAATTACGTACAGTCAGTTTAATTCAACGTGCGTAACTATTTATTCAGATAATAAATAACAGCATTAATTCAAGTAATTACGAAAGTATTAATTACTAGGAAATAAATAATTCACAACATGATATATTTACGAGGATTTAGATACGAACACGTACGCAATATTTTAGATCCATAAACAGTAATTTCATGCAGTCTCAGATTAAATTAATGATTACGTAATTAAGTATTTCAGTTGTTTCAGAATAATAATTAATAATACCTTTTGAGTATTACGAAATAAATATTTATTCAGAAAATAAATATTTTACGTCATGAGTGAACACGAAAATGCAAACACGAGCCATTCGTAAAGATTTAAAAACACGAAAGTGTAAATGTATACATGTGTTATTTTGGGCCAGCTGTTAAAAAAAAAAGAGCCTTGGGCTTTAGGCCCAATCCAGTTAACAAAATAACATAACCTATTGGAGGAAGTAAAAAAAAACGAGTGTATGTTGTGTGTGTGTACTGCCGGCGGACAAGAAAGAAGAGAGAACCACGGGATCAAAACTTTATGATTCAAATCAATTGTGTAGTAGTCTCGTCGTTCACAATTTGTAAGGTAATCGCCTTTAATTTTTCCTTTTTAAATCGCGAGTAGTGATTCAAGATCAAAAAAATAAAAAAATAAAAAAAATATATATGCATTCACATATCGTAATCATGATATCATCATCACCAGGGGGTCGGTTTGTTTTTATATTCACGAGGACCGAGACCAGTAGGTCTCGGTGTGGTTGTTTGTGCCAGTCACGATCACCAGGGGAGTACGGGGTGGAGTTGTTGTGCGGCGGCAGCCACCAAAAGTCCACCAGGGATGGTTTTAGTTCAAACAACATGTGTCTTTAACCAAGCAGGGGCATCGAGTACTAAGGGGGTGTTGTTTATATGTGCGGTGTGAAAACAGGACAGCAAGGGGGGCGTTTGGGTTTAACTGATAAGGGGTGTGTTTGGGTATGTCAACAGTGGGAGCTAAATATATAAACAATGGGAAATTATACCCAACAGTGGGAAAAACTGCATAAGCAGTGGGTAAAAATAACAAGCAGCGGGAACTTTTATCATGAGGGCAGTGGGAAAGGTTTTGGAATAAAAAACAAGAAGTTAAAATAAGGTTAGCGACGGTTTAGTGACACAAATTTCCGTCGCAGAATGATTATTGACAGTTTTAAATATCAGCTTTTAGTCACACAGTTTTTAGTGACAGTTTTTCTGTCGTTAATTCAAATAGGCAGATTTTATATATATTGTTTAATTGTTTTAGTGCGACCGATAAGGGGTATCTCGGTAGGCTCGGGACTATAATTAAAATGATAAAAACGACGATTTAATTATACCTTATTTTATCACTTAAATAAATAAATGTTTAAATGATTAGTTAGTAAATTAAATTTATTTTATTAAATTAGTTTTATAAATTTAAAAGGGGTATAATATTATTAAATGATTTTATTCATTTTGGAAACGTTCTAATTTAGGAAAAATTTCTATTATTAGCATGATACTAAATATAGAAATATTATAAACAGAATACGTGTTATACCGAAATTAATAATAGAACAAGAATACTTTAATAAAAAAAATATATTAGAACTTTCAGACTTATCAGTTTATATATTAACAGTATTATAGGAATGAATAAATTAACTAAGTAGAGTTAAGATAAATAAAATAAATGAGTACCAGTTAACTTATTCGCGTCCTTTATTCATGTAGCTCGCGTGAAATCAGAGTAGACTTTCTGTCAGTTGATCTCGGTCGGTTATTGGACACGAGGTACGGATTTTCCGTCCTTTCAGTAAGGACGTCCTTTCTATGCATGATTAGGATTTCCCGTCTTCAGCCAAATGTTTTCCCCAGTATATGCTTAAGTTTATCAGTAATCATATTAATAACTAAATAAATTGCCTGAGCATTATATACAAGCACGCCCAGTCTATGTACTAGTTACGGAGGTACCGTAACCACGGCACAAGAGGCACCGGTGTCGTGACTCACATGCAGGAGAGTGATATTCTGCATCGTTCCACTCAGCTCAGCTTGGCCATTTTATCAGTATTATTAGTGGGGCGTATGGATGCATCCTAGGCTTATATGTGTTACAAGTTATCAGGGTAAATGTGGTGTGTGCTCTACATCCTTCACATTGGAGCTGATCCCTCCACCCAGCACAGTTATTTAGAGGTCACCCCTCTACAGCATGACGAGGTCACCCCTCCAGTTATTCATGCACGGTTGTTACAGCACGTGACCTATATAAGCTCTGGCAAATAAAATACAGTAAATGCATGTTTTCAGAATTAATAGTTATATTTCAGTATCAGTATATATGAACCAGGTTTCTCAGAATTTTATGCAGAGTTCTACCACATGTTACACATCAGTTTTACAGCTTCAGTATTCTATCCCCTGTTTCATTCAGTGTATTCTTATCATGCTTATATCCGTTCACTGAGCGTTATGCTCAGCCGTAGTTCCTTTCATGTTCTAACGGCAGGTACACCGGGACGCTCTTAGGATTCTGAGAGCACGTGCATTTGGGATGGAAGCTATCCAGACTTCTTATTTTATGCACTTACATTATTCTGCTTATTTGGACATTGTTTAGTCCTTTCTTTCAGTATTTTATTTTTCATGTTTTTAGCTTAGGTTGGATTACCGATGTTTGATTCCGGTATTTCCGTTATGGTCATTTAATGTTTTAGTACATTTACCTTATGCTTTGATGACACGCTATAAATATACGTAACGGTCCACTTATCCAAGTGGGGTTTTACAATTATGGTATCAGAGCGCAAGGTTCGACCTGTAGGCTCTAAAACTTGACCTGTGACTAGTGGGTAGTCACCAAGAACTTTCCAGATTTTGGCGTTGTTATCTTTCATGTTTCTCGTGCATGTATCAGTCATTTTTCTTCAGTTATAAGTCGGATTTCTTAAGTTTTGACTAAGTAAAAGGTTGGTACAGGACTGGCCATACTTAGTCGCATGTGCTTTTCTATGAATTTTGTTTTGGTGAACCGACCCATAGGCGTTCACCCTTGGCCGTTCAGATTTTGTATTGATGAACTGAACCTAGGCATTCATCCTTATTCATGTCAGATTCATGTTGTCAGTCAAGTAATTCTTGGTGAACCAGCCATAAACGTTCACCATTGTTCAGGTCAAATTTCATGCTATTCAGTTGAAGGTTGTTTTGTGAACCGACTCATAGTTGTTCACCTTTGTCATATCAGGACATTTCATAAATTTAGACAAGTATGGGTTGGACTATAGCCAACCATATTTAGTCCCAGATTATGAATTTCTATACATGACAGTTCTCAGAAATTTTTGACAAGCATGGATCGAACCAAATCGCCCATACTTAGTCATATGTTTTGTTACTTGAAATCTGTGGATTGAACCATAGCCATCCACACGAGTTGATGTTAAACCTCAGTTGATTTCCTGTTATGTTCTTAGTAACAGTCAAATTTTCATATCCTCACGTTAATGTCGTCTTCATGTTGATTCAGTTCATGTCTCCTTACGAGGATTATGTTTTCAGCAAAGTAATGATGTTCTCATGTTAAGATACACAAGAATGTCAGTAAAACCCATTTTCACGATAAATCATGATTGGCCTTCATTAATCATGCTTCATCTTGACCACTGTCGGGACTTCGATTATATCATACTTTCAGCCTTGATATAACTAGCAGTAAGTCGACGCAGGAATTACAGGCTATCATGTTACTTATTTCAGACTAATTACTACCGTTTAAATCAAATTATTTCTTTGATCATGTCAGACAAGCGACACCAGTACCGATCATCCCATAAAATTTACACTAGTGCCATGTACCGTATATACCCCATGTACAGTGTCTCAGTTATACTCCATGAACAGTATTTCATGAGTACTCCACGTATAGTGCCTCAGATATGTTCCATGTGCAGTATTCAGTTTGTACTTCATGAACAGTAGTACAGGTGTACTCCAGGTACCCTACTCCATGGATATTGCTAATCGATCCTCAATCATCTCAGGCGTTGCCACTTGTCGATATTCTACCAGGTGCTGATGCTGCTTGTGAATTGAAGATTCTACCAGATGCTGATGCTGCTAACACTTTGAAGACCTCACAAATGTTGATGCTACTGATACTTTGGAGATTTCTCAAGATGCTGATGCCGTTTATACTATGAAGACTCTGCAGAACAAGGACGAAAAATATAAATTTGAAATTCCTGACAAGAATAAATTTCAACCATCAAACACTACAATCCGATTCCATGCCTTATTTCCTCAGTTAGCTGTCACACATCACTCAGCTAATCTTTTAGTCGGAATAGCGAGAACCGGTACCCATCCGGCCACTCAGCAAAAGTAGTTACTCGAATCACGGTCATGATAATGACCGTCATGAAACTGACAGACAAAGCGGTAATGACAACCACCGTGCTTATAATTAATCAGCCAGTATCCATCAGAACTCCGGAACGGACGTGACCAGAAATACAGAGGTCAGTAGTCTAACCGGTCCGTCAATCCTAACAGTTACCAGAAATTCTTAACCTTATTCAGACTCACCATTAAAATACATGTCCAGACAACAGTTAAGGCACAGGTCTCAAGTATCTTTTCGACGTTTGTCAGGACACCAGTCATGGTACACGTCATACGAATATCTTCTCAAAGTACGAGTCAGAACTCATAACTCTGTATGTTTCTAAACCAGGCCCTCAATGATTCAGGGAACCCTCCAAGGGGGATACACTCGTTCTATTATGCCACGCATAAATCAGATAATTTGAAAATTTTAGTCACCACCACTGGAGTGTTATTCAGGTTAAACACGCAGTGTTCACTCTGTAAGGTTACAGACGAACACATTCAGTGAAAAGTCGCCATGTTTACTTCACGTATTCCTATGTCAGCTTTATCTTAAATCTGATAGTCACCTGCCTCTCAGCCAGAAAGGACCCAACAGTATCACTATATTTATTAAGTTTTATTTTCAGTTAACGACGAGATCCGTCCTACCGACCCTGAACATTTTCATTTTACTCCTGCCAGAAAAATCAGTACAGTTGTTCCAGCTTTACGAGCACGTGAATTATTATCTTTTAGCTGCGAAGACTTCTGGTCACCATTCATGATACGAATTCTGAAATTCCTTAAATTCATGATCAATATATTATCCCAAAGTTTCCAGATGTAATTCCGGAAGGTTTTCCAGGAATCCCTTCCTAACCACGAGACAGAATTTAACATCAAGCTTGTCTCAAGAATAGAACCTGTTTTTAAAACTCTTTATTCCAGGGCTTCAGCTAAGTTAAAAGAGTTGCAGCAGTTACTGCAAGAGTTATCGGAACGAGGCTTTATTCGCCCTAGCGCACCACCATGAGGTGTACCATTTCTGTCTATTAGGAAGAAGGCTGGTAACATGAGATCGTGTATCGACCACCGATATTTTGACAAGATCATCATTTTAATCGATATTCATTCCACGAATCGAAGGTTTACCTGACATTCTACGATATCTTAACTATTTTACAGAACAATTCGCGACCATGCCACCAGAAGTGGTGAGAGAAGAACACGATGTTTCTTAGATTTCTGTTGAACACGTCAAAATTTTATAGAGACTGTATTGACTGCTCCCGCAGAAACTGCTGACCGTTCTCACTAGATTTTTTTTTTCATGACTATTCAACCAGATTTCCACCGGAATGCCCCATAATCCCAGGCAGAATCTTGACAGAAGCAGTATCACACATTGATGCAGCTATGTTCATATCTAGATGCCTGACATACCGCAGGTTCAAGATAGAACGCCGTCATACTAGTGAGTTATTACAACCATTAGATACTTCAGAACATAAATGAGACGAAATTCCATGAAATAGATATCAACTACCACATGCTCAAAGAAAGTATGATACTATCTAAGTTATCGTCAATGATGTAACCAGCCTGCGCGTTTCTTTCATCCGAAAGGATCACGCAGTAGCGGACCTGCAAAAAAAAAATTCAAGTAAATTGTACGAATTCAAGGCATTCCATCGACCATCATATCAGACAGAATTCATGTTCACGATCAAGTGTATGTTACGCCCACTTTAAGTTTATGTTTATTTTCACTTTCACGTTTACGTCTCATTCGCAGTATGATGCTGTTTCAGTTCATCTTTTATGCTATCTCGTGATTTAAGCTCACGTTTGTGTTCATAACATTGTTCACGTTTATGTTCGTGTTCCATTTCACGATACACGTTTCTCAGCTTATTACCGAATACGGTTACAGAAAGCTTGAAAAATCAGACTCAAGTTTAGCACAACTATTCCATAACCAGGTAGACGTTTCATATATCTGGCCGTATAGTTTGGCATTCATTCCTCAGTCAGCATACGTTCATGATATGTTCTAGTATCACGTTCACAGTATGATTCACGTATCACATTCATGATATATTCCATGCCAGCGCTCCTCATATAATTATGAACCACGTTCACAATTGCTCACTTAGCACGTTCAAAATTGTTCACGTAGTTCGTCCCTATATATTCTCTACCGCTTGCTCAGAGATATAAATGTTATCTTTTTAGGATAATTATACGTACCGTTTCATGTATTCTACGTGCTATAGCTTATTCATTCAGGTTCAGAAAATCGATCTTAAGTTTAGAACCAGAAACTATTCAGCATCATCAGGACAGGGTCATCAAGACCAAGAATTGTTCATTATGTTTAGACCTTTGAAGGAATCGTTTCGAGCGTGAAGCCACTCGAAACGGAGGAGTCCATCCGGACCTCTCATTATTTTCTTCAATAAACTCAGTTATGTTCTTTCAGTCATGTCACGTTCCATGTTCTCTTCAGCCATGTCATGTTACATGATCATTTCAGTCATGTCTATGTCTTTATTAGAAGACAATTTGTCCTTCAGCTTAATTGTCTTTTCAGTCTATGTGTTCTTTCAGTTCTTATAACTTCATCAGCTTATTACCTCTAATTCGAGGACGAATTTCTCCTTTTTAGAGGGGAAGAATTGTAAAACCCAGTATAGTCGTATCTTTAATTCGAGGACGAATTATTCTTTTTAGAGGGGAAGAATTGTAAAACCCGCCTTAAAAGTCCACGAACATTAATTACGTACAGTCAGTTTAATTCAACGTGCGTAACTATTTATTCAGATAATAAATAACAGCATTAATTCAAGTAATTACGAAAGTATTAATTACTAGGAAATAAATAATTCACAACATGATATATTTACGAGGATTTAGATATGAACACGTACGCAATATTTTAGATCCATAAACAGTAATTTCATGCAGTCTCAGATTAAATTAATGATTACGTAATTAAGTATTTCAGTTGTTTCAGAATAATAATTAATAATACCTTTTGAGTATTACGAAATAAATATTTATTCAGAAAATAAATATTTTACGTCATGAGTGAACACGAAAATGCAAACACGAGCCATTCGTAAAGATTTAAAAACACGAAAGTGTAAATGTATACATGTGTTATTTTGGGCCAGCTATTAAAAAAAAAAGAGCCTTGGGCTTTAGGCCCAATCCAGTTAACAAAATAACATAACCTATTGGAGGAAGTAAAAAAAAACGAGGGTATGTTGTGTGTGTGTACTGCCGGCGGACAAGAAAGAAGAGAGAACCACGGGATCAAAACTTTCTGATTCAAATCAATTGTGTAGTAGTCTCGTCGTTCACAATTTGTAAGGTAATCGCCTTTAATTTTTCCTTTTTAAATCGCGAGTAGTGATTCAAGATCAAAAAAAAAAAAAAAAAAGAAAAAAAAAATATATGCATTCACATATCGTAATCATGATATCATCATCACCAGGGGGTCGGTTTGTTTTTATATTCACGAGGACCGAGACCAGCAGGTCTCGGTGTGGGTGTTTGTGCCAGTCACGATCACCAGGGGAGTACGGGGTGGAGTTGTTGTGGGGCGGCAGCCACCAAAAGTCCACCAGGGATGGTTTTTGTTCAAACAACATGTGTCTTTAACCAAGCAGGGGCATCGAGTACTAAGGGGGTGTTGTTTATATGTGCGGTGTGAAAACAGGACAGCAAGGGGGGCGTTTGGGTTTAACTGATAAGGGGTGTGTTTGGGTATGTCAACAGTGGGAGCTAAATATATAAACAATGGGAAATTATACCCAACAGTGGGAAAAACTGCATAAGCAGTGGGTAAAAATAACAAGTAGCGGGAACTTTTATCATGAGGGCAGTGGGAAAGGTTTTGGAATAAAAAACAAGAAGTTAAAATAAGGTTAGCGACGGTTTAGTGACACAAATTTCCGTCGCAGAATGATTATTGACAGTTTTAAATATCAGCTTTTAGTCACACAGTTTTTAGTGACAGTTTTTATGTCGTTAATTCAAATAGGCAGATTTTATATATATTGTTTAATTGTTTTAGTGCGACCGATAAGGGGTATCTCGGTAGGCTCGGGACTATAATTAAAATGATAAAAACGACGATTTAATTATACCTTATTTTATCACTTAAATAAATAAATGTTTAAATGATTAGTTAGTAAATTAAATTTATTTTATTAAATTAGTTTTATAAATTTAAAAGGGGTATAATATTATTAAATGATTTTATTCATTTTGGAAACGTTATAATTTAGGAAAACTTTCTATTATTAGCAGGATACTAAATATAGAAATATTATAACGTCAGAATACGTGTTATACCGAAATTAATAATAGAACAAGAATACTTTAATAAAAAAAATATATTAGAACTTTCAGACTTATCAGTTTATATATTAACAGTATTATAGGAATGAATAAGTTAACTAAGTAGAGTTAAGATAAATAAAATAAATGAGTACCAGTTAACTTATTCGCGTCCTTTATTCATGTAGCTCGCGTGAAATCAGAGTAGACTTTCTGTCAGTTGATCTCGGTCGGTTATTGGACACGAGGTACGGATTTTCCGTCCTTTCAGTAAGGACGTCCTTTCTATGCATGATTAGGATTTCCCGTCTTCAGCCAAATGTTTTCCCCAGTATATGCTTAAGTTTATCAGTAATCATATTAATAACTAAATAAATTGCCTGAGCATTATATACAAGCATGCCCAGTCTATGTACTAGTTACGGAGGTACCGTAACCACGGCACTAGAGGCACCGGTGTCGTGACTCACATGCAGGAGAGTGATATCCTGCATCGTTCCACTCAGCTCAGCTTGGCCATTTTATCAGTATTATTAGTGGGGCGTATGGATGCATCCTAGGCTTATATGTGTTACAAGTTATCAGGGTGAATGTGGTGTGTGCTCTACATCCTTCACATTAGAGCTGATCCCTCCACCCAGCACAGTTATTTAGAGGTCACCCCTCTACAGCATGACGAGGTCACCCCTCTAGTTATTCATGCACGGTTGTTACAGCACGTGACCTATATAAGCTCTGGCAAATAAAATACAGTAAATGCATGTTTTCAGAATTAATAGTTATATTTCAGTATCAGTATATATGAACCAGGTTTCTCAGAATTTCATGCAGAGTTCTACCACATGTTACATATCAGTCTTACAGCTTCAGTATTCTATCGCCTGTTTCATTCAGTGTATTCTTATCATGCTTATATCCGTTCACTGAGCGTTATGCTCAGCCGTAGTTCCTTTCATGTTCTAACGGCAGGTACACCGGGACGCTCTTAGGATTCTGAGAGCACGTGCATTTGGGATGGAAGCTATCCAGACTTCTTATTTTATGCACTTACATTATTCTGCTTATTTGGACATTGTTTAGTCCTTTCTTTCAGTATTTTATTTTTCATGTTTTGAGCTTAGGTTGGATTACCGATGTTTGATTCCGGTATTTCCGTTATGGTCATTTAATGTTTTAGTACATTTACCTTATGCTTTGATGACACGCCATAAATATACGTAACGGTCCACTTATCCAAGTGGGGTGTTACAATGAGCTCAACAACGGTTGCAGGAAAAGCAGTGATGACAGATACGGTTATTACTGGGAATATACACCACGTATGTTTATACATCTATTTCTCTATATAGATTGTATGGTATTTTCTTGCGGATGCAAGGCTGAGATCTCGGTTACCAAGGGTTTGCTGGTTAAAGAAAAGGGAGATATACTTGGTATTAAGATCATCATGATTCAGAGTGGTAATACTCTGAGGGTGTCACATTCCAGGTTTTACAACGGAAAGTTGATACAGACTTTGTTGAAGGGACATTCCATACCGTCGTTGGAGGATAGTCTATTAGGGGATTGTGATGTGGAAAAGAATAGTAAGTGGTCATATATATATGTAGTTGGAAGCCAGGAGTATCAGGTGGTCTGCATGAGACCCGACATAGCATCTGCAGATGTGGGTATGTTGGATGGGTTTGATCATGGATTATAGACAAACGTACAGGTTTTTGTGGATTTTGATTACACCATGGGTAGATCGATCATTGTCATGGGTAGATCAATCACAGGGTACGGGTTGCTGATACATGGATGTGCGAGGAGCTAGGAAGCTAAGTTGCAGCACACGGAGGCTTTGTGGACAACTAAAGCAGAGTATATGACACTTACGGAGGTTGTGAAAAGAGCTATTTGGCTAAGCGGATTCTTGGAAGAGTTACGCGTGAAGCTTAACACTGTTTCAGTTAATTGTGATAATCAAGGCGCGATTCATCTATCACGGAATCATGTTTTTCATTATAGGACTAAGCACATCAATGTGCATTATCACTTTTTCAGAGGAGTCTTGGATACAAAGACGGTTGAAGTTCTGAAGGTGGGTGTGGAACACAATGCTGCGAATGCCTTGACAAAGGTGATACCTAGACGTAAGTTACAACACTACTGGGAGTTGCTGAGTGTTGGGATAGGCTAATATAAGCCTAAGGTGGAAATGTTGTCGTTACTACTGAATTTATAACGAAATTAAAATATTTTACTCACATTTATGGACTGCTATAAACTCACACAGGAAAAAACGTATGTGTATTATCAATAGCATTTGTAAGTGGTAGTGTGTTGTGTATTTCCAAATAAAGAAATGTTTGAAGCTTAATATTTTAAGACTTCTATGTTTAGAAAATGTTGTAAATATTACTACTTTATAACAGGTTTATGCCTTTCTTAATATAGTAGTCTTAAAATTTTAAGCCACAAACATTTCTTTATTTAGTAATCTACATACAAACCACTAGCTAATATTGACCATCTTGAAAAAAAATCAAATTGAATACATACGTTTTTTTCCTAGATTTAATTCAAACGTTTTCTCAATATGAATGACTTGTAAATATCTTTACAGCTATAGTTGTAACTTCTAACATGCATTCAATATTGTAACAACCCAATACACATAACCACTAATCTCTAAACAAATAAACATGCAGAGAATCTATATAACCGAACACTAAAACCAACCATTTCATTTACTCTTTTCTTCTCTATCTAAAAAACATACACCATCTCTAGAAAAACATACAAGAAACAACATCTTTCTGCCACTGAAATTGCTGACACCATAACCAACCAGTTTCTTGGTTATTATGTTGGGCAGACTGGTTTCCGTTAGTAGTTTTGTTGTTGGTTTCTGTTTGTTTGTGTTTTCCATTTAGATCTAGCCGGAGTTTCATATACGTCAGCCGGATTTCTTTTGTTTGGTTATTATGTTGGGCAGGGTGCTTTCCGTTGGTAGTTTTAGCGCTGAAGATCTTTTGAGATACGGTAAGGCTGTGTGGGGGAGTTTTTAGTTTCTATTAATTTAGTTTTTATGGTTTATTTTGTTTGTTACATTGTTTTTGCGACGGGACAATCCTTTTTAAAATCCATTTGGGTGTTTTGGGTTGGTTAGTAGTTTACTAGTGTTATTATTGCAGGCACTGTTCACGACATCCTTTGCTTCTCGATGCGAACGGCTCACGGGGTCTATCAAGATGTTGATGCGGGGGTATAAAAAAACATCCATGTAAGATAATGAAAACCATATGTAAACAAGCTTTTTAAGTTGTATGATAAAGTTTTGATGAATGTTTATGATAACTTAATTCTTGTTTTTAGTATTTTCCGTCGTTAAAGAGGTTACGAATGAACTATGCTACATTTCTAAAAATACCTGATTTTATGGCTACAAGTATGTGAGTAACAGGGAATTTTTTTTGAAAGGTACCATAAATGTGACTAATTGTTTGTGAAGGGTGCCATAACTTGCGTGATACTTCTGAAATCTGCAACGAGAGAGATCCAAAAGTGACACCAAACTTATAAAAAAGAACACATGAAATAGTTCTTGTTTGTCCTTGTTGTACACAATGATGGAAATGAAACTATGCATCAATATATAAAATCAAGTTTATAACTTGAATGGTATGCTATCATTTATTGGATGTCCTATTGAGTTGGATTGATTGTAAAAATATTTTTGTTCAAACAATAACGAAAAAATGATTTAACAAAAATGATATCATTAAACCTTATTTCACATAACTGTACTTTTGTGATAAGGATTCGAAGATTTCTTTACCAAAACTTTATACTACGTAGTATCTATTTAGAGAAGATTTGCACCACGTCTTACAGTAATAGTTTATGAATAGATTCATTTGATATTTTTTCCGAAAATTATATACATACAATGATACTTTTTGGTATTGCTATGGAATAAATGTAACTGCAAAAAAAAGATGAAAATATGTAACTTTAGTAAATATACATGTAATTGCCTTTATCATTAATTTCTCAATTCAGTAGTCATTAAATGTAATTGCAAATGATAAGAAATCAATTTGAATTAATAACTTTTGATGTTACACAAATATATTTGAATTTATAAGGAAATATCTAAGTTCACTCCATATTATTAAGCTTATACGGAGTACATGTTATGTTAAAAGGTAATGTCAAATATTTTGACATGACAATATATGTCTGGCATTCTGGCAGTGCCATTGCCATTTACGACATTCACACTTTCATTGCACCTACCAAAAATCCAAAAGTCGTAATTTCATAAATAACAATATCAAATTTTATTTGTATATAAATGAACGAAAATTAAGTTAAGAAAACTAACTGTTTAGTTAGAGAAATTTTTTCCACTTTTCTAGAAAAATTTTCATTTGAAAAGTGAAAAATAGAAAACCTGTTTAGCAACATCATTTTTTAATTTTTTTCAAAAATTACAAAATTTTCATTTTCCAAATTTATATAGAAAATTAGAAAACTCCATTTTACCCTTTTCTAAATTTTCACCTCATACCCACCATTGTTTTATTTAACCCATTTCAATAACACGTTACTCCATTCAGTATTCACCGTTCATCATTATTTTAACGTTTTCGTCAGAAAATTTACGTTTTCGTCAGAAAATTTACGTTTTCGTCAGTAAATTTACGTTTTCGTCTGTAAAAATTTACGTTTTCGTCAGTAAATTTACGTTTTCGTCAGAAAATTTACGTTTTCGTCAGAAATTTACATTTTCGTCAGAAAAATTACGTTTTCGTCAGTAATTTTACGTTTTCGTCAGTAATTTTACGTTTTTGTCAGAAAATTTACGTTTTCGTCAGAAATTTACTTACGTTTTCGCCAATAAATTTAGGTTTTCGTCACAAAATTTACGTTTTCGTCTGTAAATTTACGTTTTCGTCTGTAAATTTACGTTTTCGTCTGTAAATTTACGTTTTCGTTAGTAAATTTACGTTTTCGTCAGTAATTTTACGTTTTCGTCAGTAATTTTACGTTTTCGTCAGTAATTTTTCGTTTTCGTCAGACAATTTTCGTTTTCGTCAGAAAATTTACGTTTTTGTCAGAAAATTTACGTTTTCGACAGTAAATTTACGTTTTAGTCAGAAAATTTACGTTTTAGTCAGAAAATTTACGTTTTCGTCTGTAAATTTACATTTTCGTTAGTAATTTTACGTTTTCGTCAGTAATTTTACGTTTTCGTCAGAAAATTTACGTTTTCGTCAGAAAATTTATGATTTCGTCAGAAAAATTACGTTTTCACCAGTAAATTTAGGTTTTCGTCTGTAAATTTACGTTTTCGTCTGTAAATTTACGTTTTCGTCAGTAAATTTACATTTTCGTCAGTAATATTACGTTTTCGTCAGTAATTTTACGTTTTTGTCAGAAAATTTACGTTTTCTGACGGAAATTTACGTTTTCGTCTTTAAATTTACGTTTTCGTCATTAAATTTATGTTTTCGTCTATTAATTTACTTTTTCTGACAAAAACGTAAATTTTAATTTTTCTGACAAAAAAGTAAATTTACTGACGAAAACGTAAATTTACAGACGAAAACGTAAATTTAATTTTTCTGACAAAAAAGTAAATTTACTGACGAAAACGTGAATTTACAGACGAAAACGTATACTTACTGACGAAAACGTAAATTTACTGACGAAAACGTAAATTTACTGACGAAAACGTAAATTTACTGACGAAAATTTAAATTTACAGACGAAAACGTAAATTTACTTGCGAAAACGTAAATTTTCTGACAAAAAGTAAATTTACAGACGAAAGCGTAAATTTACCGACGAAAACCTAAATTTACAGACGAGAACGTAAAATTACTGACGAAAACGTAAATTTACTGATGGAAACGTAAATTTTTTACGAAAGCGTAAATTTTCTGACGAAAACCTAAATTTACAGACGAGAACGTAAATTTACAGACGAAAACGTAAATTTACTGACGAAAACGTAAATTTTTTGACGAAAACGTAAATTTACTGACGAAAACGTAAATTTACTGACGAAAACGTAAATTTACTGACGAAAACGTAAATTTTCTGACGAAAACGTAAATTTTCTGACGAAAACGTAAATTTACAGACGAAAACGTAAATTTTCTGACGAAAACGTAAATTTATAGAAAAAACGTAAAATTACTGACGAAAACGTAAATTTACTGACGAAAACGTAAATATACTGACGAAAACGTAAATTTATACACTAAAACGTAATAATACTGATAAAAAGTAATAAACTAATTAAAACGTAAAAAAAATTACGAAAATATGAAAAAAGAAGACGGGAAAAAACAGACGAAAACGTAAAAAAAACGTGAAAAAAAAGTTGATCATGAAAAAAATGGCTGAAAATAGTTTCGTTTAAACATTGTTTATTTTTTTAGAAAATGAAAAATATTATCTAAACAAGTTTTCAAAATTTTCAACTCTTTTCTAGAAAAGAAAAGTCTTTTCTTTTCTAGAAAATTAGAAACATAAAATTATGAAAATTTTTCCATAACTAAACAACCCCTAATGTTTTTGTTGGAAAATTTGTATAAAGTTCTCAAACTAGAGGGGTATGAAATAATCTAAACTGATATGGCTTGAATCTTCTAATTTATCATTGAACACGGGTGATCAAAACCGACTGAAGATCGAAACCGACTGAAACCGACCTTACGCGGGTCGGGAATCAGAATGAATTTTCCACGAGTCTGACTCGATTCGGTTCGAGACTCGAGATTAAACCAGGATCGCAAAAAGAAAACCACACAAACTAAGATTAACTCGGACCTATCTTGGTTCGGTTCGGGACTCGAGATTAAATCGGGCCGGTATTCGGTTTGAGTTTTCGACGATGTCGAAACCGACCCGGGACCGAGACGTGTCGGTTTGTGCCGAAGCTCACCCCTATCATTAAATACTAAAGTTTTAGTTGGAAAATTTGTAAACGAAAAACAGTTTCTCGCCATAAAATTCAGTAAGCAAGTACCCGCCGCCGTATTGCGCGGGTACGTGGCTAGTCTTTTATAAAGTAGTAAAGATAAAGAAATGATATTGGTTTAAAGTTATATCATATATGATACTAGTGTTAGTATCATATATAATATTAGTATCATATATGATAGTTTTTCGCCAACAAATTTTTTTTTATCGAAAGTATATCATATAGAATATTTGTAGAAAGATAATTAAATGCCCTGTCGCGATGATATATTTTTTTCTGCATAACGATAAACGTTTTAAGAGATATTATTGTTTAAAAAAAATGAGGAAAATGAGTATTGTGTTTAATCTTATCCATTAGATTAAGATTAATATGGAAGATAGAGATCCTTGGTATAAAAAATAAAATTAAGTATCCAAATGAACTTAAATCTACTTTTTCAGCTTTCTTTTACTTTGATATAATGACAATTTTATCCTTAACCAATTACTTATAACTTTTTTTATTCTTTGTAATAATACATTTAATTGAGGGTGATATAATAAACTTAATTTACATTTATTATCTATTTTTAGAAGTAGACAATTAATTTGGAATGTTAAAAAATAGTAATGTAAATTATATTTTTAGAAGTAGACAATCAATTTGGAATGTCTAAAAAATAGTAATATAAATTATAGTTTTGAGACGAAAAAGTATTTAAAAGGATATTTGTTTTTTTAAAGGATTAAGTGCTCTCCCACTAAACCTCTTGTTTTGCCTCTCACTTTGACATCGTATAATAAGAAAAAAAAAAGTGAGCAAGTTAGCGTTCAATCGATTGTGGTCATGCGTTAATTTAATGCTCGGTTAGATCTGTACATACCATTATTTAACTCATTTAGTGGGTCCTTTCCTCATAAATTTCTATTAAAATAAATATTTTATTAGAGATTTTGTACTATATAGCTTTTTATACAAAAGTAGACAATATCTCTACCCTTGTCTTTAGACGGGGGGAGTGGAGGCAAACTCACTCACTTAGCGTCACATCTTCTTTTTAACAAACTCAGTATAACTCACTTTTGGAGGTAATGACACTCACTATAACTCACTACACATTACTCTCACTTTTTATTAAATATTTTTTATTTATAAAATAAAAACTTTTATTCATACATTTTATTCAAACACGGTACACGTGAATAAATAAAAACGATACACGGGTAAAAATCATTACAAGGATATTAAAAACAACACATGGATAATTAAAAACCATACACAAAAAAAACCGCGGATAAGTTTTCAAAACCTCCCAAAAATAAAGATACTTAAACCGGCACATATACTGAGCTTCATAGTATGCAACGTTATTCATTACACCCTTGTCAGTTGCTCCAATTACCCGTGTACGATTTGCGTTATGGTAACATCCAACAAAACTACGCATGGCCAACATTTTTTTTTTGAAGGACAACTTATATAAAAAGCTAGCAAGGCGCTAGAAAAAACAAATTACAATGACATTAAATAAGGGTTTTTGAGCCACTCAACCCATGAAAACTTCCTATTACAACTACACTAACACCAATTGAAAGCACATAAAACTAAATCATCATAAAGCGTCGAACGCACGGCCAACATTAGGGACTTCTATTTCCAGTTTAGGCTATCGGACGTTGTTTTGATTTAGTATATATTTCTAAAACCTAGCATTTAAAACCATTTAGACAGTTTTATTATGTTGAAATTTAGAATATGTATTAAGATATTTAATTTAATGGTTCATTATTGTGTTAAGTATGTGATAAAAATGTTTTATTTTATGTTTACACAAGTTACTTATTCATTGTATTATTATTGTTAATTATGTACTCTAAAAAATAGAACATTCAGACAAATATAAAAAAACAAACAACATTTATCATTCAGATTCAGACATTACAACCACCTCTTGCCAGTAAGATGTGGTAGTCATATTTAGACCTAAAAAATCCTAATAAAACAAACACCACCTTAATCGTGTTACTTAGTCGGGGAAGGTATTTGTACATAATTTTGGGTTGGTCATAAATTATAATTGTTTAATATCGCTGAAGAACGGATGAATCTTTATCACCCACATATGTGCTTAATGAATAATACATGTTGAGTTATAATTTAGGTCATAATGAGTAGAAATTAGTTTTAGTAAAACATAAGTGTAAGGATGTGTTATGATGACGTCAAATATTTTAATAGTTTAGTAACAAAATCCCTTAAATTCGACTCGTTTATGGTACTAACAAGACCCAATATTATAAGAAAACGTTTATTTTATATTTTGTAAGTAAAAAGGATAAAAATGATGGAAGATTACATAAAATGGTGCATTTACGACGTAGGTGGATTTAGGCCCTACACCTTAAATGAAATGATGTTTAGAAGCTTTCAAGACTCAATGTTGATACGTCGTTGACTATATACACTTCTATGTCGTAAATGATATGAATATGACATGAAGATAAACACGACACAATAAATATTATAAAGGGAAGGTTCATCAATGTTTTGTCTATGATGTAGATGATTGTCTCCTTTAAGTCAAATCCTTTGAACGCCATATGGAAACTTCATTATATTGAGGCCTATCGCGTAAACCATGTCTCCTCTATGCCATATGTAATACAATTTAAAGAAGGAAACACAAATATCATTGTGTACGACGTAAAGGTAAATAACCTTTATGGGGCAGATGTGTCGAATACTATATAAATAGGGTTCAAACTTCCAATTCGACACACACCTTTTGATAACGCTCTAATTATACATGTTTAGGTGTGCGTTATTTGTATAAATTTAGGTTAATTATGTAAACTGTCGATACTTAATGGAGTATATTTGATGTATAGGTTCCAAGGACGTGCCGTGGAAGCAAATGGAAGAAAACACGAAGATATGAAGCTTAAACGAAGAAATAAAGTCAAGCTTCTGATCTCCCGACACCTGTCACTGTTTTGGCCATATCTTGAGCATACGAACTCCGTTTTAGTTGATTCAAGCGACCACGGAAAGAGGAAAGAAAGATCTAAAACTTTGCCTTTTGGTCAAAGCTGGAAATGATCGAAAGTGCGACGCACAATCCAAAAAGTGCGGCGCACTTTTCTGCAATTTTTGGAACGTTCTAGACGCGAAATTGTGCGGCGCACCATCCTGGTTGTGCGGCGCACATTCTGACCCACCAAATGTACGGCGCACATTTGAAAAAGTGCGGCACACTTTTTCCCCAGTGAAAACTATAAATAGAGGCCACTTCCTCTCATTTCACACACACCTCACCAACTCACCACCACTTCTCCCATCTCTTCCTCATTAGTTAGGGACGATTTTTGGGTGTAGTAACATCATCCAAAGGATTCATAGCATAAGGAATTGATCATTGGATCATTAGCATATAGTTTTCATTTGGGAAAACTAATCAAAACTCTTGTAATCATTTGGTATAATCTCTATAACCCTTTTGTTATGATTTATTCTAGAATTATGATGAATGTTATGTTTGTTATTCCCTTGATTATGGAGTAGTTGTTTTGTGTGTTTGGTTAGGCATACATAGAACCTAGAATATGATTAGATTGTATTAGCTTCGCAGTGGCGAAGTGCGATGTAGGATATGTAAATCTTGCTTATGTTTTTAGAGAGAGAAAGAGATAGAGAGATGGTGAGAACACACACACTTAGAGAGAGAAAGTGAAAGAAAAACACTTTTTCACTATGTGTAAAAATGAAGAACACACACCCTCTCCATCAAAGGAGAGGGTTTATATAACCAAGCCTTGTGATGGGCTTGGGCTTACAATGTTGGGCCGGCCTACACATGTTGTAGGCTAGGCTTGACTTTGTTTGTTTAATAAAGATATCTATACTACGAGCTACTACTTAATATATTGTCGGAGTGACCGAATCTTCCTAAATACGTAAAAACGTATTTCCAACAATCTCCCCCTAAGGGAGGTCACTCCAAACAAGGGCGTTACCCGAGTTACAATAATGAAATAAACCTAGCATACTATGCTTGTCTTGAGCTCGTAGTCTTCGTTTTTTTTTGGTGAACATGCTGATGTGATCTTTGATATCAATCTTTAGCATCAATCTCTTGCCTTGATCTCGTGCATCCATCACTTGTGATCTTCGCCTCTTCGTGACACCATGTCCCACTTAACTTTTAGGATTTCTTGAATTTGATGAGGTATTAAGTGCATAAAGTATAAGCATGCGGGGACGACTTCTTCTTGGATCCCGCAACGCCACCGTCTTCAAATTCCGCAACATAAGCAGACACAAACGAAATGGCTTTGAACATTTCATTCTAATTCGGTATCCTTTTACCTCCGGTCGGTAAAGACCGTTGGACGATATTAGATATCGTACCCGTGACGGATAGTTTCAATTAAGTAACTTCCTGACAGAATTTCGCGGGTAAACTCGTTCTCTTTATTCGACCGTCCAAAGCTGACTGCGAACATAAAGAGTGAATCATTTGGATAATAATATCCTCATGATTTGAACCCGTCAACTCATGTTCCTGGAACAAGTGAAATTCAATTAAGAACCGCACCATCGTTGCTTTCCAGTTGTCACGAGCTTGATTCGTATAGAATCTTGCAAGTTACCTACCAAGTGCTGTTTGAGGTTAACACTAGAAGGATTTCCACTCATCACTGTGAACACTAAGGTATCACTCTGAGTGTTCTGGCAAGATCACTAAGATATTGTGTAGAGGCCTGGAACGTGTTTAAATTCAGTTAAGAATTAAACAGTTGTTGCTTTCCAGTTATCACAAGTTTGATTCATAAAGAATCGCACAAGTCACCTACCATGAGCTTTTTGATATTCGCTCAAGAAGGATTTCCATCTTCATTGTAAATACTTTCGTATTACTCGGATGTTCAGGCAAGATCATGAAGATTTTGCGTAGGACTCTTAAAATCTTTCTTACTTTTCACAGTGTGTGAAGAAGCAAGGAAATATGAAAGTGTGTCCTAATGAGATATTTGATGATCTCAAATGGCTCTAGACTCGATCGTGCACTTTGGATTTTAGTGATCGGAGGCTGGAGAGGAGTGCCACCATTTCAATACCAATTTATTCGGAGTGAATAAATCAATAGATAATGCGTTGTCTCCGTGTGATTAAAACAAATATCTTTTAAGAGATTGAGTTAGCTGGGATGGGTTGTGCATTGCATCACTGGGTCCATGATGTCTGTCTTCAATATCGAGAATCATTAAAATGATCTCAATAGCATATGTGTTGACCTGGTTTCTGCCTAAAGTTGTAAGGAGGGCTTCTTTCTTTACACCTTTTATCTTTACAATTCTTTTTCATTCTTCAACCCCTTCAATGCTTACCAATACGTCATAACTAGCACCTTGTTGTGATTTTTCCAGTGCTAACTTAAGTACTTGGTCGGCATTCAGCTACGTTCACAATCTTTCTCCATCTTTCCTAAGGACTACTATTTCTAGCTATGGAATGTCCTTGGGAAGATTCCTCCGGTTCTGGAAGAACCATAGGACTTAACCTATCCTACCATCCTTATGTCACCACAATCTTCATCGTCGTGAAATAAATGGGTTTTTGGGTAAGTATATGTCACCATGAAAATCCATTTTGATATGCAAATCCATTTTGCTCCCCCTTAACATATGCCACGATATCCGAAAACATTTCGCACATGTCGGGATGAGCCATCACGTTAAGTCAAACCATTTGTGATAATATCCCATATTAAATCACATTTTCTCCCCCATATTAAAAATATTAACCCAATCGATGTTTTTAATATCAATTGATTTAATGAAGTTTTAACAAAGGTTTTGGGAAGAAAAATGCAAGTCCGTTTTATCTTCATGATATCAAAAGCATGAGATATGATACCGATTTGTAACATGATCACATATTCACCATATTAGAAAAGAATTGACAAGGTCGGACCTGATAGATGAAAACATCGTATGATAAGATCAAATGGTTCTTGTCATCATATGTTGGTCGCCTCGTCACGTCTGAAGTCATCTCTTGACACCACATGTACGGATTGGTATTGTTGTCTTGACACCAGTTAGTGAGCTTGGCACGTTCGGCATCGAAGATTCTGAATGCTTGACAATTGCTCCCCCTCAATTGTTGACCCGTGTTCTATTGAAAGAGCTGTATTCGTCGGTTGAGTAGTCGCAGCGTCGAGTATGTAGATACCAATTGTAGATTTCTATGGTTGTAGAGATGATAGCTTCATAAAAACAAGACTTCTCTTGTTTTAAACAAATAAATGCACTGAGGCGTACATAGATTTGTGTTAGACCAAGTTATAAAGTAAACTTGATCCCTTACAAGGTTTTAAAGTAAACCTTGCCCGAGAAAATTAATTCCCGTTGTGAGCCAAAGCTTTCATAAGAAATACTTGACTTTAATATGAAAGCGGGTTGCAGTCAGAAATAACTACAAGCCATATAGGCATGTTTTATGAAATATTTACAACTTTTGTACGAACTCTATTTATGGCGCCGTGTCAATATTAATCAACATTTCTAAGGCCGTAAATATTATCGTACCAAAAGACATGCCTTTGAAAAATAAAGTAAAAAATATTTTTGGATTTTTCTGAATTTTTCAATTTTTATGGTTGGTTTTATATTTTTGTATTTTGCTTTTGTGGATAAAAATATAAGCAATATATACAAATGATCACCAAGGATACGGAGAATAGTTTTACCACCACTATTCTTTCGCTTCATCTGCCAGTTCCTTTAGAGTCTCAGGCGAGAAAGTTCTCATTCCTAGCTTGTCGGCCAAAAATTCAATTCGAGCGCGATCTAAAGCCTTCGTGAAAATATCCGCCAATTGATACTCAGATCGGACAAAGTAAAGCTCGATTACTCCATTTTCCACTTGCTCCTTGATGAAGTGGTAGCGAATGTCAATATGCTTCGACCGGGAGAATTGAACGTTGTTGCAGCATAAGGCAATTGCACTCTTGTTGTCACAGTACATTGGAATTTTGTTGAAACCTAGACCATAGTCGGTTAATTGTGTTGGAAATACGTTTTTCCAAGGAAAGTCTCGGTCACATCATTATTAGCATAGATCACGAGCTATAGACTATTTAGGACATTGTAACTTGGAGTGACCTCCCTTTGTGGGAGATTGTTGGAAATACGTTTTTACGTATTTAGAAAGGATCGGTCACTCCAATGATATTGGGCTCGTGATCCAATATAGCCCATATAGCCCACATGTAGGGTGGGCTATATAAACCCCCCTCCTAGCATGTAGGAGGGGTTGAACACTTAACATTTCACATAATCACATTTCATCTTTCTTTTCATTCCTCTCCTTTCTCTCTCTTCTTTATCTCTCTTCTTTATCTCTCTAAGTTCTTCCCATTTCTCATCCATCTTAATAGATAATCCAACAATGTCTAATCCTTAGAAAAACACGATCCTACAATTGGTATCAGAGCTATGGGATGAAATAAAGATTGTTTTTGTGTTGTTCATACTTTTTTAAGTGTGTTCATGTGTTTTTGATTGATTTCTCCAAAAGTTACAAATTTTTTTCGTGTTCTTTGATTCCAAGTGATATACATATCTTCTAAATAGTTCTAGTAACGATTTGGTGATATTCGTTTGGTTAGAATCACGTTTTTTCAAGGTAAAAATCCTTTCTTTCTTGGTGATATCAAGTCTCAGACTGTTTTTTAGGGATACGATCTGACTTTGTGTTTGCATAAACCCTGGGGGTTTCTACTTGCGATCCTTAGTCACGATCCATTGTTGCGATCATAACTTAGATCCACGCTACGATCTACCATTACGATCACGTAGTACGATCTATAGGTACGATCCACCATTACGATCAAGAATCCATTGCTTAGTACGATCCATCAGCACGATCCAAAGTACGATCTATACTTCGATTGCTTAGTACGATCAGGTCGCTACGATCCGGGTAAGATTACGTTCGCTACGATCAGGGTACGATCAGTCTCGCTACGATCAGGGTACGATCAGTCTCACTACGATCAGGTTAAGATCATGTTCGCTACGATCAATTGGTATCAAGAGCTTGGTTGATTCTTCGGATTAGCGCGTTTTTAATCTATTGATTTGGTCATAAAAATCCTTTCTTTCTAAAATTTTGCTCTATTCGGGTACGATCAGGTTGGTGATAAATTGCTCTTGTTTGTTTTGTCTCCATCTGGTATCCAGATTTTTTTTATATAAATCATATTTTTTATCCTCGTCCCACACAATTATCATATCATATTGTTTGTTTTGTCATTATCAGATTTTTTTTATTCCCAGAAATGATATAAATCATCAGTTTTTTTTTTATATAATTTTTTTGTTTTGTTATCCAATCACAATTTTTTATCTATTTTTTTCACATTCGTATCAAATTTGTCCAATCAGTTTTTTTTTTCTTCCTATAATCAGTTTTATAAATTTTGTCTTGGAATTATCAACTGTATCTCGTACATCAGTTTATCCGTACTTCCCTTTTGTCTCAAACTGGTTTCTTCATTACGATCCATACTCCATCGGAAAGGTCAAATTTGTTCGTTATGATCGCTTAAACCCTAGGGTTTGTAAACTGCGATAGCCTTCTTTCGATCGAAGTCACGATCGAAACCACGATCACGAGTGCGATCGAAACCACGATCACGAGTGCGATCGAAACCACGATCACGAGTGCGATCGAAACCACGATCACGAGTGCGATCTGGGTGCGATCACAAGTGCGATCTGGGTGCGATCGAGGCTGCGATCTGGGTGCGATCGGGGTGCGATCGTGGTGCGATCTGGGTGCGATGCAAGACTGCGATGATTTCTTTAATGCTATGATTTGACCAAGTTGTAACTCGATAAAACAAACTCCAAACGAACACACAAGTTTCGAACTTACGCACACAATCTTAACAAAACCAAACAAAAAAAAATTTAGATTCATCGACTCAATCACACCACACAGACCCGACACTCTCGACTTCAACACCCCCTCACAACTCTCGACTCCAACATTCACCCCGTCTCTCTCACACACTCAAAACCTATCACCCACCCTCGCCTCCCACTCAGCCTCGACACCCTGAGCTTCGACACAAACAACCCCGACACACCCTCAACTCTTTTCGAACCCCACACCCTCAACAGACTCACAACCACTCAACTCGACTCGACCCTCACAACGTTCTCGACTCACACTGACTCGATACTCAAACTTTTGACAAAACAAATAAACAACTACAACCACTCGACTCACTGTCTAATCAACCAACAACTCCCTCGACCTCACAACTATTTTACACACCAAGCTCACTAGTTTTTCAACAAAAGGACTCAATCATTTTGCTCAATCCAACCCAGACTCATATACAACCTCGACACACCCATACACACGACACCCACCACAAGACTCCATATTTTTTTTAAATTGACTCAGACCTATCGACTGAATCACGTGACTCATACAAAATCATCCTCAGTCTCATACAAAACCATCCTCGATCACGTGACTCAAAACCAAAAATAATACAAACAAAAAGTACACCTACCCGAGACCCATGCTAGGATCTTGAAGCCGAATTTTAGATCTTGTCTTCTCGATCGAAAAGGGAGTTAAAGGAGACATATTTGAGTTTGGGATTTGAGCAGATCGGGATACATAGAAGTGGGTTTTAAGCGGAGTTAGATATGTTTTTGGGAGAGAGAAAATAGGGAGTGTAGATAAGGTTTTGAGAGCAGAATTGTTGTTTGAGAAAAAATAGGGAGGTGGGGCGGAGTATTAGGGTTGAGGTATTTAATATTTTAACTTGGCGGAGGAAACAAGGTAAAGGAGTTTAACCGTTGTATTCGTGCCACGTTTTTAGGAAACTTTAAGATTTTGGCCACGTTCTATTTCCTTTGCCACGTTTCTTTGACTTAAAATATTATCTCATTTTTTTAGTTTACTTTTTATAGTTTTATATTTCTAAAGTTAATTTGTTAGTTAAATTAATTTTTGTATTTGTTTCACTTTTGTATTTTAGTTTAGTAAATTTTTGTTTATTATTTTTTGATACATTGTATTGAGGCGGGTATTCCGAAAGAACTAAAGTGGTAAAATATTTGTCGCCCCGATCATTATATTTACCGTAGCTTGGACTTATTTGTTGACGGGTTTTCTTTGAATTGGTCTCCGGTTTATTTTATCAACGTTTGAACCAACAACAATTTTTGACCCGAGAAAAGTGTGATCTCATCTATCGTGGATTTCTAAAAAGTTATTTACGGATCTTTCGAAATTTCTTCGCGAACTGTAAAATCCCGAAATCAACAACGACCACAAATTTTTTGTCATCAAATTACAATGGAATCATCGAATTTGACGTGTCATGAGGGAGAACTGCAACACATGCAACTCAAAGAGATCAAATTGCGTCAAAAAACATTGGAAATCTTTCACGCGCTCAAGACACATCTTGCACTTCTTTATCCGCACAACATGCCTGAACTTCCAGCCACGGTTCAAATATTCTTTGGCAAAGTGGATAATTTTAAAGAGAAGATTTTCAATAATTTGGATGAGTTACGGTTGCAACTTGAAAGGGAAAATCTTCATGAGGTTAAAGCAAAGATATGTCTAGAAATCCTTCGCACTCAGTTTAAGGATTTCTTTGCCTCAACAATGGTACCCCCTTTTGATTATTCGACTTCAGTTCTTCACCAGCTTTTCAACACGTATACGGGTTGCCAGACTGAAACCTTTAAAAGTGGTTTACTCAATCACATCAATATACTTGAGAAGTGTATTGAGGTCAGGTTAGTTAATTACAACGAGATACTGTTGAAAGAGGGTCAGATTCAAAGAATCAAGGAGTCGTCTAAATCATTGCATAAACATGAGAGAGAGACACGCTTCACGCTATGGTCAACAGATGATCATATAAGCAATGGCAAGGAATCAGGAGGAACGCATGAACCGAGCAGCAAGTCACAAGCACCAACTGTTCAGGTGCCAAGTTTCAACAATATACAGCATGTTGAGCATTCTGAACCTAATTATGCCAAACATGGGATGGAAAAGAGTGATAGCGATACCAGTTCTGATTCATCCGATGTGAGTCATAATGGGGGAGAAAGTGTTCAAAATACTAAACATCATGATAAGTGTCTTATGACTGCTTCGTTAAATAATTCTGATTCTAGGATTAAAGAGCTTGAAACGATTGTAGCTCAGCAATCCAAAGAGCTTGAGGATGCCAAAATTGAATTTTCAAAGAAAACGGAGAAATTTGAAACATATTTTGAAAAACTTGAAAAGTCAAACGTTGTTCTTGAACGAAAATTAGATCAAACAGTTCTAGATTCTAAAGCTGAAACGGATAATCTTTTGAAACAAATTCAGTTACTAGAGTCTAAATTGGCATCCCAAGATAGATTGCTAAAAGAAAATGAAACGTTAAAAGCTCAAATTCAGGAAAAGGTTTTTGCTATAGCTGCGTTGAAAAACGAGTTAAGGAAAACTCGAGGACCTAGTATGGACACTAAGCTTGAAAAACCATCAATCTTGGGGAAACCGCCTACAAATCAGTTCGTCAGACAACCGCCTGTCAGACAACCTACTGCATTTAGATCCGAGCGACCACAATCCTCGAGACCGCGGTTTGCCTCCCAAGTTGATTTGGCACATATTTCTAGACCAGTCATTCCACCAACTAGGGCCAATGTGACTAAAACAGCTTTTGCTAGACCTAATCACATGATTGCATCTAGTCTCTCTAGACATAATCCAAAGAACACGTCTCGAACTAGTTCAAATGACGTTAGCCATACATTTGGTCTTAGGGAAACTAAGCAAAAGACACAAGTAAGAGATAGAAACTTCAAACCTAGTCAGATGCCTTCTAGTTTACCTAACACTGTTAACCGTAGCATGTCACATCCTAGGAGCATCAATCAATCATCTAGGAATTCTAGATCTTACTCGGACATTAAATATGCTACTTGTAAAACATGTAGGAAATGTGTATTTAAAGCCAATCATGATTCCTGTATCACAAAATTACTTAATGAGGTGAACTCCCGTGCTAGAATTAAATCCCAGTGGGTAGCTAAAATCAAACCCATTGGTAAAAAGTGGTGCCCCACTGGTAGAATTTTCACTCTTGAGGGAAACGAGTGCCCTTTAACTAGGATAGTCTCTGATTCTACTAAGACTACTAGGGAGGAAATTGAAAAGGAGGATACATCACTTAAGCCTGAACTTAAGGTTTTCTATAAAAGGAAACGTTTACTAGCTAAGAAAAGTGAATCATCTCCTCAGAACACCTCTAGCACAAGAAAAGAAAACTATGAACCCCCACTTGCTTCTAAGATAGATATCGCTAACCCATATCAAAGCATGCAAATTCCAAATGAGAATGCAGGTACCAAAGAGGATGTTCAAAAAGAACGAAGCAGTCCAATCATTATATACCATTCAATAAGGGACACTCTCAGAGTTTGGTTACTGAAGAAGCTGATATCTAAGAAACAAGTGTCTCAGGGGATTTGCAGTTAAGCTTACAGTGTAAAGGACTTATAGTCACATCACAGACTATAACTCGATCTTCAAAGAAAGGAAAGTTTATCGCCGATGATAAACTTGTCCTAACAAAGAGAAATTAATTTTTTCTCGGGCATGAGCTTATATCAAAAACATTCCAAGTTTTTTTAAGCTAATGCACAATGGCTCACAGTCAAATCACAGTCAGTGACCCGCTCTTCAGAGACAGAGAAGTTTATCTTCGCAACGATAACTTACCCTCAAAACGAGAAATTAATTTTTTCTTGGACACGAGCTTATAATAAAACCATTCACAGGTTTTTAGCTCGTGTACATGGCTCCTCGTTAAATGACAGACGATGACCCGAACTTCAGAGACAGGGAAGTTTATCTACGCAACGATAACTTACCCTCTTAACAAGAAATTAAGTTTTCTTGGACACGAGCTTATCCTAAAACCATTCAAAGGTTTTAAAGCTCGTGTATATGGATTGTCGTTAAATATCAGACGATAACCCGTGCATCAAAGAAAGGAAATTTTATCGCCGATGATAAACTTATCCTTACAACGAGAAATTAATTATTTCTCGGGCATGAGCTAATAATAAAAACATTCGAAGTTTTTAAGCTCATGCACAATGACTTACAGTTAAATATCAGACTGTAACTCGGATTTCAATTTTAGGAGAGCTTATCTTTAAAGATAGTTTATCCTCGTAACGAGAAATTCATCTTTCTCGGTCATGAGCTTGTCTTAAAACATTCCAAGTTTTAAGCTCATTAAGTAAAGTGTATCTTTTAAATAAGAGAACTTTTCTTCTTAACGAGAAATTCATCTTTATCGGTCATGAGCTTTACGTTAAAACATTCAAAGTTTTTCAAGCTCATGAAAACGACTTCTAAGTAAATGTCAACTTAGGACTCGTTCTTCAATTAAAAGGAATGTTTATCGCCGATGATAAACTTACCCTTAGCAACGGGAAGTTTACAACTTCTCGGACTTGAGCTCGTTTTGCAAGATATTCAACATCTTAAGCTCAAGTAATTGGTTTTCAAAACAATGAACACAATTTTTCGAGAATTTCTCAAAAGGTTTTTCTAAATCTTTCAAAATTGTGTGTTCAAAAATGTTTTGATAAAAAGAGCATGTCTTCTGGAATCGATAATATTTACGATACTAGAAATGTCATTCAATAATGACACGGGGTTGTAAATAAAGTTCGAGCAGAAGTTCAAATGTTTTAAAAACATGCTCACAATGGTTTGCTATTATTTCAGATAGTAACCCGTTTTTCATACTTAAGTCAAGCATTTCACCAGAAAGCTTTGACTCAACAACGGGAATTAATTTTCTCGGGCATGGCTTACTTTATAACCATGTAAGGGATTGTGTTTACGTTATAACACAATCTAACACGAATATATGTACGATTCAGTGCATTTATTTGTTAAAACAAGAGAAGTCTTGTTTTTATGAAGTTATCATCTCCACCAACCGTAGCAACTTACAATTGATATCTACATACTCGACGATGCGACTACTCAAACGGTGACTACAACTCTTTCAATAGAACACGGGTCAAAAATTGAGGGGGAGCAATTGTCCAGCATTCAGAATCCTTGATGCCGAGAGTGCCAAGTTCACATATTGGTGTCAAGACAACGATATCAATCATACACATGGAGTCAAGAGATAACTTCAGACGTGATGAGGCGACCAACATTCGTGAACAAGAACCATGTGCTTCTTTCATATGATGTTCTCCATTATTCAGGTCCAACCTCATAAATCGCTAATCTTGTGAATACATTATTATATATGATCTTTGCACGTGATAAATACCTTACACTTGTGTTTAAAAGGTATTTCATTTACGTTTCAAGTACACCCTCATTAATTTGAGGGGGAGCTTGTGAAAAGCATGAAAATAATTGGATTTGTATTTTCTTCCAGATTTTCTTAAAACGTTATTAAATCAATTGATATTAAAAACATCGATTGGGTTAATATTTTTAATATGGGGGAGAAGATGTGATTTAATAATGAGATCAATCAATTTTAATGGTTTGACTTAATGTGCTGGCTCATCCCGACATGTGCGAAATGTTTTCGAATATCGTGGCATATGTTAAGGGGGAGGAAAATGGATTTGCACTTCAAAATGGATTTCATGATGACATACACTTACCCAAAACATCTCTATTCACGACGGTGAAGATTGTGGTGACATAAGGATGGTAGGATAGGTTAAATTCCAATGATTCCTCTAGAACCGGAGGAATCTTCCCAATGACATTCCATAACTAGAAATAGTAGTCCTTAGGAAAGATGGAGAAAGATTGTGAACGTAGCTGAATGCCGACCAAGTACTTAAGTTAGCACTGGAACAATCACAACAAGGTGCTAGTGATGACGTATTGGTAAGCATTGAAGGGGTTGAAGAATGAAAAAGAATTGTAGAGATAAAGGGTGTAAAGAAAGAAGCCCTCCTTACAACTTAGGCAGAAACCAGGTCAATACATATGCTATTAAGATCATTGTTTAATGATTCTTGATATTGAAGACAGACATCATGGACCCAGTGATGCAAGGCACAACCCATCCCAGCTAACTCAGATATCTCTTAAAAGATATTTGTTTTAATCACACGGAGACAACACATTATCTATTGATTTATTCACTCCGAATAAATTGGTATTGAAATGGTGGCACTCCTCTCCAGCCTCCGATCACTAAAAAATCCAAAATGCACGATTGAGTCTAGAGCCATTTGAGATCATCAAATATCTCATTAGGACACACTTTCATATTTCCTTGCTTCTTCACACACTGTGAAAAGTAAGAAAGATCTTAAGAATCCTACGCAAAATCATCATGATCTTGCCTGAACATCCGAGTAATACGAAAGTATTTACAATGAAGATGGAAATCCTTCTTGAGCGAACATCAAAAAACTCATGGTAGGTGACTTGTGCGATTCTTTATGAATCAAACTTGTGATAACTGGAAAGCAACAGTGGTTTAATTCTTAAATGAATTTAAACACGTTCGAGGCCTCTACGCAATATCTTAGTGATCTTGCCAGAACACTCAGAGTGATACCTTAGTGTTCACAGTGATGAGTGGAAATCCTTCTAGTGTTAACCTCAAACACCACTTGGTAGGTAACTTGCAAGATTCTATACGAATCAAGCTCGTGACAACTAGAAAGCAACGATGGTGCGGTTCTTAATTGAATTTCACTTGTTCCAGGAACATGAATTGACGGCTTCAAATCATGCGGATATTATTATCCAAATGATTCACTCTTTATGTTCGCAGTCAGCTTTGGACGGTCGAATAAAGAGAACGGTTTTACCCGCGAAATCTTGTCAAGGAGGTTCTTAATTGAAACTACTTGTCACAAGTACGATATTTTATATCGTCCAACGGTCTTCACCGACCGGAGGTAAAATGCTACCGAATTAGAATGAAATGTTCAAGGCCATTTCATCCGTGTATATGGTTTGTTGCTAATTGTCTTATGCAGCGTAACAAGAAGGTGGCATTGCGGTGTACAATCCATAAGAAGTCGTCACCACATGCTTATACTGCATACACTCAGTACTTCAACGAATTCAAGAAAGTCTGAAGGTCAAGTCTTCCGCTGTATCAAACTCTGAAGCTTTCAAGAATTACAAAGGTATAAGTATGTGGAACATGAAGTCACGAAGAGGCGAATATCACAAGTGATGAATGCACAAGGTCAAAGCAAGGACACATGCTCAAGACCAAAGTCAAAGATCTCATCAGCATATTCACAAGAACAAGATCGAAGACTCAAGCATAGTATGCTAGGTTTAAGATTTTGTAAGATGGTGTGACCTCCCTTTGGGGGAGATTGTTGGAAATACGTTTTTCCAAGGAAAGTCTCGGTCACATCATTATTAGCATAGATCACGAGCTATAGACTATTTAGGACATTGTAACTTGGAGTGACCTCCCTATGGGGGAGATTGTTGGAAATACGTTTTTATGTATTTAGAAAGGATCGGTCACTCTAATGATATTGGGCTCGTGATCCAATATAGCCCATATAGCCCACATGTAGGGTGGGCTATATAAACCCCCTCCTAGCATGTTAGGAGGGGTTGAACACTTAACATTTCACATAATCACATTTCATCTTTCTTTTCATTCCTCTCCTTTCTCTATCTTCTTTCTCTCTCTAAGTTCTTCCCATTTCTCATCCATCTTAATAGATAATCCAACAATGTCTAATCCTTATAAAAACACGATCCTACAAATTGCGATCTCATCCAAAGAATTTGAGCACAGCAACCGGACATAGCTATGTATTCTGCTTCCGTACTTGAAATTGCAGCGCTTTTCTGCCTTTTCGATGCCCAACTGATTAACCGATCTCCTAGTAGTTGCAATGTTCCACTCGTGCTACGCCTAGTATCTTGACAACCCGCGTGATCCGCATCTGCATATGCCATTAGTGCAATAGAAGATTCCTTCGAATACCAAAGTCCCCGATTAATGGTTCCTTTAAGATATCGAAAGATCCTTTTAACAGTAGCTAAGTGTAACTCAGTAGGCCTAGTTTGATACCTAGCACACATACATATAGCAAACTGAAGATCAGGTCGACTGGCTGTGATATACAGAAGAGTGCCGATCATTCCACGATAAAGTGTCGGATCAACGGCAACTCCATGTGGATCCGCATCAAGCTTAGATTTTTCCACCATTGGAGTATCCACAGGGTCGCAAGATTCCATCTTATATTTCTTTAGCGATTCAAGGGCATACTTGGATTGATTGATAAAGATGCCTCTGGGACTCTGAGATATCTGAAGACCTAAGAAGAATGATACCTTTCCCATCATTGACATCTTAAACTTGGAAGACATGAGTGTCCCAAACTCATCCGATAAGGTTTGGGTCGAGGCTGCAAATATAATATCATCAACATATATTTGTACCATAATCATATCTTTACCTCGTTTCTGAATGAACAACGTGGGATCCACCATGCCTTTAGAGAAGCCTTGTGTAATGAGGAATTGTGACAATAGATCATACCATGCGCGTGGAGCTAGCTTCAACCCATAGAGATCCTTCTTAAGCTTGTATACATGATTAGGATATTTAGGATTCACAAAACCATCCGGCTATTGAACATAGACCTCTTCCTTGATTTAACCATTCAGAAATGTCGTCTTCACATCCATCTGATTGACGACCATATTCATATGGGCTGCATAAGCGAGGAATAGTCGAATAGCTTCCAAACGGGCAACAGGTGCAAAGGATTCCATAAAGTCGATGCCCAATAATTGCTTGTATCCACGAGCTACTAGTCGAGCTTTGTTCTTCAATATTCCGCCTAACTCATCGAGTTTCACCTTGTAAACCCATTTCGAAGTGAGTAACTGCACTTGATCCGGGCATGGGACAAGTTCCCATACTTCAAGACGTATAAATTCATTAAGTTCTTCTTGCATAGCTTCTATCCAACATGATTGAGTAAAAGCTTGTTTCCATGTCTTAGTTTCAACTTCAGTGAGAAAAGCATCAAAGTGACAAAACATTGCACTTTCTTGTAACTGACTTCGTGTGGATACAGGACGATTAGGCTCACCAATAATAGAATCTATAGGATGATCCTTTGTCCACTTGCTTTCATGTTCACGAATCCGTGGATTGGAGTAAACCGTACTAGGAGCTTCCTCTGAGGTGGACGACCCGGCTTGATTAGGGTCGGGAATTGGTACACCAAAGAATGGAAGTTCACGCATTTGAGCGAATTCCAAATCGTGATCATCATCATCCTCTTCATCATCAATAGGCATGACATGGGTATTTGGTTTGGGTGTTGGTTGAGAATTACTTGTTGAAGGTATATCTTGAACAATTGTAGGTGCAGATGTGTCTGATTGTGCAATGGTTGCTGGAGCGATAACTTCTGTTACCGGAGCTATTACTTTAGGTTCTGGAGCAACAATACTTGGAGGAGTAAATAATTTATCAAAGAACGGTTGAAACAACGTATCCCATTCAGTCCTATAAGGTGGTGTAAATGATGATGAAGTAGGGTTGTTTGGGACAAGACCAGAGCTAATGTTACTGGGTCCCATTTCATGAAGTGCGGGTTCAGAGCTGCTTTGCTCAGAATCCATTGCTGTCAGCTCATCAAAATCAACATTCATAGTTTCGAGGATCTTGCGAGAGTTACGGTTGTAGATTCGGTATGCCTTCTTTGCGGGTGCATAACCAATGAAAATACCAATATCAGCCTTTGGTTGAAGTTTTCCCAAATTGTCACCATCATTATTTGGATAGCAAAGAGAACCAAATACATGAAGATATGATAAATCTGGTACTTTTCCATGGAGAAGCTCATAAGGTGTTTTACTATGGCGTTTACGAATTAGTGACCGGTTTTGGGTGTACACTGCTGTAGATACTGCTTCTGCCCATAAAAACAATGGAGCCTTTGCGTAAATTAACATCGTTCGAGCAACTTCCATAAGTGTGCGATTTCGCCTTTCAACGACACCGTTTTGTTGTGGAGTGCGTGCAACGGGTGTTTCATGAGATATGCCAACTTCTTCATAATAATCACGCAAGATTTGATTCACAAATTCGGTTCCATTATCTGTACGAATGCGTCGGACAGTAGTGTTGAGACGCGCTTGAATCATCTTGAGAAATCTGATGATGAATTTAGGTGCCTCATTTTTGGCTTTAAGAAATTTCACCCATGTAAACCGAGAGTAATCATCCACAATAACGAGGATGTACTTTTTGCCACTAAGACTTTCAACACGCATTGGCCCACAAAGATCCATATGCAACAGATAAAGTTTCTCTTGGTTGGTGTCTTCCGTCTTGGGTTTGTAAGATTTCTTAGTGCTTTTCCCCAATGTACACGCGGAACACAAATGATCCTTGTGAAATGAAAGTTTAGGAAGACCACGAACAAGTTCGTTTTTCGCCAAATGATTAATAGCGTCAAAGTTAAGATGAGATAACCGTCGATGCCATAACCATGACTTAGTCTTCGATGCTTTGGAGAGAAGACATACGGGAGAAGCGGCCATCATGTCTTGTAGAGACAAAGTGTATAAATTATTTCCTCGAGTACCTTTCAATAAATCAACCCCTTCCAAATTGCGTATGAAGCAGGTATGCTCTCGAAAAGCAACTTCTAGGTTTGCATCACAAAATTGTCCCACATAAAATAAGTTGTGACCGAGACCTTCCAAATAATACACTCTCGAAATTATAACATTCCCAATATGATATTCACCATAATGTTGGGAATAAATTATGGGTCAGTTCACTAGACGCTGATAAGAAGAATGTCAACGCTGATAGGATGACACTGGACGCTGACAGCCAAGCGTTGACATTGAGAAGTCAACGCTGACAGCCTTGAAGATTGACACTGATGGAATATATCTTCATATGAATCTTTTTGTTTATTTGTTTCTTTATATGTGTATGGTAAAGATAAGCTCGACATTGTATTTTCTATTATTATCTTTACCTAGAATAGTTGATTCGTAGCTTATTGTACAAGACTTCTTAATCTATAAAAGAAGGTCTTTTAGGTTAAAGTTAATATCAGTTTTCATAAGTATTCGCAAGTTAAACCTCTTTCATTGTAATCAAGTACGATCATTCTAATACAAGTGAAAGTTTGTTTAACATCTTTGTGTTTTAGATCAAGTGTTAATTCCGCATAACACTTAGTTACTTTATTCATAAGCAAAGGTTTCTCTACGTGTATTACTTGATCTAATCTCGTATACACAAAGCTTAATCGATCTAAGGTTGGGATCAACAAGTGGTATCAGAGCTTGTTGAGAAACTTTTGATCTTTAAGTAACGCAAGAACCCTAAAACACCAAACCCTAAAAACCCTAAATCTCTCAAAACCCTAAAAACATCATGTCTGGCACAAATCAGCCTTCTGCTTTGCTACAAAACAACTCCACAAACCCTAGTATCAAAATTCCCATGTTTGATGCCAGGAACTTCGAGCTTTGGAAGTCTAATTTTGAGCAATATATAGCCATCCATGACTACACTCTTTGGGAGATTGTTGAATATGGGAACACATTCAACAAAGCTCAAAAGATTGCTGCTGCTATTGCCGCAAGGGTAGCTCTTCCTAATTGTCCTGAAGCTGATAAGAAGGAAAAGCCTGAAGATGGAAGAGCTGTATCTGTTGAAGATATAGCCAAAAAAGGGTGGACATGAAAATCTTGAACATCATGAAACACGCCCTAGGTCATGAGAATCAGCACAAGTACAAACGCTTTGAGTCTGCAAAAGAGCTTTGGGAAGCTCTTGAAGTAGCACATGGTGGCAATGCTGACACAAAAGATGAAAAGAAGAAGCAACTCATGCATGAGTATGCTGTCTTTAAGGCTCAACCAAATGAGAATCTCAGCAGTGTGAGAAGTAGATTGCTTGACATCACAAGTCAACTTTCCTTCATGGGAACACAGATTGATGACCCTGACTTGAATGCTACTTTTCTCAAAAGCCTTGGTGATGTATGGAAGATTGAGACAAGATCCATTCTTGTCAATAACACCCACAAGACCTCCAGGTTTGATGACATCTTCAACAAACTAAGACTGTTGGAGAATGAATGGCTTTTGGATAGTGATAATAAATCTTCCAGTAGTAACATGGCCTTCTTCTCACAAAGTGAAGGCCAATTTGATTCCATGAACTTCTATGGACATCCAGCCACTGGATCTCAATGTGTCAACGCTGGATCTCAGTCTGTCAGCGCTGGATCATATCCTGTCAACGCTTTATACTCAAGCGCTGACACACACAACTTTGGCGCTGATAGAATTAAACCTGCTGGTTTAGATCTAGATACTGTGTGTGCATTCATTGCTTCTTTGCCCAGTGATTCAAGGATTACATATGAAGATCTTGAGCAGATAAGTGATGAGCAATTGGAAGAAATGGACATCAAGTGGACTATGGCTCTTGTAAGTTTAAGAGCAAACAGGTTTAATAAAAGGTTCAAGAAGAAGATGACCTTTAATGCTAAGGATGTTGCTGGATTTGACAAATCAAAGGTTGAGTGCTACAATTGTCATAGGATGGGGCACTTTATGAGGGAATGTAGATCTCCAAGAAGATCTGATGCTGGTAAGCCCTCAAGCCAAATGGTTAAGAGCCAAGATCCCAAGGCCATGGTTGCTGTTCAACAAATTGATGGCGTTGGAGGATGGGACTGGAGCTGGAACTTTATGGCTAAGGATGAGGAAGAAGACAGAGCTTTGGTTGCTGAAGTTAAAGAAGAGCATGTTGAATATGCTCTCATGGCACACTCCTCCTCTTCATCAGATAATGAGGTATATGATGATGCTTTCTGTTCTAAGGGTTGTCGTTTAAATACTGAAAAACTAAATCAAGAGATAGTAAAATTATTAGATGAGGCAAGTACTGAAAGATGCAAAGTATCTAATTATCAAATTGCTCTTACCCAAACAGAAAAGACAGTAGCTGAGTATAAGAAAATGGAGTTTGATTTAAAGGATCAAATAAATATCTTAAAACATGAGTTACATCAAAGTAAAGATTGTCAAGATATAGTAAACAGGGTTAATCTTGATTTGATAGCTCAGTTAGAGGAGGCTAACAAAAATAAAGATAATGTGAGTCTTAAAATCCAGAGATTTGATAAGGCCACACAATCCCTAGGAGAGTGTGTTAGCAAACAAAGAGACTCCAAGGACATGAGTGGGATTGGGATGAAAGATTATACTGGTGTTCCACCACCAGCTGGGGATTTCTATGGTGTCCAATCAAAGGACTTATCTTGGACTGGCTTGCCAGAACTCCAAGAGAAGGAATTCATTCCTCCACCTAGAGTGACTTCCCCAGTTGAAGAATACAAGCAAAAACTGACTGACCTAGATGAGTGGAAGAAAGCTAACCACACCTTGTTTGTTAAGGGAGGGTTGTTGTGTGAAAGTCCAAATGAGCCCACACCAATTCTGAGCCATAATATTGTGGAGTCCAATGATCCTACACCTATTAAAATCACACACCCTACCACTGGCAAAGCTGTTGACCTTGGCCCACAAATTGTTAGAAAACCTAGTGTTAAGTATGCAGAGATGTATAGGAATACTAGGTCACCAAAAAGCCAAGTTAGTAACCCTGGAACAGGCTTCTTTGCTTCTAGACCTAAGACTGTGTCTAGAAAAGCTTGTTACACATGTGGTAGCTTCTCACATTTGGCTTACAGATGTGTCAACGCTTCCAATGTCAACACTGATAGGAACCATTTCAGCGCTGACAAAAGTCAACATAGGTCAAACATTGTCAGACCCAATGCCTTTGTGAAAAAAAGTTCACAAGTTGTTAGACCAGCCCCATTCTTTTCTAGAGGGTCTAACACACAAGGCCTAAGACCTTTTCAAAAGTCAAACACTTGGTCCAATAGGCAATGGGTTCCTGTAGCAAACCCTAGGTTCAACGCTGATAAAGGCAATCGGGGCGCTGACAAGAGCAATTTCAGCGCTGACAGACACACTGCCAAACCTAGGTATTTGCAACCACAGGGAAATAGGTCTAAAGCTTCTACTAGCTTAACATGGATACCAAAACAAGACCAAAACTCTAATTCTACTGGTGTTTCTATGACATGCAACAGGTTTCATTATATTTCAAAAGCAATGTCAACACCAATTGGGGTTAACTGGGAATTTCATTCAAAAAGGGATGAAAATGGGGTTGTTATGAGAACCAAGTCTGTTCTTGTTGAACAACCAGATGAATCCAAGTCTTCCAAGGCTTGGGTTCCCAAAGAAAACTAATGTGTTTTCTTTATGTGCAGGGCATTCAGAAGAAGATCAATGATTATGGATATTGGGATAGTGGATGCTCAAGGCACATGACAGGAAAGGAAGACTATCTAACGAATTTCACTCCTATTCAAGATGGTGATAAGGTATACTTTGGAGGGGGCTATGGCACCATCACTGGAAAAGGAACCCTTGTCACCAACAATCTACAGTTTGAGAATGTCTTCCTGGTAAAAGAACTGGATTATAATTTGTTTAGTGTATCACAAGTGTGTGATAACAAAAATAAGGTTCTTTTCACAGATACTGAGTGCTTGGTGTTAAGCAAAGATTACAAGCTCCCTGAGGAGAAATACATAGAATTTAGAACACCAAGGCATAAAGACATATATAATGTGAATCTTAATGGAATTAAGATAAATAATAAAATGATGTCATGTCTTTATGCTAAAGCCTCAGTAGATGAAAGTAATCTTTGGCACAGGAGATTAGGGCACATAAACTTTAAAAATATCAATAGACTTGTGAGGCTTGGTTTAGTTGATGGTTTGCCTGAAAAGGCTTTTCACAATGACCACACTTGTGTTGCATGTCTTAAGGGCAAGCAGCACAAGGTCTCATTCAGGTCTAAACAGGTGCACTCTAGTTCTAAACCACTTCACTTATTGCATATGGACCTCTTTGGTCCAACTAATATAGAAAGTTTAAAGGGTAAATCATATTGTTTTGTCATCACTGATGATTTTTCCAGGTTTACATGGACTTTCTTTTTAGCCAAGAAAAGTGAAACTGCCCAAAGTCTGATTAATTTCATTACCCAGATTGAAAAGAAAAATGGTAATGAGGTCAAAATTATTAGAAGTGACAATGGGGGTGAGTTTAGAAATCAGTTGTTAGATGAGTTTTGTGCCAAGAAAGGGATTACTAGGCAGTTTAGCATAGCTAGAACCCCACAGCAAAATGGGGTTGCTGAAAGGAAGAATAGAACCCTAATTGAAGCAGCCAGAACCATGTTGGCTGATGCCCACTTTCCTATAGCCTTATGGGCTGAAGCTGTTAACACAGCTTGTTATGTTCAAAATAGGGCATTGGTCAACAAAATACATAATAAGACACCTTATGAGTTACTTTGGGGAAGGAAGCCAAATATTGGCTTTCTCAAGCCTTTTGGTTGTCATGTAGTTGTTTTAGAAACTAGTGAAGCCCTAGGTAAATTTGATTCAAAAGGTGATGAAGGCTACTTCATGGGTTATTCAGTGCAGAGCAAAGGATATAGGGTTTACATTAAAAAGGAAAAACGTATACTTGAAAAAGTACATGTTAGGTTTTTAGAGAGTAAACCTAGTGATCCTGAAAGTGGTCCAAATTGGTTGTTTGACTTAGAACCTTTATCTAGAGCTTTAAATTATATGCATGTTACTGATCCAGACATTGTGAAGGTAACTTCAAGTGTTTTGGAAAAGAGAATTGGTAATGTTTCAGGTATACAGGTTGCTAAGGAGGATGGACCACCAGCAGTTGAATCATCTCCCACACAAGAATATGTTACACTTCCTATATGGACAGATGAGTATTATGCTGCTGCTGCTGCTGCTAGAAAAGATAATGGTGGTTTCCAAATACCACCAAATACAAACATGCATACTTCTTCAGGCGCTGACAAAGGGAAATCAAGCGCTGACAAGACCAATTCAGACGCTGACACCAACAGTTCAAGCGTTGTTAGCCCAAGCGTTGACAAACAAGGTTCAGATTTTGACAACACCTTTGCACATCTTTTCTCTTCCCATTTTGAACAAGGTGGACCTTCCAATGTCCATGAAGAGATTTCTGTTGATCAAAGAGAGTCTGATGAAGAAGATATTGGCAACATGGAGCGTGAAGTTGAGGACACCAGACTTCTTGAAGGAGGAGTTCTCACTTCCACAGCAAAGGATCACCCCACATCTCAGATCATTGGTGATGTTATGGCTCCAGTTCAGACAAGAAGATCCCATCAAAGTCTTGGTGGATTTATTGCCAATATACACAAGAAGGTTGATACCCCTCTTGTACAAGCATGTTTGTTTGCATGTTTTCCGTCACAAGAAGAACCCAAGAAGATTTTTGATGCTCTCAAAGAACCTAGTTGGGTGGAAGCAATGCAGGATGAGCTTCACCAATTTGCTATACAAGATGTTTGGGAGCTGGTTGATTGTCCTAGATATGTGAGACCAATTGGGACAAGATGGGTTCTAAGGAACAAGAAGGATGAAAGGGGCATTGTGGTCAGAAACAAGGCACGTTTGGTAGCTCAGGGATATACACAAGAGGAAGGTATAGATTATGAAGAAGTTTTTGCACCAGTTGCACGAATTGAAGCTATAAGAATTTTTCTAGCTTATGCCTCTTGTATGAATTTTACTGTTTACCAAATGGATGTGAAGAGTGCTTTCCTCTATGGGACAATTGTTGAGGAGGTATACGTTATGCAACCTCCTGGTTTTGAAGATCCTGAAAATCCAGATAAGGTCTATAGAGTGAAGAAAGCAATGTATGGACTTCATCAGGCCCCAAGAGCATGGTATGGTACCTTGTCTACATATTTGGTGGACAATGGATTCAAGAGGGGCACCATAGATCAGATACTATTTATAAAGAAGAAATGAAAACATGTGTTGCTTGTGCAGGTCTATGTTGATGACATCATTTTTGGGTCTACTGATCCAAAAATGAGTGAGGACTTTTCCAAGCTCATGACAGATAAATTCAAGATGAGTGCAATGGGTGAGATGAACTTCTTTCTAGGGTTACAAGTTCAGCAGAAAGAAGATGGTATATTCATCTCCCAAGACAAGTATGTAGCTGAAATCTTGAAGAAATATGGTTTTTCTCCACATGAAAAGGATGCTTCCACTCCTATGGATAGGGAACACCCTTGGGGAAAAATTGGAGCTGGAAAGGATGTGGATGTTAGGCACTATAGATCAATGATTGGATCATTGATGTATCTTACAGCCTCAAGACCTGACATCATGTTTGCTGTGTGTGCTTGTGCACGCCATCAAGTGACTCCCAAAGAGTGTCACCTTTTTGCTGTGAAAAGAATTTTTAGGCACCTAAGATGTTATCCAGATCTTGGCTTGTGGTACCCAAAAGATTCTCCATTGGAGCTTATTGCATATTCAGACAGTGACTATGGTGGTGACAAGTTTGATAGAAAATCCACAACTGGTGGATGCCAATTTCTTGGGAGTAGATTGATATCTTGGCAATGCAAGAAACAAACAGTGGTGGCAAACTCTACAACTGAAGCAGAATATGTAGCTGCAGCTGCTTGTTGTGGACAAGTCTTATGGATTCAGAACCAGCTGTTGGATTATGGGTATAATTTTATGCATACCAAGATTTTTGTAGACAATAACAGTACTTTATGCATTATTAAAAATCCTGTACATCATTCTAAAACCAAACACATAGAAATTATACATCATTTTATAAGAGATTGCTTTGAGAAAGGTTTAATACAACCAGATAGGGTAGCCACAGAAGATAATGTGGCTGATTTATTAACTAAACCTTTTGATGCTGGAAGATTTCAATATTTGGTAACAAATATTGGAATGGTTAATCTCACTTAATATGTGTTTTGGAACCTTTTTGTAAAAGTATGTACAGGATAATGCATTGTTATTGGTCTTTGTGATGATTTAGATTTTTCCACTTTATTTTTCTAACACTGACAAAGGTAAATGTAACGCTGTCAAGTGTTATTTTGCCGTTGTTAGAGATATTATTGTCTAACGCTGACAAGAGTTCCTTCAACGCTGACAAGTGTTGTCGGGACGCTGTCAGCAACAAATGTTAGTTTTGTGGTTTTCATCTAAATGTGTAGGTGGTGGTAGCTTTATGCCATTGGATACAGAGTTGCTTATGGATCTTTGAAGAGCTATTTGGACATGTTTTTGTTTATGGATGATGGTTGGAATATTTATATTCCTATCTTGACATAAATTTTTAATGTTCATATATATTTTGAGAAACTCATGTATCATAGTTTGAGGGGAGGTTTAAGGAACCTTTAGGACTCTTGGGTATTCTTATAATACTCTCATCACAATTCTAGATTGTGTCCACAGGTGAGTATGGGTTAGTTTTACTAAACCATGAGGCACTGTAGCATGCAAAGTTGATAAACTATGCATGCTGCCAAGACATTTTTGGCCTAGAATTGGTTGTGGTCTGATGGGAGACTTGGGAATAGTTTGGTTTTGGGTCTACCTGGGAGTTACAAAGAATTTTATGAAATAACTTTGTTGGTAAGTATTTTGGTTAGCAAGGGACTCTAGAGGACATTTGTGTCTATCTTGCTTAAGCAAGTGTGCATAAATGGACAGTGCTTGCCGCCCAGTAATTATTATCAACTTGTAAGATATTTCCCTTAGGATAAATTACTTTGTTAAGGTCTTTTTATTTTTAAATATTTTTATTTTTAGACGCTGACAAGTTTTTCTCCAAACGCTGTTACGTCCAATCGTGACGCTGACAAGGCTTTAGGCAAACGCTGACAAGAAAATATAGCCGTTGGGCGCTGATGGGCTATTTTTGACCGTTGACACCTAGTGGGCCCTACCCAGTTGTTATTTTTGACTAATCTTTGGCCGTAATTTTGGGGAGTTGTTACTTTTAATTAATGCATGAGATAAGTTATATTTGATTCAATATTTTCATCATTACTCTTTGAATATAACTGCCTCATTTTTGACCAATCAAACTCATGCATCTCTCCTATAAATTTGGCTAATCTTTTTATTCTGGGTATTCATATTTTCTTGTCTAACATTTTTCTCCTAGATTTTTCCCATATCACATAACCTAAACAGCTTTCACAATGGCACCCAAGTTCAACTCAAAGAATTTAACATTGGAGTTCAAGAGCCAACATAATATGGTAGCTTACTTGACTGCTGATAATGATTTGTTCCCTCAGTATTCACAAATGGTGGCATTTTTAAATGCATCCTCCTTAAGGTATGCACTTTCTCATACACCATTAGTCCCTGTCGCACACATTAGACAGTTTTGGAACAATGCTAGTTCCACAACAGCTAATGGAGTGACCACATTAACATCTACTGTTCATGGAAGAACATGGGTGGTCACTGAAGCCTTGGTTCGCCAAGCTTTGCGTCTTGATGACGCTGATGGTATGACTACCCTTGCCATTGCAACAATAGAACAAGGTCTTAGGGAATTGGGTTATCCTATTCCTGCTGATGTCACTTTAAATAAATATCATAAGCAGGAATTTCCCTCTGACTGGAAATATTTGATACATGTCCTTTTACAATGCTTAAGTCCAAAATGTACTTCTTTTAATGAAATAAACAGGTCAATTGCAAGTGCTTTGGTTTGTATAACACGTGGACTTAAGTATAATTTTTCAAAAATGATTTTTGAAGGGATGTGTAAAAATAAGGGAAGTAAAATGACTTTGGCTTACCCAAGATTTTTGCAAATGGTCTTTGATTTACAAGAATATTGTTCTAGGGATCATGACACTTTTTATGAGATCCCTAAACAACAGAAAACCATTTTTGCTAAAATGAGCTCCACAAACAGATCCATACCTCTCACCCAAGCCATGCTTGAAGTCATTCAGGCTGCTCAACCACAACCAGAACCTGCACCTCAACTTGAGCCTATTCATGAACCATTACCTTCACCAGACCACATGGACATTGACCAACCCAACGCTGACACTCAAACTGTTGGCGCTGACACAGCCAATCCCAACGCTGATAACATCCCTGAACAATCCCAAACACCCCTTAACCAACCAACACCCACACAATCTACTTCATCTTCCACCCCCTTACAATCTAGGTTGAATAAACGCCAAAGGACTACTGGAGTGTTCTCCTCTAGTGGTCCTAGCCTTGTAGCAGAGAGAACCACCTCCACAAGTGTGGCTGGTGCCATGGATGAGGCTGGGGCTATTGACACAAGCTTAGATGCTGGTCAAGACAGTCCCAACATCATTAAGACCTCATCCACGCCCTATGATTCTATTTTGGGAGGTCAAATCCCCATTCTAGCTGAGGGCAGATTGGAACCTATGACTTTGACTGAATTGACGGCTGCTGTCATTAGCTTGCAAAAGCAAAATGTCAGCCTTGTACAAATTGTCAACAACCAGGGCCGTGAACTCCAAGTATTGAGGGAGCGGGTAACTGTTTTAGAGAATCCAAGTAGCAGGAGTCTAATGGAGGAATCTTCCAAAGGGGAGGATGAAGAGGATGAAGAGGATGAGCTGAGAGAAGAGTTCAGAGAAGAGTTCACAATTTAGTGAATCTTTACAGGTTGCTGAAGCACTCACCAACTTGAAGAAGCACCCAGTTATTGATACATCCAAGGTGACACCATTAAACTTGGAAGGATCTTTCACAGCAACAATGGGCGCTGATACAGGTTTGAACGCTGACACATCCAGCGCTGACAAAGGTAATCGTGGCGCTGATAGAGGTAACTTGAACGCTGACAAAGTTGCAGGTGGTGTTGATGTATTCCAGTCATCAACAATCATCAAAGATGTGTCCACACAGGTTCCTTCTTCTACTTTACCTATTATTGATCCAAAAGACAAAGGTAAAGGAAAATTGGTTGAAGAAGATGTTCCAAAGAAAGATGCAGCACAAATTGCATTTGATGAACAGTTGGCTGCACAACTTTTGGAAAGAGATTTGAAGAGGAGTGGTAGATCACCATTTGTTGCCACTTCTGAGAGTGAGGAAGAGAGTGGTGGTGAAAAAGAAGAGGATAGCTCAGATTCAAGTATTTAAATTATTGAAGATCCAGAAAGGCTTGAATATGGGGATGAGCTAGCAAAGGAAAGATTGAGTGATTTGAAGAATCAGATTGATTGGGACCTTCCTGAAATCACCAGAATGTACCATGCTTGGGAAGACAAGGTTATGGACAACCCAGGGATGAGTTTGTCAGATCAAATTTGGGGGTTGGAAGTTCTTCTCAGGGTACAAGATGATATTAAGGTGATTTTGAGGTTTAATGCACAAGAGGTCAAGACTTGGCTCAAAAGAGATAGAAGGCAGTTGTACTACAAGTTGCTTAGATGCCATCAACCTAGATGGACATACAAGAAGTTGCTGGCTTTATCTTTTGAGGAGTTAGAGTATAGGGCACATCCTATTTGGAGGAATGTGCAAGAAAATAATGTCTACCAGTTTCTTTCAGAAGAAAGGAAACAAGAGCTTGCTGAGGAAATGCAGATTCAAAAGGAAATGAGGATTGCTCAAAGACCAGTGAAGAAAGGAGATCCTCTCCAATTTCCCAAAGATATGGATGTATATTATCCAACTGAAGGTGTCATAAGGAAGCATCTCAAGCTTTCTCCATTGGAAGCTTCAGATTTGGTTAATGTAGTACCTCTAGATGACAGAAATCCAATCATAAGTTTTGATGAAGATGATTGTGGATTTTGGAAGATTGGCAGATTTGGAAAGGAGGTACATACTTTCACTTCAGTTATTTCTATCTTTGCAAGCATAGACAGAGAAGACTTGGTGCATCTATGGAGATTAATAGAGGCCAAGTATACAGCTGAAGCACCTACTTCAGCAAATGGAATAAGACTTTGGAACACATTTTTGACTTTGTGTGGTCCAAGAGAAGCAGATCCTGCCATATGGAAGGATCTTGAAGATGATCTCAGTAATCTTCATTGGAGGCTTTATTCTACTTGTGGTGTATTTCATTTGAGCTCTACAAAGTTTTCAGAGTATCTACTTGTGGATGCTGACTATTTCTTGTCCAAAGAAGTGTTGGAGAAGATGCTAGAGACACCCTTGGAGATTGATTATACTAGTGACGTGGCCAAGGACTTGATTAGATATGTTTATCACCAACATAAAAAGTTTTTGCAAGATTCCTCCTAAGCCTTAAGTTTTTATTCAGAAACTTGATCATTGGAATAGATATCAAGTTTAGGGGAGGATTGTTGGGAATAAATTATGGGTCAGTTCACTAGACGCTCATAAGAAGAATGTCAACGCTGATAGGATGACATAGGACGCTGACAGCCAAGCGTTGACATTGAGAAGTCAACGCTGACAGCCTTGAAGATTGACACTGATGGAATATATCTTCATATGAATCTTTTTGTTTATTTGTTTCTTTATATGTGTATGGTAAAGATAAGCTCGACATTGTATTTTCTATTATTATCTTTACCTAGAATAGTTGATTCGTAGCTTATTGTACAAGACTTCTTAATCTATAAAAGAAGGTCTTTTAGGTTAAAGTTAATATCAGTTTTCATAAGTATTCGCAAGTTAAACCTCTTTCATTGTAATCAAGTACGATCATTCTAATACAAGTGAAAGTTTGTTTAACATCTTTGTGTTTTAGATCAAGTGTTAATTCCGCATAACACTTAGTTACTTTATTCATAAGCAAAGGTTTCTCTACGTGTATTACTTGATCTAATCTCGTATACACAAAGCTTAATCGATCTAAGGTTGGGATCAACACATAACCCATTATTTTTGCAATATGATCATTCCCAAATCGAACCGTACCAAGAAACTTGCTGACGAAATTTCTGAGCTGAGAGCGATCTCCGGTCATATGCTTGGAGCAACCAGAGTCCAAATACCAGAGAACAATTTGGACCACCTGTTTTCAACAACAACAGTAGACAATGCATTGGAAACTATTGGTTCCGGAGTGTTAGCAGATACAGATAAAATAGTATCAGAATTGCTAACATTTTTGTGACCCTTAGATTTCCTGCGTTTTCTAATGTGAGTTTTAGCACTAATAGGTTTTACAGTTCCAACTTTCTTAGGTTTTGGATTATCCGCGGGCACTACAGTGGGAGTAGACCTAGTTAAAGGGCACTTTGTTCCTACTGTAGTGTTGGTGTTCCTAGTTAAAGGACACGCTTGTGTTTTGGTAGCCTTGGTACTCCTAGTTAAAGGGCATGCTTTCTTCGCTTTAGTGGGAGTGATCCTAGTCAAAGGGCACGTATTTCCTACTATAGTGAAAGTTCTACCAGTGGGGCGCCACATCTAACCAACTTGGGTTAACACTTTCCCAGTCAGTTTCCATTCTAATCCATTTTTCCGGGCATACATCTCATTCACATGGTCAATAAGGCAAGAATCATGACGACTAGAAAACATACATTCATTGCAATTCCAACATTTTAAATTAGAATTCACAGTATGCTTAGAACGCTGCACAACCGCAGAGCCTTTAGGTTTAGCTACATGATTCTTTTTATTCAAAACAGAAATAACATTCCTAGGATGGGCTTCTACTTTCTTCTTCACTTGACTACTAGATGGGGGCAAGATCCTATCATTCTTCTTGTTTCTTTTAAGCTTAGATCTTTGAGCCTTAGTAGTGGTGCTTACTCCTGTAGAAGGCAACACGGGAATATTAGAAGCTGGTTTTGATTCCGCCTTATCTTTAGTGACCAAAGTTTGAGATGGTTTAGTCCTAGGGCCCTTGTTAAGTGGTGTGACGGCTATAAGGTTCCTTTTGATTGCACTAGAGGACGATGCTGAGACAGTGGCTGCGTTATCCACAACATTCTTACCTTTTTGAGTACGAAGTGTTTCCTTTAACTCAGCCAAGACCAAATTCTTATCACAAATTTGTTCCCTCAAATCAGATATTTCCACCGACTTTCGATTCAATTGTTCAATCAATGATTGATTCTGTGCAGTGGTATCAACACATGCGGGCTTTACTGAATCGAAAAGTCGTGTATTTTTCTGTTTTAAGTTATCAACTTTGGACAAAATCTTGGAAACTCGATTATCTAGATCCAGTATAAAATTCTCAGCGGCCTCAAGTACGTTCACACAGTTAAGCTCCTTAGATTTCTCTATTTCTATCGGCAGAGATGTAGCAACTTTGTCACTTGGCTGACGCTGTTTTGATTGTAAATTCAATCGAAAATTCTTTTCAAAGTTTGCATCATCGATATTAACACCTTCGAATGACGTTTCAAAGATTTCTTGAATAAATTATTGCTTGCATTCAAGCGAAATACAATGTGTTTGAATCTCATCAAAACGTTTTGAAAGCGAAGAATATGAGTCTTGAAGCTTTAAAAATTCAGCGTCAGATTCGTGACAATTACTATCTACCACATTATCTACAGATTCAACATTATGCACAATAGAATCATTATCAACACTTTTATTCACACAAACAGAAACTATATCATGAGACATCACTTGCTTCAGAAGCTGATCATTTTGGCGTGAAACCCGTTCTATTTCAAGTAAACTGTTTTCAAAAGCATCTTCCATTTCATTGAAAACACGTCTAACTTCTTCTATTTCCAAAAACAAATCTTGATCAAGATTACTAAGACAAGCCTTAACATTGTCTACAAACGGAACAATTTCATTTCGGAACGCAGCTCTAGTGTGCTCAAAGTTCCATTCACCTTCCGTTATGGCCGAAGCCGTCGTACGTTCCAAAATGACCTTGTCAAAATCGGCTAAGTGTTGGTGAACCGCATTTAAGTTAACGGACGCCTTGCTTACCGGTGGAGACGTACTAGGAAGGTTTTCATTTTACAAACTTTGGGGCACAAGAACTGTCAATTCTGCTAATTCCTTTTGTAAGCGAATGCGTGTCTTTTTCAAAAATTGATCTTTGTTATGTTGATCATAATCAATTGTATGGAATTTTGAAAGCATTTTAGAATGAGTTTAATCCGCAAGTGATTGTGTCTCCTCAGTACTACGAACAAAAGGTGCTTCTTTCGATTTGCCAATTATGGTCATATCATAAAGACCGAGAATATATTCCTGAGATTGTTTTGCATAACCGGGATTAGGTGGTAAATCGTGAAGACGTTTAAGTTCGAGTTCTTTAAATGATTTAGTTAAAAGATGAACCTTTTCTGTGGAAGCGTATTGTTTTAAAAGCTGTTGTTCCTTAAATTTAAGAAGTTTGATAGCATTAATTTCTGATTCAACCTTTTTAGACTCGAGAGTTTCGAAATCCATTTTAAGTTTCTGAAAATCATTGACAACCGACTCCTTTTCTTTTAATTCATTAGAAAGATTAGCTTTTAATGATTCTATTTATTTCAAGTGTTCAATCTTTTCAAAACGAAATTGGTCAAATTCAGAACATGTTATTTTCTCTGCTTGAGGGACCATTTCAAAAGTTTTGACCTTTTCTTTATGCAACGCAAGCTCAGCAGTTAGGGTGGAATTGGTATCTACGGGTTGTCTGAGGGCCATATGCATTTGATCAATAATATGTTTAGGCACCATGACCAAATCATGTTGAGCATAAGATTCCATACCCGTCATAGCATTTGGTTGAGGTTCACTCAAATGTGTAGGATTGGGTACCACATCATTTGAGTTACTAGTTCCCGAATGCTGTTCGAGGTTGTCCTTTTCATGCCCAACTTGATATTGGTTATCATCAATATTATTAGATGTGGTTGGTACCTCACTAACGACATCAGAACCGTAGTGATAGAGATTAGCAACGAGAGCAGCTTGGGCAGAGTGAATGTCATCACAATCTGAATCATATGCGTCAAGATCATATGCTTGATAAGCTGCATTAAAAGTAGAAACTAATGCAATGCCTTCAGTATCTGCTGCCCCTGGGTCTGCAAGAAATGCTAACTCCTCTGAATCCAAAATCTTCCCCTTAGACTGAGCATCAACCAAATACATCTTCTCACGAAACCATGCATCATCCCTCCTCCTTTTCGGTTGAGTGCATTCCCTAGCCATATGACCTTGTCCTCGGCAATTGTAGCAAGTCACAACCTTCTTAGGACCAATAGGACTCCCATTTCCACTAGCTTGAGAATTCACAGCTTGATTGTTCCCAGTCCTTGTAGGAGGTCCATATGAATTTTGCCTTCCCTGAATTGGTTGCACCGTCACTTGACCATCTTGAACAGTGGCTTGTTGTCGAGGATTTGATGAGGTGTGGAGCTGATTGTTTGTTGGTGGAAATCCTCTAGTTGCAACAAGTTTTGACAAGTAGGATGTGAGATGGTTTAGAACATCAGCTGGCGTATCATTTGGAGTAAAGACCGGTGCTTGGATTGGTGGAAGTTCATTAGAGTAGAAAGCTTGTGCTGGTTGTGCTTCTATTGGAAAATATCCTTGCTGAGGATTATAGCCCATTGGAGAAGTGTTGGCTTGTGATGGTGATGTCTGATATGATGGTTGCTGCGGAAAAGATTGTTGATGAACACCTTGTTGAAATGCTTGCTGTGGCATCATTGGTGGTTGATAAGATGGTTGCTGATAGGTGTGTGGTGGTGGTTGCTGCAAGTATGATGGTTGTTGATAAGTATAAGCCATGTTTTGTTGAGAAGCATACATTGCAAGTGGATCATGAACTTGAGGTGTAGACAACCGAGCCTCGATCACATGGCATTCGTGTTGTTGAAGAAAAGCTTGAAGTTGATCCACATTGGTGTTATGCAAGTCCTTAGCCAATTTAACATCCGTCACGTATTTTTTCCATTCTGAAGGAAGAGTGTTCAAATACTTGGTGTTCAATTGAAAGGTAGGAATTGTCATGCCATAGATATTGAGCTCATTCAACAATAGGGTAAATCTCAGATAGTAATCATTGAGAGTCTCCCCTGGCACATAGGCAAACTTATCAAAAGTATCATAAAGCTTACACTCTCGTTCTTGTTTAGTTAACGAGGTGCCTTGCATGAGAACACGAATTCTATCCCATAACTCTTTGGCAACTTTATGTTTGTTGACGAGTTTGTATACATCTAGAGGAAGGGCTTGGAGAATGATGTTTGTAGCATACTTATCACATTTGTCTTGAATCTTCATATCTCCAGTCAATTCACCCATTGTGCGAGGACGAGTAGTTGTACCTTCCGTCACTGTACCATAATCTAATGGTCCATTGAGCACCGATGCCCAAATGAGATGTCCATTCTTCTTGTTCAACATATAAAGTTCCATTCGGGAAGCCCATTCCTCATACATAGTCTTCACCAACATTGGTGGACGATTATCCGTACCCGAGAGGATGGACTTATCCGTAAGAGATGTGTACTCCATTTCAATAAGTTAAGATTTACAAACGTTGATCGATCAATGAAAGAAAGTAAATGTGTTTGTTGTTGTGAGTTGAAGTCGAGAAACAATGTTAAAATCCCCTAAAATATGTCCTCGATAAACCAAAAATTACAAGTCAAAATTACACACGATTTCGAAATTTTTTAAGGAATAACTTTTTGTTATCGGAATGTTGATCGGAATAGTGATCGGAATATCAGTCGGAATAAGCCCTATCAGAATAACCTTGATCGGAATCTCCCAAATCGGAATAAACCCTAATCGGAATGTCAAAGATCGGAAAGTCCTAAATCGGAATGAACCAAATCGGAATGTCCCTTTTCGGAATGTGCCAAATCGGAATGTCCCTTTTCGGAATGCCAAATCGGAATACCTAATCGGAATACCTAATCAGAATGTACCAAAATCGGAATCCCTAAACCCTATTCCGATTACACTGATCGGAATGTCCTATAAACCCTTTTCCGATGACCTGATCGGAATAATTCCCACTTTTCTCGGACAAAACTCAACCAATTCGTGATTTTAAGCCAAAAAAATGATCAAAACACCCAAAATTTTTGTGTTTTTAGCCAAAGTAACAATACCAAATCACTACCACAACTATGTAGATGACTTGTATCAAGAAAAAATCATAAATAACACAAAAAAAAAATTTGGACGTGTGTAATAAGGATCAAAATAGGCGTATGAATCAAGAACACAAACACATGAACAATACAATCATCCTATGGCTCTTGATACCATTTGTAGGATATGTAAATCTTGCTTATGTTTTTAGAGAGAGAAAGAGATAGAGAGATGGTGAGAATACACACACTTAGAGAGAGAAAGTGAAAGAAAAACACTTTTTCACTATGTGTAAAAATGAAGAACACACACCCTCTCCATCAAAGGAGAGGGTTTATATACCCAAGCCTTGTGATGGGCTTAGGCTTACAATGTTGGGCCAACCTACACATGTTGTAGGCTAGGCTTGACTTTGTTTGTTTAATAAAGATATCTAGACTACGAGCTACTACTTGATATATTGTCGGAGTGACCGAATCTTCCTAAATACGTAAAAACGTATTTCCAACATGCAGCGCACAATTAGGTTTGTGTGGCGCACTTTTTCCCTGGTTCGTGATTATAAGTATGATCTAGATGCTCTTGTATTATATGTTATTATGTAAGACCATTGTTATATGTTGGATTCATCTATGATAATTGACTAGTACTCATGTGAATGGATGAGTTTCATGTCATATAGTAACTCTTGCATAATCTCATCTACTACCTTAGTTATCGAAATCAAGCATAAACCATTCTTAATGCTTTTAGTATGACATGATCTTTAGTCGGATTTTTGTTATATTGATTAGATGTTTCATGTGCGACTAGTCATCCACATGTTGTCTTACCTTGTTTATGTGCTTAAATCATCTTTGCTATTTATCTTTTCTATGTTCTAGCCTTAACCAAACGCGCCTTTAAATCATTGTTAGAAGCTTAAATCTTTAGAACCTGGACACTCTAGAGATCATTGTTTTAACTTGTTAACAACAATCCCGTGGATCGACCTGGACTTACCTTAAGACTATACTATACACGAAAGGGTATACTTGCCCGTGTTGTGTTTTTAGTCCCTTGTTTGGTAATAATCTAGTAATATAAATTTAAAACTCGCTTTCACAACATCAAGTTTTTGACCCCTTTGTTTAGGACTTGCGAACACACATCAAGTTTTTGGCGCCGCTGTCGGGGATTGTTTTTGCTACTTGTTAAAACTTTCTTTTAAACTTCTTTTAAAAATAAACCATCGCCGTAGAGATTTATGGCAATCTCAAACCTTCTGTCCTAAACTTTGCAGAAAGTACGCCGCACATTTGCTTTTGTGTGTCGCACCTTCTGGAGGATTTCTAAGTACGACGCACTTTTTCAATTGTGCGCCGATTTTTCTGGAACAATCTAAGTTCGCCGCACTTCCCACAAGTGCGACGCACTTTCTGTCTGAACGAATTTTTCCCTCAACTGATTAAGTTCAATACTTTTCAAAAACCCACCCAAATTGCCTTTTTAGACTTTGTGAATTTGTAAATATATATAGTTTATCATCATTAATATATATATATATATATATATATATATATATATATATATATATATATATATATATATATATATATATATATATATATATATATATATATATATATATATATATATATATAGAGTTAGGATCAAATAAGAAGATTAAGTAAAATAAGAAGAATGAGAAGAAACTACAGCCACACATTTCAGATGCACCTACAAAGTCAGATGCATCTCCCCTTAAAATTCTCCTTGCTTTGTGGAATTTGTGGTCAGGATTTCTTCTTATTCTTCTCATTTTATTTTTTCTTCTTACTGGATCCCTACTCTATATATATATATATATATATATATATATATATATATATATATATATATATATATATATATATGTTTTACTTTCTTTTTGATTTCTATTATTGTGGATTATATTTTTTTCTTTTATTTTTGTCGTATTTTCTTATCTTATTTTAATCTAAACCATAAAAAATAAAATTTTAAATGATAAAAAATAAAAATTAAAAAAATAGAAAAATTAAAAAAAAATGTTTTTTGTAAAATTTTGAACGTTTGTATAAATCCTAGATAGTGGGGAAAAGAACTTGTAAATCTATTATTTAAACTAAATAAAATAACGAGGAGTTATGAATTTCAAACGATCCCAAAAGAATACCTCCTAACCGAATCACCCAAGTTTTCAACCCAAAATCCATCTAAAAATGATTTTGTCGTTACAGATATACATGAAGAGGGTGTCGAAACCCAACCCAATCCACCCGAACATATCATAGATATCGATCTCGATGATCAACCCCTGAGGAAAAGTGCTAGTTCCGTAGCACCGACTCCTAATTCCGCCATTGTTCGAACCGATGTTGATGACAACTTTGTTATTAACACTACCCACTTGAAAATGGTTCAAGAAAATAAATTTGATTCTCTTTTGCGGGCCGATCCGCATGAACACATCGTGAATTTCTCGCAAATTGCAACATGTTCAAATATGGTAAAACTCAAAGTGAAGTTATCAAACTATTTATGTTTCCACTATCCTTAGCCGATTATGCTAAAATCTGGTTTGATAAGCTTAATGAAGATTCTATAACATCGTGGGAACAAATGCGAATAGCTTTTATAAGCGGATTCTTTCCACCTTCGTTATTTGAACGTCTTTTACTCGAAATAAGAAATTTCTCTCAAACCAAATATGAAAGTCTAACCCAAGCCTGGTTACGAATTAAGAACATGCTTCGAAAATGCCATGGGCATGGTCTAACCAAAAGAGCTATTGTTCATATATTCTATCATGGTTTAGACGAATCCACTCAAGCAATCCTTGATGTAACAACTGGAGGAATTTTTTTCCACAAAACTCCAAAACAAGCTTTTCAATTTCTTGAGGACAAAGTTCTTTTTGAACTTAATTGGCCCAAAACGTCTCGAAACAAAGATAATAAAAAATCTGCTTCTTTCGACGATGAAAGTAGTATTGATACCTCTCGATTAATGGAGAAGTTAGAAGCTCTTGAAGCTAAAATGGATTCTCATTTCCAAATCTTTAAAGAAGAACTGCATGATATGCGTGAAAAATATAACGATCTCGAACGTAATATCGCTTTTAAAAATCGCATGAACGATGACACGCCGATGTGTGAACGTCATGAATCAAATCAACTCGAAGGTTATGAAAAACAAAATTCTCATTTTTCTCAACCTCAATCCGAAATCGATCTCGAAAAATTAATCACTAAAATTTTAGATAGTCAAAGAGTTGCAAATAATCTTGTGAAAGAGACAGTTAATATTATGAGTTTTAAAATGAAGCAAAATGAAAAGAATTTCCAAAGTATTTTCGAAAAAATGGAAACAAAAATAAGTGAGTTGTCGAAGTCTCAAACTCATGTCTCTTTTGATCAAACCATTAGGACAAACCTACCTCCTACTCCATCTGCTCGAGCCGAGCACGTGAATGCCGTATTCACTAGGAGTGAAAAGTCCGAAGACTCTCTGAAAACCCCAAAAGATCCACCACTCATCGTTAACAATAAAGTCGAAAAAAGTAAACCGTTTAAAACAAAAAAGAAGAATTTTTATGTGGTTAAATCGAAAGAATATCCATTTTTGGAGTATATACCGAAAATACCGTATCCTTGACGTTTAAAAATGGATGCTTCCCACTTGAACCGTATTGTAAAGGTATCTTAAATCAAGCTAAAATAAAAAAATAGTTATAGTATTAATAATAGTAATAGTAATAGTATACTAGTCGTAGAATATATATATATATATATATATATATATATATATATATATATATATATATATATATATAAAATCAGAAAAAGAGTTTTCGTATTTAGCTTTTTACTTTCGTTTCATTTATTTGTTTGTTTGTAAATGGTTATATATATTTTTAATTAATAAAATCTGAAAAAGAAAAAATGTGTGTATTCTGTCGTAATAAAACCGCCGCACATATGTTTTTGTGCGGTACACTTTTGTAATAATATCATCTTTTTCTAAACCAATGCGTTTGATAAGTGTTTATCTAAAAAGTCAAAAATTCCAAAAATATTTTATATTCGCTTTTATTTTTCATTTCGTAAAGTTTTGTGTGTGCTTGTTATCAGTAAAATGTGAATAAATAAATTTTAAGAAAAAATAAAAAATGAAAAATTGCGATTTCTTTAGTACGTTGCGCGTCGTGCTTTGTTATTGCACCAAAAATATATATCATGAACTTTGTGGGTGTGTTCCCTGGAAACCCTCACGAGACTATAACTCGTCCACTCGATACACCGAGGGGTTTAAAAGCTTGTTGCATACGCTAAATGCAATTGTGGTGCCTACGAAAGTGTGCTTTAGAATTTTACGTTTTATTGTAGTTTTGTTTATTTTGTAGATTTAATAAATAGGTGGAGCTTGGAGTGGGTTGGTGTTGATTCTTATCATTTGGGGATATGACATATATTTTGATTGGTGTATAAGATTGTTGAATTCACATGCTTGTGATGGCGCTTCATTTTGCACTAAATTTTCTGAATTCAACCGAAGAACTTATGAGCCCCGGGAAGTCTCGTTTCTCTTATATTTATTTTTCCCACTTGTCCTACTTTTAAGTTATTTTCTAATTATGCATATTGCTAAACTTAAGCGTCGGGGGGGGGGAAATGAATTGTAAAATGTGACTCTTTATTAAATAAAAACTTTTATTCGCCCTCGATAATCTAAAATTCAAAATTATTTTTCTTTTTCTTTGCCACTTAGGTTATATTAGAATAAAACCTAGAAAACTGGTTGGTTGCTAGTTACCCGAAATAATTGGTTGATTTTTGCTAATAGTTGGTTCGCGGTTGGTTACGAGTATGGTACCATTTCGACAAGTATGGAGATTGATCACCTTCTATTTTGTATTTTTTGTGGTGCACGCTTATATCAAGTGTGAGGAAATTGTTAGTTGTGAAGGGCGTGATGAAAAAAAATGAAGAAAAAAAAAAGACAAAAGATGAAAAAAGTCAAATTGGAAAAAAAGATGAGGAATGAAAAAAAAATAGAGAATAACAAAAAACCAATGAGCTATATGCATATTTATGAAGATGAAGGAAGACGAAGTTTTTTGAGATATCGATTAGCCAATGTGCTAAGACGTGATATATGTTTATATTGATCGATATGTGATTGTAGAAAATTGTGACGAGTAATTCATGGTTGTGGTATGTTTGGTGACTAGCAACATGGGTAATTTTAAAAATGTAAAAACTTATTATTTTTCTTTTCTTGCTTGAGGATAAGCAAACCCTTAAGTGTGGGGGAGTGTTTGCCTTTCTAGCAAAAATTTATTATAAAAACCAAAAAATGTTCGGTATTAAAAAAAATTAAAAAATTTCTTTTGGCATTTAGGTAAATTTTATTTCTAAATTTCTTTTTTTTAGCATTGCTTGAGGGCAAGCAATAGTTTAAGTGTGGGGAATTTGATAACGCTCTAATTATACATGTTTAGGTGTGCGTTATCTTTATATATTTAGGTTAATTATTTGAACTGTCGATACTTAATGGAGTATGTTTGATGTATAGGTTCCAAGGACGTGTCGTGGAAGCAAATGGAAGAAAACACGAAGATATGAATCTTAAACAAAGAAATAAAGTCAAGCTTCCGATCTCCCGACACCTGTCACTGTTTTGGCCATATCTTGAGCATACGAACTCCGTTTTAGTTGATTCAAGTGGCCACGGCGCACAATCCAAAAAGTGTGGCGCACTTTTCTGCAATTTTTGGAACGTTCTAGATGTGAAATTGTGCGGCGCACCATCCTGGCTGTGCAACGCACATCTGACCCACCAAATGTGCGACGCACATTTGAAAAAGTGCGACGCACTTTTGTCCCAGTGAAAACTATAAATAGAGGCCACTTCCTCTCATTTCACACATACCTCACCAACTCATCACCACTTCTCCCATCTCTTCCTCATTAGTTAGGGACGATTTTTAGGTGTAGTAACATCATCCATAGGATTCATAGCATAAGGAATTGATCATTGGATCATTAGCATATAGTTTTCATTTGGGAAAACTAATCAAACTTGTAATCATTTGGTATAATCTCTATAACCCTTTTGTTATGATTTATTCTAGAATTATGATGAATGTTATGTTTGTTATTCCCTTGAGTATGGAGTAGTTGTTTTGTGTGTTTGGTTAGGCATACATAGAACCTAGAATATGATTAGATTGTATTAGCTTCGTAGGGGCGAAGTGCGGCGCATAATTAGGTTTGTGCTGCGCACTTTTTCCTTGGTTCGTGATTATAAGTATGATCTAGATTCTCTTGTATTATGTGTTATTATGTATGACCATTGTTATATGTTGGATTCATCCATGATCATTGACTAGTACTCATGTGAATGGATGAGTTTCATCTCACCTATTCAAAGAATCTTGTTAATCACTTTTGTTATGATTAGTGGATTAAAACATATACCAACTCTTGCATAATCTCATCTACTACCTTAGTTATCGAAATCAAGCATAAACCATTCTTAATGTTTTTGGTATGACATGATCTTTAGTCGGATTTTTGTTATATTGATTAGATGTTTCATGTGCGACTAGTCATACACATGTTGTCTTACCTTGTTTATGTGCTTATAATCATCTTTGCTATTTATCTTTTCTATGTTCTAGCCTTAACCAAACGCACCTTTAAATCATTGTTAGAAGCATAAATCTTTAGAACATGTGACACTCTAGAGATCATTGTTTTAACTTGTTAACAACAATCTCGTGGATCGACCTGGACTTACCTTAAGACTATACTATACACGAAAGGGTATACTTGCCCGTGTTGAGTTTTTAATCCCTTGTTTAGTAATAATCTAGTAATATAAATTTAAAACTCGCTTTCGCAACATCAAGTTTTTGACCCCTTTGTTTAGGACTTGCGAACACACATCACCTTTTTCACATGACACACCAACGGTTCTTAAATCGGTTTTGGATAGGATCTGGTGCATATTTTATTTTTAATAAAAACACATCAGGTTTATTATAAAACTCGATCTATCTATTACACACTAACGACTAAAGAACCCCATCGCTTGTGTTATATATGGTAAATTTGAGGTTATCCAAATAGTCAATGTAATTGTATTTAATTTGAAAGTTTCACGTTTGAATAATAATAATTTGAAATAAATAAATAAATACTAAAAGCAAATTAGTTAATAGCATAAACTAAAAGATATGTAAAGATTAATAAAAGAATATATACTAACCAAGTTAATTCACTGTTGTCTAGTTGCGACTGCTAGAGATATATATTGTTTGTTTGTGTATGTTTTCTAAGAAAGAAATGGAAAAAGGCTTATATAGTGACCGGTAGAATGACGAAAATACCCTTGTAGTGTAAAATGAGAATTTAATTACATTCATTAGATCGTAAGGAGATAGAGGGTGAGAATGAGTCCCCCATATCTTAGATAAGTTTGGTGTGACAATCCTCTTATTTCACATCTATGCTATAAGCTATGATTGTCTCAATATGAAACTTTGACTATAATTTTTTGCTTTTCATACCTTACTTGGTAAGATGAACAACTTCTCACAACCTGAACTACCATTACAACATATTCTTATATGTTGTCAACACAATGTATATATCAAGTCTAAGATCAAAAGTGATCTAATAAGTTCAATATTAATAAGAACATCTCAAATGTAACTATGATGCCCTAAATTTCCTTAGAAACCCTAAAACCTCTATAAATGAGTTGTAAACTCAAGAATGGTAAACTATGAATGGAGAATACATATGAATAAGTTATTATAGAATATAAACAAGTTGTAAACTATACTTTGAAGACATAATAATACCTAAGAATTGCAAGAACAAACCATACAAAGCTAAGTACAAGTAATCGTACATAATAGTCTAGATCACCACCTAGAAACCCTTGGTAAACAATATTTCAAGCAATATAATTATATAATATCAATGTAAAAGTATCAAAAACAATATACTGATTATAATATATCATATAAAGGAAAGTTAATTGGTCACGAAATACTAATATTCACTAATCCAAAGCTAATTACAAGTTAAGACATAGTAACCAAGATTAGCATATAAAATCGATTATACATTGAATTAGAGCCTAATATTTTGCCATAAATTATAAAACTCAACTATATATCATATTAAGAATATACATTTATTTCAAGTCAAGTTACAAGTTGTTAAAGCATAAAGTACAAGTTATCAAAGCATAGGATCTTAAACTCCTATAATTGTCCCTAGAATATGATCAACCTATACAAACCCTTAAACTAAAAATGTAGAAACCATATAAGTCATAAAAATACTATATAAGCCCTAGAATACGTGTTTATAAAGGTACAAACACTAATTACCCAAGATAGAAAGTCATTAGGATCAATGACCCAAAAACCCTTATATTAAGAAATCTACATGGAATAATTACCTAGTTCTTTTTGGACAAGTCTATAAATATTTATAGGACTTAAGTAATGTTATACTAATATTATGTTAAGACAATGTACAAGTACCCTAATGCACAAGGTACAAGATTTCAATGCATGGCTTGTAAATTAGGTCCAAATGGGTATTTTCACCCTATAGACATGTTTACTTAGAATAACTTAATAAAACCAATGTGCGGACTTAATGAACACATTGAGGATAATGTCGGATGTATAAATTGAGTTTACATCAGTAGATAATTGAAGAATAATTACTTTTACTAAGACTTAACCATAAATCAATAGAAACCCTAACCCGCCTATGTTTTCTTCCCATTTTCACATCAAACCTTTGTTAAACTTCAAACCAAAGACCCAAACTTATTAATTACTATATATATACCCTAACTAAACCCTAATCCATCACTAATCACATTTCTGAGCCCTTAATCACCAAAGTTACAAAGTTACAAGCCCTAATTTAGGACGCGGTTTTATGTTTTCCCTCCAAAAACCCATTTCAAACCTTTCCCTCCAAAATTTAAACTTAGGATCAGTACTAATAGATATTTAGGAGATATTTTAAAAATAGGTGATGCACCTACTTTCCAATGACACATACTTAATCCTAAGTTATTTAACTGTGGGTTAATAAGGACCACAAGCTTAGATTTTTTTTTCCTAGACTCTAGGAACTTGCATAGATCTTCCCTAGCCTCCCTTAGTCACTAAAACTATGTTCTTAAGTATTTTTTGAGATGAAAAGGAGGGGAAAGGAAAATTGAGGGTGGAAAGCAAGAGGAAAGTAAAGAAAGCTGACATGCTCATCGTCTTCTCTAGTTTGTAAAAAACCGAAAGAAAGGCAATGGAAGTCATGTTTTTAAAGTCCAAAAGAAAAATTAAATCCTTGAATATTTAGAACAAAGCTATTTAACCTCAATGGGAAGACCATCTATGCATCATGAAACTACCTCTCAAAATCCACCACCAATAATTTAAATACAATAATTTAACAAAAAGTCTGGAAAAAGTTATCAAGGATTTAGATCTCCTTTTTCATATTGGTGTAACTAAAAACCCCCAAATTTTAAATGTTTTTTAAGCTTTTACCCTGTATTGAATTAAAAAAAAGTGGTTTATTGTTGGTTACAAGCCTACGAAGAAATTTCAGATGGTGCTAGATTTTGAATGATCAATATTGATTTTAAAAAGGAATGTGAAGATGATTAGGAAAAAAAGAAGAAGACATACGGAGCATAAAATTGAGAAAATAATACGAGCCTATTTTGTTTTTAGTAGGTTGCATCCCAATATTGGGGTGGAGCTTTTGAAGGGAAAACCCACTAGAGATACTTCACTTCCATCCCCTTTCTTTTGCTTTCTTTTCTCAAAAAATCTTAAGAACATGGTTACTTTTATTTCCCTCTACTTTCCTTTACCTTCCTTGCTTTTCTCAATCTTAAGAACAGAGTGTAAGTTATCCATTATACACGTCCATATCCAAAACTTGGAGCTTAAGGGTTAGAAATAGTATAAATAGGGGTCTTTAGCTTCATTTTAGAATCATCCCTCACTTTCAATCTTCTACACCTATACATTCTGTTCTCATACCACCATTGAAGCTCTAAGAAGTCCCTAAGATCAGTAGCGAGCTTTAGAAGAAGTTCTAGGAATTCTTGAAGAGTTATGAGGAAGATAAAGTCCATATACCTCATTAGGAGCCATTTTAGAGCATCCTATGTAATCACTTTGTGAGCTATGCTTTGATCTTGTTATAAACTTTCTTAGAGTTGTTATAATGCCAAAATTATGTTATAAAGATAATCTAAAAGAAGCTAAGTCATTTCATCATTTTAAATAGAAGTTATAAGTAAAAGATGTCTTAAAACCCTAGTTTTATAATTTACATAAAATAATAAGCAAAAACCCATTTCAAAAACTATAATTCTGGAGAAATGTTGTTATTATGATTATAAACTTGTTTTGAAACTTTGTTTTAAAATCCTAGATCATTTGGTCCATTTTTGAGGTTGTTATGTGATTTTTACAAGTATAGGGACTAAAACTGTCATTTTTGAAACTATTTAACATTTTGGGCCAAAAGTGACATTTTATGAAAGTATACGCTATAAGAATAAATGTTGGAAAGGTTGAGGTCCTAAGGTTAAATATTGAGGGTTTAAAATGCAAATACTAAAACTATATACTTAAAGGGTTAAAAGTGTAATTATACCAAAGAGTAACCAAAAGGGCTATTTTTGCCAATTTTGAAAGTAAAGAAGATTAATTATGAATATAAGGAAGTAATGAAAGTATCATGTTAGTAGGGAGCTTTGCACAAAGATGTTCCATCTCGATATTACGTTCTGACTGAGTGGTTGAGTTTACGATTTAAAGTGCCCTCGCTCCTCAAACGTTTATAGAATGGCTTCTGAGTATGATGGTCCGAACAATGGTGCTAGAATTACAACCAAATATTAATAAAAGAATATATAACCAATACTTAACAATACTGAACTAAAAATCAAAGACTTGATACTATACACAATGTATTAATCCAGGTTTGTGTGAGATCAAGCTGTTGTTTATGAGACCAAGTTGCGGTTTTTTATGATCAAGCTGTTTATCTGTGAATGAAATATATCTGATTATAGCTTGGATTCTATGGACATAAGGTGAGTTCATAGCCTCACTTTTAATGCTTTCTAAATAATTTGAAAACCCGTGAGGGGGATATATGCAAAAAGTGGAATACAAGTGCTTTTAAAACTATATGGTATGATTATTGACACTATGTTTACTACTGCCATTAAGTCCCTTTTTAATTGTGAACTGCTAATCATTTCTTGAAAATGAGCGCTAATATTGTGAATAGTACTATTTGGGGTTTGACATCCCCTATATGGGCAAGTCGCGCTTGCCAGTAGCTGAATCCTACCTTGGCTAACAGATACACTTTATTTTGCTAATCTAAGGATAGTCTGGCATGCTTCCTTCTTATAAGGGCAGTTTGTTGGTTATTGTCTAGCAGCGGGGTCATGAGCATAGTGCAATATGATAACTATTCCATATGGGTGTATAACAACGTAGCCCGGAGGATATACTTGTATTCAAAACATGTTTAAACCCTATGAATTCACTCAACCTTTGTGTTGACTTTAAGCATATATCTTAGATAAATGATGACTGATAGCATGAAGTAGCACAAGGATGTCATGAAAAGGCACAAGACTGAAATTATTCTAGATTTTGGGAACCTCATATTGTAAAACTCTGATTTTTCAATGAAATATAAAGAAAGTTGATTTCATCATTCTTTTAAGTTGTTTTCTATTATTATGACTTGTGTTTTATGAAGTAATACCATAGATCAATATTCCGCTACGTAAAGGTAAAATGGGGGAGTTATATTTGGTATTAAAATGAACTTAAATTTAGATTTCGTGTGTAGATATATTTCATAATCTATGATTATAGTAGTTAGTTTGATAAGGTTAATATTTGAGCCATGAAAACAGGTGAATGAGTGGTTACGTGGAGTAGAACCACTTATCTTTATTCGATCCTTCCACCTTTTATATGTTCATTATTATATAGTGTTTTAATTATTTTGCATTTATATATGTATATCGTGATTGATCGATTATAGTTTTCACAAATTATTTGTTTTTTCCAATAACAATTGAAGAAGACATGGATAAAAATATCTCATATTAACATTTAGGTTTTCAATAAAAAACAATTTGATAGTAAAAAATCCATGTGTAAATTTATATTGATCCAAGATTCTACTTATATAAAAGAATTCTTAATTATATCGACGTAAAAAAATCATTATGGTATTATTAAATAAAAATGTTTGTGGTTACACTTATGTGTGTAGTGTTTGGTATGTCGTAATGAAAGTAAGGTAATGTTTGATAACAACTTAGTGGTTGTTTGATAATGAATTATTTGACGTAATATGTAAAAAAACTAAATTTATGAAGTCATGTGAAAATTGAAATTTTACGACTTAATAAAAAAAATAACTGAAAATATTAAAGAATAAAACATATACTTTTTGTATTATTTCATCTCTTAATTATTTTTCGGTAACCGTCATTTCCGACACATGACTTAATAGAAAAAACTAACAAACAATCCATTAGAATGTAAAACGTTATTACGATGAAATGAAAAAAATATATATCTGTTTACAATTATATATTATAATGACTTAGGTTGTATTTGTTTTAAAAAAAAAAAACATTTGACCATCTCTGACATCTTACCAGTCAGACGAGGTCAAATAAAAGGGTTGCTTGTTTTTTGTGCGTGAGTCAAATGATGTAAGATCTTTAATTTCTGACTCGATTAGAGTTGGTGATTACGTCCGACTCCCTCTTAACAGGGAAACACACCCTTTAAATCATCTAAGCCTACCTCAATCCATGTAAACCCAAAAAACCTATCATCGATCTTGAAAATAAAACAACTAAATCTTACTCGAAACCTTCTTATCGAGGTTTTAGCCGTGGTTTTGTGTGTTTCGATGCTAAAAGATAGAAAACCATAAAGTAACCATTGGTACAAATTGATGGCTCGTTTTTATCATTGTAGATAGAAACTAAATGTATTTTTTGGGAGAGAAGAAATAAATATTGGTGGTGCTTGATAGAAGTTTTAGGATTAGGTTTAGGTCAATAAAAGTATATGGGCTAGTTTGTTAAGGTAAATATTTGGCCCAAACTTATATATATAAAATTTAGGATTATTTACAAGTATAGATGATCATACAAAATTTGTTATCAGTTGCTAGGGGTGTTCAAAAAAACCGAGAAATCGATGAACCGAGCCGAACCGCTCAATCCGAAACCGAAAAAACCCGAAACCGAAAAAATCGAAACCGAAAAAAACCGAAACCGAAAAAACCCGCTTATAACGGTTCGGTTACGGTTTTATTTTTTAGATATCCGTGGTTAACCGAACCGAACCGCACATATTATACTTGAATTTTTTTAACTAAATATTCAAATTATAGTACATGTATTAATTGTATTAGTACCCTACTTTTATTATACAAGAAATTTTTTAACTAAATGTTCTAATTATAGTACATGTATTAAACATGTATGTGTAAATTTAATTAATGTGATCGTAGTTTATAAATATCGAATAAATATTTTTTAGTTAATATGTTATTTATGAATATTCTAATGCACTTTTATAACAAAATAAATTTTATATGATTTTTATCTATTTAATGTCGTTGAATTATACGAAAACGACGTTCTATGCTGTAAACCATGTTATTATTTATAAACTAAAACTTTATGAAACTTATTTAATGGTTAACCGTGACCCGAACCGTGGGTAACCGCTCATTTCGGGTAACCGTATGTCCGGTTAACCGCCTTGTACGGTTCGGTTACGGATAGTAAATTTAACTAACCGAACCGCGATGGATAGTCAAAATCGTCTAACTAACCGAACCGAACCGACCCGTGAACACCCCTATCAGTTGCACTATAATTAGTATTAGGAAAAATTATTTGGATTTGAGAATAAAAAACCAAGCTAGTTTTCGTGAAATTGGAAAATTTAAATGACAAATGTAAAACGTTTGTCTAAAAAAATGAATGAAAAATATATGTTTATGAATTTTTAAGATTGCAATTATTCATCTTCAAATATAAATTTAAGCTACTTATTCATCGTATTACAATTGTATAATATATATACTATCATAAAACTTATCAAGCTAACAATTATTAACATCAAAATAGTAGATTTATGCATGATAATGAACTATAAGCCATACAAGATAAAAATGATAATTTGTTTTATAAACAACAAAGACCAACAACGTTCAAAACACATGCAGATATGCTGACTTATTAGTAGCATTAGTGACTTAGTTCGTCATCGAATTATAATTGCCAGTTTATGTCATATTTGTCCACATTTTACTTAGGAGAGAGAACAAGCGTTTGATATTTAGCAAAATATAAATATTGTAAGTTTATTTGTAAGTCTATTTTGTAAAAAATATCATAACTCTTTATTTATTAATGTTAAATGTAAAAAAAAACCGTTATTTTTAAACATTTCATACGATGGTAAATAAATTTATGAAAAATAACTAGTTTGTGAACACTCAAAAAGAAATACCATATGTTTTGTAAGTACATTTAGTTGGTCAAAAACTTATCAAATAAGTTATTTTTATTAATTACTCATAAAAACATAACAACATATATCATCAAACACTATATTGTATTCATCATTTAATTACTTTATTTATCTTATTTCGCCATATTCTCTCATATCAAACAAATACTTATAGTTAAGGGGCCGTTTGGTTAGCTGCTATGAGTCACAATGAGAATAAGTATAAGTATAGACTAAATGACAATGATTGTATTACTTTTATAATTGTTGTTTGAATTAATCTATAAGATATGGTTATTAAGTGCATTTTCATCTTGCTAAAAAAAATTACATTTTCATTATTTAAAATGACACAAAAGAAAAAATATACCATTAAAAAAACAAATGGGTGTCATAGAATATGATCCTACTTTTTTTTTTTTTTTTAACATAACATATGATCCTACTTGATATTTACATATGTGTGAATGTGTGATAAAGCCAAATGAATAAAAAAAGAAAGAAAAAAAAACGCATGTTGGTTAAGAGAAATAATTGCTTCATTTTGTTTAAAAGACAAATGAACAAAAAATTTGATATACAAACCCACGGATCGCCAGCATGTCACACATCACAACCATCTGATGAGCCCCTTCATCTGATTTTCACCATCCAACGGCCAAAAAAGAAACACAGCACACGGATCGCCAACCTGTCAAACTCACCCACACATTATATAAACTGCACTCCCTCTCTCTCATTTCTCACCAAACACATTTTCAAATCTCAAAAAGCAGATCCAAATTCATTTTAAAAAAAAAAAGAAAAGATGGAATCAGGAAAGACAAAGGGAGCAGGAGGACGAAAGGGAGCCGGAGTGCGAAAGAAGGCGGTTACGAAATCAGTGAAAGCAGGGCTTCAGTTTCCAGTGGGAAGAATTGGAAGGTTTTTGAAGAAAGGAAGATATGCTAAGAGGACTGGTTCTGGTGCTCCTATTTATCTCGCTGCTGTCCTTGAATACCTTGCTGCTGAGGTTTTGGAATTGGCCGGAAATGCTGCAAGAGACAACAAGAAGACAAGGATTAACCCACGCCATTTGCTTTTGGCCATCAGGAATGATGAAGAATTGGGGAAACTGCTTGCTGGTGTTACCATTTCTAGCGGTGGAGTGTTGCCCAACATCAACCCCGTGCTTTTGCCTAAGAAATCTGCTGCCACCGAGGGCGACAAGACCAAACCATCGCCAAAGAAATCTCCAAAGAAGGCTTAAGTTTGTTATTACGGGTTGGGTTTTAGCAAAACTTCTTGTTTTGTTGTTTGGTTATAGTTGGAATTAGGAAATAGATCTTATGGTTATGTATCTATTTGATTTTGAAATACAATCGTGATTTTTTCTTTTAAATTGCGCTTGATTTACACTTTTTATGTTTGTTTGTGTTCGTGTGACTAATATGTATTCTAATGCATTTAGGCTATTGGCTAATGATGGTTGGAAATATGGAATCATAGACAATTAGTTAATTTTTTTAGGTTATGGAACTAATCAAATTTGTGTCTGAGATTGCACAATCAGTTTTAAAATTTGTGAAGCTTGTTTTGGATTTGGTAAGTTGTTTATGCATTTTTTTTTAATTGTTTGTATATTAATTTTTGAAATGATCACCAGAATCTGGTTTGTTTCTGGAAACTGAAGTCATTAAGATGTCCAGTTAAAAGATATGGCAACTTTATACCTGCACTTGAGAACATGATTAGCCAAACAATCAAAGGACCTTTCATAACTTTTACACTCATATGTAGCCATTTTATACTGCTTCCTTTTCACGTTATTGTCTATCGATGTGATTACATCCAAGACTGTCATATTGCTTTTAGGCCTTAATGTTATACCTGCACTCTTCAAGTAATTCACAGTTCACTCGTAGCCATTTATTAGCTTTGCTACCCATTCTCTATCCCTTAAAAGAAATAGTATCGGACATTATTTCTAGATCCCTTATTTTTATCTGCTTCCATTTATGTAAGCAATCATTCTCCCCTGTTTCAAACGGATTGAAACATGAGTGCGAGCAGGCTATAGGATCTCACCAGAGGGGTAGTAGCCAACCTGATACGCGGCGTTGAAAGTATTGGATATTGTCAATTGTGTTGAAAGGTCAACTGCATAGGCTTTATCGCTTATCTTTTTCTGAATTCGATGAGCACCATAATTCTTTAGCTTGTAAGTGCCAACTTTCAAGCGATACCGAGGTCACCTTTCATAACCGTTTTTACTGTTCAATGTTAATCCTTGTCTTCCTTTCCTTGTATTTGGCATTAGAAGCTTCTAGTTTTAGTCGGCCTTCGGTTCTAGTGGTATCCATTCGCTATTATCATCATGATATAACCTTTGTAATTCATACATTGTTGTTTAGGATTGTATATTGTACGGTCCTTATTACTCAAGTATAATTTCTGCTTATATTTAAGTGCTTAAGTTGTAGTAATTAAGCATATAAGCAGTTTTATTCAGGCAGATAAGTAGATAAGAACTTAAATGAGTAATCTCAGACAACCCCTGATTATTTATTAAAATCCGTTTTAACATGTGGTAAAAGAACTCCCCATTTTGCCCCGAACCCATTTTGCCCGGAACCCATTCTGACCCGTAAAGCCGTAACCCAACCAACCGACCCATTTTGACTCCTCTAGTGAATTTGATAAAACAACATTGTAGCAACAGAAAATGAACTTACGCCAGGAGTCTTTGGCACCACGCACAAGTTCCTAATCCCGAGCTCGCCACAACAGCTTTTGCCAAAGAGATTGTCTCCACTGCATTTTTATGAGATACAGTTATTCATAGACAGTAACTTGGTTTTTAGATTGGATAATGAAGCTAATAAATAGCTACGTGTGAACTCTGAATTACTTGAAGAGTGCAGGTAAAACATATACTAAGGCCTAAAAGCAATGTGACTGTCTCAGATGTAATCACATCGATAGACGACAATGTGAGAAGGGAGCATAGCAAAACGCCTATACAAGAGTGTGAAAGTTATTAAGGATCGTTTTTATTGTTTGGCTAATCGTGATTCCCAATTGCAGGCATGGAGTTGCCATGTATTTAACAAAGCATTTTAATCACTTACATTTCCATGCGTAATCACAAATTATGAAACTGATTACTGTCTAGACATCCAAACACTGTCATAACTCACCCTCAGACTGTAAGCCATCATAGACCACACACATACACGCGCACACCTTCCTTCCTTCCATCCATCCATGTTTTTCTAGGCTTCTGTACAAAACGGGAATGGGCGGAGACATGTTAATTTTGGTAATCAATTCTAGACAGGAATTTTTTTGCCGCATAAAGAGGGTCCTGATGGTTCAGCAACTGTCAAGGGGTGAAGAAGGTCGTGTGAAAGAATAAGTGGTAAGTTGCGCTACCAAATACGCAAATAAGAGGGATCAATAACCACATCACATCCAAAGGCAGAGTTTGAGTAGACTTGAAATTCAATTGCTATGCTTGGTACATTAAAACATGTGACACAGTTGTTCAATAAGTTCAGTACAGCATCTGGCAAAACTAATCTTAACCAAAGCCATATGCAAAGCAAGAGCCATCAAGCAAAATTAATAACCTATGCAGAACTCTTTAAATTAACTAACGTTTCTATTTATACTTCACATCAACAGTTATTTTTAACACATTTTTAACTGTTGATGAAGAAATTCAAGTTCATGTTCAATTAAATGGCCGAAATTAACAATAAATTTTCATTCCAGCAAAGATAAAAATAATAACAGCCGATAAGACATCGATAGTGTATTAGTCTTTATGGGTCAACCAATCATGTTTTCATCTGCACTAGTGATTGACCCATTATAACATGTAGTAGTCTAACACATCCATATTGGTACCTCTGCTGAACAATATTTACGTTAATATCAAAATTTCATAAGTCACTCTCATGTAATGATATTACTATTCTATTTGTGGTTCATTTTTATTTGCTTCTTGTTCAAAGTGGCAAAGCTTTTGCTTTTTGAGTTTCAGTACTAACCTCATTCCTATTGATTGTTACCAAGATTGATTAATACCAGTACTCTTTATAAACTCATGCAGATTTTCAATGTTGTGAGGAATCATCCCACATGAAGATCAAAAAAGAGATAAGGCGTCGTTTTTGCTTGAGGTATACTATGAGACAAAATACTCTTTTACAGTATATGATAATGTTTTTATGTAGAAGCCAGCATTTCCAAGCTTTTGATATTAGTTGTTCTCGTCTCTGATTGAACATCCATAAAGTATTTCTAGGTTAGTGAATACATTCAGTTTCTACAAGAGAAGGTGGACAAGTATGAGGACTCAACTCAAGGATGGATCAATGAACCACCCAAAAACAATTCCAATCAACGACTTTGTTCATCAACCACAAATCCCAACAAGACAAAACCTATTAGAGTATAATATTATTTCTCATGATGATTAACGAAACCAATGAATACACACAACTGACGAATAATCCATCTGCTACTGCTGCAGCCTCTTATGAACAGATTTCCACTCCTGATACAGCAGCCACAGCCTCACAGGCTCAAGAACTGAAAATTGAAGGTGGCACAATCAGCATTTCAACCATCTACTCTCAAGGGTGAGAATCTTTACATTGTCCTTGTTCGTGATCAAACATGGTAATTTAAACACATTTGCTTGAAAAGGGGTTCTCTGGACCGTCCTTTACCTCAAACGGGTCAGATAAAAAAGATTAGCAAACCCAAAGTTTACTTTTAAGCATAAAATCTCTTTGTATCATTTCATTCAAATATATAGTAATTTAAAAAAAAACTGTTAATCAGACTTTTTTTGTTTATCATAAGTGTTTGCTGGTCACCCGAACTCGTTTTGCCCCATTCTAAAATATGACATGTTTCAATTCAAATTCTAGTGATCCTATAACTCTGTTATTGACTGACAAGTGATAACTTCCTAAAACATATTAGCTAGTGCTCTAACCCAAGCACTAAACAGGTGTGGGTTTGTCACATGCTAATATCTCGGTAAAAAATTGATATTGGAAGACAATCGATTACAAATAAACTTGAATCCTCACCACCCGATCTCAAGGTACTTCATTTAACAACTTTCATAAAGGCCGACCCGACCCGAATACTCCTATTAGGATCGGGTCAATCGAGTCCAAAAATGTATTCGGGTCAACTCGGGTTGACCCGAATTGACCCGAGTTCAAATTAGGATCGGGTTCGGGTTTATATTTTTTAGCCTCGACCCGACTTGACCCGACCCAACTTGACCCGAACCCGACCAACCCGACTCAAACAACACATTTTACATTGTATTATTACTTAAATAAGCCAATTTTCATACTTTTTCCTTATACTCGGGTTGACCCGAAACAGATTTGACCCGAACCCGAGTGGCCCGCGTTTTAATTTGGCTCGGGTTCGGGTATGATTTTTTTTGAGTCTTGACCCGACCCGACTTGACCCGAACCCGGTTGACCCTACCCGATTCCCACCCCTAACTGTAGATGTGGTTTCTTTCTAGTAAATTTTGATCTCGTAGGCTGTGGGGGTGTAGAGAACTGTAATATTCAACATAAAGTTAGGGAGCTTACATTTTGTCACAGGTGGAAGTTTACAGTGTGGGAATGAACATGTCAATCCTAACATACGGCTAGTTGATATAAATGACGTATGATTTATATGGACAGAGGTGTTTAAACTACAAACTTACCTGACCCGCTTAATCCAAAACCGCAGAAAACAAATAACTGGTTAACTAGGATAAAGTTCCTTTGGCTTATTTTAATTCTTGTTTCACCCATTCTGGTGAATCCCATAAAACCAAACATATGCAAAACTGTCCGTAACTTGGTATAATCTATTCTAGTATAGTTATTAGTTGTATCCACCCAGGTGAGATTTTGAAATCAAATTTAATTAACAAATCCAGTTATTCTTTTATCAGGTCTAATTGCATATATATTTCCTGTATAAGCAACTTCCAGCAGTAACTTAATAACATATGCAAAACTCTACAAAATACTGTAAAACATTCGAATCATTGACAAAAATTAATTCTAATAGATTTTCATTTAATCAAAGATAAAAGGAAATACAATTCATAACAACCGATAAGACATCGATATTGCAACAGATCTACACTGAATAAAACCAAATCTAAACAATCAATGTCTAACTTAACCGCTGGTGAACTTGGTGACAGCCTTGGTACCTTCAGAAACAGCGTGCTTAGCCAATTCACCAGGCAAGACCAATCTGACAGCAGTTTGAATCTCGCGAGAAGAAAGAGTATTCTTTTTGTTATACCTCACAAGCTTAGAACTCTCAGCAGCCAATTTCTCGAAGATATCATTAATAAAAGAATTCATAATCCCCATAGCCTTGCTTGAGATTCCGATATCAGGATGCACTTGTTTCAAAACCTTAAAGATGTAGATCTTGTATGTCTCAACTGACTTCTTGTGTCTCTTCTTCTTCTTGTCTGCTGATGCTGACGTGTCTTTTGCTGGAATCTTCTTTTCGGCTTTGGGTTTTGGGGTTTTCTCGGCTGCTGGCTTCTTCTCCGCTGCGGGTTTCTTCTCTGCTGCCTTTGGTGCCATTTGAATAAAGTGTATGTGAAATTAGAGTGTGTTTTGAGATCTGAAGAGTGATGGATGGTTTTGTTAATTGGTGTGGGTTTGTTTATATAGAAAAGAAAGGTGTCATGTGATTGGTGGAGAGGGGTTGGTGCGGATTGGGTCGTTGATTTTTTGAGTTTGAGATTGGACGGTGGAGATTTCAGCTAGTTCTCTTTTTTGAATTTTGGTTGCGCGGTCAAATTTGGAAAGTGGTGTGTGTGATGCGGATCGCCAGCGTGGCACTTACACTGTATGCCCTTTTATGTAAACGCAACTATACAAAATTACAAAAGGAGGTATGATTTGTTTTTTGAATAATTCTTCATAAGAAAAAATTAAAAGGTGTTTTGGATTGCTTATCAAAAATAATTTAGAGGTGTTTGGTTAGAGATATTGAAGGTTATTTATAATATATATTTATATATTTTTAAATATTATGTTTGGTATAATAAACGAGAAAATCAAGAATTCTCTGAATTGCCAAAAAAGCGTGGAGAATTTTTATTTATTTAACAATTATTTTTTACAAACTTTTTTTCTAGTAATTTTTTCTCTGGTTTTACTCGTTTAAATAGAATATTATAAAATTTAAAAAATTTACATAAAAATTGTTTATTTGCTTTTAGTCCTTTAAAAAGGGAAAATAAGTTTATATGAAGAATATATATATAATTTATATAAAATTTTTAAATAAAATTTATATAAAAAGTGAAATTTTTGATTTTTAACCATTTAAATTAAAATTTTATAAATTTTTAAAAGAAATTATAAACAAATATTTATTGGGTTTTACTCGTTTAAATTGAAAAAATAAAATTTCTATGAAAAATTATATATAAATTATATATAATTTTTTTATAAAATGTATACAAACAGTGAAAATTTTACTTATTTAAATAGAAAATTTTAAAAAATTAAGAAAGTTTATAAAAACTATTTATTCGGATTTTACTCGTATAAACAAGAAAAAAAAATTATAAAAAAACTTATATATATATTTAATAAAAGTTATAAAAATTTATATAAACTGTAGGTCCACGGAATCCTTGGATTGTCTATGTGTTATAATGATCTAAAGAGGGAGAAAGAGATGAAGAACTAGAGAGAGAAAGTATAGGGAAAAGAGAGAATGGAGATAAAAATGTATGATTGATTAATGAAATGAGAACCAACCCCTCCTAACATGCTATGAGGGGGTATATATAGCCCACCCTACATGTGGGCTTTATGGGTTATATTGTTACATAACTAGATCACGAGCGCATACTACGTATATATCGTTGGAGTGACTGATCCTTTCTAAATACGTAAAAATGTATTTTCAACAATTTCCCCCTAAATGATGTCACTCTAAGTTACAAAGTTCTAACTAGTGTATAGCTCGTGATCTTTAGCTAGCTATGCTAATAATGATGTGACCGAGACTTTCTTTAGAAAAACGTATTTCCAACAATCTCCCCCTAAGGGAGGTCACGCCATTTTACAAAATCTTAAACCTAGCATACTATGCTTGAGTCTTCGATCTTGTTCTTGTGAATATGCTGATGTGATCTTTGACTTTAGTCTTGAGCATGTTTCCTTGCCTTGACCTTGTGCATTCATCACTTGTGATATTCGCCTCCTCGTGACTTCATGTTCCACATATTTATACCTTTATAAAGTCTTGAAAGCTTCAGAGTTTGATACAGCGGGAGACTTGACTTTTAGGCTTTCTTGAATTTGTTGAAGTATAAAGTGCAGAAAGTATAAGCATGCGGGGACGACTTATTCTGGATTGTACACCGCACCGCCACCTTCTTGTTACGCTGCATAAGACAGTTAGCAACAAAACGTATACACGGATGAAACGGCCTTGAACATTTCATTCTAATTCGGTATCATTTTACCTCCGGTCGGTGAAGACCGTTGGACGATATTAAATATCGTACTTGTGACACGTAGTTTCAATTAAGAACCTCCTTTACAAGATTTCGCGGGTAAAACCCTTCTCTTTATCCGACCGTCCAAAGCTGACTGCGAATATAAAGAGTAAATCATTTGGATAAAATTATCCGCATGATTTGAATCCGTCAAATCCAATTCCTGGAACAAGTTTGATTCATTAAAGAATCGCACCATCGTTGCTTTCCAGTTGTCACAAGCTTGATTCATATAGAATCTTGCAAGTTACCTACCAAGTGCTGTTTGATGTTAACACTAGAAGGATTTCCACTCATCACTGTGAACACTATAGAGTGTCACTCTGAGTGTTCTGGCAAGATCACTAAAATATTGCGCAGAGGTCTGGAACGTGTTTAAGTTCAGTTAAGAATTAAACTACTGTTGCTTTCCAGTTATCACAAGCTTGATTCATAAAGAATCGCACCAGTCACCTACCATGAGCTTTTTGATATTCGCTCAAGAAGGATTTGCATCTTCATTGTAAATACTTTCGTATTACTCGGATGTTCAGGCAAGATCATGAAGATTTTACGTAGGACTCTTAAGATCTTTCTTACTTTTCACATCGTGTGAAGAAGCAAGGAATTATCAAAGTGTGTCCTAATGAGATATTTTATGATCTCAAATGGCTCTAGACTCGATCGTGCATTTTGGATTTTAGTGATCGGAGGCTGGAGAGGATTGCTACCATTTCAATACCAATTTATTCGGAGTGAATAAATCAATAGATAATGCGTTGTCTCCTTGTGATTAAAACAAATATCTTTTGAGAGATATCTGAGTTAGATGGGATGGGTTGTGCATTGCATCACTGGGTATATGATGTCTATCTTCAATATCAAGCATCATTAAAAATGATCTCAATAGCATATGTGTTGACCCGGTTTCTGCCTAAGGTTGTAAGGAGGGCTTCTTTCTTTTCACACTTTATCATTACAATTCTTTTTAATTCTTCAACCCCTTCGATGCTTACCAATGCGTCATAACTAGCAGCTTGTTGTGATTGTTCTAGTGCTAACTTAAGTACTTGGTCGACATTCAGCTACGTTCACAATCTTTCTCCATCTTTCCTAAGGACTACTATTTCTAGCTATAGAATGTCCTCAGGAATATTCCTCCGGTTCTAGAAGAATCATTGGACTTTAACCTATCCTACCATCCTTATGTCACCACAATCTTCACCGTCGTGAATAGAGATGTTTTGGGTAAGTGTATGTGTGACAATCCGTTAATTTCAAGTCGTTATTTTAATCTTGACTATTACGTATTATGTGTTTAATTTAATGAGAATTTCAAATTATCGGCTAACCGAGAAGGTTATGACTTGAAACTAGCATAAGAATGTCGATTAGATGAAAATCGACAAGGAATACGTTAGGTATCGATATTATTTCTCAAATCATCATAAGAATGAATTTATTATATTTGTCTTTATTTCTCGTGTTTTATGTTATAATGAATGACGAGAACTATTAGTGATCGCGATACCGACGGATGCCCAAAAATTTACATTTTATTATCGATTGTCTCGATATTTAATATTTTCGACGTTTTCGATTTAATTACGTTTTAAGTCGTGTCGAAGCTTTATTATTATATTTATGAAGCATTTTAACTTTTGAAAAGTATTTTTACGAAACCCGAGTCCCGTAAATATTTTCAACTTTGATTAATAGTCATCTTCTACCTTTTAAAATTATTTAATTACTTTTTGGCCCAAAACTATGCAAGTTTGGCAAAATTATCCTTTGCACCCACCATATATAAACAAAAATCTTACCTAATTTACACATAGTAATACTTTCACCAAAAATCTTTCCACCCTCTCTCTTTGCCTCTCTTTTACCGTCCACCCTAGCAACCAAAACCATAATCATAAATCAAATTTTACCTTGAATCATGCAAAACTAAAACAAGACCACCTTTTAGAATCACAAGGTGATCATATCCATATAAATTTTTCTAACATGCAACAAGTTTTAAAATTTTAATATGAACTAGTGTTGTTATGAATTTTTGATGATCTTGCATGTATTATCTAGTGATAATCATGTGTAGATTATCTTGTTTTATTGAAAGAAAGTTATTTTTGATTTTTGGGTTTTTATTTATTTGATTCATACAAGTGTTAGGATGATTATATGTTGTTATTAGGGGTATATGATGATGAGAAAAGTGGTTAGAATTGCTTGAAAAATTGTTTTCGTATGAGTTTTAGGTAGTTGATTTAGGGCAGTGACTTAAAGGAAAATTCTTGGTACCTTAAGGTCAAGTATTTGTTAAACTAATAAGATAGGGTTGTAGAGAATTCAATTAGCTTCGGTTTGATATAAAGTAGGACTTCTAGCTCCAAACGAGCGAGAAGTTATGATAGTTTGATTATTCGTGTACCAGGAGACGAGTATCGGCACAATATATAGTTGTTGTCGATATTTGGATCGAATATCGGGAACTATAGAATGAGTTTGAAAAATAGGCAAGGGCTGTTGTAAGTTTCTAAACCTCAGGTCATGAGTCTATTTTCAAACCCGAGTGTCGGTTTTATAAACGGAATTGTTTAGATAAGTCAAAATGGTTTTACAATTCAAAGGCGTAAAACAGTCCGGTTTTTATAACACGAAGGTGTGTCGGGCAGAAGGTATTAGAAGTAATATTTTTGAATAAAATTTGAACTGAGTCTTATTCATATTATATGTGAGTTTGTGACCAAGTTTCGTCGAAAACGGAGTTATTTAAGTAGGGTAAATGAGCTTGTACATTTGGTATGTGCCGGCAGATTTTTATCGAGGGAATAACCTAATAAAGTAGACATGTATAAGGGTATAGAAGTACACTTGTATTGTACTCTTTTGAGATTGTCATGGTTTTGTACTTTTGAATTTTGTATTATTTAAGTATGGTTTATACTCGAGTCATTTATTAACGAGCGCGCCTTATTTGATAGGTTGCGTTTTTCGTATTTGACGGGCATTACTTATCGTCGGCGATCGTCTCATTATTACTATGGTATTAAGGTGAGTCTATAGCCTCGCTTTTATACTATCTTGTAAAGGATTTTAAAACCCGCGAGGGGGATAACATGCTTGTTTTAAAATAGAACACAAGGGTCTCGATTTTATGCTTTGTGTCCACAAGTTTTAGTACCTTAATTGATATCAAACCGGTTGAATTGGACGCGAGTTATGAAGTAGAACTAACTGATGGTAAATTAGTGAGTACCAATAGTGCGCTCTTAGGATGTTCTCTTAATCTTCTGAACCGTATTTTTAAGATAGACTTGATGATCGTCGAATTGGGAAGTTTTGATATTATCATTGGAATGGATTGGTTGTCCAAGTATAATGCGTCTATTCAGTGTGGAGAAAAGAAAGTTAGGATTCCTTTAGATGACAAGACCTTAGTTATCGAAGGTAATAAAAGTAATTCTCAACTGAAAATCGTTTCGTACAGTAAAGCTCGTAAGTATATCGAAAGAGGTTGTGAGTTATTCATAGCTCATGTATCGAAGAATAAATCAAAGGAGAAACGTGTCAAAAATGTTCCAGTCATTCGTGACTTTCCTGAAGTGTTTCCAGAAGATTTGCCAGGGCTTCCGCCTCCAAGGCAAGTAGAATTCCAAATTGATCTAATTTCTGGTGCTGCACCCGTGGCTCGTGCGCCATATCGTTTAGCACCATCCGAGCTGAAGGAGTTATATGTGCAGTTGCAAGAACTATCTGATAAAGGTTTCATACAACCGAGTTCATCACCTTGGGGAGCTCCTATTTTATTCGTTAAGAAGAAAGATGGTTTGTTTCGTATGTGTATCGGTTACCAAGAGCTGAATAAGCTAACGATCAAGAATCGTTACCCGCTTCCAAGAATTGATGATCTATTTGATCAACTTCAAGGTTCTCGTGTTTTCTCCAAGATTGATCTTCGTTCTGGTTACCATCAACTTCGTGTACGCGAGGAATATATTCCTATTACGGCGTTTAGAGCTCGTTATGGCCATTATGAGTTCCGAGTTATGCCTTTTGGTTTGACTAATGCACTTGTTGTATTCATGGACTTAATGAATAGCATTTGTAAGCCGTATCTTGATAAATTTGTGATTGTGTTCATCGATGATATTCTAATATACTATAAGAGCAACGAAGAACATGCCGGAAACTTAAGAATTATCTTGAACTTGTTAAAGAACGAAAAGTTGTACGCTAAATTCTCAAAGTGTGATTTTTGGCTTAGTTTTGTACAATTTCTCGGACATGTGATTGATAAAAGTGGGGTACATGTTGATCCTACAAAGATCGAAGCCATCAAGAACTAGAATGATCCAACTACTCCAACTGAAGTGCGACAATTTCTAGGTTTGGCTGGTTACTACCGAAGGTTTATTGAAGTATTCTCTTTGATATCGAAACCATTAACTAAGCTGACTCAGAAGAATAAGTCGTATGTGTGTGGTGATGAAGAAGAAGAAGCTTTCCAAACCCTGAAGATGAAACTCTGCAGTGCGCCGATCTTATCATTACAGAAAGGAAGTGAAGACTTTGTTGTTTATTGTGATGCATCTCTTCAAGGATACGGTGTTGTTCTCATGCAACGTGAAAAGGTGATCACATATGACTCTAGACAATTAAGGAAGAATGAGGAGAACTACACTACCTATGACTTGGAATTGGGCGCTGTGGTTTTTGCTCTGCGACTTTGGAGACATTATCTGTATGGTACGAAGTGTACAATATTCACTGATCACAAAAGCCTACAATATATATTGGATCAAAAGGAGCTGAATATGAGGCAACGTCGATGGGTTGAACTCTTGAGTGACTACGACTGCGAAATTCGTTATCACCCAAGAAAGGCGAATGTGGTAGCTGACGCGTTAAGTCGAAAGGAAATGGAGAAACCGACTCGAGTGCGTGCTTTGGTGGTGACAGTTCATAATAACTTACCTGAGCAGTTTCGAAACGCACAAATCGAATCGTGTAGGAAGGAAAATATTGCGACCGAAAGATTTAGAGGATAAGGCGAACCGTTTGAGACGCGAGTCGATGGTGTCAAATGTTTGAGAGGTCGAATATGGTTACCATTCTATGGTGGACTAAGAGACTTGATCATGTTAGAATCTCATAAGTCCAAGTATTCTATTCATCCTGGATCGGACAAAATGTACCAAGACTTGAAAAAGTTATACTGGTGGCCGAATATGAAAGCTGATATTGCAACATACGTCGTGAAATGCTTAACGTGTGCAAAAGTGAAAGCTGAATATCAGAAGCCATCAGGATTACTTGTCCAACCTGAAGTTCCAATCTGGAAATAGGAGAGGATTACGATGGACTTCATCACAAAACTCCCAAGGACACCGTCTGGGTACGATGCAATATGGGTTATTGTTGACTGTTTAACTAAATCCGCTCATTTAACTCCAATCAATGAGAGGTTCGGTATGGAGAAACTCGCCTGAAGGAGATCGTGTGTAAGCATGGTGTTCCTATTTCAATTATTTCTGATAGAGACAGTCGTTTTGCTTATGGATTTTGGAGATCACTTCAGAAATCTTTAGGAACCAATTTGGATATGAGCAAATCCTATCATCCACAAAATGATGGGCAAAGCGAAAGAACTATTCAAACTTTGGAGGATATGTTGCGCGCTTGTGTGATAGACTTTGGAAGTAGTTGGGATAAGCACTTACCTTTGGCCGAATTCTCGTACAATAATAGTTATCACGTGAGTATTAAAGCTGCACCTTTTGAAGCACTTTATGGGAGAAAATGTAGATCACCGGTGAGTTGGAGTGAGGTTGGTGATGCTCAACTCACTGGACCAGAGATGATTAGAGAGACGACGGATATGATTGTGCAAATCAAGAATAGGTTGTTGTCTGCGCGAAGCTGAGAGAAGAGTTATGCGGATGTGCGAAGAAAACCATTGGAGTTTAGTGTGGGAGATAAGGTAATGCTAAAGGTATCACCATGGAAAGGTATTGTAGGATTTGGAAAACGTGGGAAGTTGAGTCCTCGTTATATCGGACCATTCAAGATTATATCAAGAGTAGGTCCTATGGCATACCAACTTGAACTACCACAAGAACTGTATGGGATTCATAACACTTTTCACGTATCGAATCTGAAGAAGTGTTTATCCGATGAAGAACTCGTTATACTGTGGGACGAGGTTAAGGTTGACGAAAAGTTGCATTTTATTGAAGAACCAATTGAGATCATGGATCGCGAGGTCAAGCAACTGAAACAAAGCCGAATCCCTATCGTCAAAGTTCGATGGAACTCTAGGAGAGGACCGGAGTATACATGGGAAAGAAAAGAGCAAATGTGGAAGAAATACCCGCACCTCTTTGATTTCAACAAGCGATCGGGCAAGAACGCAAGTTGATCTTCGAGGGCGAAGATCCTAATTTGGTGGGGATAATGTGACAATCCGTTAATTTCAGGTCTTAATTTTAATCTCGACTATTACGTATTATGTGTTTACTTTAATGAAAGTTTCAAATTATCGGCTAACCGAGAAGGTTATGACTTGAAAGTAGCGTAAGAATGTCGATTAGATGAAAACCGACAAGGAATACGTTAGGTATCGATATTATTTCTCAAATCATCATAAGAATGATTTTTATTATATTTGTCTTTATTTCTCGTGTTTTACGTTTTAACGAATGACGAGAACTATTAGTGATGTAATACCGACGGATGCCCAAAAATTTATATTTTATTATCGATTGTCTCGATATTTAATATTTTTGACGTTTTCGATTTAATTACGTTTTAAGTCGTGTCGAAGCTTTATTATTATATTTATGAAGCATTTTAACTTTTGAAAAGTATTTTTACGAAACTCAAGTCCCGTAAATATTTTCAACTTTGACTAATAGTCATTTCAACCCTTTTAAATTATTTAATTACTTTTTGGCCCAAAACTATGCAAGTTTGGCAAAATTAGCCCTTCCACCCACCATATATAAACAAAAGTCTTACCTAATTTACACATAGTAATACTTGCACCAAAAATCTTTGCACCCTCTCTCTTTGCCTCTCTTTGTCGTCCAGCCTAGCAACCAAAACCATCATCATAAATCAAATTTTATCTTGAATCATCCAAAACTAAAACAAGACCACCTTTTAGAATCACAAGGTGATCATATCCATATAAATTTTTCTAACATTAATATCTTATATTGTTTTGTTGTATTGTTCGTGTTCGAATCAATTCGAATTAATCACGGTCTAGGGTGGACTTATCGTTTTTGGTAACTAAAAGGGGGAGCTTTTGATTATATATTTTAAACTAAAATGAATTAAGACAAATGACAATTATAAAGATATTAAACAAATTTAAGACTTAATAAAAAGTAAGTTTAAAGATAAAATAAGACAAGACAATCTAGACTTAAACTTGACAAAGTGGTGGGAAATAAATAAACTTTGAAAAACAACTAAGTAAAAAAAAGGATTGCATTCAGATCGCAACGAGCGATCGCAACTCTCGATCGTAACCAACGATTGCAACCAACGATCGCAACTGTCGATCGCAACTCGAAATCGCAGTATCTGATCGCAACTTGTGATCGCAGCTTGGATCGTAGTTTGTGATCGCAGCTTGGATCGCAGTTTGTGATCGCAGCTTGGATCGCAGTTTGTGATCGCAGTATCTGATCGCAAGTAGAAACCCTTAGGCTTATGCGATCACGATAATCGATCGGAATACTTAAAACCCTTATAACTTTACGCTGGAACGTAAAAGGGAAATAAGCAAAAACCAAATAAGCCCTTTTCTAATAAGCACTTACCAAAAACTTAACCAAATCAATATTAAGAAGAACTAAATAAGCCACGAATTAGAAACTTTCAAAACACCAAATAAGCAAAATTTATAAATTCAACTTTTAAAAGATTAAACTTAAAAAAAACTCTTTATTAAAATAAAAAATAACAAATCAATCAAAAAGCACAATAAGCTAAAACCATAAATCACATAAAAATGATAAGAACAAAAAGATAAGCGCTTTAATCAAATAAGCATAAAGATGAAACAAACTACATACTTTTACTGAATCAAACACACGATTAAAACAAGAAAGGAAGAATAAAATTGATTATGAAAAGCTTGAAATTAAGATGAAGATTAAAGATTCAAGATTACAAGATTTAAAGATGAAAGATTAATCAAACTTGAAAGAAAATTTAGAGAGAGAAAGTAAAACTAGAGAGAGAAAGTTACACCTACTCCTAATTACCTTAAGAAAAACTAAAAAAATGAACTAACTCCAAAAAACTCCCTAAAATGAAAGTGAGGGTCTTCTATTTATAGGGAAATGAGTGGTTGGTGTGATGCTTCCTTCTTTCTTTCTTTTGTCTTCTCGTCTTTTTAAATTACTCGTCTTTCTCGAATTTGTCTCGGGAAAATGAACTCGTCTTCTAATTTTTTTCTTTTAGTAGACTTGGTTCTTCGACTTAGTCAAACTTCCGTCTTTAGACTTTTTCTTCGATAAATCTTCAGAATAGGCCTTTGATTTCCGTTCTTCTTGCACTTTTGATCTTTTGACTTCGTCTTTTGTATTTTTCTTCGATAAAAGCCCGTAAAAGCCCGTGTTTTCTTCCTTGTTCATATTTTTGTCCTAAAACACAATAAACACATAAACCACGCATAATTCTGCCTTTTACGACATAAAATACACGTTTTGTGGTAAAAGGATAAGTGTTTTCACACTTATTAAATCCCCTACACTTGACCATTGCAATGCCCTCATGCAATGCATAATTTCAAAGCATAGTTTAACATTTTCCATCATAGTTAACCCACCTTGGCCTTTATTAAATACTAGACACTTAAGGAAACTAAAAAGATAGTAAATTACAAAATGCTAGAAGGAGGAACAAGTAAAGAGATCGAAGACTTACATTAGGGCTTTGGTTGTCATGAATGTTTATCACCCTCAAGTTTCACGTTCCCCATACTAAGCTTAAAAACGAGATCATTGTTATTATAAGTTAGTAAGCCAACACTCACTCATGTGGCTCAATTATTCGCTTAGACTCCCGTATTCCTAGGTGTATCTCTTATATTTTATTGTTGTCTTGAATGATCACGAGGATGCATTGTTGACTTATTTTGATAGTTTATATAGGCTGAAAATAAAGTAGGATGATTTAATCAATAGTTAGCTAAAGGACAAAATCCTTTAAAACTGGTTCTCGAAACCTCATAAAGTTCATATCTTGGCATAACTCGATTCACGATTTGAGACCTTTATCGGATCAATATTTGGCATTGACTTCATACTTCGAATCTTGAGAGACGTTCTTGAAATAATGGTCTTCTCTTCACAATAGGAATTTCTTCACTTGAAGTTTTTGAGAGATTCTTCATACTTGGACCACGACTTCTTCATTTTTCTCCAATCTTTATTTGGGATTTTGATATACAACGATCCGCCTCCTTTTAGGACTTGGATCTATTTATCCTCATACCTTGCTAGGGTCTTTTTGGATAGACTTCTCCATGATCTTTAGGGGAGTATTTGTTTTTCGTCGTGTGTCTCGATCCTTCATATTGATTTTTGATCAATGATTCTTCACATCACTTTGGATCTTTAGCAACAAAATGTAGCCCTCATGCCTTATTAGGGCCTTTTCGGACTCGTCAATCTTCACATCCCGCTTCAATAAGTTATGCCTGGGCTATGAACTCTAATTAATTCCGAGAAACTTTTAAACGATCTTGTGCTAGAAGCTAAGTAACTTTTCAAATCGTACGACCTTATTTATTGCATTTATATTTATTAACAAGCGATGGGAGAAAAAGCTCATAATTAACTCACATAAATTCATGAAAGAATACCAAACTTATAATTGACTCTATCATCTCTCGTTCTCCACAATTTAAATCTCAAGGAATAAAACTCGTGGATGCTTAGCCTATTAAATCAAATTTTTGGGTTTTCAAGTTATTTATAGGATCTTACAACTTCTTAGACTTTTTCAAGTTTAGAATTCTCATTTTAAAGTTCCCTTGATAAACGACTTTCTAGGATCAATTATAGGAACTTGCGAAAAGTTCTTATTCTTAAACCCGTATGAGTTAAGACTTTCACGTTTTAAAGTTCCCTATATAAATGTCTAGCAAAACTTGATTTAAACACGTTAAGGATACTAGCTAGAGTAAACTTAGATAAGTAAACTCGGGTTGAGTCAAAAGATTCATGACGTGCCTAATATGTCAAAGATATCTAAACTCATTAAAACCATTTTATTTAACTTTATTTTTCTTTTGACTTTATTCTTGAATTAAAATATATACATACGATGCGATGACAAAAGGAAAAAAACATAAATGAAAAATACTACTAGGCCAAAATAGATCAAAAATTTTGAAAAATGTTGAAAAATTAAAATTTTCGGTTAAAATGAGGACAAATTAATGGAAAAATCCACTTAACTTCGATAGAAATCCCCCTACACTTGATATAAACATTTTCCTCAATGTTTAAGCATGTGGGAGTAAACTCCCATACACTTAGGACATTTTGCACTTTGTTTAAATCTTGCTAAGTAAGAGACGACTATAGTGATTTCAATGTCAACATATAAGAAATGAAATATTGAATCACAAAAGTTTAGGATAGAACCGGGAAGACGGGAACACGGGATCACGGGTCGTCAAATATCATCAAAAGTGGATCTTTAAAAGCTTTAATCCATGCACATCATAAGAAATAAGACAACAAACACCTATGTGGCTCCCCCTACACTTATTATGAAAACGGGTAAAAAAGGATAGATCATCGGGTTGCCTCCCGAGAAGCGCTTGTTTTTGTCAACCGAGTCACGAGCCTGACTCGATCCAAAACTAATTCAAGGGAAACGTGGCGACGGATGGAATCATCTCGTGAGAGATGTCCTCACCAAAGTACAACTTAACACGTTGGCCATTCACCTTAAAGTTTGGCCCATTTGGTTGAGATAACTCAATGGTGCCATAAGGGAAGATTTGGCAACGGTAAATGGACCGGACCAACGACTCTTAAGCTTTCCTGAAAAGATTTTCAACCGAGAGTTAAAGAGTAAAACTTGATCACCTATATGAAACTCTCGGTTTTTAATCTTGGAGTCATGAATGAGCTTAGTTTTTTCCTTATAGATCAAAGAGTTTTCATAAGCCTCATTCCTTAATTCATTGAGTTCATTGAGTTGGATTTTCCTAAGATCACCGGCTTTGTTGATATCAAAATTAGCCCATTTCAAGGCCCAATAAGCCTTATGCTCCAACTCAATGGGGAGGTGGCATGCCTTTCTGTACACCATGCGGTAAAGGGTACAACCTATAGGTGTCTTATAAGCGGTACGGAAAGCCCACAAAGCATCATCTAACTTATCGGCCCATGAGACACGATGCTCTCACACAATACGCTCTAAGATTCGCTTAAGTTCACGGTTAGAGATCTCGGCTTGACCATTAGTTTGTGGATGATACGCGGTGGAAAGACGGTGATTGACACCATACTTAGCCATTACTCGTGCAAATTGATCATTGCAAAAATGAGTCCCGCGATCACTAATGATAGCACGAGGAACACCGAATCGAGCAAATAATTGTTTTAAAAAGTTCACAACCACCCTCGCATCGTTCGTAGGTAAAGCCTTTGCTTCAACCCATTTAGATACGTAGTCAACGACTACGAGGATGTACTTGTTCCCTTTAGATGATGGAAATGGCCCCATAAAGTCGATGCCTCATACGTCAAAGATTTCACATTCTTGGATGAAATTTTGAGGCATCTCATGTTTATGTGTGATCTTGCCTTGTCTTTGGCAAGCATCACAATGTTTAACAATTTCATGAGTGTCATGATAAATGGTGGGCCAATAAAATCCGGAGTCAAAAACTTTATTCGTGGTATAATTAGGACCAAAGTGACCACCGGTGGGTCCTTTATGGCAAGCTTCAAGGATTAGTAAGCTGCCTGCCTATCAACACACCGACGAATACACATTGCTTGAAAAGGAAAGGTTCGTCCCAATAATAGTGTTTAATATCCTTAAAGAATTTTTTCTTTTGTTGGGACGTTAACCCTTCCATAAGAACACCACCCGCTAAATAGTTTGCAATGTCCGCAAACCATGGGGTATCGTCAAGATTGGAGTTAATAGACATTAAGGCCTCATGGGGAAAGTACTCATTAATTTCTTGATTAGGAAGTTCCCTTGATAAGGATCCTCGAGTCTACTAAGATGATCCGCGGCTAAGTTTTTCGCTCCCTTTTTATCACGAATTTCGATTTTTAATTCTTGTAGGAGCAAAACCCAACGAAGGAGTCTCAGTTTAGCATCTTGCTTGGTCAACAAGTATTTCAAGGCGGAATGGTCGGTGTAAACGATGGTGGTGGAAAGCACAAGATAGGGGCGAAATTTCTCAAAAGCATATACTACGGCTAAAAGTTCTTTTTCGGTAGTGGTATAATGCATTGAGCCCCCGTCATTGTCTTGCTAGCATAATGGATTGGTTGGAAGTGTGTGTTCACTCGTTGACCTAAAACCGCTCCGATCGCGAAATCACTAGCATCACACATGAGCTCGAAAGGTAATTCCCAATTTGGAGAGACTAAGACCAGTGCCTTAGTTAATTTACCTTTAAGAAGTTCGAAAGAGTCGAGACATTGTTGAGAAAAGATGAAAGGAGCATCCTTTTCTAAGAGGTGAGTCATTGGTCGAGCTATCTTAGAGAAATCTTGGATGAAACAATGATAAAATCCCGCATGACCTAAAAACTCCTAACTCCTTTGACAGTGGTAGGTGGAGGCAACTTAGCAATGACGTCAACTTTAGCACGGTCGACTTCGATACCGGATTTGGAAATTTTATGACCGAGGACAATGCCTTCTTTTACCATGAAATGGCATTTTTCCCAATTAGGAACGAGACGAGTGTCTTCACACCGTTTAAGCATACGTTCTAAATTGGCAAAGCAAGAAGAGAAAGAATCACCATAGACCGAGAAATCGTCCATAAATACTTCCATAGTTTCTTCAACCATGTCATGGAATATAGCCGTCATACACCTTTGGAAAGTCCCAGGAGCATTACATAAGCCGAAAGGCATTCTTTTGTAAGAAAATGTTCCATAAGGACAAGTGAATGTGGTTTTCTCTTGGTCTTTTGGATCGATAGGAATTTGAAAATACCCGGAGAAACCGTCTAAGAAGCAATAATAGTCTTTACCCGCTAAACGCTCGAGCATCTGATCCATGAAAGGAAGAGGAAAATGATCCTTACGAGTGGCATCATTGAGCTTGCGATAGTCTATGCAAACTCGCCAACCCGTGACAAGTCGAGTAGGAATCCACTCGTTGTTTTCATTGGGAACAACGGTTATTCCTCCTTTCTTAGGCACACAATGGACGGGAATAACCCATGGCGAATCCGAAATAGGGTAATCATTCCGACATCTAGAAGTTTGATAACTTCTTTCTTGATGACGTCATGAATTTTTGGATTAACCCTTCTTTGGCTTTGGATTGCGGGTTTAAAGTCATCTTCCATGAGAATTTTATGAGTGCAAAAGTTAGGATCAATTCCGCGGATGCCGGAAATTTTCCAAGCAATTTCTTTCTTATGATTCTTGAGCACATCGATAAGTCGAGATTTTTCATCCTCTTGTAAGTACTTGGCAATGACGACGGGTAACTTCTTATTGTCTTCTAGGAAAACGTATTCAAGATGAGACGATAAATCCTTAAGCTCTAAATTCGGAGGATTGTCGATGGAAGGCTTAGTCAAATTAGGATCATCGTTTGTAACTTCTATAGGAAAAGGTGGAGAAATATGGTCCTCATTGAGAAGTTACTCAATGGTACGAATGTCTTCTTCCCAATTGGAGGGAGAATCGTCATATTTTAAGTCCACATCCCCTAAACTTCCTTCAAATTCTTTCAAAAGAAAATCACTTTCTCCAAATGAAGTCAATGATGGAGCAAAAGAAGCTACGTTCTCAACATGAGGTAAAGGAGAAAGACCACTTTTACAAGCGTCTTTGAAATTTTCTTCACAAGCCGCATCAAGTACGTCAATGAAATTAACGTTCTCGTGTTCATAAGGTTGCTTAGAAAGTTTACCCATGTTAAAGACGATTTTGTCGTCACCAACTCTCATGATTAATTTGCTCGCGGCTACACCAATAAGAGTGCGACCGGTCCTCAAGAATGGACGTCCAACGATTAATGGAACACGGGGATCCATCTCGTAGTCAACGACAACAAAATCCGCCGGAAAGGTGAATTTGTCGACACTGACGAAGACATCTTCGGCTATCCCCACCGGATAAGCAACCGTACGGTTAGCTAACTCCAATGTCATTCGCGTGGGGACTAGCTCGGGTAGAGATAATTGTTTCGAAACGCTTAATGGCATTAAGTTGATACTAGCACCTAGATCGGCTAGGGCCATACAATTCTCTACCCCGGGAAAGTTGCAAGGAATGAGAAAGCGACCCGGATCACCAAGTTTGGTTGGTAATTTCCTTAAAAGAACCGCGGAGAAATTCTCATTAAGTTGGGTTTGAGAAATATCAAGAAGTTTTTCCTTATCACTTAGAAGATCTTTCAACATTTTAGCATATTTAGGCATGTGAGCGAGCACCTCGGCAAAGGAGATGTTGAAATTCAATTGTTTAAACATTTTAAGAAAGTTTGAAACTTGAATATCATCCTTGTTCTTCAACTTCTCTTTCCTCAACCTTGAAGGATAAGGTATGTCGGGTTGAGAGGAAGGCTTTGGAATAGATTGGTCACTCACATCCTTTGGTGGTGGAGGGGTGGGGTTGGAAGGTGAAGGAATTGGTGAAGGTTGCTCGTTATCCTTTGTCACAATCACCGGAGTAGGTTTAGGAATCTCGGGTTGCTTATAGCCTTTTCCACTGCAGGTAGTGATTGCTTTCATCTCCCCTCTTGGATTTGGAATGGTGTTACTCGGAAGAGAACCCGAAGCAGAGGGTTGATTACTTGGGAAGAAACTAGCCATCATATCCCTTAAGTCATTCGTTTGATTGTTTAAAGAATTTCGCATGTCATTCCTAAGCTCGACTCGAAGATCATTCCCTTGTTTATTCAAATCACCTTTCAAGTTAACAATTTGGCTTTGAAGATTTTTCACCAACACGTCATTAGTCCTCATGTAGGTTTTGATCTCTTGATTAAATGTCGTGGGTTGGTTAAAAGGTGGAGCTTGGTACGCGGGTGGTTGATAGGTGGGTGGTTGGTAAACTTGATTATTTCCTTGAGGTGGATATGGATTTCTTTGGGTTTGATATTGATTAGGAGCTCGAGGTTGGCTTTGATTATTACGATTGAGGTTGTTTTGGTTTTGAGGAGGAAAACCGGGTGGTGAAAGAAAATTGTTTGAACGATAACTTAGCAAATTACGGTCACCTTGAGGACGTGCTTGATAGACTCCTGTAGAAAAGTTATCGTTAGCCGCGTATACGTTCTCACAAGGATTGTCTTGAGTAGAAGGACAATCGGTGTATGAGTGAGGACCGCCGCAAGTCTCACAAGAAAGTGCTACAACTTTAACTTGTTGATATTGCTTCGTAGCCATGGTTAAGAAATTTTTGTTCATCTCGGCTATTTGGCGGGTGAGTTCGGTTAACTCGTGGTTTGATGAAGTAGAAGAAACATTGAATCTTGGGTTATTTATTGAGGATACGGATGAATCCCAATTTTTGTGATGAGTGGTCATGTTCTCTATAAGCTCTCTACACTCCTCGGGTATTCTTTTCATAAATGTACCACCGTCGGCGGCATTAATCGTATCACGATCACAAAAAGTTAAACCGTTGTAGAAAGTATCAATTAGAGTGACGAGGAGCATATTATGGTTAGGACAACGATCGATCAAGACATTATAACGTTCCCAAGCATCGAAAAGAGACTCATCGGGTTCTTGAGTGAAACCACTGATTTGATTCCTAAGACTAGTTACCATGGATGGTGGATAGAAGCGCGACAAAAATCTTTGAGTCATCTCGTCCCATGTATGAATTGAGTTTTTAGGAAGACGATCAAACTATTTTTCGGCATGGTGGGATAAAGTGTGTGGAAAAAGATGAAGACGGAGAAAATCCATGGTAACACCGGGCAATTTCATGCTTTGAGTGACGATTATGAATTTATCGAGGTATTTGTTGGCATCATCATCCGGTAATCCATGAAATGGGCAAGCATTTTGAACTTGTTGGATCATGTAATGCTTCAACGAAAATTAGGGAGCTGTGATTTGTATCGGCGCAATCGGTCCTCCACGTCCATTCATTGTCGGTTGGCATAACTCCTCCATTGTACGAAGGTCGGGTTGAGGGTGATGGTTGTTATTATTCACAACGGGGTGTGGTGGGTTGTTATCATTATTCGCACCGGCCATATTTATGTCTTCACGAGTCTCGGGCTCAAGATTAGACGAAGATCGAGTACGCATACACTAAAAATGCAATACAATATTTTTGATTTTTTATTTTTTTGGATTTCTTTTGAAAGTTTTATATTCTTTTTTGGATTTTTTGAAATTTTTTATGCCAAAATTTTTGTAGGTTTTTATATACTTGTTTTAGGAAAAACAAAGTATAAGGCGGAAAGTATTAATCGACACGATTTAAGAAAACCGTGAAGATGAAAATTCCAGGTTCGTTCTCGAAGGAGGTGTGTGATTATGAGTGCCAATATGTAAAATCAAAGTTTGGATTAGTGTCTTTTTTGGTTTAAAGAGAGAAAAAATAAAGACGAGCTAAACTACGACGAGTGACGTAAAACGCGAACGTAAATACGTAAAACGTGACAAAATTAAAAATTAAACCTAAAAATTAATTAAAAATTAAAACTAAGTCTAAAATAATATAAATAAGAATAAAAATTCAATAAATAAATTTTAAAACCTTTTATTAATTAAATATTCAATTTTTAATACTAATTAAAGCCCTAAAATTAAATATAATTAAGAAAAAGCCTAAAATCTTATTTTATTGAACTAAAAACTCACTTATATTATTTAAAGACTAAAAAGTATTTTTACTAAATTTAAAAGACTATTTTTCTATTTTTAAAACACTAAAAACAATTTTTAAACTAAAATAATAATAAAAAATAATAAAATAATGCTAAAATGAAACTTACTGTTTGAAAAATCCTATTTTATACTACTAAACAGTAGAAAATTTTAAAAGTTGAAAACAATAGTTTTTTACACTAAAAGACAAAACAAATTTAATAAAATCCTAATTAAACTAAACTTAAATCTAAAAAATAGATAAAAAGATGAACAGTAAAACTTTTTAAACTGAAAATCTTAAAATATTTTTCTGATACTAAGAAAATTTGAAAACTTAAAAATATTACTTTTTTGCACTAGAAGACAAAAAACAGTATTAAATAAAACTAATTAAAATTGATTTAATTCTAAAAAATGGCAAATGAATAGTAAAATGAAAATAAACTTAACTAAAGATCTTAAAATAATTCAACAAAGCAAAGAAAAATAAAATTAACTAAAAATACTTAAAACATCTCACTAAAGACAAAAAAAGGAAAATCTGAAAGGGACACTTTGAGGACTTTTGTCCTTTTGCTTAGCAGGGGGAACAAGAACACTAGCAGTGGTAAGGTTTTTCCCACTGCTCTAACTAAAAATCAGGTCCGTGGACCTTAGAGCTTGTAGAATCTTGGTTTGTTGGTTTTTCTTGGATCCAAAGGCACCCCCACAACCAGTTGGGTTGTGGGGAGTCAAGAAAATAATAAAAATAACAAGTCCAAGCCAAGAATTACACACAAATATCACAACACAGTCACTAATGAACTATAGGAGGTCTGTGGGGGGTTTGCTGGTCTGCTATGCACTTGGGTGAGCTTTGGTCGGCCAAACCTCACTCAATTCATACACAAACTTCCACAAACCGACTCACAACCCTAAATACCAACCATATCTAGCAAACAACAAAGATTGGTGATAAAAAAAACTAAAACAAGGTAGTTTTAAGACTTACTGATTTCTATCACAGGTTTTAACCTAAAATGAGTATGCAAACTTCTACTAAACCAATCTAGACATGAAGCAAACTAACAAAGTAACCTATCAATAACTCAAGAAGTGTGTTAAACAGGTTTTAAACCAAATTTATGTCACCCTATTCAGATAAAACCCAAATCCAAACACCCCCTTAATTTTCAGATTACAAAATTTAACAAAGAACTTATGACCAAACCTATTCAAAGCTGCTTTCAATCTATTCTAACATGCAAATTTAACCTAAATGAACATAATCAAAGCTTAAACTTACACAAAAACAGTCAGACAAAAAAAAGTCACATAAACTCTATTTTATAGCTTAAAGAGGGTTCAAGCCCAATTTACCTAGAGGGACCCACATCCAGGCCCCTCAATGGCTGAAAGCCATCTCCTTTCAGCTTGAAAACTGAGCTTTGGCTAATGGTGAAAGAGCTTATGAGAAGCTTATGTAGAGAAATGGGTTCCAAGAACCCACACACCCAATATATCTTGAAAGGTCCTGCTAAGATGAAAACAAGACTAAAATGGTGAACTGATAACACTCCTATAAAACTATAAGCTTGGCTTATTGATTAAGTCACCTTATGGCTTATAGCTTATAACCAACAATTTGAACTTTTTTTTTTGAAACTGATTTTCTCAAACCTTTTTTTAAAACAATATTTCCTAAAAAAAACTTGTAACCAACACAAACCTGAACCCACTCAACAAATTTCCACTTTCACTTCAACCTGTTGAGTGAATTAAACTGATAAAAAACTATCTCCAAGAATCTTTGAAAACGGATTTTTCTTGATAAAACTTAAACTATTAAATAAAGAAAACTAATTAAACTACTAAAACATTAAATTGGAACACAAATTTTTTTTTTGCACAAATTCAATCTTTCATTTTCATTATTAAATTAAAGTTTTTACAAAAAAAACTGCAACAAGAGGGTATGCACAGGTTGCATCCTCAATTTATACTAGTGAATTATGCATACTAGAATACATAAACCCTAATCAAGAAAAACCCTAAAGTACCCTTAAGTCAATAGATTTGAAAATTTGGTATTTGAGCACCCATGTGAAGATTCTACTATGATTTTGGAGTCTTGTTGGTTGCTAGCTGTTGTAAAATGATCTCCATCGTTCATTGATATGTGTGTAAACACACATCTTTTCTACCACTTAATTACAATAATAACCGGACCAAAACGTGTATTTTATGTCTTTTATGTCGGAATTATGCGTGGTTTGTGTTTTTGTTGTGATTTAGGACGAAAAGGTGAAAAGTGGAGAAAACACGGACATTCATGGGCATTTACGGACTTTTATTGAAGAAAAAGATGAAAGACGAAGTCAAGAAGTCAAGAGTGCAAAAAGAACGGAAGTCCAAGACCAATTCTGAAGATTTATCGAAGAAAAATAGTCAAAAGACGGAAGTTTACTTAAAGCCGAGGAACTCAAGTCTTATTTATCAAAGAATAAAAAGACAAGTCCAAAGAAATCCCGAGCCAAAAGTCATCAAAGTCCAAGATTAACAAAAAGATTAAGAAGGAAGGACTTAAGGGCGCAATTAAGAAGAAAGGAAGGAGGGGAGGAAGCTTCCTCTAACCTCCCCCCTAATCACCTATATATACCTCTCATTTTCATTTCATTAAGTTTTGTTGGATAGCTTGACAAACTATCTCTTCCACTTTTATTTACTTGCACCTTTAATTACTTGCACATTTAATTACATGTTTTGCACCTTAATTACCTTTTAATTTCAAGTAAGTGTTTCTTTAATTACTCGCACCTTTACTTTATCTTGTTGATCTCATTCTACCTTTCTCTAATCTTTGATTTATATGCTTTTGATCTTGTTTATTTGTTTAAAGATTTCATTTTTATGCTTTTGATTGTTTTAAATCATTTATTTTCATAGCTTATTTTGTTATTTTCAAGTTTATATAGTTTTTATAAAAGTTATATTCGTATAAAAACTTGTTTTTCTTAAAGCTTATCCTTTTCGTGTTTAAAAAGTTGTTAAATTTCAGTTTCATAGCTTATTTTTATACGTTTTGCCTTAGGAATTTCGTCTAGTGCTTATTAGAGTTATAGCTTATTTACTTAGCTTATTTTCCACCCATTTCTCCGTATTCCGATCTTAACGATCGGAAAAGGGTTTATATATTCCGACCATAGCTACATTGCTTGGTCGGAATAGGGTTATAACATTCCGATTTGAGGGTGTATCTTGGTATTCCGATCAGCAAGGTTTAATCATTCCGATCAAAGGTAAGTCAATTATTCCGATTGGTAATTTGGTTCTTATTCCGATCTGGTTTGGTTCTACACATTCCGATCGAGGTGTTAGATTGGTATTCCGATAGGGAGAAGTGACATATTCCGATTGCGGGTTCCTATCTACATTCCGACCAGGGTCATTTCCATATTCCGATCAGAGGTATACATTCCGATCTGGGGGTTTAAGCTTAGTCATTCCGATCAGGGAGAAGTGACATATTTCGATTCGGTTTCTGATCAACATTCCGACAGGTAGGTTTGATATTCCGATTGAATCTGATCGGAATATATTCCGATTGTAGTGGTTTCTCTCTTGTTAACTTGTTTATTTTTCTTAGTTTACATTTTAATTCTTGTCTAATTTTAATTTCCGTCACGCTTTTAATTCTTGTCATTTAATTAATTTACTTTCCGTCACGTTTTTAAATATCGCACATTTAATTTTAACTAGACTTAGATTTAATTTCACGCCACTTTACTTTAACGACATTTACTTTCAAGTCTTTGCACATTTAAATTTAAAAACAACCAAAAAATATTTGTTTTACCAAAGAACAATAGAGTCACATAGAGAACCTAGATCAATTCGATTAGACATACATTAAAGAACAATTTAACTGAGTAAAAACCAAGTATTAAATGGCGCCGCTGCCGTCACTTTTCATAAAGATTAATGGTTTTCTGTGAGAGACGCGTTGCTTTTTGGGATCCCTTCACTTGTGAGCGTTATTTTTCTTGCCTAAAAAAAAACCATAAAAATTAAAAAATTGATAAAAATCCATAAAAATTAAAATTTGAAAAAATCCAAAAAGATTTTATCTTTATTGTGTATATATATTGTCTTTGTGTTTGGTTTCTTTTTCTTTTGCATTTTCAGGTGTATGCGTACTAGATCTTCTAATTATCAAGAGCCCGAGACTCAAGAAGATTTAGCTATGTCAGGTGTTAACAACAATAATCCACCGCACCTCAATAATAACAACAATGTTCTTCCACAACCCGATCTTCAGACCATGGAGGAGCTTTGTCAACCTACAATGTTTGGACGAGGAGGACCGATTGCGCCGATGCAAATCAACGCTCCTGAGTTTTCGTTGAAGCACCACATGATTCAGCAAGTGCAAACTAACCCATTCCGTGGATTGCCTGATGATGATGCCAACAAACACCTCGACAAGTTCATTACAATCACCCAAAGCATAAAGTTGGCTGGTGCCACAATGGATGAACTTCGCCTACAACTCTTTCCACATACTTTATTACATCATGCCGAGAAATGGTTTGATCGTCTCCCGAAGAATTCTATTCACACTTGGGATGACATGACTCAACGCTTTTTGTCGCGCTACTTTCCACCATCCATGGTCACAAGCCTTCACAATCAAATCAGCGGTTTCATGCAAGACCCTGATGAATCTCTTTTTGATGCTTGGGAGAGATATAATGTCTTGATCGATCGATGTCCAAACCACAACATGCTCCCTGTGACCTTAATAGATACTTTCTACAACGGTTTGACTTTTCGAGATCGTGATACGATCAATGCATCCGCCGGTGGCACATTCATGAAAAGGAGACCCGAGGAGTGTAGAGAGTTAATTGAGAACATGACTACTCACCACAAAAACTGGGATTCCTCTGCTTCTTCAAGGAACAATCCGAGAGTCAATGTTTCCTCTACTTCAGCAAACCCTGATATGACCGAACTCACCCGTGTACTGACTGAAATGAGCAGAAGTATGCAACTCTTGGCTTCAAACCAACAACAACAACAAGTTAAAGCTGTTGCTACTCCTTGTGAAACATGCGGCGGTCCACACTCATACACCGATTGTCCTTCGACACAAGGAAATCCGGAAAATGTGTATGTAGCTTATGGTAATTATTCACCGGAAAATTACCAAGCTCGACCTAAAGGGGATAGAAATTTGCTGAGTTACCGATCAAACAACTACCTTTCACCCGGTTTTTCTCCTCAAAACCAAAACTTCGCCAACAACTATACTAGAAGCAACCAAATCCCACCAAGAGCTTCTAATCCTTATCACCCACCCGCCCAACAAACCCCACCCAGTAATCCGGATGTTGAGGCCATCATGAGAACCCAAGGTGAGCAAATCAAGAATCTGCAGAGCCAAATTATTAATCTTAAAGGAGATATCACAAAGCAAGGAAATGAGATAAGATCCGAGCTTCGAGATAACATTCAATCCTCCTTCAGCAGTCAAACCAATGATTTAAAGAATATGCTTGCTAGTTTCTTGCCCGCCGCTCAACCTTCTTCTTCGAGTTCTCTACCTTCAAACACCGTCACCAATCCGCGAGCTAATGTGAGTGCTATTACTACCCGTAGTGGAGTCACCATCGTTGGACCACCAATTCCACCCCCGTCATCTACACCTCCTCCACCACCATTTATCCCTACTCCTCCTACACCTAGTATTAGTGCACCATTACCGTCTCCGCCTCGACGTGATGAAGTTCCCACGAATGACCCTTCAACATCTCAACCTTTACCTACACCTGCACCTTCACCACCCAAACCTAATATCCCTTATCCCTCTCGTTTAGGCAAGTCCAAAATGCTAACCAAGGAAGACTCCGAAGTGTCACGCTATGTGAAGATGATTTCTCAAATGAACTTCAACATTAGCTTTCTTGAAGCACTTGTCCACATGCCCAAATTTGTTAAAGCATTTAGGGAATTGCTTAACAAGAAGGAGAAGCTGATTGAACTCGCCAACACACGCTTAAATGAAAACTGCTCTGTAGTTATTCTTAAAGAACTGTCGGAAAAGCTTGGAGATCCCGGTCGTTTTGTGTTGCCTTGCGTGTTCAACAAAACTGAAGAATTTACTGCCCTTGCTGATCTTGGGGCCAGTATTAATTTGATGCCATTGAGTGTTTGGAAAACACTATCATTACCCGACCTCACTCCAACAAAGATGACTCTTGAACTTGCAAATCGCACTCTCGCTTACCCCGTTGGTATAGCCGAAGACGTGTTTATTAAAGTTGCCACATTTACTTTCCCGGTTAATTTTGTCGTTGTTGATTATGAAATGGACCCTCGTATTCCTTTAATACTTGGTCGGCCATTCTTGAGAACCGGACGAGCTTTAGTGGATGTGGCCGAAGGTGAGTTAATCTTAAGAGTCGGGGATGATGCACAAGTTTTTAAAATGGGGAAGCTTACAAGTACAACCTTTGGAGGCCGCGAATCAGTGAATATGATTAACGTACTCGATGACTTTACCGTCTACGACAATCCTCTATTCGACTCTTGCATCGATAATCCACTTTTTCAAGATGACGTGGATGATTCTCGCCCCACTTTGGACGCTTCTCCCATTTATGATTCTCCACCGGTCTTTGATGCTTATGATGACTATGATTCTAGCTCAGATTCGGATGATTATGATGACCTTACTTCTGAGTATCCCGATCTGCCCACGTATGATGATTTTGATGAGGCTGATACTCTTTCGAGCGATTCTTCACATGATGAAGATCCTCTGCCATCACTCGATCCTACTTTGGACGATTACTCATTTGAGGAAGATTTCTCTGTATTTCTTAATACTTACTTCCCTCATGAGAGTGATGCTCCTCCTTATGATTTTGAAGATTATCGTCTTGATCCTACTTTGGATTTGAAGCACATTCTTTCAAAGGAGAAGAAACCGGTCGACACCAATATCCGCAGCACGTATGAGTTAACACCTCTTTGTCCCCCTTCTGAGGACGAGGTTGTGCTTCTTCGCGGATCTTCTTCACACTCTGCTGAGCCTGAGTGCTATTTTCCCCTAAAGGAAAAGGTGTTCGATCCCGGTATTGACATTCTGCAGCCATCTCAGTATCCACCTGATGAAATAAAAGGAAATATCTTTGGAACTTATGGAAATCTGCTTGCACCACTTCAACCTTGCTTCCACCGTGCTCCATCGCTGCTTAAGGGAACCTTGCCTACTCTTCTTTGGCTTGCCTTGTTCGCCTTAAGCTTGTGCTTATTGATGGACGAAAACTATGTTTTTGATCCTGGTGGATATGTTTCATGCTTCTTCCGTTGATGATCAAGGTCGAGTCAGGCTAATGACTCGGTTAACAAAAATCAAGCGCTTCTTGGGAGGCAACCCATGCATCTATCTTTTCGCTTTCTTTACCATAAGTGTAGGGGAGACCCTTTGGTTTGCTATTTCCTCTCCTCACTTCTTAATCAGGGATTCGAGCTTCATTGGTCCACTCTTGATGATTCTTGACGACCCGTGATTCCGTGTTCTACATTTTCCCAGTTCTATCCTAAACTCTTTTCGATTCACTATTTTATATTTTCTCAATATTAAAATAGGAATCTCTTTAGTTGTCTTTTCCTTAGCGAGATTTGAACAAAGTTTTCAATGTCCTAATTGTAGGAGAGTTTACTCCCACATGCTTAAACATTGAGGACAATGTTTATCTTAAGTGTAGGGGGGACTTCTATCGAAGTTAAGTGGTCTTTTCCTTATATTTGTCCTCATTTTAACCGGAAAATCAATTTTTCGACATTTTTCAAAATTTTTGATCTATTTTGGCCTATTAGTTTTGTATAGTTATTTTCTTTCCTTATTAGAATAAATGTTTAATAAAGTGGTTTTAATTTTCAAACGTTGTGAATCTTTTGACTCAACCCGAGTTTACTTATCTAAGTTACTCTAGCTAGTATCCTTAACGTGTTTAAGTCAAGTTTTGCTAGGCTTTTATCTAGGGAGCTATAAAACGCGAAAGTCTTAACTCTCACGGGTTAAGAACAAGAACTTTTCGCAAGTTCCTATAATTGATCCTAGAGAGTCGTTTATCAAGGGAACTTTAAAATGCGATTTCTAAAACTTGAAAAAGTCTAAGAATTTGCAAGATCCTATAGGCGACTCGAAAACCCAAAACTTTGATTTAATAAACTAAGCATCCACGAGTCTCATTACTTGAGATTTTAAACTGTGGAGAACGAGAGATGATAGAGCCAATTATAAGTACGGTATTCTTTCGTGAATTTATGTGAGTTAATTATGAGCCTATTCTCCCATCGCTTGCTAATAATTTATCTGCTAATAAATAAGGTTGTACGATTTGAAAAGTTACTTAGCTTCTAGCCCAAGATCGTTTAAAAGTTGCTCGGTATGGATTAGATGTGACAATCCGCCAATTTACGATTGATATTTTATTCTCAAATATTAATTGAAAATATTATTTTAATGTTACAATATGAACTCACTTATTTTTGGGAAGAAATTTGGATTTACGTCTTGGAGTAGCATCGACTACGTCTAAACCGGAGGATTCTACGTTACGTGCTTACGTTTACATACACCGTCTTTGGCGACAGTCCGACATTTCAGAAAATAAATTTGTCCATGAATATTATTTTGGAGTTTTAAATTTGTGTTAGTTTATAAACTCACAAATTTACGAGAAGAGATTAGGACTTACGATTTTATTTTAACGTCCTTTACGTCTAAACCGGAAACCCTAGGATTACGTATTTACGTTTTCGAACTCCGTTTTTGATGAGACAATTTTTATTAGATTCGTTTTGTGACGGTGATTCATAATTTATAAAAACGTTTTTCGTAAAACGACCCGAGGGCACGCAAATTGAGAAAACTAGAATCGAGAAATACCCGTAAACTAGTGATGGGACAAAACACATTGTCCCACCCCACTAGCTTACATGGGACGGCACAATGTGTACACCACACCACCTTTGGCTTACTAGTTAGACAATTGTCTAACTAGCTTCACAATGAAGCTTTCTACTCCTCAAAACCATTAGCAAAACCACACACTCTCATTTACAACATGCAAAAACAACTCTCCTCTCTCTCTCACACTCATTTTGTCCGTCCCTCATCTCCACCAAAACACCCCTTTCATACAAATTTTAACCATAAACATATGTTATAATCAACATATGTTAATCTCCATTCAAAAAGATGAAGATTGGTGTAAGTTATAACATCCAAGGAGGAGTTTCCATGGAGTATTAGGGCTGATTTTCCACAAGGTGTTCATGAAGAATGGTGGTCTTGAAGATGGTCTTGGTGCATCATAAGTTTCTCCATCAAAAATCCATGTTTTGATTAACCTACATCATCATGGTGGTATAAAGATTGTTCTCCTCATCTTCTTGTTATTTTGATTATGTAAACATGTATTTTATTTCCTATTGTATATGTATATGATGATTATATGATGATAAAAATGTTATGTGGGGATTTGGTGTTGATAAACATGATTAAAAAGGTGAAAAACCATAAGAAACAAGGTTAAAATCTTGGTTAAATTTGATGAATGTATAAAACAGTAAAGAACTATATGGTAATCTGATAAAATGATGAAGTAGAATGGATTTACAGTAAGCTATGGGTCTTGTACACATGTGAGAGTTGGCCATGCAATGGAATCATTGTAATGAGTGAGATATGATCAAAACAAGTTTAGGGTATAAATCTGAGGTTACTGTTTTGGACGATTTTTAGAAAATATTTAGTAGATGATTCAACAGTAGCCATAGAAGAGTTAAATGTAGCACATATCATCTAGTTTATGTGATAAAAATTTGAGCTTCTAATTCATTATAGAACTCTAGATATGTTAAAAATGGTGAACATGAAGTTAAAAATCAGATTTTTGGAAATAATGTTTATTATTATTATATAAGCACTCACATTATAATGTATAAAATGTAAAAATATAAACCCACTAACTTATGAAACTTATTTATATAAATGTATAAAAGGTTAATTAAATGGGTAAATTATATAAATGGTGGTAAAATAATATTTATAAGTAATAAAAACTATAAACTTGATTTTTACGACTTTTTCGGCTATCGCCGTGAAATTAACGTTTTTCGCCAAATAAAACTTAGACGACCAAACCCGTCTAATGTAAAGTTTATAAAAGTCATATATTGATGTTTAAGTAACTAATACAAGTAAAAACCGATAAAACCCGAACTATAAGAAATACGGACGTTAACGGACTAAATTAACGTTATTGGACTAATAATACAACAAAAATGGACTAGAACACTTATAAACTTATTGGGCTTAACCCAGTTGGGCCCAACATGGAAAGTTTAAATACTGATAATATAAGTACAAAATGGATTAAAACAAGTTAAATAACTTATAATAAGTTTATTGGGCTTAAAACACGTAAATAGGTAAAACTAGTAAACTAGTATAAAAGTTATCGACATATAACACTAAAATGAGTAAATGAGAATATGTAAACCCACTTGATCATCATATATATATATAATCATCATATGTATACATAATTGGTATTTTTATAAAGTCATTGGACAAACGTCTAAGACCGATTATTATTTGTCTAGGTTTCCGTGATTGAAGCACGTACCGTACGTCCGAATTGCCGATAACCCGCCTTCCCACATCAACGTGAGTTCATAGCCTCGCACTCTTTTAAATGTTTTTATAAATGTTTTATAAACCCGCGAGGGAGATAACATGTTAGTTTTTATAAAATAGGACGCCATTTGTCCCGAATGTATGTTTATTGATTTTGGACCCGAATGATTGAATGACCCGATTGTATGACCCGATAAATGATTAAAGGACCCGATAGATGAAATTAAATGGATTATTAAAGTTAGGTTATGTCACTAAAAGTCCCATTAGCATGAATTGTGAACTACCGGGATTTGGTAGACGCTTATGCATTTAATAGTACTATTTGGGGACGATCACCCCAGTTCGCGCCTTGACGGTTGATCCCCGTCGTGCCACATTGATTGGTAAGCGAATTTATGTATGAGAAGATTTCCATAGCGTGACCTTTGTGACGACACACTACTTTAGATGGGCAAAATTGGTATCGGGTTAGCTACCCGTTTTGGTTTAGTAAGGTAACAATGTCATGCGGCTTATAATAATCCAAAATTTACAAAATACTAATAGACGCTCCGAATTACGATGTATTGCCTGACTAGCAATACAGGGTCATACTATTGATATTATGTTTGTGTTTTGGTTTTCATAACCATATTCATATAACGGTTTTTATTTGATTTTATACAACGTCATAAGACGTATTGTATGATGTTTTTACGACATTGGCTCGTATAATGATTTTTAAGGCAAATGCCTATATTATGATTTTCGATAAGGATTTGTATAAAAATGACTTTGGCTATTTTATGGCCTATTACAAAGATTTGTATAAAATGATTTTGGCTATTTTACGGCCTATTACAATGATTTGTACGTATTGATTTTTGGTACTAATTTTATACCAAAGTTATATTGATGGAATTTATTAAACTCTATGAATTCACTCGGCGTTATCGCTGACCTTTTCTTTTAACATGTTTTATCTCAGGTACTTGAAGGTAATTCTCGGGAAGACGACAAGAATTCGTGGCCCGCACTTAAACAATATTTTCCATTCGAATACATTGTAAAACTTTGTATGAAATAATATGACTTGGGACCGATGTAACTTTGATGTTTATGAATGGAAATGTTTTATTAATAAACGACGCGATTTTTATGCGTTGTCTATGATGTGAGTAATGTGCTATCCCGTAACACCAACTAGTCTTCCGCTGTATTGAGTTGTATAAATTTGGGGGTGTTACAGTTTGGTACCAGAGCTCTCGTTATAGGGAACGAAGGATTTTTAAAACTAAGGTTTTGAATAAAACTTTTCAAAATCTTTTAACTATAAACATTTTTCTAAAAATGTCTAAAAATCTTTTGACTATAACGGTGCCGAAGAATTCCCGAGTTACCGACAAGGCCAAGACTGAGAAGTGTTATTTTAATATATATAACTTGGATTATATATATATGATGTAATTTTATTACATGATTGTTTGATGATTATTTTGATATTTATACGAGGTATTTATACGGCGTAGATTGTCACAAGTAACCCTAAATCCCCTAGTAAATTAATCGAAGCTATTCTCGTAGGAATTCTAGCTATCCTAGATCTAAACCAAGTTGTGGATATTTATGATCCCAACAAATGGTTGATACTCGTAGAAATGTAGATATTAGTTGATTGTGATATTGAAAAAGAATTGGCGAGATTAAATCTGATATCGATGTCATGACGATCTTTCCTTATAGAGTGGAGTTTGACAAAACATTACCACCTAGAAAGATGTCATCTGATTCGTTGTCATCCAATTCTTAAATTGAAATCGAAAGGGGTAAATGTTGCACTTGAGGCTGTTATTGGAACCATTACCCAAAAGCCTCATGCCACTAATACCTTTCCGAGAAGTCTAGTGGAATGATCAAGTCATTTCATATTAATGACTCATTTGATAATTGTTGTTGTAAGAGCTAATAGGATTGGAAATTAAGTGTTGATTTATATTGAGATTGTATTGCCTTTACAAGGCCGAAGAATAAGATTGAAAGTATTGGAGATTGAGGTAGGATATCGAATTGAGTATAAAATTGGTTGAAACTTGAATAAAGTAAATTCTAACCCATATGGAATATGAGATTATTAATAGAAGTCGTTAAGTTTTGTGATTGAATTATAAGGTTTTAAATGATTGATTAGTTTGTGATAAGTGTTGTTCCTAGGCCATTGTCCACTAACGAGGATGCCTAGTGTCCAAGAAATAAATTGAAGAAATTCTCTTCTGAATTGAGATCGATGGATCTTCCGGGACAGGTAGGACACCTAATGACTCTTGTAGATTAGTATTCATTGTGTTATCTTTCAAAAATCCCTAACTTAACTGAGATATCAGTTGGTAGGATGAGTTCTGAGAATTGTATGACATAGTGACACGTAATGTGTTACGGTACAATTTTGACTTGTTGTGATTAATGAAAAGACTACCTTTGATTGCTAAATTCTACATGTATCGATGTTATCTATCTTTTATTGCTTCATCCTAATGTTCGCATTAGTGATGCAACCATTGAACAAGTACTCATCTTGATTTGAGCTACGTTGTGGATTATTCTTTTGAGTGCCATCGAGATCATGAACCTCATGATTATTTGGCTAAAGCTCATTTCCTACCATATTGCAGTTAATTCTTGGTGAACAAGCTTTCATCACTCTTTTGCAGATCACACATTGTTTTTATAAAGTTAAAACGGTATCCTTTGAGAAAATTTAATTTTCATTACAATAAGGATTATTCAAAGTGAGAATTTTAAGTGATTGATATCAAAATGAAGTTGTTTATGAAAAGCTTTGGAAAACTTAACTGTTTTCATAACAAAGAAAATCTTTGTAAATTTATTCTTGATTCTTATCTAAGAATTAAGCATGAAAATGATTTTACTATAAACATGGATGATAAAATTTTGACGAACTGAGTATTGCATCGTTAATCTTGAAATTGTATATAGTTGCGCGCCTACATACAGTTTGGAATGGACTATGCAAGACTGATTAGTAGTCACCATAAAACTAATGAATAAACACTACATTTTCTTTGAAGATTGTGAAAGATTAAAATTTTACGAGATCTGCAAGAAGTGAAAAATAGGGACATAGTGTTAGGGACACCTACATATGTTCCCGTACCATTTATTCTTCTGAGTTAAAATTTCTCATCTATGGAATTTGTCTTATTTGACAATTGACAATTCTTTCTTGTCCAATTCTCCCGTAGTGAGATTCTTAGGAAAAGTATCTGATTACCGAGTGTTGATACCCGACTGGATGTATTGACGTTCTTATCATTTATTATGATTTGATTTCATTTGAATGACCTGGGTAACGATCCGAGGAGCTTTCGAATGCGTACTCGAATCATGAAAACAGGGGATATATTCATATTCGTTAAATGTTTTCGTCTGAATCTGATTTGAAATTCTATCGCGTAGATTATGCGTTGACCTTACTCTTTAGATGGTAGTTGTGTCTCCATATATCCTCGAATTTGTGAAGGATTATGAATTATTATTAGTCTTTTGAGAAGTTCACATCTTATCGACGGCAATAAAACTGGAAAGTTGATAGTGCCAGTAGAATGGATTAATTAATTATGACATGACGACATTGTCTTAATTGATGGGAACTCGAATAGAATTCCCCTAAAAGATAAGATGTTGATTATCAAAAGTGATCTAAATAATTCTTGACGGATGCCCGTATCTTGCATTTAGACTTGAGATTATACGATGAATGGTTGTGAACTAGTTATAGATATTGTAATCTAGAAGAACATAATATGAATTTATTAAAAGATGTTTATCTTATCTGAAACTTTAGGAGGTATTTATTGGTGAATTACCTAAACTTTCGCCATTAAGGCAAGTTGAAATTGGTATTGATTATGTTCCCGGTGTTGCACTTGTGACTTGTACACTATACGTCAGCACCATCTAAATTAAAGGAATTACCGTACAACTGAGAGAGTTGTCGGAGAAATATTTTATTATACCAAGCCTGTCATCCTGAAGAGCTATGGTGTTATCATTCCTTATATTTATAGATTACTGTGAACTGAGTAAATTGACAATCGAAAACGATATCCATAACTCGAAATGGAAGATTTGTTCGATCATTTACAAGGTTTTTGATCCTCAGCATGGTTATCATCAACTTCGCATCTGCGAAAAGGATTATCTATTCCAATCACTACGTCCGGTACTTGTAATGAACGTTATGAGTTTCACGTGATGTCGTTTGGATTGACAATGCACATGTAGTATTCATAAATTTGGTGAATCACGTGTGTAGGCTGTAATTTGATAAATCCATGCGTATGATCATTAAGAACTATATGTTTGTTCATAAGAATAGAAATGAGTTAATTATCATTTATAGATTGCCCTGAATTGGCCGAACGATAAAAACCTGTACCTTGAATAATTAACACGTGATTAAAGACTTAATACTTTACATGATTTGACTATGTGATTAAAAGGATAATGGAATATAAATTGACTCTTCAAAAATTAAGAGCCCTTTTAAGACTTTGGATTTTACCAAAAAGAAATGGAAATATGTTTTGACAAATGTTTTAACAAAGGATTTTATAGGGATTATTCTCTTATACACAAACCATTTAACTAAACTTCTGTTTAGGGGTAAATGTTTGTGTATACCTCAAGATAACTTAAGAAGGATTGAGTAAAACCATTTATACCATAACCTGAAAACTTAAAACGACAATTTTTGCTTTTCAACTAAGAAAATTTTGACCAAAGTATAAACAAAGGTTTTTCGAACATTTACGAATCTTATTAAATATTTTCGATAAATCAACGAAAATCTTGTTAATTAAATCCAAATTTATTTTGAACATTTTATATAGTTGGTCGAACTAAGAGATTTAAAATTTTTACGTTTACGTTTCATAAAAATTTAATAATTATTATTTAATTAATTGTAATAATTATCGACGCTTTAGACGACGGATTGAGAAGAACTGATAAAAATGATAGTTGAGACGAAACTGAAACATAAAAGATATGAAGAAAGAATTTTGAATAAATACAGTTATGATATTTATTTCATCAGGAGAAAGTGAACGTAATTACTGACGCATAATATAGAAAGAATATCTGAGTGAATTGTGGACATGATAATTATATCATCATGAGAAGTGAATATAGATACCGACGCATTATGTAAAAAGAATAAAGAAATAATTAGGACATGTTCCTTAATAATGAAGGTGCAAAATAAATTGCCGAACAATTTAAATATAAACGATGTTTGTAAGAAGGGATAATATAGATTATAAAAGAGGTTCGCGGCTAATGTGAACCATTAAAATTATGAAGCCGATAGCGTTAAATATTTAAAAGACCACTTGTGATTGTCTAAATATGGAGATTTTGAGATATAGTTATGTTGGAATTTGTAAGTATAAGTATTCTATTTATGTCATTTATGACTAAAAGTATCTTTGTCTGAGAAGTTGTACTAATGACAAATTATGAAGGCAGACATCGCCTCATACATTAGTAAACGTCTAGCTATTGCAAAGGTCATCATCTGAATTTGATTCGATTTGGGTCATCGTCGACAGACTGACCAAATCTGCTAATATCATTCTCGTTAATGATAAATGCAAAAGAGTTGTGTAAACATAGCGTGCCTGTATCGATCATCTATATCAAGATCCTCGCTTCGCATCGAATTTCTAGAGATTTTCTCAGAAATCAATAAGAACGAACCTTGATGAGAGTACTATGTACCATCCCAAATCGAAGGGACGAGGTAAAGTAACGATACAAAGTAATATAAGTGCTGTTTTATGTTTGAATGATTGACCTTTGGTAATAGACCGTATAATCGTTTTCCTTTGGAAAGATTATCATTGATAATTATCGTATTAGGATTGAGATCGAATCTTGTTAGGATCTAAATCTTAGAGCATCTATAAGCAGGAATTAAGATGAAGACATCCGACATACACCCATTGTGAGTTGGACATGTCTCTTAGGTTTAAGGTTTCCTATGATGGCGAACCTATCCTTGCAAAATACCCGAACCGCGAGATCTGAAATGATTGTTGAAATTAGGATCTGATTATTAACTGCCAATAGTGGGCAGGAGGTTATGTGAATGTGAAATGTAGATCTTGAATTGCCAAATGGGTAGCGAAATTATGCCACAATTTTTAACCTTGGAAAAATGAATTCATGATCTGACAAATCATGGGATATAAGTCCCCGATTGTATGGGACCATTGAAATGATGTAAAAGTTGGGATTGAAAGGCATATAAGCTGGATCTACCCTAGGACTTCAAGAACCGCGTGAATTATGTTTCGTAAATCGCACTTGATGAAATACTATCAAGTGAAATTCTGATTATTCTTAATAGAGCTTAGATCGGCGAAAAGTTGCATTCATCAAAAACCCGTGAACATCATGGATAGAGAAAGTAAGTCAACATTAAGCCTGATCTTATTCCCGTAGTTATGCTTGATTAAACTCGCGTATTATAATGAAGTACACTTGTGAGAAAAGACCGAATGTGGAGGAAATACCCACATGGCTTTAACTCTGTAAGAAGCGAGTAGTAAGGTAAGATGATCTTTGGGGACAAAGATCCTGTTTAGGGGTAAATGCTGTGACAATCCGTCAATTTACGATTGATATTTTATTCTCAAATATTAATTGAAAATATTATTTTAATGTTACAATATGAACTCACTTATTTTTGAGAAGAAATTTGGATTTACGTCTTGGAGTAGCATCGACTACGTCTAAACCGGAGGATTCTACGTTACGTGCTTACGTTTACATACACCGTCTTTGGCGACAGTCCGACATTTCAGAAAATAAATTTGTCCGTGAATATTATTTTGGAGTTTTAAATTTGTGTTAGTTTATAAACTCACAAATTTACGAGAAGAGATTAGGACTTACGATTTTATTTTAACGTCCTTTACGACTAAACCGGAAACCCTAGGATTACGTATTTACGTTTTCGAACTCCGTTTTTGATGAGACAATTTTTATTAGATTCGTTTTGTGACGGTGATTCATAATTTATAAAAACGTTTTTCGTAAAACGACCCGAGGGCACGCAAATCGAGAAAACTAGAATCAAGAAATACCCGTAAACTAGTGATATGGGACAAAACACATTGTCCCACCCCACTAGCTTACATGGGACGGCACAATGTGTACACCACACCACCTTTGGCTTACTAGTTAGACACTTGTCTAACTAGCTTCACAATGAAGCTTTCTACTCCTCAAAACCATTAGCAAAACCACACACTCTCATTTACAACATGCAAAAACAACTCTCCTCTCTCTCTCACACTCATTTTGGCCGTCCCTCATCTCCACCAAAACACCCCTTTCATACAAATTTTAACCATAAACATATGTTATAATCAACATATGTTAATCTCCATTCAAAAAGATAAAGATTGGTGTAAGTTATAACATCCAAGGAGGAGTTTCCATAGAGTATTAGGGCTGATTTTCCACAAGGTGTTCATGAAGAATGGTGGTCTTGAAGATGGTCTTGGTGCATCATAAGTTTCTCCATCAAAAATCCATGTTTTGATTAACCTACATCATCATGGTGGTATAAAGATTGTTCTCCTCATCTTCTTGTTATTTTGATTATGTAAACATGTATTTTATTTCCTATTGTATATGTATATGATGATTATATGATGATAAAAATGTTATGTGGGGATTTGGTGTTGATAAACATGATTAAAAAGGTGAAAAACCATAAGAAACAAGGTTAAAATCTTGGTTAAATTTGATGACTGTATAAAACAGTAAAGAACTATATGGTAATCTGATAAAATGATGAAGTAGAATGGATTTACAGTAAGCTATGGGTCTTGTACACATGTGAGAGTTGGCCATGCAATGGAATCATTGTAATGAGTGAGATATGATCAAAACAAGTTTAGGGTATAAATCTGAGGTTACTGTTTTGGACGATTTTTAGAAAATATTTAGTAGATGATTCAACAGTAGCCATAGAAGAGTTAAATGTAGCACATATCATGTAGTTTATGTGATAAAAATTTGAGCTTCTAATTCATTATAGAACTCTAGATATGTTAAAAATGGTGAACATGAAGTTAAAATCAGATTTTTGGAAATAATGTTTATTATTATTATATAAGCACTCACATTATAATGTATAAAATGTAAAAATATAAACCCACTAACTTATAAAACTTATTTATATAAATGTATAAAAGGTTAATTAAATGGGTAAATTATATAAATGGTGGTAAAATAATATTTATAAGTAATAAAAACTATAAACTTGATTTTTACGACTTTTTCGGCTATCGCCGTGAAATTAACGTTTTTCGCCAAATAAAACTTAGACGACCAAACCCGTCTAATGTAAAGTTTATAAAAGTCATATACTGATGTTTAAGTAACTAATACAAGTAAAAACTGATAAAACCCGAACTATAAGAAATACGGACGTTAACGGACTAAATTAACGTTATTGGACTAATAATACAACAAAAATGGACTAGAACACTTATAAACTTATTGGGCTTAAACCAGTTGGGCCCAACATGGAAAGTTTAAATACTGATAATATAAGTGCAAAATGGATTAAAACAAGTTAAATAACTTATAATAAGTTTATTGGGCTTAAAACACGTAAATAGGTAAAACTAGTAAACTAGTATAAAAGTTATCAACATATAACACTAAAATGAGTAAATGAGAATATGTAGACCCACTTGATCATCATATATATATATAATCATCATATGTATACATAATTGGTATTTTTATAAAGTCATTGGACAAACGTCTAAGACCGATTATTATTTGTCTAGGTTTCCGTGATTGAAGCACGTACCGTACGTCCGAATTGCCGATAACCCGCCTTCCCACATCAACGTGAGTTCATAGCCTCGCACTCTTTTAAATTCTTTTATAAATGTTTTATAAACCCGCGAGGGAGATAACATGTTAGTTTTTATAAAATAGGACGCCATTTGTCCCGAATGTATGTTTATTGATTTTGGACCCGAATGATTGAATGACCCGATTGTATGACCCGATAAATGATTAAAGGACCTGATAGATGAAATTAAATGGATTATTAAAGTTAGGTTATGTCACTAAAAGTCCCATTAGCATGAATTGTGAACTACCGGGATTTGGTAGACGCTTATGCATTTAATAGTACTATTTGGGGACGATCACCCCAGTTCGCGCCTTGACGGTTGATCCCCGTCGTGCCACATTGATTGGTAAGCGAATTTATGTATGAGAAGATTTCCATAGCGTGACCTTTGTGACGACACGCTACTTTAGATGGGCAAAATTGGTATCGGGTTAGCTACCCGTTTTGGTTTAGTAAGGTAACAATGTCATGCGGCTTATAATAATCCAAAATTTACAAAATACTAATAGACGCTCCGAATTACGATGTATTGCCTGACTAGCAATACAGGGTCATACTATTGATATTATGTTTGTGTTTTGGTTTTCATAACCATATTCATATAACGGTTTTTATTTGATTTTATACAACGTCATAAGACGTATTGTATGATGTTTTTACGACATTGGCTCGTATAATGATTTTTAAGGCAAATGCCTATATTATGATTTTCGTTAAGGATTTGTATAAAAATGACTTTGGCTATTTTATGGCCTATTACAAAGATTTGTATAAAATGATTTTGGCTATTTTACGGCCTATTACAATGATTTGTACGTATTGATTTTTGGTACTAATTTTATACCAAAGTTATATTGATGGAATTTATTAAACTCTATGAATTCACTCGGCGTTATCGCTGACCTTTTCTTTTAACATGTTTTATCTCAGGTACTTGAAGGTAATTCTCGGGAAGACGACAAGAATTCATGGCCCGCACTTAAACAATATTTTCCATTCAAATACTTTGTAAAACTTTGTATGAAATAATATGACTTGGGACCGATGTAACTTTGATGTTTATGAATGGAAATGTTTTATTAATAAACGACGCGATTTTTATGCGTTGTCTATGATGTGAGTAATGTGCTATCCCGTAACACCAACTAGTCTTCCGCTGTATTGAGTTGTATAAATTTGGGGGTGTTACATTAGAGTTCATAGCCGAGGCATAACTTATTGAAGCGGGACGCGAAGATTGGCGAGTCCGAAAAGGCCCTAACAAGGCATGAGGGCTATATTTTGTTGCTAAAGATCCAAAAGTGATGTGAAGAATCATTTATCGAAAATCAATATGAAGGATCGAGACACACGACGAAAAGCAAATACTCCCCAAAAGTCATGGAGAAGTGTATCCGAAAAGACCCTAACAAGGTATGAGGATAAATAGATCCAAGTCATAAAAGGAGGCGGATCTTTGTATATCAAAGTTCAAAATAAAGATTGGAGAAAAATGAAGAAGTCGTGGTCCAAGTATGAATCTCTCAAAACTTCAAGTGAAGAAATTCTTATATGAAGAGAAGAACATAATTTCATGAACGTCTCTCAAGGTTTGAAGTATGAAGTCGCTGCCAAATATCGGTCCGAGAAAGGTCTCAAATCACGAAATGAGTTATGCCAAGATATGAACTTTATGAGGTCCCGAGAAGCAGTTTTAAAAGATTTTGTCCTTTAGCTAACTATTGATTAAATCGTTCACTTTATTTTCGGACTAAATAAACTATCGAAATAAGTCAAAAATGCATCTTCGTGATCATTCAAGACAACAATAAAATATAAGAGATACCTCTAGGAATATGGGAGTCTAAGTGAGTAATTGGCCCACATGAGTTCGTGTTAGTCTACTAACTTATAATAACAATGATCTCGTTTTTTAAGCTTGGTTTGGAGAAAGTGAAAACTTGAGGATGATGATTATTCATGACATTTCCAAAACCCAAGGTATGCTTTTGCTTTCTTTACTTTTAATGTTTATAATTTTCTATCTCTTTAATAAAGGCCAACGTGGATTGATTATGAGAAAAATGTAAACGTGCTTTGTAACTAATGCATTGCATGAGGACATCGCAATGGTCAAGTGTAGGGGATTTGATATGTGTGTAAACACACATCTTTTCTACCACTTAATTACAATAATAACCGGACCAAAACGTGTATTTTATGTCTTTTATGTCGGAATTATGCGTGGTTTGTGTTTTTGTTGTGATTTAGGACGAAAAGGTGAAAAGTGGAGAAAACACAGACATTCACGGGCATTTATGGACTTTTATTGAAGAAAAAGATGAAAGACGAAGTCAAGAAGTCAAGAGTGCAAAAAGAACGGAAGTCCAAGACCAATTCTGAAGATTTATCGAAGAAAAAAAGTCAAAAGACGGAAGTTTACTTAAAGCCGAGGAACTCAAGTCTTATTTATCGAAGAATAAAAAGACAAGTCCAAAGAAATCCCGAGCCAAAAGTCATCAAAGTCCAAGATTAACAAAAAGATTAAGAAGGAAGGACTTAAGGGCGCAATTAAGAAGAAAGGAAGGAGGGGAGGAAGCTTCCTCTAACCTCCCCCCTAATCACCTATATATACCTCTCATTTTCATTTCATTAAGTTTTGTTGGATAGCTTGACAAACTATCTCTTCCACTTTTATTTACTTGCACCTTTAATTACTTGCACATTTAATTACATGTTTTGCACCTTAATTACCTTTTAATTTCAAGTAAGTGTTTCTTTAATTACTCGCACCTTTACTTTATCTTGTTGATCTCATTCTACCTTTCTCTAATCTTTGATTTATATGCTTTTGATCTTATTTATTTGTTTAAAGATTTCATTTTTATGCTTTTGATTGTTTTAAATCATTTATTTTCATAGCTTATTTTGTTATTTTCAAGTTTATATAGTTTTTATAAAAGTTATCTTCGTATAAAAACTTGTTTTTCTTAAAGCTTATCCTTTTCGTGTTTAAAAAGTTGTTAAATTTCAGTTTCGTAGCTTATTTTTATACGTTTTGCCTTAGGAATTTCGTCTAGTGCTTATTAGAGTTATAGCTTATTTACTTAGCTTATTTTCCACCCATTTCTCCGTATTCCGATCTTAACGATCGGAAAAGGGTTTATATATTCCGACCATAGCTACATTTCTTGGTCGGAATAGGGTTATAACATTCCGATTTGAGGGTGTATCTTGGTATTCCGATCAGCAAGGTTTAATCATTCCGATCAAAGGTAAGTCAATTATTCCGATTGGTAATTTGGTTCTTATTCCGATCTGGTTTGGTTCTACACATTCCGATCGAGGTGTTAGATTGGTATTCCGATAGGGAGAAGTGACATATTCCGATTGCGGGTTCCGATCTACATTCCGACCAGGGTCATTTCCATATTCCGATCAGAGGTATACATTCCGATCTGGGGGTTTAAGCTTAGTCATTCCGATCAGGGAGAAGTGACATATTCCGATTGGGTTTCTGATCAACATTCCGACAGGTAGGTTTGATATTCCGATTGAATCTGATCGGAATATATTCCGATTGTAGTGGTTTTTCTCTTGTTAACTTGTTTATTTTTCTTAGTTTACATTTTAATTCTTGTCTAACTTTAATTTCCGTCACGCTATTAATTCTTGTCATTTAATTAATTTACTTTCCGTCACGTTTTTAAATATCGCACATTTAATTTTAACTATACTTAGATTTAATTTCACGCCACTTTACTTTAACGACATTTACTTTCAAGTCTTTGCACATTTAAATTTAAAAACAACCAAAAAATATTTGTTTTACCAAAGAACAATAGAGTCACATAGAGAACCTAGATCAATTCGATTAGACCAACTCAACGAACTTTAATTTTTATACGGGCTAAAAGCCCAAGTATTATTCATTTACTCCTTAAGGACCACGAAATTAAAGATATTCGTAGATGTGGCCAGGTTTTAGGGAAGGGGGAAAGTGACGGGGTAGGGGACCCCTTGGGAGGTCACATGATGATGTTGGGTAAGGGTTTTTTGGTGGTTTTAGGTTAAGAAAAAGGTTAATCAATGATCTGGAATCTCATGGCCATTATCCCTTTGATTATAGGTAATTAAGACCTGGGAAATTTAGGGTTTTTTGGGGGATTAGGGGTGGATTTAATCCTGCTTATGGGTTAACAATTTTTGAAATTGTGTTTACCCCCACAATTAATAAACTGATATAAAATCAGTTGACAAAATTGAAAGTGGGAAGTGACGTGGGTTTCTGGAGTGAGGTGGTGAAATATGGTTGGCTAGTGGAAGTGAGGTGGAAAAATGATTGGTGGGAAAAGTTTGTGATGTCTGCCCAAATACCCCCTTCATGTCCCAAATCTTTGTCACTTTACTTTTAACAGCCTATATTGCAACTTCTTTTTATAATGAAAGTTTTAATTCTTTCATTTTGACCACCAAAACTTTTCCAAACATATTTCAAGGGCTTTTCTTCTAATTTTGATATTCTTCAAGGACCATTAATACAACATCTTGAAATATTAGGGACCCAAATGCAATAATTGAGTTTTGCAAGGGTATAATATGACAAGTCTTCAATTCTTGAGGGATCATTTTTGCTAAATCTTCAAACTTCAAGGACTTCAAAGGAAATTCATGATTCGGGTCCGGTTCTTTGTACGACTTCGTTTCCCGTGTTCGTTTTTTATTGAATTATGATCTTTTGTTGATTTCATGATATCCGTACCTAAAATACACAATGAACAAACACAAGCATATTTTGGGGTATTTTAATGATATTTTAAGTGTTTTAAGCCCGATTTGGACGATGAGATTATGTATAATTGCAGTCTCATCACTCCCCATACTAAACCATTGACGTGCCCTCACACAATGCTAGAATTAATTATCGTAGCACTTCCAAAATTCATTTTTTGTGACATTTATTGAAGACGTAAACATAAATAAACTATTACACGTGTTTTAGACATAATGTATTGTTTTCATCATGATTAAGTGACTTTTAGGGTCAAAGAATAAGAACACGTGAATGCCTCATAGAGATAAGTTCGTCATCCTCGATTTTCACCCAATTCCATGCTAAGCGTGTAACGAGATCATTGTCATTATAAGTTAGCAACACAATCATATCTCATGAGTGTTAATTATATACATAAATTCCCTTATTCCTAATTGGTATCTCTTATATTTTATTTTGTCTTAATGATCACGAGGATACATCATTGACTTATGCGTGAATAGAGATTAGGTCTGAAAATAGAGTCTTAACGGTGTAAGCAAAATCATCGAATTAATAATTCACCATAATAGACAACGGATGTCAAAAAATTAAGTCAACAAGAAGGATCGATAAACACGATTTTAGAACGGTTTTGAACATGAGACTTATTACCATGACTTTTATTATCCGCCATCATCGGTGGTTTTATTATCATGGTTTACCTCCATCTTTTATTCAACTTCGCCATGAAGCTTTTATTATGACTTCGGTCTTGCCCTTGTCTTTTATTATCCGCCATCATCGGTGGTTTTATTATGACTTGACGTATATCCTCACGCTAAAGCGAATTTTGGATCTTTAAAGCTTCAAAGATTAAGGCTTGATTCACTTTTAATTCGGGCATAGATTTTTCGGCCTTGTGAGCTTCAAATTTTTGCTTAATTTTGGTAAGCACTTGAAATCTTATTATTGGGTGAAGCTTTCGATTATTCGGGTGGCCAATACTTCAAAACTGTGACGCTGGCAATACCTTAATGTTTTTCCAATTTAACTACATGGAAGCTACTAAAACAAATTAGAAACCAACAATAGTGACTAAACCGCTAAATCAATATTTATTAACAATTTATTAAAAAAGCGTGGGGAGAATAAGCTAATAATTACTACACATGATATCGTGAACGATTACGAGACTTATAAATAACTCTATCATTTCTCGTCCTCATTTAAGAGACTTAGCTTAAAAAGTTAAGGAATCGAAGCTAAGTGCTCAACACGCACGGTCGAGTCGAAAATTACTCTTATTCTCACCATCGGAAAACCTACATTCGTGTCTTAAACACTTATGAAAAATACGAAATTTTTTAAAATTTGGCCATTTTTAGCCTTATTTTGCATAAAACGATAACAAAAAGATGAATATTGGATTGCGTGTTGACGTGAGCAAGGTGAAGTATCTACTCACCCCCCATACTAAAACTAAACATTGTCCTCAATGTTACGAGTCTAGGGGTGTAAACACCCCCATACTAGAGACGAAGTCGAATGCTTAATCTCGAGCATGGAAAGGGTAAAACGAATAACCTAAAAGTCGTTTATGAATTATGCTAATAAGATAAACGTTAGAACATAAAAGGATATCATCGGATATCGGAATCTCCAAAGGCAACGATTGAAGCTCAAGTGATCCGTAAAACGAACACGAGAGGCTTCAATGATGATGATGAAACTAATGAATCACAATCACAAACAACCACGAAACAAAGGTTGGAAGAGCACAAGTCCCCTCGTTACACTATTAGAAAACGATAATATTTACAAGGATAAGCATGAGAATCCCCCACGAGGCACCTTGTTTTTGATAACCGAGTCAAAATCTCGACTCGAATCCCCATAAATGTGATCATTTAGGGATAAATTTGGTATGGTCATTTTTGGTGGGGCTTACATGATAAACAATGCCCAAAAGCAACCGGTATAAAGGACTAAGTCCTTTCATGATGCAAAATACCGGGATCAAAGATGGCGTCCTCGTTTTCATGGGATAAACGAAACAACGCCACTTCAACATGTGCTAGAACCCCAAAGGGGTAGAAGAAAAGAGATGAGAAGTAGAAAGGTGTGACAATGGGTAAGTCACTAAAAATATGATCTACTCGAGGTAGACTCACACCAAGCAAATGAAGATATTTTCCATTAATTGCATCGGTGGAAGACCGAGATTTCCCTTTACAAGCAATTCCGGGATCGTAAATCTCGTCCTCGATGGAGAAATGTGAAGGAACATTAGGGGCTTCCCCCATACTAGATCCACACCAACCGCCGTCAAAAGGAGTAGACGAGGTGGTAGCACTCATAACACGATGTGATGACGGAGATAGCAATGTAGAAAAATCTTTAAAAACATTTTTAAAATCTTTCCCTTTTTCATCGTTTAAAAACTCTTTATGAAAACCCGATTTGATAATGTCGAAAATATTTGGCGTGTCAAATTCAAAATTAGTCGCGCTAAAAATCCTCACATTTAAGTCATTGGTGGGAGGGGGTGGTGGATTATATAAGTTCTCAAAACGTCGATCAATAAAGAACACCGCCCCCTCGGGGTCAACATACTCGTCATCCTCATGAACGTCGATCTCATCGATTTCTTCATCAAAGATAGGCTTGTCAAACCAAGGTTTGTCATTCCCCTCCTTGAGTATCTTAGAAACTCTCTCAAAAAGATCACGATCAAGCACGAAACCATCATTCATTTATGGGGATTGTTGATAAGTTAAATCCTCACGAATGTGGTAAACGTAATTCTCATTTGAGGAGTGTTGATTAGGTAACTCCTCGAGAATTGGATTTTTGGTGGTCACATGAGTTGGTTTGTTATAAAAAATAAGACGTTCCAACTCATTTAGTTCATCCTAGATTTTGGAAAGATCGACCTCACTTGTAGGTGGAAGTGGAGGCAAAAGAGCTAGCTCTCTTTCAATGATTTCCTCAATCTCGGGATCGAACTCGTAATCATCGTACTTCACACATTTCTTTTTAGGAGAATCAAAAATTGCATGTGGATTTTTTAGTACGTGATCAATCTCGGCAAAATCGCCATCGTCATCATCAAAGAAAGAGTCGATGTGAGCACTCACAACCATGGTCTTACAAGTCGAATGACTATGCTTAGGTGACTTTTCTAAGATGAGTGGATCGGTGTCGATGAAACCTTTAGCCTCAACGGGTGTTGGGCTAGGAAAAGGAGGTACTTTGATGGAGTTAGAAGTTGAAGCCTCAAAGACGTGGTCCTTCGAAGGTGGTGAAAACGAGTCCATTCGTGATGGCACTAACGTCGCCCTTCGGAATTGGTCGTTCACTTGTTTCATCAAATACATCCCAAAGTGATTTTTCATTCATAAATTTACACATACCCTTTTAAATTAGGTACACGTATTCATTATCGTTAAAATCATCATCTTTAAAACCGTTTTTTTAATTCTTTCAAAACATGCATTAAGCCTCATAGTTTCCGCTAAAGTAAACATTTTGAAATCATTAGAATTTGAAACATTAGGCTTTGAAACCTCGGTTTTTTCATGATCATTAAACACTTGGTATTTTCTCGTGAAAAAGTCCATTTTATCCTCCCTATATCTCACAGTAAGTCTCCCCTCGTGAACGTCGATTACGGTTCGAGCCGTCGATAAAAATGGTCGACCTAAAATAAGGGGACATTAAGGGTTACACTCGTAATCGGATATAACGAAATCCGCGGAAAAAAAAAACTTTCCAACTTTGACATAGACATCCTCGGCTATTCCAATTGGTATAAGTGGTGTACAATTTGCAAGCTCGATTGTCATGTTCGTGGGGGTAACTGAAGGCAATCTCATCAATTTCCAAAGAGAATGAGGCATGAGATTGATGCTAGCACCTAAATCGACAAGGGCTAAACATCCCTCAATATCGGATAAACACAAGGTAATAGAAATTGGCCCGGATCCTATTCCTTTCTCGACATATGCCTTTTGGGTTTTTTAAGAAGGATCAATGCACAAGTTTCTTCAAGGGTTATGTTGGTAAGGTCTATAAAGCTCTCTTTTTGAACCGTAGATGGAATTTGAGGTACACGAGGGTGTGCACTCTTTTCCTTGGTTGCCACGTTCACCCCATCGACTTTAGAACAATAAGACGTCTTAGAAGTCGAGGGTTGAGAAGAAGGAACAACACGAAATCCATCAAGGGTAGGGGTAATCACACGAATTTTTCTACGAGACGAGGCGACTTTACATTGTTCCTTCAGATTTGCAACGGTGTCACTTGGTAACGAACTCGATGAAGCACCCGAGGCTTTGTTCATAATAGCCGAAAACATCTTTTTAATGTCAATTTGTCCTTGCTAAATCTTCGTGTTTTGAAGTTTCAAAGTATTGGAAAAATCGTTTTTCAAAGTACCAATTTCTCCCTCTAATCCTGTCATATCAGCCTCATTCGTTTTCATGTAATTTTGAAAATCGTTTGACGAACTATTTTGATTTGAATTAAAGTTCCCTTGGTTTTGATTACTTCTTTGAAAATTTCCTTGATTACCACTTGAAAAATTGTTGCCTTGATTGTTATTATCTCGGTTTTGCCAATTAAAATTACGACCTTGATTATAACCTTGGTTTTGAAAATTCCCTTGTTGATTGTTTCCTTGAAAATTGTTACGATTTTGATTTGAAAAATTGTTGCCTTGGTTATAATTGTCTTGTTGCGACGGACCGGCGTTATTTTGATTTTGGTTAGAAAAGTTGTTGTTTAACGCACTCACATTTGACGTTTGGCCATCCGTAGCCGCACACTCGTAATAATTATGAGGTCCACCACAAAACATACACGAAGTCTCAACCGCTTTCACCGCAGCGGGAGCGTCTTTCTTTTGCATTTCAACGAGAAAAGACGTAAACACATTCGTAAGCTTGTAGACTTTCGCATCAACTCTCTCAATGTCGCGATTAGAACTACTAACATTGGCGACATTTCCAACACTCGGTGCGTTGCAGAGTTGGTAAACCTTGGATCGATTCTCGATAATCATCAATGCATCTTTCGGAGTTTTACACAAAAAGTTGCCACCGGCGGCGAAATTTAACCAATCTTGTTCTTGAAAACAAAGACCGTTGTAAAACGTATCGATTTGGTGTAACTCGGAAAATCCATGGTGAGGACATTGCCTAATCAATTCCTTAAAACGATCCCACCCGTCTCTAAAATATTTATTCGGTTTTTGCTCAAATCTCGTAATTTCGTTTTTGAAAAACGTCGTCTTAGACGGTGGGAAAAAATGATTAACGAATTTGGAAATAAGATCCTTCCACGTAATTATCGAATTAGGTGGCTCTTTCTCGTACCAAACCTTGGCGGCACCATCGAGCGAGTACGGAAAAAGCATAAGCTTGACGACATCGGTGTCGACGTTCTTAAACTTGCTTGTGGCTAAAAGACGATCAAAATTCCGAATATGGTCGTGAGGATTATCGGCTTCACGACCTCGAAACTTCGTATCTTGGATTAAAGAAAGCATTCCGCTCTTAATCTCAAAATTCTCCGCTTCGATAGCGGGAATTACGATCGCGTCTCCATAACCCTCGATGGGCGCTTGGAGCAATTCCATCATCGAACGATTGTCGGACATCTCGTCTAAGTTTTCTTCAAAAACGATATTAGGAACGTCGGTTTCTAAATCTCGTCTACGTCGTCGATTCCTTCGATTACGATTGCGTCGATTCGAAGCATCGCTAGAACTAGAATAATCCTTCGATCGAGTGCGCATGCACTAAGCGTAGAATGGGGGGTAGCAAAGAAGATTCTTTTGCGGCTTTTCGATTTTTCAATTTTTTTGGTTTTTGATTGTTTTTTTTAATTTTTTTTAATTTTTTGGTGTATTATGTAGACACAAATCTACAAATCTCTCCTCGAATCTATTTCTCGATTAAAGGAGCCTCAAAGAATGAAAACGATCACCTGGAGTGAACGCCTTCAATGACTTTAGAACGTTGGTGGAACACCAAAACGTTCAAGAGGGTTTAATCTTGAAAACAAGCAAATATATTATACGTAGATATTACTTGGGCGGCAAACCCTCGATTAGCTCTCTTTCTCAAAACACGCACAAGCAAGCGGAGGAAACGAGGCGGCGCGAAGCACTTAAGAGCCTTTTTTCCTTTAGGTCGTGAAATACAACCGCCTTATACCCACCTTATAGTTTGTGTTAATTGAAATTAAGCCTCACGAAAGTATTTATCTATTTTGCCTTTAAACTTTTGCTTTAGATTCAAATACAATAATTGAGTGATGAAATCCCAATTAAGGTTGCGTTTTCACGCTTTTGGAGTACTTGTATATTTATTGTTCTACGTAAATACATTATATTAATAATATTCACAAAAAAACGAAAACCAATGTATCTACAATATAGTAAAGATTGTTGTGTGTTTAATTTAGGAAAATTAAACACGATTTATTTGGATACTATAATATAATAAGGAAAAAAAAAACAAAAATGAGTATGTACGTTATATACGCTTTCCAAAAATTTGAAAAGCAAAAACGCACTACTCACACAAACACGATAATAATAATGGCAACTCAAAAACACCTCCCCGACAGCGGCGCCAAAACTTTTGTAGGTTTTTATATACTTGTTTTAGGAAAAACAAAATATAAGGCGGAAAGTATTAATCGACACGATTTAAGAAAACCGTGAAGACGCAAATTCCAGGTTTGTTCTCGAAGGAGGTGTGTAATTATGAGTGCCAATATGTAAAATCAAAGTTTGGATTAGTGTCGTTTTTGGTTTAAAGAGAGAAAAATTAAAGACGAGCTACGACTACGATTAAACTACGACGAATGACGTAAAACGCGAACGTAAATACGTAAAACGTGACAAAATTAAAAATTAAACCTAAAAATTAATTAAAAATTAAAACTAAGTCTTAAATAATATAAATAAGAATAAAAATTCAATAAATAAACTTTACAACCTTTTATTAATCAAATATTCAATTTTAATGCTAATTAAAGCCCTAAAACTAAATATAATTAAGAAAAAGCCCAAAATATTATTTTATTGAACTAAAAACTCACTTATATTATTTAAAGACTAAAAAGTATTTTTCCTAAATTTAAAAGACTATTTTTCTATTTTTAAAACACTAAACAATTTTTAAACTAAAATAATGATAAAAAATAATAAAATAATGCTAAAATTAAAATTACTGTTTGAAAAATCCTATTTTATACTACTAAATAGTAGAAAATATTAAAAAGTTGAAAACAATAGTTTTTTACACTAAAAGACAAAACAGATTTAATTAAATCCTAATTAAACTAAATTAAATCTAAAAAATAGATAAAAAGATGAACAGTGAAACTTTTTAAACTGAAAATCTTAAAATATTTTTCTGATACTAAGAAAATTTGAAAAACTTAAAAATATTACTTTTTTGCACTAGAAGACAAAAACAGTATTAAATAAAACTAATTAAAATTGATTTAATTCTAAAAAATGGCAAATGAACAGTAAAATGAAAATAAACTTAACTAAAAATCTTAAAATAATTCAGCAAAGCAGGGAAAAATAAAATTAACTAAAAATACTTAAAACAACTCACTAAAGACAAAAAAAGGAAAATCTAAAAGGGACACTTTGAGGACTTTTGTACTTTTGCTTAGCAGGGGGAACAAGAACACCAGCAGTGGGAAGGTTTTTCTCAATGCTTTAACTAAAAATCAGGCATGTGGACCTTAGAGCTTGTAGAATCTTGGTTTGTTGGTTTTTCTTTGATCCAAAGGCACTCCCACAACCAGTTGGGTTGTGGGGAGTCAGGAAAATAATAAAAATAACAAGTCCAAGCCAAGAATTACAGAAAAATATCACAAACACAGTCACTGATGAACTATAGGAGGTCTGTGGGGGGTTTGCTGGTCTGTTATGCACTTGGGTGAGTTTTGGTTGACCAAAACTCACTCAATTCATACACAAACTTCCACAAACCAACTCACAACCTTAAATACCAACCAGATCTAGCAGACAACAAATATTGGTGATAAAAAAAACTAAAACAAGGCAATTTTAAGACTTACTGATTTCTATCACAGGTTTTAACCTAAAATGAGTATGCAAACTTCTACTAAACCATTCCAGACATGAAGCAAACTAACAAAGTAACCTATCAATAACTCAAGAAGTGTGTTAAACAGGTTTTAAACCAAATTTATGTCACCCTATTCAGATAAAACCCAAATCCAAACACCCCCTTAATTTTCAGATTACAAAATTTAACAAAGAACTTATGACCAAATCTATTCAAAACTGCTTTCAATCTATTCTAACATGCAACTTTAACCTAAATGAACATAATCAAAGCTTAAACTTACACAAAAACAGTCAAACCAAAAAAAGTCACATAAACTTAATTTTATAGCTTAAAGAGGGTTCAAGCCCAATTTACCTAGAGGGACCCACATCCAGGCCCCTCAATGGCTGAATGTCATCTCCTTTCAGCTTGAAAAATGAGCTTTGGCTTATGGTGAAAGAGCTTATGAGAAGCTTATGTAGAGAAATGCTAGTGGTGGGTTCCAAGAACCCACACACCCAATATATCTTGAAAGAGAACTCCTGCTAAGATGAAAACAAGACTAAAATGGTGAATTGATAACACTCCTATAAAGCTATAAGCTTGGCTTATTGATTAAGTCAGCTTATGGCTTATAGCTTATAACCAACAATTTGAACTTTTTTTTTGAAACTGATTTTCTCGAACCTTTTTTTGAAACAATATTTCTAAAAAAAAAAACTTGTAACCAACACAAACCTAAATCCACTCAACAAATTTCCGCTTTCACTTCAACCTGTTGAGTGATTCAAACTGATAAAAAACTATCTCCAAGAACCTTTGGAAACGGATTTTTCTTGATAAAACTTAAACTATTTTTGCAAATAAAGAAAAATGATTAAACTACTAAAACATTAAGTTGGAACACAGATTTTTTGCATAAATTCAATCTTTCATTTTCATTAATAAGTTAAAGTTTTTACAAAAAAAACTGGAACAAGAGGGTATGCACAGGTTGCATCCTCAATTTATACTAGTGAATAGAACATACTAGAATACATAAACCCTAATCAAGAAAAACCCTAAAGTACCCTTAAGTCAACAGATTTGAAAATTTGGTCTTTGAGCACCCATGTGAAGATTCTACCATGATTTTGGAGTCTTGTTGGTTGCTAGCTGTTGTAAAATGATCTCCATCGTTCATTTACACCTTAAGGACCACAAAATTAAAGATATTCGTAGATGTGGTCGGGTTTTGGGGAAGGGGGGAAAGTGACGGGGCAGGGGACCCCTTGGGAGGTCACATGGTGATGTTGGGTAAGGGTGTTTTGGTGGTTTTAGGTTAAGAAAAAGGTTAATCAATGATCTAGAATCTCATGGACATTATCCCTTTGATTTTAGGTAATTAAGACCTAGGAAATTTAGGGTTTATGGGGGATTAGGGGTGGGTTTAATCCTGTTTATGGGTTAACAATTTTTGAAATTGTGTTTACCCCCACAATTAATAAACTGATATAAAATCAGTTGACAAAATTGAAAGTGGGAAGTGACGTGGGTTTGTGGAGTGAGGTGGTGAAATATGGTTGGCTGTTGGAAGTGAGGTGGAAAAATGATTGGTGGGGAAAGTTTTGGATGTCTGCCAAAATACCCCCTTCATGTCCCAAATCTTTGTCACTTTACTTTTAACAGCCAATATTGCAACTTCCTTTTATAATGAAAGTTTTAATTCTTTCATTTTGACCACCTAAACTTTTCCAAACATATTTCAAGGGCTTTTCTTATAAATTTGATATTCTTCAAGGACCATTAATACAACATCTTGAAATATTAGGGACCCAAATGTAACAATTGAGTTTTGAAAGGGTATAATATGACAAGTCTTCAATTCTTGAGGGACCATTTTTGCCAAATCTTCAAACTTCAAGGACTTCAAAGGAAATTCATGATTCGGGTCCGGTTCTTTGTGCGGCTTCGTTTCCCGTGTTGGTTTTTGCTTGAATCTTGTGATATTTTGTTGATTTAACGATATCTGTACCTAAAATACACAATGAAAAACACAAGCATATTTTGGGGTATTTTAATGATATTTTAAGCGTTTTAAACCCGATTTGGACGATGAGACTATGTTTAATTGCAGTCTCATCACTCCTCCATACTAAACCATTGTCGTGCCCTCACGCAATGCTAGAATTAAGTATCATAGAACTTCCAAAATTCATTTTTATTTGACATTTATTGAAGACATAAACTTAAATAAACTATTACACGTGTTTTAGACATAATGTATTGTTTTCATCACGATTAAGTGACTTTTAGGGTCAAAGAATAAGAACACATGAATGCCTCATAGAGATAAGTTCGTCATCCTCGATTTTCACCCAATTCCATGCTAAGCGTGTAACGAGATCATTGTCATTATAAGTTAGCAACACAATCATATCTCATGAGTGTTAATTATATACATAAACTCCCTTATTCCTAATTGGTATCTCTTATATTTTATTTTGTCTTAATGATCACGAGGATACATCATTGACTTATGCGTGAATAGAGATTAGGTCCAAAAAATAGAGTCTTAACGGTGTAACCAAAATCATCGAATTAATAATTCACCCTAATAGACAACGATGTCAAAAAATTAAGTCAACAAGAAGGATCGATAAACACGATTTTAGAACGGTTTTGAACATGAGACTTATTACCATGAATTTTATTATCCGCCATCATCGGTGGTTTTATTATCATGGTTTACCTCCATCTTTTATTCAACTTCGCCATGATGCTTTTATTATGACTTCAGTCTTGCCCTTGTCTTTTATTATCCGCCATCATCGGTGGTTTTATTATGACTTGACGTATATCCTCACGCTAAAGCGAATTTTGGATCTTTAAAGCTTCAAGATTAAGGTTTGATTCACTTTCAATTTGGGCATAGATTTTTTGGCCTTGCGGGCTTCAAATTTTTTCTTAATTTAGGTGAACACTTGAAATCTTATTATTGGGTGAAGCTTTCGATTATTCGGGTTGCCAATACTTCAAAACCGTCACGCTGGCGATACCTTAATGTTTTCCCAATTTAATTACATGGAAGCTACTAAAACAAATGAGAAACCAACAATAGTGACTAAACCGCTAAATCAATATTTATTAACAATTTATTATAAAAGCGTGGGGAGAATAAGCTAATAATTACTACACATGAGATCGTGAACTATTATGAGACTTATAAATAACTCTATCATTTCTTGTCCTCATTTAAGAGACTTAGCCTAAAAAGTTAAGGAATCGAAGCTATGTGCTCAACACGCACGGTCGAGTCGAAAATTACTCTTATTCTCACCATCAGAAAACCTACATTCGTGTCTTAAACACTTATGAAAAATACGAAATTTTTTAAAATTTGGCCATTTTTAGCCTTATTTTGCATAAAACGATAACAAAAAGATGAATATTGGATTGTGTGTTGACGTGAGCAAGGTGAAGTATCTACTCACCCCCCATACTAAAACTAAACATTGTCCTCAATGTTACGAGTCTAGGGGTGTAAACACCCCCATACTAGAGACGAAGTCGAATGCTTAATCTCGAGCATGGAAAGGGTAAAACGAATAACCTAAAAGCCGTTTATGAATTATGCTAATAAGATAAACGTTAGAACATAAAAGGATATCATCGGATATCGGAATCTCCAAAGGCAACGATCGAAGCTCAAGTGATCCGTAAAACGAACACGAGAGGCTTCAATGATGATGATGAACCTAATGAATCACAATCACAAACAACCACGAAACAAAGGTTGGAAGAGCACAAGTCCCCTCTTTACACTATTAGAAAACGATAATATTTACAAGGATAAGCATGAGAATCCCCCACGAGGCACCTTGTTTTTGATAACCGAGTCAAAATCTCGACTCGAATCCCCATAAATGTGATCATTTAGGGATAATCTTGGTATGGTCATTTTTGGTGGGGCTTACATGATAAACAATGCCCAAAAGCAACCGGTATAAATGACTAAGTCCTTTCATGATGCAAAATTCCAGGATCGAAGATGGCGTCCTCGTTTTCATGGGATAAACGAAACAACACCACTTCAACATGTGCTAGAACCCCAAAGGGGTAGAAGAAAAGAGATGAGAAGTAGAAAGGTGGGATAATGGGTAAGTCACTAAAAATATGAGCTACTCGAGGTAGACTCACACCAAGAAAATGAAGATATTTTACATTTATTGCATCGGTGGAAGACCGAGATGTCCCTTTACAAGCAATTCCGGGATCGTAAATCTCGTCCTCTGTGGAGAAACGTGAAGGAACATTAGGGGCTTCCCCCACACTAGATCCACACCAACCGTCGTCAAAAGGAGTAGACGAGGTGGTAGCACTCATAACATGATGTGATGACGGAGTTAGCAATGTAGAAAAATCTTTTAAAACATTTTTAAAATCTTTCCCTCTTTCATCGTTTAAAAACTCTTTATGAAAACCTGATTTGATAATGTCGAAAATATTTGGCGTGTCAAATTCAAAATTAGTCGCGCTAAAAATCCTCACATTTAAGTCATTGGTGGGAGGGGGTGGTGGATTATATAAGTTCTCAAAACGTCGATCAATAAAGAACACCGCCCCCTCGGGGTCAACATACTCGTCATCCTCATGAACGTCGATCTCATCGATTTCATCATCAAAGATAGGCTTGTCAAACCAATTTTTGTCATTCCCCTCCTTGAGTATCTTGGAAACTCTCTCGAAAAGATCACGATCAAGCACGAAACCATCATTCATTTGTGGGGATTGTTGATAAGTTAAATCCTCACGAATGTGGTAAACGTAATTCTCATTTGAGGAGTGTTGATTAGGTAACTCCTCGAGAATTGGATTTTTGGTGGTCACATGAGTTAGTTCGTCATCTAAAATAAGACGTTCCAACTCATTTAGTTCATCCTCGATTTTGGAAAGATAGACCTCACTTGTAGGTGGAAGTGGAGGCAAAAGAGCTAGCTCTCGTTCAATGATTTCCTCAATATCGGGATCGAACTCATAATCATCGTACTTCACACATTTCTTTTTAGGAGAATCAAAAATTGCATGTGGATTTTGAAGTACGTGATCAATCTCGACAAAATCGCCATCGTCATCATCAAAGAAAGAGTCGATGTGAGCACTCACAACCATGGTCTTACAAGTCGAATGACTATGCTTAGGTTACTTTTCTAAGATGAGTGGATCGATGTCGATGAAATTTTTAGCCTCAACGGGTGTTCGGCTAGGAAAAGGAGGCACTTAGATGGAGTTAAAAGTTTAAGCCTCAAAGACGTGGTCCTTCGAAGGTGGTGAACACGAGTCCATTTTTGTCATTGTCGTTATGGCACTAACGTCGCCCTTCAGAATTGGTCGTCCACTTGTTTCATCGAATAAATCCCAAAGTGATTTTTAATTCATAAATTTACACTTACCCTTTTGAATTAGGTACACGTATTCTTTATCGTTAAAATCATCATCTTTAAAACCGTTTTTCTTAATTCTTTCAAAACATGCATTAAGCCTCATAGTTTCCGCTAAAGTAAACATCTTGAAATCATTAGAATTTGAAATATTAGGTTTTGAAACCCCCGTTTTTCTTTCATGATCATTAAACACTTGGGATTTTCTCGTGAAAAAGTCCATTTTATCCTCCCCATATCTCATATTAAGTCTCCCTTCGTGAACGTCGATTACGGTTCAAGCCGTCGATAAAAATGGTCGACCTAAAATAATGGGACATTTAGCGTCACACTCGTAATCGGATATGACGAAATCCGCGAGAAAAACAAACTTTCCAACTTTGACATAGACATCCTCGGCTATTCCAATTGGTATAAGTGGTGTACAATTTGCAAGCTCGATTGTCATGTTCGTGGGGGTAAGTGAAGGCAATATCATCAATTTCCAAAGAGAATGAGACATGAGATTGATGCTAGCACCTAAATCGGCAAGGGCTAAACATCCCTCAATCTCGGAAAAATCACAAGGTAATAGAAATTGGCCCGGATCCTCTTCCTTTCTCGGCATATGCCTTTTGGATTTTTTAAGAAGGATCGATGCACAAGTTTCTTCAAGGGTTACGTTGGTAAGGTCTATAAAGCTCTCTTTTTGAACCGTAGATGGAATTTGAGGTACACGAGGGTGTGCACTATTTTCCTTGCTCGCCACGTTCACCCCATCGACTTTAGAACAATAAGACGTCTTAGAAGTCGAGGGTTGAGAAGAAGGAACAACACGGAATCCATCAAGGGTAGGGGTAATCACACGACTTTTTCCACGAGACGAGGCGGCTTTACATTGTTCCTTCGGATTTGCAACGGTGTCACTAGGTAATGAACTCGATGAAGCACCCGAGGCTTTGTTTATAATAGCCGAAAACATCTTTTTAATGTCAATTTGTCCTTGCTCAATCTTCGTGTTTTGAAGTTTCAAAGTATTGGAAAAATCGTTTTTCAAAGTACCAATTTCTCCCTCTGATCGTCTCATATTAGCCTTATTCGTTTTCATGTAATTTTGAAAATCGTTTGATGAACTATTTTGATTTGATTTAAAGTTCCCTTGGATTTGATTATTTGTTTGAAAATTTCCTTGATCACCACTTGAAAAATTGTTGCCTTGATTGTTATTATCTCAATTTTGCCAATTCAAATTACGACCTTGATTATAACCTTGGTTTTGAAAATTCCCTTGTGATTGTTTCCTTGAAAATTGTTACGATTTTGATTCAAAAAATTGTTGCCTTGGTTATAATTGCCTTGTTGCGATGGACCTGTGTTATTTTGATTTTGGTTAGAAAAGTTGTTGTTTAGCGCATTAAAATTTGACGTTTGGCCATCCGTAGCCGCACACTCGTAATAATTATGAGGTCCACCACAAAATGTAAACGAGTCTCAACCACTTTCACCGTAGCGGGAGCGTCTTTCTTTTGCATATCAACGAGAAAAGACGTAAACACATTCGTAAGCTTGTCGACTTTCGCATCAACTCTCTCAATGTCGCGATTAGAACAACTAACATTGGCGACATTGGCAACACTCGGTGCGTTGCGGAGTTGGTAAACCTTGGATCGATTCTCGATAATCATCAATGCATCTTTCGGAGTTTTACACAAAAAGTTGCCACCGGCGGCGGAATTCAACGAATCTTGTTCTTGAAAACTAAGACCGTTGTAAAACGTATCGATTTGGTGCAACTCAGAAAATCCATGGTGAGGACATTGCCTAAGCAATTCCTTAAAACGATCCCACGCGTCTCTAAAAGATTAATTCGGTTTTTGCTCAAATCTCGTAATTTCGTTTTTGAAAAACGTCGTCTTAGACGGTGGGAAAAAATGATTAACGAATTTGGAAACGAGATCCTTCCATGTAATTATCGAATTAGGTGGCTCTTTCTCGTACCAATCCTTGGCGGCACCATCGAGCGAGTACGGAAAAAGCATAAGCTTGACGACATCGGTGTCGACGTTCTTAAACTTGCTTGTGGCTAAAAGACGATCAAAATTCTGAATATGGCCGTGAGGATTATCGGCTTCACGACCTTGAAACTTCGTAGCTTGGATTAACGAAAGCATTCCGCTCTTAATCTCAAATTTCTCCGCTTCGATAGCAGAAATTACGATCGCGTCTCCATAACCCTCGGTGGGCGCTTGGAGCAATTCCATCATCGAACGATTGTCGGCTGTGACAATCTGTCAATTTGAGGTCATTATTTTATTCTCGAGTATTATTTAAAATCATTATTTTATTGTCAATTTATGAATTCACTCACTTTTGGGAAGAAATAAGGGTTTACGTCTTAAAGTAACATCGACAACGTCTAAACAGGAGAATCCTACGTTACGTGCTTACGTTTACATACACCGTTTTGGTGACAGTCCGACATTTCAGCAAAAAAATTTATTCTTGAATATTATTTTGGAATTTTAAATTTGTGTTGGTTCATAAACTCAGAAATTTACGAGAAGAAATTAGGACTTACGTGGATAATTTAGCATCTTTTACGATTAAACCGGAAACCCTAGGTTTACGTATTTACGCTTTTGAACTCCGTTTTTGATGGTACAATTTTTATTAGAATCGTTCTGTGCCATAGATTCATAATTTATAAAAACGTTTTTCGTAAAACGACCCGAGGGCACGTAAATCGAGGAAACTAGAATCGAGGAGTACCCGTAAAATAATAGAGGTGAGACAAGTTTTACACTTGCCTCACCCCTCATACATGTGACGGCAATAACAAGGGCTAACACCCTTGGTGTCAAAAACTTAACAAGTCCTAGGGACACTTGTCCCATAAACCACTTAAGTTTGATTAAAACCATCAAATTTCTTCCCACTCTTCACACATACATGCAACATAACTAGAAAGTTTCTCCATCTCTCTCTCTTCCTTCTCTATGCCGTCCAAACTACACCACCACAACACCACCACTATAAAAAATCTAGCCATAAACAAAGGCTATAATCAACATATGTTGAAGCCTAGTTGAAAAGATGAAGATTGGAGGTGATTATAACCTATGAAAAGGATTTTTTATGAGGTTCAAGGGCTGATCTCAAGATTATGTTCATCTACTTGGAGGTTCCTAAAAGTGATCTTGCTAAAGCTAAAGATTTGGTGACAAGAATCAAGCCTTGTTCATCCAAAATCTCAACCTTTTCATCACTTTGGTGGTATAGAGATTATTTCTTCCTATCATCTTGTTATTTTGTAAAAGTAAATATGTATTTTCTTTATAAATGTATATGTATATGATGATGAATGATGATCAAAATATTATGTGGGGATTTTGTGTTAATAGATTGGGTTAAAAAGATTAAAATCTACAAGATAAAATGTTAAAATCTTGATTAGATTTATGGGCTGTATAAAACAGTAAGTATCAATATGAAAACTTGGTTAAATGGCTTGGATTATTAAATATACAGATAGATATATGATTTTTACATATGTGGTGAGTTGGCCACTCAATGGAATCATTAAAATGAGCAAGATATGATCAAAATACTATTGAGGTACAAATCTGTATAGTCTGTTTTGGACGAATTACTAGAGATACTTAGAGGATGATTGAACAATAGCTATAAAGGAATTATTTGTTGCACATATCATTTAGTTTGTGCTGATCAAATTTGAGCTTCTATCTCCTTGTAGAACTCAAGATATGGCAAAAATAGTAGAAGTGACTTTGATAATCAGATTTTTAAATAAAAGTATATAATATAAAATGAGCACTCAAATAATATTCTTATAAAATACATATATAAAACCCACTAACTTATGATAATACTTATAAAATAAGTTGTATACTATAATAAATAAGTATGACATTTTATAAAAGTACAAACTCAAATGTTTTCTAAAGTTATAAAACTATATATAAGTTTTACGTCTTTTCGGCTAAAACCGAAAGATTAACGTTTTCGTCAAATAAAACTTAGACGGTCGGACACGTCTAATGTAACATTTTTATAACTCATATACTGATATGTAATTACATTTGACAAGTAAAAATCAAAAAACCCAAGCTTTATAACTTATGGACCTTAACGGGCCAAAGTAGCCTTATTGGACTATTAACCCAACTAGTTTGGCTAAACGCTAATGGAATTACTCATGGGCTTAACCTACTTGGACCCAAAATATGAGTATAGGCCTGTTATTAAAAGTATAAATGGGCTAATATAATGTATTGGACTTTTAATGGGCTTATTGGGCCTTAATAGGTAATTGGGTTGAAACTAGTATAACTAGTCTAAATTGACTAACACATAACAACTATAATGTCGTATGAAGAGATAAAATCCCACTTGATCATCATCATACTTATGATATCATCATATATACATAAACATTATTTTTATAAAGTCATTGGACAAGAGTCTAAGACCGAGTATTATTTGTCTAGGTTTCCGTGATTAAAGCACATACCATACATCCGAATCACCGATAACCCGCCTTCCCACACCAATGTGAGTTCATAGCCTCGCACTCTTTTAAATGTTTTATGAAATGTTGTATAAACCCGCGAAGGAGATAACATGTTAGTTTTAATAAAAATAGGACACCAGTTTTCCCGATTATTTGCTTATTGATATGGACCCGAATGATTATATGACCCAATGAATGATTATATGACCCGATGAATGATTATATGACACGATGAATGATTATATGACCCGATGAATGAAATGAGATGGATTATTCTTATTTAGGTTATGTCACTAAAAGTCCCATTAGCATGAATTGTGAACTACCGAGATTTGGTAGACGCTTATGCATATAATAGTACTATTTGGGGAAGATCACCCCAGTTCCCGCCTTGACGGTTGATCCCCGTCGTGCCACATCGATTGGTAAGCGATTCATGTATGAGAAGATTTATATAAGCGTGATTATTGTGACGACACGCTGTTTTAGATGGGCAAAGGAAATTACGGGTTAGCTACCCCTTATATGTTATAGAAACGTAACAATGTCATGCGGCTTATAATAATCCAATAACGAAAATACTGATATACACATTAAATTATAATGTATTGCCTGAATAGCAATACGAGGTCTTATTACTGATATTATGTTCGTGTTTTGGTTTTACATAACCATTTTCATATAACGGTTTTTATTTAACGCTATACAACGTTATAAAACATATTGTATGATGTTTTTGTGACAATGGTTTGTATAACGGTTTTGAAGGCAAAAGCCTATGTTATGATTTACGACAAAGAATTGTACAAAATGATTTTTGGTAATGATTATATACCGGTGATATATTAATGGTTTTCATTAAAACTCTATGAATTCACTCGGCGTTTTCGCTGACTTTTTAACATGTTTTATCTCAGGTACTTGAAGGTAATTCTCGGGAAGACGATAAGAATTTATGGCCCGCATTTAAATAACAATTTCCATTCAAATGTTTTGTAAATTTGTAAGATATATATTGACCTCAGGACCTATGTAATTTGATATTCATGAATGGAAAATGCTTTATTATTAAACGACGCGATTTTTAAGCGTTGTTTATGATTTGAGTAATGTGCTATCCCGTAACACCAACGACTCTTCCGCTGCATTGAAACATGAATATTCGGGGGTGTTACAGTTTGGTACCAGATCTGTCGTTATAGAGAACGAAAGATTCTTAAAACCAAAGTTTTGAATAAAACATTTCAAAAACCTTTTAACCATAAATATATTAAATAAATATTTTGAGTAAAATGTTTAAAAATCTTTTGACTATAACGGTGCCGAAGAATTCTCGAGTTACCGACAAGGCCAGACAGAGAAGTGTTATTTTAATATATATATATATATATATATATATATATAATCCAAGTTATATATATATATATATATATATATATATATATATATATATATATATATATATATATATATATATATATATATATATATATATATATATATATATATATATATATATATATATATATATATATATATATATATATATATATATATATATATATATATGTTGTAATTTGATTACATGATTGTTTGATGATTATTTTAATACTTATACGAGATATTTATACGACGTAGATTGTCACAAGGAACCCTAACTCCCCTAGCAAACCAATAGAAGCTATTCCTGTAGAAAATCTAGCTATTCTGGATCTAAAACAAGTTGTGGATGTTCATAATCCCAACAAAATGGTTGATATTCGTAGAAATGTTGATATTAGTTGATTATGATCTTGAAGAAGAATTGGCGAGATTAAATCTGATATCGATGTCATTACAATCTTTCCTTATAGAGTGGAGTTTGACAAAACCTTACCACCTAGAAAGGTGTAATCTGATTCGGTGTCACCCAATTCTTAAATTTGAAATCGAAAAGGTAAATGTTTCACCTGAGGCTGTCATTGGAACCATTACCCAAAAACCTCATGCCACTAGTATCTTTACGAGAAGTCTAATTGAATGTGTGAGTCATTCCATACTAGTGACTCATTTGATAATTATTGTTGTAAGAGCTATAGGATTGGAAATTAAGTGTTGTTCATATCGAGCTTTTATTGCCCTTTCAAGGTCTAAGAATAAGGTTGAAAGTATTGGAGAATGAGGTAGGATGTCACATTGAGTATAAGTTGATTGAAACTTGAATAAAGTCAAATTTAACTCGTATGGAATACGAGATTGTTAAGAGGAAGTCGTTAAGTCCTATGATTGAATTATAAGGTTTTGAATGAATGTTAGTTCGTGTTAACGGTTGTTCCTAGGCCATTGTCCAATGACGAGGATGCCCAGTGTCCAAGAATTAAATTGAAGAAATCTTCTTCTGAATTGGGACCGATGGATCTTTCGGGACATGTGGAACACCTAATGATTATTGTAGATTAGTATTCATTGTGGTATCTTTTAAAATCCCTAACTTAACTGAGACATCAGTTGGTAGGATGAGTCCTTGGAATTGTATGACATGGCGACACGTAATATGTTACGATACAATTTTTGACTTGATTGTGATTAATGAAAAGACTATCTTTGATTGCTAAACTCTACATGTATCGATGTTATCTATCTTTTATTGCTTCATCCTAATGGTCACATTAGTAATGCAACCATTGAACAAGTAATCATTTCGGATAGAGTTGCGTTGTAGATTCTTCTCTTTGTATTCCTGAGTACCATCGAGGTCATGAACCTCATGATTATTTGGCTAAGCTCATTTCCTATCATATCATAGTTAGTTCTTGGTGAACAACTCTTCATCACTATTTTTGTAGATCACTCATTGTTTTTATAAGTAATACGATACCATCTGGGGGAAAATATGAAATTCTCATTTTTATGAGTTATTTAAATTGGTACTATTAGTAGTTATTGTCGAAATAAAGTTTTTATTAAACCTATTGTAAATGGGAATGCTTTCATAATGATGAACATTTCGGTAAAATCATTTTTATTTTTATTTCATAATTAAATATGAATATATATTTAAAACATGATGACAAGATTTTGACGAACTGAGTATTGCATCGTTAATCCTAAAATTGTATATAGTTGCGCGCCTACGTACAATTTGGAAGGGACCATGCAAGGCTGATTAGTAGTCACCATGAAATTGTTAATAAACATTACATTTTCTTTGTAATTGTGAAAGATTGAATTTTTATAAGATCTGCAAGAAGTGCAAAATAGGGACATATTGTTAGGGACACCTACATATGTGCCCATACCATTTATTCTTCTGAATTGAATTTACTCATCTGTGGAAATTGTCTTATTTGACAATTGACCTCCCTTTCTTGTCCAATTCTATCATGGTAAGGTTCTTTGAAAAATTATCTAATTACCGAGTGTTGATACCCGACTGGGTGTATCGACGTTCCTATCATTTCTTTTGATTAGATTCTATTTGAATGACATGTGTAACGATCCGAGGTGATTTCGAATGCGTACTCAATTCATGAAAACAAGGGATATATTCATATTCGTTAGTGTTTTCGTCTGTATCTGATTTGAAATTCTCTCGCGTAAATCATGCGTTGACCTTACTCTTTTTAATGTTAGTTATGTCTCAAGATATCCTTAATTTGTGAAGGATTACGAGTTATTCTTAGCCGTTTGAGAAGTTCTCATCTTATCAACGGTAATACAACTGGAAAGTTGGTAATGCCATTAGGATGGATTGGTTGACTGTGACATTATGTCATTATCTTAATTAATGGGAACCCGTGTAGAAATCCCCTAAAAGACGAGATGTTGATTATCAAAGGGGATCTAAATAATTCCCGATGGATGACCGTATCCTACAGTTGGGCTTGAAATTATACCATGATTGGATGTGAACTATGTAACACCCCAAAATGTGATATGCGAAAGCGGTGAAGCTCGCGGGCTGTTACATCATTGTATCATAGTTCAAGGTACAAGAGAACGACTCTAAATGAGACGTTTTATAAAAATACCTCGTTGAGTTTAAATAAAAGGATCAAAGTACAAAAGGTCTCAGTTTCAAAAGATAGCGTAGCGGAATATAAAAGTTTTAAACATCAACGAGATAACAGTTCAAAAGCATAAGTAGATAAATGTCCGAAGATAGCCAAGAAATACATGCGGACTCCAAGTACTTCACACAACAGATACAAATCATCATCAATTACCTGAGATAAATGCTAAATTGGGTCAACATAAAGTTGGTGAGAATATAGGTTTCAAGTAAAAATTCATAGTAAATCGATTTCAGATTTCATTTCATGTACACATGCAACTATAGGAGGTATAGTGCCAAGTGTAGGATAAATTGGGTGTTCACAATATTTATGATAGCTAAGCTCGTGACATCGAAACTAATGATCCAGTACATACAATAGATTGTATATATAAATTTTGCCCCAATGGAGTACCTAGCCAAGATAACTCCGTTCACACAAATGGTATACACTCGTCCGGCGTCAGAATGCCCGAGTGGAGGTTGTCAACCCTCAATAGATCTATCCATATCATAAGAGCTTACTCCAGCAGAGTAATTAACGATTCACGATAGTGGGGACTACGGCTAAAGCAACTTAAGCTATCTCATAAACAGTGTTCACAAAACGTTCACAGAAATCTAGTTTTACTTGCGTCCAGAAGCAAGCATCAAAAGCATTTATCACATCCGAAAACATTAAACATAGAAAGCAGTTTAATAGGGATCTATAAACTCACCTCAAGCAACGATTCAAACCGCACAAGTATGATCAAATAGTAGCGAGCAACTCTAGCAACAACCTAAATATAATACTATAGTTTAGGCGCTAGCAAATAAGTCACAATAGTTCGTCACGTACGTTACTCATCAATCATATATATTATTTTGTTGTTAAAATCGTGACTTGTAAATATCATATCGTTATAAGCATTGTAGTATATATATACTTAGGCAAAAATATTTATTTTTGACTCGACGAAATTTCGACAGCCTTTCGGCGTAAATTTTAATTTACCCAAATTTATCTTAATAAATTTTCCAACACGATTTCTAACGAAAATTCGGCAGCCTTTCAGCATCACATAAAAATTTGCCATTTTTAGTAAGTACCCACATCTCGTCCTAAAACCCCTATTTTCAACACTTTCTCAATCACCAATGTTTCAACAAGTCATTTTCCCGCAATAGTATCGATTTCCACTTTCAACGCTCAAACTTTTAACTATGCACCAAGTATTCACATTTCACGCTAATACCCTTTTACAAAACGAACCCAACATTCATATACAACTTTTAGTAACCATTTCGACACTTAAAACAACTACGTTTAACTCGAAAATATCGTTTCGACCACTTTAAAAATCTAGACAGCAAGTACGTTATAGTGTTTTTCACAAAAATTAAGTTTTCCGACAACGAAATTTAAACGACCATATCTTACTCATTTTAGCTCCGTTTTTAGCCCACAATATATCGAAACGAAGGTATTAACTTATATTTTCATAATATCGTAGTAAACTAGTGTCAAAACAATTTTTACGACCCTCTATGCCTCTTATAAAAATTGGACAGATTATATACTTTTCGTAAAAACTCGTTTTCGACCATTTTCAAGCGTACCCACTAGTAGTAACACTACTAGTTCCCTCCAATTATTCATAAACACACTCAAAATCAAAGATTTATCTTCAAGTCCATAAATCTAAAAATATACATTTTTATACTTTACAAGTCTTTCAATTAAACCATTTTCATGCATGGATCTAATAGATCCACACATAATTTTCATAGATCTAAAATATTTCATGACCAAAAATAATTTTTATCATTTTATTTCAAGAAAATAGTTGATGAGTAACATGCATGCATAGATCTCAAAGATTATGCATGAAAAAGAAAAAGATGAAAAAGGTTTAAGAAATAACCTTGAGTAAGACTCTACGTAACCACGACAACCCGATCTACGCTCTAACCAACAAATAATCAACAAGAACCCAACTTCTATAAACTACAACCAAAACTTCTCAAATCTACAAACCTAGAAAACCCATTCTTCTTTATACTTGTACAAACCCTAGGATGTGTTTATTTTGTGTTAATTGTTCTTAAAATGAAGCTTCAAAAATTCAACAATGGTGGAAATGGTGTTTGTGTTGGTGCCGTTTGTTTTAGAGAGAAAAGGAGAGTTGTGTGTGTTTTTTTTGTGAAGTGTATGAGTGAATAATGTGAAGTGATTTTTGAGGTTAAAAGGTTAATTAGTTAAAATGTGTAGGAAAGTGTAAGTTAAGCTCAAAATGGCAAATGAAGAAAATTTGGTTTATCTTGCATGTGGGTGAGTTGTTTGGCCGGTTATGGGGAGGGTCCCACAAGGTAAATAATTCAAAAATTTTACTATGGTAACTAGTTAGAAGGTTTAAGGTAAAAAGGTTAGTTAGTTTTAGGTAAATGTCAAAAAGTATATAGTTAAGTTTAAAATTACGTAAAACTTAAAAATTTGACGAAATATATTAAATTTGCGATTTTTCGACGAAAACTGATATTTTATAATTTATAAAGTATTTTATGCATGCTAACGACGGTTAGACGTAAAAACGACGTAAAGTACGAAAACGCGATACGTTAATTAACTATTAACATAAAATACGATTTATTACTATAAATAGCAAAATACTAAAATACATGCATATATAAACATATACATAAATATTTAAATACGCTGTTCATGAAAATACGATCACACTGTTAAAAACTAAACAGTTAAGCACATAATTCACAGACAACGAATAATCTCACGGATTATTGTCAATTCATTGACCGTCTCAGCACTTTGGTCAGGTTCATAGAAAGTGCTCAGAATAATGACTGAGCACAGTGTCAGGTCATTACTCGTCATCAAACAGTTTTTTAGAAAACACAGGATAACTTCCCGGTTCCAACACAGTTAAATCACGTAGTTGACTAAATAAAAAGTCAAAGGGTAAAATAGTCATTTTACAAAGTAGGAAAATTACCAGGTGTTACATTATCCCCTTGATAGAGAAGCTTTGTCCTTAAAGCTTAGGAGTGTCACGGTTTCTAGAGTTGTCAAAGAGTTGCGGATATTTCTTGCAAAATTGATCCTCACACTCCCAAGTGAATTCAGGTCCACGTTTAGAATTCCACCTCACCTTGATGATCGGAATACGACTCTGCTTTAATCGTTTGACCTCACGGTCCATGATTTCAACAGGTTCTTCGACAAATTGCATCTTGTCGTCGATTCGGAGTTCCTCTAACGGTATAACGAGTGTCTCATCAGAAAGGCACTTCTTCAAGTTCGACACATGAAAAGTGCTGTGCACGCGGCTCAACGTTTGCGGTAATTCGAGACGATAGGCTACGGTTCCAACCTTTGCCAGAATTTTGAAAGGTCCAATATAACGGGGGTTCATCTTTCCTCGCTTGCCAAAACGTACCACACCTTTCCAAGGCGATACTTTTAGCATCACTTTGTCTCCTACTTGAAATTCGAGAGGCTTACGTCGAACGTCGGCGTAACTCTTTTAACGATCACGGGCTGCTTGAATTCGGCTCTTGATTTGAACAATCTTCTCAATTGTTTCACGGATGAGTTCAGGGCCAGTGAGTTGACTATCCCCAACCTCACTCTAACATACATGCGAGCGACATTTACGACCATACAACGCTTCAAACGGTGCAGCCTTAATACTGGTATGATAACTATTGTTGTAGGAGAATTCCACTAGAGGCAAATGTCTGTCCCATTGCTTCCCAAAGTCAAGCACGCAAGCACGCAACATGTCCTCCAACGTTTGAATAGTTCTCTCACTCTGTCCGTCAGTCTGTGGGTGATAAGCACTACTCATATCCAATTGCGTACCCAACACTTTCTGAAGTGATTTCCAGAATTCCGAAGTGAATCTACCGTCTCTATCGGAAATTAACGAGATCGGTATCCCATGTTTTGCGACTACTTCCTTCAGGTAAAGTCTCGTAAGCTTATCCATTGAATCATCTTCCTTCATAGCCAAAAAGTGTGCAGATTTCGTAAGTCGATCCACAATTACCCAAATTGTGTCATATCCGTTTGTCGTTTTAGGTAGCTTAGTTATGAAATCCATGGTTATGTTTTCCCACTTCCACATAGGAATTATAGGTTGAACCAACAATCCAGATGGCTTTTGGTGTTCTGTTTTCACTCTAGCACAAGTCAGACACTTCCCTACATACGTAGCGATTTCAGCTTTCATATTGGCCACCAATATAGCTTCTTCATATCCTGATACATTTTGTCAGATCCTGGGTGAATCGAATAGTTAGATTTATGCGACTCGTGCATAATCACGTCCCTTAGTCCTCCAAACCGTGGTAACCAACTTCTACCATTCAGACGTAGCGTTCCATTAGTGCTAGTCTCCAATTTCTTAGTGACCATTCCTCCTAATTTCTCAGCTTCAACATGTTCAGGCTTAAGGGCTTCGGTTTGTGCTTCACGAATTTGCATAGGTAAGTTCGGATTGATAACCATAGCTAACGATCTAACTCTACGTGTCATCAATTATTCCTTTCTACTTAGCGCATCCGCCACTACATTGGCCTTCCCAGGGTGGTAGCGGATTTCACAGTCATAATCGCTGAGCAACTCGATCCATCGACGTTGTCTCATGTTCAGTTCCTTCTAGTCAAGAATATGTTGTAAACTCTTGTGATCGGTATAGACGACACACTTGGTTCCATACAAGTAGTGTCTCCACAATTTCAAGGCAAATACCACCTCTCCTAGCTCCAAGTCGTGCGTAGTGTAGTTTTTCTCATGAGTTTTCAATTGTCGTGACGCGTAGGCGATAACTTTCTTCCTTTGCATCAACACAACTCCCAATCCTTTTGCTGATGCGTTACAGTAGACCACAAAGTCTTCCGATCCTTATGGTAATGATAAAATAGGCGCACTACACAACATTTGTTTCAACTTCTGGAATGCTAATTCCTCTTTATCTCCCCATTCGTATTTCACCTTCTTTTGAGTCAACTTCGTCAATGGTTTCGCGATCTTCGAGAATCACTCGATGAACCTTCGGTAGTATCCGACGAGTCCTAAGAATTGGCGAATTTTAGTCGGTGTCGTAGGAGCAGTCCACTCCATAATTGATTCAATCTTGGCGGGATTAACATGAATCCCCTTGCTATCAATAACGTGACCTAGAAATTGTACTCTTGGCAACCAAAAATCACACTTCGAGAACTTAGCGTACAATTCCTCCTTCTTAAGTAATTCCAATATTATCTTAAGATGTTCCTCATGTTCTTTCTCATTCCTTGAGTAAATCAATATGTCATCGATGAACACAATGACAACTTGTCTAAATACGGTTTACACACCCGGTTCATGAGGTCCATAAACACAGCAGGTGCGTTTGTCAAACCGAATGGCATCACTTGGAACTCATAGTGTCCATACCTAGTCCTAAAAGCAGTCTTTGCAACATCTTCCTCACGGACTCTCAATTGGTGATAACCAGACCTAAGGTCAATCTTCGAGTATACGCTCGATCCTTGCAACTGATCAAACAGATCATCGATCCTAGGTAACGGGTAACGGTTCTTGATGGTAAGTTTGTTCAACTCACGATAGTCGATACACATCCGAAAACTCCCATCCTTCTTCTTTACAAATAAGACTGGAGCTCCCCAAGGTGAAGAACTCGGTCTTATGAATCCTTCATCAGTCAACTCTTGTAGTTGCGTCGCTAGTTCTTGCATTTCCGATGGTGCTAAACGGTAAGGCGCTCGAGCAACAGGTGCAGCTCCCGGTATTAAATCGATATGGAATTCAACTTGTCTGGCCGGCGGTAATCCAGGCAAATCTTCAGGAAAGATTTTCGGAAAATACCGTACGATAGGTACATCTTCCAACCGTTTTTCTTCCGTATGCTTTTCAGTAACACAGGCTAAAAATACGTGGCAACCTTCCGACAACAACTTCTGAGCCTTGACACGCGAGATAATGTTCAGTCGTGACTTCCCTTTTCCGTTACTTGTATCCCCTTTACCTCCAAATCTTCATCACCAAATGGTAAGCAAACGATCTTCTCGTCGCATACAATCGTAGCATGATATCTCGACAACCAATCCATTCCGACAATTACGTCAAAACTCCCTAACTCAACAGGCATAAGGTATATTACGAAAGGATGACCTAGAAGATTTAAAGTGCATCCACGAAGTATAGTGTCGGCTTCTATCAACTTCCCATTAGCTAACTCAATAGTGTACTTAGTGTCTAAGGGCGAAGGGGTCACATCAAGTAAAACACTAAAAACAGTCGACACAAAACTCCTATCGACTCTAGTATCAAATAAAATAGAAGCACGACCATTGAGAAGAAACGTACCCGTCATGACGTTGGGGTTTTGTTGCGCTTCTCCTCCTCTTATCACATAGACCCTTCCACGAGCTTCCCCATCTTTATCAATCTTTCCTTGGTCCTTATTCTTTTTCTTTGGGCACTCATTGCTGTAGTGTCCCTTTTGCCGACATTCAAAGCAAGTGACGTTGGCTTTCGGGTTGGGTGGTGACTTGCAGTCTCTAGCAATGTGTCCAGTTTTCTTGTAGTTGTGACATTGTACATTGCATTGTCCATTATGGTGACGTTTGCATCGGTTGCACAAAGGTAACGTCCCATTGTACACTCCCTTTCCCCAATACCAGCAGTGTACACCTTCACGATTTCTTGCCTCTTATTCGGGTAGTTCCCATGGTTGTTCCTTTGGTTATCCCCCCATTTTCTCTTGTTGTCTGCGGCATTCCCAGCATTTGCTCGAACAACTTGGTCCATCAGACTGTGAGCCATCCTTATAGCATCACTAACTTTTGTTGGTCCAGACAATGTCACATTCCCTTGAACTCTACCAGGTAAACCCCAAATATAGCGCTCAACCTTCTTTTCTTCATCTGGATCCATTCCAGGACATAGCAAACACAACTCTCGGAACCTCCTAGTGTACGTACCAATGTCATTGTTCTTCACAGTCAGGTTCCACAGTTCAATTTCCATTTTCTGAATCTCATTACGAGGACAGTATTCCTTAGTCAACAACTTCTTAAGTTCCTCCCAACTCATTCCATACGCCTCCTCGGCTCCAACCGTCTACACATGGGTGTTCCACCATGTCAACGCTCCAACAACTAAAGTACAAGTAGAATAAGTCACTTGGTTTTCAACAGTACATCCACTGACACGGAACACAGATTCCATCTTTTCAACCCAACGAGCTAATCCGACAGCTCCTTTAGTACCATTAAAATTCAAAGGGTCACAACTCCTAAAGTCCTTGTAAGTACACGGTTTAGGCGGTCGATTGTCAGCATCGTTCGGTGGTGCTTGGTTCACGTTGTTGTTAGCTTGAATGTTTGCCAATGCAACGGTCACTCGTTATGTAATTAGTTCTTCCAATTGTGCGTCAGTCATTCCGTTACGTGTGTTCACCATTGTTTCTTTACGTTAAGACAACAATGCAATTAAGGTTCAAGCACGAATATACACGTTATATATTTCTTATGCTAAAATAAAATGCAGAATTTAACAGTACAACAAACATAAAAAGGATAGTCACTGGTCAAAGTCATAAAGTTAAATTCCCATTCATAATCAAAATATCGAGTACATAGTCATAAAATAAGAGTCTGATTACATCTAGTCTACTCCAACTAACCGAGTACTACTCTAGTATAGTGGATATAATGCCCAAAAGATAAAGATGTCAATCTACTCTAGAATTAAGCACAATAACGATGAATCCCTAAGTGTGACGACGACGATCATACTCAGCACATCTCAGTGAGTCACTCCTCGCGTCTCCATCTGCAGCTCGGTCTCCTCCACGAATTGACTCTAACTCACACCTCAACCTAGCAACCTCCTCAAGTGTGGTATCCAAAAAGTCGCGGGTATCCTCGTTATCCTCTAACAATCCAAAAACCGCATCCTCAAGTCGACGAAAACGAATAGCATCTGAATCCCTAGCAGATCCTATCATAACAACACATGACCTAGGTCTAGAGGGCTCTCCAACATGATGAGTAGGTGGTGTAGAAACAGTAGTAGCAGCTCGACTCCCATGAGTAGGCGATGCCTCAGGTGTAGTGTGTGAATCAGGCATATGAATCTTCTTCTGTGGGCATGACGAATCAGAATCGGACAAAGCTCGAGATCTAACATTGGATGGTCCAACTCCATCAGCAGGTGGTACAGTATCATCAGAATCAGTATAAACCTCAGCTGGTGGCGTACCCAATAAAGCTTCCCTCTCCTCTCTAAACCGCTGACATGGAACAGTAGGCTTCTTCCTCAAGTTGGACGTCTTCCTAATCTCACTCCTCATACTGGGCTCAACTCTCTCAGGTAAAACAGTCAAAGCATCAACCCTACTATCATCATCAGCCTCAGCATCCTCGCTATCACTACTAGCCACAACCATCCTAACGTCAGTATCACTCTCAATCTCATCATCCATGTCCTCATCATCCTCACGATCTACCTCATATCCATCTATATCATCATCACCCTCATGATCTACCTCAACACCATCCATATCATCCTCATGACCTACCTCATGTCCATCCATACCCTCATCACCCTCGTGATCTACCTCAATACCATCCACGTCATCCTCATCATCCTCACCATCCTCATTATCCTCACTACCACTAACCCACTCGATCAAAGTACGATGCACAACAGGTGGCATCCCATCAACAACATCGGAAGTATCAGACAACACATCAGGCTCACCCTCATCCTCCTCCTCCGGATCCTCGTCAGGGTCTTACTCCGCACCTTCCTCCTCAGGATCAGCCTCCTCAGGAGCCTCCTCTGGGTCATTCTCCGGCTCGACATGATTTGGTATCATCTCAATCTCGTATTCCCACTCTTCGTCAGTAGAGTCGGGCTGGTAAGTAATAGTAGATGACGACATAACCTGCAACAACCAAAATGCGTATTAAAGCAGTTGTAGGGTATGCATGAAATAATCATGTATCCAAATTAAAGTATGCAAATCAGCGAGATGCATATGAGACGTTTTATAAAAATACCTCATTGAATTTAAATAAAAGCATCAAAGTACAAAAGGTCTCAGTTTCAAAAGATAGCGTAGCGGAATATAAAAGTTTTAAACATCAACGAGATAACAGTTCAAAAGCATAAGTAGATAAATGTCCGAAGATAGCCAAGAAATGCATGCGGACTCCAAGTACTTCACACAGCAGATACAAATCATCATCAATTACCTGAGATAAATGCTAAATTGGGTCAACATAAAGTTGGTGAGAATATAGGTTTCAAGTACAAATTCATAGTAAATCGATTTCAGATTTCATTTCATGTACACATGCAACTATAGGAGGTATAGTGCCAAGTGTAGGATAAATTGGATGTTCACAATATTTATGATAGCTAAGCTCGTGACATCGAAACTAATGATCCAGTACATACAATAGATTGTATATATAAATTTTACCCCAATGGAGTACCTAGCCAAGATAACTCCGTTCACACAAATGGTATACACTCGTCCGGCGTCAGAATGCTCGAGTGGAGGTTGTCAACTCTCAATAGATCTATCCATATCATAAGAGCTTACTCCAGCAGAGTAATTAACGATTCACGATAGTGGGGACTACGGCTAAAGCAACTTAAGCTATCTCATAAACAGTGTTCACAAAACGTTCACAGAAATCTAGTTTTACTTGCGTCCAGAAGCAAGCATCAAAAGCATTTATCACATCCCAAAACATTAAACATAGAAAGCAGTTTAATAGGGATCTATAAACTCACCTCAAGCAACGATTCAAACCGCACAAGTATGATCAAATAGTAGCGAGCAACTCTAGCAACAACCTAAATATAATACTATAGTTTAGGCGCTAGCAAATAAGTCACAATAGTTCGTCACGTACGTTACTCATCAATCATATATATTATTTTGTTGTTAAAATCGTGACTTGTAAATATCATATCGTTATAAGCATTGTAGTATATATATACTTAGGCAAAAATATTTATTTTTGACTCGACGAAATTTCGACAGCCTTTCGGCGTAAATTTTAATTTACCCAAATTTATCTTAATAAATTTTCCAACACGATTTCTAACGAAAATTCGGCAGCCTTTCAGCATCACATAAAAATTTACCATTTTTAGTAAGTACCCACATCTCGTCCTAAAACCCCTATTTTCAACACTTTCTCAATCACCAATGTTTCAACAAGTCATTTTCCCGCAATAGTATCGATTTCCACTTTCAACGCTCAAACTTTTAACTATGCACCAAGTATTCACATTTCGCGCTAATACCCTTTTACAAAACGAACCCAACATTCATATACAACTTTTAGTAACCATTTCGACACTTAAAACAACTACGTTTAACTCGAAAATGTCGTTTCGACCACTTTAAAAATCTAGACAGCAAGTACGTTATAGTGTTTTTCATAAAAATTAAGTTTTCCGACAACGAAATTTAAACGACCATATCTTACTCATTTTAGCTCCGTTTTTAGCCCATAATATATCGAAACGAAGGTATTAACTTATATTTTCATAATATCGAAGTAAACTAGTGTCAAAACAATTTTTACGACCCTCTATGCCTCTTATAAAAATCGGACAGATTATATACTTTTCGTAAAAACTCGTTTTCGACCATTTTCAAGCGTACCCACTAGTAGTAACACTACTAGTTCCCTCCAATTATTCATAAACACACTCAAAATCAAAGATTTATCTTCAAATCCATAAATCTAAAAATATACATTTTAATACTTTACAAGTCTTTCAATTAAACCATTTTCATGCATGGATCTAAGAGATCCACACATAATTTCATAGATCTAAAATATTTCATGACCAAAAAAATTTTTTATCATTTTATTTCAAGAAAATAGTTGATGAGTAACATGCATGCATAGATCTTCAAAGATTATGCATGAAAAAGAAAAAGATGAAAAAGGTTTAAGAAATAACCTTGAGTAACGACTCTACGTAACCACGACAACCCGATCTACGCTCTAACCAACAAATAATCAACAAGAACCCAACTTCTATAAACTACAACCAAAACTTCTCAAATCTACAAACCAAGAAAACCCATTCTTCTTTATACTTGTACAAACCATAGGATGTATTTATTTTGTGTTAATTGTTCTTAAAATGAAGCTTCAAAAATTCAACAATGGTGGAAATGGTGTTTGTGTTGGTGCCGTGTGTTTTAGAGAGAGAAGGAGAGTTGTGTGTGTTTTTTTTGTGAAGTGTATGAGAGAATAATGTGAAGTGATTTTGAGGTTAAAAGGTTAATAAGTTAAAATGTGTAGGAAAGTGTAAGTTAAGCCCAAAATGGCAAATGAAGAAAATTTGGTTTATCTTGCATGTGGCTGAGTTGTTTGGCCGGTTATGGGGAGGGTCCCACAAGGTAAATAATTCAATTTTTTTACTATGGTAACTAGTTAGAAGGTTTAAGGTAAAAAGGTTAGTTAGTTTTAGGTAAATGTCGAAAGGTATATAGTTAAGTTTAAAATTACGTAAAACTTAAAAATTTTACGAAATATATTAAATTTACGATTTTTCGACGAAAACTGATATTTTATAATTTATAAAGTATTTTATGCATGCTAACGACGGTTAGACGTAAAAACGACGTAAAGTACGAAAACACGATACGTAATTAAATATTCACAGAAAATACGATTTATTACTATAAATAGCAAAATACTAAAATACAGGCATATATAAACATATACAGAAATATTTAAATACGCTGTTCATGAAAATACGATCACGCTGTTAAAAACTAAACAGTTAAGCACATAATTCACAGATAACGAATAATCTCATGGATTATTGTCAATTCATTGACCGTCTCAGCACTTTGGTTAGGTTCACAGAAAGTGTTTAGAATAATGACCGAGCACAGTGTCAGGTCATTACTCGTCATCAAACAGTTTTCAGAAAACGCGGGATAACTTCCCGGTTCCAACACAGTTAAATCATATAGTTGACTAAATAAAAAGTCAAAGGGTAAAATAGTCATTTTACAAAGTAGGAAAATTACCAGGTGTTACAAATCCGTGAAAATATAAGTTAATGACATAATTTTGTAATTATGTCATTATCTTAATTAATGGGAACCCGTGTAGAAATCCCCTAAAAGACGAGATGTTGATTATCAAAGGGGATCTAAATAATTCCCGATGGATGACCGTATCCTACAGTTGGGCTTGAAATTATACCATGAATGGATGTGAACTAGTCATAGATCTTGTAATCTAGAAAGAACCTAAAGTTAATTTATTAATAGATGTTCCTGTTTTCGGAGACTTTCTGAGGTATTTGCTGATGAATTACCTAGACTTTCGCCATTAAGGCAAGTTGAATTTGGTATTGGTTATATTCCCGGTGCTGCACCTGTGGCATGTGCACCCTACTTTAGCACCATCTGAATCAAAAGAGTTACCGTGCAACTGAGAGAGTTGTCAGAGAAAGCTTTTATTCTACCGAGCTCGTCATTATGAAGAGCTATGATACTATCATTCCTTATATTTATTGATTACCGTGAACTGAATAAATTAACGATCAAAATTTGTATCCATTACCCAAGATGAAAGATTTGTTCGATCATTTACAAGGTTCTAGCGTATGTTCGAAAATTTGATCCACGACATGGTTATCATCAACTTCGCGTCCGCGAAAAAGATTATCTATTTCAACCACTACATCCAGAACTTGTAATGAACATTATGAGTTTCATGTTATGTTGTATGGATTGATCAATGCACATGTAGCATCCATAAATTTGGTGAATCACGTGTGTAGGCTGTAATTTGATAAATTCATGCTTGTGATCATTAAGGACCATTTGTTTGTTTCTAAGAATAAGAAGGAGTTAGTAATCATTTGTAAACTACCCTGAGTTGACCGAGCAGTGAAAACCTATACCTTGAGTATTTAACATATGATTTAAGGCTTGATCCTTTACATTATTTTGACCGTGTGATTAATAGATGATGGAATCTATATTGACTCTTCAAAGATTAGAGCCATTAAGGCTTTCGGTTATACCAAAAGAACGTGCAAATATGTTTTGACAAATATTTATCAAATGATTTTTTTAGGAATTATTCCCTTATACCCAAATCATTTAACCAACTCCCTTAGGAGTAATTGTTTGTGTATACCTCAAGACAACCTAGGAGGAATTGAGGAAAACCATTTAAACCATGACTTGGAATTTGAAACGATAATTTTTTCTTTTCAACTAAGAAAATTTTGACCAAAATATAAACAAAGATTTTTCGAGCATTTACAAATCTTGTTAATTATTCTCGATAAATCAACAAAAATCGTGTTAAATAAATTCAAATTTATTTTGAACATTTTTCTATAATTGAACGAACTGAGAAATTTAAATTTTTTTTTACGTTTACGTTTCATAAAATTTAATATTTATTACTTAATTAATTGTAATATTTATCGACGCAAACGGCGGATTGAGAAAAACTAATAAAGATAATAGTAGAGAAGAAACTAAAACTTAGAAAATATGAAGAAAGAATTTCTGAGTGATTATGGGCATGATATTTATTTCATCAGGGAAGGTGAATGTAATTACTGACACGTTATGTACAAAAGAATAAAGAATCAATTAGGATGTGTTCTGTTGTCCCCATAAATTTGGATAATAGAACACGAATTAAAGAAAGAAAATAGATGAAGAAGATGAATTCTAGAGAGAGAAAGTAGTGAGAGAAAGTAGAGAGAATGGTTGGAGAAACTAGGTGATATTAGATTAGAGAAAATGAATAACCAACACCCTTCCTAACATGCTAGGAAGGGTATATATAGCCTTTGCCTACATGTGGCTTAATGGGCTATATGATCATGGGCCGGGCTTTCCTTTTGGGCTTTGGTTACTTATGAATGAACCTTAGCTTAAAGTTAAGCCCATAATACACGACTAACATACTACCTATTACAACGTTCTAAAATACGATACATAATAAACATATGACCGAGAATTCTTGTTTGACTCAATATTTTGAGGCTAACAATCTCCCCAATGAGAGGTCATAAACCTTGGTCATTTAGGAAATTTGTAGAGATTACTAATCTTGCCATAAATGAGTCTTGAACGTGTAATCGTAGTCTTGTTTCTTCATGCTGTAATCTTTGAGCCTTTGTCATTGTCTTTCGACTTTGTCTTTAAGTTTGAGATCTTCAAATCATCCTTGACTTGTCTTTGCCATCTTGCGATCTTGTGTCTTCATACACATGCTCACACTATTAATTGTCGAATATGTCTTTAGGCACGAGAATGTGGTTTTGAATCTTTGACTTTGCTAAGTACACCGTGACACCACCTTCTCGAGACAAAACATAGACACGGACTGAATGGCTTTGACATTCGTCCTAAATCGGTAGCGTTTTACCTCCGGTCGATGAAGACCATTATACGATATTAAATATCGTACCTGTGATAGGTAGATTCTGTTAAAAATCTCCTTGACATGGTTTCGCGGCTGTACTAGCCGTTCTCTTTACTCGACCGTCTCAAAGCAAGACTGCGAACATAAAGAGTGAATCAATTGGATAAATATCCGCTTGATTAAAGTCGTCAATTCAAATTCCTAGAACAAGTTTGATTCATTAAGAATCTTACCATTGTTGCTTTCCAGTTGACACAAGCTTGATTCATAAGAATCTCACAAGTCACCTACCATAGCGCTGTTTGATGTTGACGCTAGAAGGATTTCCATTCGTCACTGTGAATATTAATGAATATCACTCTGAATGTTCTGGAAAGACCATAAAGATATTGCGTAGAAACCTGAAACGAGTTTGAATCAATTCAGAATCAAACCACTGTTGCTTTTCAGTTATACACATGCTCAATTAAGAAAGAATCTTGCATATGACCTACCGCAGTGCTGTTTGATGTTAACACTGGAAGGATTTCCACTCATCATTGTGAATACTAATTAGTATCACTCTGAGTGTTCTAGCAATATCACAAGGATATAGCGTAGGACTCTCTTGATCTTTATCCGTGTGTCCTAACGAGATTTGATTGATCTCTTGGCTCTAGACTCGATTTGTGCACTTTTAGTGGTCGGAGGCTGGAGCGGATGCCACCTATTCAATATCAACTATCTCGAAGTGAGAAAGTCAATAGAAGTCATGTTGTTCTCCGTGACAATAAAACAAACTTCTTTTGAGAGAAGCCTGAGTAGCTAGGAAAGGGTTGTGCATACATCACTGGGTCCATGATGAGTTTGTCTTCATGATGAGTTGACCCGGTTTCTGCCTAAGTTGTATGGAGGGATTCTTTCTTTACATCCTTTATCCTTACATTTCTTTTTTGTGACACCCTAGAACCGAGGTCATTAACGTTACCCTAAATTACGCTAATTTTTGAAATTTTTAATAAATTTTAATTTCTATATATATTAGTATTTTGGTTAAAGCCGATGTTCGAGGTTATAATTTTTACGATTGACGATTCAAGAAGGACGATGACGAATACGATCCCGATGGATGCCCAAATTTCCATAATTATTGACGATTTATCGATAATGTAATTTTTCGAGAATTTTACTTACGGTTCGTGTTAAGTTGAGTCGGGTGAGTTTTATAGCTTTCCGAGTACATTTAAAGTATCCCAAAAGTATTTTGGAGTGTTTGGGATGATTTCTGACTCCCGTAAAATTTTCTAAAATGACTAGTGAGTCAATCCCGCAAAGTTTTGGTGTCGTTTTTGCTTAAGGCCAAAAGAAAGGTGAAATTGCAACTTGGTCCCTCCCATTTCACAAAATGGGGACAAATCACACACACACAACACTTAACAAAAAAAAAAGACACAAACTCTCTCCCTCTCTCTCTAGGCCGACGGCCAAACCCCCCCACACCACCACCATCCACCATTTTTTTTGAGTTTTGACAAAATCTAACCTTATACCACCTTCTAAAATCCATTGGTGAGTGTTAATCCATGGTTATTTCAAACATGCATTAACAAAATTTTTCCAAAAATTTTCAAGATCATTCAAACTCGTTTTTGAGGTTAATTGGATTAATGCATGTTAAATTCATGTAAAATGAGAGTATAATCACTAATCAAACCCACCAAAATTGATTTGGTTGTGGTGATTTGGTCACCCAAACCCCACGGCTAAAGGGGGTGTTTGGGGAGCCATGGTGATTGATGATTTTGAGCATTGGTTTTGTGTTTAGCCTTGTGTTTATTGATGTGTTAGATGGGTACAAGTGTTTGCATGTTAGTTTTTAGATTTTTAGCTTATGAGGTTGATGATCAATAGGGGTTAGGGACTGAAATTAGTGTTTGGTTATGATTGGGAATGCTTAGGATGAAGCCGAGTAATGATTAATAGGTTTGGAATCGAGCGTAAGTGTGATTTTGGTATGGTTAAATTTAGGCAGAAAGTTTAAGACCTTTTCATAAAAATAATTTTTCCTACAGGTCTAGATAGCTAAATGTAGTCATAGAGGGCCTTCTTAGCTTTAATTTGGTATAAGGTAGAGCTCGTGACTCCAAACGAGCCAAAAGTTATGAGGTTTTAAAGATCGTGTACCGGGAGACGAGAACTTTCATAATCCGAATTTATGTATAGTTTTAGTCAAATTCCGAGGACCACAAGTATGAATTGGTAAAAGGTCAAAGGTCAAATTTTGGTCACAAACCTGTGTAATTGAGTCTATAAGTGGACTTAGGAGTCAAAGAAGTCAAAGGTGCATTTCAAATAGGTCAAAGAAGTCCAAGTTGGTCGAAGTACAATTTCAGTCCGAAAAATGTAGTTTTTGGAAAAGCGTTGAGTAACGGATCGTAGAAGTAAAAACTTTATTGGGATTAAAAATGTGTTATCTACAGGTCTTATAGTATTTTTGAGAATTTTGTCAAATTTTATAAGAATGGTTAAATATAGTAAAACAGCCCGTACTTTCGGTAAGTACCGGCGAAAATGAGTAAAAATGGATGACGTAAATAATAAGAACAAATGGTGTGAAATGAGTGATGCTTGTTGTTTTGTTTTGGCGTGAGTTGTAATTGTCCTAAGTGACTAGTATCTATGTATTTTATACAGTACCATAAGGTTTTAAAATGAGATTACTCATTACGCGTTATTTGGTTGATAGGTGTTGATTTACCCGGGCATCCGTATCGTCGTCAGTGATCATCTCTCGAACTACCGACTACTTAATATATAAGGTGTGAATTTATAGCCTCGCTTATATTTATTTTAAACTGTTTTACCCGCGAGGGAAATGCATGCTAGTTTTTAAAATGAACGTATGTCATGAATGATTGTTAGTCCCGAATGTTGCCTTAGAAATTGTGTTGAGTACCTAGTTGCAAAAGACCCTAAATTCATGAACTATTAACTATTGTCTTGCCCTTGCGAAGGGGGAAATAGCCGCTTATACAAAGTGATAGTACTATGGGGTTGACTACCCTATCCGAGACGAGGGCTAGTACGTTGATACCCCCTGCGGACGGATAATTTGTGATAAGAGACAAGGTATAATTGCAACTGATGCCTTATTAGGGGCCATGGTTTCATCTGAATCACGCCGGTAATTATTACGCGGGTGATTGAGTTAACGGTTTAGTGTCATGAGCTTAAACACAATTGTCAGTATCTTGAATATAGATTGTTTGATCGACAAGTCTATGAATGATCGTGAATGGTTTTTATTTCATATACGTTCAAAATGAATTGTAAAACCTATGAATTCCACTCAACGTTTTCGTTGACCAAATTTTGGCATGTGTTTCAGGTAACCGCTGAAGTGTAGCATGGAGCGTGCATGGGATGGATGTTGTGTGTATGGCTTGGAGTCTGCTTGTTTTTCCTCCCTTTCCCACTTAAACATTTTTAATTTTAATGTTATGTTGTTGTTAAACTGAAATTCTTGGGTCGAGATTCATGGGGACCGAAAACTTTAAACTCTGTTGTACCAAGTAGGGTTGGAAAAACCGTGGACATGTATCATTTAACAATTTTTAATTCAAGTTTTAAGTTGACGTCTCTTTAGAGTCGTTTGATATATCTTGTGTGTAATGATAACTGAGTAGCACCCAAATGTTGTAGTTCCGCTGCGCATAGCATTTTGTGGGGGTGTTACAGATTGGTAATCAGAGCCATGAGTTATAGAGAACTAGGTCGTTTTTGAAAATCCTAAACTATAACTTTTGGTGTCGTAAGAAATGGTCCAAGCACACACAACTATCCTGCATGGCTCCGGTAAGATTTATTTTTGTATTCATGGCATTTGACGTATACTTTTGAGTTGAAGTATATATGTGAGTAATTATTACGTAAGTATGGAAATTACTATATGTAGACGTTGAAATTATACGTGGAATATCCGACATCGTAATTTTTGTATTAATCATGCATGAGCATCATATTATTACATTTTGGGCATATGTACCACATTTGCATTGCATTTGCATGCATGTATTTATAACTATTGTATAATTACTTACGTACCCTCCGAAATTCGCTGTTATTGCAGGAATGGCCGAGGTACCGCCTAATGGTAATGGAAACGATTACGTCGTAGGTCACGAAGGGGGACCGTTTCCTCCGAACCCGCTGGATAATGACAATGGATGGATCGCTCCAGAAGAGTAAATAGGGCCGGAAAATGACAATGATGAAAGTGAGGTGGACAATTTTAGCATCAGTAGTGATGAGAGTGAGGATTCTGAGGAAGAGCCCGAGGAACTAATGGATGATGGCATTCCCGAGAATGCTGTAGGTCAGACCGAACCTGATTTGTTTCAATCTCCGAATTCGCCGAAGGGTTATGAAGTACCTCCAACCGATCGATACGAGCAGCAACCCTTTAATCGCCCGATGGACAATTGTAAGGACTATTTGAGAACAGTGCCAGGATTTGTTCGAGTAAGTAATGGGAGCGGTGTAGAGTCCAGCAAATCATCCAAGTCGCAATCGATTCATGAGAATATCGCAAGGGTCTACTTTCCGAGACCAAGACACTACTGGGATCCCGCAGGTCGTTTGAGGAGGATGGATAGGTTGATGTATGAGCGGTTTGTAGTTGAGACCAGGGTAATTAAGAGGTTTGATAAGAATGAAAGGGAACACCAAAGACTGTTGGAAAGGACTGCAAGAATTGAGTATGATGGAAATGTAAACAAAAGTGATATCAACAGTCTAAGATCGATGGTCGCGAATTTGAGCGCTAGTCTTGACCGTGTTAGGGAAGATCAAGTGAGATTGTCAAGGATGCAGAGTTGGGAGCATCGAGTGAGAGCATCATTGCCCCCAGATTGGAGATTCGTGGACGATTTGGAGATGGAGGCTAATGACTTCATGATTCAGCCGCCTACTAGAGGTGCTTGTATTACTGTGGGGAATCAGGTGGCGATTGAGTGTGGGTCTACATCAGGGACGAAAAAGGAGACTGAATGTGGGCCGAACGACAAAGGAAAGAGAAAAATGGATGATGTGGACAAGGATGATAGCGAAGAGGAACCCGAGGAAGATGATGACGAACCGCCATCCAAGAGGCCATGTGGATCACCACATGCCTAGTTGCTTGTCTTGTATTTTATCTTTGATCGTTGTAATAGAACTGTTTTAGACTTTTGTATGATGGTATTATGACGAAAAACTTGAGGACTTAAGTTTTATGGTGAATGATTGTAGTGGCAATACTTGTCACAATTTTGGTTAATTATCAATACAATCCATGTTTACCTTTCATGATCTGTGATATGTCTTAAATTTGATCTTTTGTGATGTGAATTGATGAATATTAGTAACTCTGTAGTGATGTGTCGTTGTATGTATATTATGTCTTGAAAGAGAAATCCATCTTAATCTTGATGTGTATACTTACATTGTTTTTCTATTTTCCCTGTCTTGCAGAAAGAGATATTCGATAACACCATGCCTCCAAAGCTAACCGCCGATCGTGTAAACACAATGATTCAGGAAGCTATAGCAAATGCGCTAGAAGCAGACCGAGCCGGGAGAAATCAGGACCAGGGTAGAAACGCGGGGAGACAGCAAGCCCCGAGAGTGTGTACCTATTCTAGTTTTATGAAATGCGGTCCCACGCAATTTCGTGGAACTGGTGGAGCTCTAGAACTTAGAAGATGGTTGGAAAAGGTTGAAAGTACTTTCGAAATCAGCGGTTGTTCAGAAGCGGATAAGGTTAAGTTTGCGGCTGCTACGTTTCTTGACGATGCATTAAGTTGGTGGAACACCCAAGTAGCCACTGTTGGATTGGCTGTAGCGAATACAAGAACATGGACTGCGACAAAAGCTCTTTTGACTAAGAAGTTCTGCCCGGAAGAGGAATTGGGTCAATTGGAAGATGAGTTGAGGCACCTGACCTTGAAGAACAATGATATCGCTGCTTACACCAGGAGGTTTAATGAACTAAGCCTTTTGTGTCCAGACATTTTTGCCAATGATGCCAAGAAGATGAAACAGTACATCAAAGGTTTATCCAGCAATATCAAAGGTGAGACGACTTCGTCTAAACCTGGGTCGTTTGATGAAGCGGTCCAGATGGCTCACGCATTGATGGACGTCAAGCTCCAGGACAAGAAGAACTTCATTGCTGAAGGAAACAAGAGGAAATGGGAAGCGGCACAAAGCAATCAATCCCAGGGCCAGAACCGAGGTGGAAATCGAAACAACCATGGTCAGAACCGCAATCAGCAGTTTAACCAACGAAGGAATGAAGGGATGAGGGCTGTGACAAACCCCAGAGGAGTAAAAGTGAATCCCCACTGTGGTAGGTGCAACTTGTACCATGTCGGGAATTGCCCGCCTGCATGCGGCAAATGTGGAAAAGCAGGTCACAGGACGTCTGGTTGCCGAGCGGGAGGAGTAGCCACTGGGGCGAATGCTATCAGAATGAGGGGATGTTTTGGATGTGGAGAGAGAGGCCATATGCAAGTGAATTGCCCGAAGGCAGGAAACAAGCGGGGAGGTAACAACGCTGCTGCCGTGTATCAAGTAGGGACGGCTGATAAACCACAGGGTCCTAACGTGGTTACCGGTACGTTTTTGCTAGACGCTTGTTATGCTAGTATTTTGTTTGATTCTGGCTCCGACAAGAGTTTTGTAGATGTTAAATTTTAGTCGTCATATCGATAAGAAACCGGTGTTGTTAGCGACTAGTTATAACGTTGAGTTAGCCGATGGAAAAATTGTTAGTACGAATTCTATACTGAAAGGGTGTACCTTGAAGTTAGGAAATTACGCTTTTAAAATCGAGTTGATGCCTATAGAGCTAGGATCGTTCGACGTGATTGTGGGAATGGATTGGCTAATGGAGCACAGTGCTATGATCGTCTATGGCGAGAGATTAGTTCAGATTCCGTTGAGGAATAAAGTCTTGACGGTGAAGGGAGACGAATGCACTTCTCGTTTGAAAGTGATTTCCTGTTTGAAAATGATGAAGTATGTAGAGAGCGGATGCGATGTGTTTTTGGCACAAGTTTCGAGTGATGGTGATTTAGAGGCAAGGATTGAAGAGGTACCTGTTATCTGCGAATATCCGGAAGTTTTTCCAGACGAGTTGCCGGGTTTATCACCCACCCGTGAGGTCGAGTTTCAAATTGATTTGGTGCCAGGAGCTGCGCCGGTTGCGCGTGCACCTTATCGCTTAGCACCATCCGAGTTAAAGGAGTTATCGGATCAACTGAAGGAATTGATGGACAAGGGATTTATTAGGCCGAGCTCATCACCATGGGGAGCGCCAGTGCTGTTTGTGAAGAAGAAAGATGGTTCATTTCGGATGTGTATTGACTATAGGGAACTCAACAAGCTGACGGTTAAGAATCGGTACCCATTGCCGAGGATTGACGATTTGTTTGATCAATTGCAAGGTTCCAGTGTATACTCAAAGATCGATTTAAGATCAGGGTATCATCAACTCCGTGTAAGAGAGGAGGATATTCCTGTAACTGCCTTTCGTACGCGGTATGGACACTTTGAATTTCGAGTGATGCCGTTTGGGTTGACGAACGCGCCTGCTGTATTCATGGACCTTATGAATCGCGTGTGCAAGCCGTATCTAGATAAGTTTGTTATTGTTTTCATCGATGATATACTTATTTACTCTAAGAGTAAGGAGGACCACGAGAAGCACCTGAGGAAGATTTTGGAGTTGTTAAAGAAGGAGAAGCTGTATGCGAAATTCTCGAAGTGTGAGTTTTGGTTAGAATCCGTGCAATTCCTAGGTCACGTGATTGATAGCAAGGGAGTTCGCGTGGATCCTGCCAAGGTCGAAGCGATCAGGGAATGGTCGGCACCGACAACGCCGACTGAAGTTCGACAATTCCTTGGTTTAGCTGGGTATTATCGAAGGTTCATTGAAGGATTTTCGTTGATTGCAAAACCATTGACAAAGCTTACCGAAAAGAATAGGGTGTATGAATGGGGAAATGAGGAAGAACTCGCTTTCGAAACGCTCAAGGACAAGTTATGTTCCGCACCGATATTGTCATTGCCTGAAGGAACCGAAGATTTTGTAGTGTATTGTGATGCATCTCGTAAGGGTTATGGAGCGGTATTGATGCAGCGTGAAAAGGTGATAGCTTACGCATCGAGGCAACTGAGGAAGAATGAGGAGAACTACACGACGCACGATTTGGAATTAGGAGCTGTAGTTTTTGCGTTGAAGTTGTGGAGACATTATTTGTATGGGACGAAGTGTGTAGTATTCACTGACCACAAGAGTTTGCAACACATTTTAGATCAAAAGGAGTTGAATATGCGACAGAGACGATGGGTTGAACTACTGAGTGATTACGACTGCGAAATTCGCTACCACCCTGGCAAGGCGAATGTTGTAGCGGATGCACTAAGTAGGAAGGAACGAGAGAAACCTTTGAGAGTCAGAGCTTTGGTGATGACTGAGAGCGTTGACTTAACCGAAACTATACTGAAGGCTCAAGAGAGGGGACTAATGAAAGGGAATGTTGAAGCTGAGAACTTGGGAAGAATGTTGAAACCTCTTTTCGTGATTAGGTCAGACGGACTGAGATATTTTGAGAATCGGATTTGGTTACCATTGTGTTCATCTGAGGAAGGAAAGCCTGGAGTTCGAGAATTGGTTATGAACGAGTCGCATAAGTCGAAATATTCGATACATCCTGGATCGGATAAAATGTATCACGACCTGAAGAAAGTTTATTGGTGGCCGAATATGAAGGCGGATATTGCTCGTTACGTTAGAAAGTGTTTGACTTGCGCGAAGGTTCAAGCAGAACATAAGAAACCATCTGGATTGTTGGTACAACCAGAGATCCCGGAATGGAAATGGGAGAAAATCGCTATGGATTTCGTGACGGGTTTACCTAGAACTCCTAGTGGATGTGATATGATATGGGTAATAGTGGATAGGTTAACGAAATCTGCTCATTTCTTACCTATGAAGAAGACGGACAGCATGGAAAAGCTAGCCAGTGTGTACGTGAAAGAGATCGTCTGCAGACATGGAGTGCCGTTATCGATCATTTCGGATCGCGACAGTAGATTTACTTCGGAATTTTGGAAATCGCTTCAACGTGCGATGGGCACTGAATTGAATTTAAGTACGGCTTATCACCCGGAAACTGATGGCCAGAGTGAACGAACTATTCAGACGATGGAGGACATGCTCCGAGCATGCGTGATTGATTTTGGAGGAAGTTGGGAACGCCACTTGCCTCTAGTGGAGTTTTCGTATAATAATAGTTATCATGCGAGTATCAAGGCAGCACCGTTCGAAGCATTGTATGGAAGGAAGTGTAGATCGCCTGTGTGTTGGAGTGAAGTAGGAGAAAGTCAATTGACTGGACCCGAAATGGTTTTAGAAACGACAGAGAAGATTGTGCAAATCAAGAACCGACTACTTGCTGCGAGAAGCCGACAGAAGAGTTATGCCGATAACAGAAGGAAACCGTTGGAGTTTGAAGTCAGAGATATGGTTATGCTCAAGGTATCGCCGTGGAAGGGTGTAATTCGTTTTGGGAAGAAAGGAAAGTTGAGTCCGAGGTATATTGGACCATTTAAGATCGTTGAACGAATTGGACCAGTAGCGTACAAGTTAGAGTTGCCGAGCGAGCTTAGCGCTATTCACGACACGTTTCACGTATCGAACCTGAAGAAGAGTTTGGCGGACAAGGAATTGGTGATTCCTTTGGACGAGATTCGACTGGACGACAAAATGCATTTTGTGGAAGAACCTGTGGAAATTATGGACCGAGAGGTCAAGAGGCTGAAGCGTAGTAGAATTCCTATTGTGAAGGTTCGATGGAATTCTAAGCGTGGACCGGAATACACTTGGGAACGTGAGGACTTTTTCAAAGAAAGGTATCCTCATCTGTTCCAGCAGAACGAAATGTGAGTACAAGAAGAGGCGAGCGCCGGGACGTCGCTCTCTTTAAGGAGGGGTGGATGTGACACCCTAGAACCGAGGTCATTAACGTTACCCTAAATTACGCTAATTTTTGAAATTTTTAATAAATTTTAATTTCTATATATATTAGTATTTTGGTTAAAGCCGATGTTCGAGGTTATAATTTTTACGATTGACGATTCAAGAAGGACGATGACGAATACGATCCCGATGGATGCCCAAATTTCCATAATTATTGACGATTTATCGATAATGTAATTTTTCGAGAATTTTACTTACGGTTCGTGTTAAGTTGAGTCGGGTGAGTTTTATAGCTTTCCGAGTACATTTAAAGTATCCCAAAAGTATTTTGGAGTGTTTGGGATGATTTCCGACTCCCGTAAAATTTTCTAAAATGACTAGTGAGTCAATCCCGCAAAGTTTTGGTGTCGTTTTTGCTTAAGGCCAAAAGAAAGGTGAAATTGCAACTTGGTCCCTCCCATTTCACAAAATGGGGAAAAATCACACACACACAACACTTAACAAAAAAAAAAAAGACACAAACTCTCTCCCTCTCTCTCTAGGCCGACGGCCAAACCCCCCCACACCACCACCATCCACCATTTTTTTTGAGTTTTGACAAAATCTAACCTTAGACCACCTTCTAAAATCCATTGGTGAGTGTTAATCCATGGTTATTTCAAACATGCATTAACAAAATTTTTCCAAAAATTTTCAAGATCATTCAAACTCGTTTTTTAGGTTAATTGGATTAATGCATGTTAAATTCATGTAAAATGAGAGTATAATCACTAATCAAACCCACCAAAATTGATTTGGTTGTGGTGATTTGGTCACCCAAACCCCACGGCTAAAGGGGGTGTTTGGGGAGCCATGGTGATTGATGATTTTGAGCATTGGTTTTGTGTTTAGCCTTGTGTTTATTGATGTGTTAGATGGGTACAAGTGTTTGCATGTTAGTTTTTAGATTTTTAGCTTATGAGGTTGATGATCAATAGGGGTTAGGGACTGAAATTAGTGTTTGGTTATGATTGGGAATGCTTAGGATGAAGCCTAGTAATGATTAATAGGTTTGGAATCGAGCGTAAGTGTGATTTTGGTATGGTTAAATTTAGGCAGAAAGTTTAAGACCTTTTCATAAAAATAATTTTTCCTACAGGTCTAGATAGCTAAATGTAGTCATAGAGGGCCTTCTTAGCTTTAATTTGGTATAAGGTAGAGCTCGTGACTCCAAACGAGCCAAAAGTTATGAGGTTTTAAAGATCGTGTACCGGGAGACGAGAACTTTCATAATCCGAATTTATGTATAGTTTTAGTCAAATCCCGAGGACCACAAGTATGAATTGGTAAAAGGTCAAAGGTCAAATTTTGGTCACAAACCTGTGTAATTGAGTCTATAAGTGGACTTAGGAGTCAAAGAAGTCAAAGGTGCATTTCAAATAGGTCAAAGAAGTCCAAGTTGGTCGAAGTACAATTTCAGTCCGAAAAATGTAGTTTTTGGAAAAGCGTTGAGTAACGGATCATAGAAGTAAAAACTTTTATTGGGATTAAAAATGTGTTATCTACAGGTCTTATAGTATTTTTGAGAATTTTGTCAAATTTTATAAGAATGGTTAAATATAGTAAAACAGCCCGTACTTTCGGTAAGTACCGGCGAAAATGAGTAAAAATGGATGACGTAAATAATAAGAACAAATGGTGTGAAATGAGTGATGCTTGTTGTTTTGTTTTGGCGTGAGTTGTAATTGTCCTAAGTGACTAGTATCTATGTATTTTATACAGTACCATAAGGTTTTAAAATGAGATTACTCATTACACGTTATTTGGTTGATAGGTGTTGATTTACCCGGGCATCCGTATCGTCGTCAGTGATCATCTCTCGAACTACCGACTACTTAATATATAAGGTGTGAATTTATAGCCTCGCTTATATTTATTTCAAACTGTTTTACCCGCGAGGGAAATGCATGCTAGTTTTTAAAATGAACGTATGTCATGAATGATTGTTAGTCCCGAATGTTGCTTTGAAATTGTGTTGAGTACCTAGTTGCAAAAGACCCTAAATTCATGAACTATTAACTATTGTCTTGCCCTTGTGAAGGGGGAAATAGCCGCTTATACAAAGTGATAGTACTATGGGGTTGACTACCCTATCCGAGACGAGGGCTAGTACGTTGATACCCCCTGCGGACGGATAATTTGTGATAAGAGACAAGGTATAATTGCAACTGATGCCTTATTAGGGGCCATGGTTTCATCTGAATCACGCCGGTAATTATTACGCGGGTGATTGAGTTAACGGTTTAGTGTCATGAGCTTAAACACAATTGTCAGTATCTTGAATATAGATTGTTTGATCGACAAGTCTATGAATGATCGTGAATGGTTTTTATTTCATATACGTTCAAAATGAATTGTAAAACCTATGAATTCCACTCAACGTTTTCGTTGACCAAATTTTGGCATGTGTTTCAGGTAACCGCTGAAGTGTAGCATGGAGCGTGCATGGGATGGATGTTGTGTGTATGGCTTGGAGTCTGCTTGTTTTTCCTCCCTTTCCCACTTAAACATTTTTAATTTTAATGTTATGTTGTTGTGAAACTGAAATTCTTGGGTCGAGATTCATGGGGACCGAAAACGTTAAACTCTGTTGTACCAAGTAGGGTTGGAAAAACCGTGGACATGTATCATTTAACAATTTTTAATTCAAGTTTTAAGTTGACGTCTCTTTAGAGTCGTTCGATATATCTTGTGTGTAATGATAACTGAGTAGCACCCAAATGTTGTAGTTCCGCTGCGCATAGCATTTTGTAGGGGTGTTACATTTTTCATTCTTCAACCCCTTCAACGCTTACCAAGACATCATTACTAGCACCTTGTTGTGATTGTTCCAGTGCTAGCATCAGTACTTAGTCGACATTCAACTACGTTCACATTCTACTCCATATTTCCTAAGGACTTCTAATAATCAATTGGATTGTCCGTGGGAAGATCCCTCTGGTTCTGGTTGGATCATTGGACTTAAACCTAACCACCCTTTTGACACCAATAACGTCGTGAATTAAAGATGTTGTGGGTATTTGATCATAACCATGAAAACCCCTTTAAATTCTAACAAAGTGTTTGAACATTTAACACCTTGCTAGTTTTGTCATTTCAGAAATGCTCCCCCTTCACATGTGCATCGATAATCGAAAGTGTTTCGCACATGTAGGTAAGAGTTAAAGTGCTTGAGTCTTATATAAGATCACATTTTCTCCCCTATCTCTATTATATAAAATCTTTCGATATTAGAGATACCAAATTTGATTAAAATATATTTTGAAAAATAGTCTTGAAAATCTCCAGGAGAAAGATGTGTTAATCTTTTGCATGAAGTTAACATACTCCCCCTTAAAAATTGATCCAATTGAATTGTCATTGTGAGGATTTGATCCACATTTCGCTTTTTGAGGATGGGAGTTGTTGAACACACAATTTTTGAAAGATTTTGAATAATCATTGAGAAATTCTTGAAAAAATTGTGTTCAACGCGTTTTGAAAAATCCTATTTCTTTTTGGCGAAGAGGTTTTTTCTAAAGCACAAAATTGAGTTCATAGACTTTCAATGTTGACAAATCCACTCAAGTGTAAGAAGATTTCTCTTCTTTTGCTGAGGGTAAGGGTACTAAAGCGTACACTCCCCCGTGAATTTAAAACCGGGTTGCAATCTGAAAGTGATTACAAGCCATTGTGTTGAGCTCAAAACATTGAATGTTTTGTGACTAGCTCAACCCGTGATAGATTGCTCTACCTGTTGTTTGGAAATATTATCCAAAATAGACAATTTCCTTTATTAAAAGAAGAAATGTCATGTTTTGAAAAATATTTACAACTTTCATTCGAGCTTTATGTACACACCCGTGTCGCTATTGAGCGACATTTCTAGGCACGTCCATATTATCGACGCTGAAAGACATGTCGAGAAGAATATTTTTGGATTTTGAAAGATTTTTAATTTTGTGTTTTATTTTTGTATGTTTTATATTTTTGTATTTTGCTTTTTTTCAATGATATTTACAAGTAGATGTTTGATAGATAAATCAAGCAGGCACCTTTGCCAGAATCTCCAGGTCCACTGGAGTCAAACATCTCATACCAATTTGCCTAACAAGGTACTCAAACCTATCTTTTGACAGAGCTTTCGTAAACGACTCGGCTAATTGGTAATCCGTTCCAACAAAGTATAGTTCAACGATACCTCTTTCAACTTGTTCCTTTATGAAGTGGTATCGGACATCGATGTGCTTCGTGCGGGAATGCTGTACCGGATTGCAGGAGATGGCTATGGCTGACTTTGAGTCACAGTACATAGGTACTTTATCAAAGTGGAAGCCATAATCCGTGAGTTGTGTTCTCATCCAAAGAACTTGAGCACAACACGCAGATAGAGACACATACTCCGCTTCAGCTGATGAAAGTGACGTGCAATCCTGCTTCTTGGAAGACCATCCCACAAGCTTATCTTGACCTAGAAATTGTGCACCACCAGAAGTATTTTTTCGTGTATTAAGACACTCTGCATGATCAAAATCTGAATAGGCCGTTAGAAAGAAACCGGTTTCCCTCGGATACCAGAGTCCCAAATGAATGGTATTCTTGAGGTACCGAAAGATCCGTTTAACCTCCTTGAGGTGATTTTCAGTGGGTCGTGCTTGATATCGTGCACAATAACACGTAGCATGTGAAATATCAGGTCTGCTTGCTGTCAAGTACATGAGGGAACCGATCATGGAACGATATCTCGTTTGATCTATGGCATTTCCCTCCAAGTCAGCATCTAGCGATGTGGTTGATAATGGTGTCCCAACGGGGTCACATGAAGTCATACAATGCTTTTTGATTATCTCTTGATAATACTTAGCTTGGTTTATGAAGATACCACTTGGGGATTGGTGAACTTGAATTCCTAGAAAGAATTTTAGTTCGCCCATCATTGACATTTCAAATTTGCCGTGCATTACTTTTTCAAACCATTTTGAAAGTTTTCGGTTTGTAGACCCAAAAATAAAGTCATCAACATAAATTTGCACAAGCAAAATGTCATCCCCATATTTATAAGTGAACAGAGTTAGATCATTGGAACCTTTTGAGAAACCTTTGGATACCAGAAATTTCGAGAGCTCATCGTACCACGCCCTTGGAGCTTGCTTTAGTCCATATAGTGCTTTGTGGAGACGATACACCTTATCAGGATAATGAGGATTGACGAATCCTTCCGGCTGCGTGACATAGACTTCTTCCTTCAAAGGACCGTTAAGAAATGCTGTCTTTACGTCCATTTGATAGACAGTGAATCCCTTATGTGCAACATAAGCAAGGAATATCCTGACCGCTTCCATACGAGCAACTTGTGCAAATGATTCATCAAAATCAATTCCCTCTTTCTGGCCATACCCCTTAGCCACTAGCCTAGCTTTGTTCTTGATGATCATATTCTCTTCATCCATCTTGTTTTTCCAGATCCAACGAAGATTTAATGGAATCACATCGTATGGTCTGTCAACAAGTTCCCAGACTTTAAGTCTTTCAAATTGTTGAAGTTCATCCGTCATCGATTCAATCCAAGCATGACCAGCCATGGCTTCTTTGATGTTTTTCGGTTCAGCTGTACTCACGGCGAGTGCGAACATACAAACATCGCCATCGGTTGCTAGTTGTCGTCTTGTACGAACAGGCCGTGAAGGATTTCCAATTACGTGAACCAAAGGATGATCTCGGGTCCAATGATGTGTTGAAGGATGTCGTTGATAAAACGTATGCATATTTGACGGATCAACATGGCGAGTGGAGGACTCTCCAGTTTCGTGTACCGGTGTACCGAATGGGTTGTGAAAATCGTCATCGTTAGCATGCATCGTCTGCTTGATTTGTGTTCTCTGGAGCAATGACATTAGTTGTGGATGTTGTAGGATCGATTGTTGAAGTGATATTCTGAGGAGGTAAATTTGCAGTAACCCGTGTTGAAGTAGATGAAGTTGTATCTTTTTGTTGATGATGATCGGTATCTTCATGCGTATCATGAGTGACAGCGGAAGACTTCGATACAACATGTTTCTCCCCCGTGAAATATTCATCAAACATTGGTCCATATAACATTTCCAACTCTTCAAGTGTCGTGTCCACTGTCATATCTGCTCTAGGAACATGTTCAGGAACCAGATTTGAACTTGACGGTTCATTGCTGTGGTCTTGAGTTCTGAGTTCCGTGCGGTTGTGAACGGAAGTCGTTTGCCGTTGTGGATCGGGACTTAAACTGTTTTGTTCAAGTGCCATTTCTTGTAATTCATCAAATCGGATGTGAATAGTTTCAACTATCAATTTTGTTCTCTTGTTGTAAACTCTATATCCCTTAGACTGAGTTGCATATCCCACAAGAATACATGCATCTCCTTTCTCTTTCATCTTATCCAAATTTTCAACATCTCGTATAATGTAACAAGTACATCCAAAGACGTGAAGGTGTTTGAGTGAAGGTTTTCGATCATGAATTATGTGATATGGTGTCTTTTCGTGTCTTGGGATAATTAAGGAGCGGTTTTGTGTGTAGCATGTGGTTGACACGGCTTCGGCCCAAAAGTATAGTGGAAGTTTTGAAGCGGATAATAATGTTCGAGCAGCCTCAACTAAAGTACGGTTTCGTCTTTCAACAACGCTGTTTTGTTCGGGTGTTCGAGCAATAGATGTTTCATGTTCAATTCCTTCGGCTTCAAAATAGTTTCTCAGATTTGAATTCAAAAATTATGTGCCTCTGTCAGTACGAACCACTTTTACTTGAGCTTGAATACCACGTTGTATCAGTTTAAGGAAGCTGATGAGAACTTCGGATGTTTCATCCTTGGACCTCAAGAAGTGAGTCCATGTTTACCTTGAGTAATCATCGACAATTACCAGAATATATTTCTTCTCATTGATACTTTGAACACGCATGGGACCACACAGATCCATATGGAGAAGAACTAACCGTCCTTTAGAGCTTGGTGTGGTCTTTGTTTTGAAGCTACTTCGTTTAGCTTTACAAATCTCACAAGAAGAACAAAGATGATATTTGATGAATTTCAAACTTGGAAGGCCTCTCACAATATCTTTCTTGGAAAGCAAGTTGATGGTATCAAAGTTAAGATGAGATAAACGTTGATGCCATAACCAAGCTTGAGTCGTTGAAGCTTTAGCCATGAAGCAGATTGGAGTTGATGAAGTTGTATCTTGAAGTGAAATAGTGTAGAGATCAGTACCCCGTGTACCGGTAAGTAAATCATTCCCATCATAATCACGAACAAAACATGTCTTCTTCCTGAAAGCAACCTCCAAATCCGCATCACAGAATTGACCAACCGAGAAAAGATTGTGATTGAGCCCTTCGACGTAGTATACCCTTTTGATCGTAATATTCCCCTGAACTAAATCTCCATATCCTAGGATCGGTGCAAATTGATCATTTCCGAATCGGACCGTACCTAGGAACTTCTCCATGAAGTTAATTAGAAGCTTGAGATTCCCCGTCATGTGCTTCGTACGTCCGGAGTCCATTATGAAGAGAATTATTTGTATCACCTGCAGAAGAGTTAGAACACGATGGATCATTTGCTAAATTGGATACCATAGTAGTTGTGATTGTAGAATCATTAGTGTCCTTAGCATCATTTAAAGGCATACAAACACTCGTTGTCACATTTTCTGTCCTAACTTTAGGCATCCATTTATATCCTGGAGGACATTGATTAGCAAACCACCATTTCCACGACTTGCTAGCAGACTCATATAATTCCATAATTCTGCTTCTAGTGGTCTTAGTGGTGGAGTCTGATGCAATACTTTTCTCAGGGGGGTTACACCAGAATGGTTCACTTTGCGTTTGGGTTTTCTAGCACTAATAGGCATCATATTTTGCTTCTTAGTTCTAGTATCTACGCCTTTGACATTATTCGAAACACACATAGCATGATTAGCATTAGCACACTTTCCACATTTCACACAAACAAACTTAACATTCAAAGCATTCAAAGTCGAATCATTCAAATCTTCATTACACACGACTACAGATGTTTTATTCTTAGAAACATTGAAAATCCTAGGGTGGTCTTCTACTGTCTTCATCTTCCCTTGACTTTTGTTTTGCCAAACCTTTTCATTCATGCGAGTGCTCTTAAGCTCAGACCGGCTAACACTATTAGTGGGGATTACCCCTGTAGTAAAAGACACACGTCTATTAGTGTTTCTAGAAGTCTGAGGTGATTGAATTTCTTTGTTTTGTGTGGGTTTAGTGGCCAATCTATACATCCCTGGTTTAATCACATTTATGTTCTTAATGCTTGGTGATCGAATATGTGTTTTGGGAGTATTCTGTGGTAACCTATCCTTCCCATCCGTCTTGGGGGCAAACGCAGGTTTTGAAAATGCAGAATTAGAGAAAACAGATGGTTTTCACAAGATAGAGGGTCTAGTCACTTTTTGCGCATTGGGTTGTCTTACAACAGGTTTCTTAACACTAGGTTCCACAATTTCCCACCCATCTTAGCAACGAGTTTCTTCAACTCTGCTATCGCTGTTTCCTTGTCTTGTAACTGAGCTTTCAACCCTTTAATTTCCAAATTCAGTTCATTCATTTCTCGAAACGTTTTGGAAAGTTTTTCTTGCAAGTTATTATCATGTGGAAAACTACCAACGTCTTTTTTGCAAAGCAAGTTCAAGAGAATGACAATGTTTTTGAAGGAAATCAGTTTTGTGTTGAAGTAACTCAAAAGCCTTTTTATCAACATTTTCTTTACGTTTCAAAAGCTCAAGTTCAAGACGTTCACATTCTTTGATCTTATCAAGATATTTGCATGCAACATCTGAATATTCATCGATATCAGCACAAGATTGAAGAGTAACACACAAAATATCTTTGGAGAGACATTCTTCTAAGAGTAAATCATATTCATCTGAAAAAACGGACTTGTCCATTTGAAGATAGTCAATTTTTTTCTCAATAGACAACATATTTTAAATCATCAAACATTTCAGACCGAATTAATCTTTCAAATTCAAGCATATTTTCTTTTAATGTGGTCGTGTTCGGTATTAAGATTTGTTTGATAAGCACAGTTATATCTTGAGGAATTGGTTTTTTCCACTCGTCATTTTCTCGTTGTTTCCATTCATTGTCAACAATGGATTTAATATTATCAATGTAATGTTGTAGAAACCCAAATGTCTGCCTACTCTTGCTTTTAGAAGCATCAAGAGGCAAGTAGTTGATGAACTTAGAAACGTTTGTTTTCTTAGTAGCAAAAGCTTTCTTTCATTAAATTATTCTTTGTTTGCATTCTAAAAACAATTCCTTACGAGACTTCTGTTTTTCTGTAGTGAAAAGACCATATAGGCTATTCTCATAAGCATAATTGTATGGTTTCACAAACTCTTTATTAACCGGTGATCTACTCTCCTCTTCCCAAAGGGATGTCTCATCATAACCAAGAGGATATTCAGGATCGGTCCATTCGGACTCATCCATATAAAGGCGACGGTTCGCAGCTTGAGCTTTGGCAAGATAATCAGGACTTACAAAGCTAGCTTGACCCTTAAACATAGACGGAGGTGCTATCATTCTTACGGTTTAAATAGAGTCATGTGTTCTATAAACAACTTTTTTAAAAAATTCGACTTGTTTTTCTAGTTCCGTTACTTTTTCAGTATCTTTTTCATGTCGACTTTTGAAATCTTGTTTTAATGTTTCAATCTCTTGTTTATTAACATCAAGAATTTTAGCAGACTCGGTGTTATCCATCGAAAGCCGTTGTTCAAGTTCGTTAACTTTGGTGGTAGCAAGGTACGTTTTTTGACGTTCATCCATTAATAAAACATTAAATTGACGTTTCTCTTTGGTTAATAACTCAAGAGTTTCGTTGTATTTCTTTTCAAGATCGTCCTTTTGACTTTTTAACGCACTAACCTTTTACCCCTCAAGCTCTTTGGTTTTCTGAAGAAGCTCATCTTTATAGCGTTCAATGGTCTCACTAGATGTAATTAGTGCGGCTTTGCATTCTTCAAAATTTTGAGTGAGCGCTACGTTTTCCTTCTTTAATTGCTTTTGACTTTTTCTAGTTTCATTGACATCTTTTTGTAAACTAGCAATTAAATTAGCAAGCGCGACACGCTCCTCATCATCATACTCATTTGTATGTTGATCATCCTCAAACTCATTATTGCACATGTCTGATGAATCAGGTGTGGTATGGCTATCAACCTTTTCCGTCATACATGTGTCATTAATGGCATTGGATAGCTCACTATGCTCATGAATATCACCAAACACATTATATTCATCAGTGATGTGTACCTTATCGAGTGGCTCAGTGTCAAAGATAGGGCCATTGTCATCTTTAGTGACATTGAGAACTTCGTCAACCTTTGCCATGTACGAGTAATGTGCTTCTAATTCTTGGTCGAAGGCTTCATCATCAATATCATCAAGCATTGCTCCTTCCTCAGCCGACAATTTGACCCCTGCTTCCATCTTCTTGCATAACAACATCTTCTCTTTATGATAGCTAGAGTCCCTAACCCGTTTCGGCTTTCTGCATTCCTTTTCCATATGCCCATAACCTTGGCAATAATAACATTGAATCCCACTTTGTTGAACCACTTGTGTTCCAACAATTTCCCTATTCCCAGTAGCAGCAGCAATCCTCTGAGTATCATACTTGGCAGTTTGTCGATCATACCTTGCAGAACCCTCAACATGTGTTGAATTATGTCGATCATACCTAGAAGGACTTTTACCACGTCGATGTGTGTCATACCTTGAAGGGTCCAGAACATATTGGTTCTTTATGTTGGATGATGTTCGAAGATTGTTGTTGGTGGGTTTGAAGATTTTCTTGTAGGTCTTCATAATGAAAGCAATTTGTTGTTTCATTTCCTGATTCTTCTGAGCTTGATCTTCATCACTATCCTCTTCAGATGATGACTCAGATGGTGGTGATGGTGCTTTTGGTTCTTTGCCGCGTGATCTTGTGGATGATGAAGACTTGGATGATGTGGAATATCGTGGGGAGGATGATTGAATGGAGTATGACTTTGGAGTACGAGATCGATGATCTTGAGTGGTAGACACTAGAGCAAGTGGATTAGCCGTCTTTGCAAATCGTTCAACTCGAATTTCATTTGCCTCATGCTGAAATTGTTTCAAGATATCAAAGAGAGTGTGATAGTTTACCTTGTCTAACTGCTTCTGTTGTTTCACCAAAGTAACAAAACGTGTCCACTCTGGTTGAAGTTGCTGAAGAAATTGCACATTGACTTGCATGGTGGAGACCTCTAAGTTGTTTCTTGTCATATCGTTCATCATCTTGTAGAATCGTGAATAATAAGACTCAATTGATCAATGCAGTAAACTTACCAAAATTCCAAAACAAGTTTGTTTTAACATCTTGCTTGTTGAGTGATTCTCCTTGTTGCAAGCGTTCAATGGCCGTCCACATTTCTTGTGTCGTAGGACATGCATCAACCATGGAATAAATATCATCTCCAATTCCACTTAGAATCATATAGATCGCTTCTTTTTCTGCGTCATACCAAGCACGCTTCTCTGGTGTAAGATTAGATAAAGTTTCTTTTCTTGTGGTTGCGGGTACTTCTGCGGTAGTGTCAGTGGCTGGTGTATGAGGAACAGTGATATCAGAGAAAACATATGGTCCATTGTTAATACATTGCCTCAATGCATCACCATTAGGTCTTGTATCAAGATAACAAAGAAAACGTGATTGCCATTGAGCATATCGACCGGCCACAAGCATTGGTGGTCTCTCTTTGTTACCCGCCACCATTATGTTGTTGTTTGTCACACGATATTCTGCAGTAGAATCCATCTCAATATTCTCTGAAATGATGAAGTGAATATGGATCTTAAGTAGATATGATGTGATTGAGTTGTTGTTGAAATTCCGAAAATTGCTATTTTTCTCAGTCCGACAATAAATTCCTCAGTCCGACAAAACGGTAGACCAAAAAAATTTGTATCGCCAAATTTTTAAATTGAGCTAGAAATGTCCTAAAACTAGTATGGAAAAAATTTGAATTTACTTGACGGGAAAATTTAACTTTTTTTTTGATCTTCGTGTATACGATATTCTGAAACTAGTCTAGATGGTGGCTAAGACTAAAAAATATTCAAACAAAATTTAGCAAAACATAGCATCGGAGTGTCCATCGGAATGTTCTGTAAGAATGTTCTGTCAGAATGTTCTATCGAAATGTTCTGTCGGAATGTTCTATCGGAATGTTCTGTCGGAATGTTCTGTCGGAATGTTCTGTCGGAATGTTCCGTCGGAATGTTCTGTCGGAATAAACCTGTCGCAATGTCCTGTCGCAATGACCCCTGTCGCAATAATCTGTCGGAATATCTATCTGAATGTTCACTCTATCGCAATATGGTAATCAAAAATTTGGCAGAGTGACGTCGCAATATGTCTTAATCCCGTCGCAATCCACGATCGCAATAAACGTCGGAATAAGGGGGTATTGCAATAATTGATCGCAAAGTAGAAACCCTTGGTTTATTGCGATCACTTTGTACTTACCTGTACTTTCCGATGGATTTCAGTCGCAATGAAGGAATGAAGTTCGTAACTTTAGGCAAGAAATTCGTGATGTTAACCAAACCAAAATACCCAAATCACTACTACAACTATAGAGAAGATTTGTAGCAAGATTTAGAACACGAAGAACACAAAAAATCTTGAATTCGTAGATGAAATAAGGATCAAATCAAATGAATTAAATGAAAACACAACAACCAATCACAAAACTACTCCATGACGATTGATACCAATTGTTGTCCCCATAAATTTGGATAATAGAACATGAATTAAAGAAAGAAAATAGATGAAGAAGATGAATTCTAGAGAGAGAAAGTAGTGAGAGAAAGTAGAGAGAATGGTTGGAGAAACTAGGTGATATTAGATTAGAGAAAATGAATAACCAACACCCTTCCTAACATGCTAGGAAGGGTATATATAGCCTTTGCCTACATGTGGCTTAATGGGCTATATGATCATGGGCCGGGCTTTCCTTTTGGGCTTTGGTTACTTATGAATGAACCTTAGCTTAAAGTTAAGCCCATAGTACACGACTAACATACTACCTATTACAACGTTCTAAAATACGATACATAATAAACATATGACCGAGCATTCTTGTTTGACTCAATATTTGGAGGCTAACATGTTCCTTAGTAATGACGGTGCAAAATAATTTGCCCGAACAATTTAAAAATAGCTGATGCTTGTGAAAAGGATAATATAACTAATAAAGAGTTTCGCGGTTAATAACCATTAGAAATGAGAGCCGATGGCGTTAAATGTTTAATAGGCCGCTTGTGGTTGCCTAAATATGGAGGATTTCGAGATTTAGTCATGTTGGAATGTCATAAGTTTAAGTAGTCTATTCATGCCATTTCTGATTAAAAGTATCTTATCTAAAGAAGTTGTACTGATGACCAAATATGAAAACAAATATCGCCACATACGTTTGTAAACATCTAACTTTTGTGAAGGTCAGGGCTGAACGCCAAAATCCATAGGGATTGCTTCTACAACTTATTATTCCTGTTTGGAAATAAAATAGAATCACCATGGATCTTTATCATAAATCTTCCAAAGTCATCATCTGGGTTTGATTCGATTTGGGTCATCCCGACAGACTGAGCAAATCTGCTAATATCATTCCCGTTAATGATAGATTCTCGATGGAGAAGTTGACTCTTTTGTATTTAAAGGAGTTGTGTAAACATAGTGTGCCTGTATCAACCATCTCTATCAAGATCCTCGCTTTGCATCGAATTTCTAGAGATTTCCTCAGAGGTCATTGGGAACGAATCTTGATGAGAGTACTGGTTACCACCCCCAATCGAAGGGACAGGGTAAAGTAACGATACAAACACTAGAAGTATTGTTTTATGTTTGAATAATTGAACTTTGGTAATGAATAGGATAATCACTTTCCTTTGGAGCGATTATCATTGATAATTATCGTATTAGGATCGAGATCGAATCTTGTGAGGATCTAAATATAAGAGCATCTGTAGGCAGGAGTTGGGATGAAGATACCCGACATACACCCATTGTGAGTTGGACATGTCTTTTATGTTTAAGGTTGCCTATGATGACAAACCTAACCTTACAAAATACACCCATTGTAAGAGGTAGATCTTGAAGTGCAGGATGGGTAGCGAAGTTATGCCAAAATTTTCACCATGGAAAAGTGAATTCATGATCTGAAAGATCATGGGAAAATAAGTCCCCGTTGTATGGGACCATTGAGATAATGTAAAAAGTTGGTTTGAAAGGCATATAAGCTGGATCTACCCGAGGACTTCAAGGGCTGCATGAATTATGTTTCGTATAACGAACTTGACAAATGTCTATCAAGTGAAAATCTGATTATTTCTTAATGAAGTTTGGATCGGCGAAAAGTTGCATTCATCAATTAAGCCTGATCGTATTCCCGTAGTTATGTTTGATGAAACTCGCGTATTGTAATAAATTACACATGAGAGAAAAGACCGAATATGGAGGAAGTACCCACGTGGCTTTAACTCTATAAGAAGCGAGTAGTAAGATAAATCGATCTTTGAGGACAAAGATCCTCTTTAGGGGTAACTGCTGTGACAATCCGTCAATTTGAGGTCATTATTTTATTCTCGAGTATTATTTAAAATCATTATCTTATTGTAAATTTATGAACTCACTCAGTTTTGGGAAGAAATAAGGGTTTACGTCTTAAAGTAGCATCGACTACGTCTAAACCGGAGAATTCTACGTTACGTGCTTACGTTTACATACACCGTTTTGGTGACAGTCCGACATTTCAGGAAATAAATTTATTCTTGAATATTATTTTGGAATTTTAAATTTGTGTTTGTTCATAAGCTCACAAATTTACGAGAAGAAATTAGGACTTACGTGCATAATTTAGCATCTTTTACGATTAAACCGAAAACCCTAGGTTTACGTATTTACGCTTTTGAACTCCGTTTTTGATGGTACAATTTTTATTAGAATCGTTTTGTGCCGTAGATTCATAATTTATAAAAATGTTTTTCGTAAAACGACCCAAGGGCACGTAAATCGAGGAAACTAGAATCGAGGAGTACCCGTAAAATAATAGAGGTGAGACAAGTTTTACACTTGCCTCACCCCTCATACATGTGGCGACAATAACAAGGGCTAACACCCTTGGTGTCAAAAACTTAACAAGTCCTAGGGACACTTGTCCCATAAACCACTTAAGCTTGATTAAAACCATCAAAGTTTCTTCCCACTCTTCACACATACATGCAGCATAACTAGAAAGTTTCTCCATCTCTCTCTCTCTTCCTTCTCTATGTCGTCCAAACTACACCACCACAACACCACCACTATCAAAAATCTAGCCATAAACAAAGGCTATAATCAACATATGTTGAAGCCTAGTTGAAAAGATGAAGATTGGAGGTGATTATAACCTATGAAAAGGATTTTTCATGAGGTTCAAGGGCTGATCTCAAGAGTATGTTCATCTACTTGGAGGTTCCTAAAAGTGATCTTGCTAAAGCTAAAGATTTGGTGACAAGAATCAAGCCTTGTTCATCCAAAATCTCAACCTTTTCATCACTTTGGTGGTATAGAGATTGTTTCTTCCTATCATCTTGTTATTTTGTAAAAGTAAATATGTATTTTCTTTATAAATGTATATGTATATGATGATGAATGATGATCAAAATATTATGTGGGGATTTTGTGTTAATAGATTGGGTTAAAAAGATTAAAATTTACAAGATAAAATGTTAAAATCTTGATTAGATTATGGGTTGTATAAAACAGTAAGTATCAATATGAACACTTGGTTAAATGGCTTGGATTATTGAATATACAGATAGATATATAATTTTTACATATGTGGTGAGTTGGCCACTCAATGGAATCATTAAAATGAGCAAGATATGATCAAAATACTATTGAGGTACAAATCTGTATAGTCTGTTTTGGACGAATTATTAGAGATACTTAGAGGATGATTGAGCAGTAGCTATAAGGAGTTATTTGTAACACACATATCATGTAGTGTGTGCTTCTTAAATTTGAGCTTCTATCTCCTTGTAGAACTCAAGATATGGCAAAAATGGTGGAAGTGACTTTGATAATCAGATTTGTAAATAAAAGTATATAATATAAAATGAGCACCCAAGTAATATTATTATAAAATACATATATAAAACCCACTAACTTATGATAATACTTATAAAATAAGTTGTATAATATGATAAATAAGTATGACATTTTATAAAAGTACAAACTCAAATGTTTTCTAAAGTTATAAAACTATATATAAGTTTTACGTCTTTTCGGCTAAAACCGAAATATTAACGTTTTTGCCTAATAAAAGTTAGACCGTTGGACCCGTATAATGTAACATTTTTATAACTCATATACTGATATGTAAGTACATTTGACAAGTAAAAACTGAAAAACCCGAGCTTTATAACTTATGGACCTTAACGGGCCAATGTAGCCTTATTGGACTATTAACCCAACTAGTTTGGCTAAACACTAATGGACTTACTCATGGGCTTAACCCACTTGGGCCCAACATATGAGTATTGGCCTGGTATTAAAAGTATAAATGGGCTAGTATAATGTATTGGACTTTTAATGGGCTTATTGGGCCTTAATAGGTAATTGGGTTGAAACTAGTATAACTAGTCTAAATTGACTCACACATAACAACTATAATGTTTTATGAAGAGATAAAATCCCACTTGATCATCATCATACTTATGATATCATCATATATACATAACCATTATTTTTATAAAGTCATTGGATAAGAGTCTAAGACCGAGTATTATTTTTCTAGGTTTCCGTAATTAAAGCACATACCGTACATCCGATAACCCGCCTTCCCACACCAATGTGAGTTCATAGCCTCACACTCTTTTAAATGTTTTATGAAATGTTGTATAAACCCGCGAGGGAGATAACATGTTAGTTTTAATAAAAATAGGACACCAGTTGTCCCGATTATTTGCTTATTGATATGGACCCGAATGATTATATGACCCGATGAATGATTATATGACCCGATGAATGATCATATGACCCAATGAATGATTATTTGACCCGATTAATGAAATGAGATGGATTATTATTATTTAGGTTATGTCACTAAAAGTCCCATTAGCATGAATTGTGAACTACCGGGATTTGGTAGACGCTTATGCATATAATAGTACTATATGTGGAAGATCACCCCAGTTCGCGCCTTGACGGTTGATCCCTGTTGTGCCACATTGATTGGTAAGCGAATTTTTTTGATCCCAAACTTAGATCGATTTAGCTTGTGTAAACGAGAATAAATCAAGTTAAACACTTAGAGAAACTTTGTTGTATATGAAACAATCTAAGTATTATGCAGAATTAATACTTAAACAAGAACACACAAACAAGATAAACCAAACTTTCACTTTGATTGATAAATCGAACTTGTGTATAATGAAAGTGTGAATAACATATATTGAACTAAACCTAAAGGCCTCCTTTTATAGATTAAGGAACCTTGTACAAGAGTCTACGTATCAGCTATTTTAGGTAAAGATAAACATAAGAAGTACATTGTCGAACATATCTTTACTAGAAACATAAAACGTGTAGACTAAGTATCTTATCAGTGCTTGACTTCTTTTTATCAACGCTTGACTTCTTCATGTTAACGCTTGTCTTGACGACGCTTGATTTCTTCCTATCAACATCCAAAGTCCTCCTGTCAGCGTCTAGGTGTCTTGGCTTCATTTTATTCCCAGCAGTCCTCTCCTAAACTTGATATCTACTCTAGTAATCAAGTTTCTGAATAAAAACTAAGTACAAGGAGGATTCTTACAAATCTTATTAAGTTGGAAATAAATATATCTAATCAAATCTTTGTCAACATCACTTGTATAATCCATCTCCAGCTGTGTTGACACCATTTTCTTCAAAACTTCTTTGGACATAGGATATTCAGCATCCACAAGAAGACATTTAGAAAACTTTGCAGTACTCAAGTGATACACACCCGCAGCTGAATGTAAACGCCATTGAAGTCCACTGACATCATCAAGATCCTTCCAAACTGGATCTTCTTCATCTAGTGCACACATTCTCTTGAATGTTGACCAAATCTTTATTCCATTGACTGAAGTAGGTGCTTCAGTCTCATACTCGGCCTGCATCAAACTCTAAAGGTCTGCCAAGTCTTCCTTATCCAGGATTGCAAACAAAGACATAAGAGTAGTGAAAGTATGTACCTATTTCCCATATCTGCCAATCATCCAAAACCCACTTGCATCTTCCTTATAGTGAACTATAGGGTTTCTGGAATCATGAGGTAACACTTCTACCATATGTGAAGCTTCCAAAGGTGAGAGCTTAATACTCTTTTTAATAACAGCTTCACTAGGATTCACTCTATCTATGTTTTCTGGGAACTCAAGTGGAACTCCCTTCTTCAATGGTCTTGGTGTAACCAAAGCCTGTTGGATCTGCATCTCTTCTGCAAGTTCTTCCTTTCTTTCATCTGAAAGAAGTCTGATAGTGTTCTGCTCTTGCACACTTGCCCATATAGGATAAGCCTTATATTCCAACTCATCAAAAGAAAATCCCTGCAACTTCTTAAAAGTCCAACCTGTTTGATGACATCTGAGCAACATGTAGTAGAGCTCCCTCCTAGCCGTCTTAGTCTGTGAAAGAACTTTTCTAGCTTTACATTTCAGAATCACCTTGCAATCCCTTTGAACTCTTAGTAGAATCTCCAAACCCCAAATTTGATCTGATAAAGTCATGTCTGGATTCTCTATTACCTTATTTTCCCATGCAAAGTACATCTGAGCAACTTCAGGCATCTCCTAATCCACCTGATTCTTCAACTCTTCAATCTTTTCCTTTGCCAACTTAACACCATATTCAAGTCTCTCTGGTTCTTCAATAATCATTACACTTGAATTTGTACTCTCATCATCACTGCCATCCTTACTCTTAATAACTGTTTCCTTCATCCTATCTTCTTTCTCAAGTTGTATAGCCAACATGGAATCAAACTTTACTTGGGCTGTATCCTTGGGAACTACTGTTTCTACCATGATCCCTTTACCCTTATCTAATATATCAATGGTGGGTAAAGATGATGATGGTACATGTGTAGACACATCCTTGATGATAGCTGATGACTGGGATACATCAACCATACCTACAGATTTATCAACGTCCAAAACCTGTGTGTCAACGCCTAACTTACTTCTATCAGCGCTTAGCTTGTCAGCGTCAAAAACCTACTTGTCAACGCTCAACTTACTCTTGTCAGCGCTTGGCTTAGAAACCTGTTCCAGCATCTCCATAAACGAAATCTTTGTTGGAGTTGCCAGTGAAACATCAATAACTGGCCTCTCCTTCAAGCTGGTTAAAGCTTCAGCCATTTCCACACCAATAGAACCACCTGAGCTTTTGTCACTTGAATTAAATGGCTCAGTATTAGCTTCCTCCCCTTTGTAAGAATCCTCCCATGATGAAAGGACTCTTGTCTGCCTTCTCCTAGTCTCAGCAGCTTCCAAAACAACAATCCTCTCCATCAATTGCTTGAGTTCAAGGCCTTGTGTAGAGACAATATGTACAAGGGCTGCATTTTGCTTTTGCAAGCTAATGCAGACAACCGTCAATTCCAACAATGTATAGGGTTCCAATCTGCCCTCCTCTAGAATGGGAATTTGACCTCCCAAAGTAGAGTCATGGGGCATGGATGGGGTCTTAATGATGTTAGGACTGGGTTGGCATGCATCTAAGTTAGTATCAATAGTCCTATCCCTACCCATGTAACCAACCACACTTGTGGTGGTGGTTCTCTTTGCAACATGGCTAGGACCACCAGAGGAGAACACTCCAGTAGTCCTTTGGCGTTTTTCCATCCTAAAGTCTGGGGGTGAAGAAGATGATGTGGATTGGGTTTCAGTTTGGAGGTTAAGGGGTGTTTAGGTTTGGTGAAAAAGGTTGTTAGCGTTTGGATTTGAAATGTCAACGCTAACATTTAACGTGTCAACGGTGAAGGGTTCTTGGTCAATATCCATTTGTTGTGGTGATGGTGATTGTTCAGGTAATGGGTCTGGTTGTGGTAGTGGGTCTGGTGGAGGTTGTGCTACTGCAATAACAGCAAGCATGTGTTGGATAAGGGGTAAGTCTCTTTTTGTTGGTGTATTCATCTTTCCAAAAATTGATTTCTTTTGCATAGGGATCTTATAAAAATCATTGTGATCCCTAGTTCAATATCTTTGTTCATCGAACACCATTTGCAAAAATCTTGGGTAAGCAAGAGTCATCTTGCTACCCTTGTTATGACACATGCCATCAAAAATCATTTTAGAAAAATTATATTTTTTCCCAGTAGCAATACACACAATGGATCTGTTAATTTCATTGTGTGTAGTACATTTAGGACTTAGACATTGAAGAATGACATATATCAAGTACTTCCAAGCTGGGGGAAATTCCTGTTTTGAATATTTGTTTAAAGTTCCCTCTTCAGGGAAAGGATAACCCAAAGCTCGAAGTCCTTGTTCTAGCTCACCAATGAGTAGGGTGGTTATACCATCTGCATCATTAAGATGCAAAGCCTGGCGAACCAAGGCTTCAGTAACCACCCATGGAAGCCCATGGACTGTAGCAGTCAATGTAGTCACATTATTAACCGTTGAGGAAGTGACAGTATAAAACTGTTTAATATGAGTGACATGGATAAGAGGAGCATGAGAAAGTGCATACCTTAATGGGGATGCATTTAAATACTCCACCATCTAAGTATATTGGGGAAACAGAGCCTTATCAGCCTCTAGATAGGCAACCATGTTGTGCTGACTTCTGAACCCCAATTTCAAATCACTCGGTTTAAACTTAGGCGCCATTGATGTAGAAAGCTGTGATAAATGTTATGAAAGATGAATGTGTGTGAAAATTTAGTTAGACAAGAATAAGCAGTTACCCTGTTTCTAAATAACGAGCCAAATATATAGGAGAGGTGAAAACATATGATTGGTCAAAGATGAGGCAGTTATTTTCAAAATTGAATGATTAAAATCTTGAAAATATATAACTTATCATGTGCATTAATAAAAAGTTACCAACTCCTAAAATTACGGCCCAAATTTTTGTCAAAAATAACAACTGGGTAGGAACCAGTGTTTATCAATGGTAAAAAATAACGCAACAACGCCCAACGACTATATTCTTGTCAACGATGGATTTTGCCATGTCAACGTCAAAATTGGTCTTAACAACGTTTGGAAATAAAACTGTCAACATCCAAAAATAAAAATAATAAAAAAGAAAAAGGACCTTAACAAAGTAATTTATCCTAGTGAAGATAACCTATAGACTGAAAATTACTATAGGGTGGCAAGCACTGTCCAATCATGCACACTTGCTTAAGCAAGATAGACATAATTATCCTCAAGTGTCCCATGCTAACCAAAGTTCTTAACAGTGAAGTTATCTTATAAAAACCTTTTTAACATCCCAGGTAAGCCCAATAAAAACCATACCCAAGTCTCCCAACAAACCACATCCAATTCTAGGTCAAAAAGTCTTGGCAACGTGCAAAGTATATCAACTTTGCATGCTACAGTGCCTCACGATTTAGTAAACTAACTCGTACTCACCAGTGGACACAATCTAGAATTGTGATGAGAGTATTATATGAATACCCAAAAAGTCCTAAAAGTTTCCTAAACCTCCCCTTTTAAAATAAGATATACAAGTTGCTAAATAAAATGCATGTAATAAAAATTTATGTCAAGATAGGAATATAAATATTCCAACCATCATCCATAAACTTGAACATGCTCTAAGTAAGCTCCAAGGATCCATAAGCAACTCTATATCCATTTGTACAATGCTAACAATGCCTGCATAATTAGATCAAAAACCACAAAACTAACATGTTGCTGACAACGTCAATTTAACACTTGTCAGCGTTAAAATAACCTTTGTCAGCGTAGACAATAAAGTGGAAAATCTAATTTTGTACAAAGACCAATAGCAATGCATATCCTGTACATACTTTTACAATAAGTCCCAAAAACACATATTAGGTAAGATTGATCATTCCAATACTTGTTACCAAGTATTGAAATCTCCTAGTATCAAAAGGTTTAGTTAATAAATCTGCCACATTTCTTCTGTGTCAACCCTATCTGGTTGTATTAAACCTTTTTCAAAACAATCTCTTATAAAATGATGTCAAATTTCTATGTGTTTTGTTTTAGAATGATGTACAAGATTTTTAATAATGCATAAAGTACTGTTATTGTCTACAAAAATCTTGGCATGCATGAAATTATACCCATAATCCAACAGCTGGTTCTAAATCCATAAGACTTTTCCACAACAAGCAGCTACAGCTACATATTCTGCTTCAGTTGTAGAATTGGCCACCACTGTTTCTTTCTTGCATTGCCAAGATATCAACCTACTCCTAAGAAATTGGCATCCACCAGTTGTGGACTTTCTATCAAACTTGTCACCCCCATAATCACTGTCTGAATATGCAATAAGCTCCAATGGAGAATCCTTTGGATACCATAATCCCAAGGCAGGATAACACCTAAGGTACCTAAAAATCCTCTTGACAACATGAAGATGACACTCTTTGGGAGTCACTTGATGACGTGCACATGCACACACAACAAACATAATGTCAGGTCTAGAAGCTGTAAGATACATCAATGATCCATTCATTGACCTATAATGCCTGACATCCACCTATTTTCCATCTCCAACCTTTCCCCAAGGGTGTTCCCTATCCATGGGTGTTCTAGCCCATTTTTCATGTGGAGAAAAGCCAAAATTCTTCAAGATCTCTGCTACATATTTGTCTTGAGAGACGAAGATACCATCTTCTTTCTGCTGAACTTGTAACCCTAGAAAGAAGTTCATCTCTCCCATTGCACTCATCTTGTACTTGTCTGTCATGAGCTTGGAAAAGTCTTCACTCATCTTTGGACTTGAAGAGTCAAAGATGATATCATCCACATAGACCTGAACAAGTAAGAAGTCCTTTCCAGTCTTCTTGGTAAACAAAGTCTGATCTATGGTGCCCCTTTTGAATCCATTTTCCACCAGATAGGTGGACAATGTGCCATACCATGCTCTTGGGGCTTGATGAAGTCCATACATTGCTTTCTTCACTCTATACACCTTGTCTGGATGTTCTGAATCTTCAAAACCAGGAGGCTGCATTACATAGACCTCCTCTGCAATTGTGCCATAGAGAAAAGCACTCTTCACATCCATTTGATAAACTGTGAAGCCCATGCAAGAAGCATAGGCTAGGAAAATCCTTATTGCTTCAATCCTTGCAACAGGCGCAAAAACCTCTTTATAACCTATCCCTTCCTCTTGTGTATAGCCTTGAGCAACTAAACGTGCCTTGTTTCTGACCACAATTCATCTCTCATCCTTTTTGTTTCTAAGAACCCATCTTGTCCCAATAGGTCTGACATATCTGGGACAATTAACTAACTCCCAAACATCCTGAATAGCAAACTGGTGAAGCTCATCTTGCATTGCTTCCACCCAACTTGGTTCTTTGAGAGCATAAAATATCTTCTTGGGTTCCTGTTGTGACAGAAAACAAGCAAACAAACATGCATGAACAAGAGGGGTATCAACCTTCTTGTGGATATTGGCAATAAATCCTCCATGATTCTGATGAGACCTTCTAGTTTAGATAGGAGACATCACATCACCAATGATTAGAGAAGAAGGATGATTCTTGATAGTAGATGTAAGCACTTCTCCTTCAATAATTGTGTTGTCTTCAATTTCAGTCTCCAAGTTGCCAATATCTTCTTCAAATTCTCTTCCATCATCATCTGAATGAACCTCTTCATGTACTATTGAAGGTTCAGCTTGTTCAAAAACATTGGAAGAGAATAAATGGTCAAAAGACTTGTCAACCCCTGAATTAGGGTTGTCAACGTTTGAGCCATCAACGTCTGAATTTGTCTTGTCAGCGCCAGATTTTCCTTTGTCAGCGCTTGAAGATTCATGCATGTTTTCATCAACTGGTGTTACTTGTGGACCACCTTTTTCCTTTCCAGCAGCAACAGCAGCAGCAGCAAATGCATTTGTCCATATAGGAATGGTAACATACTCAAGTATGGGTGCTGATTTGTCTGCTTGTGATCCTACCTCCTTATCAACCTGTATACCTGAAATTTCAACAACTGGTTCTTCCACAACATTTGAATTCACCTTCACAATGTCTGGATTAGTAACAGGCATATAATTTAAGGTTCTAGATAGAGGTTCCAAGTCAAATAACCAATTTGGTCCACTTTTAGGATCACTAGGTTTTATTTCTAAAAACCTAACATGTACCTTATCAAGTATACGTTTGTCTTTCTTCATGTAAACCCTATATCCTCTACTCTGCATTGAATATCCCATGAAATAGCCTTCATCACCTTTAGCACTGAACTTTCCTAAGGCATCACTAGTATCTAATACAACTACATGACAACCAAAGGGTTTAAGAAAACCAATATTAGGTTTCCTACTCCAAAATAGCTCATAAGGTGTCTTGTTGTGGATTTTGTTGATCAATGCCCTATTTTGAACATAACAGGCTGTATTCACAGCCTCAACCCAAAATGCAATGGGAAAGTGAGCATCAGCCAACATTGTCCTAGCTGCTTCTATGAGTGTTCTATTCTTCCTTTCAGCCACCCCATTTTGTTGTGGGGTTTTCGCTACACTAAACTGCCTAGTAATCCCTTTCTTGGCACAAAAGTCATCTAATAGCTTATTTCTAAACTCACCACCATTATCACTTCTAAGTATTTTAACCTCATTCCCAGTCTTTTTCTCTAATTAGGTAATAAAGTTAATCAAAACATCAGCAGTTTCACTTTTCAAAGCCAAAAAGAAAGTCCAAGTAAATCTAGAAAAATCATCAGTTATGACAAAACAATAAGATTTACCATTTAAGCTTTCTATATTAGTTGGACCAAACAAGTCCATATGCAGCAAGTGAAGTGGTTTAGAACTAGAATGCACAAGTTTAGACTTAAAGGAGACTTTGTGCTGCTTGCCTTTAAGGCATGCAACACAAGAGTGGTAATTGTGGAAAGCCTTTTCAGGCAAACCATCAACTAAATCATGTCTCACATTCTATTGATGTTCTTAAAAATTATGTGCCCTAACCTTCTATGCCAAAGATTACTCTCATCAACTGAAGCCTTAGAATATAGACATGACAGATTGTTATTCATCCTAATTCCATTAAGATTCACATTATAAATGTCCTTATGCCTAGGTGTTCTATAATCAATGAATTTCTCATCAGGTATTTTTAAATCTTTGCTTAACATCAAGCATTCAGTATTAGTGAAAAGAACCTTATTTTTGTTATCACAAACTTGTGATACACTAAACAGATTATAATCAAGTTCTTTTACCAGAAATACGTTCTCAAAACGCAAATTGTTGGTGATAAGAGTGCCTTTGCCAGTAATGGTTCCATATCCTCCTCCAAAGTACACTTTGTCACCATCCTTAATGGGGGTAAAGATTGTCAAATAATCTTCCTTCCCCGTCATGTGCCTAGAGCATCCACTATCCCAATATCCGTAATCATTAACCTGCTTTTGAATGCCCTGCACATAAAAAAACAAATTAGTTTTCTTTGGGAACCCAAGCCTGAGCAGACTTGGATTCATTTGGTTGTTCAACAAGAACAGACTTAGTCTTTATAACAACCCCTTGTTCATCCCTTTTTAGATTAAACACCCAGTTAACCCTAATTGGTTTGGTTATGACCTTTAAAATATAATGAAATCTGTTACAGGTCATAGAAATCCCATCTGAGTTAGGGTTTTGGTCTTGTTTGGGTCTCCAAGTTAAGCTAGAAGAAGCTTTAGACCCATTTCCCTTTGGTTGCAAGTATTTGGCTTTACTTGGTCTAGCAGCGTTGGAAACATTCCTGTCAGCGTTAAAATTGTTCTAGACAACACTGGAATTACTCTTATTAGCGTCGAACCTAGGGTTTGCTACAAGAACCCATTGTCTGTTCGACCATGTATTAGTCTTTTGAAAAGGCCTTTGTCCATAAGTATTAGACCCTTTAGTAAAGAATGGAGCTGGTCTAAAGACTTGTGGACTTTGCTGGACAAAAGGTTTGGGTTTGAACATGGTTGACTTTCTATCAGCGTTGACCTTTGAAGCGTTGACACACTTATAAGCCAAATGTGAAAAACTCCCACAAGTATAACAGGATTTTCTAGACATAACTCTAGGTCTTGATGAAAAGAAACCTGTCCCATTATCACTAACTTGACTTTTTGGTGACCTAGGTTTTCTATACATTTCTGCATAGTTAATACTAGGTTTTCTATCAATGTTTAAGCCAAGGTCAACAATTTTACAGTAGTAGGATTGGTCACTTTTATGGGTTTTGACTCATTTGGGCTTTCACTAAGCATGCCACCTTTAACAAACAGAGTAGGGTTGGCTTTCTTCCATTGGTCCAAATCAGTCAATTTATGCTTGTATTCCTCTACTGGAGTAAGAACTCTTGGTGGAGGAATAAATTACTCTTCTTCGAGTTCTGGTATACCAGTCCAAGACAAATCCTTTCTAAGGACACCATAGAAGTTCCCAGCAGGTGGTGGAACACCAGCATACTCTTTCATCCCAATCCCAGTCATATCCCTGGAATCCCTTTGTTCACTAATGCATTTTTCTATGGTTTAAGAAGCTTTATCAAATCTTTGAATTTTAAGCCCTACATTATGTTTGTTTTTAATGGCCTCATCCAACTCAGCTTGTATAACACCTTTGGATCTCTCCAAGATGTCTCTAACCTAAATACTAACATTTAGGTCATGAGTCAAAACATTGATTTGATCTTTTAGGTCAAGCTTCATTTTCTTATATTCAGCCACAGTCTTTTCAGTTTGAACAAGTGCAAGTTGATAGTTAGATAACTTGCATTTTCCTCAAAAACATCTGATTTTAACTTTAAAATTTCTTTGTTAAGTTTTTCAGTGTTTAAATGACAACCTTTACTACAAAATGCATCATCATATACCTTATTATCTGATGAAGATGAAGAATGTGCCATGAGAGCATAGTGAACATGCTCCTCTTCCTTCTTTTCTGCAACCAAGGCTTTGTTCTCTTCCACATCTTTGTCTAAAAAGCTCCAGTCCCAACCAACACCATAAATCTCTTACATGGCAACCATAACTTTGGTATCTTCAACCTTGATGATTTGGCTTGAGGGTTTTCTAGCATCGGATCTTCTTAGAGATCTGCACTCTCTCATAAAGTGTCCCATTCTATGGCAATTATAACACTCAACCTTGGATTTATTAAACCCAGCAGTGTCTTTAGCATTAAAAGTCATCTTCTTCTTGAATCTCCTATTCCATCTATTGGCACTTATGCTTGCAAGTGCCATATTCCACTTTATGTACATCTCCTCCAAGTGTTCATCACTAATTTGCTCAAGGTCCTCATATGTAATTACTGAACCATTGGGCATGGAAGCAATGTATGCACACATTGTATCTAGATCAATACCAGCAGGCTTAACTCTTGGTGAGTCAACATTGTATGTGTCAGCATCTGAATGTGGGGCGCTAACAAAGCTTGATCCAACGTTGACACATGGTGATCCAGTAACGGGGTGCATATATGACTCCCTTTGATCAAATTGACCTTCACTATTTGAGAAGAAGGCCATATTTCCATTGGTAGATTTTCTTCCTTGATCCAAAAGGATTTCACTATCTACAATCCTCAGTTTATTGTAGACGTCATCAAAAGTGGAACTTTTGCGAGTATTATTAGCAATCATGGACCTTGCTTCAATCTTCCATGCATCACCAATACTTTTAAGGAAAGTGGTGATGATATCAGCATCATCATGCACTGTTCCCATAAATGACAACTTGCTTGTTATGTCAAGAAGTCTGCTTCTCACCCCACTTAGATTTTCATTGGGAAGAGCTTTAAACACAACATACTCATGCAAGAGTTGCTTCTTTTTCTCTAAGGCAGTATCATCATTACCACCATAAGTGACTTGAAGGGCTGCCCAAAGATCTTTGGCAGACTCATAGCCTCTATACTTGTGTTGATTGGCTTGTCCCAAAGAAAGTTTGAGGATGCTTAGAGTTTTCATGTCATTCCTTCTCTTTGTAATGTCCTCAGTTGAGACAGCTCTCCCATCTCTAGGTTGTTCTTGTCTAGCAGCTTCACTTGAGCCTGGAGTTGATCTTAAGGTAATAGCAGCTTGAATCTTGGCAGCCTTATCGAATGTGTTTCCATATTCAATAATTTCCCATAGGGTGTGGTCATGGATTTGAAGGTACTGCTCAAAACTGAACTTCCATAACTCAAAGTTGTTTGGGTCTAGCATGGAGATTTTTATGTTATGGATTGAGGAGGAGGTCAACTCTGGAGTAGACATGTTGTCTGGATTTTAGGGTTTCTTGAAAATTAGGGTTTTTGGCGATTTAGGGTTTTTGTGTTCTTTAGATCAAAGTTTCTCAAGAAGCTCTGATACCACTTGTTGATCCCAAACTTAGATCGATTTAGCTTGTGTAAACGAGAATAAATCAAGTTAAACACTTAGAGAAACTTTGTTGTATATGAAACAATTTAAGTATTATGCGGAATTAATACTTAAACAAGAACACACAAACAAGATAAACCAAACTTTCACTTTGATTGAATAATCAAACTTGTGTACAATCAAAGTGTGAAAAACATATATTGAACTAAACCTAAAGGCCTCCTTTAATAGATTAAGGAACCTTGTACAAGAGTCTACATATAAGCTATTTTAGGTAAAGATGAACATAAGAAATACATTGTCGAACATATCTTTACTAGAAACATAAAACATGTAGACTAAGTATCTTATCAGTGCTTGACTTCTTTTTATCAACGCTTGACTTCTTCCTGTCAACGCTTGTCTTGACATCGCTTGATTTCTTCCTATCAACGTCCAAAGTCCTCCTGTCAGCGTCTAAGTGTCTTGGCTTCATTTTATTCCCAACAAATTTATGTATGAGAAGATTTATATAAGCGTGATTATTGTGACGACACGCTGTTTTAGATGGGCAAAGGAAATTACGGGTTAGCTACCTGTTATATGTTATAGAAACCTAACAATGTCATACGGCTTATAATAATCCAATAACAAAAATACTGATATACGCATTGAATTATAATATATTGCCTGACTAGTAATACGGGGTCTTATTACTGATATTATGTTCGTGTTTTGGTTTTACATAACCATTTTCATATAACGGTTTTTATTTAACGCTATACAACGTTATAAAACGTATTGTATGATGCTTGACAATGGTTCGTATAACGGTTTTGAAGGCAAAAGCGTATGTTATGATTTACGACAAAGATTGTACACAATGATTTTCGGTAATGATTATATACCGGTGATATATTAATGGTTTCCATTAAAAGTCTATGAATTCACTCGGCGTTTTCGCTGACTTTTTAACATGCTTTATCTCAGGTACTTGAAGGTAATTCTCGAGAAGACGACAAGAATTTATGGCCCACATTTAAACAACAATTTCCATTCAAATGTTTTGTAAATTTGTAAGATATATATTGACCTGAGGACCTATGTAATTTGATATTCATGAATGGAAAATGCTTTATTATTATACGACGCGATTTTTAAGCGTTGTCTATGATTTGAGTAATGTTGTATCCCGTAATACCAACGACTCTTCCGCTGCATTGAAACATGAATATTTGGGGGTGTTACATCGCCATCTCGTCTAAGGTTTCTTCAACAACGATATTAGGAACGTCGGTTTCTAAATCTCGTCTACGTCGTCGATTCCTTCGATTACGATTGCGTCGATTCGAAGCGTCGCTAAAATTAGAATAATCCTTTGATCGAGTGCGCATGCACTAAGCGTAGAATGGGGGTATCAAAGAAGATTCTTTTTACGGCTTTTCGATTTTTCAATTTTTTTGGTTTTTGATTGTTTTTTTTTAATTTTTTTGGATTTTTTGGTGTATTATGTAGACACAAATCTACAAATCTCTCCTCGAATCGATTTCTCGATTAAAGGAGCCTCAGAGAATGAAAACGATCATGTGGAGTGAACGCCTTCGATGACTTTAGAACGTTGGTGGAACACCAAAACGTTCAAGAGGGTTTAATCTTGAGAACAAGCAAATATATTATACGTAGATATTACTTGGGCGGCAAACCCTCGATTAGCTCTCTTTCTCAAAACACGCACAAGCAAGCGGAGGAAACGAGGCGGCACGAAGCACTTAAGAGCCTTTTTCCTTTAGGTCGTGAAATAGAACCGCCTTATACCCACCTTATAGTTTGTGTTAATTGAAATTAAGCCTCACGAAAGTATTTATCTATTTTGCCTTTAAACTTTTGCTTTAGATTCGAATACAATAATTGAGTGATGAAATCCCAATTAAGGTTGCGTTTTCACGCTTTTGGAGTACATGTATATTTATTGTTCTACGTAAATACAATATATTAATAATATTCACAAAAAACCGAAAACCAATGTATCTACAATATAGTAAAGATTGTTGTGTGTTTAATTTAGGAAAATTAAACACGATTTATTTGGATACTATAATATAATAAGGAAAAATAACAAAAATGAGTATGTACATTATATACGCTTTCCAAAAATTTGAAAAGCAAAAACGCACTACTCACACAAAGACGATAATAATAATGGCAACTCAAAAACACCTCCCCGGCAGTGGCGCCAAAATTTTTGTAGGTTTTTATATACTAGTTTTAGGAAAAACAAAGTATAAGGCGGAAAGTATTAATCGACACGATTTAAGAAAACCGTGAAGACGAAAATTCCAGGTTCGTTCTCGAAGGAGGTGTGTGATTATGAGTGCCAATATGTAAAATCAAAGTTTGGATTAGTGTCGTTTTTGGTTTAAAGAGAGAAAAATTAAAGACGAGCTACGACTACGATTAAACTACGACCAGTGACGTAAAACACGAACGTAAATACGTAAAACGTGACAAAATTAAAAACTAAACCTAAAAATTAATTAAAAACTAAAACTAAGTCTAAAATAATATAAATAAGAATAAAAATCAATAAATAAATTTTAAAACCTTTTATTAATTAAATATTCAATTTTTAATGCTAATTAAATCCCTAAAATTAAATACAATTAAGAAAAAGCCCAAAATATTATTTTATTGAATTAAAAACTCACTTATATTATTTAAAGACTAAAAAGTATTTTTCCTAAATTTAAAAGACTATTTTTCTATTTTTAAAACACTAAAAACTTTTTTTAAAATAAAATAATGATGAAAATAATAAAATAATGCTAAAATTAAACTTACTGTTTGAAAAATCCTATTTTATACTACTAAACAGTACAAAAAATTAAAAAAGTTGAAAACAATAGTTTTTACACTAAAAGACAAAACAGATTTAATTAAATCCTAGTTAAACTAAAATTATATCTAAAAAATAGATAAAAAGATGAACAATATAACTTTTTAAATTGAAAATCTTAAAATATTTTTCTAATACTAAGAAAATTTGAAAAACTTAAAAACATTAGTTTTTTGCACTAGAAGACAAAAATAGTATTAAATAAAACTAATTAAAATTGATTTAATTCTAAAAAATGGCAAATGAACAGTAAAATGAAAATAAACTTAACTAAAAATCTTAAAATAATTCAACAAAGAAGGGAAAAATAAAATTAACTAAAAATACTTAAAACATCTTACTAAAGACAAAAAAAGGAAAATCTAAAAGGGACACTTTGAGGACTTTTGTCCTTTTGTTTAGCAGGGGAACAAGAACACTAGCAGTGGGAAGGTTTTTCCCACTGCTTTAACTAAAAATCAGGTCTGTGGACCTTAGAGCTTGTAGAATCTTGGTTTGTTGGTTTTTCTTGGATCCAAAGGCACCCCCACAACCAGTTGGGTTGTGAGGAGTCAAGAAAATAATAAAAATAACAATTCCAATCCAAGAATTACACACAAATATCACAAACGCAGTCACTGATGAACTATAGGAGGTCTGTGGGGGGGTTTGGTGGTCTGTTATGCACTTGGGTGAGTTTTGGTTGCCCAAACCTCACTCAATTCATACACAAACTTCCACAAACCAACTCACAACCCTATATACCAACCAGATCTAGCAGACAACAAAGATTGGTGATAAAAAAACTAAAACAAGGCAAGTTTAAGACTTACTGATTTCTATCACAGGTTTTAACCTAAAATGAGTATGCAAACTTCTATTAAACCATTCCAGACATGAAGCAAACTAACAAAGTAACCTATCAATAAATCAAGAAGTGTGTTAAACAGGTTTTAAACCAAATTAATGTCACCCTATTCAGATAAAACCCAAATCCAAACACCCCCTTAATTTTCAGATTACAAAATTTAACAAAGAACTTATGACCAAATCTATTCAAAACTGCTTTCAATCTATTCTAACATGCAACTTTAACCTAAATGAACATAATCAAAGCTTAAACTTACACAAAAATAGTCAAACAAAAAAAAGTCACATAAACTCAATTTTATAGCTTAAAGAGGGTTCAAGCCCAATTTACCTAGAGGGACCCACATCTAGGCCCCTCAATGGCTGAATGCCATCTTCTTTCAGCTTGAAAACTGAGCTTTGTCTTATGGTGAAAGAGCTTATGAGAAGCTTATGTAGAGAAATACTAGTGGTGGGTTCCAAGAACCCACAAACCCAATATATCTTGAAAGAGAACTCCCGCTAAGATGAAAACAAGACTAAAATGGTGAACTGATAACACTCCTATAAAGCTATAAGCTTGGCTTATTGATTAAGTCACCTTATGGCTTATTGCTTACTCGATTGGATGTATCGACGTTCCTATCATTTCTTTTGATTATATTTCATTTGAATGACCTGGGTAACGATCCGAGGAGCTTTCGAATGCGTACTCAATTTATGAAAACATGGGATATATTCATATTCGTTAATGTTTTCGTCTGTATCTGATTTGAAATCCTCTCGCGTCGGTTATGCGTTGACCATACTCTTTTAATAGTAGTTATGACTCCTAATATCTTTGAAATTGTGAAGGATTATGAGTTATTATCAGTCTTTTGAGAAGTTCACATCTTATCAATGGTAATGAAACTGGAAAGTTGATAGTGCCAATAGAATGGGTTGATTGATTATGACATGACGACATTGTCTTAATTGAGGGGAACTCGAGTAGAATTCCCCTAAATGATAAGATGTTGATTATCAAAAGTTATTTAAATAATTCTTGATGGCTGACCATATCCTGCATTTAGACTTGAAATTTATACCATGAATGGTTGTGAGTTAGTCATAGATATTATAATCTAGAAAGAACTTAAAATAAATGATTAAAAGATGTTTATGTTATCTGAAACTTTAGGAGGTATTTGCTGGTGAATTACCTAGACTTTCGCCATTAAGGCAAGTTTAATTTGGTATTAACTATATTCCCGGTGCTGCACTTGTGGCATGTGCATTGTACGTCAGCACCATCTAAATTAAAAGAATTACCGTACAACTGAGAGAGTTATCGGAGAAAGAATTTTATTCTACCAAGCTCGTCATCATGAAGAGCTATGGTCTTATCATTCCTTATGTTTATTGATTACCGTGAACTAGGTAAATTGACGATTAAAAAAAAATCTATATCCACTACCCAAGATGATAGATTTGTTCGATCATTTACAAAGTTCTAGCATATGTTCTAAAATTTTGATCCACGACATGGTTATCATCAATTTCGCGTCCGCGAAAAAGATTATCTATTCCAATCACTACATCCAGAACTTGTAATGAACATTATGAGTTTGACGTGATGTCGTTTGGATTGACTAATATACATGTAGCATTCATAAATCTGGTGATTCGCGTGTGTAGGCTGTAAATTGATAAATTCATGCTTGATATCATTAAGGACCATCTGTTTGTTTATAAGAATAGGAAGGAGTTAATAATCATTTATAAATTGACCTGAATTGGCCGAACAATGAAAACCCATACCTTGAATAATTAACATGTAATTTAAGGCTTAATCCGTTATATTATTTGACCGTGTGATTAAAAGATAACGGAATCTATATTGACTTTTTAAAGATTAGAGCCATTAAGACTTTGGGTTTTACTAAAAAGAAAAATGGAAATATGTTTTGACAGATATTTTATCAAAGAATTTTTTAAGGGATTATTTCCTTATACCCAGAACATTTAACTAAACTTCTGTTTAGGGGTAAATGTTTGTGTATACCTCAAGACAACCTAAAAGGGATCGAGGAAAACATTTAAACCATTGACTTGAAATTTGAAACGACAATTTTTGCTTTTCAACTAAGAAAATTTTGACCAAACTATAACCAAAGATTTTTCAAACATTTACGGATCTTATTAAATATTTTAATTATTTTTGATAAATCAACAAAAATCTTGTTAATTACATTCATATTTATTTTGAACATTTTTATAATTGGTCGAACTAAGAAAATTAAAATTTTTACATTATGTTTCATAAAAATTAAATATTTAGTATTTAATTAATTGTAATAGTTATCGACGCTTTAAACGTCGGATTAAGCAAAACTGATAAAAATGATAGCTGAAACGAAACTGAAACTTAGAAAATATGAAGAAAGGTGAACGTAATTACTGACACATTATGTAGAAAATATAAAGAACCAATTAGGATGTGTTCCTTAGTTATGAACTGTGCAAAATAAATTGCCGAACAATATAAAAATAAACGATGTTTGTAAAAAGGATAATATAGATAATAAAAAAGGGGTTCGCAGCTAATATGAACCATTAGAATTGAGAAGCCGATGGCGTTAAATGTATAAAAGGCCACTTGTGGTTGCTTAAATATTGAGATGTAGTCATGTTGGAATCTCGTAAGATTAAGTATTCTATTCATGTCGTTTCTGATTTAATGTATCATTATCAGAAGAAGTTATACTAATGACAAAATTATGGAGGCAGACATCGCCTCATACATTAGTAAACGTCTAACTATTACAAAGGTCATCATCTGAATATTGATTCGATTTGGGTCATCGTCGACAGACTGACCAAATCTGCTAATATCATTCCTGTTAATGATAGATTCTCAATGAAGAAATTAACTCTTTTGTATTTAAAGGAGTTGTGTAACATGGTGTGCCTGTATCAATCATCTCTATCAAGATCCTCGCTTCGCATCGAATTTCTAGAGATTTGCTTAGAAGTCATTGAGAACGAATCTTGATGAGAGTACTGTGTACCACCCCAATCGAAGGGACGAGGTAAAGTAACGATACAAAATACTAGAAGCGCTGTTTTATGCTTGAATGATTGACCTTTGGTAATAAACCATATAATCGCTTTCCTTTGTAGAGATTGTCATTGATAATTATCGTGTTAGGATCGAGATCGGATCTTGTAAGGATCTAAATATTAGAGCATCTGTAAGAAGGAGTTGGGATGAAGATACCCGACATACACCCATTATGAGTTGGACAGGTCTTTTAGGTTTAAGGTTTCCTATGATGGCGAACCTAACCTTGCAAAATACCCAACCCGCGAGACCTGAAATGATTGTTGAAATTAGGATTTGATTATTGACTGCCGGTAGTGGGCAGGAGGTTATGTGAATATGAAATGTAGATCTTGAAGTGCCAGATGGGTAGCGAATTTATGCCAAAATTTTAACTATGGAAAAATGAATTGATGATCTGAAAGATCATGGGATATAAGTCCCCGTTGTATGGGACCATTGAGATGATGTAAAATATTGGTTTGAAAGGCATATAAGCTGGATCTACCCTAGGACTTCAAGAGCTGCATGAATTATGTTTTCGTATATCGAACTTGATAAAATGTCTATCAAGTGAGAATCTGATCACTTCTTGATAAAGTTTAGATCGGGGAAAAGTTGCATTCATCAAAAACCCGTGAACATCATGGATAGAGAAAGTAAGTCAACATTAAGCCTGATCTTATTCCTGTAGTTATGTTTGATGAAACTCGCGTATTGTAATGAATTACACTTGTGAGAAAAGACCGAATGTGGAGGAAATACCCACATGGCTTTAACTCTATAAGAAGCGAGTAGTAAGATGATCTTTGAGGACAAAGATCCTGTTTAGGGGTAAATGTTGTGAAAATCCGTCAATTTATGGTTTATATTTTATTCTCATTATTTATTTGAAAACATTATTTTAATTGTATAATATGAACTCACTTATTTTTGGGAAGGAATTTGGATTTTACGTCTTGAAGTAGCATCGACTACGTCTAAACCGGAGGATTCTACGTTACGTGCTTACGTTTACATACACCGTTTTTGGTGACAGTCCGACATTTCAGAAAATAAATTTATCCGTGAATATTATTTTGGGATTTCAAATTTGTGTTGGTTCATAAACTCACAAATTTACGAGAAGAGATTAGGACTTACGATTATAATTTAACGTCCTTTACGACTAAACCAGAAACCTTAGGATTACGTATTTACGTTTTTGAACTCCATTTTTGATGAGACAATTTTTATTAGATTCGTTTTGTGCCGTTGATTCATAATTTATAAAAACGTTTTTCGTAAAACGACCCGAGGGCACGCAAATCGAGGAAACTAGAATCGAGGAATACCCGTAAATTAGTGGGATGAGACAAGTTTACACTTGCCCCACCCCACTATATGGGATGGCCAAGTGTGAGCCAACACCAAAGAGGTGTCAAGTTGTAAGTAACTTAGTTACTTACACTTGTCCTAAGCTTACAAAGTAAGAAACTATGCATCAAAACCACCATCTCTAAACAACTAACTCATTTCTTACATGCAAAAACCACACAACACTCCTCCCTCTCTCTAAAATTCGTCCCATCCTCACCTTAAACACGCCATTTGATCAATTTTCAACCACTAAAACTTGTGTTATTCACACATATGATGGAAACCCTTTGAAGATATGAAGATTGGAGGTGATCTTAACCTATGAAAAGGAGTTTTCATGAGGTTAAAGGGCTGAATTCATGGAGGTGTTCATCTATCCAAAGGACCCAAGAAGTTTCCTTGCTAAAGTTGAAGATTTGATAACAAGAATCAAGTCTTGTTCATCAAAAATCTCATCTTTTCATCACTAATGGTGGTATAAAGATTGTTCTTCCTATCCTCTTGTTATTTTGATTATGTAATATTGTAATTTCTTTATTTATGTATATGTATATAATGATGAATAATGATTAAAAATATGATGTGGGGATTTGGTGTTGATAGATTTGATAAACATGGTTAAAAAGATGAAAACCATAGGTAAAATGGTTAAAATCTTGTTTAAATGTGATGGCTGTATAAAAACAGTAAGTAACCAAATGTTAAACTGATAAAATGGTAAAGTAGAATCAATATACAGTAAGTATTAGGTGTTATACACATGTGAGAATTGTCCATGCAATGGAATCATCAAATTGAGTGAGATATGATCAAAACAAGATGAGTGTACCAATCTGAATAGTCTGTTTTGTAGGGACTGTTAAGGATAGTTAAACATGGAATGAGCAGTATCTATAACTAACTTATTTGTAGCACATAATATTATGTTTATTCCATCCAAAAATGAGCTTCTATCTCCTTATAGAACTCAAGATATGATAAAAATGGTGAAGATGAAACTAAAAATCAGATTTTGAAGAATTAATGTTTAATAGTATTATATAAGCACTCAAACTAATATAGTATAAAATGTGAATTGAAACCCACTAACTTATAAATTTCATTTATATCAATATGTATAAGGATAAATAAATGGACATTTTATAAAAATGGTAGTTTGATAAGTTTTATAAGTTATAAAACTATAAACATGATTTTTACGACTTTTTTGGCTATTACCGTAAAATTAACGTTTCTGTTAAATAAAACTTAGACGATTGGACCCATCTAATGTAAACTTTTATAAACTCATATACTGATATATAAACATATATAACAAGTAAAAACCGATAAAACCCTAACTATAAAACATACGGACATTAACGGGCTAAGTTAACGTTATTGGACTAATAATACAACAAAATGGGCTAAAACACTTATAAACTTATTTATTGGGCTTAAACCATTTGGGCCCAACTTGTAAAATAGAAATACTGATAATACAAGTATGAAATATATTAATACAAGTTAATGAACTTATAATAGGCTTATTGGACCTAAAACACGTAAATAGGTAAAACTAGTAAACTAGTAAGAAGTTACCAAAACATAAACACTAAAATGAGTAAAAGAGAATATGTAAACCCACTTGATCATCATATATATATATAATCATCATATGTATACATAATTGTTATTTTTATGAAGTCATTGGACAAGAGTCTAAGACGAGTATTAGTTGTCTAGGTTTCCGTGATTGAAGCACGTACCGTACATCCAAATCGTCGATAATCGCCTTCCCACATCAACGTGAGTTCATAGCCTCGCACTCTTTTATATGTTTTTATGAGATGTTTTATAAACCCGTGAGGGAGAAAACATGTTAGTTTTCATGAAATAGGACACTAGTTGTCCCAATTGTTTGTTTATTGATTTGGACCCCAATGATTGTATGACCCGATGAATGACTGTATGACCCGATGAATGATTATATGACCCGATAGATGAAATTAAATGGATTATTAAAATTAGGTTAGGTCACTAAAAGTCCCATTAGCATGAATTGTGAACTACCGGGATTTGGTAGACGCTTATGCATATAATAGTAGTATTTGGGGACGATCACCCCAGTTCGCGCCTTGACGGTTAATCCCCGTCGTGCCACATTGATTGGTAAGCGAATTTATGTATGAGAAGATTTACACAAGCGTGATTATTGTGACGACACGCTAATTTAGATGGGCAAATTGAGTTTCGGGCTAGCTACCCGTTGTTTGTTGTAGTAAGGTAACAATGTCATGCGGCTTATAATAATCTAACTAACGAAATACTGCTATACGCACCGAATTACGATATATTGCTTGACTAGCAATACGGGGTCTTATTATTGATTTTATGTTCGTGTTTTGGTTTTATATAACCATATTCATATAACGGGTTTTATTTAATCTATACAACGTTATAAAACGTATTGTATGATATTTTTACGACATTGGCTCGTATAATGGTTTTAAAGGCGAAAGCCTATATTGTGATTTTGACAAGGATTTGTATAAAATGTTTTTTTTGGTCTATTTTATGGTCTACTATAAAGATTTGTATAAAAATGATTTTCGGTAATAATTATATACCGATGATATATTAATGGTTTTATTAAACTCTATGAATTCACTCGGCGTTATCGCTGACCCTTTTCTTTTAACATGTTTTGTCTCAGGTACTTGAAGATAATTCTCGGGAAGACAACAAGAATTCATGGCCCGCACTTAAACAACAATTTCCATTCAAATGTTTTGTAAAAATTGTATGAAATAATATGACTTGGGACCTATGTAACTTTGATATTTATGAATGGAAATGCTTTTATTATTAAACGACGCGATTTTTAAGCGTTTTCTATGATGTGAGTAATGTGCTATCCCGTAACACCAACGGGTCTTCCGCTGTATTGAATTGTATAAATTTGGGGGTGTTACAGTTCCAGTCTTTTCGAATTGATTATTGGTTAAAAGTGCGACTCAATCGTTCTTGGTGGAAAATAAAAAGGTTTGATTATCTATGAAAATGTCGTTGAGTAAAGAAGTAAAAATGAAAGCTTGAAAATATTTAAACTAAAAATAAAGATCTTAAAAAAAATTAAAAAGTAAATGATTAAAACTTATAAAAATGTAAACTTTAAAGATTGAATTAAAACAAGACAAGTTAAAATAATCCTAAGTAAAAAGGCGGGAAAAATAAAATGTCAAAAACTGAAAGTACAAAACCTTATCCGGAATGTTATCTGGATTGAAGACAGGAGGCTTATCCGGAATAAGTTGGGAAGATTATCCGGAACAATCTTCTTCTACTTATCCGAAAAAATGACTTGTAGCTTATCCGGAATAACTCTTCTGAGGGTTATCCGGAATCCTTACTCCTATCTGCTTATCCAGAATAAACTTGTAGTGTTTATCCGGAATCTTCTTCGGGCTCTTATCTGGAACAAGTAACATGATGCTTATCCGGAATAAGTTAATTGGCAGCTTATCCGGAATTCAAAAGAAGTGACTTATCCGCAATCCACTGTTAAACTGTTATCCGGAATATTTTCCCGATGATTATCTGGAATAACTCAAAAATACCTTTATCCGGAATAACTGGAAAAACCCACTATCCGGAAAACTTGAAATTTTGGCTTATCCGGAATACTTGACATGCACCTTATCCGGAATACTGGGGATATAGGGCTTATCTGAAATAAGAGGTTTAAGATCCTTATCCGGAATATTATTAAAGTGACTATTCGGAATATTGTAAACTAATAGCCTATCCGGAATAAGCTATTATGAAGCTTATCCGGAACATTCTGTTATGACCACTAATCGGAATAAAGGGGTTTAGAGAACCCGGATATCAAACAACTTAGCAAATAAGCAATTCCAAAAATAAGCACATACCAAAACTTAAGCCAAAAAGATTTTAAGAAAAAGTAAATAAGCTAGATTTTAAAAACTTTTAAAACTCTAAATAAGCTAGAAATAAAAAAAGCACTTTTTATAAAAACTTAAATTTATTAAAAACAACTTATTCTTAAAAACTATTAAGCATAAAGATTAAGAAAATAAGCACTTATATAAAAAACTTTTAAGATCACCAATTTAATAAGCACAACCAAATAAGCTACACAATCAAATCATCAACAAAATTGAAATAAAACTACATGATTATCAAGATTAAGAAAGAGATTAAGAAAGGTAGAATGGGAATTAAGGAAATAAACTTGATTGATTAAAGATTAATATCCAAATATTACAAGATTAAAGTAAAGATTAATAAGCTTGAAAAACTAGAGAGAATGAAATTTTTAACACACTTAATAAAACTAAAAATTAACTACAACTACTAAAAACTAACCACCTAACACCCTCCTAATGACATATTAGGAGGGTATTTATAGGAGGTGGGGAGATTAAGTGCTTAAGCTTTCTTCTTTCTTTCTTCTCGTCTCGACTCGATTTAATTTCTTTGTGTTTCTCGACGTCGTCTCGGGATTTGTCGATATAAGTTGAACTTGTCTCATAATTTTCTTCTATAATTAGACTCGAGTTCTTCGACTTTATTAAACTTCCGTCTTTAGACTTTTTCTTCGATAAATCTTCAGAATAGGCCTTGGACTTCTGTTCTTTTTAATTCTCGATCTTTCGACTTCGTCTTTAGTCTTTTTCTTCGATAAAAGCCCGTGATAACCCATGTTTTCTTCCTTTTGCATCTTTTGGTCCTAAAACACAATAAAAACACAAACCACGCATAATTCCGACTTTTGTGACATAAAATACACATTTTGGTCTTGTTATTATTGGAAATAAGTGGTATAAGGATAAGTGTTTTCACACTTATTAAATCCCCTACACTTGACTATTGCAATGCCCCCATGCAATGCATTAATTTCAAATCACATATTACATTTCTCATCATAGATAACCCACATTGGCCTTTATTAAATACTAAACACTAAGAAAACTAAAAGAACAAAACGAGTAAAGAAATCAAAAACTTACATTGGGTTTTTGGTTGTCATGAATGTTCATCATTCTCAAGTTTCACGTTCCTCATACCAAGCTTAAAAACGAGATCATTGTTATTATAAGTTAGCAGACTAACACGAATTTATGTGGCCTAATTATTCACTTAGACTCCGTTATTCCTAGGTGTATCTCTTATATTTTATTTTTGCCTTGAATGATCACGAAGATGCATTGTTTGACTTATTTTGATAATTATTTAAGCTGAAAATAAAGTGGGACGATTTAATCAATAGTTAGCTAAAGGACAAAATCTTTTAAAACTGCTTCTCGGGACCTCATAAAGTTCATATCTTGGCATAACTCGCTTCACGATTTGAGACCTTTCTCGGACCGATATTTGGCAGCGACTTCATACTTCAAATCTTTGAGAGACGTTCTTAAAATTATGGTCTTCTCTTCATAATAGGAATTTCTTCACTTGAAGTTTTGAGAGATTCTTCATAATTGGACCACGACTTCTTCATTTTTCTCCAATCATTATTTTGGACTTTGATATACAACGATCCGCCTCCTTTTAGGACTTGGATTATTTATCCTCATACCTTGTTAGGGCCTTTTTGGATAGAATTCTCCATGATCTTTTGGGGAGTATTTTCTTTTCTTCGTGTGTCTCGATGCTTCATATTGATTTTTGATAAATGATTCTTCACATCACTTTTGGATCTTTAGCAACAAAATGTAGCCCTCATGCCTTGTTAGGGCCTTTTTGGACTCGCCAATCTTCGCATCCCGCTTCAATAAGTTATGACTTGGCTATGAACTCTAATTAATACCGAGCAACTTTTAAACGATCTTGGGCTAGAAGCTAAGTAACTTTTCAAATCGTACAACCTTATTTATTGCAGTTAAATTTATTAGCAAGCGATGGGAGAAAAAGCTTATAATCAACTCACATAAATTTACGAAAGAATACCAAACTTATAATTAACTCTATCATCTCTCGTTCTCCACAATTTAAAATCTCAAGGAATGAGACTCGTGGATGCTTAGCCAATTAAATCAAAGTTTTGGGTTTTCGAGTTATCTATAGGATCTTGCAAATTTTTAGACTTTTTCAAGTTTAGAAATCTCATTTTAAAGTTCCCTTGATAAACAACTCTCTAGGATCAATTATAGGAACTTGCGAAAAGTTCTTGTTCTTAACCCGTAAGAGTTAAGACTTTCGCGTTTTAAAGTTCCCTATATAAAATCCTAGCAAAACTTGACTTAAACACGTTAAGGATACTAGCTAGAGTAAACTTAGATAAGTAAACTCGGGTTGAGTCAAAATATTCACGACTTTGAAAACTTTTAAACCACTTTATTAAACTTTTATTTTAGCAAAGAAAGTAAATAACGATAGCAAAGGAAAATACTACTATACTACTAGGCCAAAATAGATTAAAAATTTTGAAAAATGTCGAAAAATTAGATTTTCCGGTTAAAATGAGGGCAAATTCATGGAAAAGACCACTTACTTCGATAGAAGTCCCCCTACACTTGAGATAAACATTGTCCTTAATGTTTAAGCATGTGGGAGTAAACTCCCCTACACTTAGGACATTGTGCACTTTGGTTAAATCTTGCTAAGGGAAGGACAACTATAGTGATTTCAATGTGAACATATAAGATATGAAATATTGAATTTACGACAGTTTACACGGGTACACGGGATCACGGTTCGTCAAAAGTCATCGAGAATGGATCTTTGAAGTTTTAATCCCTGCACAGAAGAAGAAACAAGACAACAAGCACATACGGGGCTCCCCTACACTTATTATGAAAACGGAAAAGGATAGATCAACGGGTTGCCTCCCGAGAAGCGCTTGTTTTTGTTAACCGAGTCACGAGCCTGAATCGACCTAGAACTTAATTCAAGGGAAACATGGTGAGGGATGGAATCATCTCATGAGAGATGTCCTCACCAAAGTACAACTTCACGCGCTGGCCATTCACCTTAAAATTGGGCCCATTTGGCTGAGAAAGCTCAATGGTGCCATATGGGAAGACTTTGGCAACGATGAATGGACCAGACCAACGGCTCTTCAGCTTTCCCGAGAAGATCTTCAACCGAGAGTTAAAGAGTAAAACTTGATCACCAACGTTGAACTCTCGGTTCTTAATCCTTGCATCATGGATGATCTTGGTCTTCTCTTTGTAGATTAATGAGTTCTCATAAGCTTGATTCCTCAGTTCGTTGAGCTCGTTGAGTTGAATCTTTCGAAGATCGCCGGCTTTGTTGATGTCGAAGTTAGCCCACTTCAAGGCCCAGTATGCCTTATGTTCCAGATCGATAGGGAGGTGGAATGCTTTCTCGTACCCAAGACGATAAGGTGTACAACCAATCGGGGTCTTATAAGCGGTACGGAAAGCCCACAAAGCATTATCTAATTTATCGGCCCACGAGACACGATGCTCTCCCATAGTTCGCTTAAGAATTCGCTTCAATCCACGGTTAGATATCTCGGCTTGCCCATTAGTTTGGGGATGATAAGCGGTGGAAAGACGGTGATTGACACCATACTTAGCCATGACTCGAGCAAATTGATCATTGCAAAAATGAGTCCCGCGGTCACTGATTATAGCACGAGGAACACCGAATCGAGCAAAAAGCTTCTTCAAAAAGTTCACAACCACCCTCGCATCGTTCATAGGGAGAGCCTTAGCTTCAACCCATTTAGATACGTAGTCAACGGCTACGAGGATGTACTTGTTCTCTTTAGATGATGGAAATGGAACCATAAAGTCGATACCCCATACATCAAAGATTTCACATTCTTGTATGAAATTTTGAGGCATCTCATCTTTATGTGTGATCTTGCCTTGGCGTTGGCAAGCATCACAATATTTAACCATCTCGCGAGCGTCACGATAAATGGTGGGCCAATAGAATCCCGAATCAAACACTTTCTTTGCGGTGTAGTTGGGACCAAAGTGACCACCGGTGGGTCGTTTGTGGCAAGCGTCAAGGACTTGTATCGCTGCCGGCCCATCAACACATCAACGAATGACAAGATCCGCACATTGTTTGAAAAGGTATGGATCGTCCCAGAAATAGTGTTCAATGTCTTTAAATAACTATTTCTTTTTTTTTGACGTTAACCCTTCCTTGGGAATTCCACCTGCTAAGTAGTTTGCAATGTCCGCAAACCACGGGGTGTCATCAAGATTGGCATTGATAGACATTAAGGCCTCAAGGGGAAAAGAGTCATTGATCTCTTGATTCAGATGATCCCCTTGATAAGGATCCACAAGTCTACTTAGATGATCCGCGGCTAGGTTTTCGGCTCCCTTCTTGTCACGAATTTCAATGTAGAATTCTTGAAGGAGCAAAACCCAACGAAGAAGTCTTGGCTTAGAATCTTGTTTAGTCAACAAGTACTTCAACGCAAAATGGTCGGTATAGACAATGGTGGTGGAAAGGACAAGATAGGGGCGGAATTTTTCAAAAGCATACACTACAACTAAAAGCTCTTTTTCGGTAGTGGTATAATGCAATTGAGCCCCCGTCATTGTCTTGCTAGCATAATGGATTGGTTGGAAGTGTTTGTTCACTCTTGGCCCAAACCCGACCCAATAGCAAAGTCGCTAGCATCACACATCAGTTCAAAAGGTAGATCCCAATTAGGGGTAACCAAGACAGGTGCCTTAGTTAGCTTATCCTTAAGAAGATTGAAGGATTCAAGACACTCTTTGGAAAAGATGAAAGGAGTATCTTTTTCCAAGAGGTGGGTCATCGGGCGAGCGATTTTAGAAAAATCTTGAATGAATCGACGATAGAAGCCCGCATGACCAAGGAAACTTCTCACACCCTTCACGGTTGAAGGTGGAGGTAATTTTGCTATGACATCAACTTTAGCACGGTCCACTTCAAGACCGGCTTTTGAGATTTTATGTCCAAGCACAATGCCTTCTTTTACCATGAAATGGCATTTTTCCCAATTTAGAACAAGGCGTTTGTCTTCACACCGCTTAAGCATGCGTTCCAAATTGGCAAGGCAAGAAGAGAACGAGTCACCATAGACCGAGAAATCATCCATGAAGACTTCCATAGTTTCTTCAACCATGTCATGGAAGATAGCCATCATACACCTTTGGAAAGTCCCAGGAGCATTGCATAAGCCAAATGGCATTCTTTTTAGCAAATTTTCCATAAGGACAAGTGAATGTGGTTTTCTCTTGGTCTTGGGGATCGATGGGAATTTGAAAATACACGGAGAAACCGTCTAAGAAACAGTAATAGTCATTACCCGCTAGACGTTCAAGCATTTGGTCCATGAAAGGAAGGGGAAAATGATCCTTTCTCGTAGCATCATTGAGTTTGCGATAGTCTATACAAACTCTCCACCCTGTAACGAGACGAGTAGGAATCAACTCGTTGTTTTCATTGGGCACAACGGTGATTCCGCCTTTCTTAGGCACACAATGGACGGGACTAACCCATGGTGAATCCGAGATAGGGTAGATCATTCCCGCATCAAGAAGTTTGATAACCTCTTTTTTGATAACGTCATGGATCTTGGGATTCACTCTTCTTTGGCTTTGAATAGTGGGTTTAAAGTCGTCCTCCATGACAATTTTATGTGTGCAAAAGTGTGGATCAATTCTACGAATATCGGATATTTTCCACGCGATCGCTTTCTTACGATTCTTCAGCATGGCGATAAGTCGGGATTTTTCTTCTTCTTTCAAGTCCTTTGCTATGATGACGGGTGACTTCTTGTTGTCTTCAAGGAAAACATACTCGAGATGAGACGGTAGGTCCTTAAGCTCTAAATCCGGAGGATTTTCGATAGAAGATATAGCCAAATTTGGTTCATCGATAGAGATATCCTTAGGAGATGGTGGAGAAATATGGTCCTCATTGAGAAGTTTCTCAATGGTACGAATGTCTTCATCCCAATTGGAGGGAGAATCGTCATATTGGTATTCCACATCTCCCAAAGTTGCTTCAAATTCTTTCAAAATGAAATCACTTTCTCCAAATGGAGTTAGTGAGGGAGCATGGAGGCAATGGTCTCAACAATGGGAAGAGAAGAAGAACCACTTTTACAAGCATCTTTGAAATGTTCTTCACAAGCCTCATCAAGAACGTCAATGAAATTAACACTCTCATTTTCAGAAGGTTGCTTAGAAAGTTTTCCCATGTTGAAGACGATTTTATCGTCACCAACTCTCATGATTAATTCGCCCGCGGCTACATCAATAAGAGTGCGACCGGTCCTCAAGAATGGACGTCCAACGATTAATGGAACACGGGGATCCACCTCTAGTCGCCGACAACAAAATCCGCCGGAAAGGTGAGTTTGTCGACGCCGACGAAGACGTCTTCGGCTATCCCCACTGGATAAGCAACCGTACGGTTAGCTATTTCCAAAGTCATTCGTGTGGGGACTAGCTCGGGTAGAGACAATTGTTTCCAAACGCTTAAAGGCATTAAGTTAATACTAGCACCTAGATCGGCTAGGGCCATACAATTCTCTACCCAGGGAAGTTGCAAGGTATCAAGAAACGACCCGGATCACCAAGTTTGGTGAGTAATTTTCTTAAGAGCACCGCGAAGAAATTCTCTTTAAGTTGGGTCTGAGCGATATCAAGAAGTTTCTCCTTATCACTGAGAAGATCTTTAAACATTTTATCATATTTGGGCATGTGAGCGAGAGCCACAGCAAAGGAGATATTGAAATTCAGTTGTTTAAACATTTTGAGAAAGTTAGAAACCTGAATATCATCCTTGTTTTTCAACTTCTCTTTCCTCAACCTTGAGGGATAAGGTATATTGGGTTGAGAGGAAGGCTTTGGAATGGAATTCTCACTCACATCCTTGGGTGGTGGAAGGGTAAAAGTGGAAGGTGGAGGAACCGGTTTTGGAACCGAAGGTGTGGTATAAACTTGAGGTATTGGTGGGACATAAGGTGCAGACGAAGGCATAACGGGTGTTATATCACAAGTGGAAGGAATCTCGGGTTCTTGGTTAGTTGGTGAAGAAGAAGGTTCTACGATGATCTTACCGCTCCTAGTAGTGATGGCATTAATGTTGGCCCTAGGATTGGTCACGGTGTTAGAAGGGAGAGTACCTCGGGGTGGGCCTTGGGGATTAATGGTTTGAAACATTAGCATACATTTCTTATCACTCGATTCTTGCATAGCAGACATGATTTTCTCTTGTTCACTCAACTTATCAATCAACTTTTGAAGGACCAAGTCCATTGAAGGGAATTCGTGTTTTGCCCTTGATTTTGAAAACCTTGGTTTTGATATTGTTGTTGATAAGCATTGTTATTATTAAAACCTTGGTTAAAGTTGTTATTTTGAAACCCTTTTTTTTTGCCCATTAAAAGTCCCTTGATTTGAGTTGTAATTCCTTTGATTATTAGAAAAGTTCCCTTGGTAGTTACTTCTTTGGCCTTGGTTCCTTGGTGGATATTGTGTGTTGTTCAATTGAGGTGGTGGTGGTCTATTATGGGATTGAAAACCGGGTGGTGAAAGAAAGTTATTCGAACAATAACTAAGCAAATTACGGTCACCTTGAGGACGTGCTTGATAGCCTCCCATAGAAAAGTTACCGTTGGCGGCATACACATTTTTCGGATTGTCATGAGTATAAGGACAATCGGTGTATGAATGATAATCCCCGCAAATCTCACAATACGTGGCTACAACTTTAGCTTGTGGAAATTGGTTAGTGGCTAAAAGTTCAATCTTTTTGCTCATTTTTACTATTGCGCGGGACATTTCGATAATATCAGGGTTTGAAGAAGTAGAAGAAACATTGACTCTCGGGTTTGATCTTGAGGATGCGGATGAATCCCAATTTTTGTGGTGAGTGGTCATGTTCTCAATCAGCTCTCTACACTCCTCAGGTCTTCTCTTCATGAATGTACCACCGGCGGCAGCATTAATCGTATCACGATCACGAAAAGTTAAACCATTGTAGAAGGTATCAATCAAAGTAACGAGGAGCATGTTATGGTTTGGACAACGGTCGATTAAGACATTATAACGTTCCCAAGAATCAAAAAGCGACTCATCAGGTTCTTGAGTAAATCCACTGATTTGGTTGCGAAGACTAGTGACCATGGATGGTGGAAAGTAGCGCGACAAAAAGCGTTGAGTCATGTCATTCCATGTATGAATTGAGTTTTTGGGAAGACGATCAAACCATTTCTCGGCATGGTGGGATAAAGTGTGTGAAAAGAGATGTAGGTGAAGGAAATCCATAGTAACACCGAGAAGTTTCATGATTTGGGTGACGATAATGAATTTGTCGAGGTGTTTGTTAGCATCATCATCGGGTAATCCGCGAAAAGGACAAGCGTTTTGAACTTGCTGGATCATGTGATGCTTCAACAAAAATTCAGGACCCGTGATTTGCATCGGTGCAATCGGTCCTCTGCGTCCGTTCATGGTTGGTTGACAAAGCTCCTCCATTGTTCAAAGATCGGGTGGTGGAAGAACATTGTTGTTGTTATTATTGTTGAGGTGCGGTGGGTTATTGTTTTTGTGCACACCAGCCATATATAAATCTTCACGAGTCTCGGGCTCTGGATAAGTTGAAGATCTAGTACGCATACACCTACGAAAACAAAAGAAAACAATACAAAGAAATAGACAATATATATATACTATAAAAATAAAATCTTTTTGTATTTTTGAAATTTTTTAATTTTTATGGATTTTATTTAAATTTTTTTTAATTTTTATGGATTTTTGAAATTTTTAAGCAAGAAAAATAACGTTCACTAGTGAACGGATCCCAAAATCCAACGCGTCTCTCACAAAAAAACCGTTAATCTTTACGAAAAGAGCCGTCAGCGGCGCCATTTAATACATGGTTTTACCAAGTATAAAATAATTTCGTTCCAGTCTTTTCAAATTGATTATTGGTTAAAAGTGCGACTCAGTCGTTCTTGGTGGAAAATAAAAAGGTTTGATTATCTATGAAAATGTTGTTGAGTAAAGAAGTAAAAATGAAAGCTTGAAAATATTTAAACTAAAAATAAAAATCTTAAAAAAAATTAAAAAGTAAATGATTAAAACTTATAAAAATATAAACTTTAAAGATTGAATTAAAACAAGACAAGTTAAAATAATCCTAAGTAAAAAGGCGGGAAAAATAAAATGTCAAAAACTGAAAGTACAGAACCTTATCCGGAATGTTATCTGGATTGAAGACAGGAGGCTTATCCGGAATAAGTTGGGAAGCTTATCCGGAACAATCTTCTTCTACTTATCCGAAAAAATGACTTGTAGCTTATCCGGAATAACTCTTCTGAGGGTTATCCGGAATCCTTACTCCTATATTCTTATCCAGAATAAACTTGTAGTGTTTATCCGGAATCTTCTTCGGGCTCTTATCCGGAACAAGTAATATGATGCTTATCTGGAATAAGTTGATTGGCAGCTTATCCGGAATTCAAAAGAAGTGACTTATCCGCAATCCACTGTTAAACTCTTATCCGGAATATTTTCCAGATGATTATCTGGAATAACTCAAAAATACCTATATCCGGAATAACTGGAAAAACCCACTATGCGGAAAACTTGAAATGTTGGCTTATCCGGAATACTTGACATGCACCTTATCCAGAATACTGGGGATATAGGGCTTATCCAGAATAAGAGGTTTAAGACCCTTATCCGGAATATTATTAAAGTGACTATTCGGAATATTGTAAACTAATAGCCTATCCGGAATAAGCTATTATGAAGCTTATCCGGAATGTTCTGTTATGACCACTAATCGGAATAAAGGGGTTTAGAGAACCCGGATATCAAACAACTTAGCAAATAAGCAATTCCAAAAATAAGCACATACCAAAACTTAAGCCAAAAAGATTTTAATAAAAAGTAAATAAGCTAGAATTCAAAAACCTTTAAAACTCTAAATAAGCTAGAAATAAAAAAAGCACTTTTTATAAAAACTTAAATTTATTAAAAACAACTTATTCTTAAAAACTATTAAGCATAAAGATTAAGAAAATAAGCACTTATATAAAAAACTTTTAAGATCACCAATTTAATAAGCACAACCAAATAAGCTACACAATCAAATCATCAACAAAATTAAAATAAAACTACATGATTATCAAGATTAAGAAAGGTAGAATGAGAATTAAGGAAATAAACTTGATTGATTAAAGATTAATATCCAAATATTACAAGATTAAAGTAAAGATTAATAAGCTTGAAAAACTAGAGAGAATGAAATTTTTAACACACTTAATAAAACTAATAATTAACTACAACTACTAAAAACTAACCACCTAACACCCTCCTAATGACATATTAGCAGGGTATTTATAGGAGGTGGGGAGATTAAGTGCTTAAGCTTTCTTCTTTCTTTCTTCTCGTCTCGACTCGATTTAATTTCTTTGTCTTTCTCGACGTCGTCTCGGGATTTGTCGATATAAGTTGAACTTGTCTCATAATTTTCTTCTATAATTAGACTTGAGTTCTTCAACTTTATTAAACTTCCGTCTTTAGACTTTTTCTTCGATAAATCTTCAGAATACGCCTTGGACTTCCGTTCTTTTTGCATTCTCGATCTTTCGACTTCGTCTTTAGTCTTTTTCTTCGATAAAAGCCCGTGATAACCCATGTTTTCTTCCTTTTGCATCTTTTGGTCCTAAAACACAATAAAAACACAAACCACGCATAATTCCGACTTTTATGACATAAAATACACGTTTTGGTCTTGTTATTATTGGAAACAAGTGGTAAAAGGATAAGTGTTTTCACACTTATTACTTATGCGATCACGATACTCGATCGGAATACTTAAAACCCTTAGAACTTTACGATGGAATGTAAAGGGAAATAAGAAAAAACCAAATAAGCACTTTTCTAATAAGCACTTACCAAAAACTTAACCAAATCAATATTAAGAAGAAATAAATAAGCCACGAATTAAAAACTTTCAAAACACCAAATAAGCAAAATTTATAAATTCAACTTTTAAAAGATTAAACTTAAAAAAAACTCTTTATTAAAAATAAGAAAATAACAAATCAATCAAAAAGCACAATAAGCTAAAACCATAAATCACATAAAAATGATAAGAACAAAAAGATAAGCGCTTTAATCAAATAAGCATAAAGATGAAACAAACTACATACTTTTACCGAATCAAACACAAGATTAAAACAAGAAAGGAAGAATAAGATTGATTATGAAAGCTTGAAATTAAGATGAAGATTAAAGATTGAAGACTACAAGATTTAAAGATGAAAGATTAAGCAAACTTGAAAGAAAATTTAGAGAGAGAAAGTTACACCGACTCCTAATTACCTTAACAAAAACTGAAAAAATGAACTAACTCCAAAAAACTCCCTAAAATGAAAGTGAGGGTCTTCTATTTATAGGGAAAGGAGTGGTTGGTGTGATGCTTCCTTCTTTCTTTCTTTCTTTTGTCTTCTCGTCTTTTTAAATTACTCGTCTTTCTCGACTTTGTCTCGGAATTAGTCGAATGATAAAATGAACTCGTCTTCTAATTTTCTTCTTTTAGTAGACTTGGTTCTTCGACTTCGTCAAACTTCTGTCTTTAGACTTTTTCTTCGATAAATCTTTAGAATAGGCCTTTGATTTCTGTTCTTCTTGCACTTTTGATCTTTTGACTTCGTCTTTTGTATTTTTCTTCGATAAAATCCCGTAAAAGCCCGTGTTTTCTTCCTTTTTCATATTTTTGTCCTAAAACACGATAAAAACACAAACCACACATAATTCCGCCTTTTAGGACATTAAATACACGTTTTGTTCCTGTTATTATTATAAATAAGTGATAAAAGGATAAGTGTTTTCACACTTATTAAACATACAACAAGTTTTTAAATTTTGATATGAACTAGTGTTGTTATGAATTTTTGATGATCTTGCATGTATTATCTAGTGATAATCATGTGTAGATTATCTTGTTTTGTTGAAAGAAAGTTATTTATGATTTTTGGGTTTTTATTTATTTGATTCATACAAGTGTTAGGATGATTATATGTTGTTATTAGGGGTATAGGATGATGAGAAAAGTGGTTAGAATTGCTTGAAAAATTGTTTTTGTATGAGTTTTAGGTAGTTGATTTAGGACAGTGACTTAAAGGAAAATTCTGGGTACCTTAAAGTCAAGTATTTGTTAAACTAATGAGATAGGGTTGTAGAGAATTCGATTAGCTTCGATTTGATATAAAGTAGGACTTCTAGCTCCAAACGAGCGAGAAGTTATGATAGTTTGATTATTCGTGTACCGGGAGACGAGTATCAGCACAATATATAGTTGTTGTCGATATTTGGATCGAATCTCAGGGACAATAGAATGAGTTTGGAAATAGGCAAGGGATGCTGTAAGTTTCTAAACCTCAGGTCATGAGTTTTTTTTCAAACCCGAGTGTCGGTTTTGTAAACGGAATTGTTTAGATAAGTCAAAATGGTTTTACAAGTCAAAGGTGTAAAACTGTCCGGTTTTTATAACAAGAAGGTGTGTCGGGCAGAAGGTCTTAGAAGTAATATTTTTGAATGAAATTTCAACTGAGTCTTATTCATATTATATGTGAGTTTGTGACCAAGTCTCGTCGAAAACGGAGTTATTTAAGTAGGGTAAATGAGCTTGTACATTTGGTATGTGCCGGCAAATTTTTATCTAGGGAGTAATCTAATAAAGTAGACATGTATAAGGGTATAGAAGTACACTTGTATTGTTACTCTTTCGGGATTGTCATGGTTTTGTACTTTTGAGTTTTGTATTATTTAAGTATGGTTTATACTCGAGTCATTTATTAACGAGCGCGTCTTAATTGATAGGTTGCGGTTTTAGTATTTGACGGGCATCACTTATCGTCGGCGATCGTCTCATTATTACTATTGTATTAAGGTGAGTCTATAGCCTCGCTTTTATACTATCTTGTAAAGGACTTTAAAACCCGCGAGAGGGATAACATGCTTGTTTTAAAATAGAACACAAGGACCCGATTGTATGCTAGATGAGCGTTATTTACATAAGTTTGCTTATAGCCTTAAAGACCCATTGAATCATGAATTGTTAATCGAATGAACGCTAATACTATGGATAGATCTATCGGGGTGACGCCCAGTCCGGTCGCGACTAGCTATCGCGTGGTGTATTGAAACACCAGTAATGAAACATCAGATGCATTTGTATAAGAGAAATATACGCACTTGGCTAGGTGTGTTGGGCTGAAATAATATATGTTAACGTTCAATGTCATGAGGCTTATGTAATAAAAACGATGATTATGTCTGATCCACATGATTGTCAACCATGGAAGGTTTAATCAGAATACTTGTGTTCGTTTATTTAATTTAAACTCTATAGATTCACTCACCAATTTTTGTTGACTTTATAGCATGTTTTATCTCAGGTCCATGAAGAAGACACTCAAAAGAAGGCGGTTTCGTGTAGCTTGCATCTTTGAAATGTTTGGCCCGCTTTTCTAAACTATGTCCATTCAATAAACTTTTATCATTTGTTATGTTGTGTAAACTTTAAAACTATTTAAGACCGTGTGTGAACTGTTTTATCTTTAAATAATGAATGGATGGATGTTTTATTAAAATGACTCGTTTTGAGCCATTTTCTATGATATTGGGGTTGAACCATGATAGTAACTCCCAATGACCCTTCCGCTGCTATGACCCAAAATTGGGGGTGTTATAGTATGTCACCATGAAATCCATTTTGATATCCAAATCCATTTTGCTCCCCCTTAACATTTGCCACGATATCCGAAAATATTTCGCACATGTCGGGATAAGCTATCACGTTAAGTCAAACCATTTGTGATTAATCGTTTCCCATATTAAATTACATTTTCTCCCCCATATTAAAAATATTAACCCAATTGATGTTTTTAATATCAATTGATTTAATAACATTTTAAGAAAAAATGGGAAGAAAATGCAAATCCAATTATCTTCATGATTTACACAAGCTCCCCCTCAAATTAATGAGGGTGTACTTGAAACGTAAATTAACTACTTTTAAACACAAGTGTAAGGTATTTATTATGTGCAAAGATCATATATGATAATGAATTCACAAGATTAATAATATACGAGGTTGGACCTAAATGATGGAGAAAATCATATGATAAAATCACATGGTTCTTGTTAACGAATGTTGGTCGCCTCGTCACGTCTGAATTTATCTCTTGACACCATGTGTACGATTGATATCGTTGTCTTGACACCAATTTGTGAACCTGGCACTTTCGGCATCAAAGATTCTGAATATTGGACAATTGCTCCCCTCAATTGTTGACCCGTGTTCTATCTAAAGAGTTGTAGTCGCTATTTGAGTAGCCGCATCGTCGAGTATGTAGATACCAATGGTAAATTGCTACAGTTTATGGAGATGATAACTTCATAAAAACAAGATTTCTCTTGTTTTAACAAATAAATGCATTGACACATACATAGATTCGTGTTAGATTGTGTTATTACGTAAACACAATCCCTTACATGGTTATAAAATAAACCATGCCCGAGTAATTTAATTTCCGTTGTTGACTCAAAGCTTTCCGTTGAAATGCTTGACTTGAATATGAAAAGCGGGTTACCATCTAAAATAATAGCAAGCCATTTTGATCATGTTTTAAATCATTTAAACTTCTGCTCGAACTTTATTTACAACCCCTTGTCATTATTGAACGACATTTCTAGGATCGTAAATATTATCGATTCCAGAAGACATGCTCTTTTTATCAAAACATTTTGAACACACAATTTTGAAAGATTTAGATAAACCTTTTGCAAAATTCTTGAAAAATTGTGTTGACAACGTTTTGAAAACAAATTACTTGAGCTTAAGAATTTGAATATCTTACTAAACGAGTTCAAGTCCGAGAAGTTGTAAACTTCCCGTTGTGAGGATAAGTTTATCATCGACGATAAACTTTCCTTTTAACTGAAGAACGAGCCCTAAGTTGACATTTACTTAGAAGTCGTTTTCATGAGCTTGAAAACTTTTAAATATTTTAACGTAAAGCTCATGACCGAGAAAGGTGAATTTCCCGTTATGAAGAAAAGTTCTCTTATTTAAAAGATACACTTTCCTTTATGAGCTTAAAACTTAGAATGTTTTAATACAAGCTCATGATCGAGAAAAATCAATTTCCCGTTACGAGGATAAGTTATCATTAAAGATAAGCTTGCCTTAATATGAAGTCCGAGTTACAGTCTGATATTTAATTGTAAGTCATAGTGCATGAGCTAAAAATCTTTGAATGTTTTTAATATAAGCTCATGCCCGAGAAAAATTAATTTCTCGTTGTGAGGATAAGTTTATCATCGGCGATAAACTTTTCTTTCTTTGAAGTCCGGGGCATAATCTGAGATATAATTATACGTCATATATACGTGCTTAAAACCTTTGAATAGTTTTAATGTAAGCACGTGTCCGAGAAAATTTAGTTTCTCGTTTGTGAGGATAAGTTTATCATCGGCGATAAACTTTCCTTTCTTTGAAGCTCGGGTTACAATCTGTCATGTGACTACAAACCGTTGTGCATGAGCTTAAGAACTTTGAATGTTTTTAATATAAGCTCATGCCCGAGAAAAAATAATTTCTCGTTATGAGGGTAAGTTATCGTGCATAGATAAACTTCCCTTTATTTGAAGTCTGGGTCATCGTTTGTCATTTAAAAATGAACCATGTACACGAGCTTAACACATTTGAATAGTTTTAATTTTAGCTCGTGTCCGAGAAAATTTAATTTCTCGTTTGTGAGGATAAGTTTATCATCAGCGATAAACTTTCCTTTATTTGAAGTTCGGGTCACAATCTGCAATTTGATTGTGAATCATTTTTTGTAAGCATAACTACGAATCCCCTGAGACACTTGTTTCTCTGATATCTGCTTCTTCAGTAACCAAACTCTAAGAGTGTCCTTAGTTGAACGGTGTACAAAGATCGGACCAGTTTGTTTTTGTTGATCCTTGAATTTGGCACCTGCATTCTCATTTGGAGTTTGTATGCTTTTATATGGGTTAGAGATATCTATCTTAGATCCATGCGGGGATTCACAGTTTTCTTTTCTTGTGCCAGAGGTGACCTGAGGATATGATTCACTTGTCTTAGCTGGAAAACGTTTCCTTTTATAGAATACCTTAAGTTCAGGCTTAAGTGATGTATCATCCTTTTCAGTTTCCTCCCTAGTAGTCTTAGTAGGATCGGAGACTATCCTAGTTACAGGGCACTCGTTTCCTAGAAGCATGAAGGTTCTACCAGTGGGGCGCCAAACTTTACCAATGGGTTTGATTTTAGCTATCCACTGGGATTTAATTCTAGCATAGGAGTTCACCTCATGAAGGAATTTATTGACACAAGAGTCATGATTTGCCTTAAAGACACATTTCCTACATGTTTTACAAGTAGCATATTTAATGTCCAAGTAAGATCTAGAATTCCTAGATGATTGATTGATGCTCCTAGTATTATGACATGCTATGGTTAGCAGTGTTGGGTAATCTAGAAGGCATATGACTAGGTTTGAAATTCCTATCTCTTACTTGTGTATTTTGATTAGCTTCCCTTAGACCAAATTTGTGGTAAACGTCATTTGAACTAGTTCGAGACGTGTTCTTTGGACTATGTCTAGGGAGACTAGATGCAATCATGTGATTAGGTCTTGCAAAAGCTGTTTTAGTCACATTGGCCCTAGTTCGTGGAGTGACTGGTCTAGAAAGATGAACCATATCAACTTGGGAGGCAAACCGCGGTCTGGAGGATTTTGGTCGCTCGGATCTAAATGTAGTCGGTTGTCTAACAGACTGATTTTGAGGCGGTTTCCCCAAGATTGATGGTTTTTCAAACTTAGTGTCCACACTAGTTCATTAAGTTTTCCTCAACTCGTTTTCCAGAGCCGCTATTGCAAAAACCTTTTCCTGAACTTGAGCCTTTAAAGTCTCTTTGAGCAATTTATCTTGGGATACCAATTTAGATTCTAGCAACTTAATTTGTTTCAAAAGATTATCCTTTTCATCTTTAGAATCTAGAACTTTTTGATCATATTTTCGTTCAAGAACAACGTTTGACTTTTCAAGTTTTTCAAATATGTTTCAAATTTGTTCGTTTTCTTCGAAAATTCAAGTTTGGCATCCTCAAGATCTTTAGATTGCTGAGCTTCAATCATTTCCAGCTCTTTAATCTTGGAATCAGAAACAGTTAATGAAGTAGTCAGAAGGTAATTATCATGATTGTTAGCATTTTGAACACTTTCTCCCACATTATGACGCATATCGAATGAATTTGAAATGGTATCGCTATCACTCTTTTCCATCCCACGTTTGTCATAATTAGGTTCGAAATACTCAATATGCGGCATTTCATCAGCATATACATCATGTACAACATTTGATTGTACCATATTTGTAGGCTCTTCGTCATAAACGGGTGTGGTGTCATCATAAGAGATGTATGTAACATTCCCTGACGTGTTGCTGATATCATGCTTATCAGTTGATTCCATGCCTTGGCACTCTTTAGCAGCCTCCAATTCGTCAATCGTATGACCATTTTCCTCTTGCATCGTAGATTCGTGCACTCCATAATCATATGCTTGCTGAAGTCAGGATCTTTCATAAATCAAAGAAGAGACCGATGTCATGAGTTTCAATAGTATACCACGAAAATCTTGAAACTCGGTATGTGTGTCTCGAAGAAATGACTTGCAAATCACTGAACTTTTAGACATGAAGATATTGAATTGGAGGAAAGGCGTGAGTTGTGTCACGAGAGCCTTATATGTAAGTGCCAATGCAGAGTGATTAAATTCTTCATTGTGGAGTTTCTCTGCTAGTTGGTTCAATATGATGAATATCGATTCCATGAATATATGACGATCTTGACCAAAGAGCGTCACAAATTCGCTCCCTCCTTGAAGCCATGAAATGGTCACAAGATGAGACTGAAGTAGTCGAAATGAAGTTATACCACATTCTCTAGCATTATCTTGCATTTGATGCAGGTCTCCTTCTTGAAATGTTGAATTCAACGATTCTATTGGAGTTCGATGAAAAAATTAGGTAAGGATTACTTATCGATGAAAAATCCGTCTTCACTTTCAAATAATAATACCCGATCAAAAATCTGTAGCCACTAAAATTCACATTGAGCCATTTTTCTTTTCTTAGTCTCGTCAAATATATTTTGTCACGTTGTCTTGTCTTTTTGTCTCGTCACTTTTTCACGTCACTTTTAAATCCGACGCTTAATCCATAATAATGAGTCCACTTAATCTATACTAATAATTGGCCAACATTTGTAATGTTAGAGGGTATTGTATATTCAGACTAAAATTAACACTCCAGCCCAAAATTCATACGATACATAAACTAACATAAAAATGTAGTGTCAATTATTTTGAATGAGAACTATGAGCCACTGAAATCAATTAGCTACTACTGGGCCCATCAAAAATCACTTAACGTAAATACCAAAAATCACTTGGCCCATAAAGATAGCAATACTCGGTCAAAGAGAGCTATACCTAAAAATTAGATATTTAAATCACTCATAACCCTAATCATTCCACAAAGAATACACTGCCTCTTAACTCTTTCACCTAGTAACCTCCGTCCCTCTCTCTTTAAAAAAATCTCACAGCCACCAATTCTTGAAACCTCCGCCTACCATATTCATAAACCATCAATAAACCAGAAGTTGTCAAAAAGTAAAAGATAATCACCTTTGATCTCAACTCAATAATTCAATAATTTCTTTCTATTCTTTGTTACTTCACTAGACCAAAAATCAATCCCTGACCACTCTAATAAACCCTTTTAATCTCTTCCATACTTTTCATAAGCTCACAAAGAAACCAATCTCCTACCCATCACCAAATCACTCCTTCGCAGTCACAATAGATTCTTGTTTCCTCCGTCTCAATCTAATTACCACCAAATCACAGCGAAGAAAAAAAGGTCCTTTTAACTCCTTTTTCGAACGAGGAGACAAGATCAAAGATTCGGCTTCAAGATCCTAGCATGGGTCTCGGGTAGGTGTTTTGACTGTTTTTTGTTTTCGGTATGAGTCCTTGTCTTGATCGATGATGGTTCGTGTATATGTTGAGGGCGTGATATACAGCGAACTGAGAACTGGATATATGGGTTTTGTTTGTGTTTTTGAGTCTTGGTTGTCGAGTCAGTTTTTGTTGGAGTCGATTGAGTATAGAGTCTGGTTGGAGTCTGATGGGTGTTGGGATTTTATGGAGTCGAGGTTGTTTTAGATTTTGAGTCGAGGCGTTTGAGACGAGAGTCTGATGGTACTTACTGTTAGTATTGAGTGGAATGTGTTGGTCGAGTCTAGGTTTGAGTCAAGAGTTTGTGTTGAGTCTTCGAGTAGGTTTAGGTATTTTTCTTAAAGATTGTTGTTGTTATAATAACCCGAGCTTAACGACATTATTTTATCCTAATTATGTAACGGATTTTTAATTTCTAAGTAACGATGAGTATTATTATATTTGACGGTTTTAGTTGAAACCGGTAATGTGTGACTATATTTAATTGTTGTGACGATTGAAGAGTACTAATAGTGATCGCGATGTCAATTGACGCCCAAATATTATATTTTAGTATCGATTATTTCGATATTTGATATTTCTGAAATTTTTGTTTCATTACGTATTAAGTCGAGTCGAACTTTATTATATTGTTTTATGTGCGTTTAATTATTAAAACGATCGATTTAACAAACGAGATTTATTTTTTTATGAACCCGGGACGAAACCCGACTCTCGTAAATATTTTTAAAATTGACTGGTATTCATTTCCCGCTTTTTAACTAATATTTACACTTTAGTCCACCAGAATGCACCAATTGTAAAAATGATCCTCCACCGACCATATAAAAGAAATTTTCCACTCATTCTCACACACACATTTTCTCACACTAGAAAATCTTCTCTCTTTCTCTCGTTCTCTCTTGATGCCGCCACCTCCTCCATCAACAAACACCACCATATTTAAATTTTAAGCTTGAATCTAAACAATCTAAGGTTAGACCCATCCTTATAATCATCTTGTGATCATTTTGATATAAAATTTTCTAACACGCAAGTACTTTTATTTTTCAAATATTTTTGGTGAAGAATAATGGTGTTTGATCCATTGTTGTGTTGTATAAAGGTGTTATTATTAATATATTTGATTTTAAAAGTGTTGCATGTATGATTTTTGATGTGGGTTTTGAAAGTATGAATTATACAAGTGATTTAGGGATGTTATTAGATGTTAGGGATGATGGGTATAGCTTAGTTGAAGGGTGGATGATGTTAAAAATTTGTCAAAATGGTTGTTGAAGTGATTTTTAAAGTGTCATTTTACATCAGTGTGTTTAAGGCTGTTTTCGAACAGTAGGTGTTGTCTAGGTGATGATATGATTGTATATTGTTGTAGTAGTCGTCGAGACGCTCGTTTCGATATAAGATAGAGCTTTTAACTCCAAACGAGTCAAAAGTTATGCTAGTTTGATTATTCGTGTACCGGGAGACGAGTATTGACACAATACGAAATTGTTGTCGATATTTGGATCGAATCTCGGGGACTATAAGTTGAGTTTTAAAAATGATTAGAGGCTTTTCTCAGGCCCTAAACTTAACATTTTGAATCTATTTTCAAAGTCAATTGTCGTTTTTGTAAATGGTTTTGGTTAAGGAAGTCAAAATGGTTTTACAAGTCGAGTGTGCAAAACTGTCCGGATTTTAAAGTCTAAATATGTGTCGAGCAAGTGGGTCTAAAATGTGAATCATTGAATGAAATTTAAACTGAGTCTTATACAGATTATAAGTGAGGTTGTCACCAAGTTTCGTTTCAAAACGGAGTTGTTTAGGTATGGTAAATCAGCGTGTACTTTTGGTAAGTACCGGCTGAGTATTTTTGGGAGGTACTTAACCTCGCGTCATAGTTTGAGGCGAGAGGGTAACCTATTAGCTTCTGAAATTCCCGAAGGTTATAAGTGTTAGGCTTAAGTGTATATTCTGATATTGAATGCCCGTGTTGGGTACTTGACCCGTGTTGATTTGGCATCTTGAGATGGATCAATAACGAAGGTGCTAGTTTGGAAAACTAGTACATGTAGAAAGATATAATAGTATCATTTGCTTGTTGATCTTTCAGGTTGTCTTGGTTTTTTAATTTTGAGTTTTATATTATTAATTATGGTTTATACTTAAGTTAATTATTAACGAGCGCGCCTTATTTGGTAGGTTGCGGCTTTCGTGTTAACGGGCATCTTCACTGCGACGATCACTACTACTACTAGCTTCGTGTATTATCTAAGGTGAGTCTATAGCCTCGCTTTTTATACTTGTTATAATTGTTTTTTAACCCGCGAGGGGGAATACATGCTGTTTTATAAAGTGAACACAAGTTTTTTTGGTATGCTGGACCCGAATATGATGATAAATGTCTAAGTACCGTTGTCTTATGAAGTCCCTGAAATTCATGAACTGTTAATTACCTTGCGAGGTAAACGCTAATACATATGATAGATCTATTTGGTTTGACAAACCTTATCCTAGGGTATGTATCCTTTGTGATCACCTGAAAGGGATATTATGTATAAGGGGTCGTTGGTATATGACAATATTACCTGTTATAGGGGCGCCGTAAGTGACTCGGTTTGACGTATTGGTTAACGTTAAGTTGCATGAGCTTAAGGCATTTATCAATATATATATATATATGACTTGCCTGTGTGACAAGTTTGAGATGATTAAAATTCTTGTGTTCAAATGATGATTTGCAAAACCTATAGACTTGCTAAACCGTTGTGTTGATGATTTTAAGCATGTATTTCAGGTAATCAAGATGGATAGCAGTGGAGCATGCGAGGAGGGAGTTGGTACTTACTTGTCTAATATTTTATATTATTTTTCCATCCTTTGAAATGAATAAATAACTTTTAAGTATTTGAAGAATGTGATGTATTGGTAACGATTTTTGGGACTAAACGCTACTCTGATTTATACATTTAGATGGGAAACTTTTTAGAAAAGATTGTATAATATTTTAACGTCTCTTTTGAGGTCGTTTTCTATGATTGTGTGTGATGTGCTATGAGTAGCGCCCCAAAGTGGTATTCCGCTGCGTGGTAATTTGGGGGTGTTACAAAATGGTATCAGAGCCACAAGTTATAGAGAACTAGGTCGATTTTGAAAAACCTAAACTATAACTTTGGTGTGTTTTAAAAAGTTTTAAGCACGCAACTACTCCGCATGGCTCCGGTAAGGCTATTCTTGTATTACTTTATGATTGATTGTCATTATGTGAACCTATGTGTATATAGTAATGGTAGTATGTATATGTATGAATATATTATGATATTTAAAGGCATTGTGCGCGATGCAATGTTCCTTGAATGATTGTCGCACATTATATAATACGGTTTTGTATCGGAATTTGGTTTCACTGCCAATCACCGATATTGATGATTATGTTATCTGAATACGAGTATGAAACTCGTTTGATACTTTGAGTATGTATATATGGTTTCATAACCTGTCACATATCGACTTGTTTAAGTTCGATTGTTATCATCGTATTGTGATGTGCTATTTTTGGACATCTTCTTTCGAAACATAGTTGATTGATGTGATATTCGTGTTCCGAATACTTCTTATGAATTTGAAGAATCATTATCCGAGGCGATCTTCTAAGTAATGCGATGTGTGATTTGATTATATATGGCTACGTTATTTGACGAAAAGGAGGATGCCAATGTTGGACTTAAGATATATATATATATATATCCTAATCAAATATATATAGTTGGGTACAACAAAGATATGCTCGTAGTAGTCATTCGGTTGAGTGACTTAATACTGTGTATCTAAATGGAATGGGACACTTAGATATATAGATTTTAAGTCGCCCAACCAAGAGTCGTTTAAGGTTGTCTTATTTAAATGGATTGGGACATTTGAATAAGAAAATTTTAAACCACGGGACCTTAGATTGTCGTGTTTTCCTTATTCAGATGGAATGGGACGTTTGAATACGAAAATCATGATATAAGTTTATTGACACCTTGTATTTACTATGGTATTTTGATATGATATCGTGTTGAGAGGTAGTAATACTTGAGTAGGATGACTTATGATCGTTTTGTTGAAATGGATTGGGACACCTTTTCATTTGAACAAGAAAGTTATAAGTTCCCGAACCGTAAATTTATAAACTCTTGTATACATGAAAGGGGACGCCTTTTGATGTAGACAAGGAGTTATAAATGAGTGGGCCCAAGTATGTCTGGCTCGATTTGTGGATGTTTGGCGTGCGTACGTCTTCCTTCGAATCGTGTTTCGTTGATATGAATCGTTCAGTGTCGTCGTCGTTATGATGATTGTCGATTATCATCTATGTACGAGTAACCCGTTGGACTTCTCTCGAGTTACGATTTGATTTGATGGAGCATTTTTAACGTGTCTCGATGATCGCGAGCTTTATAAGCAGATTGTTAAGAACCGTTGACCATTCCGAGTATAGGCGACTTGTTTAAGCGTCACTAGTATCTATGCATGTACTTGTGGATTGATTGAGGAGCAAGGTATCACCGACAACTTGTCTTGGATAAAGGATTTTGGGATTTTAATTGCTACTATTGAAGGGTCACCAAAGTCTTTTCTTGATGACGAACCCGTGAGGCTAGTATGACGAGTAAACAAAGAATGTGATGCATCACCTGAAGCACTGGAACAGAAGTTAGTGGGACACATTTGGTATGCTGAGCATTGGAGCAGAAGCTGTTGATACGCCCGATATGTTGCGAATCTTCGCCAATGGACCGAATTTCTTAATGATTGGAATTAATAAATTCGTTATCATCTCAAGGAGTATGTTGTAGCCGACACCGCAAGTGGAAAGATTTTAGAGATCAAGTTGTATTATCAAGACTTCGTTCAAGGTTTTCTCGATGACCAACGGTGGAAATTTGTATTTGATGTTTATGTTCGACCTTTTCTTTTTATGTACTTATATGGTGTGTGATCTACTCTAATGATCGTAAGTTGTGAGAACTTGAGACGGCATTGTCCAATGATGTCCGATCATGGAGAACACGTACCATGTAATATCTTTTTGACTTCCAACGACGATGTTTATTGAGACTTTAATGCGCGTGGGAGGAAGTGAGATGGTGTCTTTGTATTATCTTTTGAGTATGGATCCGAGTGTGAGCACACTCCAATGACGAAACTATTTTCTTGTTATTTCTTTTTGATGTGTGTCCATGGTTATCCGGCCAATGGCTATTTCTTCTACTTGCAATTTTCCTTTTGACTGGACTTACCCGAAAATCATGTCATTTGTTCTTGTCATCGAATGAGCTTCGTGTAATTCATAAAACTTTCATGTGTCGAGATTGAAGGAGTGATTGGTGGATAAGTACTTATTCATCCCCTTTTGGTGAGATACAACTTGACGACAAGTTGTGTTTTGTAATAAGAACCAGTGGGGATCGTGGATCGAGATTCACGTGGGATCGTGAGGACTTCTTTAGGAAGAAGTTCCATCGTCTTTCCTAGGGGTGTGTAATACGAGTATGAGGCGAGGTGAGCGCCGGGACGTCGCTCCTTTAAGGATGTGGTAATATAATAACCCGATCTTAACGACATTATTTTATCCTAATTATGTAACGGATTTTTAATTTCTAAGTAACGATGAGTATTATTATATTTGACGGTTTTAGTTGAAACCGGTAATGTGTGACTATATTTAATTTTCGTGACGATTGAAGAGTACTAATAGTGATCGCGATGCCAATGGATGCCAAAATATTATATTTTAGTATTGATTATTTTGATATTTGATATTTCTGAAATTTTTATTTCATTACGTATTAAGTCGAGTCGAACATTATTATTTCGTTTTGTGTGCGTTTAATTATTAAAACGATCGATTTAACAAACGAGATTTATATTTTTATGAACCCGGGACAAAACCCGACTCTCGTAAATATTTTTAAAATTGACTGGTAGTCATTTTCAGATTTTTAACTAATATTTACACTTTAGTCCACAAGAATGCATCAATTGCAAAAATGATCCTCCACCCACCATATAAAAGAAATTTTTCCACTCATTCTCACACACACATTTTCTCACACTAGAAAATCTTCTCTCTTGATGCCGCCACCCCCTCCATCAAAAAACACCACCATATTTAAATTTTAAGCTTGAATCTAAACAATCCAAGGTTAGACCCATCCTTATAATTATCTTGTGATCATTTTGATATAATTTTTTCTAACATGCAAGTACTTTTATTTTTCAAAGATTTTTGGTGAAGAACAATGGTGTTTAATCCATTGTTGTGTTGTATAAAGGTGTTATTGTTAATATATTTGATTTTAAAAGTGTTGCATGTAAGATTTTTGATGTGGGTTTTGAAAGTATGAATCATACAAGTGATTAGGGATGTTATTAGATGTTAGAGATGATGGGTATAACTTAGTTGAAGGGTGGATGATGTTAAAAATGGGTCAAAATGGTTGTTGAAGTGATTTTTAAAGTGTTATTTTACATCAGTGAGTTTAAGGATGTTTTAGAAACGTAGGTGTTGGTTAGGTGATGATATGATTGGATATTGTTGTAGTAGTCGTCGAGACGCTCGTTTCGATATAAGATAGAGCTTTTAGCTCCAAACGAGTCAAAAGTTATGCTAGTTTGATTATTCGTGTACCAGGAGACGAGTATTGACACAATACAAAATTGTTGTCGATATTTGGATCGTATCTCGGGGACTATAAGTTGAGTTTTAAAAATGATTAGAGGCTGTTCTCAGGCCCTAAACTTAAAATTTTGAATCTATTTTCAAAGTCAAGTGTCGTTTTTGTAAATGGTTTTGGTTAAGGAAGTCAAAATGATTTTACAAGTCGAGTGTGCAAAACTGTCCGGATTTTAAGTCTAAAGATGTGTCGAGCAGGTGGGTCTAAAATGTGAATCATTGAATAAAATTTAAACTGAGTCTTATACAGATTATAAGTGAGGTTGTCACCAAGTTTCGTCGAAAACGGAGGTGTTTAGGTATGATAAATCAGCGTGTACTTTTGGTAAGTACCGGCTGAGTATTTTTGGGAGGTACTTAACCTCGCGTCATAGTTTGAGGCGAGAGGCTAACCTATTAGCTTCTGAAATTCCTGAAGGTTATAAGTGTTAGGCTTAAGTTTATATTATGATATTGAATGCCTGTGTTAGGTAGTTGACCCGTGTTGATTTGGCATCTTGAGATGGATCAATAACGAAGGTGCTAGTTTGGAAAACTAGTACATGTAGAAGGATATAATAGTATCACTTGCTTGTTGATCTTTCAGGTTGTCTTGGTTTTGTAATTTTGAGTTTTATATTATTAAGTATGTTTTATACTTAAGTTAATTATTAACGAGCGCGCCTTATTTGGTAGGTTGCGGCTTTCGTGTTAACGGGCATCTTCACTTCGGCGATCACTACTACTACTAGCTTCGTGTATTATCTAAGGTGAGTCTATAGCCTCGCTTTTTATACTTGTTATAAATGATTTTTAACCCGCGAGAGGGAATACATGTTGTTTTCTAAAGTGAACACAAGTTGTTTTTGGTATGCTGGACCCGAATATGATGATAAATGCCTAAGTACCATTGTCTTATGAAGTCCCTGAAATTCATGCACTGTTAATTACCTTGCGAGGTAAACGCTAATACATATGATAGATCTATTTGGTTTGACAAACCTTATCCTAGGGTATGTATCATTTGTGATCACCTGAAAGGGATATTAGGTATAAGAGGTCGTTGGTATATGACAATATTACCTGTTGTAGGGGCGCCGTAAGTGACTCGGTTTGACGTGTTGGTTAACGTTCAGTTGCATGAGCTTAAGGCATTTATCAATATATATATATATATATATATATATATATATATATATATATATATATATATATATATATATATATATATATATATATATATATATATATATATATATATATATATATATATATATATATATATATATATATATATATATATATATATATATATATATATATATATATATATATATATATATATATATATATATATATATATATATATATATATATATATATATATATATATATATATATATATATATATATATATATATATATATATGAATTGCTTGTGTGACAAGCTTGAGATGATTAAAATTCTTGTGTTCAAATGATGATTTGCAAAACCTATAGACTTGCTCAACCGTTGTGTTGATGATTTTAAGCATGTATTTCAGGTAATCAAGATGGATAGCAGCGGAGCATGCGAGGAGGGAGTTTGTGCTTACTTGTCTAACTTTTAAGTATCTGAAGAATGTGATGTATTGGTAACGATTTTTGGGACTAAACGCTACTCTGATTTATACATTTGCATGGGAAACTTTTTAGACAAGATTGTATAATATTTTAACGTCTCTTTTGAGTTTCCTATGATTGTGTGTGATGTGCTATGAGTAGCGCCCCAAAGTGGTATTCTACTGCGTGGCAATTTGGGGGTGTTACAGTTGTGGTCGAGTAGATTTGTTTTAGTCCATTGAAGAGTTTGAGTCGAGTCTTTGAGCTTAAGTCCAAATGTGTTCATAAGTCGCAATAAGTGAAAAGTCGGAATCTGAGAAGAAGTCGGAATATGACAACAATAAGTCTGAATATAGACAAATTAAAGAAGTCGGAATTGATATTTGATAATCCGGAATATGGTTCCTGTATGGAAGTCGGAATCAACAACCAAATAAGTCTGAATATGAGCTTTAAATAAGTCGGAATATGAATATTTGACAAACAATTCGGAATGTCAGATTGGACCAATGTCAGAATATGAATATTTGGAATATAAGTCGGAATATGAATATTTGGCGTATAAGTCGGGATGTGACTCTCTCAAAGTCGGAATATGGAATCCACAATGTTGGATAAGAAGTCGCAATATATGTCTGAAATGTCAAAATAAAGGAAACCTTGAAAGAAGTCGGATTATGATCTTTAAATAATTCAGAATATAGAACTTTGGAGGGAAAATAAGTCGGAATGTGAAAACTGAATAAGTCGGAATGTGTAAATTCTTTTTATTCCGAATTTGTAAACCTTTTTATTCCGACTTATACCAAAAAATTTCAAACACTTGTAATTTTTACCCAAAAATCAATCCAAAAATTCCAACTTTTTCGTATTTTTGACCAAAACAAATACCTAAAATCACTACCACAACTATGTAGATGATTTTTAGGAAGATTAAACCACAAAAAACACAAAAAAATGGATCAAATGATTTTAGATCAAAACTCACAAATCAATGATGAACAAACACAAGAACAAACCAATCATCCATGGCTCTTGATACCAATTGTAGGTCCACAAAATCCTTGGATTGTTTATGTGTTATAATGATCTAAAGAGGGAGGAAGAGATGAAGAACTAGAGAGAGAAAGTAGAGAGGGAAATGAGAGAATGGAGAGCAAGATGTATGATTGATTAATGAAATGAGAACCAACCCCTCCTAACATGCTACGAGGGGGTATATATAGCCCACCCTACATGTGGGCTTTATGGCTTATATTGTTACATAACTAGACCACGAGCCCATACTACATATATATCGTTGGAGTGACTGATCCTTTCTAAATACGTAAAAATGTATTTCCAACAATCTCCCCCTAAGGGAGGTCACTCCAAGTTACAAAGTCCTAACTAGTCTATAGCTCGTCATCTTTAGCTAGCTATGCTAATAATGATGTGACCGAGACTTTCTTTGGAAAAACGTATTTTCAACATAAACAATGAGAATTCGATTTTATTGTTTAAATAAAAAATTTATATAAAAAATATATATTCATGTTAATTGGTTCAACCCATAATCAAGATTTCAAAATATTATGATTTTTTTTCCAACCAAACATGTGTAAGCATTCTAAGTTCCGAAATTTTTAATTCTCAAGAATTTTAATTTACTAGAATTTAGAATTTCAAAATTCAAAATCTCGAACCAAAGGGCACCTTATTCAAAGAATGTTTCAAAAATGAATAATTATGTAATCAACTGTAACAAAAATGTCATTTGAAAAATGAGAGAATTGATTGGCATATCTAAAACAAATACTTAATTTCGTGTGGCAAAAGTTCATTGGTTGTATAAACCGGACCCACATCTTCACAATTCAATAAGCTAGTGACCCATAAGTTATGCATAAGATTAGTCATAAAGCTTAAGCCCCTGATAAGTGTGAAAACACTCATCATTTCTAACTTAAAAACCACTTAAAATACGGCCAAATACATTATATTAAACTATTAATTGTCAGAATTACACGTGTATTTGGTGTTTGTGTATTTCAGGTAAATAAGATACATTGTGGAGCAAACACGCGCTTTCTCGGGGTTTATTCGAAGAAAAGACGAAGAAAAGATCGAAACAAGACTCCAAGGACTACTTTTGCTATATTAATGAAGATTGAGGGGTTGAAGTTGTAAAGAATTAAGTTTCAAAAGACTAATATTACCATTTTGCAAAGTTATAATGAAGAAAACTAAATCTGCCAAAAATAAGAGACTATAAGGACTACAATTACCAAGACTGGAAAGTTGTTAACAACAATGACACTTGGGCCAATCATATTGAGTTTAAAGGGAGACATGATTTCCAGTTAAATACATCTCAACCATTCAATATAGATAAAAGTTTAAGGGTGAAGATGGTGATCCTTGACTCATACATTCCAGCCAATAACCCTATGCCACGTCACTTGTTCTCATCCAGCAGCTCAAAGAAGATTAAGTGAATTTCAGATGATTTGTAAAGAACTAAAAATACTCGTCTTGGATCCCTCTAACCCCGACACTTAATTGCATTTAAATACAAGAATGAAGGAATCCCCAATTTTGCAAAAAAGAGGAACCCTAAGATGCCACGTGTTGGATGCTGATTAGCTAGGACACGTCGACGTCACTCCTGACATCTCCTTCATCCGCTATAAATATCCTAGCTATTTCTCATTTGTAGAGTGTAGTTAGTAGGTGTAAATTTTCACCTACTATTTAGTTAGATAAAAAATTCTCTGCTCATTCTTCTTCTTACAAAAAAATTAGAAGTTAGTTAGAGGGTTAGTGATGTAGTTTGAAACAAGGATAATGACCGATTGAATCCGTTGATTCCCGCGGAATACCAGAAACAATCAAAAATAGATAAATTGGATCTATTGATTCCAATGAATACTAGAAACAATTTCTTCCAACAATCGTTGATTCAACGAATCCCGATTATTAGGTTTAAAATCAAACAATAAACCGTAATCTTGGTTTATGTCAATTAACAGAAGACATTTTTTTATTAATCACTCAAAAATCAATACAATGAACAAATTCTTAATTTTATAGGAAAACTAAACTTGGGAAAAAAGAAAACAATATTCTTCCCAAAAACACAAAATAAGAAAATTAAATAAAGGATACCACAAAATAAGAAAACTAAATAAAAGATATCAACCAGTTTATTCTTGTTCCCCATCATTCTCCCTCACTTCAAAAAACTCGTTCTCGAGTTTGTCTCACTCTTCCCTTGTACTCGTAGAGTCCAAATTTGTATCCCTTGCATCAAATTCCCTTTATTTATAACGAATCGACCTCGAACCTTGATCGTCTTAAAACTAAACTTACTGACCATAGGTGCGGCTTCTTGATATGTATTTTTTCAGTCATGATACTAACATCCATCCATTTACCTTCTTGCAACCAAATTAACTCATGAGGGTTTAAAACTGTGGTTTTTGAATAATCATCACTTAATGTAGTTTGGATAATAGAAGAACAAAGATCATTAGCCACAACTACAACGTACCCGATGTTGTCTTCTTCGCCAACAAATCTTCCTTCCCAAAAAATCCTTCTTTCTCCGTAATGACATCTTCGAGATTAGTATCATAAACTGCCATTGATTCTTCTTCGACACCCAACATAACATCTGAAGATGGCACATCATTTTCTTCTTCTTGAAAATTCTGATAAATGTCATCAAAAGGATACTCCTCTTCCTCAGGTTCTTCATCATAAACCGGGGCTGCTTCATAATCACCACAAACGACATCATCATCATCATCGTCACCGGGATCAACAAATGAGTTTTCTGGCTCTTCATCTTCGGTACCCCAACCGTTACGATCACCACGCTTGTTCATCAAGTGATCCATCCGGCCAGTCAATTGATTAACTAACTGATCCAATCGCTCCTCCAATCTTGCCATAACACGTTGCTCCAATTCTTGTTCATACACACCCTGAAGATTCCTACTTCTCCTTGGTGACATCTTAATCAGGAAATTCGGCTCTTGATACCAACTGATGTAGTTTGAAACAAGGATAATGACCGATTGAATATGTTGATTCCCACGGAATACCACAAACAATCAAAGATAGATAAATTGGATCTATTGATTCCAATGAATACTAGAAACACTTTCTTCCAACAATCGTTGATTCAACGAATACCGATAATTAGGTTGAGAATCAAACAATAAACCGTAATCTTGGTTTATGTCAATTAACAGAAGACATTTTTTTATTATTCACTTAATAATCAATACAATGAACAAATTCTTAATTTTATAGGAAAACTAAACTTGGGAAAAAAGAAAACAATATTCTTCCCAAAAACACAAAATAAGAAAATTAAATAAAGGATACCACAAAATAAGAAAACTAAATAAAAGATACCAGTTTATTCTTGTTCCCATCAGTTAGTAAGTGTAACAAATCTGTAACCGTTTTCCTTCTATTAATACAATTCAAATTACACATTCAAATTCAGTTCTCTTCGAGATCTTCTTTACATAATCTGTCAGGTTACTGTTATGATGATAAAAGCTTGTGACAAGCTTTTAAGTAGTTGCTATTGGTGATTTTCATGGTGTTAAGCAAGATTTCATGGTTCATCATTTGGTTATGAATGTTCTGTTAGTGGATTAGGACAGCTAGCCTGAATTCACAGCTTTTACATAAGATGTGTAATAGTTTTCGAGACTCGAGATTAGGATCAGTTGGGTAGCTGTAATCAGAAAGGATTTAGTTTCAGAATCACATTAGTTTCATTCAACATTAGTTACGAGTACCAGTTCTTCTTGAACCGAGTAGAAGCAGATTACGCGTGAAGTAGATATAGTAGAACAGTGATCAGTTTTGAAGCAACTATAGTGTTAAAGATTCAGTTCTCTGGTTCATTAATGGAAGATTTGGATGGATAGAGTTGTTACTGTGGTGATTTAGCGATAGGATTTCAGTTATGCAAGTTCGTGTGTTGCTGTGTTGATTACTTGGGCTGATAAGCTTTTGGCAGCCTACTAATGTAAATTATTTAAAGTTCTGTATCCGTAGCTGTTCTCGATTCGATTTAAGTAGTGAACGTTAGTTGCTGCGAATGTTCAGATCAGCCGGTGTTGAGTGTTAAGAAAAGAATATGTTGAAATTGGATTCGATTGTGATGCTGCTGGCATTAGTGTTACAATAAAGCTGAAATTGTAGACTCGAGTGTGATCAAACCAATTAGCTAGTATCACGATAGCAAGCTTTTATCATTCACAAGTGTAGCAGAGTTAGAGTTTCGAGCCTCGGTTTCAATTTCAATCAGTTCGTGCAACAAGCATACGTCGACAACGAACTAGGCCGGGAAGTTAGTGGTCAAGCTCATTTTAATTTCTGCGATTTTTTACATTAGCTTGCGTTTGTTGCTGTACATTTAGTATTGCCTGCAAATTGACCTATGTGATTTTTTTTTGAATGATGTTCTGTTATTTGTTCACAACTGCCGTTTGATTGCTGCAATATCCTTCTCTGCGTTTTTTTTACTTTTCTGCATAAACTTCTGTTTGGCATAAGTGAATTTGAGCTGCTGATGTTGAGTCATTGAATTAGTTTGAGTATTGATATTGCTTTGATAGCTGAATATTAGTATTGTTTAGTGTAATATAGGAGTTAAAATTGTTTAGCGTTTATTCGTATTCACAAACTATGTCTCTTCCAGTATGCTAGGAGTGAAAGTTGTTAAATTTTTACAAACTTTTCTTCTTAAATACTTTTAGTATTAATAAGTTGCCATAGCATATTGAGGTCAGTTAGAGTTTATTTCACAAGTATTATTACTAAAAGCTAGAGGTGGCAAAATGGGCGGGCGGGCGGGCTAAACGGGCAACGGGCTAAACGGGCGGTGGGTTAAACGGGCGCGGGCTAAACGGGCACGGGCGAAACGGGCGGGCAAAATGGGCGGGCTAAACGGGCGCAAGCTAAAAAAGGAAAAAAACATATAAAAACCCAGAAATAAAAAATAAAAATACTTGTTTGAAAGCCGGAATAAAAAATTTAATAAAAAATATTCGTCGAGTATACTAATTTATATTTTACAAGTGCGCCCGTTAAGCCCATTTAGTTTCTTACATATGCGCCCTTTTAGCCCATTCATTATAAATAATGGGCAAAAAGTGCCCCATCTTTTTTTGAAAATAGGCAAAAAGTGCCCATATGTATCAAAATGGGCAAGATTTGCCACCTCTACTAAAACCTTTCTCAAAATAAATATTTTAGGGTCCGTTTGGTTTGAAGTCGGGGTTTACTTTAGGTGTGGGTTTAGAAGATGGGTGGTTTAAGATTGGGTTTATATATAAAAACAAAAAATATATTACTAAATTAATAAAATAATGACTAAAATTAATTTTAGATTAAAAAATTATAAAAGAAAGAAATAGTGACAAAAGTATTATTTAAATGCATTTGTTTATATAACAGGGGCCCACTAGAAAACAAAATATGTGGAGAATAACATAAGTTGAAGAATACCTCTTGTTTTGTCAGAAAATCCATCAAGGAGCTGGGGTTTTAAAAAATCCGACGTGGAGGATGTAAGTTTCGGTTTAAAAACTCATTTATCTAAACCAAACAACACTTTTTTACTTTGACTATTAATCCTACCCACAAATACTGGATAAAAAACAGCCCCTTAGTCTATTTTGTGTTACTATTAACTTTGGTTAAATGTGATTTAGAGTATCATTTGGTTGAAACTTTTGTCACGCTTTAAGAATTCTTACAAGCATTTTTTTAGTTTCTTAGCTTGTTGAGTTTTTTTTTCATAGCTAGTTTTTTTGTTCAATTCTAAGGTGTATGAAATTTGTTTGAAGCTCTTATGTTCGTAATAGCTCGATAACTAGTTAGATTTAGTTTTTAGTAGTTTAAATATGAATTTGTTAAAGTTGTCATATGCGTTTGGTAGCTAGTGGGGTTTAGAAGTTTGTTGGGCCATTGTTGTATTGTTGAACCATAGTTTTATTCTTTTATTAGAACTGATTTACTTGTTAAATTTGATTTTTGATAAAATTGTATTTTGTTGTTAGTTAGTTATTTTGTTAAAATTGTTAAATTTGTATTTTTGTTATTTAGTACCTTGTGTTTTAATTGTTGTACGTGCAACTTGTTTTAGCGTAGTATGTATAAGTAGAAAATATTTTTATTGCTTTGTGCTAAATAGAAATAGATTCCAAATCTCACGACTATAACCAAAAACAATAAGGTACTTGCTTATAATTATTGATCAATTCGATAAGACCGAGAGAAAAACGATACTAAAAAACAAATATTAAATGACGCCGCTGTCGGTTCTTTTCGTGAAGATTGACGGTTTCTAGTGAGACGTATTGTATTTTGGGATCCGTTCACTTGTGAACATTCTTTTTAGTTAAATCAAAAACATAAAAAAATTAAAAATAAAAAAGATAGAAATATAAAAAATAAAATCATAAAAAACAATTATTTCCTAAGAACTGAACCGAAAAAATAAAAAACCAAAAAAGTAATCTTTTTCCTAAAAGATTACACCAAAAATATATTATATATATTGCTTTCAATCGTTTTTACGTACATATTATATTTTTTTAAAAAAATAATAAAAATACAAAAATATTTTTCTCTATATTATTATATGTAAATAAGTATACGTAGATACGAACAACCAAGTTACCTACTTCCATAAGTATTGCCTAGCAATACACCGTTTGTGGTGGCGGTCCGGTGCCACTTACGTGTATCGATTAAAGATAATTAAGGCACAATATATAATTACTACAATCTACTTGGACTTGAGAAAGAGGCCACTGTGTGGGGGGGTATAAGGCGAGTGTATTTCAGATTCTAAAGAAACAGGCTCTTAAGTGCTACGCGCCGCCTCGTTTCTCCGCTTCCTTGTGGGTCTTTCGAAGGTGATAGTAGTGAGTGGTGTGCCACCTAATTAGTACTACATATCTATATATTTTCTTGCGGATATTAATTATTGAACCTTGAGAGAGATAATCTCTTCTCTCTCAAAGTCGACCAAGAGCTCCTCTCTCATTCCTCAAGTTTACTTACGCGTGTACTAGCACACATGTAAACATACCACGAGTGGTGTACTTCATCTTCCCACGAGGAAGAAAAAGAACAAAGTCGTCCATCAAGCCGATCACGAGCATCGCGCTTTCGACACCGCTATTGTAGCCATGGATCAACGTCCCATTTAGGGATGGCAAAAGCACCCGAAACCGATGGAGAAAACCGAAACCCGAACCGATTGGGTCGGGTTCGGATTCGGGTTGACGGGTTTGGATGCTGGTTCGGGTGGGAATATTTTATTTTTCGCGGGTACGGGTTCGGGTTTTAGTAATATCCGCCCCGTTTACGCGTATACGTACCCGTTTACCCGTATACGTACCCGTTTACCAAAACACATATGGATTATTGTTATTTTATATAATTTTTAAATTTGTGCGAAATAGTAGACGAACATTAATAAACAAATGAAATGCTTATATTAGTTACATTTTGTATGTATTAAAATGTTTGTGATCAAGCATATTTCGACTTTGTAACTTTAAATAAAACAATGATTTATTTGATACATTAAATCGCATGATATGATATGAATTAGTATTCTCCATCTTCTAAAAACTTAAAAAATTATATAGGGTATTTTGATTGTTTTTCATTGTTTTTTTAACTTTCTACGCACAATTATGTGCAACGAAATTTAATTGTGGATACCCGATACCCGTGGGTAAAAACCGAAAACCCGTTGGGTAATAGTAATCGGGTACCCGTCGGGTATTGGGGCGGGTGCGGGTTTGGATATTATAAACGGGTGCGGGTACGGGTTTAGTAAAACCCGACCCGAACCCGACCCGTTGCCATCCCTAGTCCCATTCGAGATTCTTCAATCCAACGTGGATGGGAATGCGGATGACATAGTCATTCCTGAGATAGCCGATAATAACTTTGAACTTAAGACATGCCTCATTCAAATGGTTTCCACTATACCTTTCTTAGGCCGTCCTATGGACGATCCCTATGATCATATCAAGAAATTCTTATCCATTAGTAACACTGTCAAGTATAATGGGGTGCCTCAAGAGGCGGTTAAGTTGATGTTATTTCCTTTCTCTTTGGAGGGAAATGCTAGGATTTGGCTAGATAAGAAACCTTCTAATAGCATTCTCACTTGGGAGGACTTAAAGAAGAAATTTGTGAACAAGTTCTTTCCACCCTCACGAACCATCGCATTAAGGAATTAAATCATAGGTTTTCAACAAAAGAAAGATCAAACCTTTAGTGAGGCTTGGGATGATTTCAAAGAGTTGATAAGAAAGTGCGCTAACCACGGTTTTGACCAAGTCCACCAAATCAATACTTTCTACAATAGCTTAAGACCACACCATCAAGATTCCCTTAACTCGGCCGCGGGTGGAAACATTCTTTCTAAGTCTATCCAAGAGGAATGGAATATCATTGAAACTAAATCCATGGTCCAAACTAATAGGGATAGATATGAGGTAGTACATGTGGTGCAAGAGTGTGCTACTCAATCAATTGACAAGACTTTAGACAAACTTAGTGATATGATGCAACTAATCTTAGAAAATCAATTGAGCAACTCTTCTACTAACAATGTTAATGCCAACTACCTTGCTCCACCGAGTTTCCCTCCCCATCAACCCACCCAAATCCAAGGAAACAATTCCCAAATTCAAAATTGAAACCAAGGGCTAAATAGAGGGAACTTTCAAGGAAATGATAATGCTAGGGGTCATAACAATTTCCAAGGGCAAAACCACTTTCAAGGGCAAACTCAAGGGGTTTACAATCATGGAAATAACCAGGGTTTTCATAATCCACATCAAAATTTTCAAAACCAAGGATTTCAAGGGAATGGGAAAAATGAAACAATTGAACTTCTTCATAATATGAATCAAGAGAATGAAAGGAGAATTCATTAAAGTGAAAGGAGGACTCAAGAAATGTTTAGGGAAACGCAAGAGGACACAAATAAGAATTTTATGTTGCTTTTAAACCAAAAACCTCAAGGTGCATTGCCCTCAAACACCCAAACTAACCCAAGAGCCAATGTTAATGCCATCACAATAAGGAGTGGGAAAACCACAGTGGGACCTTCCATCCCTCCGCCAATAAAGGAGGGACAAGGCCCGAAGGTTACAATGAGTTCTACTTCCCCTTCGGTGATTCCTCCCACTGCCTCTCCTTATTACATACACCCTTGACTACCCCTTTACCTTCTGAGACTATACATGTGCCTGCACTTGAGACTACATGATGAGACTGCTTTTATACATAGTCTCATCGTCCAAAACGGGCTTAAAATATTAAAAATATCATCAAAAGTGCTATAAATATGCTTGTGTTTGTTCAATGTGTATTTTAGGTACGGATATCGAGAAAATGATAAAAGATCACAAGAAACAGTAAAAAACGAACACGGGAAAAGAAGCCGCACAAAGAACCGGACCCAAGTGTTGATTTTCCAAGAAAAGTCCTTGAAGAAATGAAGAATGTATATGAAGGGTCCTTCATTATTGAATAACTGACACTTTATACCCTTGTGTATTCATAAATACAAGTTTGGTCCCTAAAGTTTGTCGAATTTACAAAAGGACCCTCAACTTTAAAGAATTGGCAAGAATGGTGCCTCAAAATTGAAGACTTGTCACTTTTAGTCCTCCACAAAGTCAATCATACAAGTGAAGACCTTAAAGTTTCAAGAATAGTCCTTTGAAGCCCTTGAAGAATCATGAAATTACAAGAAATACCCTTTGAAACATTTTGGAAAATGTTTTGTAGTCAAAGTATGAATTTGTAAACTTCATTACAAAAGGAAACTGAGTTTAGACGGCCAAAACTTGAAATGGAACAAAAGAAAGAGATGGAGGGTTACACATGGCCGACAAAGATACTTACCTTAACCAACCAAGGAGTGACACCTCACCCCACTATCTCCCTCAACCAATCACAAGCCTCCCTGCTTCCACCTTACCATCCCACTCACATATTAGTTTAAACCGATTAAACTAATCTTAATCTTGGCGCTAAACACCCCACTTAAACTAAAATAAAGATCAAACGTATGGTCATCAGCCAAGAACACAAAATTTGGTTTTTGTTAATCCCATAAAATTAAACCCTAATCTACTCCAGATTTAAGATTAAGGGTATACTAAACCAAACCCCACCCACTATTTGGATGCCACCTCACTCCTTTAGTCACATGAGGACTCCCCTGTACCTTTTTGGGACAAAGATAAAAGCATTGTTAGGGAATCAACGCCCCACAGTTCAGCTTGCATCCTAAGCACAAGTTTAACGTCCAAGATCACTACACAAAAAAAATTGGTCACATGATTCATCTCCAAGAGCAAATTCAAACCAAGTATATGCGAATTTTCAAAGGGCATTATTGGAACTTCGAGCAATAGGGTTTCTAGTTTTTATCAGCTTTCTAGATTACTTGTAAGCCTATATAAAGGCCTTAGGGTTTCACTTTCATTTTTTTTCTTGGTTTTCCTTTAGTCACAATTCTGTAAATCATTTTGTTCTAGTTAATGAAAAAATGTTTGAATCTTGTTGACGAATTCCAAGCACCACCTTTATTTACTTGTTTGTTAATGTTTGAAGTTTGTGATTCTAAGGTTTCAAAAGTTTGGTTTTAAATTTCATGTAAGTTTGTTTTAAAAAGTTTCAAATCTGTGATTTTTCCAAGTTTCTTGTTCAACACTTGAAGCTTTTGGATCTTAGGTTGATCATATCACCCTGATAATAACTTATCAAGGTGAAGTGAGACCTCTGGTTTGGGAGGATTCAAGTTGTGGGGTACAACTTTGGAAGAAATCTGTTTCCTTTTTCATTTTTTATATATCTGTTATCTCGCACTTTGTTGATCTTAGCAGGGGTGTTCGTTGGAAGCTTGTGTCTTGTTTTGCTAGACACATAAGCTATAACATACGGGGGTGTGGAAGTACATCCCTGAGGTGTACTTTTTCTTCCAAAATCTGTCAGAAATTGGTGATAAGTGAATTTGGTGTGGACTGCTATATGTTGTGTTCTTATGCATGCAACCTTGTTCTTAGTTCATAATATTGTTATTATGATGTTTGTTTAAGCTTGGTCAAACCTGAAAAACGTTTTTGCTTTGTTAAATTTTGATTCAAAGATTTAAAGGAGTGTTTGGGATTGCATATTGGCTCAAGTTTTGTTGAAATAGAGTAGGTGTTAAGGCTTTGTTTGTGTTTGTATTTGTTATTGGGATGGTTTAGAGTAAAGAACTGCTTAACTTATGCTTGTAAACATTAAATCTGAATCTTTGGCAAATTCAAGCTTGTTTTAGGTCCTTGTGAACTGAAAACTTGTCATCACCTAGTTTGCATGCTAAACTAAGACTAACAAGTGTTGAAACAAAGTTTGTGCAACCTGTTTTGTGGATTTGAGAATTAGAAGTTCATGTTTTGGTCAAATAGTTCAGCAAAAGGCTTTTGTGTTCATCATATTACATCGGTGATATGAGTGAAATCTCATATCAATTATATCACAAATCACCCTAAAACACAAAACAAAATACCTAATTTTTATTCATAAAAGCAGTATTGTGGGTATGTTTTGTTGTTTATGCTTGTGTAGGCAAAAAGATACAATTTTGGAGCAAACAAGTGAAATCAAGCTTTATTGATGAAGAAAAGACAAAAGGAGGATGAAAAGTGACAATCCTTGCAAAGACAAAGGACCTTTCTTGACAACTTTCAAAGATGAAGGACTAAAGTTACAATTATAAGGAAGTCAAGAACAAAGTCAAATTTGGTCAACTCTCAAGTCAAAAATTCAAAGGATGATTATTGAACAAGTTTGAAGCTAGAAGGACTAAGAATGACAAAGAAATGAAGTTTGAAGCTCAAGTTAATAATCTGCTTAACTATAGGGACTAAACATGACAAATTTATAGCAAGTTTGAGAATGATCCATGTGATAACCAATTCAACCAATGAGAGGCCAAGGTATATGTCACATGGATTGCCATGTAATTGCAACCTCACCCCACTCAGCCGCCACCCAATTAAATACCAAATCCAAACAGTAAAGTCCACTCACCATTTATCCACCAATCATAAATCAATAAAAGGATAACGATCCGCAACTATCCCTTTCACCCAATAATATCATTACACCTGTCACATTCAAACACAAACGAGCCCAGGACTTAGATCGAGAAGGAGTGCATATCAGAGCTTGACGTAAACATGAAATCTACTCAAAATCAAGAGACAAAGACATCCCAACTATCCAATTGGACTGAAATTGATTGAATCAAAAAGCCCCAATTTGGATCTTCAACGGATATCATCAACTTATCAACCAAGGCCACGTGGAAGCTTCCTATTCGCTCCAACACGTCACCTACCTCCAACAAACTTCATCCCAGCTCCTATAAATACCCATTAGTTCTTCATTTTCAGATGTACTTAGTGTGTGTATTTTTCATACACTTCTTAAACTTCCCTCATTTCAGTTAGCAATTTAGTTGAATACTACTCTCAAGTGATTGACAACCATTTGAGAGTTAGTTAGTTAACTATAATAGAATTGTAACAACCTTTCATCCATTAATAAACATTCAAGTTCATTTTCACTCAACTCTACTTCTCATTCCTTCATAATCCTACTATACTGTTACTTTTGTAATTCTATTGATCATTCGTGATCAATGGAATGTGTTTGATGCATTTGAGAAGCTTGTAGCTGATTTAGAGGATTTCTAGTTCATTTCATAGCCAAAATAGAAGATTGTAGCGGGGGTGTTGATTTGTAGATGATGAAGTTCATATGATGGTTTATGGTGGTTGATTAATGGTGTTTTAGTTGATCTTAGAGAGCTCAGCGCTCCTCTACTTCATCAAAGGATTCTACAAGCTAAAAGGAACACAAATTCTTGTTTAAATTCCTCTAAACTGTTCTGCCATGCTAAATTCCTAGTAATAGCTCTTATCTGCTGAATTGTGATTGTGTTAGTGTGCTTTTAGTATAATTGATTTGTTCTGATAGATAGCCAGTGATCTCTTAGCTTCTTATTCAGTTTACCTAGCTTAATTGGTCTTATTCAGCTTGAAATTGCATCAAATAGTTATTTTGTGATCCTTAGTGTAAACTTGTTGGAACTTAGCTGTTTTGGAGTTCATTTGAGTCACTAATCAAAGTCTGATAAGTCTCATTTACTGTTATTAAATTGTGCTCAAAAAGCCTTTGAAAAGTAGTGAAATCAGTCTAAATCTAGTGTTTGGATCAAGGTAAATTTTAGTGATTCAGTGGTTAAAACCTTTTTCTTTGAGTCCATTTACATTTAACAAGTGAGTGTGAATCATTTCATAAAGTTTCTTGGTCAAACTCAGTGTCAAACAGGCAAATAGCTTCTAAATACTTTGGGTCAGTCTTTGCAAATGATCATCAGTCAAAACTAGCTTCCTTTGATCATCTCCCATTTCTTTGTTTGTGGATGGTTTTAGCTGAAACTTGTTCTCATTTGTAGCTTAACATACAAGCTTTTTGAATTAGTAAGGAAACAATACAGTATTAAGTTTTTAGTGAGAAAATAACTTAAAAATAAGCACTTGAGCATTTTCAAGTTTCTGTGATCAAAGTAGTCTGCTCATCTCATTCCCATTGTTCTACTTAATAAAACATCCCATTTCTTTCATGAATCTGTTTACAAACATGTCTTGAATAGATTTTGAGAAATTAAGCTTTTTGAAAAATCTTGGTCAATGCTTGGTCAACGATAAGCACTTTTGGCTTATTTCAGATTTCAGCTTATTCTCTTGATCATTTTCAAATCTATTTAACATTACAAACTTTGTGTCACTTGCTTAATCATTTTCATCAAGGAAATCAAAGTGTGGAAGTCTAGAAAAGTTTTTAGCTTATTTTGAGCTTATTGTGATAAGCTAACTTTTGATTTAATTGCTTTTAGCCAAAATCGCCTAGCTTATTTTGGATTCTAAACACTTTGCAAAAAAACTAGAACAATTTTAGTTGAGTAATAAGCTCAAACGAGCTTATTGTTTACTAGTTGCCCGTTTTTGTTTTCAAGTCTTGTTTTATTGCAATTTGGTCCTCCATTTTTCATACTTTGTTAATCTGCTTTCTAAAATTGTACTTTTCTAGGGTTTTCAAGAATAAGTCCCTGGATTTTCAGTTTGTTACACTTTTGGTTAGACAGTTTTGGATATTGTTAGTTTGTTGGCATAGTTTGTTACATTTTTCATTTCTAGTCCTTATACTTTCTGAATTTACACATTTAGTCCTTGAACTTTCATTATCTTTACATTTTGAGTATTTTTACACTTTTGCATTAGATACTTCTACTTTGTGCTAATTTTTTGGTATTTGCAACTTGTTTTACGGATAAATAGATATAATATTTTCCTCTTTTTACGTGCTTCTTTGAAATAGACATAGATACCAAATAATTTTGTAACACCAAAAACAATTAATAAATTGATATTGGTTGGACTTTCAATTTTTCTTGAGCTTAGAAAAACGAACTTGAATAAATATAAACATTAAATGGCGCCGCTGCCGGTTCTTTTCGTGAAGATTAACGGTTTCGAGTGAGACATATTGGATTTTGGGATCCGTTCAATTTGTGAACGTTATTTTTACGTATTATAAATCAAAAACATAAAAAAATAAAAAATATAAAAATATAAAAAATAAAAAATCACAAAATCAATTCTTTTCCTAAAGAATTGAACCAAAATAATAAAAAATCAAAAAGTAATATTTTTCCTAAACGATTACAACAAAAATATATTGTATATATCGTTTTCCATCGTTTTTACGTACATATAGTATTTTCTTAAAAACCCAATAAATACAAAAATATTTTCTCTATATTATTATATGTAGATACATATACGTATACGAACACTCAATACACATACTTCCATAAGTATTGCTTTTGCAATACACCGTGTTCGGGAGCGTTCTGGTCCTTGACACGTGTATCGATCAAATTTAATTAAGGCAAAAATAGATAAATACTTCCAATTGGCAAGAATTCGAAGAATACAAACTACTAAAGTGAATAGATAGGAGACGAGCTATAAAATGTCATCTAAGGGTTAATAGGTTCTTAAGTGCTTCGCGCCACCTAACCCCCCGTTCACTAGTGAGTATTCTAAGAAGGAAAGCTTGATTGGGGGTTTTGCCACCCAAAGTATTACTTACATATACTATATTTTCTTGTGGATATTACTTATTGAACCTCGGAAAGGATAATCCCTTCTTTTCCAAAGTCGAACGAGAGCTCCTCTTCCTCTCGTTGATTTGAGTTGCATGCTCACCCGAGGGCGTGCACAAATACCTTTTGGTGTACAACCCCTTCCTCCCAAAAGGAAGAACAAGAGAAAGAGCAAAAACAACACCGTCCATCAAGCCGATCCAGAGCATCGTGCTTTGAACAACACACAAGAAGCCATGGCCTCCGTTGACAATAGATCATTGATGGAGATCCTCCAATCAATGTGGAGGGAAATGCCGATGCCATTGTTATACCCGAGATACCCGCAAACACCTTTGAGCTTAAGACACCTATGATTACTTTGGTTTCTTCTACACCCTTTTTAGGGAGACCCAATGATGATCCACATAATCATATCAAGAAGTTTCTATCCATTTGCAATACAATTAAGTATAATGGGGTCCCTCACGATGCCATTAAGTTGATCTTAGTTCCATTCTCCCTAGAGGGAAATACTAGGTATTGGCTAGATAGACTACCACCTAAGAGCATTACCACATGGGATGACTTAACCAAGAATTTTTTGAACAAGTTCTTTCCTCCATCTAAAACCACGGCTTTGAGAAACCTAATTATTGGATTTCAACAAAAACATGATCAAACCTTTAGTGATGCTTGGGAAGAGTTCAAAGAGTTATTGAGAAAATGGCCCAATCATGGATTCAATGAAGTTAACCAAATCAACACCTTTTATAATGGATTAAGACCACATCATCAAGATTCCCTCAACTCCTTCGCGGGTGGGAACATTCTTTCCAAATTCACACAAGAGGCATGGGACATTATTGAGACTAAATCCATGGTGCAAACAAATAACCAAAGAGATGAGAGGGTCCATGTAGTGCAAGAGGGTGCTACTCCACAAATTGACAAGGTCTTATATCAAAAGGTTGATACTATGAATGATATGCTCTTGAAACTTTGTGAAATCACCTTGAACAATTCTTCCAACAATAATGTCAATGCCATTTGTGACAATCCGTCAATTTATGGTTGATATTTTATTCTCAGTATTATTTAAAAACAATTTACAATATGAACTCACATATTTTTGGGAAGAAATTTGGATTTACGTCTTGGAGTAGCATCGACTACGTCTAAACCGGAGGATTCAACGTTACGTGCTTACGTTTACGTACACCGTCTTTGGTGACAGTCCGACATTTCAGAAAATAAATTTATCCGTGAATATTATTTTGGAGTTTTAAATTTGTGTTGGTTCATAAACTCACAAATTTACGAGAAGAGACTAGGACTTACGATTTTATTTTAACGTCCTTTACGACTAAACCGGAAACCTTAGGATTACGTATTTACGTTTTCGAACTCCGTTTTTGATGAGATAACTTTTATTAGATTCGTTTTGTGCCGTTGATTCATAATTTATAAAAACGTTTTTCGTAAAACGACCCGAGGGCACGCAAATCGAGGAAACTAGAATCGAGGAATACCCGTAAATTAATGGGGATGAGACAAGATAACTCTTGCCCCAACCCCCTACATGTGGCATCCATAATAAGCTTATGGAAGCTAAGTGTTAAGCTTACACCAAGACTAAGGACACTTGTCCTTAGCCTTCCACCAAAACCACCAAAGTTACAAAACAAGTAACTTAAACCATTTATCTCATTTTTAACCATGCAAACCACCCAAATTCTCTCTCAACTCTCTCCTATTCCGTCCACTCTTCACCCAAAACAACCCCCATTTGATCTTGATTCAATCATAAATCATATGTATAATTTACATATGATGAAAACCCATTGAAGTTATGAAGATTGGAGGTGATCTTAACATGTAAAAAGGAGTTTTCAAGGGAGTTTGGGGCTGATTTCTCAAGGAGTTTTCATGAAGAACAAGGGCTGATTATTGGAGGAATCTACAAATACTTGGTGATCCTAGAAGTGATGTTGATATCTCATAAGATTGGTTACCCAAAACCAAGTCTTGTTCATCATCAACCCCATCTTTTCATCACTTTGTTGGTATAGAGATTGTTCTTCCCATCCTCTTGTTATTTTGATTATGTAAACATGTATTTTATTTCCTATTGTATATGTATATGATGATTATATGATGATAAAAATGTTATGTGGGGATTTGGTGTTGATAAACATGATTAAAAAGGTGAAAAACTATAAAGAACAAGGTTAAAATCTTGCTTAAAAGTGATGGCTGTATAAAACAGTAAAGAAACAGGTCATGGACTGATAAAATGATGAAATAGAATCCATTTACAGTAAGCTATATGTCTTGTACACATGTGAGAGTTGGCCATGCAATGGAATCATTGTAATGAGTGAGATATGATCAAAACAAGTTTAAGGTATAAATCTGAGTTCACTGTTTTGGACGATTTTTAGAAAATATTTAGAAAATGATTCAACAGTAGCTATAGAAGAGTTAAATGTAGCACATATCATTTAGTTTATGTGATAAAAATTTGAGCTTCTATCTCCATATAGAACTCAAGATATGGCAGTTTTGGTGAAAGTGAAGATAAAAATCAGATTTTTGGAAATTAAAGAATAATACTATTATATAAGCACTCAAAATTTAATAGTATAAAATATAAATGAAAACCCACTAACTTATAAAACTTATTTATATAAATATGTAAAAGGGTAAATGAATGAATAACTTATATAAATGGTAGTGAAATAATACTTATAAGTTATAAAACTATAAACATTGTTTTTACGACTTTTTCGGCTAATACCGTAAAAATTAACGTTTTTGTTAAATAAAACTTAGATGGTTGGACCCGTCTAATGAAAACTTTATAAAACTTATATACTGATATATAGGCATGTATAACAAGTAAAAACCGATAAAACCCGAACTATATAACATACGGACATTAACGGACTAAATTAACGTTATTGGACTAATAATTAGATTAAATAAGATAAACACTTATAAAAAGAACTTATTGGGCTTAACCCATTTGGGCCCAACTTGTAAAGTTTAAATACTGATAATATAAGTGTAAAATGGATTAAAACAAGTTAAAGAACTTATAATAAGTTTATTGGGCTTAAAATGTGTCAATAGGTAAAACTAGTAAGCTAGTATAAAAGTTACCGACATATAACACTAAAATGAGTAAACGAGAATATGTAAACCCACTTGATCATCATATATATATAATCATCATATGTATACATAATTGTTATTTTTATAAAGTCATTGGACATGAGTCTAAGACGAGTATTATTTGTCTAGGTTTCCATGATTGAAGCACGTACCGTAATCCAAATCGCCGATAATCGCCTTCCCACATCAACGTGAGTTCATAGCCTCGCACTCTTTTAAATGTTTTTATAAATGTTTTATAAACCCGCGAGGGAGATAACATGTTAAGTTTTTATAAAATAGGACACCATTTGTCCCGATTGTTTGTTTATTGATTTTGGACCCGAATGATTGAATGACCCGATTGTATGACCCGATAAATGATTAAAGGACCCGATAGATGAAATCAAATAGATTATTAAAGTTAGGTTATGTCACTAAAAGTCCCATTAGCATGAATTGTGAACTACCGGGATTTGGTAGACGCTTATGCATTTAATAGTACTATTTGGGGACGATCACCCCAGTTCGCGCCTTGACGGTTGATCCCCGTCGTGCCACATTGATTGGTAAGCGAATTTATGTATGAGAAGATTTCCATAGCGTGACCTTTGTGATGACACGCTACTTTAGATGGGCAAAATTGGTATCGGGTTAGCTACCCGTTGTTGGTTTAGTAAGGTAACAATGTCATGCGGCTTATAATAATCCAAAACTAACGAAATACTACTAGATGCTCCGAAGTGCGATGTATTGCCTGACTAGCAATACAGGGTCATACTATTGATATTATGTTTGTATTTTGGTTTTCATAACCATATTCATATAACGGTTTTCATTTTTATACAACGTCATAAGACGTATTGTATGATGTTTTTACGACATTGGCTCGTATAATGATTTTTAAGGCAAATGCCTATATTATGATTTTGATGAAGATTTGTATAAAATGACTTTGGCTATTTTATGGCCTATTAAAATGATTTGTACAAAATGATTTTCAGTAATAATTTTATACTGATATTATATTGAAGGATTTTATTAAACTCTATGAATTCACTCGGCGTTATCGCTGACCTTTTCTTTTAACATGTTTTATCTCAGGTACTTGAAGGTAATTCTCGGGAAGACGACAAGAATTCATGGCCCGCACTTAAATTATAATTTCCATTCAAATGTTTGTAAAACCTGTATTAAATACAATGAATTGGGACCTATGTAACTTTGATAGTTATGAATGGAAATGCTTTATTAATAAACGACGCGATTTTTATGCGTTGTCTATGATGTGAGTAATGTGCTATCCCGTAACACCAACTAGTCTTCCACTGTATTGAGTTGTATAAATTTGGGGGTGTTACAGTTTGGTACCAGAGCTCTCGTTATAGAGAACGAAAGATTTTTAAAACTAAGGTTTTGAATAAAACTTTTCAAAATCTTTTAACTATAAACATTTTTCTAAAAATGTCTAAAAATCTTTTGACTATAACGGTGCCGAAGAATTCCCGAGTTACCGACAAGGACAGACTGAGAAGTGTTATTTTAATATATATATATATATAACTTGGATTATATATATATGATGTAATTTGATTACATGATTGTTTGATGATTATTTTGATATTTATACGATGTATTTATACGACGTAGATTGTCACAAGGAACCCTAAATTCCCTAGTAAATTAATCGAAGCTATTCTCGTAGGAATTCTAGCTATCCTAGATCTAAACCAAGTTGTGGATATTTATGATCCCAACAAATGGTTGATATTCGTAGAAATGTAGATATTAGTTGATTGTGATATTGAAAAAGAATTGGCGAGATTAAATCTGATATCGATGTCATGACGATCTTTCCTTATAGAGTGAAGTTTGACAAAACGTTACCACCTAGGAAGATGTCATCTGATTCGTTGTCATCCAATTCTTAAATTGAAATGGAAAGGGGTGAATGTTGCACTTGAGGCTGTTATTGGAACCATTACCCAAAAGACTCATGCCACTAATACCTTTCCGAAAAGTCTAGTTGAATGATCAAGTCATTTCATATTAATGACTAATTTGATAATTGTTGTTGTAAGAGCTAATAGGATTGGAAATTAAGTGTTGATTCATATTGAGATTGTATTGCCTTTACAAGGCCGAAGAATAAGGTTGTAAGTATTGGATAATGAGGTAGGATATCGAATTGAGTATAAAAGTTGTTGAAACTTGAATAAAGTAAAATTTAACGTGTGTGGAATAAGAAATTGTTAAGAAGAAGTCGTTAAGTCCTGTGATAGAATTATAAGGTTTTAAATGATTATTGAATTCGTGTTAAGTGTTGTTCCTAGGCCATTGTCCACTAACAAGGATGCCCAGTGTCCAATAAATAAATTGAAGAAATCTTCTTCTGAATTAGGACCGATGGATCTTCCGGGACAGGTGGGACACCTAATGACTCTTGTAGATTAGTATTCATTGTGGTATCTTTTAAAAATCCCTAACTTAACTGAGATATCAGTTGGTAGGATGAGTTCTGAGAAATGTATGACATAGTGACACGTAATGCGTTACGGTACAATTTTGACTTGTTTGTGATTAATGAAAAAGACTACCTTTGATTGCTAAATTCTACATGTATCGATGTTATCTATCCTTTATTGCTTCATCCTAGTGTTCGCATTAGTGATGCAACCATTGAACAAGTACTCATCTTGATTTGAGTTACGTTGTGAATCATTCTTCGTGAGTGCCATCGAGGTCATGAACCTCATGATTAATTGGCTAAGCTCATTTCCTATCATAATGTAGTTAGTTCTTGGTGAACAAACTTTTCATCACTCTTTTGCAGATCACACATTATTTTTATAAAGTTGAAACGGCATCCTTCGAGAAAATTTAATTTTCATCACAATAAGGATTATTCAAAGTGAGATTTAAAAGTGATTGATATCAAAATGAAGTTGTTTATGAGACGCTTTGGAAATTTAATTATTTCCATAACAAAGAAAACCTTTGTAAATTTATTCTTGATTCTTATTTAAGAATTAAGCATGAAAATGTTTCTATTATAAACATGATGATAAAATTTTGACGAACTGAGTATTGCATCGTTAATCTTGAAATTGTATATAGTTGCGCGCCTACATACAATTTGGAATGGACCATGCAAGGCTGATTAGTAGTCACCATAAAACTAATGAATAAACACTACATTTTCTTTGAAGATTGTGAAAGATTAAATTTTATGAGATCTGCAACAAGTGAAAAATAGGGACATATTGATAGGGACACCTACATATGTGCTTGTAGCATCTATTCTTTTGATTCGAATTTACACATCTGTGGAAATTGTCTTATTTGACAATTGATAATTCTTTCTTGTCCAATTCTCCCGTAGTGAGATTCTTAGGAAAAGTATATGACTACCGAGTGTTGATACCCGATTGGATGTATCGACGTTCCTATCATTTCTTTTGATTTGATTTCATTTGAATGACCTGGGTAACGATCCGAGGAGCTTTCGAATGCGTACTCAATTTATGAAAACATGGGATATATTCATATTCATTAAATGTTTTCGTCTGTATCTGATTTGAACTTCCCTCGCGTAGATTATGCGTTGACCTTTCTCTTTTAAGGTTAGTTATGTCTCCTGATATCCTTGAATTTGTGAAGGATTATGAGTTATTATTAGTCTTTTGAGAAGTTCACATCTTATCGACGGAAATGGAACTGGAAAGTTGATAGTGCCAGTAGAATGGATTGATTGATTATGACATGACGACATTGTCTTAATTGATGGGAACTCGAGTAGATATCCCCCTAAATGATAAGATGATGATTATCAAAAGTGATCTAAATAATTCTTGATGGATGACCATATCCTGTATTAAGACTTGAAATTATACCGTGAACGGTTGTGAACTAGTTATAGATATTGTAATATAGTAGAACCTGACATAAATGTATTAAAAGATGATAATGTTATCTGAAGCTTTAGTAAGTATTTTTTTTGGTGAATTACCTAGACTTTCGCCATTAAGGCAAGTTGAAATTGGTATTGATTATATTCCCGGTGCTGCACCTATGGCTTGTGCACTGTACGTCAGCACCATCTAAATTAAAGGAATTACCATACAACTGAGAGTTTTCGGAGAAAGATATCATTATACCAAGCCTGTCATCATGAAGAGCTATGGTGATATCATTCCTTATATTTATAGATTACTGTGAACTGAGTAAATTGACAATCGAAAACGATATCCATAACTCGAAATGGAAGATTTGTTCGATCATTTACAAGGTTATAACGTATGTTTTAAAGATTTGATCCACGGCATGGTTATTATCAACTTCGCATCTGCGAAAGAGATTATCTATTCCAATCATCACATCCCGAACTTGTGATGAACGTTATGAGCTTCACGAGATGTCGTTTGGATTGACAATGCACATGTAGTATTCATAATTATGATGAATCACGTGTGTAGGCTGTAATTTCATAAATTCATGCTCGTGATCATTAAGGACTTAAACCTTTACATTATTTGACCGTGTGATTAATAGATAATGGAAGCTATATTGACTTTTCAAAGATTAGAACCATTAACGCTTAGGGATTAAAAACTTAATCCTTTACATAAAATGACCGTTGGATTAAAAATGGTAAGATGTATGCATATAGACTCTTCAAAAATTAAGAGCCCTTTTAAGACTTTGGATTTTTACCAAAAAGAAAGTGCAAATATGTTTTAACAAATGTTTTAACAAAGGATTTTAAGGGATTATTCCCTTATACACAAACCATTTTACTAAACTTCTGTTTAGGGGTAAATGTTTGTGTATACCTCAAGATAACTTAAGAAGGATTGAGTAAAACCATTTATACCATAACCTGAAAACTTAAAACGACAATTTTTGCTTTTCAAATAAGAAAACTTTGACCAAAGTATAAACAAAGGTTTTTCGAACATTTACGAATCCTATTAATTATTTTCGATAAATCAACAAAAATCTAATTAATTAAATTCAAATTTATTTTGAACATTTTATATAATTGGTCGAACTAAGAAATTTAAAACTTTTAACGTTTACAAATATTTATTGTTAACTTACATGTAATAATTATCGACGCTTTAGACGTCGGATTGAGTAAAACAGATACAGATAATAGTAAAGACAAAACTAAAACATAGAAGATATGAAGAAAGAATTTTGAATAAATACGGTTGTGATATTTATTTCATCAGGAAGGTGAACGTAATTACTGATGCATAATATAGAAAGAATATCTGAGTGAATTGTGGACATGATAATTATATCATCATGAGAAGTGAATATAGATAACGACGCATTATGTATAAAAGATAAAGAATCCATTAGGACATGTTCCTTAATAATGAAGGTGCAAAATAAATTGCCAAACGATATAAAGATAAACGATGTTGTAAGAAGGATAATATAAATAGTGAAAGGTTTCACGGCTAATGTGAACCATTAGAATTGAGAAGCCGATGGCGTTAGATGTATAAAAGGCCACTGGTGGTTGCCTAAATATGGAAGATTGTGAGATATAGTTATGTTGGAATTTGTAAGTATAAGTATTCTATTTATGTCATTTCTGACTAGAAGTATTTTTGTCTGAAGAAGTTGTACTAATGGCAAATTATGAAGGCAGACATCGCCTCATACATTAGTAAACGTCTAGCTATTGCAAAGGTCATCATCTGAATTTGATTCGATTTGGATCATCGTCGACAGACTGACCAAATCTGCTAATATCATTCTCGTTAATGATAAGTGCAAAAGAATTATGTAAACATAGTGTGCCTGTATCGAACATCTTTATCAAGATCCTCGCTTCGCATCGAATTTCTAGAGATTTGCTCAGAAGTCATTGAGAACGAACCTTGATGAGAGTACTATGTACCACCCCAATCGAAGGGACGAGGTAAAGTAACGATACAAAATACTATAAGTGCAGTTTTATGTTTGAATGATTGACCTTTGGTAATAGACCGTATAATCGCTTTCCTTTGGAAGGATTACCATTGATAATCATCGTATTAGGATTGAGATCGAATCTTGTTAGGATCTAAATATTGGAGCATCTGTAAGCAGGAGTTGAGATGAAGTCACCCGACATACACCCATTGTGAGTTGGACATGTCTCTTAGGTTTAAGGTTTCCTATGATGGCGAACCTATCCTTGCAAAATACCCGACCCGCGAGATCTGAAATGATTGTTGAAATTAGGATTTGATTATTAATTACCAATAGTGGGCAGGAGGTTATGTGAATATAAAAATATAGATCTTGAAGTGCCAAATGGGTAGCGAAGTTATGCCACAATTTTTCACCTTGGAAAAATGAATTCATGATCTGACAAATCATGGGATATAAGTCCCCGTTGTATGGGACCATTGAGATGATGTAAAAGTTGGGATTGAAAGGCATATAAGCTGGATCTACCCTAGGACTTCAAGAGCTGCGTGAATTATGTTTCGTAAATCGAACTTGATGGAATATCTATCAAGTGAAAATCTGATTATTCTTAGTAAAGCTTAGATCGGCGAAAAGTTGCATTCATCAGAAACTCGTGAACATCATGGATAGAGAAAGTAAGTCAACATTTAGCCTGATCTTATTCCCGTAGTTATGTTTGATGAAACTCGCGTATTATAATGGATTAAACATGAGATAAAAGACCGAATGTGGAAGAAATACCCACATGGCTTTAACTCTATAAGAAGCGAGTAGTAAGGTAAGATGATCTTTGAGGACAAAGATCCTGTTTAGGGGTAAATGCTGTGACAATCCGTCAATTTATGGTTGATATTTTATTCTCAGTATTATTTAAAAACAATTTACAATATGAACTCACATATTTTTGGGAAGAAATTTGGATTTACGTCTTGGAGTAGCATCGACTACGTCTAAACCGGAGGATTCAACGTTACGTGCTTACGTTTACATACACCGTCTTTGGTGACAGTCCGACATTTCAGAAAATAAATTTATCCGTGAATATTATTTTGGAGTTTTAAATTTGTGTTGGTTCATAAACTCACAAATTTACGAGAAGAGACTAGGACTTACGATTTTATTTTAACGTCCTTTACGACTAAACCGGAAACCTTAGGATTACGTATTTACGTTTTCGAACTCCGTTTTTGATGAGATAATTTTTATTAGATTCGTTTTGTGCCGTTGATTCGTAATTTATAAAAACGTTTTTCGTAAAACGACCCGAGGGCACGCAAATCGAGGAAACTAGAATCGAGGAATACCCGTAAATTAGTGGGGATGAGACAAGATAACTCTTGCCCCACCCCCCTACATGTGGCATCCATAATAAGCTTATGGAAGCTAAGTGTTAAGCTTACACCAAGACTAAGGACACTTGTCCTTAGCCTTCCACCAAAACCACCAAAGTTACAAAACAAGTAACTTAAACCATTTATCTCATTTTCAACCATGCAAACCACCCAAATTCTCTCTCAACTCTCTCCTATGCCGTCCACTCTTCACCCAAAACAACCCTCATTTGATCTTGATTCAATCATAAATCATATGTATAATTTACATATGATGAAAACCCATTGAAGTTATGAAGATTGGAGGTGATCTTAACATGTAAAAAGGAGTTTTCAAGGGAGTTTGGGGCTGATTTCTCAAGGAGTTTTCATTAAGAACAAGGGATGATTATTGGAGGAATCTACAAATACTTGGTGATCCTAGAAGTGATGTTGATATCTCATAAGATTGGTTACCCAAAACCAAGTCTTGTTCATCATCAACCCCATCTTTTCATCACTTTGGTGGTATAGAGATTGTTCTTCCCATCCTCTTGTTATTTTGATTATGTAAACATGTATTTTATTTCCTATTGTATATGTATATGATGATTATATGATGATAAAAATGTTATGTGGGGATTTGGTGTTGATAAACATGATTAAAAAGGTGAAAAACTATAAAGAACAAGGCTAAAATCTTGCTTAAAAGTGATGGCTGTATAAAACAGTCAAGAAACAGGTCATGGACTGATAAAATGATGAAATAGCATCCATTTACAGTAAGCTATATGTCTTGTACACATGTGAGAGTTGGCCATGCAATGGAATCATTGTAATGAGTGAGATATGATCAAAACAAGTTTAAGGTATAAATCTGAGTTCACTGTTTTGGACGATTTTTAGAAAATATTTAGAAGATGATTCAACAGTAGCTATAGAAGAGTTAAATGTAGCACATATCATGTAGTTTATGTGATAAAAAGTTGAGCTTCTATCTCCATATAGAACTCATGATATGGCAGTTTTGGTGAAAGTGAAGATAAAAATCAGATTTTTGAAAATTAAAGAATAATACTATTATATAAGCACTCAAAATTTAATAGTATAAAATATAAATGAAAACCCACTAACTTATAAAACTTATTTATATAAATATGTAAAAGGGTAAATGAATGAATAACTTATATAAATGGTAGTGAAATAATACTTATAAGTTATAAAACTATAAACATTGTTTTTACGACTTTTTCGGCTAATACCGTAAAAATTAACGTTTTTGTTAAATAAAACTTAGATGGTTGGACCCGTCTAATGAAAACTTTATAAAACTTATATACTGATATATAGGCATGTATAACAAGTAAAAACCGATAAAACCCGAACTATATAACATACGGACATTAACGGACTAAATTAACGTTATTGGACTAATAATTGGATTAAATAAGATAAACACTTATAAAAAGAACTTATTGGGCTTAACCCATTTGGGCCCAACTTGTAAAGTTTAAATACTGATAATATAAGTGTAAAATGGATTAAAACAAGTTAAAGAACTTATAATAAGTTTATTGGGCTTAAAATGTGTCAATAGGTAAAACTAGTAAGCTAGTATAAAAGTTACCGACATATAACACTAAAATGAGTAAACGAGAATATGTAAACCCACTTGATCATCATATATATATAATCATCATATGTATACATAATTGTTATTTTTATAAAGTCATTGGACATGAGTCTAAGACGAGTATTATTTGTCTAGGTTTCCATGATTGAAGCACGTACCGTAATCCAAATCGCCGATAATCGCCTTCCCACATCAACGTGAGTTCATAGCCTCACACTCTTTTAAATGTTTTTATAAATGTTTTATAAACCCGCGAGGGAGATAACATGTTAAGTTTTTATAAAATAGGACACCATTTGTCCCGATTGTTTGTTTATTGATTTTGGACGCGAATGATTGAATGACCCGATTGTATGACCCGATAAATGATTAAAGGACCCGATAGATGAAATCAAATAGATTATTAAAGTTAGGTTATGTCACTAAAAGTCCCATTAGCATGAATTGTGAACTACCGGGATTTGGTAGACGCTTATGCATTTAATAGTACTATTTGGGGACGATCACCCCAGTTCGCGCCTTGACGGTTGATCCCCGTCGTGCCACATTGATTGGTAAGCGAATTTATGTATGAGAAGATTTCCATAGCGTGACCTTTGTGATGACACGCTACTTTAGATGGGCAAAATTGGTATCGGGTTAGCTACCCGTTGTTGGTTTAGTAAGGTAACAATGTCATGCGGCTTATAATAATCCAAAACTAACGAAATACTACTAGATGCTCCGAAGTGCGATGTATTGCCTGACTAGCAATACAGGGTCATACTATTGATATTATGTTTGTATTTTGGTTTTCATAACCATATTCATATAACGGTTTTCATTTTTATACAACGTCATAAGACGTATTGTATGATGTTTTTACGACATTGGCTCGTATAATGATTTTTAAGGCAAATGCCTATATTATGATTTTGATGAAGATTTGTATAAAATGACTTTGGCTATTTTATGGCCTATTAAAATGATTTGTACAAAATGATTTTCAGTAATAATTTTATACTGATATTATATTGAAGGATTTTATTAAACTCTATGAATTCACTCGGCGTTATCGCTGACCTTTTCTTTTAACATGTTTTATCTCAGGTACTTGAAGGTAATTCTCGGGAAGACGACAAGAATTCATGGCCCGCACTTAAATTATAATTTCCATTCAAATGTTTGTAAAACCTGTATTAAATACAATGACTTGGGACCTATGTAACTTTGATAGTTATGAATGGAAATGCTTTATTAATAAACGACGCGATTTTTATGCGTTGTCTATGATGTGAGTAATGTGCTATCCCGTAACACCAACTAGTCTTCCGCTGTATTGAGTTGTATAAATTTGGGGGTGTTACACCATTACTACATCTGTGAAACTTGTGGAGGTCCTCATTCTTACCTACAATGTGACAAGGTTTAAAATATCAAGGTGAATGTTATGCTTATCAAGATGAACATAGAGAGCACTTCAAACCTAACATCAACCCTAACAATCTCTCTTACAAGTCAAATAAGTACCTTGCTCCACCCGGCTTTCCACCCCAACCACCCACCCAAAATCAAACCAATCCTCCTCAATTGCTTCAAAGAAATCAAGGGCCGAGGCCAAACTACCAAGGAAACAACTATAGAGAACCCAATACCTTTCAACATCAAGGAAATAACTTTCATGCAAACAATCAAGGATATCACCCACCTCCATTCCTTTTCAAAATCAAGGACATAATCAAGGTTACAATCAAGGATATGGGCAAAATGATACCTTTGAGCTACTTCAAAAGATGAACCAAGAAATCGAAAGAAGAATTCGTGAAAGTGAAAAGAGAACACAAGATCAAATAAGAGCTATGAATGAGGAGACTAATAAGAGGATTATGATGATTCTTAATCAAAGGCCACAAGGTGCTCTACCTTCAAACACACAAACAAAACCAAGGGCTAATGTCAATGCAATCACAACAAGGAGTGGAAAGACAACTATTGATCCTACAATGCCTCCTACACCTCCTTTGGTTAAGCCTACTATGGGTCCACCTTGTGATAAGCCTTCAACATCAAATTCAACACCTTCAAGCTCTACAACTTCAACACCTACACCTTCTCATCCTACACCTACTACTCCTTTACCTTCCACACCTACCAATAAAGAAACCAACAAACAGAACCCTTCAACAACAACTACTCAACCTACACCAAAACAAAGCCTTCCATATCCATCAAGATTGAGAAAGGAGAAACTTAAAAATAAGGATGATATTCAAGTGTCAAATTTTTTGAGAATGTTCAAACAATTGAACATAAACATATCCTTTGCGGAAGCTCTTGCCTATATGCCAAAGTTTGCTAAAAGGTTCAAAGATCTCCTCTCAAACAAGGAAAAGTTGGTGGATTTGCCTAACACATCACTTAATAAGAATTTCTCCGCCGTGTTGCTCAAAACCCTACCTACAAAACTTGGAGATCCGGGGTGATTTTTGATCCCTTGTAATTTTCCCGAGGTGGAAAATTGCATGGCACTAGTAGATCTTGGGCAAGCATCAATCTCATGCCTTTATCGTTTTGGAAAAAACTCTCTCTTCCCGAGCTTACTCCTACTAGGATGACCTTTGGGTTAGCAAACCGTACCATAGCTTATCCGGTAGGAATCGTGGAGGATGTGTTTGTAGGGGTTGATAAATTAAAGTTTCCCGTAGATTTTGTAGTGGTTGATTATGATATGGACCCGAGAGTTCCTCTTAATGTTGGTAGACCTTTCTTGAGGACGGGTTGTACTCTTATAGATGTGAAGGAGGGAGAACTAATTATGAGAGTTGAGGATGAGAAAGTGGTGTTTAAGCTAGGGATAGTTACCAAGAAATCTCAAAGTTGCGAAACAATTAACATAGTGGATGTTCTTGATGAGGTGTGTGATGAACATTTTCATGAAGCTTGTAAGAATGATAGTGAGAACATGCCACATGTAGAGACCGTTGCCTCAATTGCTCCCTCCTTAACACCATTTGGAGAGAGTGATTTACTCTTAGAGGAATTTGAGTCCAACTTCCTTGGTAATGATGATTCTCCCATTAATTGGGAAGAAGACATTCTAACTATCCAAAAGTTGCTCAATGAGGATTCCATTCCTTCACCTACTCCACAAGAAGTTACCATTGATGATTCATCTATAGTGAAACCTTCCATTGAGAGTCCACCTTCCCTAGAACTTAAGGATCTTCCATTATACCTTGAATATGCCTTCTTAAAGGGAAATGACCAATTACCCGTGATCATAGCAAAAGACTTGAAAGATGATGAGAAGGAAAAACTCATAGAAGTGCTTAAGAAACATAAGAAAACTATAGCATGGAAAATATCCGACATAAGGGGAATTGATCCAAATTTTTGTACTCAAAAAATCCTTATGAAGGATGATTACAAACCCGCCATTCAAAACCAAATAAGGGTTAACCCAAAAATCCATGAATTCATAAAAAATGAAGTTATCAAACTCCTTGATGCGGGTATGATTTACCCCATTTCCGATTTTCCATGGGTTAGCCTGGTGCATTGTATTCCTAAGAAGGGTGGAATCACCGTTGTGCCTAAAGAGAATAATGAGCTTATCCCCACTAGACTTGTCACGGGTTGGAGAGTTTGTATTGACTATAGGAAGCTCAATGATGCTACAAGGAAAGATCATTTCCCATTACCTGTCATGGACCAAATGCTTGAACGCTTAGCGGGAAATGAGTATTATTGCTTTCTAGATGGATTCTAGGGTTATTTCCAAATACCCATTGATCCAAAGGATCAAGAAAAGACCGCATTCACTTGTCCCTATGGTACATTTGCTTATAGGAGAATGCCTTTTGGCTTGTGCAATGTACCGGGGACATTTCAAAGGTGTATGATGGCAATCTTTCATGACATGATTGAGCACAGTATGGAATTTTCATGGATAATTTCTCTGTTTTTGGAGATTCATTCACTTCTTATCTCTCCCATTTAGAACATATGCTTAAGAGGTGTGAAGAAACACGTCTTGTTCTTAATTGGGAAAAGTGCCATTTCATGGTCAAAGAGGGGATAGTTTTGGGACATAAGACATCCAATAAGGGTTTAGAAGCGGATCGAGCTAAAATTATGTTATTGCCAAACTTCCCCCACCTACCACGGTTGTTGATACAAAAGTTGGATGATCCTTGCTTGACCCGAATTAGGCTTGATTCGGGTAGGCTGGGCTTTGGCTCTTGCAACAAGTGAATAACTTGCTGAGATCCTGCACGCTAAAGCAACACGCGTTAGAATTATCGTGGGAGCGTATCCCACGATTAGACTCTGGCGTGAGAGTAAGTAATCGGTTAGTGTTATGAATCGGATGTAGGTTGAGAGTATAGAGAATGTAATACCTTTGTAGAACCCTTGGGGTTCCTTATATAGGCAGTGAAACCCTAATGGGATGTCATTGTTACTTTGGCGCTAAGCATAAGATAATCACCATAATTAGCTTGATTATTATCTTCTAATTATGGTTAGTGTATATCCTATACTTAAAGGTAAATCCCAATCCTAATAAGATTGTGATCTTGTCTAACCCTGTCCCGGCTGTGCCACACCGTGGGCCGCACACACTTTACGCGGCCACTGTTCATTCAAGCCCATAAGCTTAACTGACATTAATCTAACCCATTCGTGATGGGCCGAATGCGGGTAGTACCCGTGGGCCGGGTTCATGACCCGGTTGGGGACTATACGTCATCATGTCCCCCCAGTCTAGTTGTTACAGCTGTAGGCGTAATATCTAGACTAACAAGATGCCCCTCAGACGTACCAAGAAAGAACATCTTGAAATGTTGAATTTGAAAACCATGTTTTGGCCGCACGTGGCAACCTTGTTAGGAATTCATTCCTATGGCACCCCAGCCGTACGTGACGACCGAGACACATTAAATGAAACATTGAATATGGTTATACGTATGACCGCATATCCCGACACATTGATTGTTCACCTAACATATTGACTGACAAATTGCAAATAGTCAGTACCTCATGCTACGCAATCTTCTGAGTCAGAAGTGACCCGTGGGTCCCGCCTGACTGTTAACTTGCCACTTACCTCCCTAACCCCACGATCTAGGTTAGTGGAAGACACGTGACATGAATCCAATGAATCATCACTAACAAGGCAACCCTATAAATAGGTTGCCCACACGGCTGTTTGTTACACACAGTCTTTTGCTATTTTTCCGCCATTAACGCTTTCTTCCTTACCACCACCTTCTTTCGCACGGATCTTCCCCCACAAAGGTTAGAATACCACGCCTTTCATCATTTCTTAATAATTATGGCTCATAGGAAAAACCTTGCCATCGGATCCGTGATGACGGAAGTAAAACTGGGAGAGTTTTGCTCCGATTTCTTCATTCCTAGCAACCTTCATCCCTCTCTCCCTGGTGTAGGGGATCTTATTACCGCATCCCTTTTACTAGGTTCCTTGTAGATTTACTAGGGTATTATGATGTACATATCACCCAGTTACACTGCATAGGCGCAGGTATGATTAGCCAATTTGAAATCCTATGTCGTGCACGAAGCATCCCCCCCAACCGTAGCATTATTTAGGTTGTTTTATATTCCCAACTTAGTGAATGGTTCGCTTTCCTTTAAGAAACGATCCCCAAACATCGCCATGAGTCACAATAAAGCCATGGACTCGCTGAAAAACTGGTACGACCACTAATTTTTTATTGACGCAGTAGTATGGCCGACTGAGTTTGTATATAAGCATAGGTTATGCCCTGACTTTCCTCCCCAGGCCGGTACATACAATGCCCAACACGCTCAAGAAATAGATAGAAATAGGACAAGGTTTCATCGGAGCCTACCCGAGTCATTCCTTTGCCTGCTAGGAATTAGTCGTAACTACTTTGGCCCGTCGAATAGATACCCTGTATTTTGGAGAAGCCGAGGGGAAGGTAGGTATAGTATATGTACCCTCAAAGATATATAAATGCGTGGTCCGTATCTAACGTACTTCTTTGCTTTGCAGAAATGAATTTCTTTGGAGTCCTACGCCAGGGAGACCATAAAGCCATTTCGGAGGGAATGCGCCCCAGACGAGAAAACGAGTTACCACTTCATGAACAAACCAGAAATGTGACAGTCGCCCTGATAGCCATACCCGACCCCTAATCCGACGAGGAAGATACAACTCTTCAGAAGACCCTCATAGATTTCGATAATGAAGACAGGGACGCAATGATGTTGGAGAATGATGTTGGGCCCTCCTGACCGCCAAAGACTACCACCCATGTTCATGAGGAGGAGCAGGGTGATAACATTGGGAGAACCACCTCTAGCCTCCGCCAAATGCTGGCTGATGATGATGAGGAAGTACAGCAAGTCGATGAAGAGGATGAGGAAGAAGCTCAACCCATCCTAAAACGTACCCGCAGAAAGAATTGTTGGGAATAAAATGTAGCCAAGACACTTGGATGCTGACTAGAGGAAATTGGACGTTGATATGAAGAAATCAAGCGTTGTCAAGACAAGCGTTGACAGGAAGAAGTCAAGCATTGATAAGAAGAAGTCAAGCACTGACAGGATACTTAGTCTACACGTTTTATGTTTCTAGTATGTTTCTAGTAAAGATATGCTCGACAATGTATTTCTTATGTTTATCTTTACCTAATAGCTGATAGGTAGACTCTTGTACAAGGTTCCTTAATCTATAAAAGGAGGCCTTTAATATATAAAAGGAGGCCTTTAGGTTTAGTTCAATATGTATGTTTTACACACTTTCATTGTACGCAAGTTCGATTAATCAATCAAAGTGAAAGTTTGGTTTATCTTGTTTGTGTGTTCTTGTTTAAGTATTAATTCCGCATAATACTTGAATTGTTTAATATACAACAAAGTTTCTCTACGTGTTTAACTTGATTTAATCTCGTTTACACAAGCTAAATAGATCTAAGTTTGGGATCAACAAGTGGTATCAGAGCGTGTTGATAAACTTTGATCTAAAGAACACAAAACCCTAAATCGCCAAAAACCCTAATTTTCAAGAAACCCTAAAATTCAAACAACATGTCTACTCCAGAGTTAACCTCCTCCTCAAGCAATAACATTAAGATTCCCATGCTAGACCCAGAAAACTTTGAGCTATGGAAGTTCAATTTTGAGCAGTATCTTCAAATCCATGACCACACCCTATGGGAAATTATTGAATATGGAAACACATTCAATAAGGCTGCCAAGATCCAAGCTGCTATCACTCTAAGATCAACTCCAGGCTCAAGTGCGGAGGATCGAAAAGAAAAACCTGAAGATGGAAGAGCTGTCTCAGTTGAGGACATTGCAAAGAGAAGGAATGACATGAAAACTCTAAGCATCCTCAAACTTTCCTTAGGAAAAGCAAATCAGCAAGTACATAGGCTATGAGTCTGCCAAAGAACTTTGGGCAGCCCTTCAAGTTACTTATGATGGTAATGATGATACTGCCTCAGAGAAAAAGAATCAACTCTTGCATGAGTATGTTGTGTTCAAAGCTCTTCCCAATGAAAAGCTAAGTGGAGTGAGAAGTAGACTTCTTGACATTACAAGCAAGTTGTCATTCATGCGAACAGTGCATGATGATGCTGATATCATCACCACTTTCCTTAAAAGTCTTGGTGATGCATGGAAGATTGAAGCAAGGTCTATGATTGCTAATAATACTCACAAAAGTTCCACTTTTGATGACGTCTATAATAAACTGAGGATTGTAGAGAGTGAAATCCTTTTGGATCAAGGAAGCAAGTCTAATAATGGAAATATGGCCTTCTTCTCACATAGTGAAGGTCAATTTGATCAAAGGGGTTCATACATGCACCCCGTTACTGTTGGATCAAGCTTTCTCATCGCCTCACATTCAGACGCTAACACATACAATGTTGACTCACCAAGAGTTAAGCCTACTGGTATTGATCTAGATACAGTGTGTGCATATATTGCTTCATTACCCAATGGTTCAGTGATTACATATGAGGACCTTGAGAAAATTAGTGATGAGCATTTGGAAGAGATGGACATAAAGTGGAATATGGCACTTGCAAGCATAAGGGCCAATAGATGGAATAGAAGATTCAGGAAGAAAATGACTTTTAATGCTAAAGACACTGCTGGGTTTGATAAATCCAAGATTGAGGGTTACAATTGCCATAGAATGGGTCACTTTATGAGAGAGTGTAGATCTCCAAGAAGATTTGATGCTGGAAAGCCTTCAAGCCAAATCGTCAAGGTTGAAGATACAAAAGCTATGGTTGCCATGCAAGACATTGATGGTGTTGGCTGGGATTGGAGATTTTTGGCCAAGGACGTGGAAGAGAACAAGGCCTTGATTGTAGAAAAGGAGGAAGAGGAGCATGTTCACTATGCTCTCATGGCACATTCTTCATCTTCATCAGACAATGAGGTATATGATGATGCATTTTGTAGTAAGGGTTGTCGTCTAAACACTGAAAAGCTTAACAAAGAAGTTTTAAAATTAACATCAGATGTTTTTGATGAAAAATGCAAGTTATCTAATTATCAACTTGCTCTTACTCAAACTGAAAAGACTGTGGCTGAATATAAGAAAATGGAGCTTGACCTAAAAGATCAAATCAATATTTTGACTCATGATCTAAATGCTAGTGTTGAGGTTAAGAACATCTTGGAGAGATCCAATGGTGTTTTACAAGTTAAGTTAGATGAGGCTATAAAAAACAAAGATAATGTAGATCTTAAAATTCAAAAATTTGATAAAGCTTCTCAAACCCTAGAAAAATATGTTAGTGAACAAAGGGATTCTAGGGATATGAGTGGAATTGGGATGAAAGAATATGTTGGTGTTTCACCACCTGCTGGGAACTTCTATGGTGTCCTTAGAAAGGATTTGTCTTGGACAGGTATACCAGAACTCCAAAAGAGGAACTTATTCCTCCACCAAGAGTTGTTACTCCAGTAGAGGAGTACAAGCAGAAATTGAATGATTTGGACCAATGGAAGAAAGCCAACCCTACTTTGTTTGTTAAGGGTGGCATGCTTAGTGACAACCCAAATGAGTCAACACCCATAAAAGTGACCAATCCTACTACTGGAAAGACTGTTGACCTTGGCTTAAACGTTGATTGAAAACCTAGTATTAAATATGCAGAAATGTATAGAAAACCTAGGTCGCCAAAAAGTCAAGTTAGTGATAATGGGACAGGTTTCTTTTCATCTAGACCTAGAGTTATGTCTAGAAAAGCCTGTTATACTTTGTGGAAGCTTTTCACATTTGGCTTATAAATGTGTCAATGCTTCAAAGGTCAACGTTGATAGAAAGTCAATCATGGTCAAACCCAAACCTTTTGTCCAGCAAAGTCCACAAGTCATTAGACCAGCCCCATTCTTTACTAAAGGGTCTAATACTTATGGACAAAGGCCTTTTCAAAAGACCAATACATGGTCTAACAGACAATGGGTTCCTATAGCAAACCCTAGGTTCAACGTTGATAAAGGTAATCTCAGCGTTGTCAAGAACAATTTTAACGTTGACAGGAATGTTTCCAACGCTGCTAGACCAAGTAATGCCAAAAACTTGCAACCAAAGGGAAAGGGGTCTAAAGCTTCTTCTAGCTTATCTTGGAGACCTAAGCAAGACCAAAACCCTAATTCAGATGGGATTTCTATGACCTGTAACAAATTTCATTATATTTCAAAGGTCATAACTAAACCAATTGGGGTTAACTGGGTGTTTAATCCAAAAAGGGATGAACAAGGGGTTGTCATAAGGACTAAGTCTGTTCTTGTTGAACAACCAAATGAATCCAAGTCTGCTCAGGCTTGGGTTCCCAAAGAGAACTAATTTGTTTTCTTTATGTGTAGGGCATTTAAAAGCAGGTTTATGATTATGGCTATTGGGATAGTGGATGCTCTAGGCACATGAGGGGGAAGGAAGATTACTTGATAAACTTTACCCCCATTAAAGATGGTGACAAAGTGTACTTTGGAGGCGGATATGGAACTATCACTGGCAAAGGCAATTTTATCACCAACAATTTGCGTTTTGAGAACGTATTTCTGGTAAAAGAACTTGACTATAATCTGTTTAGTGTATCACAAGTCTGTGATAACAAAATAAGGTTCTTTTCACTGATACTGAATGCTTGGTGTTAAGCAAAGTTTTTAAAATACCTGATGAGAAATTCATTGATTATAGAACACCTAGGCATAAGGACATTTATAATGTGAATCTTAATGGAATTAGGATGAATAATAATCTGTCATGTCTATATGCTAAGGCTTCAGTTGATGAGAGTAATATTTGGCACAGAAGATTAGGGCACATAAATTTTAAGAACATAAATAGACTTGTGAGGCATGGTTTAGTTGATGGTCTGCCTGATAAGGCTTTCCACAATGACCACTCTTGTGTTGCATGCCTTAAAGGCAAACAACACAAAGTCTCCTTTAAGTCTAAACCTGTGCATTCTAGTTCTAAACCACTTCACTTGCTGCATATGGACTTGTTTGGTCCAACTAATATAGAAAGCTTAAATGGTAAATCCTACTGTTTTGTCATCACTGATGATTTTTCTAGATTTACTTGGACTTTCTTTTTGGCTTTAAAAAGTGAAACTGCTGATGTTTTGATTAACTTTATTACCCAATTGGAGAAAAAGACTGGGAATAAGGTTAAAATACTTAGAAGTGATAATGGTGGTGAGTTTGGAAATAAGCTGTTAGATGACTTTGTGTTAAGAAAGGGATTACTAGACAGTTTAGTATAGCTAGAACCCCACAACAAAATGGGGTAGCTGAGAGGAAGAATAGGACACTCATAGAAGCAACTAGGACTATGTTGGCTGATGCTCACTTTCCCATTGCATTTTGGGCTGAGGCTGTGAATACAGCTTGTTATGTTCAGAATAGGGCATTGATCAACAAAATCCATAATACGACTTCTTATGAACTATTTTGGAGTAGGAAACCTAATATTGGTTTTCATAAACCCTTTGGCTGTCATGTAGTTGTGTTGGATACTAGTGATCCCTTAGGACAGTTTAGTGCTAAAGGTGATGAAGGCTATTTTATGGGCTATTCAGTGCGGAGTAGAGGATATATAGTTTAACTTAAGAAATAAAAACGTATACTTGAAAAGGTACATGTTAGGTTTTTAGAAAGTAAACCTAGTGATCCTAAAAGTGGACCAAATTGGTTCTTTGACTTGGAACTTCTATCTAGAACCTTGAATTATATGTCTGTTACTAATCCAGACATTGTGAAGGTGACTTCAAATGTTGTGGAAGAACCAGTTGGTGAAATTTCAGGTATACAGGTTGACAAGGAGGTTGGATCACAAGCAGACAAATCAGCACCCATACTTGAGTATGTTACCATTCCTATATGGACAGATGCATTTGCTGCAGCTGGAAAGGAAAAAGGTGGTCCACAAGTATCACCAGTTGAAAACATGCATGAATCTTCACCCACTAATAAAGGAAAATCTGGCGCTGAGAAGACAAATTCAGGCGTTGATGGCTCAAACGTTGACAGCCCTAATTCAGGCGTTGACAACTCTTTTGACCATTTATTCTCTTCCAGTGTTTTTGAACAAGGTGAACCTTCAAAAAGACATGGAGAGGTTCATTCAGATGATGATGGAAGAGAATTTGAAGATGATATTGGCAACTTGGAAACTGAAATTGATGATAACACAATAATTGAAGGAGGGGTACTTACATCTACCATGAAGAATCACCCTTCTTCTCTAATCATAGGTGATATGATGACTCTTGTACAAACTAGAAGGTCTCATCAGAATCATGGAGGATTTATTGCCAATATTCACAAAAAGGTTGATACCCCTCTTGTTCAAGCATGTTTGTTTGCCTGATTTCTGTCACAACAGGAACCCAAGAAGATTTTTGATGCTCTCAAAGAACCAAGTTGGGTGGAAGCAATGCAAGATGAGCTTCACCAATTTGCTATTCAAGATGTTTGGGAGTTAGTTGATTGTCCCAGACATGTCAGACCTATTGGGACAAGATGGGTTCTTAGAAACAAAAAGGATGAGAGAGGAATTGTGGTCAGAAACAAGGCACGTTTAGTTGCTCAAGGCTATACATAAGAGGAAGGGATAGACTATGAAGAGGTTTTTGCACCTGTTGTAAGGATTGAGGCAATAAGGATTTTCCTAGCCTATGCTTCTTGCATGGGATTTACAGTCTATCAAATGGATGTGAAGAGTGCTTTTCTTTATGGAACAATTGCAGAGGAGGTTTATGTAATGAAACCTCCTGGTTTTGAAGATTCAGAACATCCAGACAAGGTGTATAGAGTGAAGAAAGCTATGTATGGACTTCATCAAGCCCCAAGAGCATGGTATGGCACATTGTCCACCTATCTGGTGGAAAATAGATTCAAAAGGGGCACCATAGATCAGACTTTGTTTATAAAGAAGACTGGTAAGGATTTCTTACTTGTTCAGGTTTATGTGGATGATATCATCTTTGTCTCTTCTAGTCCAAAGATGAGTGAACACTTTTCCAAACTCATGACAGACAAGTTCAAGATGAGTGCAATGGGAGAGATGAACTTCTTTCTAGGGTTACAAGTTCAGCAGAAAGAAGATGGTATCTTCATCTCTCAAGACAAATATGTAGCAAAAATCTTGAAGAAGTTTGGCTTTTCTCCTCATGAGAAACGGGCTAGCACACTCATGGATAGGGAACACCCTTGGGGAAAGGTTGGAGATGGAAAAGAGGTGGATGTCAGGCATTATAGGTCAATGATTGGATCATTGATGTATCTCACAGCTTCAAGACCTGACATTATGTTTGTTGTGTGTGCATGTGCACGCCATCAAGTTACTCCCAAAGAGTGTCATCTTCATGCTGTCAAGAGTATTTTTAGGTATCTTGTGCTATCCCACCTTGGGATTATGGTATCCAAAAGATTCTCCACTGGAGCTTGTTGCATATTTAGACAGTGTTTATGGTGGTGACAAATTTGATAGAAAATCCACAACTGGTGGATGCCAATTTCTTGGGAGTAGGTGGATATCTTGGCAATGCAAGAAATAAACAGTGGTGGCCAATTCTACAACTGAAGTAGAGTATGTAGCTGCAACTACTTGTTGTGGACAAGTCTTATGGATTCAGAACCAGCTGTTGGATTATGGGAATAATTTCATGCATACCAAGATTTTTGTAGACAATAACAGTACTTTATGTATTATTAAAAATCCTGTACATCACTCTAAAACAAAACACATAGAAACTAGACATCATTTTATAAGAGATTGTTTTGAAAAAGGTTTAATACAACCAGATAGGGTTGACACGGAGGAAAATGTGGTTGATTTATTAACTAAACCTTTTGATACTGGGAGATTTCAATACTTGGTAACAAGTATTCAATCTTACCTAATATGTGTTTTTGAACTCTTTGTAAAAGTATGTACAAGATATGCATTGTTATTGGTCTTTGTACAAAATTAGATTTTCCACTTTATTTGTCTAACGCTGACAAAGGTTATTTTAACGCTGACAAGTGTTAAATTGACGTTGTCAGCAACATGTTAGTTTTGTGGTTTTTGATCTAATTATGCAGGCGTTATTAGCATTGTACAAATGGATACAAAGTTGCTTATGGATCCTTGGAGCTTACTTGGAGCATGTTTACGTTTATGGATGATGGTTGGAATATTTATATTCCTATCTTGACATAAATTTTTATTACATGCATTTTATTTGGCAACTTAGGTATCATAGTTTAAGGGGAGGTTTAGGAAACCTTTAGGACTTTTTGGGTATTCATATAATACTCTTATCACAATTCTAGATTGTGTCCACTGGTGAGTACGAATTAGTTTACTAAATCGTGAGGCACTGTAGCATGCAAAGTTGATATATTATGTACGCTGCCAAGACTTTTTGGCCTAGAATTGGATGTGGTCTGTTGGGAGACTTGGGTATGATTTTTATTGGGCTTACCTGGGAAGTTACAAAGGATTTTATGAGATAACTTCACTGTTAAGAACTTTGGTTAGCAAGGGACACTTGAGGACAATTATGTCTATCTTGCTTAAGCAAGTGTGCATGATTGGACAGTGCTTTCCACCCTTTGGTAATTTTCAGTCTATAGGGTATCTTTACTAGGATAAATTACTTTGTTAAGGTCCTTTTTCATTTTTAGTATTTTTATTTTTGGACGTTGATAGTTTTATTTCCAAACGTTGTTAGGACCAATTTTGACGTTGACATGGCGATTTCCAACGTTGACAAGAATATAGCCGTTGAGCTGATAGGTCATTTTTGACCGCTGACAAACATTGGGTCCTACCCAGTTGTTATTTTTGAAGAAAATTTGGGCCGTAATTTTAGGAGTTGGTAACTGTTTATTAATGCACAAGATAAGTTATATCTTTTCAAGATTCTAATCATTATATTTTGAAAAATAACTGCCTCATTTTTGACCAATCACATGTGCTTACCTCTCCTATATATTTGGCTTATTATTTTGAAACAGGGTAACTGCTTATTCTTGTCTAACTAAATTTTCACACACATTCATATTTCATAACATTTATCACAACTTTCTACATCAATGGCACCTAAGTTTAAACCGAGTGATTTGGTATTGGGGTTCAGAAGTCAACACAACATGGTTGCCTATTTAGAGGCTGACAACACTCTGTTTCCTCAATATACTCAGATGGTGGAGTATTTAAATGCATCCCCCTTAAGGTATGCACTTTCTCATGCTCCTCTTATCCGTGTCACTCATATTAAACAGTTTTGGAATACTGTCACTTCCTCAACGATTAATAATGTGACTACATTGACTGCTACAGTCCATGGGCGTCAATGGGTGGTTACTGAAGCCTTGGTTCGCCAGGCTTTGCATCTTAATGATGCAGATGGTATAACCACCCTACCAATTGGTGAGCTAGAACAAAGACTTCGAGCTTTGGGTTATCCTTTCCCTGAAGAGGGAACTTTAAACAAATATTCAAAACAGGAATTTCCCCCAGCTTGGAAGTACTTAATACATGTCATCTTCAATGTTTAAGTCCCAAATGTACTGCACACAATGAAATTAACAGGTCAATTGGGAGTGCCATTGTGTGTATTGCTACTGGGCAAAAATTTAATTTTTCTAAAATGATTTTTGATGGCATGTGTAAAAACAAGGGTAGCAAGATGACTCTTGCTTACCCAAGATTTTTGCAAATGGTTTTTGATGCACAAAGATATTGCACCAGGGATCATGATGATTTTTATACGATCCCTGTGCAAAAGAAAGCAATTTTTGGAAAGATGAATACACCCCCACACAGAGACTTACCCCTTACCCAAGCCATGCTTGCTGTTATTACAGCAGCACGACCTCAACCAGACCCACAACCACAACCAGACCCATTACCTGAACCATCACCATCACCCCAACATATGGAAATTGACCAAGATCCCTTCAACGCTGACACGTTAAATGTTGGCGTTGACACTTCAAATCCAAACGCTGACACCCTTTTACAACACACCCAAACACCCCTTAACCTCCAAACTGAAACCCAATCCACATCATCCTCTTCACCCCCAGACTTTAGGTTGGAAAAACACCAAAGGACTACTGGAGTGTTCTCCTCTAGTGGTCCTAGCCATGTTGCAGAGAGAACCACCACCACAAGTGTGGTTGGTGACATGGTTAGGGCTAGGACTATTGGTACTAGCTTAGATGCAGGCCAAGCCAGTGCTAACATCATTAAGACCCCATCCATGCCCCATGACTCTACTTTGGGAGGTAACATTCCCATTCTAGAGGAGGGCAGATTGGAACCTTATACATTGTTGGAATTAACGGCTGTCTACATTAGCTTGCAAAAGCAAAATGTAGACCTTGTACATACTGTCTATACACAAGGCCTTGAACTCAAGCAATTGAGGGAGAGGATTGTTATTTTGGAAGCTGATGAGACTAGGAGAAGGAAGATAAGAGTCCTTTCATCAGGGGAGGATTCTTACAAAGGGGAGGAAGCTGCTACTGAGCCATTTAATGTAAGTTACAAAGGCTCCAGTGGTTCTATTGGTGTGGAAATGGCTTAAGCTTTGACCAGCTTGATGGAGAGGCCAGTTATTGATGTTTCATTGGCAACTCCAACAAAGATTTCGTTTATGGAGATGTTGGAACAAGTTTCTAAGCCAAGCGCTGACAAGAGTAAGTTGAGCGTTGACAGACAAGTTTTTGATGCTGACCAGCCAAGCGCTGATAGGAGTGTCTTAGGCGTTGACACACAGGTTTTGGACGTTGATAGACCTGCAGGAATGGTTGATGTATCCCAGCCATCAGCTATCATCAAGGATGTGTCTACATAGGTACCATGATCATCTTTACCCACCATTGATATATCAGATAAAGGTAAAGGGATTATGGTAGAAACAATAGTTCCCAAGGATGCAGCCCAAGTAAAATTTGATTCCATGTTGGCTGCACAACTTGAGAAAGAAGAAAGGATGAAGGAGACTGCTATTGAGAGTAAGTAAAGCATTGGTGATGAGAGCACAGATTCAAGTGTAATGATTATTGAAGAACTAGAGAGACTTGGATATGGTGACGAGTTGGCAAGGGAAAAGCTTGTAGAGTTGAAGAATCAGGTAGATTATGAGATGCCTGAAGTTGCTCAGGTGTACTTTGCATGGGAGAACAAGGTGATGAAGAATCCAGACTTGACTTTATCAGATCAAATTTGGGGTTTGGAGATTCTACTAAGAGTTCAAAGGGATTGCAAGGTAATTCTGAAATATAAAGCTAGCAAAGTTCTTTCACAGACCAAGACAGAAAGAAGGGAGCTCTATTACATGTTGCTCAGATGTCATCAAACAGGTTGGACTTTTAGAAAGTTGCAGGGATTGTACTTTGATGAATTGGACTATAAGGCTTATCCTATATGGGCAAGTGTGCAAGAGCAGAACACTATTAGACTTCTTTCAGGTGAAAGAAAGGAAGAACTTGTAGAAGAAATGGAGATCCAAAAGGCTTTGGTTACACCAAGACCATTGAAGAAGGGAGTTCCTCTTGAGTTTCTAGAAAATTTGGATAGAGTAAATCCTAGTGAAGCTGTTATTAGAAAGAGTATTAAGCTCTCACCCTTGGAAGTTTCACATATGGTAGAAGTGTTACCTCATGATTCCAGAAACCCTATAGTTAGCTATGAGGAAGATGCAAGTGGGTTTTGGATGATTGGCAGATATGGGAAGAAGGTACATACTTTCACTACTCTTATGTCTTTGTTTGCAAGCCTAGATAGGGAAGACTTGGCAGACCTTTGGAGGTTGATGCATGCCAAGTATGAGACCGAAGCACCTACTTCAGTCAATGGAATAAAGATTTGGTCAACATTCAAGAGAATGTGTGCACCAGATGAAGAAGATCCAATTTGGAAGGAGCTTGATGATGTCAGTGGACTTCAATGGCGTTTACATTCAGCAGCTGGTGTGTATCATTTAATTACTACAAAGTTTTCTAAATATCTTCTTGTGGATGCTGAGTATCCTATGTCCAAATAAGTTTTGAAGAAAATGGTGTCAACACAGCTGGAGATGGATTATACAAGTGACGTTGGCAAAGATTTAATTAGATATATTTATTTCCAACTTGATAAGATTTGTAAGAATCCTCCTTGTACTTAGTTTTATTCAGAAACTTGATTACTAGAGTATATATCAAGTTTAGGGGAGGATTGTTGGGAATAAAATGTATCCAAGACACTTGGACACTGACAAGAGGATATTGGACGTTGATAAGAAGAAATCAAGCGTTGTCAAGACAAGCGTTGACAGGAAGAAGTCAAGCGTTGATAAGAAGAAGTCAAGCACTAACATGATACTTAGTCTACACGTTTTATGTTTCTAGTATGTTTCTAGTAAAGATATGTTGACAATGTATTTCTTATGTTTATCTTTACCTAAAATAGCTGATACGTAGACTCTTGTACAAGGTTCCTTAATCTATAAAAGGAGGCCTTTAATCTATAAAAGGAGGCCTTTAGGTTTAGTTCAATATGTATGTTTTACACACTTTCATTATATGCGAGTTCGATTAATCAATCAAAGTAAAATTTTGGTTTATCTTGTTTGTGTGTTCTTGTTTAAGTATTAATTCCGCATAATACTTGAATTGTTTAATATACAACAAAGTTTCTCTACGTGTTTAACTTGATCTAATCTCCTTTACACAAGCTAAATCGATCTAAGTTTGGGATCAACAAGAATAAGAGGGTAAGGAAAACCAGTGAGGCCGTGATAGGAGAACACAATGCCCTAGTCAAGAGACTGCGTGAAGACCATCACCTCCATCAATATGGGGAAAGCACAAATCAGGCTTCAGGAACGGCCCAGAATGCCCACATAGCCCAGAACGTGCCACCCCCAGCTGTCGAGCCAGTCACTCAGGTTCCTTCTACTTCGTCAGAGCTGGAGAAAACCAATATGTAAGTCGTCCGCACATGCACTTCATTATTTCTCTCTTCCAAGTAAAAGTTATGTGCTTTCGTATAATACTTATGTGCATGACAATGTTTGTTACAGGGATGACCAGGCTGGTGCCGCACCTGTCCAAGGGACGAGGAAGGGGAAGGAGCCTGTCCTTCATGCCGCGGCATCCAAACTTGGCCCGACCTTCGAGGAAGGTACTCCCACGACCTCACAGGAAATTACGATATACGGCTCCCCCACACACTTTAACCCTGAGTGGAAGATAATCACCACTGCGAGGATGAGGGATGCGGAAGAATGCCGAGACTACCTTAACCACTGCATTCCTCTTGGCCTTGTAAAGGATATAAATTAACTAAGTCATCCAGACTTGGTAGATGAATACAATGAGGCCTTGGTGCATCAGATGGCTATGGGTACCTCCATGTGGGTGAGATTTGAGGCCGCCTTGGATCACGATGAATCTTTAAAGAGGAAGAATGGTCGTAGGGAGGAAATGATTGAAGAAAATGAATCCATGATTTCAACCCTCTAGTCCCAACTCATCACCGTTGAGGCCACCATCAAAGAATAAGCCGCGCATGCCAATGCCCACGACAAACGTGTTGCCGAGCTTGAAGCCCAACTTGAGGCTTCAAAATCTAAGGTACGTATCTGTACGGTATCATACCCACGTCCATATTATGCATGATTTATTCTAACCTTAGTATATCACACGCAGGTGGCCGCCGCAGAAACTTTGGCGAAGACCTCCACTGACCAGGTATCTACCCTCTTGAAGGAGCTTGAAGATGTGCAGACATTGGTCCAAGGCGAGGAGATTTTGAAAGAAGAGCTAGCTGAGGAAAGGACCGTGCTGGAACAGGTGATGGAGGCGTCTGCGCAAAAGGACGTAGAGCTGGACGCCCTTACCACAGACCGTGATGAGGTGTTGTGCCCCCAACTACTAGCAGCCATTGCTGGCCGTAGGTGGATGGTGGGCTATGGGGCGCGTCTAGCTATTATGAAAGTATTGGAGGCTCCTCAATTTGTGCAGCAGTTTTCAGATCTTCAAATGGATGGCATCGACCATGGTCGTCATGAAACTATGGTCATGGCCGTAGAGCTGATAAGCAAGAAGCAGGATTTTACTAAGCATGCCTACTTCAACCCTGGGGCAGCAGAGAAGATGACTGCGTCCATGGCTGCTATGAAGGATTTGGAGTACCCTTTATTGGCCGAGCTTGAGTCTATAAAGGATGCGTCCAATAGGGAGATCATGGAAAAACTAAGTTTAGGCGCATTCTCGCAAGGTGAGGGAGACTCTCGGACTCATTTCACACCTTCCCCCAGCCAACTTACTCTTCCCATTTATGAGGATGTCACTAGGATCGTGGTTGGTGAGCAGACATTAAGTGAGGCATTGGAGGCGGACACGGCTCAGGCTCTCGATAAGAAAGACCATGGTGAAGCGCCATCTCGAATAGCTGAAGAGCAGAGAGAGATAGGTAAGTTTCTCCCCCCCATGTCGGGCGTTCCTTCATTGCTGCAATTTCTGAACATTTTAATTTGTAACAAATATTCGTCCGTGGATGTCCACGACACTTTTTTGTAACTCTTTATCTGAACACTTAGAATATTATGTGTATGAGTCCGTGGTAATCACGGCAATTTTGATTGTTGGAAACTTGTTTATATTCTTTAGATATTGTGTATCTGTGTTGCATGACATGTCACGGCTTATCAAGAATAAAACTAAGTCTATATTTTACTAGACGTGCAGCGTGTGTCTTTACCATGTCCGACACTATGTAAGTACGTCATGCAGAAACTTATTGCAACGTCTTGTAAATAAGGTGTCTAGTAAGGATACATTATCTGTGTCACTAAGGTTGCATCCCTCTTATGCGACAAGTTGAATTATTAGGTTAACTTAATCCTCCTACCCCGCCTGGGAGCGAATAGTACATGTACGGTTTGAATGAATGCATATGAATAAGAAATAACACATTATAGAAATAATAAATAAATCTAAAATACATAAGACAATAACTTGCACAAGAACAGACCGTGGAGCTAGCTAGGCACTACAACATTTTATTAGAACATTTACGATTTTTTGACAGAATTAAAATCCTAAGACAAATAGAACCTACAAAGCATGAAAACAAAAAAATACATGGATCTTCATTGAAGTTGACCACAACGAAGTGTCCATGCGGAGGCCGTAGCCCTTTCAGAGGTAGCATCTTTTAAGGTTGTAAATATTCCATGTACGATCCAAGTCACGGCCATCCATATCACACAACTTGTACGCGCCTAGTCCCAAAGCTTCGGTGACCTCACACGACCCTTCCCACTTTAGACCTAGCTTCCCTGTGTTCTCCGCGCGACTTGCCTCGTTAGCACGATAAACAAATCCCCCGTTCGGAAGGAAACACCCTTGACTTTGGAATCGTAATAAAATCTCATACGTGCCTTAGACTTGGCCTCATTGATGGCTGCTATCTCTCGTTTCTCCTCTAACAAGTTTAGATTGACCCGGAGTTGCTCATCGTTCGTGACGACGTTAACCTTCGCAGTGCGGATTTTTTGTAATACCCGAGAATGTGCCATATGATGCTAAGTTATTGTCTCAAGAGTTGTTCAATATGAGCATCTCTCTTAAGTTGTGGCTCACTTGTGGATGTGATATCCCGAGCCCAACGTCATTTATTTAATCGACTTTTGTCATATATTTGAAGTATTTTCATTTCTAATGTAGTTAAATTTGGCAATTATATTGCTCGTTTACCTCGTTCGATCCCATTGATTTTTTATTTTATTACTTGTTGTGCTTGCAATGATCTTTAATCATGAACCACCTTACCGTTATTTTGTGAATAGTCTATTTTGAAAATATGTATGAGTGTGTCAAATGGTTCGTTTAACCAAATGCGAATGGTGTCGATTTATTTATTTATTTATTCATTTATTTTATCATAAATAGGCAAAGTAATGTATGTTTCCAAAGTAGATGAAAAATGTTTGATGTGTTCCTTAAAACGATGGTAGCAATATTTATCCCATTTCAAATTTCATTTCAAACGATTTAATTATTTTGAAGACTAGGTCGAAAACTTTCATATTCGTGTTTGGTGTGTAATAGTAATGTTTGTGTCGTCACTCGATCCTCAATTATGCACAGCTTAGCTAACTATGCATAATTAGGGAAGAGTCCTATATTGTTGGTTGTCGTTGCTTGGTCCTTAAGTATGCATGATCTAGCTAATTATGCATAGTTTAGGAAGCGCGATTTAGTTTCAAATCAATTGGTCATCTTTAAACCGGTAGTGTTTTTGATAAATGTTTGGATGAGAACGTTTTAAAAATGGTGGATCCTTATATAAGTAATCATATTCTCTTTGATTCCTAAAGAAAATTTTGAATTTTCTTGTGTTCCTTGAAATCTCTTCTTTCTTTTGGCGTTGACTTGGCAAGTCACCTTGACCGAGTAATTTTGGAAAATGTTTTTATGTGTTGTATGTAGCATGCGAATTTCATCGGAATCACAAGGGTGTTGATGAAATACCAAAGGGGCTCGTATCGACACTGAGAAGAGTTTTTAACGAAAATAGAAGACTTCCGAAGTAGAGGAAATCCGAGTTTGAGTAACTCTGAGGGAAATGACGAAGACTTCTCCTACATCGAATGTATCGTACTTTATTTGCCTCTTTTCTTGTTCTTTTGATATGACAACGACACGCGAAAGAAAATGTTGAAGTTTACCAACTGTGCATCGGTAATTGGAAGACAATTCTATTGCCGTCTTTGTTTATTTAAGTGAGGAATCCTCTTTGCTTAACTCAACCATCCTTGATTATCGATGGTTAAACGACGGATAAACATAGTTGATGTTTTTATGGTGAACCCTTGTCTTTTATGTGTTTATGTTGTATGTGATCTAGTCGAGTGATCAAAAGTTGTGAGAACTTGAGACGACATTGTCCAATGACGTCCGATCATGGAGAACATGTGCCATGTAATATATTTCAACTGTGAACGATGATGCTTATTGGGATTTTGACAACGTTTGGGACGGAAATGAGATGGTGTCCTTGTATTATATATATATATATATATATATATATATATATATATATATATATATATATATATATATATATATATATATATATATATATATATATATATATATATATATATTTTTTTGGGGTATGGATCCGTGTGTGAGCACCCTGTGATGACATATGTGTGTATTTTTCTTTCTTTTTGGATATGCATCCATAGCTAGCAAGCTCGTGAACCTTCTTTAACTTGCAATTTTCTTTTGACTGGACTCATCCGAGAATCATGTCAAATATTCTTATTTTATCATGGCTTGGCTGATTAGCAAGCGTGGGTTAACTTGATTGAACTTATTAACTTGGCATGGTTTGGCTATCTTTTTGCAAACATGTTGTGATGTGGTTGTATGTGTTTCATAATGGCCTTGGTGTCTGATTGGGTTGTGATGTCTTCGAGAGAGTTATGTATACGTCGAATGATTTTTGTATCAATAAATTCGTTTTTTTTACGAAATAGGTTTGTATGTACGTAATATTGCAATAAGGTTATTTTGTACGACTAGTATTAATTACTTCGTCTGGTATATTATGAACGTTTTCGATAGGGTTATGTGCGACCCGTGCGATTTTATTTTGTGAATAATTATTTTTATGAGACGATGAAACTAAGTGAAAGGACGATTCGAACGTTGGAAGACATGCTCCGAACGTGTGTGATTGATTTTGATAGTTGTTGAGATCGACACTTGCCGTTGGTAGTACCTTTGTACAACGACATTTACCATGTTAACAATGAAGATGCAACATTTGAAGAAATATGTTGATGAAAATGTAGATCGCCAGTTGGATAGAATAAAGTAGGAAAAAGTCAGTTGAATGGACTTGTGATGATTCGAGAGACTACGGAAGAGATGGTGCAGATTTAAAATCACTTTTTAACCGTGAGAAGCTGTGGTAAGAGATGTGTTGATACCCATAGGAAGAGTTTGAGAAATTGAAGTGGAGATCATGGATCATGATGTTAAGAGATTGAAGCAAGGTATAATACTCATGGTGAAGGTGTGATGGAACCCGAGACGTGAACCGAAGTCCACACCGGAACGTGAAGACCTCTTTAGGAAGAAGTACCCTCATCTTTCTAGTAGTACGAAATGCGAGTATAAGAACCAGAGAGCGCCGGGACGTCACTCCCTAAAGGAAGGGAGGATGTAATACCCGGGAATGTGCCATATGATGCTAAGTTATTGTCTCAAGAGTTGTTTAGTATGAGCATCTCTCTTAAGTTGTGGCTCACTTGTGGATGTGATATCCCGAGCCCAACGTCATTTATTTAATCCTATTTTACGAATATTTTTGAAAATTTTAAGAAATTTCGTTTGCTATAGATTTGACAGTTTAAGTTGAAACCAACGTGTACGGTCGTAATTTAACGTTTGACGATTTAAGAAGAGCCGATAACGACTACGATCCCGGCGGATGCCCAAAATTTATCTTTTACTATCGATTGATCGATATTTGAGTTATTCGAGATTTTATTTTTATTACGTGTTAAGTCGAGTCGGAACCATATGTATATTCGTTTTGCGTGCGTTTTAACCTTTGGAAATAATTTTTGGTGAAACCCGACACCCGCAAAAATTTAAAACCCGTCATTTAGCCAAAATCCTGCTCTTTAATTGGGCGTTTATTATAAAGGCCAAAACAAAGCAAAAATTACCACTTGGGTCCCTCCATTTTTACAAAAAGGAACAAAGGCTTACACACACTTCATTTTGCAAAAAAAAAATTCATCTCTTTCTTTTCTCTCCTATGGCCGCCGGCCACCCACCACACAACCACCATCACCATCATTTTCTTGGGTTTTTAGAAAAATTAAACAAAGACCCATCCTTCTTTTACCTTTGTAAGTGTTCCTAAACAATCAATTTCAACATGCATTAACATAAATATTTCAAGAATCAATGATTTTTCAAAAACATGTTTTGATGTAATTAAACTAGTGGGATGTCTAATTAGTGACTGGATAATGGATAATCATACACAAAATTTGTTAAAAACAGCATGGGTTGGGTGTTTTGAACACAAACACCCCACGGCTAATGGGGGTGTTTGGGTGTTCATGGTGTTTGATGATTCTTGCTTGTGGGTTTGTGTTTAGAGTGATGTTTTAGGTGTGTTTGAATGAGTTAAACATGTTGCATGCTTGATTTGGTAAATGGGTTTTAGAGTGGATTTGATATCCTAGATGTTAGGGACTGATTAAGGTGTTTGGGAATGGTCATGAGTGGTTAAGTTAGGGCTAGGTGTCGTTAGAATGGATTGGAAACAAGTTTTGAAATGGTTTTGTAAAGGGTATTTTAGATCAAACTTTAGGGGTGTTTTTCGTGGGTTTAACTTTGTAAACAGGTCATAAACATAGGATGTAGTTGTAGAGCTTTGTTTTAGCTTCGTTTTGGTATAAGGTAGAGCTTACGACTCCAAACGAGTCAAAAGTTATGCTATTTTGAAAGTTCGTGTACCGGGAGATGAGAATCAACATAATCCGAAATTATGTTTGGTTTTGGGTCAAATCCCGGGGACCATAGATAGAGTTTGGCAAATGATTTAAAGTTAATTTTTGGTTTCAAACCTGCATTTGTGAGTCTATTTTTAGACTTAGGTGTTGTATTGGTCAATGGTGTATTTTAAATGGTTCCAACAAGTCCAACATGGTCAACGTGCAAAATCAGTCCTAAAAGTGTACGTTTAGTAATGTGTTATGTAACGAGTCATAGAAGTGAAAACTTTTTATGGGATTAAATATGGGTTTTATACAGGTCATGAGGTATTTGTGTGAATTTTCTTGTAATTTATAAAAGTGCTTAAGTCATAGCAAACAGCCCGTACTTTTGGTAAGTACCGGGAAATTTATAAAATGGGAATCAACTTTAATTACGTGAATAAATGGTATAAGTCTAGTAACAATTACTTGTTTGGTTTTGGCATGAGTTTTCATAAACATTAAGTGTTGGGAATAAATTAAGGCCAGATCACTTGAGCGCTGACAAGAACAACTCAAGCGTTGACAAGAACAAAGTGAGCGCTGACAGCTCAAGCGTTGACAAGTTAAAGTCAATCGTTGACAGATTGAAGACAAGCACTGATGGAAGATATAAGTTACACGTTTATTATATTCTAGAATACTTCTAGTAAGGATAGAAACGACAATGTATTTTCTATGTTTATCTTTACCTAGAATAGTTGATACGTAGCTTATTGTACAAGGCTTCTTAGTCTATAAAAGAAGGCCTTTAGGTTAATGTTTAATATCAAGTTTTATATAAGTTTTCATTTGTAAACATCTTTCATTGTAAGCAAGTTCGACATTCATAATCAAAGTGAAAGTTTTGTTTACATCTTGTGTTCTTGTTTAAGTGTTAAATTCTGCATAACACTTAGATTCACAAAGCATATAACAAAGGTTTCTCTACGTGTTATACTTGATCTAATCTCGTATACACAAAGCTAATCGATCTAAGTTTGGGATCAACAAGTGGTATCCGAGCTTGTTGAGGAACTTTTTATCTTTGAAGAACACCAGAACGATACACGAACACCAAAACCCTAATTTTCTCAAAACCCTAAAAACATCATGTCTGAAGCAATAACCACCTCCTCTTCACCCTTACCAAACATCAGGATTCCCATGCTTGATGCAACCAACTTTGACTTATGGAAGTTCAACTTTGAACAATATCTGGGGATCTTTGATTACACACTCTGGGAGATTATTGAATATGGAAACTCATTCAATAAGGCTCAAAAGATTCAGGATGCCATTACTCAAAGATCAGCTGTTGAAGGATGTCCTGATGAAGATAAGAAAGAAAAACCTGGAGATGGTAGAGCTGTAGGTGCTGAAGATATTGCAAAGAAAAGGGTTGACATGAAAGCCCTAAATATTCTTAAAGTTTCTTTGGGACAAGAAAACCAGCACAAATATAGAGGCTATGAATCTGCTAAGGATCTTTGGGAAGCACTTGAAGTTGCATATGGTGGCAATGCAGACACTAAGGAAGAAAAGAAAAAGAAACTTCTGCATGATTATGCTGTCTTCAAAGCTCAGCCCAATGAGAAACTAAGTAGTGTGAGAAGCAGATTGCTTGACATCACAAGCAAGTTGTCCTTCATGGGGACACAAGTTGGTGATGTTGACACCAATGCTACCTTTCTGAAAATCTTGGTGAGGCATGGAAGATTGAGGCAAGATCTATTCTTGCTAATAATACTTACAAGAGCTCCTCGTTTGATGACATCTAAAACAAACTAAGACTATTGGAAGATGAAACTCTTTCAGCACATGGAAGCAAACCTAGCACCAGCAACATGGCCTTCTTCTCTCATAGTGAAGGTCAATTCAATCAGAAGGACTCTTTTATGCATCCAGTTACTGGATCATCATTTGTCAGCGCTGGAACAAGTCCTGTCAACGTCTCCTTTTCAGACGCTGACACATTCATGAATGACTCCCCAAGAGTTAAACCTGCTGGTTTGGATTTGGATACTGTGTGTGCTTACATTGCTTCTTTGCCAAATGGTTCAGTGATTACATATGAGGACCTTGAGCAGATAAGTGATGAGCACTTGGAAGAGATGGACATCAAGTGGAACATGGCTCTTGCTAGTATAAGAGCAAATAGGTGGAATAGAAGGTTCAAGAAGAAGATGACCTTCAATGCTAAAGACACAGCTGGATTTGATAAATCCAAAGTTGAGTGCTACAACTGTCATCGTATGGGGCACTTCATGAGAGAATGCAGATCTCCTAGAAGATCTGATGCTGGTAAACCCTCAAGTCAGGTTGTTAAAGCTCAAGATTCCAAAGCCATGGTTGCAGTTCAAGGAATTGATGGTACTGGATAGGATTGGAGCTATCTGGCTAAGAATGCTGAAGAGGACAAAGCTTTGGTTGCTGATATTGAAGAAGAAGAGCATGTTGAATATGCTCTCATGGCACACTCCTCCTCTTCATCTGATAATGAGGTATATGATGATGCTTTTTGTAGCAAAGGTTGTAGGTTAAACACTGATAGACTTAACAAAGAGGTGTTAAAATTAAAAGATGATATGAGCACTGAAAGGTGTAAATTGTCCAATTACCAACTAGCTCTTACTGAAACTGAGAAAACCGTTTCTGAATACAAGAAAATGGAATTTGATTTAAAAGATAAGATAAATATCTTAAAACATGAGCTAGAGGGTAGTATGGATATTAGAAATATCATGATAAAGGTCAATAGAGACCTACAGGCTAAGTTAGATGAGGCCATTAAGAATAAAGATAATGTTGACCTCAAGATTCAAAGATTTGATAGAGCCACCCAAACCCTAGGAGACTGTGTAGCTAAACAAAGGGATCCTAAGGACATGACTGGGATTGGGATGAATGATTACTCTCTGGTTCCACCACCAGCTGGTGACTTCTATGGTGTCCTTAGAAAGGATTTAGCTTGGACTGGTATACCAGAATGCCAAGAAGAGGAATTCATTCCTCCACCAAGAGTTGTTACTCCAGTGGAAGAGTATCAACAAAAATTGACTGACCTAAATGAGTGGAAGAAAGCTAACCCTACTTTGTTTGTTAAGGGAGGTTTTCTATGTGAAAGTCCCAATGAATCACCACCCATTAAGGTTACTCACCCAGTCACTGGTAAAGCTGTTGACCTAGGATCAAACACTGTTAGAAGACCTACCATTAAATATGCAGAGATGTATAGGAATAATAGGTCACCCAAGAGCCAAGTTAACAATCATGGAACAGGTTTCTTCTCTTCTAGACCTAAGAGTGTGTCTAAGAAAGTCTGTTACACTTGTGGTAGCTTTTCACATTTGGCATACAAGTGTGTCAACGCTCCAAAAGCCAGCGCTGATAGGAACAATTTCAGCGCTGATAGGAAGAAAGTCAACGTTGTTAGGAAGTCAAACGTTGTCAGACCCAAACCTTGTGTAAAGCAAAGTCCACAAGTGATTAGACCTGCCCCATTCTTCTCTAGAAGGTCTAACACTCATGGACAAAGACCTTTTCAAAAGACAAACACCTGGTCAAATAGGCAATGGGTTCCTGTAGCAAACCCTAGGTTCAACGCTGACAAGGGTAATTTCAGCGTTGACAGGACAAAATCCAACGCTGACAGAAACGTGACCAGACCTAAATATTTGCAGCCACAAGGTAAGGGGTCTAAAGCTTCTTCAAGCTTAACATGGAGACCCAAGAAAGATCAAAACCCTAATAATAATGGAATTTCAATGACTTGCAATAGATTTAATTACATTTCAAAGGTCATTACAAAACCTATTGGGGTTAACTGGGTATTTCATCCTAAAAGGGATGAGAATGGGGTTGTTGTGAGAACTAAGTCTGTTCTTATTGAACAACCAGATGAATCCAAGTCTTCTGAGACTTGGGTTCCCAAAGAAAACTAATTTGTTTTCTTTATGTGCAGGGCATTCAAAGACACATCAATGACTATGGATATTGGGATAGTGGATGCTCAAGGCACATGACAGGGAAGGAAGACTATCTGACGAACTTCACTCCTATTAAAGATGGTGATAAGGTATACTTTGGAGGTGGATATGGGACTATCACAGGCAAAGGAACCCTTCTCACCAATAATCTACGTTTTAAGAACGTCTTCCTGGTAAAAGAACTGGATTATAATCTGTTTAGTGTATCACAAGTTTGTGATAACAAAAATAAGGTTCTTTTCACTAATACTGACTGTTTGGTGTTAAGCAAGGATTTTAAGATCCCTGATGAGAAATATATTGAGTATAGAACACCTAGGCATAAGGACATATATAATGTGAATTTAAATGGGATTAAAGTGAATACAAATATGTCTTGTTTTTATGCTAAGGCCTCAGTAGATGAAAGTAATTTGTGGCACAGGAGACTAGGGCACATAAATTTTAAAAATATAAATAGACTTGTGAGGCTTGGTTTAGTTGATGGTTTGCCTGAGAAGGCCTTCCACAATGACCACTCTTGTGTTGCATGTCTTAAAGGCAAGCAGCACAAGGTCTCATTCAAGTCCAAGCAGGTGCATACTAGTTCCAGACCTCTTCATATGCTACACATGGACCTCTTTGGTCCAACAAATATAGAGAGTTTGAATGGCAAGTCATATTGTTTTGTTGTCACTGATGACTTTTCTAGGTTTACTTGGACATTCTTTCTAGCTAGAAAAGGTCTGGCAATGAGGTTAAAATGCTTAGGAGTGATAATGGTGGAGAATTTAGGAACAAGAAGCTAGATGATTTACCGATTGTGGAAACCTTGGTTTCCGGATCTTTTAAGCTACTAGGAATGATCATTGTTCATATGATTAAACAATCAAAGCGGAATTAGAACAACAACCATTAACAAGGTGTTTAGGCACGAATAACATGAATTAAAACAAATGGATTGCTCATTATATTAATAATCAACAACCACTAGACGTGTATACATTGAATCCCACGTCTAGTCGACACACACTTTAGGTTTACATTGTGAATGAATTGAATGAATAAAACCTATGACCCTTGGTTCCTTTTATAGTGTAAGGATTAGGGTTTACAAGAGATCAAATCAAATAAACAACTAAATATTCTATTTCTATAGATATATACTGAATATATTATTTAGAATATATCTAATATATTCTGTAAATAGAATTCTCCATCAAATCCATCAGCGTTGACTTTTGTTGACTGCGTTTGACTTTTGTTGACTTCTGTCAACGCCTACATTGCTCTTGTCAACTCTTGTATTACTCTTGTCAACGCTTGAGTAAATGTTCTTCGATTTTGAGTTTCTGCCACATCAACTTTTTGACCCAACAATCTTCCCCTAGTTGATAGTGGCAAAACTCTATGTGTATCTCTTGTAAGTTGTACATGATATTCAAATTGCTTCCCCTCAAGTGTAGCATGTATTTCTTCCCCTTTTTGTCACATCAACAAGGAAGTAAACAATGTATGCAATCTTTGAAGATTCTCCATAGGTAGGCTCTTTGTAATGATCTTGAAGAAAAATAAATAAAGTATTCTTGATGTAGAAGTAGAATAACCCAACCTTGTATTCCATGTCTTGTACTATCCATGTGACTAAGAACTTATAGAGGAGGATATAAGTAGACCTCGATCCCTTGTCAATATTCTCATCCTTTGTGAGACACTGAGCACGATAATGTAACTCCTTCAAGTGTTATGACAAGTCTTCATCACCAACCATGTAAAGCACGAACAAGTTACCTTTAAAGTCTATGACTGGAAGTGCACGACTTTAAGATATGATAGAACACAAACTCGCGAAAATCTTCTTCAATCATCAAATCTTACCATACGAATTCTTCCCCTTAAGACAACATTTCTTCATGACGAATTTAATGAAAGAACATCTTCATACCATATGCAAGATGTTTTAGAAAAGATATGTATATCCCTAAAGACTAGGGAAATTTCACGTTCATCTCACAAAGTCACATCTTCCATAATATACAAATCATAGGCTGTTTCAAAATCACCTCATATCTATACCCACGTTAAATTAAATCATGATCCCTAAAAATATGGAAAAAATATGTGCTCCCATGATTCATGCAATCTCAGCCCTTTTCTCATCTCCTGATTACGCCCAAAAATAGAATAAATCCCATTCTGTTTGTATACTTCACGTGATACCAAAAAACAAAACTACCTTTTTGGGTACCTATAACCCCACGTGAATAAATCAAACAGTTAAATGAGATGTACCTTCTGTTTAATCAACCACACGTTCTATCTTTTGGACTTTTCCTTTTCTTTGCAGACAATAACAACAACGTTATTGTTTCTTATGCAGACAACAACAACGTTAACTATTAATGTCACTGTTTTCTTCACATGAATATCCAAAAGCTGATAGCATATGCAGCCGTTCATCACTGCTCGGGACCATTGCATCTCAAATTGACATTTTCTCTCCTTGTTTTCTGTGATTAATCCGATCCTAGGATTTATAGAAACCCTAATAATATGATTTAGAAAAACGAAACCCTAAATCATGGTTTTGAGGATTGAATTCCGATGAAGCTTCATATTTACTGTTTAAGAATCGATCTAGGGTTTGTGGAAACCCTAGTTTCATAATTTTATGTAAACTAGAAACTTGTAAATCCTTGTCTGCAGCCAACTTCAACCTCGAATAACTTTTTCATTAGAGCTCAGATCGAAAATCCCTTCGGTGAGACTCTAGACACAAGTGCCAAGAATCTACAGTTCAAAAATCACGAAGATCCAACGGTTAACGAAGGAGAGATCGTGTTTTGAACATGGCTGTTCACAGAAAACGGCATTCACTCACTGCTGACTTTGACGCTTAATAACTTTTTCCTGGGGATAAAACTCGACAATCCCTCCAGTGGATGTTTAGATCTATGTATGTAGAACACACATATAAAATTTCGTGACGATCCAACGGTTCAATCAAAAGTTATGACCTTCTGAATACTGCTGCGCACACAAAAACGTCCAGAAAAACTCTACGAATTTTTCTTCTTCTTCTTCACGATATACGAACACCTTGTTGGTCCTAGCATCACGAGCCACGAGGCTCTGATACCAATTGTGGAAACCTTGGTTTCCGGATCTTTTAAGCTACTAGGAATGATCATTGTTCATATGATTAAACAATCAAAGCGGAATTAGAACAACAACCATTAACAAGGTGTTTAGGCACGAATAACATGAATTAAAACAAATGGATTGCTCATTATATTAATAATCAACAACCACTAGACGTGTATACATTGAATCCCACGTCTAGTCGACACACACTTTAGGTTTACATTGTGAATGAATTGAATGAATAAAACCTATGACCCTTGGTTCCTTTTATAGTGTAAGGATTAGGGTTTACAAGAGATCAAATCAAATAAACAACTAAATATTCTATTTCTATAGATATATACTGAATATATTATTTAGAATATATCCAATATATTCTGTAAATAGAATTCTCCATCAAATCCATCAGCGTTGACTTTTGTTGACTGCGTTTGACTTTTGTTGACTTCTGTCAACGCCTACATTGCTCTTGTCAACTCTTGTATTACTCTTGTCAACGCTTGAGTAAATGTTCTTCGATTTTGAGTTTCTGCCACATCAACTTTTTGACCCAACAAGAAGAAATTGTTCCAAAGGATGCAGCCCAAGTTGAATTTGATAGAAGATTGGCTGAACAAATGATGGAACAAGGTGAAAAGGAAAAGTCACCATTTGTTGTGACTTCTGAAGAAGAAAGTGATGGAGCTAGCTCAGACTCAAGTGTGATGATTATAGAACCAGAAAGGCTTGAGTATGGTGATGAGCTTGCTAGGGAAAAGTTGAGAGATTTAAAATTGCAGGTTGACTTTGACATGCCAGAGGTGGTTCAGATGTATAATTCTTGGGAAGAAAGCTGTATGGATAATCCAGACTTGACCATTTCAGATCAAATATGGGGTTTGGAGCTTCTTCTTAGAGTTCAGAAGGATTGTAAGGTGATTTTGAAGCACAAGGCAAGCAATATTCTCTCAGAATTGAAAAGGGATAGAAGAGAGCTCTACTTTATGTTGCTCAGATGTCATGGAGTTGGATGGACACATCAGAAGTTGAAGGCTTTGACATTTGATGAGTTGGAACATAGGGCTTATCCTATTTGGGTGAGAGTGCAGGAAGAAAACATTCTCAGACTTCTTTCAGATGAAAGAGAGGAGCAACTTGCAGAAGAGATGGAAATCAAGAAAGCTATGATAGTTCCCAGGCCAGTGAAGAAGGGATTTAAACTTGAGTTTCCAAAAGATATGAATCCATTATATCCAAGTGAAGCAGTTATCAGAAAGAGCCTCAAGCTCTCCCCATTAGAAGCTTCAGATATGGTGCAGGTGTTACCATTAGATTCCAGGAATCCAATTATGAGTTACGATGAGGATGAATGTGGATTCTGGAAGATTGGCAGATTTGGCAAGGAGGTACACACTTTTACCACTCTCATATCTTTATTTGCAAGTTGTGATAGAGAAGACTTGGTAGATCTTTGGAGGTTGCTGGAAAACAAGTATGAGGCTGAAGCACCAACTTCAGCTAATGGAATAAAACTTTGGACCAAATTCAAAAGAATATGTGGGACAAATGAGGAAGATTCTGAAATATGGAAGGATCTTGAAGATGACCTCAGTGGTCTTCAATGGAGGTTATATTCAGCTGCTGGTGTATACCATTTGAGTTCTACAAAGTTTGCTGAGTATCTACTTGTGGATGCTCAGTATTTCATATCCAAGGCTGTTTTGGAAAAGATGAAGGACACCCAGCTGGAGATAGATTATTCAAGTGACGTGGCAAAGAATTTAATCAGATTTATTCATTACCAATATGAGAAGGTTTGTCAGACTCCTCCAAGTTCTTAATGCTTATTCAGAAACTTGATCATAAGAGTGGATATCAAGTTTAGGGGAGGATTGTTGGGAATAAATTAAGGCCAGATCACTTGAGCGCTGACAAGAACAACTCAAGCGTTGACAAGAACAAAGTGAGCGCTGACAGCTCAAGCGTTGACAAGTTAAAGTCAAGCGCTGACAGATTGAAGACAAGCACTGATGGAAGATATAAGTTACACGTTTATTATATTCTAGAATACTTCTAGTAAGGATAGAAACGACAATGTATTTACTATGTTTATCTTTACCTAGAATAGTTGATACGTAGCTTATTGTACAAGGCTTCTTAGTCTATAAAAGAAGGCCTTTAGGTTAATGTTTAATATCAAGTTTTATATAAGTTTTCATTCGTAAACATCTTTCATTGTAAGCAAGTTCGACATTCATAATCAAAGTGAAAGTTTTGTTTACATCTTGTGTTCTTGTTTAAGTGTTAAATTCCGCATAACACTTAGATTCACAAAGCATATAACAAAGGTTTCTCTACGTGTTATACTTGATCTAATCTCGTATACACAAAGCTAATCGATCTAAGTTTGGGATCAACATTAAGTGTGTTTTCATATGCGTGTGTTTAGTACAATAATGTACACGGAGTAATTATTTGGTTTTCGTACCTTGATTTTAGGTCAAGTGTTAGATTTTTCCGGGCATCCACGTCGTCGGTGACATTTCTCGTTACGTCTTCGCTAGAACCACTACTACTACGCCAGGTGAGTCTATAGCCTCGCTCTTTACTTATTTCAAATGTTTTTACCCGCGAGGGGGATACATGCTAATTTAAATGAAAATGAACATAAGTCATGAATGATTGTTGGACCCGAATGTTGCCTTGAATTGTGTTGAGTACCTAGTTGCAAAAGTCCCTAAATTCGTGAACTATTAACTATTGTCTTGCCCTTGTGTGGGTTGGAGATAGCCGCTTATACAATTGATAGTATAATGGGGTTGACGACCCTATCCGAGACGAGAGCTAGTACGTTGAGTACCCTCTGCGGACGGATAACTTGTGATAAGAGATAAGGTATAATTGCAACTGATGCCTTTAGAAGGGGCACTAGTTTCATCTTAATCATGCCGGTCAATGTGGCGCGGGTGATTGAGTTAACGGATTAGTGTCACGAGCTTAAACACAATTATTAGCTATTGCTAAAGATAATATCCTTGAATAATAGATTGTGTATACGACAATGCTATTGAATGATCATGATTGGTTTTTAATACTTATGTTCAACTTATGATATGATAAACCTATTGATTCTCTCAACCTTTGTGTTGACGATTTTAAGCATGTGTTTCAGGTAATCAAGATTGATAGCAGCGGAGCATGCGAGGATGGAAGTTGTTGTGGCTTGGCGGTCTACTTGTTTTTCCACCCTTAATTAACTTAAAACTCTTTTATTTTTTTGTCATGTGAACAAAATGTATCTTTTGGGGTTGAGATTCAGTGGGGACCTAACGCAAACTCTGTTTAGTATTATCTTGGGATTTGGAAAACCGTAGACTTGTGTGTTTTTAATAATGTTAAGTTTATGTTTAAACTTTTACGTCTCTTTGAGTCGTTTAATATAGCTTATATGTGATGATAACTACGTAGCACCCAAATGTTGTAGTTCCGCTGCGCATATGATTTGGGGGTGTTATTTAGTTGGCATCCCAATTTCTGTTGGGATAACAGCCTCGGTTCCATAGGCCAACGTGAATGGAGTGTCCCCATTGGCTGTTTTGATCATTGTCCTATGTGCCCATAGGAAATGCGGCAATTCATCTACCCACTTAGCACTTCGTTCATCCAGGCGCGCTTTGATACCTTCACCTAGGCTTCTGTTTTCCCGCTCCACGAGACCATTCTATGGGTGTTTAACTGATGCGAAATGCCGTTGATGTTCAACGTCGCACACCAATCCTTACATGGATTATCCGCGAACTGTTTTCTGTTATCCGAGATAATCTCACCTGGCAAACCAAAACGGCATAAAATATTTTCCCAAACAAACTTTTTTACCTGCTTGCCCGTAATCGTTTTAACCGCCTTAGCTTCTATCCAGTGTGTAAAATAGTCCATTGCGACGATCAAGAACTTAACACCTCCTGCAGCAACAGGAAAAGGCCCTGCGATATCGATCCCCCACTTATAGAATGGCCATAGGGAGGTGATGGGTGTTAGTTCTTGCTGTGGATGTCGCGGTACTGGTCTGTGTACTTGGCAATCGCTGCATTTATGAATCATGTCTCGCGCATCCCGATGCATAGTCGACCAATAGTACCCTGTGGATAAAGCTCGTGCTACTACAGATCTAGGGCCTGCGTGCATGCCGCATGACCCTTCATGTATTTCACTAATCACATAGCTAGCCTGGCGCGGCCCGACGCATCGTAACCACGGTTGTAGAAAGGAACGCTTGTATAGAATACCTTCTCGAAGTTCGAAATGCTACGATTTCCTTTTGATACACCGTGCCGCTTTTTCATCCTCCGGAAGGGTTTCATCAGTTAAAGAACTGATGATCGGGGTCATACATGTAGGTCCCTCTTCTTCAACTATAGTTGTGATTTCCCTTCCTGTAATAGATTTTTCCCTTAAGTCTCCACCAATACTTGTTTGGATAAATGGGCGAAGCTTGTAGACGCAATCTTGCTAAGAGCATCTGCCTTCTTGTTTTCACCTCGCGGTACCTGTTTGATGGAAAACTTCCCAAAAGTGGCGATGAGTGACTTGACTTTCTCCAAGTATTGGATCATGTTATCCTCCTTGGCTATGTATCCTCTTAGGATGTGATTCGCGACAAGCCGTGAGTCCACATAGGCCTCAAGGTTGCGGACTCCCATTCTAGCGGTGATTTTTAAACCCGCAATCAATGCTTCATATTCCGCCTCATTAGTCGTGGCTGTGAACTCAAAACGTAAGGCGTAGGTAAAATCCATTCCTTCTGGATTCGTGAGAATGAGGCCGGCTCCTGATCCGTCCATGTACGAAGATCCGTCAGTAAACGAAACCCATGGTTCCGCTGGAATTTCCTCTTTTTGCACCATTGGTTCGTCATCCTCGGGTTTCTCAATTAGGAAGTCTGCCAAAATTTGGCCTTTAACAGCTGTCCTTGGTCTATAGGAGATATTATGTTCTCCTAGAATGACGATCCATTTCTTTAGCCTCCCGGCCACATCCGGTTTAGAGATGATCTATTTTATTGGTTGATCAGTGATGACCACATCTAGGTGCGCCTGAAAATACCGGTGCAGCCTTTTCGCGGCGTACACCAGTGATAAAACCAACTTATCCATTGATGAATAGTTCAACTTCGGCCCCTGCAATGCTCTGCTTATGAAGTAAACCGGTTTCTGGACTGAGTCCCGATCAGTCATAAGGACTGCACTTATTGCTCCGTACTTAGAAGATAGATACATGATGAGCTCCTCCTTAGGTCGGGGTACGACCAGCATAGGAAGGGCCGCGAGATGCTGTTTAAGCTGCCCAAAGGCTTCCTCTGCCTCCTTTGTCCAGCGGAAATCTCCTTTCTTCAAGCACTTCTTGAGTGTTTTGAATAGAGGTAGTGATTTCTCCGAAGAATTTGACAAGAACCTATTTACCCCGGCCAGCTTTCCATTTAGTGACTGTACCTCCTTGAGTGTCCGAGGGGATGGTAACCGTATCACGGCGTCCGTCTTCTCCGGACAAGGCTTGATGCCGTTTGGATTAATCATATACCCAAGGAACATCCCTTCGGTTTCCCCAAACGCGCATTTTTTGGATTCTGTTTCATGTTGATTCTCCTTAACGTGTCGAACGTCTCCTGGATATCACGGAGAAGTGCCTCCTTCGTATGACTCTTGATGACCAGGTCGTCAACATAGACCTCGAGGTTGCGGCCTATCTGGGAGTCAAAGGCTTTATCAACAAGTCGTTGATATGTCGCTCTAGCATTCTTTCGTCCGAACGGCATTTTCGTTTAACAATACACGCCCTGACTAGTGTGACACGCCGTCTTCTCCTCGTGAAGTCCACACAAGGATTCAATCTTCCAATCAATTTATGGTAACGGATAGCATCTAAAAAACACTTGAAAGGGTATCCGCATAAGGATTCAATCTTTTAATCAATTTCTGGTAACAGATAGCAGTCTTGCGGACAAGCTTTGTTCAAGTTCGTGAAGTCCACACACATGCGCCAGCTCCCATCATGCTTCTTGACGATGACTGGGTTAGATAACCATTCGTGGTAGTATACCTCGTGCATAATTACTGCGTCTACTAATTTCCGTACCTCATCCAGTATTACCTGGCTGCGTTTTGGTGCTTGACCATGCTTCTTTTGCTTAACACGGGATATCCCTGGCGTATTTGAAGTTTATGTTCTGCTATCGAACGCGGCTCACCTGTCATATGCTTAGGCTCCCATGCGAATATATCAAGGTTTGCCTTTAGGAGAGAGTACATGGCCTTCTTCCCGTTATCCGATAGCGTTCCCCCTATGGCCACCTCTTGCTCCGGGTAGTCGGGGTGGATTACCACCTTCCAATTAGGGGGTGGCGATCCTTCCTTAATGGGAACAGGCTGGACTGGTGTTGTCACGGCATGGCATTTGGATGCCGGCAAGATTGAGTTGTAAATTGTAACAATTCCCCCTTCGAGTGGGAATTTAATCATACCGTGAGCCATGGACGGGACAACCCGTATGGCTAGGATCCCTGGTCTTCCGATAATACCATTATATGGGGAGTGTGAACGTATCACCATAAAGTTCATCCATGTCGTAGTGGAATGCTCTTTATCCCTAATGGTTACCAGTAGACGCAGTTGTCCTATTGGCCAGATAGTATCTTCGCTAAAGCCAATGAGCGGGGACGTGGCCGGTACTAATTGGCTTTTTATCTCTGGTCGTATACGAAGCAATGTTCATAGAGTACTTCCGCCGATGATCCTCCGTCCACATGATACGACGAACGTTGTGTGTTCCAATGATTACCTCAATCGTGAGAGGTGCATCGGCCACGTTGCTTGCCGTAATGCTAGGGAATGAGATCTCTTTGCCGCGTGAAATTTTTTGACTAACTTCTGCTTTGTGCGGCGCTGCCAAGATTGGATCATATATATGGTTGAAGGCTTGTCCTTTTGGGAGTCCTTCTTGTCTTACTTTTTGTTATCCTTCCCATCCTTACAATCCTTGACCAAATGTTTGAGTTTGCCTAATTTGATCAGTGACTCAATGTGCTTCTTGAGCTGGATGCACTCCTCTGTTCCGTGGCCCTTGTCATTGTAGAATTCGTAGAAGCGATTTCCTTGACGCCAGTCCATTGGAGTTGTCATTGGGGGAGGCCTTGGAAGTTCGCCCCCTCCGTCAACAAGATATCTCAGTAAGTCATCTTTAGAGAGGTGAATTTGTCATCCGACCGCCCTCCTTTATTCTGTCTCTTGTAATCCGAGTTCCTTCCGTTGCCTTGGGTGCTTTGACCACCTGATTGCCTCTTGGGCTGGTCGTTCAATCGATAGTTATGGTTTCCCTTTGTAGGGTATGCCGCGGCTACCACGGTTTCTCCTTCTACAAAGTTTCTGACCCTTTCCATGAGGTCGTCATACCTCTCCGGTCGCTTGTCATTGAGGCGTCTAATTAATTCCTTGTCCGTTATGGCATGCATGTAATCAGAAATTTTTAGGATCTCTGGCATCGTTTTTGTGCGCGTGCACTCGTCATTGAAACGTTCCGTGAAGTCCTCCGTAGACTCTCAGGGCTGCTTCTTGACGGTTGCTAATGAGACTGGATCCCTATTAAACTTCTTTCGCTGAGTATAATTGTTTTTTAACGCAGTGCGCAGCTCGCCGAAGCTATCAATGCTTCGGGGAGGGAGCCTTTCAAACCAATCATGGGCATTGCCAATCAAGGTCGAGTTGAACATCTGGCACCATATAGGCATCGGCCATCGTTCAATTTTCGCCTGCGTACCAAATATCTTTAGGTGATCATCAGGATCACCAAACCCATCATATGTTTTAACACACGCTGACATACGGCGCTTCTTATCCTCAGAGTAGTTTCGTATGCGAGAGTGAAGGCATCCTCTCTGTCGTCGCACCATGGACGGGAGAGATCCTCTTCCTCGTTCCAATAGTAAGGATCATCATAGTATCCCTCATCGTCTGATGGTGGTGGGGGAGTATCCCTAGGTCGGTGACGCTTGGGAGGATGGTCATCCGAATCCGACCCCGAAGGGCCTGGAGGAGGAGGTGGTGCCCCACTTCTCGGCTGATTACCACTTCTGCGAGAAGAGCTAGGATCTTTCTTCCAACCATTCACCCTATCCCACACGCTGGTGCGACGATTGTTCCCGGTCGTTTCCAACACCGGGCGTTCGGTAGAACCGTCAGACCTATCCCCTTCCTCGCGGGATTGTAGTAATTTCAGCATAATGCGATCCCCTATGCGCTCGAACACATTCCGAGGTTGAGGGTTTTCCTCAAGGGGAGTTCGTTCCTGCGGGCGCGCCCTCCTCCTCCTCTTTTGAGTTTGAGGAGAGGTGCCAGGCGCAGTACTGCCAAAGTTGAGCCTAGATTGGAGGTTCCTTCCTAGGTTTAGCCTTGACGCGATACCCAGGACGATCCTGTCAAAGTTCTGCGTGAGAAAATGCTCGAGGTCTTCGTCACTGAGTGATTCCACTTCTAATTCTGTCTCGATTGGTGGCCTATGCAGCTCCTTGTTAGGGGCCTTTGGCGCACTCCCCGGATCAGGATTATCCATGGTGATGGTTGGTGGTGGGGTATTGCCGGACGTGCCTGTCCCACCAAAAGGCTGAAAAATGTTTCGGTTATTCAGTCCTCCTTTTTGGCTGCCAGGGGACTGGGTGGAGATGAGTATCCCATCCCCTGTGGACTTTCAGTTCGCAGGATTTGTGTTCCTGGGATTCCCTTGCGGATGTCCCTTCGTCATTAGAAAAGATCGTTGATTGAGATTTTAGCTTAGTGTTTGGGTCCCACAGATGGCGCCAACTTGTTGATACAAAAGTTGGATGATCCTTGCTTGACCCAAATTAGGCTTGATTCGGGTAGGCTGGGCTCCGGCTCTTGCACCAAGTGAATAACTTGCTGAGATCCTGCACACTAAAGCAACACGCGCTAGACTTATCGTGGGAGCGTATCCCATGATTAGACTCTGGCGTGAGAGTAAGTAATCGGTTAGGGTTATGAATCGGATGTAGGTTGAGAGTATAGAGAATGTAATACCTTTGTGGAACCCTTGGGGGTTCCTTATATAGGCAGTGAAACCCTAATGGGTTGTCACTGTTACTATGGCCCTAAGCATAAGATAATCACCATAATTAGCTTGATTGTTATCTTCTAATTATGGTTTGTGTATATCCTATACTTAAAGGTAAATCCCAATCTGTAGGATGTAATCACACGACTTATGGAACAAGAAATAAAGATGATGAAGAACAAGATTAAAACTAAGAATGGAATATTAGATTAGATGAAAAAGAAAGAAAAAGATACAAGGAGTGTGTTCCTAGTGAGAGAAACTAAGAAGAGTTTCTCTCTCTAAAACAAGAAGAATGGAAAATACAATGAGAGACACACCCACAAATGAGATTGGATGTACCTTTTATACTAAGGCTTACAAGGTTAGGAGGCCTTCCTCATTTGTGTGTTCGGGACTAATTCCCGTTACATACATAACAATAACATAGAACTCTCGACACCGTTGAATAGCATTTTCCACGAGCTTCGCAACGGTATATTATATGACCATCACTTTAAATACTTTTAACAATCTCCCCCTAAGGGGTGGTCATATAATATGTGACTTCACTTCTTTGACCATCACTTTAAATACTTCTAACAATCTCCCCCTAAGTGGTGGTCATGTATTATGTGACTTCACTTCTTTGTTGTTGCAGACTTTGAAGCTCCTTGTCTTGAGAGTTCTTTCATCGTTCCTTTCATGACTTGTGATCTTGGATCTTTGATCTTTCCCTTGACTTGATCTTGATGCTTTGCCAACTTGTGTTCTTGTGTCTTTCCCCACATACTCAAACTTTAATTTGAGATGAAAGCTTGTTAACAATCTCCCTTGATCATCAGAGTAGCGGAAGTCTTTGTCTTTAGATGTTCTTGAGCTTTCTTCATTTACATGAGCATGTGGTCTTGAATTATGACTCTTGAGGTTACGCCACCGTTTGCATTCCTCCGGTTTCCCGTTATACAGTACGAATATTGTACCTGTGATTAGGTAAATTCAAAGAACTTCCTTGACAGGGTTTCCGGCTGTGATAGTCGTTCTCAATACTTGAATATATTGAAAGATAAATCATAGTAAGGAGTGAATCATGCAGTTCCATTCTACTGATTGAGTCGTCAATTCAATTTCCTGGAACAAGTTTGAATCAGTTAAGAATCAAACCATTGTTGCTTTCTAGTTGACACAAGTTTGATTCGTATAGAATCTCACAACTTACCTACCGCAGTGCTGTTTGATGATAACACTGGAAGGATTTCCATTCGTCACAGTAAATACTAAGAAGTATTACTTTGAATGTTCTGGCAAGATCATAAAGATATTGCGTCAAGACTTGGAACGAGTTTGAATCAAGAAAGAATCAAACTACTGTTGCTTTCTAGTTAACATATGTTTAATTCAAGTGAATTGCTGTTTGATGTTAACACTGGAAGGATTTCCATTCATCACTGTGAATACTAAGGAGTATCACTCTGAATGTTCTGGCAATATCACAAGGATAGAGCGTAGGACTCTGTAAATTATCGCTTGTGTTCTAAAGATGAACAACAATTGATATATGGAATAAGTGTCCTAATGAGATTTTTGATGAATCTCGTTGGCTCTAGACTCTATAAGTGCACGTTTATTTGGTGATTGGAGGCTGGAGCAGACTGCCACCTTTTCAATATCTACTATCTCAGAGTGAGAAAGTTGATAGAAAATTAGTTAAACTCCGTGACAATAAAACAAACTTCTTTTGAGAGAAGCTTGAGTAGGCTGGGAAGGGTTGTGCGTTGCATCACTGGGTCCGTGATGCTTTGTCTTCAATAACATAAATCATCTAAGTGATTCTGATAGTAGATGTGTTGACCCGGTGTCTGCCTAAGTTGTATGGAGGGCTATTTCTTTTCAACCTGTATCCTTATATTTCTTTTTCATTCTTCAACCCCTTCAATGCTTACCAATACGTCATAACTAGCACCATGTTGTGATTATTCCAGTGCTAGCTTAAGTAATTGGTCGGCATTTTTCCCGTACGCTCAACTACTCCATCTTTCCTAAGGACTTCTAAGTTCTAATGGATTGTCCCTGGGAAGATCCCTCCGGTTCTGGTTGGATAGGTAGAATACCTAACCACCTTTTGACACCAATATCATCGTGAATAATTGTGTTGAAGGTATAGATATCGTAACCAGAAAAACTTTCTAAATCACCAAAAATCGCTCCCCCTACACATGTGCATCAAAATGTGAAAGAATTTAAGTGAACATTTTGCACATGTTAGGACGAGAAAGCACTTATCTCAGAGATCTTATCCAACATAAAACATTTTGATCACATATTAATCACTATTCTCCCCCTTAAAATTACATGTGATTGAATTTTTTGTGAAACTAGTGATGAAACAAGGAGAGAATAATGTTGCATGAAAGTTTGTAATCCCCCTCGAAAAGAAATTCTAATTAAAATAGGGGAGTATATGAGCACATAGTTTTGAAAGACCTTGAAAAATTATGCTCAGACCCGAGAAAACTGAAATTCCCGTTGTTGAGGAAAAATGTACATAAATGAACATTTTCCTTGAGTTCATGAGCTTAAAACTTTGAATGTTTTAACATAAGCTCATGACTGAGAAAAATTAATTTCCCGTTGTTGAGGATAAGTCATAGACTTTCCTTTCTTTGGGGACCGGGTTATAGTCTGACATATGACTATAAGCCATTATGTTGAGCTCAAAACTTTGAAAGTTTTGTGACAAGCTCAACTCGTGATAGATTGCTCTACCCGTTATTAGGATGAGTTATCTTTTAAGATACACTCTCCTATATTTGAAGATCGAGTTACAGTCTGACATTTAACTTTAAGTCGTTTACATGAGCTTAAAAACTTGGAATGTTTTTAATGAGAGCTTATGACCAAGAAAATTTCGTTTCTCGTTGTTAAGGATAAGTTATCACCAGTGATCAACTTTCCTTTCTTTGAGGCACGAGTCACAATCTGAGGTAATTGCAAATCATCTAAAGAAAAAGGAAATGACATGTTTTGAAAACATTTGAACTTTCATTCGAGCTTTATGTACACACCCATGTCGTTAATGAGCGACATTTCTAGGCACGTCCATATTATCGAAACTGAAAGACATGTCGAGAAGAATATTTTTGGTATTTTGAAAGTTTTTCCATTTTTTTTATTTTTTTTTTCTATGGATATTACATTTTATTATATTTTTGTGTTTTATCAAGTTTTTCGAAAATAATCCAAAATAGACGTTTGTACAACAGAAGAAGGTGATATCGGATGTACAAAATTGGAGCCCTTTGAAGAATTGGATTCAGAATCCGTTGTTGTACCTGCAATGACATAAGAAGAGTTTGCACAAATACTAGTGTTAGGAGTAACAAATGCATTTTCTACATTCAGAACAATCACATTAGTGCTGGAGCAGGTTTCATCACTCTTCTCGATGGGAATCCACTTAAGACCAACTTCCTTGAAGATCCTACCCATTGGTTTCCACTGGAGACTAGATCTAGGAGTAGTGTTCTCTTGCATAGCGGAAGACTTCTTTAGAGAGAAACTAGGTCCTGCATTGATCTGCCTTGAGGATTTATTGTCATTGCTTTTCTTTGCGACTGGTGGGAATCTCCTTGTTGTCTTATGGGATTCTGCATTCTTTCTCTGTGAGAAGGCATGAGAGTTTACCTCATAGAGGTATTGTAGAATGCAATGAGCATGGTTTCCTTGGTGAATGCCCTTTTTGCACGTGGGGCATAGAGGGAGTTTGGGATTCTCGAAAGTCCTTGTGTACCTAGGATTTGCTGACCGTTTCTCTCCAAAGAAGTCTTCCGCGTTCGATACACGACTACTTATTGGTGGTTGCCAATTCCTCGGTTGATGGAAAGGGGTCCTAGGTTTTGGTTGACTACCATTAGGAGTGTGTTGAACTCTATTAGTTGGTGGTTTACTAGGTGCTGAATACACTTGGTTTACATTCTAAATATTCCCTTTGGCTTACCCTCCCTTAGGTTGTTGGTTTGACCAACATCATTTGAACCTTTAGATTCCTTTGTGGGCGTAAGAATTACACGTTTGGGAGTAATCTTAGGAGTAGTGCAATGTGCATTCAACGGGTTGTGTTTAGAAAAAGTGTGTTTTCTAAATGGAGGAACATAGGGTGATATGGATGGTTTTGGTATAGTCGATGGCACATCGGTGTTAGGAGGTAACCTAGAAACATTAGAAGGCGGTTTTCCTAAGATAGATGGATTTGGTACTTTATACGCATTTGGTTGACGAACAACAGGTTTCACACCATTGGATTCCACCGTTTTCCCACCCATGTTTCCAACAAGTTTCTTCAACTCACTGATTGCGATGTCTTTATCTTGCAACTGAGCTCTCAGATCAGAAATATCCTTACTCTTTTCATTCAATTCACGAAATGATTCAGAGAGTTTTACTTGTAAATTACTGTCATCAGAAACTTTTCCAACTTTGTTTTGTAAAGCAAGTTCAAGAGAATGACAATGTTTCTGAAGAAAATCATATCGGTGTTGAAGAATCGTGAACTCTTTTTGATTAACATTTGTTGAAGGCTCACTATCGCGACATTCACCGCCTAATTGAGCTTTCAGCTGTTCGATTGTTTGTTGCAGTTCATTGTAAGCTTTATCATACGAGAGTTTGTCATCCTTACATTCATCACATTTTTTGACATATTTATTCCAAAGATCGGTGACTTCGTTGTCCTTTTTGATGACATAAGACTCCATTTTCTCTTTCGTACGATCAAGCTCATTTTGGAGGGTTTCATTTTCTGACACATAGATGTTTACCGCAACGGGGTTACTCTCAATACAATCACCACTGTCACTTGCTTTCGAGAGACATGCAAGGTCGCTTTCCAAAACTTTAATTCGATCAAGAGATTCATCAGCCTCCTTCGCCAAAGATTTAAAGTCTTCAACAAATTTGGCTAGTTCTTTTAGAAAAGCGTTCTCAAGATTGCTTATCCTAGCATCAACTTTATTAATGATCGGATTAATCTCGTTGTGAAGAATTTTCTGACCTTCAATCTGAACAGGTGAAGTAAAGTTTCCTCCAGTAATTTTTGAATTAACAACACGTTTGAGAATGACAAAGTTATCTTTTAGCTCGATAAGAAATCGTCGTGCAATACTCGGTTTAGCAGGATTATCCGACAATTCCTCACTCGGTATCAAAAGCATTTCAGTACTTGTTTTAGACCGAACAAAAACAGTTGGAGGATTAACTTTCGGATAATGAACGGGTGTCACTTCTTTATCAAGCTTTTTCATTCTTAAACGAGTCTCTACTACAAGTTCAGTAGTTTCCTCAGAATCATGCACACTAGGAGGATCATGATCCTCAGACAAGAGCACACTACCATTATATAGAGTTTGATTTGTGGCCTGAACTTGCTTAAGATATTCGGGATTGGGAGGAAGAGGACAACCTAAAGCCATTTTGTAACGGGTGTAATTTATCTGATTCACTTTAGGTGCGGGCATATTTATCGTTTGCATAGTTTGGCCACGTTTTACCAAAAGGTTGTCTAATTCCCTAATTCTATCCTGAGCTTTGCAAAAATCCTCAAGAAGCCCATCTTCTCAAATTTTGAAATCATGGTTCAGCTTTTTTCGTTCTTCTTTTAAATCCAAAATGATAGATTTTTCAGATGAAAGCTGTTTATTAAGAGAGGTGATTTCATCATTCAATTCGCTTATCTTTTTAGCACTACTTAAATGTAAGGCATTTAATTTATTTGTGGTGCATTTTTCTTGATAAACCGATGTAGCATGAGCTTGTTCAAGTTCCTTGATTTTAGCATGATAAATCTCAAAACTTTTCTCCCGTTCCTTATATCCCGCAAGCTCAGTGGTCAATTTGGCATTAGTTTCTCTAAACTTATTATTAACCACATTCGCATGAGCAACATCCTTGGCAAGCTTATCAAATAATGATTTATAATACGCATGCGTCTCGTCAGGAAGGGTTGTAGGTTGTGCTACTTGATCTCCACTAAGGTCCACACTGGGCGCATTAGAAATAATATTGATATTATTCGTTTAAACCTCGTGTGTCTCAGTGGAAGGCTCAAGTGACTCAGTATACTCTTCCTCCTGAATAGACATATTATATAACTCATTATCATTGAGACATGGGTGTACCTCAGAGGAACCGTCTGAATCATACACAGGAGCTCTGTCAAGTTGAACTACCGATGTGGATGATTGCTGCGAATTAGCCATCAAGATGGAGTTGGTAGTCACCTCTTCTTCCTCATCATATGCTGCTACAGATGCCATGAGATCAAACTCTTCAGCTAGAAGTGGAATTCCTGCTTCTTCCTTTTGTGCTATAAGAAGCTGAGTCTGGAGATGGGCAGCATTCCTCTTCTTTCTTACATGGCTATCACGATGCTCAAAACCCGCAACATCACTGTCTTGATGATAAGTCATAGTAGAAGTCGTGTGAAAAACAGGATCTCAATTCGTAGAAAGCGTGTGTTGGAGTGTCAACAAAATCAAACTTTGCCGAAATTTTCCAGCCCGACAGAAAATACCTCAGTCCGATATAAAATAAATTGAAAAAATTTTGAATTACCAAATTTTGAATTCAAGTTAGAAATAGCCAAAAACTAGTAGGGAAAAATTTTGAAAAATGAAAATTTTTGACAAAAATAAAACCGAAAAATGGCCTAAAAATTGAAATTTAGTCCGAAAATTTAAATTTTTGGTCGAAATTTTTTTAGACTCGCCAAAATTTGAAATCGAAGCTTAAATGGCCTAAAAATGGTCTAGGAAACTATGTTCTGAGACTAGTCTAGATAGTGGCTAAGTCTGAAAAATACTCGAACAAAATATCCATCGGAATGCCCATCGGAATATTCCATCGGAATGTGGATCGGAATGATCTATTGGAATGATATCGGAATACCCTGTCGGAATGTCTGTCGAAATGTCTGTCGGAATACCTGTCGGAATATCTGACGGAATACCTGTCGGAATACTCTGTCGGAATACTCTGTCGGAATACTCTGTCGGAATGCTCTTTCGGAATAACCGAGTTCAACACCTATCGAAATCCGTATCGGAATAAGTATCGGAATAATAAACCCTTTTTCGATAGATTCTGTCGGAATGTATAAACCCTTTTCCGATGGATTCTGTCGGAATACTAGTACTGATCCGAGACAATAGGTAAAAAGATGAGATTTTTTACAAGAAATCCGTGATTCTAACCAACCCAAAGCACCCAAATCTCTACCACGACTATGTAGAAGATATATAGATCACTTGGAATAACAAAAACACGGATAATGAAGAGATTTTGCTAGTTCAATTGTTCGTTTCTCGGTATCTTAACGAATTGATTTCCGGTTCAAAGTACGACTCTATTGTTTTTGGTGAAACAAATATTTTTGGTTGTTTTTAAAATAAATGTGCAAAGACTTAAAAGTAAATGACGTTGTAAAGTAAATCTAAGTCTAATTTAAAATAAAGACAAGTATTTAAAAGCGTGACGAAATGTAAAAGGCAATAAATGTAAATAACGCAAACTTAAAACTATCTAAAGCAAACTTAAAACGCAACTAAAACTTAAAACTAAGGCAAGGCTAAAATAAATGTATGGCAATTAAACTTAAAGTGCAACTAAGTAAAAAGGCGGGAAAAATAAAGCTTGAAAATTAAAAACAAAAAATTAAAAAAAGTAACTTAAAAGAACCTGAAAAATAGCTCATCCGGAATAATACCCTCATGCGGAATAAACATTCATCCGGAATGTCACCTTCGTTCGGAATGTTCTTCTTTACTCGGAATATCAACCAAAGCCCTTGATCCGGAATAAATTGCTTACTCGGAATATGTCACCTATCCGGAATAAACTTCTTTATTCGGAATGTAGCTTTGATCCGGAATGTTGCTCTTGATCCGGAATAATTCTTGATCCGGAATAATATTCCGAATAGAACTCCTTGATCCGGAATATGTCACTTATTCCGAATGGAAGCCCTTGATCCGGAATATTTGGTTGATCCGGAATGTTTTAATATTCCGAATAAAGCACTTTGATCCGGAATAATAAATTATTCCGGATGAACTTGCTGATCCGGAATGTCTAATATTCCGAATGAACTACTTTGATTCGGAATGCAAGAGTATTCCGGATGAAGGCCTTGATTCGGAATATATAATATTCTGAATAAACACCCTTTATACGGAATAAACTAGCACAAACCCTTGATCCGGAACTTGCTGTTGATTCGGAATATCCCTAGGAATATAGTAACAGACAAAGCGAAGAACAGGGAACAAGATATACACGAATCTAATCACAATTAAACAAAATCAACCACAAGATTAAACCAAACTAATTAATAAACATCTAATAATCATAAACAAACAATCCAAAACAATCAAACTAACAAATCTAACCAAAATAATCAAAACCCACTTAAATAAATCAATAAAAATCAAGAACATGAACATAAACAATAAAGCATGAAGATTAAGATCAAATAAAGAAAGGTAGATAGGAGATTAACAAGAAAAAGTAAAGATTGACAAGAATTAAAAGAAAACTTACTTGAAATTAAAGGTAATTAAGGTGCAAGACAAGGTATTTAAATTTGACAAGTAATTAAATGGACATGAATTTAAATGACAAGGAAAGTAAAATGGAAGAAATAGTTTGTCAAGCTATCCAACAAAATGAAAATGATTATCCTAATGACTATATATAGGGGAGGATTAGGGAGTGATTAGGAAGCTTCCTCCCCTCCTTCATTTTTCCTTAATTGCACACTTAAGTCCTTAAGCCTTTTAATCTTCTTAATCTTGGACTTTAATGACTTTGTCTCGGGATTTCTTCAAACTCGTCTTGTAATTCTTCAATAAATTAGACTTGAGTTTTACGGCTTTTGGTAAACTTCCGTCTTTGGACTTTTTCTTCGATAAATCTTCAGAATTGGTCTTGGACTTCCGTTCTTTTCGCGCTCTTGACTTCTTGACTTCGTCTTTCGTCTTTTTCTTCGATAAAAGCCCGAAATGCCCGTGTTTTCTCCACTTTTCACAATTTCGTCCTAAATCACAACAAAAACACAAACCACGCATAATTCCGACATAAATGACATAAAATACACGTTTTGGTCCGGTTATTATTGTAATTAAGTGGTAAAAAGGATGGGTGTTTACACACCTATCAAATCCCCTACACTTGACAATTGCAATGTCCTCATGCAATGCATTAGTTAAAAAGCACGTTTACATTTTTCATCATAATCAATCCATGTTGGCCTTTATTAAAGAGATAGAAAATTATAAACATTCAAAGTAAGAAATCAAAAACATACCTTGGGTTTTGGAAATGTTGTGAATAATCATCATCCTCAAGTTTTCACTTTCTCCAAACCAAGCTTAAAAACGAGATCATTGTTGTTAGTAAACTAACACGAACTCATGTGGGCCAATTATTCACTTAGACTCCCTTATTCCTAGGTGTATCTCTTATATTTTATTGTTGTCTTGAATGATCACGAGGATGCATTGTTGACTTATTTCGATAGTTTATTAGGCCAAAAATAAAGTGAACGATTTAATCAATAGTTAGCTAAAGGACAAAATCTTTTAAAGCTGCTTCTCGGGACCTCAAAAAGTTCATATCTTGGCATAACTAGCTTCGCGATTTGAGACCTTTCTCGGACCGATATTTGGTAGCGACTTCATACTTCAAACCTTGAGAGACGTTCATGAAATAATGGTCTTCTCTTCATATAGTAATTTCTTCACTTGAAGTTTTGAGAGATTCATACTTGGACCACGACTTCTTCATTTTTCTCCAATCTTTATTTTAGACTTTGATATACAACGATCCACCTCCTTTTTGGACTTGGATCTATTTATCCTCATACCTTGTTAGGGCCTTTTCGGATAGACTTCTCCATGACTTTTGGGGAGTTTTTGCTTTTCGTCGTGTGTCTCGATCCTTCATATTGATTTTCGATAAATGATTCTTCACATCACTTGGGATCTTTAGCAACAAAATGTAGCCCTCATGTCTTGTTAGGACCTTTTTGGACTCGCCAATCTTTGCATCCCGCTTCAATAAGTTATGCCTTGGCTATAAACTCTAATCCATACCGAGCAACTTTTAAACGATCTTGGGCTAGAAGCTAAGTAACTTTTCAAATCGTACAACCTTATTTATTGCAGACAAATTTATTAGCAAGCGATGGGAGAATAGGCTTATAGTTAACTCACATAAATTCACGAAAGAATACCAAACTTATAATTGACTCTATCATCTCTCGTTCTCCACAGTTTAAAATCTCAAGGAATGAGACTCGTGGATGCTTAGCCTATTAAATCAAAGTTTTGGGTTTTCGAGTCGCCTATAGGATCTTGCAAATTCTTAGACTTTTTCAAGTTTCGAAATCGCATTTTAAAGTTCCCTTGATAAACGACTCTCTAGGATCAATTATAGGAACTTGCGAAAAGTTCTTGTTCTTAACCCGTGAGAGTTAAGACTTTCGCGTTTTATAGCTCCCTATATAAAAGCCTAGCAAAACTTGACTTAAACACGTTAAGGGTACTAGCTAGAGTAAACTTAGATAAGTAAGCTCGGGCTGAGTCAAAAGATTCCCAACGTTTGAAAATTAAAACCACTTTATTAAAAATTTATTCTAATAAGGAAAGAAAATAACTATACAAAAGGAAAAACTAATGGGCCAAAATAGATCAAAAATTTTGAAAAATGTCGAAAAATTGATTTTCCTGTTAAAATAAGGACAAATACAAGGAAAAGGCCACTTAACTTCGATAGAAGTCCCCCTACACTTAATATAAACATTGTCCTCAATTTTTAAGCATGTGGGAGTAAACTCCCCTACACTTAGGACATTGTGCACGTTGTTTAAATCTCGCTAAGGAAGAGACAACTAACGAGATTCCTATTTTAATATTGAGAAATATAAAATAGTGAATCGAAAAGAGTTTAGGATAGAACCGGGAAGAAGGGAACACGGAATCACGGGTCGTCAAAAATCATCAAGAGTGGATCATTGAGCGCTCGAATCCCTGATTAGTAGAAGAGAGGAAATAGCAAACACCAACGGGTCTCCCCTACACTTAGGATAAAGAAAGCTAAAAGATAGATACATGGGTTGCCTCCCAAGAAGCTCTTGATTTTTGATTACCGAGTCGTGAGCCTGACTCGACCTTGATCATCATAGGAAGAAGCATGAAACATATCCACCGGGATCAAAGACATAGTTTTCGTCCATCATATAGCACACAAGCTTAAGGCGAACAAGGCAAGCCAAAGAAGAATAGGCAAGGTTCCCTTAAGCAAAGACTGAGCACGGTGGGAGCAAGGGTGAAGTGGTGCAAGCATATCTTCAAAAATTCCAAAGATCTTTCCTTTTATTTCATCAGGCGGATAGTGAGATGGCTGAAGAGTATCGATACCGGGGTCGAACACCTTTTCCTTTAGGGGAAAATAGCACTCAGGCTCAGCAGAATGTGAAGAAGATCCGCGAAGAAGATGCACAACCTCGTCATCAGAAGGGGGACAAAGAGGTGTCAAATCATATGTGCTGCGGATGTTGGTGTCGAACAGTTGCTTCTCCTTTGAAAGAATTTTCTTCAAATCCAAAGTAGGATTAAGATGATAATCTTCAAAGTCTAAAGGAGGAGCATCACTCTCATGAGGGAAGTATGTATTGAGAAAAGTAGAGAAGTATTCCTCAAAAGAATAATCATCCAAAGTAGGATTAAGCATGGATGACAGAGGATCTTCATCATGTGAAGAATCACTCAAAAGAGTATCAGCCTCATCAAAATCATCATATGTGGTCATGTCGGGATACTCGGAAGTAAGGTCATCATAATCATCCGAATCTGAGCTAGAATCATCATCATAAGCATCAAAGATCGGTGGAGAATCATAAATGGGAGAAGGGTCAAAATTGGATAGAGAATCATCCACATCATCTTCAAACAGTGGATTATCGATGCAAGACTCGAATAGAGGATTGTTGTAGATGACAAAATCATCGAGCACATTAATCATATTCGCTGATTCTCGTCCAAAGGATTTGCTTGCAAGCTTCCCCATTTTGAAAACTTGTGCATCATCCCTGACTCTTAAGATGAGCTTACCTTCGGCAACATCAACTAGAGCTCGTCTGGTTCTCAAGAATGGCCGACAAGTATTAAAGGAATACGAGGGTCCATTTCATAATCAACAACCACAAAGTTGATCGGGAAAGTAAATGTGCCAACTTTAATGAACACGTCTTCGGCTATACTAACGGGGTAAGTGAGAGTGCGATTTGCAAGCTCAAGAGTCATCTTTGTTGGAGTAAGGTCGGGTAATGATAGTGTTTTCCAAACACTCAAAGGCATAAGATTAATACTGGCCCCGAGATCAGCTAGGGCAGTAAATTCTTCAGTTTTGTTAAAAATGCAAGGCAACACAAAACGACCGGGATCTCCAAGCTTTTCCGGAAGTTCTTTAAGAATAACTGCAAAACAGTTTTCATTTAAGCGTGTGTTGGCGAGCTCAATCAACTTCTCCTTCTTGTTAAGCAATTCCTTGAATGCTTTGACAAATTTCGGCATGTGGACAAGTGCTTCAACAAGGCTAATGTTGATGTTCATTTGAGAGAGCATCTTCACATAGCTCGACACTTGAGAGTCATCCTTGTTTAGCATTGTGGTCTTGCCTAGCCGTGAAGGATAAGGGATATTGGGTTTGGGTGGTGAAGGTGTAGGTGTAGGTAAAGGTTGCGATGTTGAAGGTGGGGTTGGTGGAGGATTCTTGGTGGGTGCTTCATCACAACGAGGCGGAGACGGTAATGGTGTACTAATACTAGGTGTAGGAGGAGTAGGGATAAATGGTGGTGGAGGAGGTGTAGATGATGGGGGCGGGATAGGTGGTCCTACGATGGTAACTCCACTACGCGTAGTAATAGCACTCACATTTGCTCGCGGATTGGTGACGGTGTTTGAAGGTAAAGAACTCGAAGCAGAAGGTTGAGTTGTGGGCAATAAATGTGCAAAGACTTAAAAGTAAATGACGTTGTAAAGTAAATCTAAGTCTAATTTAAAATAAAAGACAAGTATTTAAAAGCGTGACGAAAAGTAAAAGGCAATAAATGTAAATAACGTAAACTTAAAACTATCTAAGGCAAACTTAAAACGAAACTAAAACTTAAAACTAAGTCAAGGCTAAAATAAATGTAAGGCAATTAAACTTAAAGTGCAACTAAGTAAAAAGGCGGGAAAAATAAAGCTTGAAAATTAAAAACAGAAAATTAAAAACAGTAACTTAAAAGAACCTGAAAAATAGCTCATCCGGAATAATACCCTCATGCGGAATAAACATTCATCCAGAATGTCACCTTCGTTCGGAATGTTCTTCTTTACTCGGAATATCAACCAAAGCCCTTGATCCGGAATAAATTGCTTACTCGGAATTTGTCACCTATCCAGAATAAACTTCTTTATTCGGAATGTAGCTTTGATCCGGAATGTTGCTCTTGATCCGGAATAATTCTTGATCCGGAATAATATTCCGAATAGAACTCCTTGATCCGGAATATGTCACTTATTCCGGATGGAAGCCCTTGATCCGGAATATTTGGTTGATCCGGAATGTTTTAATATTCCGAATAAAGCACTTTGATCCGGCATAATAAATTATCCCGGATGAACTTGCTGATCCGGAATGTCTAATATTCCGGATGAACTAATTTGATTCAGAATGCAAGAGTATTCCGGATGAAGGCCTTGATTCGGAATATATAATATTCCGAATAAACACCCTTTATATGGAATAAACTAGCACAAACCTTTGATCCGGAACTTGCTGTTGATTCGGAATATCCCTGGGAATACAGTAACAGACAAAGCGAAGAACAGGGAACAAGATATACACGAATCTAATCACAATTAAACAAAATCAACCACAAGATTAAACCAAACTAATCAATAAACATCTAATAATCATAAACAAACAATCCAAAACAATCAAACTAACAAATCTAACAAAAATAATCAAAACCCACTTAAATAAATCAATAAAAATCAAGAACATGAACATAAACAATAAAGCATGAAGATTAAGATCAAATAAAGAAAGGTAGATAGGAGATTAACAAGAAAAAGTAAAGACTGACAAGAATTAAAAGAAAACTTACTTGAAATTAAAGGTAATTAAGGTGCAAGACAAGGTATTTAAATTTGACAAGTAATTAAATGGACATGAATTTAAATGACAAGGAAAGTAAAATGGAAGAAATAGTTTGTCAAGCTATCCAACAAAATGAAAATGATTATCCTAATGACTATATATAGGGGAGGATTAGGGAGTGCTTAGGAAGCTTCCTCCCCTCCTTCATTTTTCCTTAATTGAACACTTAAGTCCTTAAGCCTTTTAATCTTTTTAATCTTGGACTTTAATGACTTTGTCTCGGGATTTCTTCAAACTCGTCTTGTAATTCTTCAATAAATTAGACTTGAGTTTTACGGCTTTTGGTAAACTTCCGTCTTTTGACTTTTTCTTCGATAAATCTTCAGAATTGGTCTTGGACTTCCGTTCTTTTCGCACTCTTGACTTCTTGACTTCGTATTTCGTCTTTTTCTTCGATAAAAGCCCGTGAATGCCCGTGTTTTCTCCACTTTTCACAATTTCGTCCTAAATCACAACAAAAACACAAACCACGCATAATTCCAACATAAATGACATAAAATACACGTTTTGGTCCGGTTATTATTGTAATTAAGTTGTAAAAAGGATGGGTGTTTACACACCTATCAACGGACAACACCCAAGAGCTATCCACGAATCCCTTGGCGAATGATACCACTTGTAGGATGTAATCACACGACTTATGGAACAAGAAATAAAGATAATGAAGAACAAGATTAAAACTAAGAATGGAATATTAGATTAGATGAAGAAGAAAGAAAAAGATACAAGGAGTGTGTTCCTAGTGAGAGAAACTAAGAAGAGTTTCTCTCTCTAAAACAAGAACAATGGAAAATACAATGAGAGACACACCCACAAATGAGGTTGGATGTACCTTTTATACTAAGGCTTACAAGGTTAGGAGGCCTTCCTCATTTGTGTGTTCGGGACTAATTCCCGTTACATACATAATAATAACATAGAACTCTCGACACCGTTGAATAGCATTTTCCACGAGCTTCGCAACGGTATATTATATGACCATCACTTTAAATACTTTTAACAATCTCCCCCTAAGGGGTGGTCATATAATATGTGACTTCACTTCTTTGACCATCACTTTAAATACTTCTAACACAATCCTAATAAGATTGTGATTCTGTCTAACCCTGTCCCGGCTGTGCCGGGTCGTGGGCTGCACACACTTTACGCGGCCACTGTTCATTCAAGCCTATAAGCTTAACTGACATTAATCCAACCCATTCGTGATAAGCCGAATGCGGGTAGTACCTGTGGGCCGGGTTCATGACCCGGTTGAGGACTATACGTCATCAACGGTGAAAGGAGTTAGGAGTTTTTTGGGTCATACGGGTTTCTATAGACGTTTTATACAAGAATTTTCTAAGATAGCAAGACCCATGACCCACCTCTTGGAAAAAGAGGCTCCTTTCATATTCACACAAGAGTGTTTAGACTCTTTTGAGATTCTTAAGGAAAAGTTGACCAAGGCTCCCGTTTCGGTTTCTCCAAATTGGGATTTACCTTTTGAGCTCATGTGTGACGCTAGTGATTATGTTGTGGTGGCCGTGTTAGGACAAAGAGTTAATAAGCATTTCCAACCTATACACTATGCGAGTAAGACAATGACGGGTGTGACAATCCGTCAATTTCAGGTCGTTATTTTAATCTCGACTATTAAGTATTATATATTTATTTTAATGAGAATTTTAAATTATCGGCTAACCAAGAAGGTTATGACTTGAAACTTAACGTAAAAATGTCGTTTCGACGAAAACCGACAAGAAACACATTAAGTATCAATAATATATTCTCAAATTTATCATATGAATGATTTTATTATATTTATTTTTATTTCTCGTATTTTACGTTTTAACGAATGACGAGAACTACGAATGATCGCGATACCGACGGATGCCCAAAAATTTACGTTTTATTATCGATTGTCTCGATATTTAATATTTTCGACGTTTTCGATTTAATTACGTTTTAAGTCGTGTCGATGCAATATTATTATATTTAAGAAGCATTTTAACTTTTAAAAAGTATTATTACGAAACCTGAGTCCCGTAAATATTTTCAAAAATTTAATATTTACGTCTTATACCCTTACAACTATTTACTTTGTATTTTAGACCAAAACTATGCAAATTGGCAAAATCTACCCTCCACCCCACTATAAAAAGATTTTCCACTAGCAATAAAACACATACAATATTATTTTATAAAAAAAAATCCACCACCTCTTCTTGTTCTTTGTTCTTGCCGTACAAACATCAACACCAAAACACATTGATTTTTCAAAATCAAGCTTGAATCCAAGAAAACTAAATTAAGACCCATCTTAATCTTGAGTTGCCCATCATATTGGTATGATTTTTATACACATGCATTAACTTTTTCAAAATTTTATTTTTCTTGATGAACTAGTAGTGTTTGATCTATTTTTATGTTGTAGATAAGTGTTAATATTATTATATTCAAGTTTTAATTGGTTGTATGTTTGAATTTTTGAGTGGGTAAATTTTTAAATGATTATTCAAGAGTGATTGAGGTTACATGATTTGTTTAAAATGATAATAGGATGATATTAGATGTATAAAAGTGGTGAAAATGGGTCAAAATAATTATTTGACATGATTTCTAAAAAGGTATTTTGGGACAGCAACTTTCAACAGATTATTTCGTGGGTTTAAGATCTGAGATAGGCTTATATTATTTGTTATTGTTGTAGTAATCTTCAAGACGCTCGTTTTGCCGCTTGAATGAGCTTCTAACTCATTACGAGCGAAAAGTTATGCTAGTTTTATTATTTGTGTACCGGGAGACGAGTATCGGCACAATCCGAAAATTGTTGTCGATATTTGGATCGAATCTCGGGGACTATAGAGTGAGTTTTAAAAATTTTCAAGGACTGATGTTGGAGTCTAAACCTCAGGTCATGAGTGTATTTTCAAACCCGAGAGTCGGTTTTATAAATGGAGTTGTTTAAATATGTCAAAATAGTTTTACGAGTTGAAGACGTAAATCTGTCCGGTTTTTATAACACGAAGATGTGACGGGCAGAAGGTCTTAGAAGTAATATTTTTGAATGAAATTTAAACTGAGTCTTATTCATATTATATGTGAGTTTGGGACCAAGTTTCGTCGAAATCGGACAAGTGTAGATAGGGTAGATTGGTGTGTACATTTGGAGTGTACATGCTGATTGGTATTTTGGACATGTCGTTCAATAATTATGTGGTGTGAGTTGAGTATTCGCCATTGGACATGGTGATTTACTCAAGTGTTAAGTCATTATGTAAATGACTTAGCTACTGGTCCGAGGGAAGTAAAATGAGATTTTGACTTGTGTTGACTTGGCGTCTTAAGACGAGTCAATATCGAGAGTGCAATTGTTTAAAAGAATAGTGTTGAATAAAAGGGTATTGTAATAACACTTGTATTATTAGATTTTTCGGGATTGTCTTGGTTTTGTAATTTTGATTTTTATATTACTTAAGTATGATTTATACTTAAGTCGATTTTTAACGAACGCGCCTTATTTGGTAGGTTGCGGTTTTCGTGTTTAAACGGGCATCACTAATCGTCGGCGATCGTCTCATTACCACTATTGGCTAAGGTGAGTCTATAGCCTCGCTTTTAACATGTTTACTTGTTTTATAAACCCGCGAGGGGGATAACATGCTTGTTTTATTAAAATAAAGGGTACAACGAGAAGTTGTGGAAACCCTACTTATTAGAAAAGTATGGGTGCAACGATAAGTTGTGGAAACCTTACTTATTGGAAAAGTATTTATTATAAACGAAGGGTACAACGAGAAGTTGTGGTAAACCCTCTTGGTTTTAAAAATTGAACACAAGGAACCCGATTGTATGTTTAGATGAAATCTATTACATAAGTTTGTTTAGCCTTAAAAGACCCATGAATCGTGAATTGTTAATCGAAGTAACGCTAATGCTATGGATAGATCTATCGGGGTGACGCCCAGTCCGGTCGCGATTAACTCTCGCGTGGTGTTGTGATGCACTAGTAATGAAACATCGGATGCATTGTATAAGAGAAATATACGCACTTGGCTAGGTGTGTTGGGCTGAAATAATATATGTTAACGTTCAATGTCACGAGGCTTATGTAATGAAACCGATAATTATGTCCGTACAACATAATGGTATTTCGGTGAATTAATAACCATGGAAGGTTATTTTGAATACTTGTGTTTTCTTTATTTAAATTTAAACTCTATAGATTCACTCGGAAAATTTTGCTGACTTTTTAAGCATGTTTTATCTCAGGTCCATATAGAAGGCACTCGAGGAAGACGGTTTCGTGAAGCTTGCATATTTGAAATGTTTTGGCCCGCTTTTCTAAAACATATCCATTCAAATAACTTTTATCATTTATAATAGTTTGTAAACTTTTTAATCATCTAGGACCGTGTATGGAATTTTATCTTGATTAAATGAAATTGAATGGATGTTTATTAAAACGTCTCGTTTTGAGCCGTTTTCTATGATTATGAGATTGAACCATGATAGTAACACCCAATGACCCTTTCGCTGTTATGACTGAAATTGGGGGTGTTACAGATTGGCATCAGAGCTCAACTTATAGAGAACGAAACAAAAATGAATTTTTGAAATCTTTTAACTATAACTGTTGCAAGCGAAACCTCCGAGTTGCCAATGGACGAGAATGATAGTATTTATGTATATATATGGGATTATATATATGTTGTAATCTTTATCGATTATTTGAACTTGTGAATTACAAGGTATGTTTTCATTTATTTAATTATAAATGATAATTTTATATATATACGAGATATTTATACGACGTCGATTGTCATGAAGCCACTCTAGTCATTTTAATACTAGCGCCGAAGCTATTCCTAAAATGAATCCTGTTATTCTCGAGATTAACTAAGTTGTGGATATACATGATCCCAACGAAACGGTTAATATTCTTGTTGATATTCTTTTGGTTACAAGGATTTTGATTTCCTTGGTTCTTATTCTTGATTTATCGATTCGTTCATATCGTTTAGCAAATTTAATTTGCCTTTTCATTAGTCTTCGACATTATACTGTTTTGATAAAAACAAGTTTGTCTGAGATGGTACTATTAATTGTTAAGAACTGAGATTGATTTGTATGGTATTCACATGCCAACCAGGATTCCATATCATATCACTGATCATTTTCTGTTAAATCAGTTTCGCATTTGTTTCGATCTTGATCTTTTGCGTTGAGCTGGCGATGCTTGAATAAAGTGATTTATAATCGTTGAAATAAATTGGCCATTTATTTGAACAAGGAGATTATAAATTGTTGAACTACAAATTTCTGAATCTTATTTGGAAGGACTTGATCAATCCATGGAAATAATGATTCATAAATGTGTGGGCTTAAGCATTTAGCATCTGCGTGATTAAACTCTTATTGACTCATAATTCGTTTTCTCGATTCATTCTTTGATTTTGTTCCTTTAATTCCTTAATCGTGAAATGGTTGTATTGAGGCTGTTCCAAAGGCACCAATTGAGGAGGATATCAAGCGTCTCTAAAAGACATTGAAGAAATCTTCTTCTTGTGGGACTAAGGAGCTTTCTTAGCCATGTGAAATACCTATTAACTCTTAGTAGATTAGTTTATCAATTTTAGTATCTTCTCATTAATCCCTAACTAAACTGTGACAACAGTTAGTAGGACTAGTCTTTTAAGTTGTATGGCATTAGACGATGATTATCTATAATGTTTGACAATACGACTTGTACTAGTTTGTGATCAATGGAATGACTATCTTTTGATTCCTAATTCTACATCGTTCTATTATTATCTTTCTTTGCTTTTCTCTTGTAAATTCATGTGGTATAATGCAATCATTGAATGAATACTCATTATGATTTGATTTGCGTTACGCACAAATCATGCAGTAAATGAAAGCTATGACTGAAGCACGAATGCGCCAAGTTATTAGTGAATAAGTTGCTGCATCCTAGTTGAATTCATGGCCAACATGAATGATGGATCTGGAACTGGAGCTGAAGTCAAAACTGGTGGAACTAGAACCGGTGGAGCTGAAGCTGGAGTCGATAAAGTTCGTGGTACGGATGAAACAAATGTGCCCGAAGTTAGAGACTATATCTACACTTCGTTCATTAATTGCAAACCGTAGAATCTTAAGGGGAATAATGATGATGGAGGATTGTGTCAGTTGTTGAAAAGCTGGCGTCAGTCTTTCGAATCAGTGACCCTAATCAGGAGGATAAGGTGCAGTTTGAAATCGCTACTCTCCAAGGTCGTGCATTAATTTGGTGGAATAGTAGACTTGCTTCCATATGTATCGTTACTTGTGGGACACCATGGACTAAGGTGAGGAAACGGTTAACTGAGGAGCTTGTCCTCGAAGCATTTCCAAAGTATGGAGAAAGTGTTGTACAATCTGAAACTGAAGGGAACTAATATTGGTAGATATATCAAGTGTTTCCATAAGTTGACTCCTTTATGTCTAAGAATTTTGGAACCCGAACCGTCAAGGTCAAGCAGTATATTCACGGCTGACCAGGAATATATGCGGTGATGTGACTTCTTCTAAGCCGTTTACTATTTGTGAAGTTGTCTGCATGGCTGATTAGCTCATGGGACACATAATTCAAGGCAAGGCTGATGTTACTGAAGGGAAATATAATTCCAAATTGAAAATTCTTTTCGTGCATTAGAGCTCGTAAGTATATCGGAAAAGGTTGTGGATTATTCATGGCTTAGGAATCGTAGAAGGAATCGTAAGAGAAGTAAGTAGAATTACTCTAGCCATTTGTGGCTATTCTGAAGTGTTTCTGGAAGATTTGCCGAGGCTTCCGCCTCCAAGGCAAATAGAATTCCTAATTGATCTGATTTCTGGTGCTGCAACTGTGGCACATGAGCCATATTTATTAGCACCCTCTGAGTTGAAGTAATTATTTGTGCAGTTTTATGAACTATCTGATTGATGTTTTATTCGACCGAGCTCGTCAGTTTGTAGAACTCCCATTCTTTTCGTTAAGAAGAAAGATGATTCGTTCGTATGCGTATCGATTAGCGAGAGCTGGATAAGCTAACGATCAAGAATCGTTACCCGCTTCTATGAATTGATGATCTATTTGATCAACTTCAAAACTCTCGTGTTTTCTCCAAGATTTTGGTGTTTTCTCCAAGATTGATCTTTGTTTTGCTTATCATCAACTTCGCATACGCGAGGAAGATATTCCTATTATGGCATTTAGAACTTGTGATGATCATTATGAGTTTAGTGTTATGCCTTCTGGTTTGACCAATACGCCTGTTGTATTCATTGACTTAATGAATTGTATCTGTAAGCCGTGTCTTGATAAATTCTTGATTGTTTTCATTAATGATATTCTAATCTGCTCGAAGAGCGAGGAAGAACATGCCGAACACTTAGGGATTATCTTGAACTTGTTAAAGAACGAAAAGATGTACCCAAAAATTTTAAAGTGTGATTTTTGGCTCTGTTCTGTGCAACTTCTCTGTCACGTGATTGACAAAAGTGGCTTACATGTTGATTCTGCGAAAATCAAAGCCATCGAAATTTGAATGTTCCAACTACTCCAACTGAAGTACGACAAATTCTAGGTTTGGCTGGTTATTACTGAAGGTTTATCGAAGGATTCTCTTTGATATCAAAACCATTAACTAAGCTAACTAAAAAGAATGAACCGTTTGTGTGTGGCGATGATGAAGAGAAAGCTTTTCATACTATGAAAAGAAAACTCTGCGACACGCCGATCTTATCATTACTCGAAGGAAGTGAAGATTTTGTTGTTGATCGTGATACATCTCCTTTATGATTTGGGGTTGTTTTGATTTGTATACGCTCGTAGGAAGCCTAAGAAGAATGAGGAAACTGCACAACCCATGACTTGTAATTGGGTGCGGTGATTTTACTCTTCGTCTATTGAGACATAAATTGTATAGCACTAACGTACGGTATCCACCGATAGTAAGAGCCTACAATGTCATCTGGAATAAAAGAGGTAAATAAACCTTTAAGTAATTACGATTATGTTATTCGTTATCATTCATGAAGTTGGAGCAAATTACAATGGATTCATTGTTAAGCTCTTGAAAACTCATTCGGAATATGACTCGATTTTTGTCAATGTTGATTGATTGACTCTACTCATTTTATTTTGATAAATAAATCGATCGTGCTAATTAAGGATCGTTTGTGAACCACTCGTAGTAGACATAGAAGTTATGATAATGTGAAGCGTAAACCTTTGAAATTCGAGGTAGGTGGAAAAGTTATGCCAAGTTATCACCATGGAAAAAGGTGTTATATATTCCGGAAAACGTAGGAAGTTAAGTCCCCGTTAGTTTGGACCATTCGAGATGATATCGATGGAAGGTCCGATGGCATGAAAACTTAAATTACCTCGAGAGCCGCAAGGAATTCACGATACTTTTCATATGTCGAACCTAAAGAAATTTCTTCCCGATGAAGATCTTATTATCTCTCTTGATGAAGTATGAATCGACAGTAAGTTGCATTTCATCAAAGTACTTGTTGATATTATCGATAAGGAAGTTAGGCAACAGAAACGAAGTCGAATTTTTATTGTCATGTGTGATGGAACTCAAGACGAGGACCAAAATACGTTTAACTCTTTGTTTTCAACGAGCGATCGGGGAAGAACGTAAGTTGATCTTCGGGACGAAGATCCCAATTTGGTGGGGATAATGTGACAATCCGTCAAATATCAGGTCGTTATTTTAATCTCGACTATTAAGTATTATATATTTATTTTAATGAGAATTTTAAATTATCGGCTAACCGAGAAGGTTATGACTTGAAACTTAACGTAAAAATGTCGTTTCGACGAAAACCGACAAGAAACACATTAAGTATCAATAATATATTCTCAAATGTATCATATGAATGATTTTATTATATTTATTTTTATTTCTCGTATTTTACGTTTTAACGAATGACGAGAACTACGAATGATCGCGATACCGACGGATGCCCAAAAATTTACGTTTTATTATCGATTGTCTCGATATTTAATATTTTCGACGTTTTCGATTTAATTACGTTTTAAGTCGTGTCGATGCAATATTATTATATTTAAGAAGCATTTTAACTTTTAAAAAGTATTATTACGAAACCCGAGTCCCGTAAATATTTTCAAAAATTTAATATTTACATCTTATACCCTTACAACTATTTACTTTGTATTTTAGACCAAAACTATGCAAATTGGCAAAATCTACCCTCCACCCCACTATAAAAAGATTTTCCACTAGCAATAAAACACATACAATATTATTTTATAAAAAAAAATCCACCACCCCTTCTTGTTCTTTGTTCTTGCCGTACAAACATCAACACCAAAACACCTTGATTTTTCAAAATCAAGCTTGAATCCAAGAAAACTAAATTAAGACCCATCTTAATCTTGAGCTGCCCATCATATTGGTATGATTTTTATACACATGCATTAACTTTTTCAAAATTTTATTTTTCTTGATGAACTAGTAGTGTTTGATCCATTTTTATGTTGTAGATAAGTGTTAATATTATTATATTCAAGTTTTAATTGGTTGTATGTTTGAATTTTTGAGTGGGTAAATTTTTAAATGATTATTCAAGAGGGATTGAGGTTACATGAGTTGTTTAAAAATATAATAGGATGATATTAGATGTATAAAAGTGGTGAAAATGGGTCAAAATAATTATTTGACATGATTTCTAAAAAGGTATTTTGGGACAGCAGCTTTCAACAGATTATTTCGTGGGTTTAAGATCTGAGATAGGCTTATATTATTTGATATTGTTGTAGTAATCTTCAAGACGCTCGTTTTGCCGCTTGAATGAGCTTCTAACTCATTACGAGCGAAAAGTTATGCTAGTTTTATTATTTGTGTACCGGGAGACGAGTATCGGCACAATCCGAAAATTGTTGTCGATATTTGGATCGAATCTCGGGGACTATAGAGTGAGTTTTAAAAATGTTCAAGGACTGATGTTGGAGTCTAAACCTCAGGTCATGAGTGTATTTTCAAACCCGAGAGTCGGTTTTATAAATGGAGTTGTTTAAATATGTCAAAATAGTTTTACGAGTTGAAGACGTAAATCTGTCCGGTTTTTATAACACGAAGATGTGACGGGCAGAAGGTCTTAGAAGTAATATTTTTGAATGAAATTTAAACTGAGTCTTATTCATATTATATGTGAGTTTGTGACCAAGTTTCGTCGAAATCGGACAAGTGTAGATAGGGTAGATTGGTGTGTACATTTGGAGTGTACATGCTGATTGGTATTTTGGACATGTCGTTCAATAATTATGTGGCGTGAGTTGAGTATTCGCCATTGGACATGGTGATTTACTCAAGTGTTAAGTCATTATGTAAATGACTTAGCTACTGGTCCGAGGGAAGTAAAATGAGATTTTGACTTGTGTTGACTTGGTGTCTTAAGACGAGTCAATATCGAGAGTGCAATTGTTTAAAAGAATAGTGTTGAATAAAAGGGTATTGTAATAACACTTGTATTATTAGATTTTTCGGGATTGTATTGGTTTTTTAATTTTGATTTTTCTATTACTTAAGTATGATTTATACTTAAGTCGATTTTTAATGAACGCGCCTTATTTGGTAGGTTGCGGTTTTCGTGTTTAAACGGGCATCACTAATCGTCGGCGATCGTCTCATTACCACTATTGGCTAAGGTGAGTCTATAGCCTCGCTTTTAACATGTTTACTTGTTTTATAAACCCGCGAGGGGGATAACATGCTTGTTTTATTAAAATAAAGGGTACAACGAGAAGTTGTGGAAACCCTACTTATTAGAAAAGTATGGGTGCAACGATAAGTTGTGGAAACCTTACTTATTGGAAAAGTATTTATTATAAACGAAGGGTACAACGAGAAGTTGTGGTAAACCCTCTTGGTTTTAAAAATTGAACACAAGGAACCCGATTTGTAACACCCCCAAATTTATACAACTTAGTACAGCGGAAGACTAGTTGGTGTTACGGGATAGCACATTACTCACATCATAGACAACGCATAAAAATCGCGTTGTTTAATAATAAATCATTTCCATTCATAAATATCAAAGTTACATCGGTCCCAAGTCATTATATTTCATACAAAGTTTTACAAAGTGTTTGAATGGAAAATATTGACTTGGGACCGATGTAACTTTGATATTTATGAATGGAAATGATTTATTATTAAACGACGCGATTTTTATGCGTTGTCTATGATGTGAGTAATGTGCCATCCCGTAACACCAACTTGTCTTCCGCTGTACTAAGTTGTATAAATTTGGGGGTGTTATAGTTTGGTATCAGAGCTCTCGTTATAGAGAACGAAAGATTTTTAAAACCAAAGGTTTTGAATAAAACATTTCAAAATCTTTTAACTAAAAACATTTTTCTAAAAATGTCTAAAAATCTTTTGACTATAACGGTGCCGAAGAATTCCCGAGTTACCGACAAGGCCAAGACTGAGAAGTGTTATTTTAAATATATATATAACTTGGATTATATATATATATCTATATATATATATATATATATATATATATATATATATATATATATATATATATATATATATATATATATATATATATATATATATATATATATATATATATATATATATATATATATATATATGATGTAATTTTATTACATGATTGTTTGATGATTATTTTGATTTTTATACGAGGTATTTATACGACGTAGATTGTCACAAGAAACCCTAACTTCCCTAGTAAATTAATCGAAGCTATTCTCGTAGGAATTCTAGCTATCCTAGATCTAAACCAAGTTGTGGATCTTTATGATCCCAACAAATGGTTGATATTCATAGAAATGTAGATATTAGTTGATTGTGATCTTGAAAAAGAATTGGCGAGATTAAATCTGATATCGATGTCATGACGATCTTTCCTTATAAGAGTGGAGTTTGATAAAACGTTACCACCTAGAAAGATGTCATCTGATTCGTTGTCATCCAATTCTTAAACTGAAATCGAAAGGGTGAATGTTGCACTTGAGGCTGTCATTGGAACCATTACCCAAAAGCCTCATGGCACTAGTACCTTTCCGAGAAGTCTAGTTGAATGATCAAGTCGTTTCATACTAGTGACTCATTTGATAAGTGTTGTTGTAAGAGATATAGGATTGGAAATTAAGTGTTGATCATATTGAGCTTTCATTGCCTTTACAAGGCCGAAGAATAAGATTGAAAGTATTGGAAAATGAGGTAGAATATCGCATTGAATATAAATTTGGTTAGAACTTGAATAAAGTAAAATTTAACTTGAATGAAATATGAGATTGTTAAGAGGAAGTCGTTAAGTTCTTTGATTGAATTGTAAGGTTTTAAATGATTATTGATTTGTGCTAAGGGTTGTTCCTAGGCCATTGTCCACTAACGAGGATGCCCAGTGTCCAAGAAATAAATTGAAGAAATCTTCTTCTGAATTGAGACCGATGGATCTTCTGGCACATGTGGAACACCTAATGACTCTTGTAGATTAGTATTCATTGTGGTATCTTTTAAAAATCCCTAACTTAACTGAGATATCAGTTGGTAGGATGAGTTCTGAGAATTGTATGACATAGTGACACGTAATGTGTTACGGTACAATTTTGACTTGTTTGTGATTAATGAAAAAAAAAAAGACTACCTTTGATTGCTAAATTCTACATGTATTGATGTTATCTATCTTTTCTTGCTTAATCCTAACGTTCGCATTAGTGATGCAACCATTGAACAAGTACTCATCTTGAATCGAGTTACGTTGTGAATTATTCTTTTGAGTGCCATTGAGGTCATGAACCTCATGATTATTTGGCTAAGCTCATTTCCTATCATATCGTAGTTAGTTCTTGGTGAACCATTCTTCATCACTCTTTTGCAGATCACGCATTGTTTTTATAAAGTTAAAACGGTATCCTTTGAGAAAATTTAATTTTCATCACAATAAGGATTATTCAAAGTGAGAATTATAAGTGATTGATATCAAAATGAAGTTGTTTATGAGACGCTTTGAAAACTTAATTGTTTTCATAATAAAGAAAATCTTTGTAAATTTATTTTTGATTCTTATTTAAGAATTAAGCATGAAAATGTTTTTATTATAAACATGGATGATAAAATTTTGACGAACTGAGTATTGCATCGTTAATCTTGAAATTGTATATAGTTGCGCGCCTACATACAATTTGGAATGGACCATGCAAGGCTGATTAGTAGTCACCATAAAACTAATGAATAAATACTATATTTTCTTTAAAGATTGTGAAAGATTAAATTTTATGAGATCTGCAAGAAGTGAAAAATAGGGACATAGTGTTAGGGACACCTACATATGTGCCTGTAGCATCTATTCTTCTGAGTCGAATTGACTCATCTGTGGAAATTGTCTTATTTGACAATTGACAATTCTTTCTTGTCCAATTATCCCGTAGTGAGATTCTTAGGAAAAGTATTTGATTACCGAGTGTTGATACCCGACTGGATGTATTGACGTTCTTATCATTGCTTTTGATTTGATTTCATTTGAATGACCTGGGTAACGATCCGAGGAGCTTTTGAATGCGTACTCAAATTATGAAAACATGGGATATATTCATATTCATTAAATGTTTTCGTCTATATCTGATTTGAAATTCTCTCGCATAGATTATGCGTTGACCTTACTCTTTTAATAGTAGTTGGGTCTCCTGATATCCTTGAATTTGTGAAGGATTATGAGTTATTATCAGTCTTTTGAGAAGTTCACATCTTATCAACGGTAATGAAACTGGAAAGTTGATAATTCCAGTAGAATGGATTGATTGATTATGACATGACGACATTGTCTTAATTGATGGGAACTCGAATAGAATCCCCCTAAATGATAAGATGTTGATTATCAAAAGTGATTTAAATAATTCTTGATGGATGACCATATCCTGCATTTAGACTTGAGATTATATTGTGATTGGTTGTGAATTAGTCATAGATATTATAATCTAGAAAGAACCTAATATAAATATACTAAAAGATGTTTATGTTATCTGAAACTTTAGTAAGTATTTGTTGATGGTGAATTACCTAGACCTTCGCCACTAAGGCAAGTTGAATTTGGTATTGATTATATTCCCGGTGCTGCACATGTGGCTTGTGCACTGTACGTCAGCATCATCTGAATTTAAGGAATTACCGTACAACTGAGAGAGTTGTCGGAGAAAGATTTTATTATACCAAGCCTGTCATCCTGAAGAGCTATGGTGTTATCATTCCTTATATTTATAGATTACTGTGACTGAGTAAATTGACAATCGAAAACGATATCCATAACTCGAAATGGAAGATTTGTTCGATCATTTACAAGGTTCTAGTGTATGTTTTAAAGATTTGATCCATAGCATGGTTATCATCAACTTCGCATCTGCGAAGGAGATTATGTATTCCAATCACAACATCTGGTACTTGTAATGAACATTATGAGTTTCACGTGATGTCGTTTGGATTGACTAATACACATGTAGCATTCATAAATTTGGTGAATCACGTGTGTAGGCTGTAATTTGATAAATTCATGCTCGTGATCATTAAGGACTATATGTTTGTATATAAGAATAAGAATGAGTTAATAATTATTTATAGATTGCCCTGAATTGGCCGAACAATGAAAACATGTACCTTAAATATTTAACATAAGACTTAAGACTTAATCCTTTACATAAAATGACCGTTGGATTAATAATGGTAAGATGTATGCATATAGACTCTTCAAAAATTAAGAGCCCTTTTAAGACTTTGGATTTTACCAAAAAGAAATGGAAATACGTTTTGACAAATATTTTAACAAAGGATTTTAAGGGATTATTCCCTTATACACAAACCATTTAACTAAACTTCTGTTTAGGGGTAAATGTTTGTGTATACCTCCAGATAACTTAAAAAGGATTGAGGAAAACCATTTAATCCATAACTTGAAATTTGAAACAACAAATTTTGCTTTTCAACTAAGAAAATTTTGACCAAAATATAAACAAAGATTTCTCGAACATTTTCGGATCTTATTAAATATTTTAATTATTTTCGATAAATCAACAAAAATCTTGATAATTAAACTCAAATTTATTTTGAACATTTTATATAATTGGTCGAACTAAGAAATTTAAAACTTTTACGTTTACGCTTCATAAAAATTAACTAATAATTATTTAATTTACATATAATAATTATCGACGCTTTAGACGCCAGATTGAGAAAGACTGATAAAAATGATAGTTGAGACGAAACTGAAACATAAAAGATATGAAGAAATTTTTTTGAATAAATACGGTTATGATATTTATTTCATGAGGAAAGTGAACGAAATTTCTGACACATTATGTAGAAAAGATAAAGAACCAGTTAGGACATGTTCCTTAATAATGAAGGTGCAAAAATAAATTGCCAAACGATATAAAAATAAACGATGTTTGTAAGAAGGGATAATATAGATTATAAAAGAGGTTCGCGGCTAATGTGAACCATTAAAAATTGAGAAGCCGATAACGTTAAATATTTTAAAGACCACTTATGATTGTCTGAATGTGGAAGATTGTGAGATATAGTTATGTTGGAATTTGTAAGTATAAGTATTCTATTTATATCATTTATGACTAGAAGTATCTTTGTCTGAAGAAGTTGTACTAATGGCAAATTATGAAGGCAGACATCGCCTCATACATTAGTAAACGTTTAGCTATTGCAATGGTCATCATCTGAATTTGATTCGATTTGGTTCATCGTCGACAGACTGACCAAATCTGCTAATATCATTCCCGTTAATGATAAATGCAAAAGAGTTGTGTAAACATGGTGTGCCGTATCGATCATCTCTATCAAGATCCTTGATTCGCATCAAATTTCTTGAGATTTGCTCAGAAGTCATTATGAACGAATCTTGATGAGAATACTATGTACCACCCCAAATCGAAGGGACGAGGTAAAGTAACGATACAAAATACTATAAGTGTTGTTTTATGTTTGAATGATTGACCTTTGGTAATGGACCGTATAATCGTTTTTCCTTTGGAAGGATTATCATTGATAATCATCGTATTAGGATTGAGATCGAATCTTGTTAGGGTCTAAATTAGAGCATCTGTAAGCAAGAGTTGAGATAAAGACACCCGACATACATCCATTGTGAGTTGGACATGTCTTTTAGGTTTAAGGTTTCCTATGATGGCGAACCTATCCTTGCAAAATACCTGACCCGCGAAATCTGAAATGATTGTTGAAATTAGGATCTGATTACTGACTGCCGATAGTGGGCAAGAGGTTATGTGAATATGAAAAATAGATCTTGAAGTGCCAAATGGGTAGCGAAGTTATGCCACAATTTTTAACCTTGGAAAAATGAATTCATGATCTGACAAATCATGGGATATAAGTCCCCGTTGTATGGGACCATTGAGATGATGTAAAAGTTGGGTTTGAAAGGCATATAAGCTGGATCTACCCTAGGACTTCAAGAACCGCGTGAATTATGTTTCGTAAATCGAACTTGATGGAATATCTATCAAGTGAAAATCTGAATTCTTCTTAATAAAGCTTAGATCGGCAAAAAGTTGCATTCATCAAAAACCCGTGAACATCATGGATAGAGAAAGTAAGTCAACATTTAGCCTGATCTTATTCCCGTAGTTATGTTTGATGAAACTCGCGTATTATAATGGATTGCACTTGTGAGAAAGGGCCGAATGTGGAGGAAATACCCACATGGCTTTAACTCTATAAGAAGCGAGTAGTAAGGTAAGATGATCTTTGAGGACAAAGATCCTGTTTAGGGGTAAATGCTGTGTCAATCCGTCAATTTATGGTCAATATTTATTTGAAAATATTATTTTATGAACTCACTTATTTTTGGAAAGAAATTTGGATTTACGTCTTGGAGTAGCATCGACTACGTCTAAACCGGAGGATTCAACGTTACGTGCTTACGTTTACATACACCGTCTTTGGTGACAGTCCGACATTTCAGAAAATAAATTTATCCGTGAATACTATTTTGGATTTTTAAATTTGTGTTGGTTCATAAACTCACAAATTTACGAGAAGAGACTAGGACTTACAATTTTATTTTAACGTCCTTTACGACTAAACCGGAAACCTTAGGATTACGTATTTACGTTTTCGAACTCCGTTTTTGATGAAACAATTTTTATTGGATTCGTTTTGTGACGTTGATTCATAATTTATAAAAACGTTTTTCATAAAACGACCCGAGGGCACGCAAATCGAGGAAACTAGAATCGAGGAATACCCGTAAATAAATGGGGATGAGACAAAATAACTTTTGCCCCACCCCCATATATGGGACGGCCAACACTTCACAACACATCAAGGATGTGTCAATTTCTAGTTAACAACTAGGACACTTGTCCTAGTTTGCTAACCAAACCATTTACCACAAAACCACCAAAGCTTAAACTAGCCACTTCATTTCCATCTCATGCAAAACACACAATCCTCTCACTCTCCCTCCTCCTTGCTGTCCACTCTCACACATAAACAACCTATTTGATCAACTTTTAACCATGAAATCTCATGTTATTCATACATAAGTTGATGCCCTTTTGAAGCCCTATTGATTGGTGCAAGTTATAACATCCAAGGAGGAGTATTCATGGTGTCTTGGGGCTGATTTTCTACAAGGTGATCATAAAGATTGATGGTCTTGAAGATGGTGTTGGCTAAGCACAAGTTTCTCCATCAAAAACCATGTTTTGATCATAACCTACATCAACTTGGTGGTATAAAGATTGTCCTCCTCATCTTCTTGTTATTTTGATTATGTAAACATGTATTTTATTTCCTATTGTATATATTTATGATGATTATATGATGATAAAAATGTTATGTGGGGATTTGTTGTTGATAATCATGGATAAAAAGATGAAAAACTATAAGTAAAAATGGGTAAATCTTGTTTAAATGATAGGCTGTATAAAAACAGTAAAGAACCACATGTTAGACTGATAAAATGATGAAGTAAAATGGATTTACAGTAAGCTATGGGTCTTGTACACATGTGAGAGTTGGCCATGCAATGGAATCAAAATAATGAGTGAGATATGATCAAAACAAGTTTAGGGTATAAATCTGAGGTTACTGTTTTGGACGATTTTTAGAAAATACTTAAAGATGATTCAACAGTAGCTATAGAAGAGTTAAATTTAGCACATATCATGTAGTTTATGTGATAAAAATTTGAGCTTCTATCTCCATGTAGAACTCAAGATATGGCAGTTTTGGTGAAAGTAAAGATAAAAATCAGATTTTTGGAAATTAAAAGTATAATAATATTATAAAAACACTCAAAATTTTAATGTATAAAATATAAATTAAAACCCACTAACTCATGGATTCTATTTATATAAATATATAAAAGGTGTAATAAGTGTATAAATGATAAAAATGGAAAATTGTTAAGTTTTATAAGTTATAAAACTATAAACATGATTTTTACGACTTTTTCGGCTATTGCCGTAAAATTAACGTTTTTGTTAAATAAAATTTAGATGGTTGGACCCGTCTAATGAAAACTTTATAAAACTTATATACTGATATATAGACATGTATAACAAGTAAAAACCAATAAAACCCGAACTATAGGGCATACGGACATTAACGAGCTAAGTAAACATATTGGACTAATAATTGGACTAAATAAGATATAAACTTGTAAAAAGAAATTATTGGGCTTAACCCATTTGGGCCCAACATGGAAAGTACACATACTGATAAAATAAGTATAACAAGGATTAAAACAAGTTAAGGAACTTATAATAAGTTTATTGGGCATAAAACACATAAATGGGTAAAACTAGTAAACTAGTATAAAAGTTATCGACATATAACACTAAAATGAGTAAACGAGAATATGTAAACCCACTTGATCATCATATATATATAATCATCATATGTATACATAATTGATATTTTTATAAAGTCATTGGACAAACGTCTAAGACCGATTATTATTTGTCTAGGTTTCCGTGATTGAAGCACGTACCGTACGACCGAATTGCCGATAACCCGCCTTCCCACATCAACGTGAGTTCATAGCCTCGCACTCTTTTAAATGTTTTTATAAATTTTTTATAAACCCGCGAGGGAGATAACATGTTAGTTTTATAAAATAGGACACCATTTGTCCCGATTGTTTGATTATTGATTTTGGACCCGAATGATTGAATGACCCGATTGTATGACCCGATAAATGATTAATGGACCCGATAGATGAAATAAAATGGATTATTAAAGTTAGGTTATGTCACTAAAAGTCCCATTAGCATGAATTGTGAACTACCGGGAGTTGGTAGACGCTTATGCATTTAATAGTACTATTTGGGGACGATCACCCCAGTTCGCGCCTTGACGGTTGATCCCCGTCGTGCCACATTGATTGGTAAGCAAATTTATGTATGAGAAGATTTCCATAGCGTGACCTTTGTGACGACGCGCTACTTTAGATGGGCAAAATTTGGCATCGGGTTAGCTACCCGTTGTTGGTTTAGTAAGGTAACAATGTCATGCGGCTTATAATAATCCAAAATTAACGAAATACTAATAGACGCTCCGAATTACGATGTATTGCCTGACTAGCAATACAGGGTCATACTATTGATATTATGTTCGTGTTTTGGTTTTCATAACCATATTCATATAACGGTTTTTGTTTTCATACAACGTCATGAGACGTATTGTATGATGTTTTTACGACATTGGCTCGTATAATGATTTTTAAGGCAAATGCCTATATTATGATTTTCGATAAGGATTTGTATAAAATGATTTTGGCTATTTCATGGCCTATCAAAACGATTTGTACAAAATGATTTTTAGTAATACTTTTATACTGATATTATATTGATGGAATTTATTAAACTCTATGAATTCACTCGGCGTTATCGCTGACCTTTTCTTTTAACATGATTTGTCTCAGGTACTTGAAGGTAATTCTCGGGAAGACGACAAGAATTCATGGCCCGCACTTAAACAATATTTTCCATTCAAACACTTTGTAAAACTTTGTATGAAATATAATGACTTGGGACCGATGTAACTTTAATATTTATGAATGGAAATGATTTATTATTAAACGACGCGATTTTTATGCGTTGTCTATGATGTGAGTAATGTGCTATCCCGTAACACCAACTAGTCTTCCGCTGTACTAAGTTGTATAAATTTGGGGGTGTTACACGATTGTATGTTTAGATGAAAGCTATTACATAAGTTTGTTTTGCCTTAAAAGACCCATGAATCGTGAATTGTTAATCGAAGTAACACTAATGCTATGGATAGATCTATCGGGGTGACGCCCAGTCCGGTCGCGATTAGCTCTCGCGTGGTGTTTTGATGCACTAGTAATGAAACATCGGATGCATTGTATAAGAGAAATATACGCACTTGGCTAGGTGTGTTGGGCTGAAATAATATATGTTAACGTTCAATGTCACGAGGCTTATGTAATGAAACCGATAATTATGTCCGTACAACATAATGGTATTTCGGTGAATTAATAACCATGGAAGGTTATTTTGAATACTTGTCTTTTCTTTATTTAAATTTAAACTCTATAGATTCACTCGGCAAATTTTGCTGACTTTTTAAGCATGTTTTATCTCAGGTCCATATAGAAGGCACTCGAGGAAGACGGTTTCGTGAAGCTTGCATATTTGAAATGTTTTGGCCCGCTTTTCTAAAACATATCCATTCAAATAACTTTTATCATTTATAATAGTTTGTAAACTTTTTAATCATCTACGACCGTGTATGAAATTTTATCTTGATTAAATGAAATTGAATGGATGTTTATTAAAACGTCTCGTTTTGAGCCGTTTTCTATGATTATGAGATTGAACCATGATAGTAACACCCAATGACCCTTCCGCTGTTATGACTGAAATTGGGGGTGTTACAACGGGTTCTCAACTTCATTATACCACTACGGAAAAGGAGTTGCTTGCTATTGTTTATGCCTTTGAGAAATTTAGACCCCATCTTGTGCTTTCTAAGACCATAGTGAATACGGATCATTCCGATATCAAGTATCTCATGACAAAGCAAGATGCTAAGCCAAGACTTTTGAGATGGGTTTCATTGTTATAAGAGTTTTTCATAGAGATCCGAGATAAGAAAGGAGCCGAGAATGTTGTGGCGGATCACTTGAGTAGACTTGAGCATCCTTTTCAAGGTAAATTACCTCATAAGGAAATTAATGGATCCTTTCCATTAGAGGAGCTCATGTCTATCTCTCCACAAGAGGATGCAACCCCTTGGTTTGCGAATATTACAAACTATCTTGTGGGGGATGTGCTTATAGAGGGTCTTACTTCCTAACAAAAGAAAAAGTTTCTTAAGGAAGCAAAATACTATTTTTGGGATGACCCATACCTCTTTAGGCAATGTGCGGGCCAAATCATAAGACAATGTGTAGATGGGCCCGAAGCATTTAAGATCTTAGAAGCTTGTCATAAAGGACCTACGGGAGGCCATTTTTGGCCTAACTACACGACCAAGAAAGTCTTTGATTCGGGTTACTATTGGCCTTCAATATACAAAGATGCCCAAGAGATGGTGAAATTTTGTGATGTTTGTCAAAGACAAGGAAAGATTAATAAACGAGATGAGATGACAAAAAATTTCATACAAGAGTGTGAGATTTTTGATGTATAGGGTATAGACTTCATGGGACCTTTTCCATCATCAAAGGGCAATAAGTACATACTCGTAGTTGTGGACTATGTTTCAAAGTGGGTTGAGGCTAAAGCCTTGCCTACTAACGATGCTAGAGTTGTAGTGAAGTTCTTGAAGCAATTATTTGCTAGATTTGGTGTACCTCGGGCTATCATAAGTGATCGTGGGACTCATTTTTGTAATGATCAATTTACAAGAGTCATGAAGAAGTATGGTGTTAACCATAGACTTTCTACCGCGTATCACCCTCAAACCAAGGGGCAAACCGAGGTCACAAATCTTGGTTTAAAGAGGATTTTAGCAAGAACGGTGGGAGAGCATCGAGCTTCTTGGTCGGATAAGCTTGATGATGCTTTGTGGGCTTTAAGGACGGCTTTTAAGACACCAGTTGGTTGTACTCCATATAGGCTTGTCTATGGAAAAGCATGCCACCTCCCATTCGAGTTTGAGCATAAGGCTTCATGGGCTCTCAAATGGGCTAACTTTGATTTAAACCAAGGCGATTCACATAGATAAGACCAACTAAATGAGATGGATGAATTGAGAGCCAATGCCTATGAAAATTCATTGCTTTACCATGAAAAGACTAAGCAATTGCATGATGCTAAGATTAAGAACCGTGAGTTCAAAGTTAGAGAGCCGATTCTCCTCTTTAACTCAAGGTTGAAACTCTTTGCAGGCAAGCTTAAGTCAAGATGGTTCGGTCCATTTACCATTGCTCAAGTATTTCCATATGGGACTATTGAGTTGTCACAACCAAATGGTCCAAATTTCAAAGTGAATGGTCACCGTGTTAAGCATTACTTTGGGGAGGACATTTCCGTGGAAATGGTCCAAGAGATCCCTATTTTCCCCATGAATTAATTCATTATGGGAAGAGTCGAGCTAGAGACTCCATAAATCAAGCTTGAATAACTAGGCTTAGAGTTTTTAGACTAGAGTGTGGTAGGATAGGAATAAGGGTATATAGTTGAGAAGAAGTTTAGGGGGATGCCTCTCTTTTGTCTTCATGATGTTTGTAGGGTTTCTCTCTCTCATCGCATGCATTGGAGCTTACAGAGGAGGCCCTTGTATCGGGTTCACTTTGTTACTATTGTGATTTTCATAACCACATTGTGCTAAAAATAAATTCACTATAGTAGACATTTCCTTAGCTTGCGTTAATCAAAGTTATAAATGTCATAAGTGTAGAGGAGTTTACTCCAATACTCTTAAACATTAAGGACAATGTTTATCTTAAGTGTAGGGGGTCTTCTATCGAAGTGACCTTACCTAGAACTTTGTCATTGACCTTCATGATAACTTGGATATTAATTTTTCAAACATTTTTCAAATTTTTTATCTACTTTGGCCACCAAAAATATGCATTCATAATTTTTGCATTAATCATTTTTCATTTGCATAACACATTTGCATTGTATATATTTCTTCTTTAATTTTTCATCAAAAATACATGTAAATGAAAAAATATAATAAAGGATATGGTTTAACAAATTTAGATATCTTTGACATATTAGGCCCGCCATGGATACTTTGACCCAACCCGAGTTTACTTATCTAAGCATTCTCTAGCTAGTATCCTTATCCATGTAGACCTTTATTGGTTTATTAGGCTAAGCATCCACTAGTCCATTATTTGTGATTTTAAACTGTGGAGAACAAGAGATGATAGAGTTTGAAATAAGTGTAAAGGGCTAGATAAACCTCATATTCATTAATTGTGGCTTTTATATCCCCTTTCGTAACCTTTACTTTCTTGTCAACGCATGTATATATGTTAAAAAATAATCAAGAACGGTTTTAATCGGTTTGTAAGTCTCTTGTGCATTTTTGACTAATCATTCGTGGTTGGTATAAGTACTTCTTAAGATTCTAAGTTATAACGTTTTATGTGTACTACACTTATGTCATGCTTAATACTTAGCAGGCGTTTTTCCTTTTATTATTTTCAACTTTCTTTGTGAGGAATAAAGAAAAATAAGAGCGGCTTATGAAAAAATGAGTGGCTAGAAAAAAAAAGAAAAAAAGAAAAAAAAAGAAAAAAATAATTCTACAAGACTCCCAAGAGGGGCAGTGAAGTGTTAATTATAGTAACTATTGAATTCCAATATTACTCTCACAAGGGTTGCGGGGATTTGATAGTTGCTCCAATCCAATATTACCTTGACGGGTTACGAGATTGGAGATCCAAGGTCTCAAAAAGGCGGAGGATATAAATTATTGGGTGAGTTTTATTTTTCTTTCCTTAGCGAGTGTGTAGCTACTTATTAATGCATGACATAAGGATCTTACACATAAAATGAATGACTTATTATTCTTGAGTCGGACTTATATCAATTATGGGCGGTTTTTCGAGTAATGGATAAGATGGTTACTTAGGATTAAAACCGTGCTTCCTTATTTTGAGATTTTGCAGTTCTTATATTTCACGCTTTAAATAATGACAAATTTGACCTCAAGCAATTTGCTCAAATAATAACCGGTCTTAGAGGCATAATAAGTGGGTGTATAATGGTAACACAATTAATCTTTATGAATGAGTTGACGTACTTTCACTTGTGTATAACAATGATCTTGTTTTCAAGCTTGGTATGGGGAAAGTGAAACTTGAGGGTGATAAGTGTACATGGTACTCAAAGCCCTAATTAAAGTCTTTGATTTCTTTATTAGTTATTTCCATCAAAACCATTTCAAGAATATCCAAAAATATATAAATAGAATTGTTTTCCTTTGCATTGCATTGTATAAAATCAAAATCATGCATCATATAGTGTATTGTAGTGTAAATGCATTCCATATTGGCCAAGGTAGATTAATTATGAGGAAAGTGTAAATTGGTGCTTTAAAATGTGGCATTACATGAGGTAATGGCAATGATCAAGTGTAGGGGATTTGATATGAGTGAAATCTCATATCAATTATATCACAAATCACCCTAAAACACAAAGCAAAATACCTATTTTTTATTCATAAAAGCAGTATTATGGGTATGTTTGTTGTTTGTGCTTGTGTAGGTAAAAAGATACAATTTTGGAGCAAACAAGTGAAATCAAGCTTTATTGATGAAGAAAAGACTAAAGGAGGATGAAAAGTGACAAGCCATGCAAAGACAAAGGACCTTTCTTGACAACTCTCAAAGATGAAGGACTAAAGTTGCAATTATGAAAAAGTCAAGAACAAAGTCAAATTTCGTCAACTATCAAGTAAAAAAGTCAAAGGATGATTATTGAACAAGTTTGAAGCTAGAAGGACTAAGAATGACAAAGAAATGAAGTTTGGAGCTCAAGTTAATAATCTGCTTAACTATAGGGACTAAACATGACAAGTTTCTAGCAAGTTTGGGATTGATCCATGTGATAACCAATTAAACCAAGGAGAGGCCAAGGTATATGTCACACGGATTGCCATGTAATTGCCACCTCACCCCACTCAGCCGCCCCCCAATTAAATACCAAATCCAAACAGTAAAGTCCACTCACCATTTATCCACCAATCATAAATCAATAAAAGGATAACGATCCGCAACTATCCCTTTCACCTAATAATATCATTACACCTATCACATTCAAATACAATCGAGCCCAGGACTTAGATCGAGAAGGAGTGCATATGTAACACCCCCAAATATTCATACTTTAGTTCAACGGAAGAGTCGTTGGTGTTACGGGATAGCACATTACTCATATCATAGACAACGCTTAAAATCGCGTCGTTTAATAATAAAGCATTTTCCATTCATGAATATCAAGTTTACATGGGTCCCAAGTCATAGTATTTCATACATTTTTTTACAAAATGTTTGAATGGAAATTATTATTTAAGTGTGGGCCATAAATTCTTGTTGTCTTCCCGAGAATTACCTCCAAGTACCTGAGATAAAACATGTTAAAAGAAAAGGTCTGCGAAAACGCCGAGTGAATTCATAGAGTTTAATGAAAACCATTAATATATCATCGGTATATATATTTATTACCAAAAATCATTTTGTACAAATCTTTGTAGTAGGCCATAAAATAGGCCAAAGACATTTTATACAACTCTTAGTCATAAATCATAATATAGGCTTCCGCCTTCTAATACATTATATGAACCATTATCGTAAAAACATCATACAATACGTTTTATAACGTTGTATAGAGTTTAATAAAAACCGTTATAAGAAAATGGTTATGTAAAACCAAAACACGAACATAATATCAATAATAAGACCCCGTATTGCTAGTCAGGCAATATATCGTAATTCAGTGCGTATATCAGTATTTTCGTTATCGGATTATTATAAGCCGAATGACATTGCTACCTTACTATAACAAACAACAGGTAGCTAACCCGAATTCATTTTCCCATCTAAAGCAGCGTGTCGTCACAATAATCTCGCTTATATAAATCTTCTCATACATAAATCCGCTTACCAATAAATGTGGCACGACGAGGATCAACCGTCAAGGCGCGAACTGGGGTGATCTTCCCCAAATAGTACTATTATATGCATAAGCGTCTACCAAATCCCGGTAGTTCACAATTCATGCTAATGGGACTTTTAGTGACATAACCTAACTATAATAATCCATTTCATTTCATTCATCGGGTCTGTAAAACCCCGAAATTTGGGCTTTTGACACGTCACCGGCTTTATTACTATTATCGTTCATCATATAATGTTTTTACGGATCACTTTCATAATACATCAACACCAGACTTATTGCGTACAAAAATCATGATTTTAGTATATAAAAACAGTGAAGTATTTTAACTTACTATTATATACACACTTCTACCTTAATGAATATCGTCATATTTAAATTACAACTTATAACTAGATTCATAATTAAATTTATATTTAATTATTCAGAATTATTCGATAAAAAGATTAATTAAATTATTTAATTTTTCTTCTTGAAATAACTTACAAGACATTTAATGAGAATTCAATAAAACAATGTACGCTATTTTCACATTGGCATTTATTTACTTTATTCAAGTAAAATATTACAATGATATATTCATTTAAATTGCCTAAAGCTTCAACAAAAATACCTACAACTCAACAAATGCCTACAATAAAATACAAGGATAATTATTCTCATTCAACACTTGGCGAAATTTACCAAAACCTTTCCCCATGCATATATAAAACGTGTATATGTATGCATGCCCACACTACCCTCATTTGTTAACTACTTTATAAGTACTCAAGTGTTTAATCCACAAATGCCCAATACAATTACATGCATAACCATACTTTGTCTATACCAACCTCACCCTTCTTAGACAATCACTTACACACTCCATACACATTTCTATTTAATGTAATTTTTGTCTCCCTTGACTTCCCAAAACACACGGCTTCTTTGCAAAATGGGAAGAGAGTATGTTGCTAGTTTGAGCATGTGGGAAAATCTCCCAATATCTTTGCATATCTTGTGATATCCTAGTTAGATCTACCTAAATCTAAGAGGACAAACAAAATCAATCCCTAGATCTCTTAACTCTCTTTCTCTCGTGTACAAAACTTCACCATACAAACCTATCTCTCTTTTTGGCTATATATAACTCACGAACACTCCTCCCATTCACACATCTCTCTCATGGCACACATGTTGCACATACTACCATCAATCATCTACTTGTGGTGGGTGTTTCTGATGGAGACACGAGCTAAGACAACACATACAAACCTTCCCTCTATTCTCTTGTTGATTCGCAGGAGCTACACACACACCCACATAAAACCTTGTCGCACCATTTTGGGTTTAATTTGTTGGCGTACATGTTTGCTCATTGATTTCTTCCTGGTCACGACATCGTCACCATTATCTAAACTCATCAACATCATCACCACGCTGCAACCACAGTTGGTATCCTCGTCTTCACCACCAGCCGTAGTCAGCCACCATGGCATAACCACAGGCCCTCGAGTCGAACCATGTGTTCGTCCTTCGTAAGTTCACGAATCTTTGTTCTCTTATATTTCTTTTCTCGTCATATGCATTCATTCCCACTCATTATATTGTGCCATAATAAAATAGGAAGCAAATATACATATATCCCAAACAATGAAACGCACCTCCTGATATACTAAACGCACCATAGGGAGACGTGTACTCAAAACGCGAACTGGGCAAAAACATGAATGCTAGGTCTTAAGTCATGCCTTAGTTAGTATCCTTGCCAAAGTTGAACACAAACGGAGTACGTTTACTAGGATAAACGAGTTAAACATAAGCGTTATTTCATGTGAAAAACTAGCCCGAGCAGCCCACTTTAGGCCCTGTTTAGACCCAGTATCACCCCGACTATAGATCTGTTTATGGGGGCATTTCGTAGATCACCTAGCCAGCTTTCCACAGCCTTTTGAATCACCCAAAACGGAGCTATAACGAATCGGGAAACTGACTTTGAAAACCTGCGTTTGAACACTAAAAGCTGTCAGCACTTGGATAAAAAGCTGACAGCATGTACATGTAGGCTGACCAGCCGACTTTGGCTGCGTTTTTGAGCGAGTTAAAGTTAGAACCAGAACCCGACACCAACTAGGATATTGTAGATCACCTGGCTACCTTTCCGTAGACACCAAGAACACTAAAAACGGATCTATAACGAATAAGTTACAGCCCTTTAAAAATCTGCCTCGCACACCTTAAAAGCTGATGAAAACAAAGATTCCTGACCCGCTGACTTCACATGCGTTTTTACCCACTTTAAAGCCATTTTCACGCAAAACTTAAAGAACGAAACTTGTAGACGGCGTGTCCGAGAATACAAATATGTTTTCCGTTCATTTTATGGTTAAATAACGAACCCGTAAATGGCTTTCAAAAATCAATGTTTATGTCACAAAACACTTGAAACACAAGGGCCAATCTTGCCATTTTCTGAAAGTTTAGCAAGCCCTAGGGGGCTGTTTTGGTAACTATATTAAAACCAAGGACTCATGAGCAATTTAACTTAAGTTTTATTAATAATGTTTATTTAATAAACTTTAAGGGCTATATTGTAATTCGTCAAACGTGAAGGACTAATTATGAACATTTGAAACTTCTAGGACTTTTATGAAATATTATATAAGTCTTAATTAAATAAAAATCATTTTTATTTAATTCATTTAAACTATTACAATTCGAACGGGGTAAATACACTTTATTAAATTAAAAGTGTACATGTTACGATAACTTACAATAAGTTTAACACTGAAAACGATGACAACTTATTAAATCCGTGATCATGCATTTTCATCAACTGCATTTATATGTGCGTTGTATTTGTACATATACTGAGACCCAATTAATTACTTAGGTAATTAACTGTATCGTGAGCATACTATTTGGACTATATGTGATATTATCCGGGCACTGCTATTCAGGTGAGTTCATAGCCTCGCCTTTCACTACTATTTATGTTTTACTAACCCGCGAGGGGGAGACATGCTATAACTTGATTTGACTATATGATTTTGATATCTTATATTTAATAAATTGTTTATCGAGGAAACGCAAACTGAACTGTTACCTTTAATTACGATTGCCTATTGTAGATGAACAGCATGACCCGTGCATCAGAAACTGTTAGAATTATTGAATTACCTGAATGTTATAAATAGATCTATTTGGGATTGACCGTCCCCATCTGGGTGAGTCATGCTCACTGTGCCTCGGCCGGGACAACAGATGTTTCACATGTCAGCACTTATTTTTGTTCTGGGTGCCTTATATGGCGAAGGGTCCTTATTTGTTAAGGACTTAACTGTCAAGTTTCAGTTTCGGGCAATATGGGAATGTAATTAGCTTATAGTATTTGGCTTTGTGCGATACTATGTTTGTGATGTTTGCGGTTCTAAAACTCGACCTTTTATTATTTGGTACATTAATACATGGAACATATTGATATATCTGAATTTGATTTTTATCGAACCTTATGAAATACTATATGGGATATTGAGATCCTACACTTGATTTTTATATCAAACTTTGTGACACACTATGTAGGACAAATTACTGTCCTGGACTATGAATTTACAAAACTCTATGAATTCACCAACTTTATGTTGACTGTTTTAAGCATGTTTTTCTCAGGAAATTAAGCTGGATTATTTGAGCATGGACTGAGCATCATTTAGGAGCATCATAATAATTGGGGGATCTGTTTTCACTGGGATATTTGTAACAACTGATATTTAACACTTCAACTGATTGTACTAAAACCATATTTGTATCAATTGTATTTCAAATCATGTAATTATGATCAATGCTTTGTATGCCATTTGTTCTGTGATCCACTTACTGACACCCAATTACTATTCCGCTGCAAACCTGATTTGGGGGTGTCACAGAATGGTATCAGAGCGAATGGTTATAGAGAATCAGATCAAAAAATAAAATTGTTTTTCTATTTTATTAACTGAACTATAACCGGACAAAATTTCAAAAACTTAGATTTCAAAAACTGGGTTTTTTACGGGACATACTTAGAGAGCATTTAGCATAGAGAGCATGCATAACTATATGATTTAAATGCACATTCATTATCCTATGCATTTATATTTATGATAGTACTAGATGCTAACCTTTTACGTGCTTACGTACTACTATTATTTAATATCCTTATAAAGCTATTTAAATACTTAAGGTATTTAATATAAACATGCCATGATAGTAGGGAGCTTTATACTAAAGATGTTCCATCTCGATATTACGTTTTGACTGGGTGGTTGGGTTTACGATTTAAAGTGCCTTCGCTCCTCAAACGTTTATAGAATGGCTTCTGAAGTATGATGACCCGAACAATGCATTATAACCACAAACAACATAATACATAACAAACCTCTGGAAATATGAAAATAGAAATATTTTGAAGATATAAATTAGATTTTATAAATCCTGGTAAATCTAAACAGATTTTTATAAATCCTGTAAAATCTAAAATAGATTTTGGAAAATCTTGTATAATCTAAAATAGATTTTGGAAATCTTGTATAATCTAAAATAGATTTTGAAAATCTTGTATAATCTAAAACAGATTTTGGAAATCTTGTAAAATCTAAAATAGATTTTGGAAAATCTTAGAAAATTTGGAACATATTTTTATATATAACTTAGCAAAGAAACAAATGATAAAATAAAAGGATTTTGTAAATCTTTTCTTGAATAGTTATATTTTGGAAGAACTTAATTAAATTTTGGAAAAGTTTAAATTAGATTTTTTTAGAAATCTTAATGTATCTTTGAAAATCCTTACCACGTCTTTGGTAAACTTAACTAGACTTTTATATATCTTGGGAAAAATCTAAAATTTTATTATTTTTTTTTTTTGAGATCTTGATTAAATCCTGTTGAACTTATAACAAACTTGTAAAAACCTAGATCTTATGTATGGACTTTAAACATTTACTTTTAAACCTAGATTTCAAAATGAAAACACATGGAAAAGAAATATAGGTTGGGCTATCTGATTCATTTTTAGAACTTATAATAAACTTATGAACTCATAATAAACCCTAAATCTTAATTTTTGGTACCTCGTAAATTCAATGTAAACATAAAACAAGATTGGACTTTATCCTAAAATACTGTGAAGCTTATAATTAATATACAAATTTATAACCAACTTGGATTTCACTTGAAACCCGGAAATAAAACATACCGTAGGTATTTTTTTTACTCTTTATTTAGAGATCTAGACTTAAATCTTTACAAACCAGTAATAAGCTTGTAAGGTTTCATAAAATTCACACCTAGGTAAATGATTAAGTATTATTAATTGACTAAAATATGTTTAGGTCCATTAGGAAGTCATTAGGCCCATTTATTGTCCTATGGACCTATGTAGTAAAACCTGTAATATTAATGGATCTAAAAATGTAATTAGGCCCATTAAGAAATCCCTAGCTCACAAAAATTGTTAATGGATCTTGTAAGTTCAATAAGGGTTTGGGAAGCCCATTAGCTCTTTTGAAACATTTAATAAACCCACTTAGTGATATTATACTTGAACAAAGTTTTTATACCAAAAATATACCTTATAAAAACTTTTGGACTAAAAATGTCAATTCATTAAACTCATGGATTAAAACCGTGACATTGAAACTTGTTCTGATAAAACAGTAATTACAAGGAATAATATTATAAATATTTGAAAGAGTAGGGAGTAATAAATGCCTTTCGTGACTTATTAAACCCTAAGGACTAAAACTGTTAAGAACCAAAAAGTGTACACCTAGTAAAACAAGGAGGGACTTGTTTTGCCAATAACTGAAACTTAAGCAAACCCTAGACCCCTTATTTCATTTAATGTATTAAAACTTGAGCGAATCCTAAACTAAATGGACTAGAACCATCATTTTCTAAAACTTGTAAACAAAGGATTGTTATCTAACTTGCGAAAACTTTGAGGACATTGAATTAAATGTAATAAAGTGTTGTTACTTTTATAACTGTTCATAAAAAAAAAAAAATTGAAATTTAATGTACGTAGATTATAAAAGTAAAATACAACTATGGTAAGTAAAATACTTTTACTTAAATGATATTATTAATAACAAATTTCAATGGAAGTTATTAATACTTGTACAACGATGTATTTAATTAAAATACAGTAACATAAATGGATTGCCTAAAAACGAGTTGGTATTATAATGAAATCCAAATAAATCCTTAAAATCTTATACTAAGATTTTTAAATCCTCCGCGATTGATTTTGTATCAAGCTTAAGCTTATACGCTAATCATTTCATATACGTTGATTATTGCTTATAATCAATTGATAACTATAAGCCGGTTAGTCTAGTTTGACTACTTGGAAAACTGACTGCCCACATAATAGGAACGGATTTATAACAACCGTACATACTGGAATATTTAAAAACAAACTAGGGAGCGTTATCCCGTGTACTACCTTTTATTAGATGTTTGAACTTGCTATTATGTGTATATAGGTATACATACCTTACTAGAAGTAACTATATGATACAATGCCTATACTTATGATTGTAATATATCATTATATTGTATATATGCGTTCCTTGTTTGATACGTATTCTTGCGCACGTTATCGCGCGTCAACATCTAATTTCTCTCGCTTATAATTTGGTACGTAAACCTCTGATTTTACCTTACTGACTTTGTCAACTGTTGTACTATTTATATTTGGAATTTATATAATTTCACTTTTATATGACTTATTAATTATCATATACCTATTTTCATACTACCTTTCATATTTATTTTAAATAATATATGAACCTTTAGTTATTTATTAACTACCTTGGTAATTGACTGGCCACTTGATTGAATAATATATGAACCTTTAGTCATCTATTGACTACTCTGGCAACTAACTGGCCACTTGATCGAATAATAAAATTCATCACCTCAGTACATATTTGGAGATAAACTGTAACCTCACTTAATTTAATTATTAAGTACTTGGACTATTTTTATATGTACATATATACATATATTACCTAAAAGGAATAAATACCTAAACACTTTAAAAACAATGTACATTATTTTACATTGTCACTTGTTTACTTTAATTAAGTAAAATAATTTTAGTATCTTAAGCCACCGGACCAGAAGTTTAGTTATAATTTCATATTAAGATGTTATGGGACGTCTGAAGACGAATGTTATAAGCGAACAGGCTGTAAAGTATCTTAATAATATCTATTATCTTAAATATTATAATTATTCTAAATAATAAGCCTTGCCGGAAATATTTAGGTAAGGTGGGCTATGAAATCCTTATTGAAACGAATTTGGACGCTTTTTCGTTTGAATAAAGAAATCATAGGTCACCGAATGGAGTTATGAATTTTACCTTACATGGATGAGGACGCTTATCGATGTAAATAGAAATTTATAATCACATGAGCTTAAATATATTCGACATGACTCATAATTGATGTTATTTTATTTATCCAGTTATGGGATGTAATCCTTTTTGACTCACATTTCCTCCAATAATATCTTATCATTAAGATAACTTATATCTGATGTCATTACATCCTCACCCAAAAACATAGGAAGATTCGTGTTCATCTGTTTTAGATCAAAGCATCGTGCTCTTGACTTTTGGCTTATCTTTAACCCCAAATACCACTTCCGCTGCATTCGACCCCACTTAGGAGATGTCCACTTCTGTTTCATTTGACTCCTTTGGGAGTGTCCATTTCCGCTGCATTTTAAACCTTTTTTTTGGGGTGCCGACTTCCGTTTCAATTGACCCCTTTGGGGTGTCACAGAGAATTTAAGCTGTTACATCTACCATGAGGAAATGAAACCTCGATCATTCGAGGCGACGGTAACACAGACCTTATCGACACTAGACTTAGTGTCACCTCTTGTATTGAAGCCCCGAAATACTTGGTAAGAGGATGCCTTATCTTCTAAGCTCACATTTCTCAAATCGACGAGGAAAACAAACCCAAGCATAAAAGACGTGCCTAACTCACAATGGGTGTATAGTGTAGGGTTATGTTTGTCACCTCCAGAAAGAGGTAATTGATGTCCCATACTTTTGGACAATCTTCTTCCTCTTTGGATCCAATTAGTTCGACAGTACCAATGTCTAACAAGCCTTATCTATGCATTCGAGGCCCAATAGGGCCCATGAAGCTCATTTAAATAAAAACTAAGACTTAAAACGAACATGTCCTTCTCTATCCAACCTTGTAAACTTATTAGAACTCGAATATGATTTAATGAACCTTTTACTAATTCTTTTGGGCTAAACTTAAATTTTAGAGCTATCGGAGACTTATTTTGCCCTTTGTGAAACACATTATAAGCCCTAGAATATTGAGACGAAAGTTTTAAAACTTTAGGGGCTACACGTAGACATTAACAAACTTGAAAGAATCCACAGTTGATTTAACACGGATTAAAAACCCTAGAGATTGATTTTGCCACTTTTGAAACTTATTTTGAGCCCTAAATTATTTTTTTTCTAGAAACTTTTCGTGCCCTAAGAGCCACATTACAAAAATAGAAGGACCAAATGTGTAAATTATCAAAAACATAAAAGACAAGTTACTTTGTGCATCAAAAATATACTCACCGAAGGCATACGATCAACAACTACATTCTAAATATCACCTAGGAGTCTAAACTTGAGTTCACAAGATTACACGTTCAAGAAAAAGTGTCCTCACTTAAACACTAGACGAGTAACTTCATCTTAAGCTTTGAGGACAAAGCTAAAATAACGGGTAAGTGCTGTAAAACCCCGAAATTTGGGCTTTTGACACGTCACCGGCTTTATTACTATTATCGTTCATCATATAATGTTTTTACGGATCACTTTCATAATACATCAACACCAGACTTATTGCGTACAAAAATCATGATTTTAGTATATAAAAACAGTGAAGTATTTTAACTTACTATTATATACACACTTCTACCTTAATGAATATCGTCATATTTAAATTACAACTTATAACTAGATTCATAATTAAATTTATATTTAATTATTCAGAATTATTCGATAAAAAGATTAATTAAATTATTTAATTTTTCTTCTTGAAATAACTTACAAGACATTTAATGAGAATTCAATAAAACAATGTACGCTATTTTCACATTGGCATTTATTTACTTTATTCAAGTAAAATATTACAATGATATATTCATTTAAATTGCCTAAAGCTTCAACAAAAATACCTACAACTCAACAAATGCCTACAATAAAATACAAGGATAATTATTCTCATTCAACACTTGGCGAAATTTACCAAAACCTTTCCCCATGCATATATAAAACGTGTATATGTATGCATGCCCACACTACCCTCATTTGTTAACTACTTTATAAGTACTCAAGTGTTTAATCCACAAATGCCCAATACAATTACATGCATAACCATACTTTGTCTATACCAACCTCACCCTTCTTAGACAATCACTTACACACTCCATACACATTTCTATTTAATGTAATTTTTGTCTCCCTTGACTTCCCAAAACACACGGCTTCTTTGCAAAATGGGAAGAGAGTATGTTGCTAGTTTGAGCATGTGGGAAAATCTCCCAATATCTTTGCATATCTTGTGATATCCTAGTTAGATCTACCTAAATCTAAGAGGACAAACAAAATCAATCCCTAGATCTCTTAACTCTCTTTCTCTCGTGTACAAAACTTCACCATACAAACCTATCTCTCTTTTTGGCTATATATAACTCACGAACACTCCTCCCATTCACACATCTCTCTCATGGCACACATGTTGCACATACTACCATCAATCATCTACTTGTGGTGGGTGTTTCTGATGGAGACACGAGCTAAGACAACACATACAAACCTTCCCTCTATTCTCTTGTTGATTCGCAGGAGCTACACACACACCCACATAAAACCTTGTCGCACCATTTTGGGTTTAATTTGTTGGCGTACATGTTTGCTCATTGATTTCTTCCTGGTCACGACATCGTCACCATTATCTAAACTCATCAACATCATCACCACGCTGCAACCACAGTTGGTATCCTCGTCTTCACCACCAGCCGTAGTCAGCCACCATGGCATAACCACAGGCCCTCGAGTCGAACCATGTGTTCGTCCTTCGTAAGTTCACGAATCTTTGTTCTCTTATATTTCTTTTCTCGTCATATGCATTCATTCCCACTCATTATATTGTGCCATAATAAAATAGGAAGCAAATATACATATATCCCAAACAATGAAACGCACCTCCTGATATACTAAACGCACCATAGGGAGACGTGTACTCAAAACGCGAACTGGGCAAAAACATGAATGCTAGGTCTTAAGTCATGCCTTAGTTAGTATCCTTGCCAAAGTTGAACACAAACGGAGTACGTTTACTAGGATAAACGAGTTAAACATAAGCGTTATTTCATGTGAAAAACTAGCCCGAGCAGCCCACTTTAGGCCCTGTTTAGACCCAGTATCACCCCGACTATAGATCTGTTTATGGGGGCATTTCGTAGATCACCTAGCCAGCTTTCCACAGCCTTTTGAATCACCCAAAACGGAGCTATAACGAATCGGGAAACTGACTTTGAAAACCTGCGTTTGAACACTAAAAGCTGTCAGCACTTGGATAAAAAGCTGACAGCATGTACATGTAGGCTGACCAGCCGACTTTGGCTGCGTTTTTGAGCGAGTTAAAGTTAGAACCAGAACCCGACACCAACTAGGATATTGTAGATCACCTGGCTACCTTTCCGTAGACACCAAGAACACTAAAAACGGATCTATAACGAATAAGTTACAGCCCTTTAAAAATCTGCCTCGCACACCTTAAAAGCTGATGAAAACAAAGATTCCTGACCCGCTGACTTCACATGCGTTTTTACCCACTTTAAAGCCATTTTCACGCAAAACTTAAAGAACGAAACTTGTAGACGGCGTGTCCGAGAATACAAATATGTTTTCCGTTCATTTTATGGTTAAATAACGAACCCGTAAATGGCTTTCAAAAATCAATGTTTATGTCACAAAACACTTGAAACACAAGGGCCAATCTTGCCATTTTCTGAAAGTTTAGCAAGCCCTAGGGGGCTGTTTTGGTAACTATATTAAAACCAAGGACTCATGAGCAATTTAACTTAAGTTTTATTAATAATGTTTATTTAATAAACTTTAAGGGCTATATTGTAATTCGTCAAACGTGAAGGACTAATTATGAACATTTGAAACTTCTAGGACTTTTATGAAATATTATATAAGTCTTAATTAAATAAAAATCATTTTTATTTAATTCATTTAAACTATTACAATTCGAACGGGGTAAATACACTTTATTAAATTAAAAGTGTACATGTTACGATAACTTACAATAAGTTTAACACTGAAAACGATGACAACTTATTAAATCCGTGATCATGCATTTTCATCAACTGCATTTATATGTGCGTTGTATTTGTACATATACTGAGACCCAATTAATTACTTAGGTAATTAACTGTATCGTGAGCATACTATTTGGACTATATGTGATATTATCCGGGCACTGCTATTCAGGTGAGTTCATAGCCTCGCCTTTCACTACTATTTATGTTTTACTAACCCGCGAGGGGGAGACATGCTATAACTTGATTTGACTATATGATTTTGATATCTTATATTTAATAAATTGTTTATCGAGGAAACGCAAACTGAACTGTTACCTTTAATTACGATTGCCTATTGTAGATGAACAGCATGACCCGTGCATCCGAAACTGTTAGAATTATTGAATTACCTGAATGTTATAAATAGATCTATTTGGGATTGACCGTCCCCATCTGGGTGAGTCATGCTCACTGTGCCTCGGCCGGGACAACAGATGTTTCACATGTCAGCACTTATTTTTGTTCTGGGTGCCTTATATGGCGAAGGGTCCTTATTTGTTAAGGACTTAACTGTCAAGTTTCAGTTTCGGGCAATATGGGAATGTAATTAGCTTATAGTATTTGGCTTTGTGCGATACTATGTTTGTGATGTTTGCGGTTCTAAAACTCGACCTTTTATTATTTGGTACATTAATACATGGAACATATTGATATATCTGAATTTGATTTTTATCGAACCTTATGAAATACTATATGGGATATTGAGATCCTACACTTGATTTTTATATCAAACTTTGTGACACACTATGTAGGACAAATTACTGTCCTGGACTATGAATTTACAAAACTCTATGAATTCACCAACTTTATGTTGACTGTTTTAAGCATGTTTTTCTCAGGAAATTAAGCTGGATTATTTGAGCATGGACTGAGCATCATTTAGGAGCATCATAATAATTGGGGGATCTGTTTTCACTGGGATATTTGTAACAACTGATATTTAACACTTCAACTGATTGTACTAAAACCATATTTGTATCAATTGTATTTCAAATCATGTAATTATGATCAATGCTTTGTATGCCATTTGTTCTGTGATCCACTTACTGACACCCAATTACTATTCCGCTGCAAACCTGATTTGGGGGTGTCACAGGGTCATATATCATTCATCGGGTCATATAATCATTCATCGGGTCATATAATCATTCATCGGGTCATATAATCATTCGGGTTCATATCAATAAGCAAACAATCGGGACAACTGGTGTCATATTTTATTAAAACTAACATGTTATCTCCCTCGCGGGTTTATAAAACATTTCATAAAACATTTAAAAGAGTGTGAGGCTATGAACTCACGTTGATTGGGAAAGGCGGTTTATCGGCGATTTGGATGTACGGTGCATGCTTCAATCACGGAAACCTAGACAAATAATACTTGTCTTAGACTCTTGTCCAATGACTTTATAAAAATAATGGCTATGTATATATGATAATATCATAAGTATGATGATGATCAAGTGGGATTTTATATCTTCATACACATTATAGTGTTATGTGTTAGTCAAATCCTTGACTAGTTATACTAGTTTCCATTCATTTACATATTAAGGCCCAATAGCCCATTATAAGCCCATTACATTATATTAGTCCATTCATAATTTTAACATCAGGCCTATACTCATATGTTGAGCGCAAGTAGGTTAAGCCCAATGAGTAAGTCCATTAGTGTTTATCCAGACTAGTTGGGTTAATAGTCCAATAAGGCTACTTTGGCCCGTTAATGTCCATATGTTATAAAGATCGGGTTTTATCGGTTTTTACTTGTCAAATGTACTTATACATCATTAGATAAGTTATAAAAATTTTACATTAGACGGGTCTGACCGTCTAAGTTTTAATTGACGAAAACGTTAATCTTTCAGTTTTAGCCGAAAAGACGTAAAACTTATGTATATAGTTTTATAACTTATAAAACATATCAAATTGCCATTTTTATAAAATGTCCCATTTACTGATCAAAGTATATACTTATTTATAAGTAATATATAAGTTAGTGGGTTTTAGGTATACATTTTATATTAGTTTTACTTGAGTGCTAATTTTATAATATATACTTTTATTTTACAAATCTGATTTTGAAATTCACTTTCACCATTTTTACCATATCTTGAGTTCTACAAGGAGATAGAAGCTCATTTTTGGGCATCACAAACTACATAATATGTGCTACAATTAACTCCTTTTTAGCTACTGCTCAATCCTCTAAATGTCTCTAACAGTTCGTCCAAAACAGACTATACAGATTTGTACTTCAATAATATTTTGATCATTCTCACTCATTTTATGAATTTCATTATGGCCAACTCTCACATATGTATAAGTCACATACCTTACTGTATATTAAATTATCCAAGTCATTTTAACAAGTTATCATATGGGTCTTTATTGTTTTATACAACCTACAATTCTAGTCGCGATTTTTATATCTTTTCATGTAGCTTTTAATCTTTTTAACCAAATTTATCAACACCAAATCCCCACATAATGTTTTGATCATCATTCATCATCATATACATATACATAAATGAAGAAAATACAAGATTACATATTCATAATAACAAGATGATAGGAAGAAATAATCTCTATACCACCAAAGTGATGAAATGATGAGTTTTTAGATGAACAAGACTTGGTTTTAGGTAACCAATCTTATGAGATATCAACACCACTTCTAGGATCACCAAGTATTTGTAGACTCCTTGAAAAATCAGCCCTTGATCTTCATGAAATCTCCTTGCTAGTTGTTAAGATCACCTCTAATCTACAAGTCTTCAAAGGGTTTTCATCTTGATCAAGTTGAAACACAAGATTTGTGGTAGAAAGTTGATCAAATGATGGTGTTTTGTGGTGGTGAAAGGGGCAGCACAAATGAGAGTGAGAGAGAGAGTTGTGTGGTTTGCATGTTGAATAATGAAGTAGCTATTTTGTGTGTAGTGGTTTTGACTAGTTTTGGTAAGCTTGGAGGACAAGTGTCCTTCAAGTTATGTAAACTTGACACCTAGTGGTGTTGTGGCTTATACTTGGCCGTCCCATGTGGGGGTGGGGCAAGATTTATCTTGTCTCATCCCCATTTAATTACGGGCACTCCTCAATTCTATTTTCCTCGATTTGCGTGCTCTCGGGTCGTTTTACGAAAAATGTTTTTATAAATTATGAATCAACGGCACAAAACGAATCTAATAAAAATTGTCTCATCCAAAACGGAGTTCAAAAACGTAAATACGTAAACCTAGGGTTTCTGGTTTAATCGCAAAAGTTGTTAAATTATTCACGTAAGCTCTAATTTATTCTCGTAAATTAGTGAGTTTATGAACCAACACAAATTTAAAATTCCAAAATAATATTCACGGATAAATTTATTTCCTGAAATTGCGGATTGTCACCAAAAACGGTGTATGTAAACGTAAGCACGTAACGTAGAATTCTCCGGTTTAGACGTAGTCGATGCTACTTTAAGATGTAAACCCTAATTTCTTCCCAAAAATGAGTGAGTCCATAATATAACATTAAAATAATGTTTGTAAATAATACTTGAGAATAAAATATCGACCATAAATTGACGGATTGTCACAGCATTTACCCCTAAACAGGATCTTTGTCCTTAAAGATCAATTTATCTTACTACTCGCTTCTTATAGAGTTAGAGCCATGTGGGTATTTTCTCCACATTCGGTCTTTTCTCTCAAGTGTGATTCATTACAATACGCGAGTTTCATCAAACATAACTACGGGAATATGATCAGGCTTAATGTTGACTTACTTTCTCTATCCATGATGTTCACGGGTTTTTGATGAATGCAACTTTTCGCCGATCTAAACTTCATCAAGAAGTAATCAGATTTTCACTTGATAGACATTTTATCAAGTTCGATATACGAAACATAATTCACGCAGCCCTTGAAGTACTAGGGTAGATCTAGCTTATAGGCCTTTCAACCCACTTTTTACATTATCTCAATGGTCCCATACGACGGGGACTTATTTCCCATGATCCTTCAGATCATCAATTCACTTTTCCATGGTAAAATTTTTTGTCATAACTTCGCTACCCATCCTGCACTTCAAGATCTACATTTCATATTCACATAACCTCCTGTCTACTATCGACAGTCAATAATCAAATCCTAATTTCAACAATCATTTCAGGTATCGCGGGTCGGGTATCTTGTAAGGTTAGATTTGTCATCATAGGCAACCTTAAACCTAAAAGACATGTACAACTCACAATGGGTGTATGTCGGGTATCTTCATCCCAACTCCTGCTTACAGATGCTCTTATATTTAGATCCTCACCAGATTCGATCTCGATCCTAATACGATAATTATCAATGATAATCTCTCCAAAAGAAAACGATTATCCCGTTCATTACTAAAGGTCAATCATTCAAACATAAAACAAGACTTCTAGTGTTTTGTATCGTTACTTTGCGTCGTCCCTTCGATTGGGGTGGTAAACAGTACTCTCATCAAGGTTCGTTCCCAATGACTTCTGAGCAAATCTCTAAAAATTCGATGCGAATCGAGGATCTTGATAGAGATGATCGATACAGGCACACTATGTTTACACAACTCCTTTAAATACAAAAGACTCAATTTCTTCACCGAGAATCTATCATTAACGGAAATGATATTAGTAGATTTGGTCAGCCTGTCGACGATGACCCAAATCGAATCAAATTCAGATGATGACCTTTGCAATAGTTAGACGTTTACTAATATATGAGGCGATGTCTGCCTTCATAATTTGCCATCAGTACAACTTCCTTAGATAAAGATACGTTTAATCAGAAATGGCATGAATAGAATACTTAAACTTATGAGATTCTAATATGACTAAATCTCAAAATCCTCCATATTCAGGTCACCACAAACGACCTTTTAAACATTTAACGCCATCAGCTCTCATTTCTAATGGTTCACATTAGCCGCGAACCTCTTTTTACTATCTATATTATCCCTCTTACAAGCATCAGTTATTTTTAAATTGTTCGGGCAAATCAATTTGCATAGTCATTACTAAGGAAGACATCCTAATTGATTCTTTATCCTTTTTACATAATATGGCAGTATTTACATTCACCTTTCCTGATGAAATAATTATCATGACCACAATTCACTCAGAATTTCTTTCTTCATATTTTCTAAGGTTTAGTTTCGTCTCAACTATCATTTTTATCAGTTTTGCTCAATCCGACGTCTAAAGCTTTGATAGTTATTACAAGTAATTAAATAATAAATATTTAATTTTATGAACGTAAACGTAAAAAGTTTTAAATTTTCTCAGTTCGTCCAATCATAGGAAAATGTTTAAATATAAATTTGAATTTAGTTAACACGATTTTTGTTGATTTATCGAGAATAATTAACAAGATTTGTAAATGTGTGAAAAATCTTTGTTTATACTTTGGTCAAAATTTTCTTAGTTGACAAGCAAAAATTGTCGTTTCAAATTTCAGGTCATGGTTTAAATGGTTTCCTCAATCCCTCTTAGGTTGTCTTGAGGTATGTACAAACATTTACCCCTAAAGGAGTTTAGTTAAATGATTTGGGTATAAGGGAATGATTCCTTAAAAATCCTTTGATAAATATTTGTCAAAACATTTTGCATTTTCTTTTTGGTATAACCCAAAGCGTTAATGACTCTAATCTTTGAAGAGTCAATATAGATTTTACTACCATTAATCACACGGTCAAATAATGTAAAGGATTAAGCCTTAAATCACATGTTAAATATTTAAGGTACAGGTTTTTATTGGTCGGCCAATTCAGAGCAATCTGTAAATGATTATTAACTCCTTCTTATTCTTATAAACAAACAAATGGTCCTTAATGATTACGAGCATGAATTTATCAAATCACAGCCTACACACGTGATTCACCAAATTTATGGATGTTACATGTGCATTGGTCATTCCAAACAACATAACATGAAACTCATAATGTTCATTACAAGTTCTGGATGTAGTGATTGGAATAGATAATCTTTTTCGCGGACGCAAAGTTGATGATAACCATGTCGTGGATCAAATCTTTAGAACATACGCTAGAACCTTGTAAATGATCGAATAAATCTTCCATCTTGAGTAATGGATATAAATTTTGATCGTCAATTTATTCAATTCACAGTAATCAATAAATATAAGTAATGATATCACCATAGCTCTTTATAATGACGAGCTCGGTAGAATAAAAGCTTTCTCCGACAACTCTCTCAGTTGTACGGTAATTCTTTCGATGCAGATGGTGCTGATGTATAGTGCACATACCACAGGTGCAGCACCGAAAATATAATCAATACTAATTTCAACTTGCCTTAATGGCGAAAGTCTAGGTAATTCACCAACAAATACCTCCTAAAGTTTCAGATAACGAAAATATCTTTTAATAAATCCACCTTAGGTTCCTTCTAGATTACAAGGTCTATGACTAATTCACAACCATTCACGGTATAATTTCAAGCCTAAATGCAGGATACAGTCACCTATCGGGAATTATTTAGATCACTATTGATAATCAACATCTTATCTTTTAGGGGAATTCTACTCGAGTTCCCATCAATTTAGACAATGACATTATGTCATAATCAATCAATCCATTCTACTGGCACTACCAACTATCCAGTTTTGTGTGCCGTTGATAAAATAAGAACTTCTCAAAAGACTAATAATAACTCATAATCCTTCACAAATTCAAGGATATATGGAGACACAGCTACCATTAAAAGAGTAAGGTCAACGCATAATCTACGCGAGAGAATTTCAAATTAGATACAGACGAAAACACTAACGAACATGGATATATCCCATGTTTTCATGATTTGAGTACGCATTCTAAATCTCCTCGGATCGTTACCCAGGTCATTCAAATGAAATCTAATCAAAAGAAATGATAGGAACGTCGATACACCCAGTCGGGTATCAACATTCGGTAATCAAATACTTTTCCAAAGAATCTTATCATTTACAGAAATGAACGAGAAGGGGATATCAATTGTCGATTAAGACAATATCCATAGATGAATAAATTCGATTCATAAGAATAAATAGTAAGGGCACATATGTAGGTGTCTTTAACAATATGTCCCTATTTTTGCACTTCTTGCAGATCTCATAAAAAATCAATCTTTCACAATTTGAAGGAAAAATGTAATGTTTATTAACAATTTCATGGTGACTACTAATCAGCCTTGCATGGTCCTTTCCAAATTGTACATAGGAGCGCAACTATATATAATTTTAAGATTAACGATGCAATACTCAGTTCGTCAAAACTTTGTCATCATGTTTAAAATATATATATTCGTGCTTAATCATGAAATAAAAATCAAAATGAATTTACAAAGATGTTCTTTGTTATGGAAACAATTAAGTTTCCAAAGTGTTTCATAAACAACTTTATTTCGATAACGATTATTTATAAGTCTCACTTTAAATAATCCATATGGTGATGAAAATTCAATTTTTCTCAAGAAATATTGTTTTAACTTAAAAAACAATGAGTGATATGCAAAAGAGTGATGAAAAGTTGTTCACCAAGAACTAACTGCAATATGATAGGAAATGAGCTTAGCCAATTAATCATGAGGTTCATGACCTCGATGGCACTCAGGAATACAAAGAATATAATCCACAACGTAACTCAATTCGAGATGAGTACTTGTTCAATGGTTGCATCACTAATGCGAACATTAGGATGAAGCAATAAAAGATAGATAACATCGATACATGTAGGATTTAGCAATCAAAGGTAGTCTTTTCATTAATCACAAACAAGTCAAAATTGTACCGTAACACATTACGTGTTGCCATGTTATACAATTCTAAAAACTCATCCTACCAACTGATGTCTCATTTAAGTTAGGGGTTTTAAAAGATACCACAATGAATACTAATCTACAATAGTCATTAAGTGTTCAACCTGTCCCAGAAGATCCATCGGTCCCAATTCAGAAGAAGATTTCTTCAATTTATTTCTTGGACACTGGGCATCCTCGTCATTGGACAATGGCCTAGGAACAATCCTTAATACGAACCAACAATCATTTAAAACCTTATAATTCAATCACAGGACTCAACAACTTCCTCTTAACAAGTTCTTATTCCATACAAGTTAAATTTTTACTTAATTCAAGTTTTCAATCAACTTGCACTCAATGCTACATTCTACCTCATTTTCCAATACTTTCAACCTTATTCTTAGACCTTGAAAGGGCAATAAAAGTTCAATATGAACAACACTTAATTTCCCATCCTATAGCTCCTTCATTATTAGTTATCAAATGAGTCACTAGTAGAAAATGACTCAAACATTCAATTAAACTTCTCGGAAAGGTACTAGTGGCATGAGGCCTTTGGGTAATGGTTCCAATGACAGCCTCAGGTGCAACATTCACCTTTTCGATTTCAATTTAAGAATTGGGTGACAACGAATGAGATGACACCTTTCCAGGTGGTAACGTTTTGTCAAACTCCACTCTATAAGGAAAGATCGTCATGACATCGATATCAGATTTAATCTCGCAAATTCTTCTTTAATATCACAATCAACTAAAATCAACATTCCTACGAATATCAACCATTTTGTTGGGATCATAAACATCCACAACTTGGTTTAGATCTAGGATAGCTAGATTTCCTAAAGAAATAGCTTCGATTGATTTGCTAGGGGAGTTAGGGTTTCTTGTGACAATCTACGTCGTATAAATACCTCGTATAAATATTTATAATAATCATCAAACAATCATGTAATCAAATTACATCATATCTATATATATATAATCCAAGCTATATATATATATATATATATATATATATATATATATATATATATATATATATATATATATATATATATATATATATATATATATATATATATATATATATATATATATATATATATATATATATATATATATATATATATATATATATGTATATATATATATATATATACTAGTTGCAAAACCCGTCCGATGGACGGGTATGACTTATGGTTGTCGTTTAACTTTTTATTATTTGGTAAATATTTTCTTGTAAGTTTACTTTTAGCATGGTTTTCTTTTAGGGTTAATATATAAAGAAGTTACTAAACTTTCTAAGAAATTTGTCCTAAGGTAACGAACGTTCATTTTGTGTTTCTAAGTTACTAATGTTCATATGACCGGTTGATTAAGTTATCCACTTATCAAAAACGTGATATTCATGTTACATAACATGAAAAAACAAGACATTTATGTTACTTAACTTATAAAAAAACATTCATTCAGGTTACTCAAATTAACACTAAATTATAGTGATGTATAGTTTAGTAACTTAGAAACACAAAATGAACGTTTATTACCTTAGGACAAATTTCTTGGAAAGTTTAGTAACTTATTTGTATATTAACCCTTTATTTTAATGCCATATTAGTCGGCAAAACTTGTATTTAGTTTCAATAAAGTGTAGCGAAAATATCCACATCCGCTAAACCTGACTCGTACATGCACCAAACTTATTAAGATTGCATTTTTTATTTTTTTATTTTTATATTTTTGTTTGCCTATTTAGTTTTTTAGTTACTTTTATTATTGAATTATAAATTTTCTTTTTTATTTACAGGTTATGATTAAACATATTATTAGTTTACGCGTATATATGATCATTATCGTTTATGGTTAAATATATTATTAATTTTGACGGATATATGATAAAAAAATGTATTTTTTTATATTTTTAATGTAATTTTTTCCTTGTTTGTTTTTAATGTATTATGGTTTATGGTTATAGATTCTTAAAAAGAACACAAATTTACTATATTATAAAGTATTTGAGGCATTTTTTTTAGAAATGCTGAAAAATTCAGACTTTTAAACTTTTTACATTTGAAAATATTCATCTGGAACACTCTATTGACATAAGTATGTTCAATCTTAACCATATATATTTCTGTTGTAACAGTTTTTTTATAATATTATTTTGTAACAAACTATTAAAAATCATATCTATTTCTAAATTGAAATACCTTTTAAATTCAGTTATTTTTATTAATATAATTTCATAATATTTTATAAAACTTTGTGTTTTTAATTCAACATTTATTTTCATATAATTTTACGAATTTCGTATTTATTTATTTTTACATTTATTTTATCTTTATAATTATTGTATACATACTTTTATGTAGCTAACTATGAGTGTTAGATCAAATTTAAAAGTTTTTGAAGCATATTATCAGCGTTTGTCAAGTTATTTATGTTTGTTATATTACTAACCAAACTTTTTTGTTTTCATAGGTAACTTATAGACTTTGTATTAAATTTAATGAAAATTGTACACAAGTAAACATAAAAAGACATCGTGTTTTTGGTAAAGAGTGATATAAATATGTAACCAAAAATGGTGTAAAAATGTTACATAAGCTTTGTTATTTTGAGCAAATAATAGAATTAACCCGTTAATGAATTGTTAAACTTGATTGTTGAATGTTATTACATAACGTATTCATGCAGTCGATTAACATTAAAACTACACATAGAATTTGCTTCGCTAAAAAAGTAAAATCATTTTATCACCAAGTTATTTTGCGTATACATATGATATGTAGGAATAAAAGTGATAATTCGGTAAAATATTTAGCACGTATGCTTATTGGGGAACAATGAGTTACTAAGATTTAAGAGCATAAAAAACCCGTCTAAATATATATAAGAAGTTTCACTACAAAAGATCAATTCGTATCTATAAAATGTTTAAATTTTCTTATAATGTATGAGCACCATATAAAAGTGTAAATCTCCATCATGAACCGTCTATGGGATTATGCTACTAATAATATGTTGAAATCGTAAATGTAATGAGCCAGTAACCACCCCCTAGAAAAGCTTTACCTGCAGGTAACAATCCTTACAGTTCGTAGGAAGGATGTTATCAACATTTTGATGAATAATTAACTTTTTGATAAATGAGTAAAATGTCAAGGTAATGTATCAGACTAATTAGCAAGGCTATAAATGGTGTGAGGGTGGCGTGACGACATGGTCAAGTCTTGCGCTTTTATGAGTCATGGAGAGTCATGACGTTCTTAAAATGTGAATTAAAGTGTCCCAAATTATGAAAAAATACATAAATTTATATCATATAATAAATATATTGAGTTTACAAAAAGTATCACACACAAGGAATAAAGTTAAAAAATTATATTTAAATTACTCTTTTTCACTTCGATATAAAATACGATTTTTATCAATATTAAATTTAAAAAAATATTTACACATCTCGTTTTATCTCGTCTTATCATGTTTTTTCACTCTCCGTCGCACGTCAAGCCTTAAGCTCAATTGGTCTATTGTGTGGTATGGAGGTCAAGCCTCATGTCCTTATAAGGCTTTAGCGAGACATGAGGAGCCTTTCAGACCTATGCAAATTACTAACGGGTTCAAGTTTTGTTTTTGGCCTTTTTTTCCAGGATCGAACCCAAGAATTTAACTATCAATCAAATGATTTTTGCAAAAGATACAAAGTTATGCATTAAGATCGTGTAAAACTTGCCTGTTGCTTAGCCTTTTTATTAAGTCCTGTAAAATTAAAGTGTGTGTAAAAATATATGTTTTCTGTTTGTAGACGGATATATGACTGTTTGTTTTATGTGCCGAATATAAAGTCTGAATCAGAAAAGTTTGCTATTGTGTCCTTTTAATTGAGTTAAGTGAGGGAGTTAGAGGGTAAATATGTAAAATAAAGATAATAAGTCATGACTTAATACAGAAAGCTCCCTCCTGCGAGCTTTTTCCAGAAAGTTGTTAGTTTATTTCAAGCACAAACAAACAAACTTGACTTAATCGATATTCCTATTTTTTAAACAAGGTTTTATAAGTCCTTATCAAACACTACCTAAGCTATATAAAAAACTTCAAACATCTTCCTAGACTAAAAAAATAATTGGACCCAAATTTTGTGCAAATGATCCAAACGCACTACTACTCACACAACCCTAATTAGTTTGTTTCAAGTTAAAAATTACGTTTAAAATTTAAATAGTAGCAGCACCAAACTGTATCAAGGACCAATTTTTTACAATGAAGTCGTTGCACGACTCGACCCACTAACCACTAACATTTGCCGTTCTAAAAAAAAAAAAAAAAAAAAAAAAGTGGTAGCACACAGAGTATACTATGTTTTTTTGCAACCATCATTAATTAGCTAATTCAATACAATAGCAATTCAATACAATAGTGAGATAGTTGTGTGAGTTGTAAATCGCCGTTCTAAAAAAGTAATGGCAACTAACCGTGAATAACAAAGTCAACTTCTAATTTATCTAACTTAAATTGATTTAGAAAGATTCATAAAGGAGAAAAATTAGTATAATCATCAAGAACATCTTTGTCATATATGGTCGTCTTAACAGCTAACCATCAGAAACCTTAGTGGGCTTTTTCAAAGCTTTTACACCCTTCAATTGTTTTGTATACAATCTTTTCAAACCCTTCAAAATTTTCCAGTAGCTTTATCGACCCCGACGACCCATCCTCGATTTCTCCAAACTTGGCGAAGAGGGACCTGAGTGCATTAGTATTCACATGAGACACAACATTTGGTAAATGGCAAGTAAACATGTGGCTTCTTATCTTCTTTTGTTACTGTTTGAGGGATTTTTGTTCACTTTTTCGGGTTTTGAATAGGACAAAGCCATAACCTTTGGCCTTTTCTGTCACTTTATCTGTAACAGTTCTGCACTCTTCAATATCCTCATGCTCTTAAAAATGAAAAGTACTTGGTTTATTGTGGCATCCCAACAAAGGCCAAATATAAAAATCTTACGGTGAACTGGACCTCAACAGCTTGGGTGAGAGTTGCCATTATTGAAGGGTCAATAGGTTGCTTCTTTGACAAACTCAGTAGTATATTCTTTTGGTAAAGCGTCAAGAAGCTTCCTAAGAGACTTATTGTTAGAAGCCTATTTTCTCATGCTCTCCTAAGATGTCGACATTACCAAACTTTTCTATAGTTTGTATCAAGAAACCTAACAGTCATGATCATGCCAGTGAGCAACCAGTCTTAAAACTATTAGGCATTGGCAACCAAAATTTGTAATAATCCCATACGGAACAGCCAAAATTTTATTCACAGAGCATAGCATTTAGCATCAAAAACAGATTTTTACTTTCGTTACATCAGACCCTGCATCAATTAATTTATCAGATAAACACACACATCAGTTGATTAGAATAATGGAGTTAAAAAAAGTATCAAAGACTTTGCATCTTTTCCTAATGACATCGTATATCTTTATCCAAATACTCAATTTTCTCTATCTAAATAATCAATTGCCTTTATCTAAATAGTCGGTTTATTTTTAAACAGAAAGACCTGATCTTAAGTTGAGTAAAAAATCATAAGGTGTACGGATGTGCTAAATGGCTAATAAAGATCAATCATAAAACGCATGATTCACTATTGTCCTTTATATAATCAACACTTAATTATATGATAAGAGGTTGCATAATCAGCTTAGAACCAATAACAATCCAGCCTCAAAAATCAAGATACATTGCTTGATTCCACTTGGGTCTCACCTGCAAGATGAAACAGTTAGGTTTCACCTCACCGTCACTTGGGTTGCTAGTCATCGTTATACCTCACAGTGTCCTCAAGGAAGAGTGCTTTCCAAGAGTTCTCTAATCAATCATGAAAAACTGTTGCAACTAAAAGTTGGATAATATACTTAGGAGTCGATCAAGTGGGACTAATGCCATGATCTTAAAAAAACTAAAGGGGTGTTTGTAATTGCTTTTTTTTACAGCTCGTTGCTTTTTTATACAACAAAAAAGTAATAAAAAATTATAAGTGGTGTTCGCGATTACTTACTTGAACTGTCATAATAAAGTTTAAAGTTAAAGGGTGTCTTGCTCACCTAACTTATAGTTCAGCAAGGATCTAATGTACTAATAAATGTAATATCATCATATTTTGGGTATATATGAGCAGATCTTATCATGGGTTGCAAACATCACACAAATCTGCCATACAATGTGCCATGTTGCAATTGTCAGCTCGTGCTAAATAGTTATATGAAACAGATCCATTTTTGGTACAGAACCATAACAAAACAAAACCACCACTTCTTACTTTCCCATTATATGCCAAAATATAATTTGGTCTGAGTGAATGGATTTTTTTAAGTAGTTACAGTATTAGTTATTATTCAAATTGTTTTAGTAAGGAAAATATTTGAGAGGGGTATAGGAGAGTACTTACAAACTTAATGTATGCTTGATCAACAAGTCTGTAGATTTTCCATGTATATATTGTTCCATGCGTGTAGCAAGGATCTGAGTTATCTATTGGAGAAACCACCCATGTGATCCTTTTCTATGTAATTTGAACAGATTCCAAGAGGAATCTCGCCTGCACCAGCAATGATATCTTCACCTGACTCCTCATTGAAACTGATACTTGTTTCACCATCAGCTGGTTCATCAAATTCTTCATCCACATGTTTCTCATTGAAATGGATGCATTTGAAGCACCGACATACACCAGTACACCGCGGACACGGCCACAATCTCATATTTGCGTCTTGTGCAAGCTTGTAAAACACCAAATGACGTAGGCAAAAGCTGAGGTCACAGATTATCTCGATGAACTTCCCCCTCTTGCATTTATGGCAGTTTTTTATGACGCATGAGGGACTTTTAGTTTTCTTGCGATAGTTTTTGACACGCAAGAACTGTCACTCTTGGTCACTCCGGTTTTCTTTTGAGAGGGGGACGCCATTCTGATAATAGAACAAAACTTAAGGTCAATTCTAATTACTATAAAATGTAGTATTGTGGATGTTTCTTAAAATCAATCATATGTCGATGTGCCATGATCGCTAATAAGTTAAACATTTACAAACCAAACTGATACTATATTCAAGTATTTATAGATACGTTTTCTAAGAATCAAAAAACAGTTTCTTGATAAGTGATGTTTATTACCTAATACAAAGTTAATGGTTGGGGTCATCGCCCTTGATAGGATTCTAGATTCTGCCTACAACCAAATAGGAAAATGATAGAGCATCAATATCCATTCCTAATAAAAATAAAATATTGATTGCCTGAACGAAAAAAAACTTCGATTAAGCAAAAACAGAAAACACGCAGTAATACATGACTTAGCAAAATAACCCCATGATTCAGCAAGTAAAAACATACTGCAATACATTAGAACTACCATTCAACTCAAAAGTTAAAAGTTAAAAACACAAACACACCCTGCTAATTAGCTGCTAATGCTTGGCTTTTACTTCACGCTCCTGCATAGGACATGTGTATAGTATGTGATATAAACAAAGAACCAAATTCCATAAAATAGATATTTAGTTTACCCATAATAAATGACGTGTAACTCATAAACCCTTAGATCAATATAATGATAATAAAAAATTGGTTATCAGATCACTTAGAGTTGTTATGGAGCATGTTCCCAGTGATGCCTAAAGTAATGTATCAAATCAAATCAAATAAATAAAAAGACACTTTCCTATACAGGTAACTAATTCTGCAGTATTATTCTTCCCTATTATGTCAAACTAACCCCGATTATGTGACTTAACATGCATTTGGTTAATGCTTAAGCGTAGATCTATCATACACCTTTTTTTTGAGTGTTTTTATTCACGTTCATGTTTTAAAACAAATAAAATTAGGAAGTGAGAGTTAAAAGACCAACAAAAGGAGTACTTTTATAGCAAGAGGATTTCCAGTTTCAGGTACATCTTATATTCACTACGTATGAGGAGGTCTCACAAGTTTGATCCCTAAAAATTGTCGTTTTCATTATCGCTGAGCTATGAAGCACCTTAGAGTAATCCTATCTACATCTTATTAAAACAAACCTAAGATGTCACCACCTTGATGCCGCATCAGGCCACACCAAAGCAGTAGTAAAATACAGTCCATCCTTTATAGAGTAACACACCTTCACTCACAATCGCCACATCTAATGAAGCAGGAATGAAGGAGAAGGTGATACTCACAACAATAGCTGCAGAGAATGCATCCAGGTCCTAAAAGAATCATAAAATCAAATTTTAGATACACTATACATAACACAATGCGTATAGATGTATAACCAAGATTTCTTATTATAGCATCACTATTGTGCTTTTTGATAACAACTACGTAATAACCAATCTAAAGACTAATTACTTCCTAAGTTGCATTATTTGGGTACCCAATAAGTACCTGCGACTATATATATGTACGGATAGATCATAAGAGGATCCAACTGAGTAGGCATACTTATATCACTGGTGGCATAGTCACGGGGCTTCACCATGGTGTCAACTTCTTTCGAGAGTTCTTCATTTTCTGATGGTTGACTTTGGCAATGACAGCCCTAATTTAAGGTACCCAAATGTAATTATATATAGATACACCCTAATCAAAGAGTTAATCCACATCGATATATACTTTTATCTAAGGTAAGGAGGGCATTTTGCAAGACTTTTTATGTTTTATTGATGTAACTTGCTGTTTTTCAGGTTATCGTGGTGCTCGCGGTGATAGAGGCGAGGACAGAGGCAGGTATCATACTGGTTCTGGGTAGGATGACTATTAAAATAGAAGGTCACCTAGGAGGTCCCCACCATCATATAGAGAAGAACGTCGTGATTACTCTCCTCCTCCACGGAGGTTCCCACCACCATATATAGGTAGTGGGTTTGCCTGCTCACCACCTAGGTGTTTGCCTTACTATGATGTGCTGCTGAAGTCTTGAAAGGCAAGTTTTTTCTGATGTGCTGCTAAAGACTGATCCAAAAATATGGTGTGAGTGGAATTATGATATTGGTAGATGTTTATGTATTTTCTTTCTAAACTCTGAATTTGGCAGATATGTTGCGAACTTATGTTGCAGAGTCAGACAATTAGTAGTATTATGGTTTGCTAAGGATTTTTTTGCTGGATTTAGTCGCTACTTACTTGAATCGTCAAGTTATGACTGCAACATTAACATGAACCTTTTTCATTGTGTGATGAAAATTATTTCCTGGTTTTCTTTATTACACTATATTGCAGTACGCACCTGATCATACATTCATAGCGTCCTAAATAATACGTAGTAATATATATAACAACAAATAAGAATCAAATTCCATGATATGAAATGGAAATGCAGTAACCTCAAGGAACGAATCGATGGCGTGAGTTGTAGCAGGATCGTCAATAGGAATAATATTATAAGCACTCACGTCTACAGCCATAGCTGGTAGATACGAACAGAACATATCCAGCCAAGCGCCTAAGACCTACCACATATAAATAATATGCAACTGCGATATCAATCCTCTATATAGACATCAAATACATATCAACCCCTGAATTCTCTGTATAGACATCAAATACATATCTATATCCACAGTTTTATAGGTGACCTGCATTCTTACCAATCGTCTTAGAATTCTAAAGGGTCCATAACCTATGGGTTTAATTTTTTTCCCGAACACTACCACCAAAGTAGTAAGACCGAACCACCATGCAACAAAAACCATATCACTATCATCTTATTCACTATCCTTAAAAAACTTATATTATCCCCCCATTGATTTTTTTGCCATGTCTAGACGTGGCATTGGACTCAAGGGTTATGGTGGCTGTGATGGTTGATGTGGACAAGTCATGGGATGACCGATCATAGGTAAGACATACTCGAGGCATAGATAAACACACAGTATGTTGATGTATATTTATTAATTCAATCTATCGTCAAACCCTCTGCTCTGAAAATGAGCAGGTGATGGTTGTCTGGCCCTTGTTCCTACGCATAGATGACACTTCGACCTCAAGTATTCATAACCCTTGAAATATGAATTATATATTGATCATATTCAAAATTTAATACTGTACCATTTGATCAACTACTTCTCTAAATGCCAGTTTTCATTATTCTATAAAAAGGAGGGCTACATTTTCTTAGACACCAAAGGCAAGTTCTAATACACATATTCCGTTTTCAAAATGCAATCTCAGAATTTTCATTTAATTCGCTTGTAAGTTGAGAATGATAAGAGTAAAGCAGCTTCGCTGCTACTAAGTTCAGTTCTGATGGTTTATTCAAAAAGTGGTTGTGCAAATAAATAACCGAATTATCAGTTATGAAATTACTTATAGAAGCAAAAACCAAACAAAAAAAGGAACTCATGTTCAAACCTATTCCTGATAAAAATTTAGAGCTACTCATGTTCCTAACACATAAAAGTTTTACACAGCGCACACACTCAGACATGTAAAAAAGATAAAAGGTAAATAATCCTAGCAGTGCAACAAAAATAGTGATCACGGGGTAAGTTCCCCTTCCACTGGGTTTTCACACCCAATTAAACCCAAATAAAAAAACTCACAGGTAAACTTGCTTGACAATAACAATGACAATGGAACATTGTTATTTTGGGTTCTCAATAGACGCAATCAAGCATATACTTTGACCAACTTGCCAGCTTTTAGTCTATTATTCATAGCCTTCGTCTATGGTGGTGTAGAATACTCGTCAAATAATGTTACGGTTGACAACTAAGTCTAAAGTAGAGGCGGTTACAGCTTTGTGGCACAAAGGCATAACTTTAAGAACATCAAAAAAGGTAGATTACCCGGTGATAGTAATGTTATAAGTTGTGATCACACAAAAACATTAGTAACAACTTGAAACGTTCATGGATTTGCTATAAAATCATTAAAGCTTAGGAGCCACACAAATATGAAACGGGGAATATATATTCTCTAATCCTGTTCCTCTTATTGTACCTGAATGGACGAAAGCTACGTTGTCCAGATTATCTGAAACACCTTCTTTATTATGAGGTTTGACATGATCCGAAACAGTTTTAGGCAGTATGTTGGTCATCCAACTTGTGCCCTCGCTATCTATATCTCTTTTTTTATTTACATTATTTAGATCAAATGGGATATGGTAATGTACATAAATTACTGGCTAATTAATATCATATATAATCAAATATTGCAACGAAAAGCTTAAAATTAAAAACCCCTTTATATTGCCAGAGCTAAAAATTGATGCACCATGTTAAATGATATACAAATACTATTAGATAAGAAATATAATTTTAGTGAGTGGTCGATGTTTACCTTTTTCTCTGTTAGACGAGCTCATGGATCGCTGCAATCAATAACATTACACATAAGAAAATTGGTATAGTATGATCAAACATATCCTAATAATAAGTGTGTGCAGGTATGATCAAATGATGTCTAAGAGCCGTTTTAGTTATCAGCTGAAAATCAAGAGCAACGTACCTATTTGCACTGGTTTTGCGGCGAATCATCATCACCATCATTCATAGAAAAATATTCCAATTTATATAAAAAAACAAAAGAGTCTCAGAATTAAGAAAAACTAACCCGACGATTGATTGAGTTGTGATTGTGAGAGTGATACCTGTGATTTTCAATTGATATATCTAATAACAAAACAATGGTCATAAACAATAACTCATAAATCAACATAATAAATAAAAATACTCAATGAGGAACAAATCAAGAGATCATGGCTGACCGTAATAAAACTAATTCTAGTATCGTGAAATCATTGGTGTGCTTTTGTATGTGAATTATGATCGATTGATTTTGTGTGTGGTTTGATGATTTTAGGTTAATCTCGGACGTTTTTGTGACTGCTTTAGGATTGTGATGTAAACACGTGAGTTTTAATACGAATGGTAAGGGTTTTATTTTCAATCTTCTGATGTCTTTATCAATTTAATTTTGTAATTCCTACCAAAACTATTGGTCTGACCTGATGGTTGAGCCTCTTTGTAATAGGTCTAAAGACACAGGTTCGAATCCTGCGATTGTCTAAAATTTTTAAAATCCGAATTTCAACCATGGCACTGCTGACGTGGATTAAAGGAAAAGATGATGTGGCATTTCCCTCCTCTTATATATAATGTAAAGATATATATATATATATATATATATATATATATATATATATAGAGTAGAGATCGAGTAAGAAGAAAAATTAAAATGAGAAGAATAAGAAGAAATCCTAACCACAAATTCCACAAAGGAAGGAGAATTTTAAGGGGAGATGCATCTGACTTTGTAGGTGCATCTGAAATGTGTGGCTGTGGTTTTTTCTTATTCTTCTCATTTTACTTAATCTTCTTATTTGATCCTAACTCTATATATATATATATATATATATATATATATATATATATATATATATATATATATATATATATATATATATATATATATATATATATATATATATATATATATAAAATAACACTTCTCAGTCTGGCCTTGTCGGTAACTCGGGAATTTTTCGGCACCGTTATAGTCAAAAGATTTTTAGACATTTTGAGAAAAATGTTTATAGTTAAAAGATTTTGAAATGTTTTATTCAAAACCTTGGTTTTAAAAATCTTTCGTTCTCTATAACGAGAGCTAAGGTACCAAACTGTAACAACCCCAAATATTCATACTTTAGTTCAGTGGAAGAGTCGTTGGTGTTACGGGATAACACATTACTCAAATCATAGACAACGCTTAAAATCGCGTCATTTAATAATAAAGCATTTTCCATTCATGAATATCAAGTTTACATAGGTCCCAAGTCATAGTATTTCATACAATTTTTACAAAACATTTGAATGGAAATTATTATTTAAGTGTGGGCCATAAATTCTTGTTGTCTTCCCGAGAATTGCCTTCAAGTACCTGAGATAAAACATCTTAAAAGAAAAGGTCAGCGAAAACGCCGAGTGAATTCATAGAGTTTAATGAAAACCATTAATATATCATCGGTATATATATTTATTACCGAAAATCATTTTGTACAAATCTTTGTAGTAGGCCATAAAATAGGCCAAAGACATTTTATACAACTCTTAGTCATAAATCATAATATAGGCTTCCGCCTTCAAATACATTATACGAACCATTGTCGTAAAAACATCATACAATAAGTTTTATAACGTTGTATAGAGTTTAATAAAAACCGGTATAAGAAAATGGTTATGTAAAACCAAAACACGAACATAATATCAATAATAAGACCCCGTATTGCTAGTCAGGCAATATATCGTAATTCAGTGCGTATATCAGTATTTTCGTTATTAGACTATTATAAGCCGCATGACATTGCTACCTTACTATAACAAACAACGGGTAGCTAACCCGAAATTCATTTGCCCATCTAAAACAGCGTGTCGTCACAATGATTGTAACACCCCCAAATTTATACAACTCAATACAGCGGAAGACTCGTTGGTGTTACGGGATAGCACATTACTCACATCATAGACAACGCATAAAAATCGCGTCGTTTAATAATAAAGCATTTCCATTCATAAATATCATAGTTACATAGGTCTCAAGTCATATTATTTCATACAAAGTTTTACAAAGTATTTGAATGGAAATTAATAATTAAGTGCAGGCCATGAATTCTTGTTGTCTTCCCGAGAATTACCTTCAAGTACCTGAGACAAAACATGTTAAAAGAAAAGGGTCAGCGATAACGCCGAGTGTATTCATAGAGTTTAATAAAACATCAATATAAAATCGGTATAAAATTATTACCGAAAATCATTTTGTACAAATCTTTGTAATAGGCCATAAAATAGCCGAATTCATTTTATACAAATCTTTATCAAAAATCATAATATAGGCATTTGCCTTAGAAATCATTATACGAACCATTGTCGTTAAAAACATCATACAATACGTTTTATAACGTTGAATAGATTAAATAATAACCGTTATATGAATATGGTTATGAAAACCAAAACAAAAACATAATATCAATAGTATGACCCCATATTGCTAGTCAGGCAATATATCGTAATTCGGTGCATATAGCAGTATTTCGTTAATTGGATTATTATAAGCCGCATGACATTGTTACCTTACTACAACAAACAACGGGTAGCTATCCCGAAACTCAATTTTCCCATCTAAATTAGCGTGTCGTCACAATAATCACGCTTGTGTAAATCTTCTCATACATAAATTCGCTTACCAATCAATGTGGCACGACGGGGATCAACCGTCAAGGCGCGAACTGGGGTGATCGTCCCCAAATAGTACTATTATATGCATAAGCGTCTACCAAATCCCGGTAGTTCACAATTCATGCTAATAGGACTTTTAGTGACATAGCCTAACTTTAATAATCCATTTTATCTCATACATCGGGTCATATAATCATTCATCGGGTCATACAATCATTCGGGTCCAAATTAATAAACAAACAATCGGGACAAATGGTGTCCTATTTTATCAAAACTAACATGTTATCTCCCTCGCGGGTTTATAAAACATTTCATAAAACATTTAAAATAGTGCGAGGCTATGAACTCACGTTGATGTGGGAAGGCGGGTTATCGGCAATTCGGACGTACGGTACGTGCTTCAATCACGGAAACCTAGACAAATAATACTCGTCTTAGACTCTTGTCCAATGACTTTATTAAAATAACAATTATGTATACATATGATGATTTTATATATATGATGATCAAGTGGGTTTACATATTCTCTTTTACTCATTTTAGTGTTTATGTGTTGATAACTTTTATACTAGTTTACTAGTTTTACCTATTTACATGTTTTAAGTCCAATAAGCTTATTATAAGTTTTTTAACTTGTATTGATCCATTTTATACTTTTATTATCAGTATTTACCCTTTATATGTTGGGCCCAAATGGGTTAAGCCCAATAAATAAGTTTATAAGTGTTTTAGCCCATTTTGTTGTATTATTAGTCCAATAACGTTAACTTAGCCCGTTAATGTCCGTATGTTATATAGTTCGGGTTTTATCGGTTTTTACTTGTTATATATGCTTATATATCAGTATATGAGTTTATAAAAGTTTACATTAGACGGGTCCAACCGTCTAAGTTTTATTTAATGAAAACGTTAATTTTACGGTAATAGCCGAAAAAGTCGTAAAAATCATGTTTATAGTTTTATAACTTATGAAACTTATCAAACTACCATTTTTATAAAATGTCCATTTATTTAACCTTATACATATTTATATAAATGTATTTATAAGTTAGTGGGTTTTAATTCACATTTTATACTATTTTTATTTGAGTACTTATATAATACTATTATACTTTAATTTCCCAAAATCTGATTTTTTTTTACTTTCACTTTCACCATTTTTACCATATCTTGAGTTCTACAAAGAGATAGAACCTCATTTTTGGACACCATAAACTACATGATATGTGCTACAATTAACTTAGTTTTATCTACTGCTCAATCCAACTCTAAATATCCTTAACAGTCCGTTCAAAACTGACTATTCAGATTGGTACTCTAAACTTGTTTTGATCATATCTCACTCATTAAAATGACTCCATTGCATGGCCAACTCTCACATGTGTACAAGACCTAACACTTACTGTATATTGAATCCACTTTGCCATTTTATCAGTTTAACTTGTGGTTAGTTACTGTTTTTATACAGCCAACAATTTAAGCAAGATTTTAGCCTTGTTCCTTATAGTTTTTCATCTTTTTAATTATATTTATCAACACCAAATCCCCACACAATACTTTTATCATCATATAACCATCATATATATATACAATAGGAAATAAAATACATTATTACATAATCAAAATAACAAGAGGATGGGGAGGACAATCTTTATACCACCATGATGATGTAGGTTGTGATCAAGACATGGATTTTGATGGAGAAACTTGTGATAAATCAAGACCATCTTCAAGTCCACCAATCTTCATGAACTCCTTGTGGAAAATCAGCCCCAAGACTCCATAGAAACTCCTCCTTGGATGTTATAATCACCACCAATCAATAGGGCTTCAAAAGGGCTTCAACCTATGTATGAATAACATGAGATTTTGTGGTTAATTTTTGTATGAATGGGGTGTTTGATGGTGTTTGTTGGACGGCACAAAGAGAGAGCAAGATAGAAAATGGAAGCTTTTGCATGGATGAAATGAGGTTGCTAGTTTTAGCTTAGTGGTTTTGTTGGTGGAAGGCTTCAATGTTAAGCTAACTTAGACAAGTGTTAGCCTATTGTTTATAATTTGACACATCAAGTGTTGTGTGTCAATGTTTGGCCGTCCCATGTTAGTGGGGTGGGCAAGATTTATCTTGTCTCATCCCACTAATTTACGGGTATTCCTCGATTCTAGTTTCCTCGATTTGCGTGCCCTCGGGTCGTTTTACGAAAAACGTTTTAATAAATTATGAATCAGCGGCACAAAACGAATCTAATAAAAATTGTCTCATCAAAAACGGAGTTCGAAAACGTAAATACGTAATCTTAAGGTTTCCGGTTTAGTCGTAAAGGACGTTAAATTATATTCGTAAGTCCTAATCTCTTCTCGTAAATTTATGAGTTTATGAACCAACACAAATTTAAAATTCCAAAATAATATTCACGGATAAATTTATTTTCTGAAATGTCGGACTGTCACCAAAGACGGTGTATGTAAACGTGAGTACGTAACGTAGAATCCTCCGGTTTAGACGTAGTCGATGCTACTTCAAGACGTAAATCCAAATTTCTTCCCAAAAATAAGTGAGTTCATAATATAACATTAAAATAATGTTTTTAAATAACACTTGAGAATAAAATATCAACCATAAATTGGCGGATTGTCACAGCATTTACCCCTAAACAGGATCTTTGTCCTCAAAGATCATCTTACTACTCGCTTCTTATAGAGTTAAAGCCATGTGGGTATTTCCTCCACATTCGGTCTTTTCTCACAAGTGCAATTCATTACAATACGCGAGTTTCATCAAACATAACTACGGGAGTACGATCAGGCTTAATGTTGACTTACTTTCTCTATCCATGATGTTCACGGGTTTTTGATGAATGCAACTTTTCGCCGATCTAAACTTTATCAAGAAGAATTCAGATTTTCACTTGATAGATATTTATCAAGTTCGATTTACGAAACATAATTCACGCAGCTCTTGAAGTCCTAGGGTAGATCCAGCTTATATGCCTTTCAAACCAATCTTTTACATCATCTCAATGGTCCCATAATACGGGGACTTAATTCCCATGATCTTTCAGATCATCAATTCATTTTTCCATAGTTAAAATTTTTGGCATAACTTCGCTACCCATCTGGCACTTCCAGATCTACATTTCATATTCACATAACCTTCTGCCCACTACTGGCAGTCAATAATCAAATCCTAATTTCAACAATTATTTCAAGTCTCGCGGGTCGGGTATTTTGTAAGGTTAGGTTCGCCATCATAGGAAACCTTAAACCTAAAAGACATGTCCAACTCACAATGGGTGTATGTCGGGTGTCTTCATCCCAACTCCTGCTTACAGATGCTCTAATATATAAATCTTAACAAGATTCGATCTCGATCCTAACACGATAATTATTAATGATAATCTCTCCAAAGGAAAATGATTTTATAGTTTATTGTCAAAGGTCAATCATTCAAACATAAAACAGCACTTATAATATTTTGTATCGTTACTTTACCTTGTCCCTTCAATTGGGGTGGTACACAGTACTCTCATCAAGATTCGTTCTTAATGACTTCTGATCAAATCTCTAGAAATTCAATGCGAAGCGAGGATCTTGATAGAGATGATCGATACATGCACACCATGTTTACATAACTCCTTTAAATACAAAAGAGTCAATTTCTTCATCAAGAATCTATCATTAACGAGAATGATATTAGCAGATTTGGTCAGTCTGTCGACGATGACCCAAATCGAATCAAATTCAGATGATGACCTTTGCGATAGCTAGACGTTTACTAATGTATGAGGCAATGTCTGCGTTCATAATTTGCCATCAGTACAACTTCTTCAGATGAGATACACTTAATCAGAAATGACATGAATAGAATACTTATACTTACAAGATTCCAATATAACTATATCTCACAATCCTTCATATTTAGGCAACCATAAACGGCCTTTTAATCATTTAGTGCCATTGGCTTCTTAATTCTAATGGTTCGTATTAGCTGCGAACCCCTTTTTATTATCTATATTATCCTTTTTACAAGCATCGTTTATTTTTATATTGTTCGGCAATTTATTTTGCACAGTCATTACTAAGGAACACCTCCTAATTGGTTCTTTATCCTTTCTACATAATGTGTCAGTAATTACGTTCACCTTCGTTCATATTTTCTAAGTTTTACTTCTATCTCAACTATTGTTTTTATCAGTTTTGCTCAATCCGACGTTTAAAGCGTCGATACATATTACAAGTAACTAAATAATAAATATTCAATTTTTATGAATCGTAAACGTAAAAATTTTAAATTTCTTAGTTCGACCAATTATATAAAAATGTTCAAAATAAATTTGAATTTAATTAACAAGATTTTTGTTGATTTGTCGAAAATAATTAAAATAATTAGTAAGATCCGTAAATATTCGAAAGATCTTTGTTTATACTTTGGTCAAATTTTTCTCAGTTGAAAAGCAAAAATTGTCGTTTCAAATTTCAAGTAATAAGTTATATAGTTTCCTCAATTATTCTTATGTTGTCTAGAAGTATACATAAACATTTATCCCTAAACAGGAGTTTAGTTAAATGATTTGTGTATAAGGAAATAATCCCTTAAAAATTTCTTTGATAAAATATCTGTCAAAACATATTTCCATTTCTTTTTGGTAAAATCCAAAGTCTTAAAAGGGCTCTTAATTTTTGAAGAGTCTATATAGATTCCATTATCTCTTAATCACACTGTCAAATAATGTAAAGGATTAAGTCTTTCATCACATGTTAATTATTCAAGGTACAAGTTTTCATTTCGGCCAATTCAGGGCAATCTATAATTAATTATTAATTCATTCTTATTCTTATAAACAAACAAATGGTCCTTAATGGTCACAAGCATGAATTTATCAAATTACAGCCTACACACGAGATTCACCAAATTTATGAATACTACATGTGCATTAGTCAATCCAAACGACATCACGTGAAACTCATAATGTTTATTACAAGTACCGGATGTAGTGATTGGAATAGATAATCTTCTTCGCGGACGCGAAGTTGATAATAACCATGTCGTGGATCAAATCTTTAAAACATACGCTAGAACCTTGTAAATGATCGAACAAATCTTCCATTTCGAGTTATGGATATCGTTTTCGATTGTCAATTTACTCAGTTCACAGTAATCTATAAATATAAGAAATAATAACACCATATCTCTTCATAATGACGAGCTCGGTAGAATAAAATCTTTCTCCGACAACTCCCTCAGTTGTACGGTAAGTCTTTTAATTCAGGTGGTGCTGACGTACAGTGCACAAGCCACAGGTGCAGCACCGGGAATTTAATCAATACAAATTTCAACTTGCCTTAATGGCAAAAGTCTAGGTAATTTACCAATAAATACCTCCTAAAGTTTCAGATAACATAAACATCTTTTAATAAATTCATATTAGGTTCTTTCTAGATTACAAAATCTATGACTAATTCACAATTATTCACGGTAAAATTTCAAGTCATCCATCAAGAATTATTTAGATCACTTTTGATAGTCAACATCTTATCATTTAGGGGAATTCAATTCGAGTTCCCATCAATTAAGACAATGTCGTCATGTCATAATCAATCAATCCATTCTACTGGCACTATCAACTTTTCAGTTTCATTGCCATCGATAAGATGTGAACTTCTCAAAAGACTAATAATAACTCATAATCCTTCACAAATTCAGGGATATATGGAGACACAACTACTATTAAAAGAGTAAGGTCAATGTATAATCTATGCGAGAGAATTTCAAATCAGATACAGACGAAAACATTTAACGAATATGAATATATCCCATGTTTTCATAATTTGAGTATGCATTCGAAAGATCCTCGGATCGTTACCCAGGTCATTCAAATGAAATCAAATCTAAAGAAATGATAGGAACGTCGATACATCCAGTCGGGTATCAACACCCGGTAATCAGATACTTTTCCCAAGAATCTCACTACGAGAGAATTGGACAAGAAGGGAATATCAATTGTCAAATAAGACAAATTCCATAGATGAGTAAATTCGACTCAGAAGAATAGATGCTACAGGCACATATGTAGGTGTCCCTAACACTATGTCCCTATTTTTCACTTCTTGCAGATCTCATAAAATTTAATCTTTCACAATCTTCAAAGAAAATGTAGTGTTTATTAATCAGTTTTATGGTGACTACTAATCAGCCTTGCATGGTCCCTTCCAAATTGTATGTAGGCGCGCGACTATATACAATTTCAAGATTAACGATGCAATACTCAGTTTGTCAAAACTTTGTTATCATCATGTTTATAATGAAAACATTTTCATGCTTAATTCTTAAATAAGAATCAAAAATAAATTTACAAAGATTTTATTTGTTATGAAAACAATTAAGTTTTCCAAAGCGTTTCATAAACAACTTTACTTCGATAACGGTCACTTGTAAATCTTACTTTGAATAATCCTTATAGTGATGAAAATTCAATTTTTCTCAATGGATACGGTTTTATCTTATAAAAACAATGAGTGATCTGCAAAAGAGTGATGAAAGCTTGTTCACAAATAACTAACTACAATATGATAGGAAATGAGCTCTAGCAAAATAATCATGAGGTTCATGATCTCGATGGCACTCAAAAGAATAATCCACAACGTAAGTCAATTCAAGATGAGTACTTGTTCAATGGTTGCATCACTAATGCGAACATTAGGATGAAGCAATAAAAGATAGATAACATCAATACATGTAGAATTTAGCAATCAAAAGTAGTCTTTTCATTAATCACAAACAAGTCTAAATTGTACCGTAACGCATTACGTGTCACTATGTCATACAATTCCAAGAACTCATCCTACCAACTGATGTCTCAGTTAAGTTAGGGATTATTTTTAAAAGATAACACAAAGAATACTAATCTACAAGAGTCATTAGGTGTCCCACCTGTTCGGAAGATCCATCGGTCCCAATTTAGAAGAAGATTTCTATAATTTATTTCTTGGACACTGGGCATCCTCATTAGTGGACAATGGCCTAGGAACAACCCTTAACACGAACCAACAATCAATTAAAACCTTATAATTCAATCACAGGACTTAACGACTTCCTCTTAACAATCTCATATTCCATTCGGGTTAAATTTTACTTTATTCAAGTTTCAATCAACTTATACTCAATTCGATATCCTACCTCATATTCTAATACTTTCAATCTTATTCTTAGATCTTAAAAGGGCAATAAAAGCTCGATATGATCAACACTTTGTTCCAATCCTATAGCTCTTATAACAACAATTATCAAATGAGTCACTAGTATGAAATGACTCACACATTCAATTATACTTCTCGGAAAGGTACTAGTGGCATGAGGCTTTTGGGTAATGGTTCCAATGACAGCCTCAAGTGAAATGTTCACCCTTTCGATTTCAAATTTAAGAATTGGATGATAACGAATCAGATGACATCTTTCTAGGTGGTAACGTTTTGTCAAACTCCACTCTATAAGGAAAGATCGTCATGGCATCGATATCAGATTTAATCTCGCCAATTCTTTTTCAATTTCACAGTCAACTAAAATCTACATTTCTACGAATATCAACCATTTGTTGGGATCATAAATATCCACAACTTGGTTTAGATCTGGAATAGATAGAATTCCTATGGGAATAGCTTCGATTAATTTACTAGGGGATTTAGGGTTTCTTGTGACAATCTACGTCGTATAAATACCACGTATAAATATCAAAATAATCATCAAACAATCATGTTATTAAATTACATCATATATATATATATATAATCCAAGTTATATATATATTAAAATAACACTTCTCAGTCTGGCCTTGTCGCTAACTCGGAAATTCTTCGGCACCGTTATAGTCAAAAGATTTTTATACATTTTTAGAAAAATATTTTTAGTTAAAAGATTTTGAAATGTTTTATTCAAAACCTTTGGTTTTAAAAATCTTTCGTTCTCTATAACGAGAGCTCTGGTACCAAACTGTAACACCCCGAAATTTATACAACTCAATACAGCGGAAGACTCGTTGGTGTTACGGGATAACACATTACTCACATCATAGACAACGCATAAAAATCGCGTCGTTTAATAATAAAGCATTTCCATTCATAAATATCAAAGTTACATAGGTCACAAGTCATATTATTTCATACAAAGTTTTACAAAGTATTTGAATGGAAATTAATATTTAAGTGCGGGCCATGAATTCTTGTTGTCTTCTCGAGAATTACCTTCAAGTACCTGAGACAAAACATGTTAAAAGAAAAGGGTCAGCGATAACGCCGAGTGAATTCATAGAGTTTAATAAAACATCAATATAACATCAGTATAAAATTATTACCGAAAATCATTTTGTACAAATCTTTGTAATAGGCCATAAAATAGCCAAATTCATTTTATACAAATCCTTATCAAAAATCATAATATAGGCATTTGCCTTAGAAATCATTATACGAACCATTGTCGTTAAAAACATCATACAATACGTTTTATAACGTTGTATAGATTAAATAAAAACCGTTATATGAATATGGTTTTGAAAACCAAAACACAAACATAATATCAATAGTATGACCCCATATTGCTAGTCAGGCAATATATCGTAATTCGGTGCATATAGGAGTATTTCGTTAATTGGATTATTATAAGCCGCATGACATTGTTACCTTACTACAACAAACAACGGGTAGCTAGCCCGAAACTCAACTTGCCCATCTAAATTAGCGTGTAGTCACAATAATCACGCTTGTGTAAATCTTCTCATACATAAATTCGCTTACCAATCAATGTGGCACGACGGGGATCAACCGTCAAGGCGCGAACTGGGGTGATCGTCCCCAAATAGTACTATTATATGCATAAGCGTCTACCAAATCCCGGTAGTTCACAATTCATGCTAATGGGACTTTTAGTGACATAACCTAACTTTAATAATCCATTTTATCTCATACATCGGGTCATATAATCATTCATCGGGTCATACAATCATTCGGGTCCAAATTAATAAACAAACAATCGGGACAAATGGTGTCCTATTTTATCAAAACTAACATGTTATCTCTCTCGCGGGTTTATAAAACATTTCATAAAACATTTAAAAGAGTGCGAGGCTATGAACTCACGTTGATGTGGGAAGGCGGGTTATCGGCAATTCGGACGTACGGTACGTGCTTCAATCACGGAAACCTAGACAAATAATACTCGTCTTAGACTCTTGTCCAATGACTTTATAAAAATAACAATTATGTATACATATGATGATTTTATATATATGATGATCAAGTGGGTTTACATATTCTCTTTTACTCATTTTAGTGTTTATGTGTTGATAACTTTTATACTAGTTTACTAGTTTTACTTATTTACATGTTTTAAGTCCAATAAGCTTATTATAAGTTCTTTAACTTGTATTGATCCATTTTATACTTGTATTATCAGTATTTACCCTTTATATGTTGGGCCCAAATGGGTTAAGCCCAATAAATAAGTTTATAAGTGTTTTAGCCCATTTTGTTGTATTATTAGTCTAATAACGTTAACTTAGCCCGTTAATGTCCGTATGTTATATAGTTCGGGTTTTATCGGTTTTTACTTGTTATATATGCTTATATATCAGTATATGAGTTTATAAAAGTTTACATTAGACGGGTCCAACCGTCTAAGTTTTATTTAATGAAAACGTTAATTTTACGGTAATAGCCGAAAAAGTCGTAAAAATCATGTTTATAGTTTTATAACTTATGAAACTTATCAAACTACCATTTTTATAAAATGTCAATTTGTTAAACCTTATACATATTTATATAAATGTATTTATAAGTTAGTGGGTTTTAATTCACATTTTATACTATTTTTATTGAGTGCTTATATAATACTATTATACTTTAATTTCCCAAAATCTGATTTTTTTTACTTTCACTTTCACCATTTTTACCATATCTTGAGTTCTACAAGGAGAAAGAAGCTCATTTTTGGACACCATAAACTAAATGATATGTGCTACAATTAACTTAGTTTTAGCTACTGCTCAATCCAACTCTAATTATCCTTAACAGTCCGTTCAAAACTGACTATTCAGATTGGTACTCTAAACTTGTTTTGATCATATCTCACTCATTAAAATGATTCCATTGCATGGCCAACTCTCACATGTCTACAAGACCTAACACTTACTGTATATTGAATCCAATTTGCTATTTTATCAGTTTAACTTGTGGTTAGTTACTGTTTTTATACATCCAACAATTTAAGCAAGATTTTAGCCTTGTTCCTTATAGTTTTTCATCTTTTTAATTATATTTATCAACACCAAATCCCCACACAATACTTTTATCATCATATAACCATCATATACATATACAATAGGAAATAAAATACATAATTACATAATCAAAATAACAAGAGGATGGAGAGGACAATCTTTATATCACCATGATGATGTAGGTTGTGATCAAGACATGGATTTTGATGGAGAAACTTGTGATAAATCAAGACCATCTTCAAGTCCACCAATATTCATGAACTCCTTGTGGAAAATAAGCCCCAAGACTCCATAGAAACTCCTCCTTGGATGTTATAATCACCACCAATCAATAGGGCTTCAAAAGGGCTTCAACTTATGTATGAATAACATGAGATTTTGTGGTTAATTTTTGTATGAATGGGGTGTTTGATGGTGTTTGTTGGACGGCACAAAGAGGGAGCAAGAGAGAAAATGGAAGCTTTTGCATGTATGAAATGAGGTTTCTAGTTTTAGCTTAGTGGTTTTGTCGGTGGAAGGCTTCAATGTTAAGCTAACTTAGACAAGTGTTAGCTTATTGTTTACAATTTGATACATCAAGTGTTGTGTGTCAATGTTTGGCCGTCCCATGTTAGTGGGGTGGGGCAAGATTTGCGTACCCTCGGGTCGTTTTACGAAAAACGTTTTTATAAATTATGAATCAACGGCACAAAACGAATCTAATAAAAATTGTCTCATCAAAAACGGAGTTCGAAAACGTAAAATACGTAATCCTAAGGTTTCCGGTTTAGTCGTAAAGGACGTTAAATTATATTCGTAAGTCATAATCTCTTCTCGTAAATTTGTGAGTTTATGAACCAACAAAAATTTAAAATTCCAAAATAATATTCACGGATAAATTTATTTTCTGAAATGTCGGACTGTCACCAAAGATGGTGTATGTAAACGTGAGCACGTAACGTAGAATCCTCCGGTTTAGACGTAGTCGATGCTACTTCAAGACGTAAATCCAAATTTCTTCCCAAAAATAAGTGAGTTCATAATATAACATTAAAATGATGTTTTTAAATAACACTAGAGAATAAAATATCAACCATAAATTGGCGGATTGTCACAATGATCACGCTTATATAAATCTTCTCATACATAAATTCGCTTACCAATCAATGTGGCACGACGGAGATCAACCGTCAAGGCGCGAACTGGGGTGATCTTCCCCAAATAGTACTATTATATGCATAAGCGTCTACCAAATCCCGGTAGTTCATAATTCATGTTAATGGGACTTTTAGTGACATAACCTAACTATAATAATCCATTTCATTTCATTCATCGGGTCATATAATCATTCATCGTGTCATATAATCATTCGGGTCCATATCAATAAGCAAACAATCGGGACAATTGGTGTCATATTTTATTAAAACTAACATGTTATCTCCCTCGCGGGTTTATAAAACATTTCATGTAACACCCCCAAATTTATACAACTCAGTACAGCGGAAGACTCGTTGGTGTTACGGGATAGCACATTACTCACATCATAGACAACGCATAAAAATCGCTTCGTTTAATAATAAATCATTTCCATTCATAAACATCAAAGTTACATCGGTCCCAAGTCATTACATTTCATACAAAAGTTTTACAAAGTGTTTGAATGGAAAAATATTGTTTAAGTGCGGGCCATGAATTCTTGTCGTCTTCCCGAGAATTACCTTCAAGTACCTGAGATAAAACATGTTAAAAGAAAAGGTCAGCGATAACGCCGAGTGAATTCATAGAGTTTAATAAATTCCATCAATATAATTTTGGTATAAAATTAGTACCAAAAATCAATTCGTACAAATCATTGTAATAGGCCGTAAAATAGCCAAAATCATTTTATACAAATCTTTGTAATAGGCCATAAAATAGCCAAAGTCATTTTATACAAATCCTTATCGAAAATCATAATATAGGCATTTGCCTTAAAAATTATTATACGAGCCAATGTCATAAAAACATCATACAATACGTTTTACAACGTTGTATAGATTAAATAGAAACCGTTATATGAATATGGTTATGAAAACCAAAATACAATCATAATATCAATAGTATGACCCTGTATTGCTAGTCAGGCAATACATCGTAATTTGGAGCGTCTATTATTATTTTGTTAACTTGGATTATTATAAGCCGCATGACATTGTTACCTTACTAAACCAAAACGGGTAGCTAACCCGATACCAATTTTTGCCCATCTAAAGTAGCGTGTCGTCACAAAGGTCACGCTATGGAATCTTCTCATACATAAATTCGCTTACCAATCAATGTGGCACGACGGGGATCAACCGTCAAGGCGCGAACTGGGGTGATCGTCCCCAAATAGTACTATTAAATGCATAAGCGTCTACCAACTCCCGGTAGTTCACAATTCATGCTAATGGGACTTTTAGTGACATAACCTAACTTTAATAATCCATTTGATTTCATGTATCGGGTCCTTTAATCATTTATAGGGTCATACAATCGGGTCATTCAATCATTCGGGTCCAAAAATCAATAAACAAACAATCGGGACAAATGGTGTCCTATTTTATAAAACTAACATGTTATCTCCCTCGCGGGTTTATAAAACATTTATAAAAACATTTAAAAGAGTGCGAGGCTATGAACTCACGTTGATGTGGGAAGGCGGGTTATCGGCAATTCGGTCGTACGGTACGTGCTTCAATCACGGAAACCTAGACAAATAATACTCGGTCTTAGACGTTTGTCCAATGACTTTATAAAAATATCAATTATGTATACATATGATGATTATATATATATGATGATCAAGTGGATTTACATATTCTCGTTTACTCATTTTAGTGTTATATGTCGATAACTTTTATATTAGTTTACTAGTTTTACCCGTTTACGTGTCTTAAGTCCAATAAGCTTATTATAAGTTATTTAACTTATTTTAATCCATTTTGTACTTATATTATCAGTACTTAAACTTTACAAGTTGGGCCTAAATGGGTTAAGCCCAATAGTTTCTTTTTAGGAGTGTTTAACTTATTTAGTCCAATTATTAGCCCAATGTGTTTATTTAGCTCGTTAATGTTCGTTTGCCCTATAGTTCGGGTTTTATCGGTTTTTACTTGTTATACATGTCTATATATCAGTATATAAGTTTTATAAAGTTTTCATTAGACGGGTCCAACCATCTAAGTTTTATTTAACAAAAACGTTAATTTTACAGCAATAGCCGAAAAAGTCGTAAAAATCATGTTTATAGTTTTTATTACTTATAAACATTATTTCACCACCATTTATATAATCTATTCATTTGATTACCCTTTTATATATATTTATATAAATAAGTTTTATAAGTTAGTGGGTTTTTATTTTACATTTTATATATTAAAATGTGAGTGCTTATATAATAGTATTATTCTTTAATTTCCAAAAATCTGATTTTTAACTTCATCTTCACCAAAACTGCCATATCTTGAGTTCTACATGGAGATAGAAGCTCAAATGTTTATCACATAAACTACATGATATGTGCTACATTTAACTCTTCTATAGCTACTGTTGAATCATCCTTTAAGTATTTTCTAAAAATCATCCAAAACAGTAACTTCAGATTTATACCCTATACTTGTTTTGATCATATCTCACTCATTATTTTGATTCTATTGCATGGCCAACTCTCACATGTGTACAAGACCCATAGCTTACTGTAAATCCATTCTACTTCATCATTTTATCAGTTTACCATATGGTACTTTACTGTTTTTATACAGCCTATCATTTAAACAAGATTTACCCATTTTTACTTATAGTTTTTCACCTTTTTATCCATGATTATCAACAACAAATCCCCACATAACATTTTTATCATCATATAATCATCATAAATATATACAATAGGAAATAAAATACATGTTTACATAATCAAAATAACAAGAAGTTGAGGAGGACAATCTTTATACCACCAAGTTGATGTAGGTTATGAGTTTGGCATGGTTTTTGATGGAGAAACTTGTAGACAACCATGACCATCTTCAAGACCACCATTCTTCATATACTCCTTGTGGAAAATCAGCCTCAAAACACCAAGGAAACTCCTCCATGGATGTTATAAACACCTCCATTCAATAAGTCTTCAAAAGGATATCATCTTATGCAAGAATAACATAAGATTTGTGGTAAACCTTGATCAAAAGTGGTGTTTGAAGGTGGTGGTGGGACGGCCAAAAGTGGCTAGAGAGAGATGTGTGTGTTGTTTTGCATGTGAATAATGGATGCAAATGGTTTAGTTGGTTAGTTTTGAGGTAAGCTTAGCTTACTTGGTAAGCTAAATGAACAAGTGTGTGTTTGTTCATGAGAACTTGACACCTCATGGTGTAACTAGTTACTTAGGCCGGTTTTGGGAGTGGGGTGGGACAAGTGTCCCACTTGTCTCATCCCATTTATTTACGGGTACTCCTCGATTCTAGTTTCCTCGATTTGCGTGCCCTCGGGTCGTTTTACGAAAAACGTTTTTATAAATTATGAATCGACGTCACAAAACGAATCCAATAAAAATTGTTTCATCAAAAACGGAGTTCGAAAACGTAAATACGTAATCCTAAGGTTTCCGGTTTAGTCGTAAAGGATGTTAAAATAAAATCGTAAGTCCTAGTCTCTTCTCGTAAATTTGTGAGTTTATGAACCAACACAAATTTAAAACTCCAAAATAATATTCATGGATAAATTTATTTTTCTGAAATTTCGGACTGTTACCAAAGACGGTGTAAGTAAACGTAAGCACGTAACGTAGAATCCTCCGGTTTAAACGTAGTCGATGCTACTCCAAGACGTAAATCCAAATTTCTTCCCAAAAATATGTGAGTTCATATTGTAACATTAAAATAATGTTTTTAAAAAATATTCGAGAATAAAATATCAATCGTAAATTGACGGATTGTCACAGCATTTACCCCTAAACAGGATCTTTGTCCTCAAAGATCATCTTACCTTACTACTCGCTTCTTATAGAGTTAAAGCCATGTGGGTTTTTCCTCCACACTCGGTCTTTTCTCACAAGTGTAATTCCTGACAATACGCGAGTTTCTATCAAACATAACTACGGGAATAAGATCAGGCTTAATGTTGACTTACTTTCTCTATCCATGATGTTCACGGGTTTTTGATGAATGCAACTTTTCGCCGATCTAAGCTCTATTAAGAATAATCAGAATTTCACTTGATAGATATTCCATCAAGTGCGATTTACGAAACATAATTCACGCGGTTCTTGAAGTCCTAGGGTAGATCCAGCTTATATGCCTTTCAATCCCAACTTTTACATCATTTCAATGGTCCCATACAACGGGGACTTATATCCCATGATTTGTCAGATCAAGAATTCAATTTTCCAAGTTTAAAATTTTGTGGCATAACTTCGCTACCCATTTGGCACTTCAAGATCTACATTTCACATTCACATAACCTCTTGCCCACTACCGGCAGTCAATAATCAAATCCTAATTTCAACAATCATTTCAGATTTCGCGGGTCGGGTATTTTGCAAGGATAGGTTCGCCATCATAGGAAACCTTAAACCTAAGAGACATGTCCAACTCACAATGGGTGTATGTCGGGTGTCTTCATCTCAACTCTTGCTTACAGATGCTTTAAGATTTAGATCCTAACAAGATTAGATCTCGATCCTAATACGATGATTATCAATGATAATCTTTCCAAAGGAAAACGATTATACGGTCTATTACCAAAGGTCAATCATTCAAACATAAAACAACACTTATATTACTCTGTATCGTTACTTTACCTCGTCCCTTCGATTTGGGATGGTACATAGTACTCTCATCAAGGTTCGTTCTCAAGGATTTCTGAGCAAATCTCTAGAAATTTGATGCGAAGCGAGGATCTTGATATATAGATGATCGATACAGGCACACTATGTTTACATAACTCTTTTGCATTTATCATTAACGGGAATGATATTAGCAGATTTGGTCAATCTGTCGACGATGACCCAAATCGAATCAAATTCAGATGATGACCTTTGCAATAGCTAGACGTTTTACTAACGTATGAGGCGATATCTGCCTTCATAATTTGTCATTAGTACAACCTCTTCAGACAAAGATACTTTTAGTCATAAATGACATAAATAGAATACTTATACTTACAAATTCCTACATAACTATATCTTACAATCTCCAAATTAGGCAACCACAAGTGGCCTTTAAAACATTCAGCGCTATCGGCTTCTCAATCTTTAATGGTTCATATTAGCCGCGAACCCCTTTTTATTATCTATTATCTCTTTTTACAAATATCGTTTATTATTATTATTTTTTTTTTATATACTCGGCAATTTATTTTGCACCTTCATTATTAAGGAACAGGTCCTAACTAGTTCTTTATCTTTTCTACATAATGCGTCGGTATCTATATTCACTTTCTCTTGATAAAATAAATATCATAATTGTATTTATTCAAAATTCTTTCTTCATATCTTCTATGTTTTAGTTTCGTCTTTATTATCATTTTTATCAGTTTTTCTCAATTCGGCGTCTATAGCGTTGATAATTATTATATGTAAATTAACAATAATTATTTAATTTTTATGAAACGTAAATGTTAAAAGTTTTAAATTTCTTAATTCGACCAATTATATAAAATGTTCAAAATAACTTTTAATTAACAAGATTTTTGTTGATTTATCGAAAATATTTAATAAAATTTGTAAACGTTCGAAAAACCTTTGTTTATACTTTGGTCAAAGCTTTCTTAGTTTGAAAAGCAAAAATTTTTCGTTTCAGATTTCAAATCATGTTTTAAATAGTTTTACTCAATCCTTTTTAAGTTGTCTTAAGTTATACACAAACATTTACCCCTAAACAGAAGTTTAGTTAAATGGTTTGTGTATAAGGGAATAATCCCTTTAAAATTCCTTTGTTAAAACATTTGTCAAAACATATTTCCATTTCTTTTTGGTAAAATCCAAAGTCTTAAAAGGGCTCTTAATTTTTGAAGAGTCTATATGCATACATCTTACTATTACTAATCCAATGGTCATTTTATGTAAAGGATTAAGTTTTTAATCCCTAAGCGTTAATGGTTCTAATCTTTGAAAAGTCAATATAGCTTCCCTTATCTATTAATCACACGGTTAAATCATATAAAGGATTAAGTCCTTAATCACATGTTAAATTTTTAAGGTATAGGTTTTCAGTGTTTAGCCAATTCAGGGCAATTTATAACTAATTATTAACTCATTATTATTCTTATAAACAAACAAATGATCCTTAATGATCACAAGCATGTATTTATCAAATTACATTCTACACACGTGATTCACCAAATTATGAATACTACATGTGCATTGGTCAATCCAAACGACATCACGTGAAACTCATAATATTCATTACAAGTACCGGATGTAGTGATTGGAATAAATAATCTCTTTCGCAGATGCGAAGTTGATGATAACCATGCCGTGGATCAAATCTTTAAAACATACGCTAGAACCTTGTAAATGATCGAACAAATCTTCCATTTCGAGTTATGGATATCGTTTTCGATTGTCAATTTACTCAGTCACAGTAATCTATAAATATAAGGAATGATAACACCATAGCTCTTCAGGATGACAGGCTTGGTATAATAAAATCTTTCTCCGAAAACTTTCTCAGTTGTACGGTAATTCCTTTAATTTAGATGGTGCTGACGCACAGTGCACAAGCCACAGGTGCAGCACCGGGAATAAAATCAATACCAAATTCAACTTGCCTTAATGGCGAAATTCTAGGTAATTCACCAATAAATACTTCCTAAAGTTTCAGATAACATAAATATCTTTTAATAAATTCATTTTAAGTTCTTTCTAGATTATAATATCTATAACTAGTTCACAACCATTCACGGTATAGTTTCAAGTCTAAATGCAGGATGTGGTCATCCATCAAGAATTATTTAGATTACTTTTGATAATCAGCATCTTATCATTTGGGGGAATTCTACTCGAGTTCCCATTAATTAAGACAATGTCGTCATGTCATAATCAATCAATCCATTCTACGGGCACTATCAACTTTCCAGTTGCATTGCCGTCGATAAGATGTGAACTTCTCAAAAGGCTAATAATAATTCATAAACCTTCAAAATTTTCAGGGATATCTGGAGACACAACTACTATAAAGAGTAAGGTCAACGCATAATCTACGCGATAGAATTTCAAATCAGATACAAACGAAAACATTTAACGAATATGAATATATCCCATGTTTTCATAATTTGAGTACGCATTCGAAATCTCCTCGGATCGTTACCCAGGTCATTCAAATGAAATCAAATCAAATGAAATGATAAGAACGTCGATACATCCAGTCGGGTATCAACACTCAGTAATCAGATACTTTTCCTAAGAATCTCACTACGGGAAAATTGGACAAGAAAGAATTGTCAATTGTCAAATAAGACAATTTCCACAGATGAGTAAATTCGACTCAGAAGAATAGATGCTACAGGCACATATGTAGGTGTCCCTAACACTATGTCCTTGTTTTTCACTTCTTGCAGATCTCATAAATTTTTAATTCTTCTCAATCTTCAAAGAAAATTTAGTGTTTATTAATTAGTTTTATGGTGACTACTAATCAGCCTTGCATAGTCCATTCCAAATTGTATGTAGACGCGCAACTATATACAATTTCAAGATTAACGATGCAATACTCAGTTCGTCAAAATTTTATCATTATGTTTATAATAAAAACATTTTCATGCTTAATTCTTAAATAAGGATCAAGAATAAATTTACAAAGATTTTCTTTGTTATGGAAACAGTTAAGTTTTCCAAAGCGTCTCATAAACAACTTCATTTCAATAACAATCACTTATAAATCTCACTTTTAAATAATCCATATAGTGATGAAAATTCAAATTTTCTCAAGGGATACTGTTTTAACTTTATAAAAACAATGTGTGATCTGCAAAAGGGTGATGGAAAGATGTTCACCAAGAACTAACTTCAATATATATCAGGAAATGAGCTTAGCCAAATAATCATGAGGTTCATGATCTCGATGGCACTCAGGAATACAAAGAGAATAATCTACAACGTAACTCAATTCGAGATGAGTACTTGTTCAATGGTTGCATCACTAATGCGAGCATTAGGATGAAGCAATAAAGGATAGATAACATCGATACGTGTAGAATTTAGCGATCAAAGGTAGTCTTTTCATTAATCACAAACAAGTCAAAATTGTACCGTAACACATTACGCGTCACTATGTCATTTCAATTCTCAGAACTCATCCTACCAACTGATATCTCAGTTAAGTTAGGGATTGTTTTTAAAAGATACCACAATGAATACTAATCTACAAGAGTCATTAGGTGTTCCATATGTCCCGGAAGATCCATCGGTCTCAATTCAGAAGAAGATTTCTTCAATTCATTTCTTGGACACTGGGCATCCTCGTTAGTGGACCATGGCCTAGGAACAACCTTTAACACAAACCTACAATCAATTAAAACCTTATAATTCAATCATAGAACTTAACAACTTCTATTAATAATCTCACATTCCATATAGGTTAAATTTTTACTTCATTCAAGTTTCAACCAATTTTATACTCAATTCGATATCCTACTTCATTCTCCAATACTTTCAATCTTATTCTTCGGCCTTGTAAAGGCAATACAATCTCAATATGAATCAACACTTAAATTCCAATCCTATTAGCTCTTACAACAACAATTATCAAATGAGTCACTAGCATGAAATGACTTGATCATTCAACTAGACTTCTCGGAAAGGTATTAGTGGCATGAGGCTTTTGGGTAATGGTTCCAATAACAACCTCAAGTGCAACATTCACCCTTTCGATTTCAAATTTAAGAATTGGATGACAACGAATCAGATGACATCTTTCTAGGTGGTAACGTTTTGTCAAACTCCACTCTATAAGAACAGATCGTCATGACATCGATATCAGATTTAATCTCGCCAATTCTTTTTCAATATCACAATCAACTAATATCTATATTTCTACGAATATCAACCATTTGTTGGGATTATAAATATCCACAACTTGGTTTAGGTCTAGGATAGCTAGAATTCCTACGAGAATAGCTTCGATTAATTTACTAGGGGATTTAGGGTATATTGTGACAATCTACGTCGTATAAATACCTCGTATAAATATCAAAATAATCATCAAACAATCATGTAATCAACTTACATCATATATATATAATCCAAGTATATATATATTAAAATAACACTTCTCAGTCTTGGCCTTGTCGGTAACTCGGGAATTCTTCAGCACCGTTATAGTCAAAAGATTTTTAGACATTTTTAGAAAAATGTTTTTAGTTAAAAGATTTTGAAAAGTTTTATTCAAAACCTTAGTTTTTAAAAATCTTTCGTTCTCTATAACGAGAGCTCTGGTACCAAACTGTAACACCCCCAAATTTATACAACTCAGTACAGCGGAAGACTCGTTGGTGTTACGGGATAGCACATTACTCACATCATAGACAACGCATAAAAATCGCGTCGTTTAATAATAAATCATTTCCATTCATAAACATCAAAGTTACATCGGTCCCAAGTCATTACATTTCATACAAAAGTTTTACAAAGTGTTTGAATGGAAAAATATTGTTTAAGTGCGGGCCATGAATTCTTGTCGTCTTCCCGAGAATTACCTTCAAGTACCTGAGATAAAACATGTTAAAAGAAAAGGTCAGCGATAACGCCGAGTGAATTCATAGAGTTTAATAAATTCCATCAATATAATTTTGGTATAAAATTAGTACCAAAAATCAATTCGTACAAATCATTGTAATAGGCCGTAAAATAGCCAAAATCATTTTATACAAATCTTTGTAATAGGCCATAAAATAGCCAAAGTCATTTTATACAAATCCTTATCGAAAATCATAATATAGGCATTTGCCTTAAAAATTATTATACGAGCCAATGTCATAAAAACATCATACAATACGTTTTTCAACGTTGTATAGATTAAATAAAAACCGTTATATGAATATGGTTATGAAAACCAAAATACAATCATAATATCAATAGTATGACCCTGTATTGCTAGTCAGGCAATACATCGTAATTCGGAGCGTCTATTATTATTTTGTTAACTAGGATTATTATAAGCCGCATGACATTGTTACCTTACTAAACCAAAACGGGTAGCTAACCCGATACCAATTTTTGCCCATCTAAAGTAGCGTGTCGTCACAAAGGTCACGCTATGGAATCTTCTCATACATAAATTCGCTTACCAATCAATGTGGCACGACGGGGATCAACCGTCAAGGCGCGAACTGGGGTGATCGTCCCCAAATAGTACTATTAAATGCATAAGCGTCTACCAACTCCCGGTAGTTCACAATTCATGCTAATGGGACTTTTAGTGACATAACCTAACTTTAATAATCCATTTGATTTCATGTATCGGGTCCTTTAATCATTTATAGGGTCATACAATCGGGTCATTCAATCATTCGGGTCCAAAAATCAATAAACAAACAATCGGGACAAATGGTGTCCTATTTTATAAAACTAACATGTTATCTCCCTCGCGGGTTTATAAAACATTTATAAAAACATTTAAAAGAGTGCGAGGCTATGAACTCACGTTGATGTGGGAAGGCGGGTTATCGGCAATTCGGTCGTACGGTACGTGCTTCAATCACGGAAACCTAGACAAATAATACTCGGTCTTAGACGTTTGTCCAATGACTTTATAAAAATATCAATTATGTATACATATGATGATTATATATATATGATGATCAAGTGGGTTTACATATTCTCGTTTACTCATTTTAGTGTTATATGTCGATAACTTTTATATTAGTTTACTAGTTTTACCCGTTTACGTGTCTTAAGTCCAATAAGCTTATTATAAGTTATTTAACTTATTTTAATCCATTTTGTACTTATATTATCAGTACTTAAACTTTACAAGTTGGGCCTAAATGGGTTAAGCCCAATAGTTTCTTTTTAGGAGTGTTTAACTTATTTAGTCCAATTATTAGCCCAATGTGTTTATTTAGCTCGTTAATGTCCGTTTGCCCTATAGTTCGGGTTTTATCGGTTTTTACTTGTTATACATGTCTATATATCAGTATATAAGTTTTATAAAGTTTTCATTAGACGGGTCCAACCATCTAAGTTTTATTTAACAAAAACGTTAATTTTACGGCAATAGCCGAAAAAGTCGTAAAAATCATGTTTATAGTTTTTATTACTTATAAACATTATTTCACCACCATTTATATAATCTATTCATTTGATTACCCTTTTATATATATTTATATAAATAAGTTTTATAAGTTAGTGGGTTTATTATTTTACATTTTATATATTAAAATGTGAGTGCTTATATAATAGTATTATTCTTTAATTTCCAAAAATCTGATTTTTAACTTCATCTTCACCAAAACTGCCATATCTTGAGTTCTACATGGAGATAGAAGCTCAAATTTTTATCACATAAACTACATGATATGTGCTACATTTAACTCTTGTATAGCTACTATTGAATCATCTATTAAGTATTTTCTAAAAATCGTCCAAAACAGTAACTTCAGATTTATACCCTATACTTGTTTTGATCATATCTAACTCATTATTTTGATTCCATTGCATGGCCAACTCTCACATGTGTACAAGACCCATAGCTTACTGTAAATCCATTCTACTTCATCATTTTATCAGTTTACCATATGGTACTTTACTGTTTTTATACATCCTATCATTTAAACAAGATTTACCCATTTTTACTTATAGTTTTTCACCTTTTTATCCATGATTATCAACAACAAATCCCCACATAACATTTTTATCATCATATAATCATCATAAATATATAAAATAGGAAATAAAATACATGTTTACATAATCAAAATAACAAGAAGTTGAGGAGGACAATCTTTATACCACCAAGTTGATGTAGGTTATGAGTTTGGCATGGTTTTTGATGGAGAAACTTGTAGACAACCATGACCATCTTCAAGACCACCATTCTTCATATACTCCTTGTGGAAAATCAGCCTCAAAACACCAAGGAAACTCCTCCATGGATGTTATAATCACCTCCATTCAATAAGTCTTCAAAAGGATATCATCTTATGCAAGAATAACATAAGATTTGTGGTAAATCTTGATCAAAAGTGGTGTTTGAAGGTGGTGGTGGGACGGCCAAAATTGGCTAGAGAGAGATGTGTGTGTTGTTTTGCATGTGAATAATGGATGCAAATGGTTTAGTTGGTTAGTTTTGAGGTAAGCTTAGCTTACTTGGTAAGCTAAATGAACAAGTGTGTGTTTGTTCATGAGAACTTGACACCTCATGGTGTAACTAGTTACTTAGGCCGGTTTTGGGAGTGGGGTGGGACAAGTGTCCCACTTGTCTCATCCCATTTATTTACGGGTACTCCTCGATTCTAGTTTCCTCGATTTGCGTGCCCTCGGGTCGTTTTACGAAAAACGTTTTTATAAATTATGAATCGACGTCACAAAACGAATCCAATAAAAATTGTTTCATCAAAAACGGAGTTCGAAAACGTAAATACGTAATCCTAAGGTTTCCGGTTTAGTCGTAAAGGATGTTAAAATAAAATCGTAAGTCCTAGTCTCTTCTCGTAAATTTGTGAGTTTATGAACCAACACAAATTTAAAACTCCAAAATAATATTCATGGATACATTTATTTTTCTGAAATGTCGGACTGTTACCAAAGACGGTGTAAGTAAACGTAAGCACGTAACGTAGAATCCTCCGGTTTAAACAGAGTCGATGCTACTCCAAGACGTAAATCCAAATTTCTTCCCAAAAATATGTGAGTTCATACTGTAACATTAAAATAATGTTTTTAAATAATATTCGAGAATAAAATATCAATCGTAAATTGACGGATTGTCACATTTCATAAAACATTTAAAAGAGTGCGAGGCTATGAACTCACGTTGATTGGGAAAGGCGGTTTATCGGCGATTTGGATGTACGGTACGTGCTTCAATCACGGAAACCTAGACAAATAATACTTGTCTTAGACTCTTGTCCAATGACTTTATAAAAACAATGGCTATGTATATATGATGATATCATATGTATGATGATGATCAAGTGGGATTTTATATCTTCATACACATTATAGTGTTATGTGTTAGTCAAATCTTTGACTAGTTATACTAGTTTCTATCCATTTACATATTAGGGCCCAATAAGCCCATTATAATCCCATTACATTATATTAGTCCATTTATACTTTTAATATCAGTCCTATACTCAGATATTGAGCCCAAGTGGGTTAAGCCCAATGAGTAAGTCCATTAGTGTTTATCCAAACTAGTTCGGTTAATAGTCCAATAAGGCTACTTTGGCCCGTTAATGTCCATATATTATAAAGCTCGGGTTTTATCGGTTTTTACTTGTCAAATGTACTTATACATCAGTAGATAAGTTATAAAAAGTTTACATTAGACGGGTCCGACCGTCTAAGTTTTAATTGACGAAAACGTTAATCTTTCGGTTTTAGCCGAAAAGACGTAAAACTTATGTATATAGTTTTATAACTTATAAAACATATCAAATTGCCATTTTTATAAAATGTCCCATTTACTTATCAAAGTATATACTTATTTATAACTAATATATAAGTTATTGGGTTTTAGGTATACATTTTATATTAGTTTTACTTGAGTGCTAATTTTATAATATATACTTTTATTTTACAAATCTGATTTTGAAATTCAGTTTCACCATTTTTACCATATCTTGAGTTCCTAAGGAGATAGAAGCTCATTTTTGGGCAGCCCAAACTCATAATATGTGCTACAATTAAATCCTTTTTAGATACTGCTCAATCATCCTCTAAATGTCTCTAACAGTTCGTCCAAAACAGACTATGCAGATGTGTACTTCAATAATGTTTTGATCATATCTCACTCATTTTATGGATTCCATTGTGTGGCCAACTCTCACATATGTATAAGTCACATACCTTACTGTATATTAAATTATACAAGTCATTTTAACAAGTTTATCATATGGGTCTTTACTATTTTATACAGCCTACAATTCTAGTCATGATTTTAATATCTTTTCATGTAGCTTTTAATCTTCTTAACCAAATTTATCAACACCAAATCCTCACATAATATTTTGATCATAATTCATCATCATATACATATACATAAATGAAGAAAATACAAGATTACATATTCAAAATAACAAGATGATAGGAAGAAATAATCTATATACCACCAAAGTGATGAAATGATGAGTTTTTGGATGAACAAGACTTGGTTTTGGGTAACCAATCTTATGAGATATCAGCACCACTTCTAGGATCACAAAGTATTTGTAGACTACTTGAAAAATCATCCCTTGATCTTCATGAAATCTCCTTGCTAGTTGTTAAGATCACCTCCAATCTACAAGTCTTCAAAGGGTTTTCATCTTGATCAAGTTTAAACACAAGATTTGTGGTAGAAACTTGATCAAATGATGGTGTTTTGTGGTGGTGAAAGGGGTGGCACAAATGAGAGTGAGAGAGAGAGTTGTGTGGTTTGCATGTTGAATAATGAAGTAGCTTGTTTGTGTGTAGTGGTTTTGACTAGTTTTGGTAAGCTTGGAGGACAACTGTCCTTCAAGTTATGTAAACTTGACACCTAGTGGTGTTGTGGCTTATACTTGGTCGTCCCATGTGGGAGTGGGGCAAGATTTATCTTGTCTCATCCACATTTAATTACGGGTACTCCTTAATTCTATTTTCCTCGATTTGCGTGCCCTTGGGTCGTTTTACGAAAAACGTTTTTATAAATTATGAATCAATGGCACAAAACGAATCTAATAAAAATTGTCTCATCAAAAACGGAGTTCAAAAACGTAAATACGTAAACCTAGTGTTTCCGGTTTAATCGTAAAAGACGTTAAATTATTCACGTAAGCTCTAATTTGTTCTCATAAATTTGTGAGTTTATGAACCAACACAAATTTAAATTTACAAAATAATATTCACGGATAAATTTATTTCCTGAAGTGTCGGACTGTCACCAAAAACGGTGTATGTAAACGTAAGCACGTAACGTAGAATTCTCCGGTTTAGAGGTAGTCGATGCTACTTTAAGATGTAAACCCAAATTTCTTCCCAAAAATGAGTGAGTTCATAATATAACATTAATATAATGTTTGTAAATAATACTTGAGAATAAAATATCGACCATAAGTTGACGGATTGTCACAGCATATCAGAGCTTGATGTAAACATGAAATCTACTCAAATCAAGAGACAAAGACATCCCAACTATCCAATTGGACTGAAATTGACTGAATCAAAAATCCCCAATTTGGATCTTCAACGGTTATCATCAATTTATCAACCAAGGCCACGTGGAAGCTTGCTATTCGCTCTAACACGTCACCTACCTCCAACAAACTTCATCCTAGCTCCTTTAAATACCCCATTAGTTCTTCATTTTCAGATGTACTTAGTGTGTGTAATTTTCACACACTTCTTAAATTTCCCTCATTTCAGTTAGAAATTTTGTTGAATTGTAAAACCCGCATGCTTTTACCATGAACAGTACACTAATAATCGTACGTACAAGATTAAAACTTTCCTTATATAACATGAACACGTGTCACGAATATTAATTACAAGAATTGCGTATGTGTTATTACACGATAATTATTACGTATGCATTACTACACGATAATTATTAACTATAATGAATAAATCACGAATATATAATCACGAACATCTAACATGATTATCGCGTATATTACATAGACGTGACGAGTAATTACGTATATTAATTACGTATGGTAAGTAACTACGTATGTTATGGTTATTATTAATATACGACATGAATTTACGTATAATGAGTAAAACCACAAAATAATAAATCACGTCATTTAAATCACGAGGCACGCATATGTAACACGACAAGTATTACGTAAATTAGTATTACGTATAACATGTGAAATTACTACAAGATAATTCACGACATAAAAATACACGAACCCAAGTACGTATTTAATTAAGCGCGTATTATAAAACAAATGTTTTATGTTTTGTTGTTGGGCCGTTTAGACAAGAGAGGACAAGAAGAAAGACGTGGGCTCAAGGCCCAAGTGGGTTTTATATCGGCTAAAAGAAACAGACGGGGAGGGATTATTTCATTTTTTTGGACAACACAAAAATTCCAAAACCCTAAAACATAGTAAAACAAGCCGCCACTTTTTCTTCCTCTTTTGCTTCTTCCTGCCGTCAGTTTTCATCACCAAGAACATAAAACAAATCGTGGCTTTGATCCAGGAAATCAAGAGTGGTGTTCGTGTTTAATTTCTTAAACCTAAACGAAAAGTAAGTAACCTTGAATTCTGTTTCTTTTAATTAAGATATTAATTGTTCATGAACACATTAAAAAGAATTAATAAACGACTTATAAACATGTTAGAAGTCTAAGATTAATGAGAGTTTCGAGTTGTGGTTGGTTTCGGGTTCGGATTGCACGCAAACCAAGAGTCCCAGACTCTCGGTGGGCTTTCTGCTCCATCAACTGCAAGCCCTGCAGCCAGCAGGGGTGCGTTTGGCTTATCAGTGGCAACGACGGGGGTGTGTTTGTCCAGGCAGTGGGAACCGAGACCTTGGTGGTCTCGGTGGGACTTTGACTCGAACAGGGGTAAACAGCCATTGCCGGGGGGAAACCCAAGACAGGCAGTGGCAGCAGCAGCAACACAAGGGGGTGTTTGGCTGGGGGTTTAGTCAGGGTGTTTGGTTCGCAGTTTAAGGGAATTAAGGGGCTGTTTGGTTCGGATTATATGTAAAACACAACTAGGGCACGGGTTTTATTTTTATAAGCTAAACATCTTTCTACAAGTATATTTTGTGGAATCCATTATTCACGGATCGATTATGCTTACTAGGATATACATCTCGTTCATATGATAAACATAGCAGAATTGAACCAGACACATAAACAAGGTGTTTAAACAACAAACGAATTCTATCCAACGTTTACTTTATTCCAAACGATTACTTGCACTAAACGATTACAAGTAACCTCTAGGCGTGTATACATTTAATCCCACGCCTAGAACACGAAGACACTTTAGGTTTACATTGTGAATATTTGAATGAATAAACCTATGCAGGGTGTGTGTTTATATACTACACATAACCCTTTTTACAAGAAATCTAATTGTTCTAGAAGTCCTTCCATCTTTTGCACTTTAGTCCTCCTTTTTGTGTAGAAGGTCTCCATATTCTTGTACTTCTTGATTTTTGCATATAAGTCCTTTTGTATCATTATTCTTGTTTTGTCTCATCAAATTAATTCCCAACAATCTTCCCATATTTAATGATGAAAAACCAATCTTCAATTTTCCCTTAAAGTAAGATTTCTTGTAAAACATATCACCACATAAGTTATATACCTTGATCTTTGATTCTTCTTCCCCTTTTTGTCTCATCCAACAGAGGTCTTCTAAAGATAAACAACTAATAAACGCTTCCCTTTGAGTGGTACATGTAAATGAATCACGAACCATGTAGACTCTAATTGTAAATTACGAATGAAGAAAAACGAATAAAACCTATTTGTTGAAGAAGTGGAATCTCCCAAGCTTGTACCTTATATCTTGCACTATCCATGTAACGTCGATCTTATATGACACAGAAAATATAAGTAGACCTCGATCTCTTTGTCAAAATCTTCATCCTTTGTGAGACACTGAGCACGATAATGTAACTCCTTCAAGTGATAGCAAGGTATCTAGTTGCTAGATTTGACAAGTCTTCGTCACTAACCATTCAAGTGATAGCAAGGTATCTAGTAGCTCTAATACCAACTGTGGAAACCTTGGTTTCCTCGAATCTTTTAGCTGCTAGGCATAACCATTGTTCATATGATTAACAATCAAAGAGGAAAAGAACAATAGTTAGGAAACAAGGTCTTTAGGCACAATAACACATGAATTAAACAAACGGGTTGCTAGTTATATTAATAATCAACAACCACTAGACGTGTATACATTAATCCTACGTCTAGTGCAACACACACTTTAGGTTTACATTGTGAATGAAAGATATGAAAAACCTAATAACCCTTGGTTCCTTTTATAGTGTAAGGATTAGGGTTTTACAAGAGATAACTATGAATAAACATGCATATCTTCTATTTAAATAACTAATACAGAATATTACTAAATAATATTCTGAATACTTATCCTAAATAGATATTTCCAACAGCGTTTGACTTCTGTTGACTTCTGTCAATGCTAAAATTACACTTGTCAATGCTTAGACACAATGTGTCACCGTTAAACAAATGCCTTCATGTTTTCTTCGTTTTTGAGTTTCTGCCACATCAACTTTTTGACCCAACAATCTTCCCCTAGTTGATGTCGGCCAAACTCTTTGTGTATCTCTTGTAAGTTATACATCATCTTCAAATTGCTTCCCCTCAAGTGTAGCATGTATGTCTTCCTCTTTTTGTCACATCAATAGGGAAGGAAACAATGTAGGCAATCGAAGATTCTCCAAATATAGGCTCTATGTAACGATCTTGAAGAAAAATAAATAAAGAAATCTTGATGTAGAAGTAGAATAACCCAAACTTTTGTTCCATGTCTTGCACTATCCATGTGACATCGAACTTATAAGAAACTTTAAATTGTATAAGTAGACCTTGATCTCTTGTCAACATTCTCATCTTTTGTGAGACACCGAGCCCGATAATGTAACTCCTTCAAGTGTTATGACAAGTCTTCATCACCATTCATGTAAACACGAACAAGTTATTGTTAAAGTTAATGGTTGATGTCCACAACTTTAACAATATGATAGAACACAAACTCGCAAAAATCTTCTTCAAGCATCAAACTTACCATAAGAATTCTTCCCCTTAAGTCAACACCTCTTCACGACGAGTCTTAATGAAACAATATCCTCATATGTAAAAGCTGTAACGAATAACTCTTTCACAAGGCTATTCCGATTACATAATAAACATTACTCCAATAATACCTCACTAATTGGTGCTAACTTAGAAAAATCATTGCTTGACTTCCCTTTTAAAAATATCCGAGCCATTAATATCAACACGATATTCTGTATAAAACAGAGATCCCATGTACCTTCGTGTGTAAATACCTCTTTTTGTGTGCCAAAATCGTATCAATTTTTCAAATAGCAGCTATTTCTTTTGTTGTCCAATATCCTCATGTATCCAATATTACACCACTGTGTGTTGTCCAATATCGGACAACACTTGTCAGCGTTTGAAAATTTATATATCGGACAACAATTGTCAACGCTTTCCAACAGCGCTTAACTTATTCCTGTCAGCGTCTAAACCTGTTAGCGTCTCATCCAACCACTGACACCTCTGTGACTATGATTCTCAGAACAGTAGGTATGAATGAATAATAACAATGAGTATTATCTATGTAACTTGTAGATTGATAACCAATATATGGACAATACTTCAAATGCTGTATTTTAAGCCCATACGTGAACTATTCAGTCCATTAGATAGAACTCACTTTGTGCAACGTATTTATCCTATGAAAATAGTACACGTTCATAAGTACCTACAAACTAGGATTTGATTTCCTTGTTTTAGGTAGAACATATCTTGCTCCATATTCATCACACGCTATTACTGATTTATACCCATGATCTTCATCCAAAATGAAGTGAATCACCTAAAATCATGAATATTAATACTCCATGATTTCCTGAGTAAAACGAAGGCAAGATCTGAATGTACTTACAAGACTTTGTCTTTTGAGGACCAGTTGTATCCTTGACGTGAATCTTTTCCATATCCACACGTCACTTTTACCTTTTCTGTCTGGGACCCACGAAACAGACAAAGTGTTCATACAGATCGCACCAATTCTTCACTAATGTATTTTGACAAATAAACGAAAAATAACATGGCCATGCTAGGCACAATCAAAAGTCCAGCAACATGTCATCAACTCCATCATAATCACTGATCTAGGGGTTTATAACAAATACCCTAACAACCAATATCACATCCATGATGAATCACTCTCTTGTTGCACTTTAAATCAACCTAGGGTTTGAGAAAACCCTAAATATCACCATCACGACCATGAGTGTAAACTATATCATACTAGGGTTCATCGCGATTGTAAGAAATTGATAGGTGTGAAAACACCCATCCTTTTACCACTTATTTCTTGCTAAAACGAGACCAAAACGCGTATTTAATATCATTTGTTTGGAATTATGCGTGGTTTGTGTGTTTGTTGTGTTTTCAGAGCCAACCGGATAAATATTGAAGAAAACATGGGATTGCACGAGTTTTATCGAAGAAAAAGACGAAAAGACGAAGTCTATAGTCCAAGAGATGCAAAAGATTTGAAGTCAATGGGCCTATTTGAAGATTTATCGAAGAAAAGGACCAAAGATGGAAGATTTATATATGTCGAAGAACTCAAGTCTATTAAATGAAGAAATTAAAAGACGAGTTGAATTTATTCGTCGACAAATCCCGAATCAAAGTCGAAAACGTCAACTTTACTGAAAAGACGAGAAGACAAAAAGAAAGGGAGAAATCCCACTCACCAACCAACTCCAAGGCCTATAAATAGCCTCCCCTTCACAACTTGGAAATTAGTTTTTTTCATTTTTTCTGTTTTCTTCTTTCCATTTGTTTCGTAGGTAACCAACTCCATTAAGGAGTTTGGTGATTTTTATTTTCTTTTGATTTCTCCAAGTTCTTGTAAGTTTTAATCTTTAAATTTGTTTGTTAAACCTTAATCCTTAATACAAGTTTCCTTTTAATCTTGTTCTTCTTATTGATTCTTAAGTTTTAAGTTTTTATTTTGTTGAGTTTGATCTTTAGAAACAAGTGGGTTTTATGTTTTTGTTGATTTGGTTTAAAGTTTATCATTAGTAGATGACTGGTGGTTAGTTTTGTTTAATCTTTGGTTGAAACTTGGTTGAATTTGGTTAAAATTCGTTCTTTACTTTCTCCCCTGTTCTTCGCACTTTTCTGTTACCCAGATTTATTCCAAACCAGCAAGTTATTCCGGATGAACGAATATTCCGGATGAAGGTACATTCCGAACGAACCGATTATTCCGGATCAGTCAAATATTCCGCATGAGTTTTTTTTTATTCCGAATCAAGCATTTGTTTTTAGTTATTCCGGATGAGCAAATATTCCGCATGAGCATTATATTCCGGATCAAGCATTATTACGCATAAGCAAAACATTCCGAACGAGTTGATATTCCGGATGAGTTGATTATTCCGGATGAGTGACTATTCCGGATAAAGAAATTATTCCGGATGAGCAGTTATTCCGAACCAGCATCATATATTCTGAACGAAGCCTTTTGTGTTGATTATTCTGGATGAGCTGATATTCCGAATGAGCACAACATTCCGCATAAGCCAAATTATTCCGGATCAGCAAGTATTCCGAATCAGCTTAATATTCCGCATGAACAGATATTCCGAACCAATCCTTCACTTTGATTATTCCGCATGAGCACTTTTATTCCGCATCAACTAATATTCCGTATGAAGTGAAGTGTTAATCCGGATGAGCAAAATATTCTGGATCAAAGCATTTTTCCGCATGAGTAAATTCTGGTTTTCTTAATTAAGATTTCTAAATTAAGTTTTTGAATTACGTTTCCATTTATTGTTTAGATTTAATTTCTACTTTATTAATTTTAAATTGCTGACCCCTTTTTAGTTAATCATTTTTAGCTTATTTTTATCACTTTGCTCGTTTATCCTTTTTAGTAGAATAGAAAACCAACCCCCTTTTTACTTTCCACCAAGAACAATTGAGTCGCACTTTTAATAGGTAATCAATTCGAAAAGATTGGATTCTACGAACTTTCATACGAGATTAAAAACCTTGTATTAAATGGCGCCGCTGCCGGCTCTTTTCGTTAAGGTTAACGGTTTTTAGTGAGAGACGCGTTGGATTTGGGATCCGTTCATCTTTGAACGTTATTTTCCTTGCTTTAAAATTTTCAAAAATCCTAAAAAATATAAAATTTTTAAAAAATACAGAAAAAATTAAAAAAACATAAAAAACCAAAAATATTTCTGCTTTGTTATTTCTTTTGCAGGTGTATGCGCACTCGATCAACGTCTTATCCCGAGCCTGAGACTCTCGATAACTTAGACATGGCCGGTGTACACAACAATAATAATAATCCACCTCAACCCAACATGAATAATAACAACAATGAACCTCTACCGGACAATCGTCCAATGATCAAACTTTTGCAAGCACATGTAGAGGGCAACAACGATGCTATTGTCATACCCGCGATTGGAGCCAACAACTTTGAGCTCAAATCTGGCTTCATTCAAATGGTCTCTGCTCAACCATTCTTGGGGCGTTCAATTGATGATCCTCATGACCATATTAAGAGGTTTCTTTAACTCACTAATACGGTTAAGTATAATGGGGTTTCACAAGAGGTAATTCACTTGCAACTTTTTCCTTTCTCTTTAGAGGGACAAGCCCGACATTGGCTTGATAAGGAACCGCCACAAAGTATTCTTACGTGGACGGATTTAGAGACCAAATTCATCAACTACTTTTTCCCACCCTCACGTACTACCGCTTTGCGGAATGAAATCATTACTTTTGAACAAAAGTACGGTGAGACATTTAGTGAATCTTGGGACCGTTTTAAGGAACTTTTACGAAAGTGTCCACAACATGGTTTAACAAAAGTACATCAAATTAATAATTTTTACTATGGTTTAAGCATGAATGACCAATGTGGCTAGTGCTAGCACTAATGAGAGCGACAAGAGAATTGATAAGCTTACTTCTCTTGTTGAATCACTTGCTCTCCAAGACGCCAATAATACCAAAGCTATCACTGCCCAAGCTAGTGCTTTGACTCAATCATGTGATATATGCGGGGGATCTCACTCATACACCGATTGTCCTTCGACTCACGACAATCCGGAAAATGTGTATGCCGCCAACGGTACCTATTCTACAGGAGGCTATCAAGCACGTCCTCAAGCTGACCGCAACTTGCTCAGCTATCGCTCAAACAACTTTCTTTCACCACCCGGTTTTCCCCCACAAAACCCAAACAACCTTAATCGCAACAATCAAAACCAACCACGTGCTCCAAATCAATATCAAAACCAACGAAACCCATATCCACCTCAAAGAAACAACCAAGTTTACCAACAACCTGCTTATCAACCACCTACCTACCATGCTCCTCCCAACCAACCCACTGCATTACACCAAGGGGTTGAAACCTACATGAGGACTAATGATGCGATAGTGCAAAATCTTCAGCGAGAAATGGCCAACATAAAAGTAGATATGGTGAAGCAAGGGAATGATCTTCGAGCTGATATGCGAAACACTTTGGCAAGTCAAACGAATGACTTGAGGAACATGATGGCTAGTTTCTTCCCAAGTAATCAAGCCTCTGGATCGGGTTCTCTTCCGAGTAATACCGTTGCTAACCCAAGAGGGGAGATGAAAGCAATCACCACTCGAAGTGGAAAAGGTTTAAAGGAACCTGGGCTTCCTACACCTACACCGGTGATTGTGACTGTTGATGCAAAAGTTGGTTGATCCTTGCTAGACCCGAATTAGGCTTAATTCGGGTTGGCTGGGTACCGGCTCCTGCACCAAGTGAATCGTCTGGTTGGGATCCTGCACACTAAACAACACGCGTTAAGCTTACCGTGGGAAGGTTTCCCACGATTAGACTCCGGCGTGAGAGTAAGTAATCGATTTAGGGTTATATGTGAGTTTAGAGAGAGTTGTGATACCTTCGTGGAACCCTTGGGGGTTCCTTTTATAGGCAGTGAAACCCTAGTGGGCTTTCACTGATCCTTCAGCCCCAAGGAAGAGATAAGCACCAGAATTAGAATGATTGTTATCTTCTAATTCTGGTAGTGAATATCCTCTCTTATTGGGGTAAAGATATTCCTAGACAGAATATCATTCTGTCTAACCCTATGTCGGCCGTGTCGGCCGTACCGGGCCGTGGGCCACACACGTGTGTGCGGTTACTGTTCATTCAAGCCCATAAGCCTAACTGACATTTATCCCACCCATATGTGATGGGCCGGATACGGGTAGTACCCTTGGGCCGGGTTCATGACCCGGCTGGGGACTATACGTCATCATGTCCCCCCAGTCTAGTTGTTACAACCGTAGGTGGAACCTCTAGACTACAAAGATGCTCCCGGACGTACCAAGGAATTCATAACAAAGGACAATGACACTCGATACATAGTAGCCGAGACAAATTAAATATATCATTAAATGTCAAGTCTTACGTTAGAGCCGCATAACCCGACATGAACAACTGTTCATCTGACTTGTTTGACTGACAAAAGTGCAGACAGTCAGAACATTGAGCAGTGCAAACATGTAGGTCAGATATGACCCGTGGGTCCCATCTGACGTTTCACTTGCCACTTGCCCCCTAGCCACACGATTAAGAATAGTGGCCAACACGTGTCACATATCCAACAGGCTGTGACCCTCAAGGTAACCCTATAAATAAGCCACCCCTACGGCTGTGTGAAACACACAGTTCATAACCTCCATTTCTGCCATTAAAGCTTTCCTCTCATCTTGAACCAAGTACGCACGGATCCCTTCACACGCAGGTTAGAATACCACGTCCTTACACTCTTTTTTAGTAATGGCTAATAGAAACAGCCCTACCATCGGATCCGTGCTGAATGTCATGACCTAAGACCAGTTAAACCATTTTTGTACAAATTACTTCATCCCTTCCAACCTACACCCCTCACTTCCTGGCGTCGGAGACCTCATAACTGAGGCTCTAGCGGGTAAGATAGGCCTCTATACTCGCCTGTTTGACGCGGCTAATTACCGCATCCCTTTCACCCACTTTCTCGTAGATTTGGTAGGATATTACAATGTACACATTAGTCAACTCCACTGCATAGGCGCCTGTAAAATTAGCCAATTCGAGATTCTTTGCCGTGCTAGGAGAATCCCCCCAACTGTAGAGTTATTTAGGTTGTTTTACACCCCCAACTTAGTGAACGGTTGGGTATCTTTCAAAAAACGAGCCTCCAACAGCCCACAATCACACAACAAACCAATGGATTCACTGAAAAATTGGTATGATCATTACTTTTTCATTGACGCAGTGGTATGGCCGGGTGATTACGTCATTAGGACCAGACTCCCGCACGACCCCAAGCCGCACACCAGTACATACAATCCCCTTCACTCTCAAGAGTTAGACCTAAATAGGATTGGATTCCACAGAAACCTACCGGAATCATTCTTATGCTTGCTAGGAATTAGCCGCAATTACTTTGGTCCCTCCAATAGGTATCCCGTTTTTTGGAGAAGGCAGGGCGAAGGTAGGCTAATCATCCGTACGTCAATAAGAATGTATACATGTGTTTGTATAATAACTAACATCCATTGTTTTGTGCTGGACAGAGATGAACTTTTTTGGACTGTTGCGCCAGGGCGATCCAAGGCTTGTGCCGGAAGGTCTCCGTCCCCTTCGTGAAAATGAACAACCCCTCCTCGAGCACACCCGACCAGTGACGGTTGCCTTGGAAGCCGTGCCTGATCCCCATTCTGACGAAGAACATGGAGACCATGATGATGGTAACAACCAGATGAACCAAGGAGGTGTCGGGCCCTCCTCACTTCATAGAGAACAACAGGGAGACAACATTGAACAAACCGACTCCAGCATCCGCCGACTGATGGGCGATGATGATGATGATGAAGTGCAACAGCATGTCAACTTGGACGAAGAGGAGGAAGCCGAAGAGGAAGTTGCTGAACTCACAACGCAGCCCCTCACCAGGCGCACCCGGAAAAGAGGAAACCGTGCGAGAGGGACTGCATCAGTGGAGATTGGTGAACACAATGCTCCCGCCAAGAGGCTTCGAGAGGATCACCCCATGTATCAATCTGTTGGGAGTGCCACACAGGGTTCCGAGGCTAACCGGGCCGCTCATGTCGATCCCGTCACACAAATTGCCCCAACCGCCTCTGAAGGAGCAAGAAGCAATATGTAAGAAACCATCTCAATATGCAAGAATTTCCGCGTCCTCTCTTCTTTTTTTTTTTTAAGCCATACTTAATATATTTCGTAATACCCATGTCGCAGGGACAACCAAGCTGGTGCCGCGCCTCCTTCTGACACCCAAGTGGATAAGGAGAAAGGAAAAGCTGTCGAAGAAAACCCCGCGGCCCCCACAAAGTCCGGCCCTGTTTTTGAAGATGGTTCACCTCTGGTTTCCCAAGACTTCCCTTCATCCGGCGCTCCTCAACCTTTCAACCCTATTTGGACTATTACCACGGCGTCGCGATTGAGGAGTGCTGACGAGTGCCGGGAGTACCTCAATAACTGCATACCACCAAGCCTGGTGCAAGAGGTAAACTCGCTCAGTCATGCGGATTTGGCAGATGAGTATAATAGGACACTAGTGCATCAGATGGCGATGGGAACCTCGATGAGGGTCAGGTTTGAAGCTGCGCTTGGGCATGTGGACTCTCTCAAGAGGAAAGTTGGACGGAGAGAAAAAATGATTGAAGATAATGAAGCCATGATTGCTGACCTCCAATCCAAACTAGCGAATGCTGAGGCAACCATCAAGACACAATCGGCCCGTGCGAGTGAACACGATCAGCAAGTAGCCCACCTTGAGTCTCAACTAGATGCTGCAAACGCCAAGGTACATATCCGTGCCGCACCACCCATATATACCAAACAATGAATGTACTAACACTTCTTCTACTATAGGTAACCACGGCCGAAGCTTCTGCCCATTCTTACGCCAACCAAGTAGATGTTCTGAACCAGAAGCTAGAGGACGCGCATTTGGCCGTCCAAAACATGGAAAAAATGCAGACAGACCTTGCTGAGGAAAGGGCCATCACCCAAGAGCTGAAAGAGGCAGTTGCCCAAAAAGAATTGGTGATTGATGCCCTGACCGCTGAGCGTGACAACGTACTGTGCCCCCAACTGCTAACAGCCATTGCGGGCCGTAGGTGGATGGTTGGGCATGGAGCACGCCTGGCCGTGACAAAGGTGCTAGAGGCCCCATCCTTTGTACAACAATTTGCCAACCTTGTATCTGATGGTATCGACCATGGACGGCACGAAGGAATGGTTGAGGCTGCTGAACTGATCACCAAAGGTGGGGACATCGCCCGTCATACCTTTTTTAAGCCCGAAGCCGCCAGCAAGATGACTGCCTCCATGGCCGCGATGCAAGATCTGCATTACCCATTCCTGGATGAGCTAGAGGCCACCAAAGATGCCCCGAACACTGAAATCATGGAGAAGCTCAGTCCTAGCACGCCTTCCACTGCTTCCTTTCCTCTAACCCTTCCTGTATATGAGGACGTAACCAGGGTCGTGCTTGACGAGGAACCCCTAGACGTGGTGTTGGAAAGGACCGCGGCCCAAGCCCAGAAGCGGGGAGAGCGTGATGAATGGTTGCCGCGTCTGGTGGAAGAACAAGCAGAGATGGGTAGGTTTCTCCCCTCAATTTAGGATGCTCCTTTGTCCACAATCAAACACTTGTTTTGTAATCTATGAATATGTATTGCTTCGATTCGTCCGTGTATGTACACGGCTAACAATTTTTATGTTTTGTATATAAGTCCGTGGGTAACCACGGCAATTTTGATTTGTTTGGAAACTTGTGTATTTGTGCTTGTGTTCGAAATATTGTAGTTCAATACTGCATGATACCACGTCTTACTCACAAAGAAAATACATACAAGTCTATAATTTACTAGACGTGCGACGTGCGTCTTTACTATGCGGAGCACGGTATGGCTATAGCATATGAAACTTACCCCAACGTCTTGTGAGTAAGGTGTCTAGTAAGGATACGTGATCCGTGCGGCTGGGGTTGCATCCCTCTTACGCGGCAAGTTAAATTAGTAGGTTCACTTAATCCTCTTACCCCACCTGGAGGCGTATGGTACATGTACGGTATTTCGAGAGAATGCATATGAAAGAAACATGGCATATTATAACACAAGTAAAATTCATACGGCTAACAAAGAATCTAACAAAGAGGACAATAATTTGCACGAAACAGGCCGTGGAGCTAGCTAGGCACCACGGCATTTTATTAGAACATTTACATTTTTGTTTGAATAATGACGTCAAGTCCTTAAAAAAGGTCCATAAGGGAAACTAAAACAAACATAAGAAAAACAAGTAAGACAAATAACCCGCATGGTCTTTATTGAGACCGCCTATAGCGAAGTATCCATGCGGGAGCCGTAGCTTTCAAAGATAGCACCTTTTTAAATTGGCGATGTTCCATGTGCGCTCTAGGTCGCGGCCATCCATGTCGCGTAACTTGTACGCGCCTCGTCCCAAGGTTTCAATGACTTCATACGGTCCTTCCCATTTAGGGCCCAGTTTTCCTGTATTTTCCACTCGACTTGCTTCGTTAGCACGATAGACGTAGTCTCCCGGTCGAAAAGAAACACCCTTGACCTTGGCGTCGTAATAAGCCTTCATCTTAGCCTTGGACTTAGCTTCATTGATGGCTGCTACTTCCCTTTTTTCTTCCAACAGATCCAGGTTGATTCGCAGTTGTTCATCATTTGTGACGGCATTAACCTCCGCCGTGCGGATGGTAGGCATCCCTATTTCTGCTGGTATAACGGCTTCAGTGCCGTAAGCCAATGCAAACGGAGTATCTCCGTTGGCTGTTTTTATCATGGTTCTATGTGCCCATAGCACGTGTGACAACTCATCAACCCATTTGCCCTACCGCTCATCCAGCCGCGCCTTGATTCCATTTCCCAAGCTCCTATTTGCTCGTTCAACAAGGCCGTTCGTTTGTGGATGTTTAACAGATGCGAAGCGCCGTTTGATGTTCAACGATGCGCACCAGTCTTTAAATGGGTTGTCCGTGAATTGCTTGCCGTTGTCCGATATAATTTCTCCTGGTAGACCGAAACGGCATACGATGTGTTCCCACACAAACTTCTTGACCTGCTTACCCGTGATAGATTTTACTGCCTTGGCTTCTATCCATCGTGTAAAGAAATCCATTGCAACAATCAAGAATTTAACCCCTCCCGCAGCTACAGGAAATGGTCCTGCAATGTCAATTCCCCACTTGTAAAATGGCCATGGGGACGTGATAGGTGTAAGCTCCTGTTGCGGGTGCCGCGGTACTGGCCTATGCACTTGGCAATCATTGCACCTGCGGATCATGTCGCGCGCGTCTCTGTGCATAGTGGGCCAATAGTATCCTGTTCGTAAGGCTCGGGCTACCACGGATCGTGGGCCTGCATGCATGCCGCACAACCCTTCGTGTATGTCACTGATCACGTAGGCCGCCTGGCGTGGTCCAACACACCGCAACCACGGCTGCAAGAAAGAGCGTTTGTGAAGGATGCCTTCCCGGAGTTCGAAATGTTGTGACTTCCTTTTAACGCGCCTTGCTGCTTTTTCCTCGTCTGGAAGGGTTTCACTAGTCAAATAGTTGATGATTGGGGTCATCCACGTAGGTCCCTCCTCTTCAACTATAGCAGTCACTTCCCCTTCCGTGATAGACTTTTCCTTGAGTATTTCCACCAAGACCTGTTTAGACAAGTGGGCGAAGCTTGTGGATGCGATTTTACTGAGGGCGTCCGCTTTCTTGTTCTCGCCCCTTGGCACCTGCTTGATGGAAAACTTACTGAAAGTCGCGATTAACGTCTTGACTTTTTCCAAATACCTGACCATGTTGTCCTCCTTAGCCACATATCCACCTAGAATATGGTTCGCGACAAGCCGTGAGTCCACGTAGGCCTCAAGGTTGCGGACTCCCATTCTAGCGGCGATTTTTAAACCCGCAATTAATGCTTCATATTCCGCTTCGTTATTGGTGGCCGTGAACTCGAAACGGAGGGCGTACGTGAATTCCATTCCTTCTGGATTTGTGAGGATGAGGCCTGCCCCGGACCCGTCTGTGCATGAGGATCCGTCCGTGAATAGCACCCAAGGTTCCGCTGGGACCTCCTCTTGCTTAATGATTGGTTCTTCCTCATCCGGTTTTTCGACCAGGAAATCTGCCAAGATCTGGCCTTTAACAGCCGTCCTTGGTCTGTAAGATATATTATGCCCTCCCAGTAGGATGCTCCACTTTTCTAGTCTCCCTGCCACGTCTGGTCTAGATATAACCTGCTTGATTGGCTGATCCGTAATCACGACAATCGGGTGCGCCTGAAAGTACCGGCGCAGCCGCTTTGTAGCAAATACTAGTGCTAGCACCAATTTTTCCATGGGGGAATAATTCAGCTCCGCTCCTTGTAATGTTCTACTTATAAAGTAGACCGGGGTCTGTATTGTGTCTCTATCCGTCATCAGTACCGCGCTTATTGCGCCATGAGTAGCCGAGAGATACATAGCAAGTTCCTCCTTTGGGCGGGGAGCTACCAACATGGGGAGAGATGCGAGATGCTGCTTGAGTTGGCCAAAGGCTTCCTCAGCTTCCTTCGTCCAACGGAAGTCTCCCTTTCTAATACACTTCTTGAGTGTCTTAAATAAGGGCAATGACTTCTCTGCGGATTTGGATAGAAATCTATTTAGTCCGGCTAACTTCCCATTCAGGGACTGCACCTCCTTCCGTGTCTGCGGGGACGGTAGCCGTATCACTGCGTCCGTCTTCTCTGGACAAGGTTTGATGCCGTTTGGGTCAATCAAATATCCCAAGAACATTCCTTCTGTTGCACCAAACGTACATTTCTTTGGATTTAACTTCATATTAATCCTTCTCAGCGTGTCGAATGTCTCCTGGACATCCCGGAGGAGTGCCTCCTCCGTGTGGCTTTTTATCACCAAGTCATCAACATACACTTCCAAGTTGCGTCCTATTTGTGATTCGAAAGCTTTATCCACCAACCGCTGATACGTAGCGCCGGCGTTCTTTAATCCAAACGGCATTTTCGTATAGCAATATACGCCCTGGCTTGTGTGGAACGCCGTTTTTTCTTCATCCTCCTCCGCCATCTGGATTTGGTGATACCCTTTATATGCATCCAAGAAGCATTTGAAAGGATATCCACACAAGGATTCTACTTTCCAGTCGATTTCTGGTAGCGGGTAACAGTCCTGTGGGCAGGCCTTGTTCAGGTCCGTGAAATCCACGCACATGCGCCAACTTCCGTCATGTTTCTTGACCATGACTGGATTGGATAACCACTCGTGGTAGTATACCTCGCGCATAATGCCTGCGTCCACCAGTTTCCGCACTTCCTCCAGTATAACCTGACTTCTCTCGGGCGCCTGGCCGCGCTTCTTTTGCTTGATGGGTTGGTACCCTTGGCGGATCTGGAGCTTATGCTCTGCTATCGTACGTGGCACACCCGTCATATGTTTTGGTTCCCATGCGAATATGTCCAGGTTTGCACTTAAAAGTGCACACATGGCCCTTTTGCCGCTATCTGAGAGCGTCCCTCCTATGGATACCTCCTGTTCCGGGTAGTCAGGGTGAATGGCCACCTTCCAATTGGGTGGTGGTGCTCCATCCTTGGGTGGTACAGGTGGTGCCGGTGTTGTCACAGTGTGACACTCGGATGTCGGCACGACTGTGTTATAAATAGTAACGATTCCCCCATCAACGGGGAACTTAATCATTCCGTGTGCCGTAGAGGGTACTGCCCGGATAGCCAAAATGCCTGGTCTGCCTATGATCCCATTATAAGGGGAGTGTGAACGTATCACCATGAAGTTCATCCACGTTGTAGTAGAATGTTCCTCATTCCCAATGGTGACAAGCAAACGCAACTGCCCTATTGGCCAGATAGTATCTCCACTAAAACCAGTAAGCGGCGACGTGGCCGGTACTAATTGGCTTCTTATCTCTGGGCATAACTGCACAAAGCAGTGTTCATACAACACCTCTGCTGACGACCCTCCATCCACATACATGCGACGAACATTGTGTGTTCCAATGCTTATCTCAATAGTGAGAGGCGCATCAACCACGTCACTTGCTGTAATGAGAGGGAATGAGATTTCCTTGCCGCGTGAAAATTTTTGGCCAATTTTCTATCTCGTGCGGCGCTGCCTGGATTGGATCATGTATATGGTAGAAGGCTTGTCCTTTTGGGGGTCCTTCTTATCATACTTCTTGTTGTTGTCCTTTCCGTCTTTCCAATCCTTAACTAGGTGCTTGAGTTTGCCTGATTTGATTAGCGACTCAATATGCTTCTTCAGCTGGATACACTCCTCCGTGCCGTGCCCTTTGTCATTATGGAACTCGCAGAAGCGACTTCCCTGCCGACGTTCCGGGGGTGTGGTCATTGGGGGAGGTCTTGGAAAATTCGCCCCTTCAGTCAGCAAGATCTCCCGGTAGGACATCTTTAGGGGGGTGAACTTGTCGTCCGACCGTCCGCCTTTGCTTTGGCTCTTATAGTCCGAGCCCTTGTTATTGTTCTGGTTGCCTTGACCGCCCGACTGTCTCCGGGATTGGTCATTTGAGCGGTACCCATTTCCTCGGGATGGGTAGGCTGCGGCAACAGCTGTCTCTCCCTCTATAAAATTTCTGACCCTTTCCATGAGGTCATCATATCTCTCTGGACGTTTGTCGTTGAGACGCCTGATCAGTTCTCTGTCTGTTATGGCGTGCATGTAGTCAGAGATTTTCAGGAGCTCTGGCATGGTTCTCGTGCGCGTGCACTCGTCATTGAAGCGCTCAGTGAAGGCTTCTGTGGACTCCCCCGGCCGTTGCTTGACAGTTGCCAATGAGACCGGATCCCTATTATACTTCTTCCTTTGAGTATAATTGTTCTCAAACGCAGTGCGTAGTTCCGTGAAACTATCAATGCTGCGTGGGGGAAGTGCCTCGAACCAGTCACGAGCGTTTCCAATCAAGGTTGAATTAAACATTTGGCACCATATAGGCATGGGCCATCGTTCAATTTTAGCCTGAGTATCGAATATTTTGAGGTGATCGACCGGATCACCGGACCCATCATACGTCTTGATACATGCCGGCATGCGACGTTTGGTGTCCTCAGAATAATTCCGTATGCGGAGGGTAAACGGATCTTCCCTGGGATCCGCCCATGGCCGTGTGAGCCTAGGGTCATCCCATGGTTCACACCACGGACGCGAGAGGTCCTCTGCTTCCGTATCCCGGTAGTAGGGGCCACCATAATACTCATCATTATTTGGCGGCGGAGGCGTGCGCCTAGGCCGGCGGCGCTTGGGTGGATGGTCATCCGAGTCTTCCCCGGACGGATCTGGGGACGGCGGTGGTGCCCGACCTTTTGAATAGGGACCACTTTTCTAAGATGAACCAGGAGCCTCCCTCCCTGTGTTCATCCTATCCCACACACTTGGGCGACGTGTGGTTCTGGTCAACTCTCGATCTGGCCGCTCGGGGGAGCCATCCGGCCTTTCTCCATCTTGGGACTGCGTTAATTCTTGCATAATGCGATCCCCTATGCGTTCAAACACATTCCGGGGTTGAGGGTCTTCCTCAAAGGTTCCCTGCTCCCGAGGCTGAGTCCTTTTTCTCCGATTTCGGGAAGGGGTGGATGGTCCACTGTCGCCAAAGTTGAGTCGGGCTTGGAGGTTCCTCCCCAGGCTCAATCTTGATGCGATCCCTGGGACGATCCTTTCAAAATTCTGAGTGAGAACTCGAGTGAGCTCATCCTCGCTGAGTGGTTGAGCTTCCACTTCTTCCTCCATTAGGGGTCTACGTGGCTCCTTGTTAGGAGGGTCTGGCGCACTTCCCGGATCAGGGTTGTCCAGGGTTGAAGTGGGCGGGGGTGTCACCGAGATCGTGCTCGTCACCCCTGCGGACTGAAGACCGCTACGGTTACCTGGCCCGCCTGCGAGGCGGCTAGGTGATTGGTTGGGAATAAGAATCCCTTCCCCTGGGGATTTCCGATTCCCAGGATTCACGTTCCTGGGGTTAACTGGCGGATGCCCCTTTGTCATTGAAAAGATCGAGATGAGGTTTTGTTCTAGCTTAGTGTTAAGGTCCCACGGATGGCGCCAACTTGTTGATTCAAAAGTTGGTTGATCCTTGCTAGACCCGAATTAGGCTTAATTCGGGTTGGCTGGGTACCGGCTCCTGCACCAAGTGAATCGTCTGGTTGGGATCCTGCACACTAAACAACACGCGTTAAGCTTACCGTGGGAAGGTTTCCCACGATTAGACTCCGGCGTGAGAGTAAGTAATCGATTTAGGGTTATATGTGAGTTTAGAGAGAGTTGTGATACCTTCGTGGAACCCTTGGGGGTTCCTTTTATAGGCAGTGAAACCCTAGTGGGCTTTCACTGATCCTTCGGCCCCAAGGAAGAGATAAGCACCAGAATTAGAATGATTGTTATCTTCTAATTCTGGTAGTGAATATCCTCTCTTATTGGGGTAAAGATATTCCTAGACAGAATATCATTCTGTCTAACCCTATGTCGGCCGTGTCGGCCGTACCGGGCCGTGGGCCGCACACGTGTGTGCGGTTACTGTTCATTCAAGCCCATAAGCCTAACTGACATTTATCCCACCCATATGTGATGGGCCGGATACGGGTAGTACCCTTGGGCCGGGTTCATGACCCGGCTGGGGACTATACGTCATCAGTGACAAAGGAAAACGAGTCTCCTTCTCCGGTTCCTCCATCTTCTATTCCTCCATCTTCTATTCCTCCAACTTCTACTTCTCCAATTCCACCACCTTCTACTTCTACCCCTCCACCACCCAAGGATGTGAGTGAGAAATCTATTCCAAAGCCTTCATCTCAACCCAATATACCTTATCCTTCAAGGTTGAGTAAAGAGAAATTGAAGAACAAGGATGATATTCAGGTTTCGAACTTTCTTAAAATGTTTAAACAACTGAATTTCAATATCTCCTTTGCTGAGGCTCTCGCTCACATGCCAAAATATGCTAAAATGTTTAAAGATCTTCTCAGTGATAAGGAGAAACTTCTCGATATTGCTCAGACCCAACTTAATGAGAATTGCTCCGCAGTGCTCTTAAAGAAATTACCAACCAAACTTGGTGATCCGGGTCGTTTCTTGATTCCTTGCAACTTCCCGGGAGTAGAGAATTGCATGGCCCTAGCCGATCTAGGTGCTAGTATTAACTTAATGCCATTAAGTGTTTGGAAGCAATTATCTCTCCCCGAGCTAGTCCCCACACGAATGACTTTGGAATTAGCTAACCGTACGGTTGCTTATCCGGTGGGGATAGCCGAAGATGTCTTCGTTGGTGTCGACAAATTCACCTTCCCGGCGGATTTTGTTGTCGTTGACTACGTGATGGATCCCCGTGTTCCATTAATCGTTGGACGTCCATTCTTGAGGACCGGTCGCACTCTCATTGATGTAGCTACGGGCGAATTAATCATGAGAGTTGGTGACGATAAAATCGTCTTCAACATGGGTAAACTTTCTAAGCAGCCTTCGGAAAACGAGAGCGTTAATTTCATTGACGTTCTTGATGAGCTTGTGAAGAACATTTCAAAGACGCTTGTAAAAGTGGTTCTTCTTCTCTTCCATTGTTGAGACTGTTGCCTCTATTGCTCCATCACTAACTCCATTTGGAGAAAGTGATTTCATCTTGAAAGAATTTGAAGCAACCTTGGGAGATGTGGACTTAAAATATGACGATTCTCCCTCCAATTGGGATGAAGACATTCGTACCATTGAGAAACTTCTCAATGAGGACCATATTTCTCCACCATCTCCTAAGTATATTTCTATCGAAGAACCGAATTTGACTACGCCCTCCATCGAAAATCCTTCGTATTTTGAACTTAAGGACTTACCGTCTCATCTCGAGTACGTTTTCCTTGAAGACAACAAAGAGTCACTCGTCATCATCGCTAAGGACTTGACAGAGGAAGAAAAATCCCGACTTATCACCATGTTGAAGAATCACAAGAAAGCGATTGCTTGGAAAATCTCCGATATTCGTGGAATTGATCCTCACTTCTACACACATAAAATTCTCATGGAGGACGACTTTAAACCCACTATTCAAAGCCAAAGAAGGGTGAATCCTAAGATCCATGACGTAATCAAAAAAGAGGTTATCAAACTTCTTGATGCGGGAATGATCTATCCTATCTCGGATTCACCATGGGTTAGTCCCGTCCATTGTGTGCCTAAGAAAGGCGGAATCACCGTTGTGCCCAATGAAAACAACGAGTTGATTCCTACTCGTCTCGTTACAGGGTGGAGAGTTTGTATAGACTATCACAAACTCAATGATGCTACGAGAAAGGATCATTTTCCCCTTCCTTTCATGGACCAAATGCTTGAACGTCTAGCGGGTAATGACTATTACTGCTTTTTAGACGGTTTCTCCGGGTATTTTCAAATTCCCATCGATCCCAAAGACCAAGAGAAAACCACATTCACTTGTCCTTACGGAACATTTGCTTATAAAAGAATGCCTTTCGGCTTATGCAATGCTCCTAGGACATTTCAAAGGTGTATGATGGCTATCTTCCATGACATGGTTGAAGAAACTATGGAAGTCTTCATGGATGATTTCTCGGTTTATGGTGATTCTTTCTCTTCTTGCCTTGCCAATTTGGAACGCATGCTTAAGCGGTGTGAAGACACTCGCCTTGTTCTAAATTGGGAAAAATGCCATTTCATGGTAAAAGAAGGCATTGTGCTTGGACATAAAATCTCAAAAGCCGTTCTTGAAGTTGACCGTGCTAAAGTGGATTTCATAGCCAAATGACCTCCACCTTCAACTTGAAGGGTGTGAGAAGTTTCCTTGGTCATGCGGGCTTCTATCGTCGATTCATCCAAGAATTTTCTAAAATCGCTCGCCCGATGACCCACCTCTTGGAAAAAGATACTCCTTTCATCTTTTCCAAAGAGTGTCTTGAATCCTTCAATCTTCTTAAGGATAAGCTAACTAAGGCACCGGTCTTGGTTACCCCTAATTGGGAGCTACCTTTTGAGTTGATGTGTGATGCTAGTGACTTTGCTATTGGAGCGGTTTTGGGCCAAAGAGTGAACAAACACTTCCAACCAATCCACTATGCTAGCAAGACAATGACGGGGGCTCAATTGCATTATACCACTACAGAAAAAGAGCTTTTAGCTGTAGTGTATGCTTTTGAAAAATTCTGCCCCTATCTTGTTCTTTCCACCACCATCGTGTATACCGATCATTCCGCGTTGAAGTACTTGTTGACCAAGCAAGATTCTAAGCCAAGACTTCTTTGTTGGTTTTTGCTCCTTCAAGAATTTAAAATCGAAATTCGTGACAAAAAGGGAGCGGAAAACCTAGCCGCGGATCATCTAAGTAGACTTGAGGATCCTTATCAAGGGGATCATCCAAATCAAGAGATCAATGACTCTTTTCCCCCTGAGGCCTTAATGTCTATCAATCCAAATCTCGATGACACCCCGTGGTTTGCGGACATTGCAAACTACTTGATTGCGGTGTTTTACTACCCTTTAGGAAAAGAGCGTAAATAGCGGTAAGTATCGAGTGATGATTTTAGGAAAAATCAACACTAATGACCCACAATCACTTAAAAGAGATGAAAGATTCGTTTCCCAAGGAGGTATGGTGTTGTGAATTAACTTGTATTTCTTTGAGATTAATATTGAGAAGATGGAATGACGGTTTCTTGGAAATTATACTATGACGTAAAAAACGAAAACGTAAAACCGTAGAAAAACCACTAAAATTAAAAATTATTAAAACCAAAAACAAAATCAAGAAAAAGATTAAAAAGACTAAAACAAGTCTAAAATAATATAAATAAAGACAAAAATCCAATAAAGATATTTTAAAACCTTTTATTAATTAAATAATTAATTTTAAATGCTAATTAAAGCCCTAAAATTAAATTTAATTAATTCAAATGTCAAAAATATGATTTTATTGAATAATTACTCAACTTATATTATTATAAGACTAAAAAGTAATTTTCTAAAAATTAAAACCTATTAAAATTATTTTAAAAACCCTAAAAATGATTAAAAATGATTAAAACCTAATTAAACTTAAAATAATTATAAAAATAAATCTAAAAGTTATAAAAATAATCTAAAAATGGAAATAGTCCTATTTAATGCCAAAGAACCTAAGAAAAATGAAAAATAAAGAAAAAGAAAATTGAAAATTAAATAATAATAAAATAATACAAAAAAAAATAAAAGTCACTTAGTTGCGCCGCAACGTTTGTGTCTTGCGCCGCAACTAGTGTTACGAGATCACCAGATCAGCAGCACCTTCAGTTGCGCCGCAATGCTTCTGTCTTGCGCCGCAACTTGTGAAACGGGAATACCAAAATCTGCAGCTCCTTGTGTTGCGCCGCAATTCTTCTGTCTTGCGCCGCAACTTGTATGACGGACCTGGTTGTAAGTTGACACTAGCAGGTTTGGACTTTTGTGTTTTGCTTGAGATTTTAAGCCAAGAGGACTTGGGCTTATTGAGCTTATTTGGATGAATATTTTGGACAAAAGGGCACTCTTGTGATCCTTTGATCACAAGAAGTCAAGACAATCAAGCACAAATCACTTAGCACTCAAATTCAAGAAATCAAATGCATCAAAGATCATGAAAAACCAAGCAATATAGCAATATGCAGATTTTTAACACCCTTTTTACCTTTTTAAACTCAACAAAATTGCTCAAAACGTGTGCCAAACTATATTACCATCTTACTAACATCTAACTTATCCTTAATCTAGTAACCTAACATCTTTTAGCAACACAAATCAATGATTGTACCCTGCTTAAACCTGTTGCCAAACACCCTTTTAAAATCTAAAAACCAACTTTTAACATACCAACATGCTTACAAAAGCTACCAAATTGATTCCAAGTGCATCTAACATGTAAACATACACACTAGAACACAAATCATGCAATATAAACACACTTAATCACCAAATCACTTAAGATCATACAACTAGCTATTTTTATGAACTTTTCAAAGAGTAAAAGAGAGTTACCTTAGGTTCTTACATCCAAGAACCTAGAGGATGAAAATCCTCCTCCAATCCAACCCGGGTTGGAGCTGAACTAAATCAACAAGCCTTCAACCTATTGCAATCACAAAACAAGAAAACAACAAAATAGTATAACAATATATATATTTTTTTTTTTGTTTCCTTTTTCTTCTTTCCAAAATCTTTTCAAACTTCCAAATATGTTTTCTAAAACCCTATATTACCAATAACATTAACCATAAACACCAAAATACTTTTGAGAAGATTTTACCAAAATCTCTCAAAATCTCAAAACCTTAAACAACTTTGAAAATCAAAGTTGCTTAACCAAATAAAAGTGGAACTCAGAATCAATCTCCTCACAACACACAAACTTTTAAAAACAATAAAAAAGGAATTACACTTGAATATTTCAAAAACCAAACTTTTTATTTCTTTAAAAAGGAATTACATGTGAGAGACTAAAAACTGGAACAAGGGCTTCACACAAGTTGTGAGCTCCTTTTATAGAGCCTATAGAACATCCTAGAAGCATAAAAACATAAAACCCTAATACATAGAAAATCCCAAATGTGCCCTTGAGTGCATTTTGTCCTCTCATTTGATCTTGGACGTTTATTTTGCTTTGGGAGGAAGCAAATAATCTTGGCCATTGATTTAAGCCACGTCATGTGCTTGGGGGCTAAGGAATGATGTGATTGGTGGATTGGGGAATTGGGGGTTTGGTGCACATGAGTGGGATGCAGGTTTTTAGGAGTGGGAAGGGTTTTGGCATGTGTGAATTAAGTGTGTGCAAGGTTAATTAGAAATTAACCCATGTTTGAGTAAATTCGGACCTGGGGTGAAAGAGGATGAATAGTAAGTATTTTGATCCTAAAAAGGGGGAAACAAAGGTGTTAGGCGCCTGTTTTTTTAAAATGTTTCAAAGATGGCACATTTGGTCCTTGTGTTTTGATATTTTTGCCATATAATGTTTCCCAGCCCAAAAATCTCCTTTCCTTTGTTAATAAGTTCCAACAATTGACACTTTTGGCACAAACTTTCCACAAAGGCTTATCAAGGGTACTTTTTGACATTTTTGAATAATTCAAGGACTGAACTTGGACAATCTTGATCTTCAAAGGTCTTCAATGTCTCTTAAACTTCATGAGGGACCATATTTGGCAATTTGAATTTGTTGAGGGACTATTCTTGCCATTTCTTCAATCTTGAAGGACCTTTTTGCAATTTTGACAAACTTAAGGGACCAAACTTGTAATTATTAATATACAAGGGTTTTAAGTGTCATTTCTTCATTCATTTAGGATCAATCTTGTTTTGTCTTCAAGTCTTCAAGGGTATTTGATGAAAATTCCATGATTAGGGCCCGGTTCTTTGTACGGCTTCGTTTCTCGTGTTCGTTTTTCCTTGTATCTTGTGATCTTTTGTCTTTTTCACGATATCCATACCTAAAATACACAAGTAAACAAACACAAGCATATATATGGTATTTTATGACATTTTAATGCATTTAAAGCCCGAAAAGAACGATGAGATCATGTATAAATGCCATCTCATCACTCCCCCATACTAAGCCATTGCCGTGCCCTCACGCAATGCTAGAATAAAGTATCTAAGCATCACCAAAGTTCAATTTTATTAACCTTTATTGAAGAGTGAAAGACTTGCAACATACTACGATGATGTGTAAAGACATAATGTATGATTTTCATCACCAAAATGTGACTTTTAGGGTCAAAGAATAGAAACAAGTTAATGTCCCTTAGAGTAAATTTCGTCATCCTTGATTGTCATACATTCCATGCTAAGTGCAAAAACAAGATCATTGTTGGTACAAGTCACAATGCTAACACTACTCATACGTCCAAATTGTGTAATACTTTTTCTCCCCGCAATCCTAGTTATTATAAAAGGAAATGGGTTACTAGCATTTTTTTATCTATTTGTCATGGATCACAAGTGATTCATATTGACTTATTTGAGTAGTTATTAGTCCGAAAGCAAAGTAGCACGATTTGATCAATAGTTAGCCGAAGGACAAAATCTTTTAAAACGGCTTCTCGTGTATCTCCTTAAGTTCATATCTTGGCATAACTCGTTTCACGATTTGAGACCTTTCTCGGACCGATATTTGGCATGTACTTCATACTTCAAATCTTGGGAAGACGTTCTCGAAATTATGGTCTTCTCTTCATATAATTGGAATTTCTTCACTTGACGTTTTTGAGAGATTCTTCATATAGGACCACGACTTCATCATTTTTCTTCAATCTTTACTTTGGATTTTGATATACAACGATCCGCCTCCTTTTCGGACTTGGATATATTTATCCTCATACCTTGTTAGGGTCTTTTTGGATAGACTTTCTCCATTCTTTAGGGGAGTAATAGCTTCTCGTCGTGTGTCTTGATCCTTCATATTGATTTTGGAATAATGATACTTCACATCATCTTTGGATCTTTAGCAAAAATAGAGCTCCTCATGCCTTGTTAGGGCCTTTTTGGATGATCGCCAATCTTCGCGTCCCGTTTCAATAAGTTATGCCTTGGCTATGAACTCTATTCAACCCCGAGCAACTTTTAAACGATCTTGCGCTAGAGGCTAAGTAACCTTTCAAACCGTACGACCTTACTTATTGCAATTATGTTTTATTCCTAATGCATTGATCTTATGGGAAGAAAAAGCCACAATTAAAAACATATGAGTTTTTGAAAGAACATTTTCATGTTCTACGTTTAGCATGATCACTTGTCTAACTCTATCATTTCTCGTTCTTCACTATTTAAAGACCTCTAATTAAAGAGACTCGTGAATACTTAGCCGTGCAAGTCAAAATTAAGCCAAATTTGGATTAGCTTTTATTAAGACTATATCAAATCAAAGTTTTGGGTTTTTAAGCCACCTATAGGATCTTGCACTTTCTTGGACTTTTTCAAGTTTAGAGAATGCGTTTTAAAGTTCCCTTGATAAGTGACTTTCTAGAATCAATTATAGGAACTTGCGAAAAGTTCTTGTTCTTAACCCGAATGAATTAAGACTTTCGCGTTTTAAAGCTCCCTATATAAAAGTCTAGCAAAACTTGAATTGAGCGGGTTAAGGAATGTAAAGGGCTCCAAATGCCCATCAAGTCAAAAATTAACTCTTATTCTATCCATCGGAAAATATACATTCGTGTCTTAAAAACACTTATGAAAACTAAGAAAAATTTTTAAAATTTGGCCATTTTTAGCCTTATTAGCAAAACAAAACATTGAAAATTGGAAAACGTGAGGGCGTAGCAAAGCAAGTACCTATTCACCCCCCCATACTAAAAGTAAACATTGTCCTCAATGTTTCGAGTCTAAAGGTGGAGCACCCCCATACTAGAGACGAAGAATCGAATGCTTAGGATCTAGCATGGAAAGGGTGATCAACAATATATCTAAAGCCGTTTATTAATTATGCTAAAAGATAATTGTTAGAACAATAAAGGATATGTCATGGATTCGTGAAAAACTTCTTCAAACGAACGATGGAGGCTCACGTAAACGAACACGAGAGTCTTCAATCGTAGACGATGATGATGATCTAGATAACACAATCACAAACAACCACGAGACAACGAGTTGGAAGGGTACAAGTCCCCTTATTAGTGAATAATAAGCATAAAGATAAGCATGGGATCTCCCCCACGAGGCACCTCGTTTTTGATTACCGAGTCATGAGCTCGACTCGATCCCCTCAAAATGTGAACATTTAGGGATATTCATGGTGTGGTCAATTTTTGGCGGGGCTTACATGATAAACAAGGCCCAAAAAGCAACCGGTAAAAAGGACTAAGTCCTTAGATGATGCAAAATACCGGGGTCGAAGATGGCGTTCTCGTTTTCATGGAAAAAACAATTCAACACCACTTGAACATGTGCCATAAACTCAAAGAGTTTGAAGAAAATAGATGAGAAGTAGAAGGGTGAGACAATTGGTAAGACAAACGTTTGAGCTACTCGAGGTAGACTCGCACCAAGCAAATAGATATAGTTTCCATTTATTGCATCGGTGGAAGACCGAGATTTCCCTTTACATGAAATTCCGGGATCAAAAATCTCGTCCTCGGTGGACAAGGATGAGGGAACATAAGGGGCTTCCCCCATACTAGGACCACACAAAACATCGTCAAAAGGAGTAGACGAGTTTGTAGCACTCAAAACACGTGGTGATGACGGAGTTAGATTTGTAGAAAAATCAATTAAATCACATTTAAGATCTTTTCCTTTTTTATCTTTTAAACTCTCCTTATGAAAACCCTTGTTAATTATGTCGAAAACATTTGGTGTTTCTAAGACGATGTTAGTCACACTAAAAATTCTCACATTTTGAAACCGTTTTGGTTTTGGTGGTGGCAAGTTCTCAAAACGTTTATCGACGAAGAAAACCTCCCCATCGGGGTCTACATATTCATCATCCGAAAGATCTTCCGTAGAAACCGGCAACTTATCAACACTTTTCAAGAATGAAGGTGAAGGATTTTTTGATTCAAGTATTGATGGTTTCTTCTTTGTAGGCTTTGCACTCATAACCTCCACCGGCGGAGGAAATGGTAAATTGTTTTTGGAGACATTCCCTAAAACTCTTGGTGAAAATTCTTTGCAAATGACATTGGTCGAGTCACCATGGTTTAAAGTTGCAATAGAATATACATGAGAAAGATTGGAGTTTTGTGTTGCATTGATGACAAGTTCTTCTTCATTGAAACGAAGGGTGATTTTTCGAGCATGAACATCGATAAGTGCTCGTGATGTATCCAAAAATGAACGACCCAAAATGAGAGGAACTTTTCGATCGATAGGAATATCTACAACGATAAAGTCAACGGGATAGTAAAACTTTCCGACTTTAACGAAAACGTCCTCGGCTACTCCACATGCCATGATCGTAGAATGATCGGCCATCTCGATGGACATGTTCGAAGGAGTAAGAGCCGGAAGCGAAAGCGATTTGAAAATCTCGAGAGGCATTAAATTAATACTAGCGCCAAGATCGGCCAAGGCGTAGCATTCCTCCATATCTTGTAGAGCACACGGAATCAAAAATTTACCGGGATCACCGACTTTTTGTGGTATGCGGCTTAGAAAAACCGATGAACAACTAGACGTTTGTTGTAACTTCTCTTTGTTGTTTAGCATACTTTTGAAGTTTGCGGCGAATCGAGGCATCATGATTAAAGCATCGGCAAAACTTATGTTAAAATGCAAATCACGAAACATTTTCATAAATAGCTCAAATTGATAATTGTTCCTTTCTTGTGCTTTCTCTTTGTTACGTCTCGAAGGGTAAGGTAAAGGTGGTGTGGGTTGGTCATTAGGCAATGGCCTTGGAATCTCGGGTTCCATAATTGGTATTGGTTCAACCGTAGGTGTGGTTTGAGCGGTACTTCGTGGGATTGTAATGTGCTCCTTTTCGACCATCACCTCGGGTTCTTTCTCGATTTCCTTCTCCTTAGAAGTACTTGTACGAGAGATTGGTTCCTTGAAAGTTTTACCACTTCGTGTAGTAACAACCTTCAATTCTCCCCTCGGGTTGTTAATGGTATCACTAGGAAGACCACCCGAAGAAGAGGGCTTACACATGATAGCTTCAAACATCTTAGCCATTCGGTCCTCAAATTTTGATTGCCTAGCATCCGCTTTCAATAACTCTTGCTTAATCTCATGTTGTCCTAATTCCATCTTTTGTTGGTTTTGTTGAAGACGTTGGACATTTCCTTCCATTTTATTTGCATGAGTTTTAAGTTCATTAGCAAGTTCATTTTTAAGCTCGTTCTTCAACTCGGACCTTAAGCTAATCATCTCACGTTGCATATTATCAAATTTAGCATCATTTGCTTTAGCATAATCTAAAAATTCTCCTTGCAAATTTTTCGTGTGAGCATTTTGAAAACCTTGTGTAGTGTTTTGAAAATCACGGTTTTGGTTTTGATTAGAGATTTGTCCATTCCCACTTTGATAATTCCCTTTGTTGTAATTGCGTGTGTTGCCTTGGTAATTACCTTGGTTGTTGTTTCGATAATTGTTAACATTTTGATTTGGTGGAGCTTGATTTTGGCGGGAACCTTGGCCGTTTTGGTTGTAAGTTCCCGTTGCTACATAAGCACTCGAAGTGTTACCATCCGCGGTAATGCACTCGGATAAATCATGAGCTCCTCCACACGATAAACAACTCTTAGCAACCGCTTTAACCGAAGCGGAATTGGAAGCTTCTTGAGCCTTCCAATGGGACATTAGATTAGCAAATCTATCAAAAAACCGATTTTCCTCATTAGCTTCATCATGTAAGGCATTAATGCTACGAGACGATTGTGATGACGATGACGAACCCATGTTGGCAACACTCGGTGTGTTACGAGGGCTATAAACCTTAGATCGATTTTCAATGATTTGTAAAGCCTCATTTGTCGTCTTGCACAAAAAATTACCACCCGCGGCGGCATTCAAATAATCTCGTTCATGATCATTAAGCCCATTATAAAAAGTATCTATTTGATGCAATTCCGAAAAATCATGATGAGGACATTCATGTAACATCTCCTTAAATCGTTCCCATGCCATTGAAAAACTTTCATTGTTACGTTGCACAAATCGTGAAATCTCATTTTTTAAGTGTGTTGTTTTCGATGGTGGAAAAAACTTGTTCACAAACTTAGAAACGAGATCGGCCCATGTCAAAATCGAATTTGGCGGTTCTTTCTCGAGCCAAATTTTTGCGGGTCCATCCAACGAATATGGAAACAACATCATCTTAATGGCGTCATGCGGAACATCTTTGAATTTGCTAGTGGCGGTGAGACGGTTGAAATTCCTAATATGGTAATGCGGGTTGTCTTTCTCGTGACCTCGAAATTTGTTTGCTTGTAGCATCGACATTAAACCCGTCTTAATCTCGAAATTCTCCGCAAGGATGGCGGGAATAACAATGGCCTCTCCAAAACCCTCGGTGGGTGCTTGTAGCAACTCCATCATAGTACGATTAGCCATTACGACTTCTTGTTCTATAATAGGTTCAACAATTGGAGGTTCTTCAACAATCAACGATTGATTGGCTTGCTTTTGAAGTCGTTTACGAGCTCGTTTTGCTTGATTACGAGTGATCATAAACTTCACGAAGAATGGGAGGTGAGCAAAGAAGATTCTTTTTGGTTGTTTTGTGGATTTTCAATTTTTTTGTGTTTTTGATGATATTTAATTTTTTTGGATTTTGGGTGTATTACGTAGACAACAATCTACAAAATCTCTCCTCGAATCAAACTCTTGATTAAAGAAGCCTCAAAGGAATGAAAACGATCACGTGGAGTGAACGCCTTCGAATGACTTTAGAACTTTGGTGAAAACCAAATTGTTCACGAGGGTTTAATCACAAAGAAAACCAAGCAAATATAGTATACGTATTAATACTTTGGGCGGCAAAACCCTCGATTAGCCTTCAAAATCAAAATACTCACAAGCAAGCGGGGAAACGAGGCGGCGCGAAGCACTTAAGAGCCTTTTTCCTTAGGGTATATTTTATAATACCCGCCTTATACCCACCTTATAGTTCGTATCTTTCAAAATCAAGCTTCTCGAAAGTATTTATCTATTTTTGCCTTTTCTTTTTGTTTGAGATTCGAATACAATGATCGAGTGATGAAATCCCGAATCAAGGTTGTGTTTTCACACTTTTGGAGATATTGTATTTTGATTGTGATACTTAATACAATATATTAATAATATTCACAAAGAAAAACCGAGAAAACCGATAATACGTGTTAATGGAGTTCCACTTAACACAAATACTATTATGGATAATATCAAAAACAAAATTTTCCAAATTAAGACACGACACACCTCCCCGGCAGCGGCGCCAAAATGATTGCGGTGTTTTACTACCCTTTAGGAAAAGAGCGTAAATAGCGGTAAGTATCGAGTGATGATTTTAGGAAAAATCAACACTAATGACCCACAATCACTTAAAAGAGATGAAAGATTCGTTTCCCAAGGAGGTATGGTGTTGTGAATTAACTTGTATTTCTTTGAGATTAATATTGAGAAGATGGAATGACGGTTTCTTGGAAATTATACTATGACGTAAAAAACGAAAACGTAAAACCGTAGAAAAACCACTAAAATTAAAAATTATTAAAACCAAAAACAAAATCAAGAAAAAGATTAAAAAGACTAAAACAAGTCTAAAATAATATAAATAAAGACAAAAATCCAATAAAGATATTTTAAAACCTTTTATTAATTAAATAATTAATTTTAAATGCTAATTAAAGCCCTAAAATTAAATTTAATTAATTCAAATGTCAAAAATATGATTTTATTGAATAATTACTCAACTTATATTATTATAAGACTAAAAAGTAATTTTCTAAAAATTAAAACCTATTAAAATTATTTTAAAAACCCTAAAAATGATTAAAAATGATTAAAACCTAATTAAACTTAAAATAATTATAAAAATAAATCTAAAAGTTATAAAAATAATCTAAAAATGGAAATAGTCCTATTTAATGCCAAAGAACCTAAGAAAAATGAAAAATAAAGAAAAAGAAAATTGAAAATTAAATAATAATAAAATAATACAAAAAAAAATAAAAGTCACTTAGTTGCGCCGCAACGTTTGTGTCTTGCGCCGCAACTAGTGTTACGAGATCACCAGATCAGCAGCACCTTCAGTTGCGCCGCAATGCTTCTGTCTTGCGCCGCAACTTGTGAAACGGGAATACCAAAATCTGCAGCTCCTTGTGTTGCGCCGCAATTCTTCTGTCTTGCGCCGCAACTTGTATGACGGACCTGGTTGTAAGTTGACACTAGCAGGTTTGGACTTTTGTGTTTTGCTTGAGATTTTAAGCCAAGAGGACTTGGGCTTATTGAGCTTATTTGGATGAATATTTTGGACAAAAGGGCACTCTTGTGATCCTTTGATCACAAGAAGTCAAGACAATCAAGCACAAATCACTTAGCACTCAAATTCAAGAAATCAAATGCATCAAAGATCATGAAAAACCAAGCAATATAGCAATATGCAGATTTTTAACACCCTTTTTACCTTTTTAAACTCAACAAAATTGCTCAAAACGTGTGCCAAACTATATTACCATCTTACTAACATCTAACTTATCCTTAATCTAGTAACCTAACATCTTTTAGCAACACAAATCAATGATTGTACCCTGCTTAAACCTGTTGCCAAACACCCTTTTAAAATCTAAAAACCAACTTTTAACATACCAACATGCTTACAAAAGCTACCAAATTGATTCCAAGTGCATCTAACATGTAAACATACACACTAGAACACAAATCATGCAATATAAACACACTTAATCACCAAATCACTTAAGATCATACAACTAGCTATTTTTATGAACTTTTCAAAGAGTAAAAGAGAGTTACCTTAGGTTCTTACATCCAAGAACCTAGAGGATGAAAATCCTCCTCCAATCCAACCCGGGTTGGAGCTGAACTAAATCAACAAGCCTTAAACCTATTGCAATCACAAAACAAGAAAACAACAAAATAATATAACAATATATATTTTTTTTTTTTGTTTCCTTTTTCTTCTTTCCAAAATCTTTTCAAACTTCCAAATATGTTTTCTAAAACCCTATATTACCAATAACATTAACCATAAACACCAAAATACTTTTGAGAAGATTTTACCAAAATCTCTCAAAATCTCAAAACCTTAAACAACTTTGAAAATCAAAGTTGCTTAACCAAATAAAAGTGGAACTCAGAATCAATCTCCTCACAACACACAAACTTTTAAAAACAATAAAAAAGGAATTACACTTGAATATTTCAAAAACCAAACTTTTTATTTCTTTAAAAAGGAATTACATGTGAGAGACTAAAAACTGGAACAAGGGCTTCACACAAGTTGTGAGCTCCTTTTATAGAGCCTATAGAACATCCTAGAAGCATAAAAACATAAAACCCTAATACATAGAAAATCCCAAATGTGCCCTTGAGTGCATTTTGTCCTCTCATTTGATCTTGGACGTTTATTTTGCTTTGGGAGGAAGCAAATAATCTTGGCCATTGATTTAAGCCACGTCATGTGCTTGGGGGCTAAGGAATGATGTGATTGGTGGATTGGGGAATTGGGGGTTTGGTGCACATGAGTGGGATGCAGGTTTTTAGGAGTGGGAAGGGTTTTGGCATGTGTGAATTAAGTGTGTGCAAGGTTAATTAGAAATTAACCCATGTTTGAGTAAATTCGGACCTGGGGTGAAAGAGGATGAATAGTAAGTATTTTGATCCTAAAAAGGGGGAAACAAAGGTGTTAGGCGCCTGTTTTTTTAAAATGTTTCAAAGATGGCACATTTGGTCCTTGTGTTTTGATATTTTTGCCATATAATGTTTCCCAGCCCAAAAATCTCCTTTCCTTTGTTAATAAGTTCCAACAATTGACACTTTTGGCACAAACTTTCCACAAAGGCTTATCAAGGGTACTTTTTGACATTTTTGAATAATTCAAGGACTGAACTTGGACAATCTTGATCTTCAAAGGTCTTCAATGTCTCTTAAACTTCATGAGGGACCATATTTGGCAATTTGAATTTGTTGAGGGACTATTCTTGCCATTTCTTCAATCTTGAAGGACCTTTTTGCAATTTTGACAAACTTAAGGGACCAAACTTGTAATTATTAATATACAAGGGTTTTAAGTGTCATTTCTTCATTCATTTAGGATCAATCTTGTTTTGTCTTCAAGTCTTCAAGGGTATTTGATGAAAATTCCATGATTAGGGCCCGGTTCTTTGTACGGCTTCGTTTCTCGTGTTCGTTTTTCCTTGTATCTTGTGATCTTTTGTCTTTTTCACGATATCCATACCTAAAATACACAAGTAAACAAACACAAGCATATATATGGTATTTTATGACATTTTAATGCATTTAAAGCCCGAAAAGAACGATGAGATCATGTATAAATGCCATCTCATCACTACTTAGCGGGTGGAATTCTCAAGGAAGGGTTAACGTCCCAACAAAAGAAAAAGTTCTTTAAAGACATTGAACTTTATTTCTGGGACGATCCTTACCTCTTCAAACAATGTGCGGATCTTGTCATTCGTCAATGTGTTTATGGGCCGGCAGTGGTACAAATCCTTGACGCTTGCCATAAAGGACCCACCGGTGGTCACTTTGGTCCCAATTACACCGCGAAGAAAGTATTCGACTCTGGATTTTATTGGCCCACCATTTATCGTGACACTAACGACATGGTTAAACATTGTGATGCTTGCCAAAGACAAGGCAAGATCACACATAAAGATGAGATGCCTCAAAATTTCATACAAGAATGTGAAATCTTTGATGTATGGGGCATCGACTTTATGGGGCCATTTCCATCATCTAAAGGGAACAAGTACATCCTCGTAGCCGTTGACTATGTTTCTAAATGGGTTGAAGCTAAGGCTCTCCCTACGAACGATGCGAGGGTGGTTGTGAACTTTTTGAAGCAACTTTTTGCTCGATTCGGTGTTCCTCGTGCTATAATCAGTTACCGCGGGACTCATTTTTGCAATGATCAATTTGCAAGAGTCATGGCTAAGTATGGTGTCAATCACCGTCTTTCCACCGCCTATCATCCCCAAACCAATGGTCAAGCCGAGATATCTAACCGTGGATTGAAGCGAATTCTGGAGCGTACTGTGGGAGAGCATCGTGCCTCGTGGGCCGATAAGTTAGATGATGCTTTGTGGGCTTTCTGTACCGCTTATAAGACCCCGATTGGTTGCACACCTTATCATCTTGTGTACGGGAAAGCATTCCACCTCCCTATCGAGCTGGAACATAAGGCATACTGGGCCTTGAAGTGGGCTAACTTCAACATCAACAAAGCCGGTGATCTTCGCAAGATTCAACTCAACGAGCTTAATGAATTGAGGAATGAAGCTTACGAGAACTCATTGATCTACAAGGAGAAGACCAAGATCATCCATGATGCAAGGATTAAGAACCGAGAGTTCCACGTTGGTGATCAAGTCTTACTTTTTAACTCTCGGTTGAAGATCTTCTCGGGCAAGTTGAAGAGCCGCTGGTCTGGTCCATTCACCGTCGCCAAAGTCTTTCCATATGACACCATTGAGCTTTCTCAGCTAAATGGGCCCAATTTTAAGGTGAATGGCCAGCGTTTGAGGTTGTACTTTGGTGAGGACATCTCTCATGAGATGATTCCATCCCTCACCATGTTTCCCATGAACTAGTTTTGGGTCAAGTCAGGCTCGCGACCCGGTTAACAAAAACAAGCGCTCCTCGGGAGGCAACCCGAGTATCTATCCCTTTCCATTTTACCTCCTAAGTGTAGGGGGACCTATATAGGTTGCTTTTGTTTGTATGGTGATGTGATTACAGGGATAAGTGCACTTTTGGAATCTTTGAAGAACCGTGCTCCCGTGTTATCCGTAATCTGGTTCTATCTCTCAACTATCGTGATTCAATTTTCTTCATACTCACATTTAAAATTGATCACTGATGAGACTGCTTTTATACATAGTCTCATCGTCCAAATCGGGCTTAAAATGCATAAAATATCATTAAAACTGCCAAATATATGCTCGTGTTTGTTGCTTGTGTATTTTAGGTACGGATATTGAGGAAATGACAAAAATATCACAAGAATCAATCAAAAACAAACACGGGAAATGAAGCCGCACAAAGAACCGGACCCAAGTATGGAATTTACAAAATTGCCCTTGAAGTTTGAAGAAATTGCAAGATTGGTCCCTCAAGATTTGCAAGTTGTCACTTTTTACCCTTGAAGAATCAAGATTGAACAACTATGGTCTTTGAAGATTCATGTTTTGACATTAAAGGTCCTTGAAAATTGAAGAAAGTACATGTTTAGTCCTTGTTCATGCCTTTTACCAAACACAAGGACTGAAAATGCCAACTGTCCAAAGTCATTATAAAGGGAAAAAGAGTTTGTAGCTGTTTTATGGGAAGTGTCAAAGAAAAGAGACTTGGGGGGCTGTTTTTGGCCCAGACAAACAAACACACCTCACCAACTCACCACTCTCCACGTCATCCCACTTAAAACCCCAGCCAATCACAATCTTCCCTTGGCCCACGTCAGAATCCACCCAACCTTTTTATTTAATCAGTTTTAAACTGATTATATTTGGTGGGAAACACACTTTTAAACATAATTAACCCCTTAAACAAATAAAACCCCACCTGCTAACTTCCCTAATCATACGAACCCTAAAAACCTAATCAAACCAAAACAAAGGGGTAAAGTCTAATCTTCTCCAGAACCCTAATTTACAAACCCCTAAACCCGACCCCACCTTAAACTTCCCTTCCAACATTTCCATGTGACCACACCAATGGTCCCCTTGGTGTCACTTTCGTCCCAAATCCCATAGAACAGACAAGATGGATGGCCAAGATGTTGTGCTTGCTCCCTAAGCTCAAATAGACGATTGAGATCATTCCTATCCAACTGGCATATCACATGATCTTTTTGAACAAGAATTCAACAAAGAACCAAAGAGCATATTCTGAAGAATCAAAGGGCATTCTAGGGTTTTTGTTCTTTAGGGTTTTAGTGTTACTAGAAGCTTCTTTTCAGTGTATAAATATGGGACGTATGTGTCCCATATATTTTGTTCCAGATTTTTTCTAAGAAACATTGTAATCCCTTTTTTAATGTTATAAAAGTTGGTATTTTTAAAGTAAATGTAATTCCTTTTTATTATTTTGAAAAGTTGGTATCGTTTTTAGATAAATCTGAGTTCCAAATTTGATATTTTAGTAAGGATTTTTCAAAACTCATCCTTTTTCAAGTTTCTGAAAAAGGTTGAATTTTTTGGGTAAAATCTGGTTCCAAATTTGGTTTTCCAAGGTTGGAATTGGTTTTGTTAAGTGTTTTTGAAAGGAAGATATTTGAGAAGATTATTTGAAAAAGATTTAAAAAGTTTCAAAAATCAGAAATTGGATAGTATTGTTGTTCATTGTTCATTGCAGGAAACCATCTAGGTCTTGACTGATTTCCTAGGTTCTGCACAGACCCGAGTCTGTTTGGAGATGGAAAAGCAACCATTGTGGGACCTGGATGTGGGTCCCACAAGGTAGTCCCTTGTGTCCTTATTTTCTAAGTTTTCAGTTATTTGTGATTGGGTATGAAAGTTGTGGAATCTGTTTAAGTGCTTGTTGAATGTTTGATTATGCTCACATAGGACTGCTATGCATGTTAGAGTGTGTTTAAAATCAGATTTGTGTAGTTAGAATAGGTTTACTTGGTTAAAATTTGCATTTCAGTAACTAAAGGGGTGTTTGGATTAGGGGTTTAAACTGGGTCAAATTGATTCAATCTTTGGTTAAAACCTGTTAAAACCACTCACTAGGTTGTTATTAGGTAGTAAGTGTATTTGGTTTTTAGATTAGACAGGTTTAGAACACAATTGCATGCTTAAACTTTGGAAAAGTGGTCTAAAATCCAGTAACTGCTTTTGTGCATGATTTTTTTGTGAATTTTGCCTTCAAATTTGATGAGCTGTTAGGAGATAGGTTTTAGTAGGTTTTGTAAGATCTTAAGGTTTTAAATTTGTATTTTTGCTAGTAATTCGCTTACTGTTCATCAGAAAAAGGTTAAGCTTCATCAGCAACCTTTCTTGGCTATTTTTTGTGTGATTTTTGAAGTAACTTGCTAGTTTCTGTGTTTTAATCGACTCCCTATACTCAACTGAGTATAGGGGTGCCCTAATTGTCCAATCAAACATCAACATAAGTCCAAGACAAGTCCTCTTGTCCTAATCTTCACAAGTGAAAGTTTCATTTTTTCTTTGTGTTCAACAAGGGAACTGGGCACGTTTTTTATTTCTAAGAGCTTGATTCTAGTTTGTTTTTGATTAAAAGCTTGTTTTAGATTAAGTGTAAGTCACTGTTTTGAGTATTTAAAGTTTTCAAGTTTAAAAAAAAAAGAAAAAAAAAGTCCAAAAAGGACGTGGCCAGGACTCGAAACTGCGCCACTCCTCTCACAACACATACAACTTACCAGCGTGCCCTTGGGTCTTTTACTGCTAAAGACTCAAGACACTTGGTAGTTAATACGTTCTTGTTTGGGCTTTTCATAAATAAGCCGTAGCTAAATAAGCTACCACAGGCTTATTGGCTAAGCTTTTTTGCCAAGTTATATTTTTCCTAGGATTAGTACCTCTTTTAGGATTTTTCTAGCTCAAGTTTCGATTTTTCTCTTTCTTTCTTTATTTTTTTTATCATTTTTTAATTACCCGGTTTTAATTAAATAGTTTAAAATAGATAAAGTAGTTTTAAAACTTTATAAAAAATATTTTTAGGTTTTATTAGAGTAATTTGAGGTTTACATCACTTTAAGTTTTCAAAGGGTCTTATTTTTTATTTTATAGGATTTTAGGGTTTTTAACCAACTTTAAAATTTAATATAAAATTATTAAATAGGTTTTAGAAACTTTTAATTGCATTTCTGTCTTAGTTACATTATTTTAGATTTTTGGTAATTTTTTAGAATTTTTTAATAAACTTTGAATTTTTTTGAATATTTTATTATTATTTTATTATTAAAAATTGAAAGTTAGTTTTTTTCTACTTTTTTCATTTTTCCTAGATTGTAGACACTTAATTAGGAATTTTGTAACTTTCCAAACATTTTTAGGGCTTTTCAATTATTTTCTAGAATTAGTTTAAGTTTTAATTGATTTTAATAGTTTTTAAGTATTTAAAAATAATTTTATTTGGTTTTAAAATTTTAAAAAATACTTTTTAGCTTAATTAGGTTATTTTTGAGGTTTTCAAACTTTAAAATCTTGTTTGGGACTTTTTAATAATTAATTGTGATTTTTAGGGCTTTAATTAGCATTAAAAAGTCATTATCTAATTAATTAAAAGGTTTTAGCAAGTTTGAATTTTTTCTAAACTCTTAGAATATTATTGTGGATTTTTAGTAATTTATAGGAATTTTTAGGTTAAAATTTTAATTTTGGTAGTTTTTACGATTTTACGTGATCGACCTTTTCGTCTTAGTTTAATCCGTCGTCGTAACCGTCATTCTCTTCTCACCCCATTTTTATTTTCTTCTTTTTTCAATATAATCACAAACATTAATCAATTCATCACACAACGCACGTGCCTCCTTGGGAAACGAACTTGAACTTATTTGGTCATTAGTGCTCGGTTTTCCTAAACCGACACTTAACGCTTACCACTATTTTGTCATCCTTTTCCTAAAGGGTACAAAAACTCTACAATCATTTTGGCGCCGCTGCCGGGGAGGCGTGTTGTGTTTTGATTGAACAATTGTTGTTTTTTATATAGCCATAATTAGTATTTGTATTAGTAGCACTCTACTAATATGTATTATCGTTTTTCGGTTTTTGTGTGAATACTATTACTGTATTGTATACGTAGAACAATAAATTCACAAGTACTCCAAATACGTGAGCAATCACAACCTTGACTTGGGAGGTCATTACCCAATCATTGTATTCGAATCTCAAACCAAAGAAAAAAGGCAAAAATAGATAAATACTTTCGTGAAGCTCGATTTTGAAAAATACAAACTATAAGGTGGGTTAAGGCGGTTGTATTTCACGACCTAAAGGAAAAAGGCTCTTAAGTGCTTCGCGCCGCCTCGTTTCCTCCGCTTGCTTTTGAGTATTTGATTTTGAGAGCTAATCGAGGGTTTTGCCGCCCAAAGTATTATTACATATCATATATATTTTCTTGGTTTCATTGATTAAACCCTCTTGAACGATTTGGTGTTCCACCATCGTTCTATAGTCATCGAAGGCGTTCACTCCACGTGATCGTTTTCATTCCTTGAGGCTTCTTTAATCAAGAGATTTGATTAAGGAGGAGATTTGTAGATTTTTGTCTACTTAATACATTCACCAATTTCCAAAAAAGTTAATACCATCAAAAACCACAAAAAAAAATTGAAAAATACAAAACACCAAAAAGAATCTTCTTTGCTCGTCTCCACGTTGTACGTGACGTTTATGCTAACTCGTAATCAAGCAAAACGTGCACGTAGACGAAAGAACAAAACTCCCACTCCAATTCATTCTAGTGAGGAGTCTCCTATTGACGAACCCATTGTACGAGAAGCACCAACCATGGCGAATCGAACTATGATGGAGTTACTTCAAGCACCCACCGAGGGTTATGGAGAAGCTATTGTGATTCCCGCTATCCTTGCGGAGAATTTTGAGGTGAAAACGGGTTTGTTGTCGATGATCCAAAACAACAAATTCCGTGGTGATGAGAAGGACAATCCACACAACCATATCCGCCAATTTAATCGTCTTACCGCCACTTGCAAATTTAAGGATGTCTCGAATGACTCGATTAAGATGATGCTTTTTCCGTATTCCTTAGCGGGGCCCGCTAAAATTTGGTTAGAGAAAGAGCCACCCAATTCTATATTGACGTGGAAGGATCTCGTTTCGAAATTTGTGAACCAATTTTTTCCGCCCTCTAAGACTACGCATTTGAAAAATGAGATTTCTAAATTTTCACAAGAATCAAATGAAAGTTTTTCAACGGCTTGGAATAGGTTTAAGGAAATGTTACATGAATGTCCTCATCACGGTTTTTCCGACTTGCATCAAATCGACACGTTTTACAATGGACTTAATGATCATGAAAGAGATTATTTAAATGGCGCCGCGGGTGGTAATTGTTTTGTGTAAAACGGTTGAGGAAGCTTTGGTCATAATTGAGAATAGGTCTAAGGTTTATAGCCCTCGTAACACACAGAGTGTTGCCAAAATGGGCTCATCATCGTCTCGTAGCATTAATGCCTTACATGATGAAGCAAATGAAGAAAATCGGGTTTTTGATAGATTTGCTAACCTTGTGTCCCATTGGAAAGCTCAAGAAGCTTCAAATTCCGCTTCGGTTAAAGCGGTTTCTAAGAGTTGTTTGTCGTGTAGTGGAGCTCATGATCTTTCCGAGTGCATTACCGCGGATGGTAACACTTCGAGTGCTTATATAGCCACGGGAACTTATAACCAAAACGGTCAAGGTTCCCACCAAAATCAAGCTCCACCAAATCAAAATGCTAATAACTATCGAAACAACAACCAAGGTGGAAATTATCAAGGAAATCAACGTAATTACAACAAGGGTAATTATCAAAGTGGAAATGGGCAAATTTCAAACCAAAACCAAAACCGTGATTTTCAAACTACCACACAAGGTTTTCAAAATGATCACACCAAAAATCTTCAAGGAGAATTTTTGAATTATGCAAAGGCAAATGATGCTAAGTTTGACAATATGCAACGTGAAATGGTTAGCTTAAGATCCGAGTTGAAAAACGAGCTTAAAAACGAACTTGCTAATGAACTTAAAACTCATGCTAATAAAATGGAAGGAAATGTTCAACGACTCCAACAAAATCATCAAAAAATGGAGCAAGGTCAACATGAGATTAAGCAAGAGTTGTTAAAAGCGGATGCTAGGAAATCTAAGTTTGAAGACCGAATGGGAAAAATGTTTGAAGCTATCATGTGTAAACCCTCTTCTTCGGGTGGTCTTCCTAGTGATACCATCGTGAACCCGAAAGGAGAATTGAAGGTTATTACTACTCGTAGTGGTAAAACTTTCAAAGAACCCATTTCTCGTCCAAGTACTTCTATGGAGAAGGAAAAAGAGAAAGAACCCAAGGTGGTGGTCGAAAAGGAGCAAATTCCAAGCCCACGAAGTACCGCTCAAACCACACCTACGGTTGAACCAATACCAATCATGGAACCCTAGATTCCAAGGCCGATGCCTATGCCTATGCCTATGCCCCAACCCACACCACCCTTACCTTACCCTTCAAGACGAGACAAGGAAAAGGCACAAGAACGAAATAATTATCAATTTGAAATTTTTATGAAAATATTTCGTGACTTGCATTTTAATATAAGTTTTGCCGACGCCTTGGTCATGATGCCTCGATTTGCCGCGAACTTCAAAAGTATGTTGAATAACAAAGAGAAATTGCAAAAATCGTCTAGTTGTTCATTGGTTTTTCTTAGCCGCATACCTCAAAAAGTCGGTGATCCCGACAAGTTTTTAATCCCATGTGCTATACAAGACATGGAAGAATGCTACGCCTTGGCCGATCTTGGTGCTAGTATTAATTTGACGCCTCTTGAGATTTTTAAATCGCTCAATCTTCCCAATCTCACTCCTTCAAGAATGTCAATCGAGATGGCCGATCATTCTACGATTCTAGCTTGTGGAGTAGCCGAGGACGTCTGTGTGAAAGTTGGAAAGTTCTACTATCTCGTAGACTTTATTGTTGTTGACATTCCTATCGATCCTAAAGTTCCGTTAATTTTAGGTCGATCATTTTTGGATACCTCGAGAGCACTTATCGATGTGCACGCAAGGAAAATCACTCTTCGTTTCAATGAGGAAGAACTCGTCATTAACGCAACTCAAAACTCCACGCTTTCTCATGTGTACTCTATCACGTCTTTGTACAATGTCAATCCCATCAAAAACATTTGCAAAAAGATTTCAAAAAGAGTTTTAGAAGTTGTTGAGAAAAATGAAGTTCCGTCCCCTCCGCCGGTGGAGGTTAAGAGTGTTGAGCCTACGATTCTAATTGTGAATGATTCTTCGGATAATGAATATGTTGATCCCGATGGGGGAGGTTTCTTTGTCGACAAACGTTTTGAAAACTTACCACCACCTTTGCCAAAACGGTTTTCAAATGTGAGAATTTTTAGTGTGACTAATATTTCTTTAGAAACACCAAATATTTTTGACATAATTAAATCGGGTTTTCATAAGGAGAGTTTAAAAGATGAAAAAGGAAAAGATTTTGAATTGAATTTAAAATATTTTTCTACAATGCTAACTCCGTCATCACCACGTGTTTTGAGTGCTACAAGCTCGTCTTCTCCTTTTGACGATGCTTTGTGTGGACTTAGTGTGGGGGAAGCCCCATTTGTTCCCTCCCCTTTCTCCACCGAGGACGAGATATTTGATCCTGGAATCGCTTATAAAGGGAAATCTCGGTCTTCCACCGATGCAATAAATGGAAAATCTTTCTATTTGATTGGTGCGAGTCTACCTCGAGTAGCTCAATGTTTTCATGACTTACCCATTGTCCCACCCTTCTATTTCTTCTCATCTATTTTCTTGAAACCCTTTGGGTTTTTGTTGGCACACGATGAAGTGGCGTTGATTTGTTTTTCCAATGAAAACGAGAACGCCATCTTCGATCCCGGTATTTTGCACCATCAAAGGACTTAGTCCTTTATACCGGTTGTTTTTGGGCCTTGTTTATCATGTAAGCCCCACCAAAAATTGACCATACCATGATAATCCCTAAATGATCACATTTATGGGGATTCGAGTCGAGCTTTTGACTCGGTTATCAAAAACAAGGTGCCTCGTGGGGGAGACCCATGCTTATCCATGTACATATTATTGCTTTCTAATTAGTTTAAAGTGAGGGGATTTGTGCCCTTCCAACCTTTGTTCCGTGGTTGTTTGTACATTGTGGTTTTTAGATCATGATCTTCACGATTGGAGCCTCTCGTGTTCGTTTTATGGGAGCACTCGATCGTTTGCTTTGAAGACTTTCTCAATATCCAAATGATATATCCTTGATTGTTCTAACCTTAGGTTTATAGCACACTTCATAAACGGCTATTAATTTATTGGTTACACCCTTTCCATGCTAGACTAGGCATTCGACTACGTCTCTAGTATGGGGGTGTTTGCACCCCTAGACTCGAAACATTGAGGACAATGTTTTTGTTACGCTTTCCAAAGCTCTCCTAAGCTTATTGGTCAACTGACCAACAAAATTACACTAGCAGTGGGAACAAAAACTTCCCACTGGTAGCACCATTGTTAGTACTGCTCAACTAGCAGACAAAACCAGCAAAGTGTCACTATCAGGTTTTGGTCTATTTTGTCTTTAGTGGGCAAATTTGTGAATTAGACTTTCAAACTAGTTCCATTATTTTTCTAATTTAATTTCTGATTTTTCTGTTTAGGTAAAAAATTAATTACTGTTCATTTAGTAATTTTTAGATTAAATAGCTATTTTTAATAATTTTTAAGTTTCTGTTTTTGGCATTTAGTGTAAAAAATTAGTATTTTTAGATTTCAAAAATTTTGTTAGATTCAGAAAAACATTTTAAGATTTTTAGTTAAAAAAATTTTACTGTTCACTTTTTAATTATTTTTTATAATTAATTTAGTTTAATTAGGGTTTTAAATCAAACTGTTTTTGTCTTTTAGTGAAAAATTTAATATTTTTCAAACTTTTTCATTTTTCTTCTGTTCATTAAAGTAATTTAGGATTTTTAAAAGTGTCAAATTATTTTTGGCATTATTTTATTATTTTTTATAATTATTTTAGTTTAAAAATAGTTTTTAGTGATTTAAAAAAAGAAAAATAGTTTTTAAAAATTAGGAAAAATACTTTTTAGTCTTTAGATAATATAAGTAAGTTATTTTTTCAATAAAATAATATTTTGGACATTTTGATTAATTATATTTAATTTTAGGGCTTTAATTAGCATTTAAAATTGAATATTTAATTAATAAAAGGTTTTAAAATATTTTTATTGGATTTTTATTCTTATTTATATTATTTTAGACTACTCTTAGCTTTTAATTAATTTTTTGGTTTTAAAATTTTAATTTTGTAGTTTTTTACGGTTTTACGTGAACGTCTTTTCGTCTTAGCTCGATCCGTCTTCGTAACCGTCTTTCTCTTCTCACCCCATTTCTATTTTCTTTTTCTCAAATATAATCACAAACATAAATCATTTCATTACACAACGCACGTGCCTTCTTGGGAAACGAACTTGAACTTATTTGGTCATTAGTGCTCAGTTTTCCTAAACCGACACTTAACGCTTACCACTATTTTGTCATCCTTTTCCTAAAGGGTACAAAAACTCTACAATGAATCACGTTAGTTGTCTCTTCCTTAGCTTGATTTAACCAACGTGCACAATGTCATAAGTGTAGGGGAGAATTTTCCCACATGCTTAAACATTGAGGACAATGTTTATATCAAGTGAAGGGGGGACTTCTATCGAAGTAAGTGGTCTTTTCCATGAATTTGTCCTTATTTTAACCGGAAAATTTGATTTTTCGACATTTTTCAAAATTTTTAATCTATTTTGGCCTAGTTGTATAGTTGTATTTTCCTTTGTTATGGTTATTTTCTTTCCTTGCTAGAATAAATTTTCAATAAAGTGGTTTTAAATTTTTCAAAGTCGTGAATATTTTGACTCAACCCGAGTTTACTTATCTAAGTTTACTCTAGCTAGTATCCTTAACGTGTTTAAGTCAAGTTTTGCTAGGCTTTTATATAGGGAACTTTAAAACGTGAAAGTCTTAACTCTCACGGGTTAAATACAAGAACTTTTCGCAAGTTCCTATAATTGATCCTAGAGAGTCGTTTATCAAGGGAACTCTAAAATGCGAAGTCTAAACTTGAAAAAGTCTAAGAGTTTGCAAGATCCTATAGATGACTCGAAAACCCAAAGCTGTGATTTAATTGGCTAAGCATCCACGAGTCTCATTCCTTGAGATTTTAAATTGTGGAGAACGAGAGATGATAGAGTCAATTATAAGTTTGGTATTCTTTCGTGAATTTATGTGAGTTGATTATAAGCCTATTCTCCCATCGCTTGCTAATAAATTTATCTGCAATAAATAAGGTTGTATGATTTGAAAAGTTACTTAGCTTCTAGCCCAAGATCGTTTAAAAGTTTCTCGGCATTAATTAGAGTTCATAGCCAAGGCATAACTTATTGACGCGGGATGCGAAGATTGGTGAGTCCGAAAAGGCCCTAACAAGGCATGAGGGCTACATTTTGTTGCTAAAGATCCAAAAGTGATGTGAAGAATCATTTATCAAAGATCAATATGAAGGATCGAGACACACGATGAAAAGCAAGTACTCCCCAAAAGATCATGGAGAAGTCTATCCGAAAAGACCCTAGCAAAGTATGAGGATAAATAGATCCAAGTCCTAAAAGGAGGCGGATCGTTGTATATCAAAGTCCAAAATAAAGATTGGAGAAAAATGAAGAAGTCGTGGTCCAAATATGAAGAATCTCTCAAAACTTCAAGTGAAGAAATTCCTATTATGATGAGAAGACCATAATTTCAAGAACGTCTCTCAAAGATTTGAAGTATGAAGTCGCTGCCAAATATCGGTCCGAGAAAGGTCTCAAATCGTGAAGCGAGTTATGCCAAGATATGAACTTTATGAGGTCCCGAGAAGTAGTTTTAAAAGATTTTGTCCTTTAGCTAACTATTGACTAAATCGTCCCACTTTGTTTTCAGCTTAAATAACTATCGAAATAAGTCAAACAATGCATTCTCGTGATCATTTAAGACAACAATAAAATATAAGAGATACACCTAGGAGTAAAGGAGTCTAAGTGAATAATTCGGCCACATGAGTTCGTGTTAGTTTGCTAACTTATAATAATAATGATCTCGTTTTTAAGCTTCGTATGGGGAACGTGAAACTTGAGAATGATGAACATTCATGACAGCCTAAAACCCCAATGTAAGTCTTTGAATTCTTTACTTGTTTTGTCCTTTTGGTTTCCTTAGTGTTTAGAATTTAATAAAGGCCAAGGTGGGTTATTTATGATGAGAAATGTAAACCGTGCTTTAAAATTAATGCATTGCATGAGGGCATTGCAATGGTTAAGTGTAGGGGATCTGATAGGTGTGAAAACACCCATCCTTTTACCATTTATTTCTTGCTAAAACGAGACCAAAACGCGTATTTAATATCATTTGTTTGGAATTATGCGTGGTTTGTGTGTTTGTTGTGTTTTCAGAGCCAACCGGATAAATATTGAAGAAAACATGGGATTACACGGGTTTTATCCAAGAAAAAGACGAGAAGACGAAGTCTATAGTCCAAGAGATGCAAAAGATTTGAAGTCAATGGGCCTATTTGAAGATTTATCGAAGAAAAGGACCAAAGATGGAAGATTTATATATGTCGAAGAACTCAAGTCTATTAAATGAAGAAATTAAAAGACGAGTTGAATTTATTCGTCGACAAATCCGGAATCGAAGTCAAAAACGTCAACTTTACTAAAAAGACGAGAAGACAAAAAGAAAGGGAGAAAGCCCACTCACCAACCAACTCCAAGGCCTATAAATAGCCTCCCATTCACAACTTGGAAATGAGTTTTTTTCATTTTTTCTGTTTTCTTCTTTCCTTTTGTTTCGTATGTAACCAACTCCATTAAGGAGTTTGGTGATTTTTATTTTCTTTTGATTTCTCCAAGTTCTTGTAAGTTTTAATCTTTCAATTTGTTTGTAAAACCTTAATCCTTAATGCAAGTTTCCTTTTAATCTTGTTCTTCTTATTGATTCTTAAGTTTTAAGTTTTTATTTTGTTGAGTTTGATCTTTAAAAACAAGTGGATTTTATGTTTTTGTTGATTTGGTTTAAAGTTTATCATTAGTAGATGATTGGTGGTTAGTTTTGTTTAATCTTTGGTTGAAACTTGGTTGAATTTGGTTAAAATTCGTTCTTTACTTTCTCCCCTGTTCTTTGCACTTTTCTGTTACCCAAATTTATTCCGAACCAGCAAGTTATTCCGGATGAACGAATATTCCGGATGAAGGTACATTCCGAACGAACCAATTATTCCGGATCAGTCAAATATTCCGCATGAGTTTTTTTTTTCCGAATCAAGCATTTGTTTTTAGTTATTCCGGATGAGCAAATATTCCGCATGAGCATTAAATTCCGGATCAAGCATTATTCTGCATAAGCAAAACATTCCGAACGAGTTGATTATTCCATATGAGTGACTATTCCAGATAAAGAAATTATTCCGGATGAGCAGTTATTCCAAACCAGCGTCATATATTCCGAACGAAGCCTTTTGTGTTGATTATTCCGGATGAGCTGATATTCCGAATGAGCACAACATTCCGCATAAGCCAAATTATTCCGGATCAGCAAGTATTTCGAATCAGCTTAATATTCCGCATGAACAGATATGCCGAACCAAGCCTTCACTTTGATTATTCCGCATGAGCACTTTTATTCCGCATCAACTAATATTCCGTATGAAGTGAAGTGTTATTCCGGATGAGCAAAATATTCCGGATCAAAGCATTTTTCCGCATGAGTAAATTCTGGTTTGTCTTAATTAAGATTTATAAATTAAGTTTTTGAATTACGTTTCCATTTATTGTTTAGATTTAATTTCTACTTTATTACTTTTAAATTGCTGACCCCTTTTTAGTTAATCATTTTTAGCTTATTTTTATCACTTCGCTCGTTTATCCTTTTTAGTAGAATAGAAAACCAACCCCCTTTTTACTTTCCACCAAGAACATTTGAGTCACACTTTTAATCGGTAATCAATTCGAAAAGATCGAATTCTACGAACTTTTATACGAGATTAAAAACCTTGTATTAGAAATCACTCACCAAAGCTAGCATGATCAAGGCAAAACGTCATCTTAATCTGTTTTATAAATGATCCAGGGTTCGTAGAAACCCTAAACCTAAATTTAAAGCAAAACAAAAACTTTAAAGATCGTTCTGCTGCTGACTTTGACAGCCAATAACTTTTTCTTGGGGATAAAACTCGACAATCTCTCTGGTGGATATCTAGATATATGTATGTAGAACACACACACAAAATTTTGTGGCGATCCAACGGTTCAATAAAAAGTTATGGTCTTCTAAATATTGATGTGCACACAAAATCACCCAAAAAAACCCTAGACGGATTTCTCTTTTCTTCTCAAAACACGAACACCTTGTTGGTCCTAGCATCACGAGCCATGAGGCTCTGATACCAACTGTGGAAACCTTGGTTTCCTCGAATCTTTTAGCTGCTAGGCAAAACCATTGTTCATATGATTAACAATCAAAGCGGAAAAGAACAATAGTTAGGAAACAAGGTGTTTAGGCACAATAACACATGAATTAAACAAAAGGGTTGTTAATTATATTAATAATCAACAACCACTAGACGTGTATACATTAATCCCACGTCTAGTGAAACACACGCTTTAGGTTTACATTGTGAATGAAAGATATGAAAAACCTAATAACCCTTGGTTCCTTTTATAATGTAAGGATTAGGATTTTACAAGAGATAACTATGAATAAACATGCATATCTTCTATTTAAATAACTAATACAGAATATTAATAAATAATATTCTGAATACTTATCCTAAATAGATATTTCCAACATCGCTTGACTTCTGTTGACTTCTGTCAACGCTGAAATTACACTTGTCAACGCTTAGACACAATGTGTCAACGATGTTTTCTTCGTTTTTGAGTTTCTGCCACATCAACTTTTTGACCCAACAATTTTTGAAGCATACTTTTTACAAGTTAATTAAATTAAATTAAACATGACTTAGAATTAATTTAATTTCATCAAAACTTAGGTTATATTTATTTTTGATATATAATACATGTTTTTAGCTTAAGTATTTTGTTATACAGTTTTAGGCTATAGTTTTATTTTTAATTAATTAATTAATTAAAACATGACATGTAATTAATTTAATTAATCATGGACTTAGGTTAATTATTATTTAGAGAATAATACATTTTTTAACCTAAGTATTTAATTACTTATTTTGCACTATAGTATTAATTAATTATTAAGACATGAAATATAATTAATTAATCATCATGACTTAGGTTATATTAATATAAATATTAATATATGTTTAAGCTAAGTATTTTATACACTTTAATTTAATTAAATCATGCTTATATTTAATTAAATCATATAGCCTATAGTTTATTTAATTTACATGTTATAAGTAATAAACTATACTATTAATCACATGACTTAGTGTATTTAATCAGTAAAACTTAAGCTTATATTATTAGCTTATAAATTCAGCTTATTTCTAAATATGGAAACTTTATAATTAAGGAAACTTACTATTTTTGGAAACTTTCTATTTTTGGAAACTTATTTATTTTAAGCAGTTAATCTATTTTTGGAAACTTTCTATTTTGGGAAACCTGCTATTTTTAGAAAGTTACTTATTATTACACAACAAGTATAATAATACAAGAAATACAAGTAATACTTAATTAGAATTTACGGAATACGTGATAAACACAGCATAACGTTAGAATCAGTAAAACAAGACATGAACATATAAAATAAGCTAAGACATGATATAAAACCAGTTACATACTCAGTAATCAGAATACTCATACACGTATACTTTTTATGTAGCATTAGGTGAGATCGAAGTAGGACTCTCTTCTGTTCGTCTTCTTCGTTCACTGGACATAAGGTACGGATTTCCCGTCCTTTCAGTAAGGACAATCTCTTCCTTCATTAGGATTTCCCGTATGCAGCCAACTGTTCCCAGTAGTTACAGATTAAATGCTTATGTTTTATTAGTTACCTTAGCCATATACATGCATGACCAGTTTCACCTAGTTATGGAGGTATCATAACCATAACACTAGAGGCACTAGTGTTATGACTTCACCACGGCAGAGTGATAGCTCGTGGCGTCCCTTTTCAGTTATGTGGCCATTATATTATTATATTATCATGTGGGGTGTATGGGTGCATCCTAGTTACATGTTTCAGTCAGGATTTCATGGTGAATGTGGTGTGTGCCTTGCATCCTTCACAAGGAGTTGATCCTTCCTACCCACTTACTAGTTAATTATAGGCAACCCCTCTAATTGCATGATGAGGTCTCTCCTCCAAGTATTCATGCAAGTAGTTGACCTCATGACCTATATTGGCTTTTGGTACATTAACTAATACAGATTTTCATAAGTAACATAAGCTATGTTTTCAGAACTAAAACCAGTTAACATGACAGACAAATAGGTTTTCCAAGACTTATACATTTCCGCTGCTATTAGTCTTATTTATGTTTCAGCCATTCATACTATGTCATACATCCGTGCACTGAGCGTTATGCTCAGCCGTTACTTTCCTTTCCATGTCCCAAAACGGCAGGTACCTAATACTTTTACTAGTTGAAAAGTTCGTTTTCTCGGTGTCTAATCGAATTGATTTCCGGTTAAAAGTGTGACTCAGTCGTTCTTGGTGCATAAAAGAAAAAGTCGTTGGTTATCTAAAGCTAATTAAAAAGTAAATGCAAAAAGTAAAAAGAATAAACTAAAGACGAATGACAAATAATAAAGAAACGTAAAACAAGACGAATATTTAAAACTAAAAATTAAAACGATATTAAAACAAATATTAAAACGTAAATTAACACAAAACAATTAATAAAAATAAAACTAAAAGGAGAAATTAACTTTCGACTGAAAAATAAAATTTACTTAATGAAAAAAGGGAAAATAAAACTAAGAGGGTACTTTAAAACTAAACGAGACAAAAACTAAAGCGGGTGCTAAATAAAAGATAAAACTTAAACCTTACGAAAATATATTAATACTAAAATTTGACGAAAAATATAACCAAAAATATGTGACTTTCAGAATTAAAATCGGAACAACTTTCAGATTAAACTAAACGATTACGGAACAATATTAAATAAAAACAAGCAACCAGGCAAGCTGCTCAAGCAGCCAAGCAGGCTGGTGAAAAATGGCGGGAAAACATGGGAAGCAGGCAGGCATGTAGCTCAAACTATTACTTGATTCAGAATGTTTATTAACTCATTCGGGATAAATTAGAAAATTTTCATTCGGAATATTTTAGTTCATTCAGTATATCTTTTTTGGAAATGTTCATTCGGAATATTTCAAAACTTGTCATTCGGGTTTTTTTTTTAAAACCTTCATTCGGTATTTTTTCTGGTTCGGGAAATTTGCAATTTAACTCATTCGGGATTTTTACTACTTTGTTCGGGAAAAATTATAACAGTCGGGAAAACAAATAAAACCCATTTACGAAACACGAATTTATCTAAAAACAACCAAATCAAAGCTAAAAATTATACTAAACTAACCACTAATTATCAACTAACAACAATCAATCAAACCAAATCAATAAAACCCAGTTAATTAATTAAAACTTAAATCAACCAAAAACAATAAAACTAAAAATAATAAATCACTAATTAAGATCTACCAAGCACTAAAACATCTAAATCAATGAACTTTATGGAATAAAAATCAATAAAACTATGAAACCCACTTGATCAAATCTATCAAAAACTCAAAAATACAACCAAATCAATAAAACTAAATTTATCAATCAAAACAAGAAAGGAAGGATGAGATTATTGAAAAGCTTGATTAAAAGTATAAGATTCAACAATTAAAACATAAAGATTAAAGATTCTACATATTAATCTAGAGAGAGAAAGTGAAAACTAGAGAGAGAAAGTAAAACTACACTACTCCTAATCTAAACTAACTAACCAACCCTCGAATGACAAGTGAGGGTGGTATTTATAGGAGAGGAGAATTGATAGGTGGTTGGAGGCTTGTCTTCTTTCTTTTCTTTTCTTTGTCGACTCGTCTTTAAATTAAATTGAGGTATCGACTTTGGCTCGAGATTTGTCGATAAAATCTTGAACTCGTCTTATAATTTATTCATTTATTAAACTTGGGTTCTTCGACTTGTAAATCTTCCGTCTTTGGTCCTTTTCTTCAATAAATCTTCAAAATAGGCCCATTGACTTCCAATCTTTTGAACTCTTGGTCTTTTTACTTCGTCTTTTCTCGTTTTCTTCGATAAAAGCCCGTGCAAGCCCGTGTTTTATTCCTTTTTCATCTTTTGGTCCTAAAACACAATAAAACGTAAACCACACATAATTCCGACTTTTATGACATAAAATACACGTTTTGGCTTGGTTATTATTATAATTAAGTGGTAAAAGGATGGGTGTTTTCACACCTATCAGTACCCAAGGACAGACTCGAGCATTTGCAGGACGTGCATAGGATGGAAGTTGCCATAGACTTCTTCTCCTTTTGCCTTTAGATACTTATGCTTGTTTAGTCTTTCATTCATTTCATTTACTTTATTTATGTTTTGGGCTTATTTTAGGAACCGATGTTTGATTCTGGTTTTCCCTATGGTCATGTATGTTTTACTACATATTACCTTGCATGCTTTGATGACACGCCATAATTACGCGTAACGGTCCACTTATCAAAGTGGGGTGTTACAATTATGGTATCAGAGCCAAGGCTTCGACCTGTAGGCTCTAAAACTTGACCTGTGACTAGTGGGTAGTCACTAGGAGCTTCCTAAGCCAACGCTTGTTATTCCATGTATTGATGTGTTCAACGCATTGTTGCTTTAACCATGATGTTTTCAGCACCTTAATGTTTTAACCTTGATGTTTTCATTGATATTGTTTTACTAATATGGATGAACAACCGTCATTCATATTTAGTTATGTGTCATTGTTTCATGCACGATGTTCCTTGTGAACTATGGCTAATGTGAACTGAACCCAGTAGTTCATAATTGGTCACATAAAATTTTTTCTGTTAAATTTTGACAACTGAGTTTCATTTAGTTATGTTTCATGTATCATCGTTGCAAGAATTTTGACTAAGTAATCGTTGGTACGGTACTGGCCCTATTTAGTCGCATGTGCTTTTATTGAAACTTTTAACTTTGGGACCGACCCATAGGCGTCCCCTCGCTGTGTCTTTTGTTTTGGGTAAACTGATCATTGGCGTTTACCCTCGCGCATATAAAGGTTTTTATAAACTGCATCATGTATTTATGCACTGTGTTCGTGCATAAAATTTTCTCATGATTTATTGGCATAAATTTTTTTTATGTCCCCTCATAAGTTACTATGTTTTTATGTCAAGTATGTTTTCATACTGTCATGGTTAACTTCAGTTTCATGCTGATTATGTTATACACTCCTTCATGTTAGGTTGTTTCATGTTTCTTCATGATGATTTCGTCTTCATGTGATTACGTCTTACGTCTCTTTTGTTGTTTATGCTTTCATGCAAGACACTGTTGGAATTCATACTTCAAATCTTGAGAGACGTTCTTGAAATTATGGTCTTCTCTTCATAATAGGAATTTCTTCACTTGAAGTTTTTGAGAGATTCTTCATACTTGGACCACGACTTCTTCATTTTTCTCCAACTTTATTTTGGGTTTTGATATACAACGATCCGCCTCCTTTTAGGACTTTGATCTATTTATCCTCATACCTTGTTAGGGCCTTTTTGGATAGACTTCTCCATGATCTTTACGGGAGTATTTGCTTTTCGTCGTGTGTCTCGATCCTTCATATTGATTTTTGGTAAATGATTTTTCACATCACTTGGGATCTTTAGCAACAAAATGTAGCCCTCATGCCTTGTTAGGGCCTTTTCGGACTCGCCAATCTTCGCATCCTGCTTCAATAAGTTATGCCTTGTCTATGAACTCTAATTAATACCGAGCAAATTTTAAACGTCTTGGGCTAGAAGCTAAGTAACTTTTCAAATCGTACAACCTTATTTATTGCAAATATATTTATTAACAAGCGAGGGGAGAAAAAGCTTATAATCAACTCACATAAATTCATGAAAGAATACCAAACTTATAATTGACTCTATCATCTCTCGTTCTCCACAATTTAAAATCTCAAGGAATGAGACTCGTGGATGCTTAGCCTATTAAATAAAAGTTTTCGGTTTTCAAGTCATCTATAGGATCTTGCAACTTCTTAGACTTTTTCAAGTTTAGAATTCACATTTTAAAGTTCCCTTGATAAACGACTATCTAGGATCAATTATAGGAACTTGCGAAAACTTCTTGTTCTTAACCCGTAAGAGTTAAGACTTTCACGTTTTAAAGTTCTCTACATAAAAGCCTAGCAAAACTTGACTTAAACACGTTAAGGATACTAGCTAGAGTAAACTCGGGTTGAGTCAAAAGATTCACAACGTTTAAAAATTAAAACCACTTTATTAAAATTTATTCTAGCAAAGAAAGAAAATAACTATAACAAAGTGTTGTCCCTAATATATGATGATTGTAATACACGAATTAAAGAAAGAAAGGTAGATATGAGAAGAATTCTAGAGAGAGAAAGTAGTGAGAGAAAGTAGAGAGAAAATGGTTGGAACTAGGTGAATGTTAGATTGAGAAGTGAGAAAACAAATGAACCAACCACACACCCTCCTAACATGCTAGGAGGGTAGTATATATAGTCCACCCACATGCGGGCTTTAATGGACTTTAATTAGTTTAAATCCAAGCCCGTGAACCACGACTAAATAACTACTTATTACAACGTTCTAATAAATATTACAATAGAAACCTATGACCGAACATTCTTGTTTGACTCAATATTTTGAGGCTAACATCTCCCCCAATGTGAGGTCATTCCTCTTTGATATTTGGATTCCAATGAAGATTTATGAATTTCGTCATAAATGAGTCCTGAACGTGTAACAGTAGTTTTGTTCCTTCATGCTGTGATCTTTGAGCCTTTGTCGTTGTCTTTCGACTTTGTCTTTAAATCTTGAGATCTTCAAATCATCCTTGACTTGTCTTTGCCATCTTGCGATCTTGTATCTTTATCCACATGCTCACACTATCAATTGTTGGATAAGTCTTTGGGCATGAATATGTGGTTGTGAATCTTTGACTTTGCTGAGTACACCGTGACGCCACCTTCTCGAGACAAAACATAGACACGGACTGAATGGCTTTGACATTCGTCCTAAATCAGTAGCGTTTTACCTCCGGTCGGTGAAGACCGTTATACGATATTAAATATCGTACCTGTTATCAGGTAGATTCAATTAAGAATCTCCTTGACAGGGTTTCGCGGTAGTACTAGCCGTTCTCTTTACTCGACCGTCTCAAAGCAAGACTGCGAACATAAAGAGTGAATCAATTGGATAAATATCCGCTTGATTAAAGTCGTCAATTCAAATTCCTGGAACAAGTTTGATTCATTAAGAATATTACCATTGTTGCTTTCCAGTTGACACAAGTTTGATTCATAAGAATCTCACAAGTCACCTACCGTAGCGCTGTTTGATGTTGACGCTAGAAGGATTTCCATTCGTCACTGTGAGTATTAATGAATATCACTCTGAATGTTCTGGCAAGACCATAAAGATATTGCATAGAAACCTGAAACGAGTTTGAATCAATTCAGAATCAAACCACTGTTGCTTTTCAGTTTTACATATGTTCAGTTCATAAAGAATCTTACATATGACCTACCGCAGTGCTGTTTGATGTTAACACTGGAAGGATTTCCACTCATCATTGTGAATACTAAGTAGTATCTCTCTGAGTGTTCTAGCAATATCGCAAGGATATAGCGTAGGACTCTCTTGATCTTCATCTGTGTGTCCTAACGAGATTTGATTGATCTCTTGGCTCTAGACTCGATTTGTGCACTTTTAGTGATCGGAGGCTGGAGCAGATGCCACCTATTCAATATCAACTATCTCGGAGTGAGAAAGTCAATAGAAGTCGTGTTGATCTCCGTGACAATAAAACAAACTTCTTTTGAGAGAAGCCTAAGTAGCTAGGAAAGGGTTGTGCTTCACATCACTGGGTCCATGATGAGTTTGTCTTCATGATGAGTTGACCCGGTTTCTGCCTAAGTTGTATGGAGGGCTTCTTTCTTTAGACCCTTTATCCTTACATTTCTTTTTCATTCTTCAACCCCTTCAATGCTTACAAAGACATCATTAATAGCACCTTGTTGTGATTGTTCTAGTGCTATCATCAGTACTTAGTCGGCATTCAGCTTCGTTCACATTCTACTCCATCTTTCCTAAGGACTTCTAATAATCTATTGGATTGTCCCTGGGAAGATCCCTCCGGTTCAGGTTGGATCATAAGACTTAAACCTAACCACCCTTTTGACACCAATAACGTCGTGAATCAAAAATGTTGTGGGTATTTGATCGTAACCATGAAAACCACTTTAAATTCTAAGAAAGTGTTTGAAAAACATTTAACACCTTGCTAGTTTTGTCGTTTCAGAAATGCTCCCCCTTCACATGTGCATCGATAATCGAAAGTGTTTCGCACATGTAGGTAAGAGTTAAAGTGCTTGAGTCTTATATAAGATCACATTATAATCACATTTTCTCCCCCTATCTCAAAAATTGATCCAATGGAATTGTCATTAAGAGGATTTGATCCACATTAAACTTTTGAGGATAGGAGTTGTTGAACACACAATTTTTGAAAGATTTTGAATATCATTGAGAAATTCTTGAAAAAATTGTGTTCAACGCTTTTTGAAAAATCAATTCTTTTTGACGAAAAGGTTTTTCTAAAGCATAAACTTGAGTTCATAGACTTTGAATGTCTTGACGAATCCACTCAAGTGTAAGAAGATTTAACTTCTTTTGCTAAGGGTAAGAGTACAAAAGCGTACACTCCCCCGTGAATTTAGATCCGGGTTGCAATCTGAAAGTGATTACAAGACATTGTGTTGAGCACAAAACGTTGAATGTTTTGTGACTAGCTCAACCCGTGATAGATTGCTCTACCCGTTTTTTAGGATATGGTATCTTTAAAGATACACTTTCCTTTATTTGAGGTCCGAGTTACAGTCTGACATTTAACTGTAAGTCGTTTACATGAGCTTAAAAACTTTGAATGTTTTTAATGAGAGCTCATGACCGAGAAAATTTATTTTCCCGTTGTTAAGGATAAGTTATCATTCGTGATCAACTTTCCTTTCTTGGAAGTACGAGTCACAATCTGAGGTAATTGTAAATCATTGAAATGACATGTTTTGAAAAATATTTACAACTTTCATTCGAGCTTTATGTACACACCCGTGTCGTTATTGAGCGACATTTCTAGGTACGTCCATATTATCGATACTGAAAGACATGTCGAGAAGAATATTTTTGGTATTTTGAAAGTTTTTCCATTTTTTATTTTGTTTTTCTATGGATATTTACGTTTTATTATATTATTTTTTTTTATTTTTTAGTTTTTCGAAAATAATCCAAAATAGAATTTTGTACAGCAGAAGAAGGTGATATCGAATGTACAGAATTGGAACCCTTTGAAGAAGGAGAAGTGGGTTCAGAATCCGCTGTTGTACCTGCAATCATAGAAGAAGAGGTTGCACAAATACTAGAATTAGGAGTAAGAAATTCCTTTTCAGCGTGTAGAACAGTAGCATTAGTGCTGGTGCAGGTGTCATCACTCTTCTCTATTGGAATCCACTTAAGACCAACTTCCGTGAAGATCCGACCCGTTGATTGCCACTGAAGACTAGATTTAGGAGTAGCTTTCTCTTGCACAGCGGAAGACTTCTTTGGAGAGAAACTATGTCCTTTTTTAATCCATGTTTCAGATTTGTTGTGGTTGCTTTTCTTTGCGACGGGTTTGTATCTCCTTGTTGTCTTATGGGATTCTGTATTCGATCTCCGTTCAAAGGAACGAGATTTGACCTCATAGAGGTATTGCAAAATGCAATGGTCATGATTTCCATTGTGAACGCCCTTTTTGCAAGTGGGACATACAGGGAATTTGGGATTCACGAAAGTACTTGTATTCTTTTGTTTTCCAAATCGTTCAGGCGTAGTGTTTGAAACACGACTATTCATGGATGGTTTCCAATTCCTAGATTGCTGAAGAGGGATCCTAGGTTTTGGTTGACTACCATTAGGAGTGTGTGAAACTCTAGCGGGATTTGGTGAACTAGGTTTTTCATATACGGGTTTGTCTTTCTGAATCTTCCCTTTTTGTTTCGTATCCTCTATGTTGTGGGTATGAACGAGGTCATTTGAACCTACAGATTCTTTTGTGGACGTGAATGTCACACGTTTTGGAGGAGTCCTAGAAGTGCTAGGTGCATTCACATGGTTGGGTTTAGCAGCAGTGTGCTTTCTAAATGGAGGAACATAGGGTGATATGGATGGTTTTGGAACACTTGGTTGCACATCAGTCTTAGGGGGTAACCTAGATTTCATATGAGAAGAATTAGAGAACGGAGTCGGTTTTCCTAAGATAGAAGGCTTTGGATCCTTGTAGGCATTGGGTTGTCGAACAACAGGTTTCTTAATGCTAGGTTCCACGATTTTCCCACCCATTTTAGCAACGAGTTTCTGCAACTCTGCTATCGCTCTGTCCCTGTCTTGTAATTGAGCTTTCAACCCTTTAATTTCCAAATTCTGTTCATTCATTTCTCGAAATGTTTGGGAAAGTTTTTCTTGCAATTTATTATCATGTGGAAAACTACCAACGTCTTTTTGCAAAGCAAGTTCAAGTGAATGACAATGTTTTTGAAGGAAATCAGTTTTGTGTTGAAGTAACTCAAAAGCCTTTTTGTCAACATTTTCTTTACGTTTCGAAAGCTCAATTTCAAGACGTTCACATTCTTTGATCTTATCAAGATATTGGCATGCAACTTCAGAATATTCATCAATATCAGCACAAGATGTAAAATAAGCACACATAACATCTTTAGAAACGCATTCTTGCAAGAGTAAATCATATTCATCTGAAAAATCAGACTTCTCCATTTGAAGATCATCAATGTGTTTCTCAAGAGATTCAACATATTTTAAATCATCATACATTTCAGTCCGAATGAACTCCTCAAGTTGAAGAACAGTTTCTTTAATCAACGCCGTGTTAGGACTCAATAGTTCTTTCACAAGCAAGGTAATATCTTGAGGAATCGGACGTGTCCACTCAGCATTTTCACGTTTTGCCCAGTCTCTTTCAACAATAGATTTAACATTATCTATGTGGTGTTTAAGAATACCTAACGTTTTCCTACTCTTGCTTTTAGATTCATCTAGAGGGAGGTAGTTGATGTATTTTTAAACATTAGATTTCTTAGGGGCAAATGCTTTCTTCCATTGAATTCTCTTTTGTTTGCATTCTAGAAACACTTCCTCACGAGTTTTCTGAGTTTGTTTGTTGAACAAGCCATAAAGACTATTCTCATAAGCATAATTATAAGGTTTCACAAACTCCTTATTAACAAGTGGTTGACTATCAGCATCCCAAAGGGCAGTCTCTTCACTATTGGCACTGACAGGCATGCAATCAAGATCTGTCATTTCAGTCTCATCAAGATAAAGATGCGGGTTCGCAGCTTGAGCTTTGGCAAGGTACTCAGGACTTTCAAAGCTAGCTTGACCCTTAAACATCGATGGAGGTGCTAACATTCTTACGGATTGAATAGAATCATGCGTTTTATAAACAACGTTCTTCAAAAAGTCGACTTGTGCTTCTAGTTTCGTAACTTTTTCGGTTTCTTTATCATATCTACTTTTGAAGTTTTGTTTTAACGCATCTACCTCTTGTTTCTTATCCTCTAGAATTTTAGAAGAATCAGTAGTGGTCATAGAGAGCTTTTGTTCAAGTTCATTAACTTTGGTATTGGCACGGTACGTTTTTTGACGTTCATCCATTAAGAAAACATTATATTGACGCTTCTCTTTAGCTAATAACTCAAGAGTTGTATTATATTTGTTTTCAAAATCGTCCTTTTGATTTTTTAACGCACTTCCCTTGTACCCCTCAAGCTCTTTGGTTTTCTGAAGGAGCTCATCTCTATAGCTTTCAGTCATCTCAGTAGATTTGATAAGAGCAGCTTTACATTCTTCAAAACTTTGAGTGAGCGTAGCGTTTGCCTTCTTTAATTGCTTTTGACTCTTTTTATTTTCAGTGACATCTTTTTGTAAAGTAGCAATTAAATTAGCAAGCGCAATACGTTCCTCTTCATCATATTCATTTGCATGTTGATCATCCTCAGACTCATTATTGCACATGTTTGATGAATCGGGTGTGGTATTGCTATCAACCGTTTCCATCATACATGTATCATTAATGGCATTGGGTAGATCACTATACTCAGGAATATCACCAAACACATTATATTCATCAGTAGTGTGTACCTTATCGAGTGGCTCAGTGTCAAAGATAGGGCCATTGTCATCTTCAGTGACTTTGAGAACTTCTTCAACCTTTTCCATGTACGAGTAATGTGCATCGAGCTCTTGATCAGAATCTTCATCATCAGTATCATCAAGCATTGCTCCTTCCTCAGCTGACAATTTAACCCCTGCTTCCATTTTCTTGCACAACAGCATCTTTTCCTTGTGATAGCTGGAGTCTCTAACCCTTTTCGGCTTCCTGCATTCCTTTGCCATATGCCCATAACCTTGGCAATTAAAACATTGAATCCCGCCCTGCTGAACCACTTGACTTCCAACCGTTTCCCTATTCCCAGTAGCAGCAGCAATCCTCTGAGTATCATACTTTGCAGTTTGTCGATCATATCTTGCAGAACCCTCAACATGCGTTAGATTATGTCGATCATACCTAGAAGGACTTTCACCACGTCGACGTGTGTCATACCTTGGAGGACTCTCAACATATCGGTTCTTGGTGTTAGATGATGTGCGAAGATTGTTGTTGGTGGGTTTGTAGATTTTCTTGTAAGTCTTCATTATGAAAGCGATTTGCTGTTTCATCTCTCGATTCTTTTGAGCTTGGTCTTCATCACTATCTTCTTCAGATGATGACTTAGATGGTGGTGATGGTGCTCTTGGCGCTTTACCTCGAGATTTTGTGGAAGATGAAGACTTAGATGATGTGGAATATCGTGGTGAGGATGATGTATTGGAGTATGGCTTAGGAGCACGAGAGTGAGGATCTTGAACATGTTGAGTGGTAGTCAGTAAAGCAAGTGGATTAGCCGTCTTGGAAACACGTTCAGCTCGAATCTCATTTGCTTCATTCTGAAATTGCTTCAAGATGTCAAAGAGTCTATGATATGAGACCTCGTCTAACTTTTCTTGTTGTTTCACCAAAGTGACGAACCGTGTCCACTCGGGTTGAAGTTGTTGAAGAAATTGAACATTGACTTGCATGGTGGAGACTTGCAGATTATTTCTTGTCATGTCATTCATCAACTTATAAAACCTGGAGTAGTAAGAGTCAATTGATTCTCCATCCCTTGAAGTAAACTTGCCAAAATTCCAAAACAAGTTTGTTTTTACATCTTGTTTGTTGAGTGATTCTCCTTGTTGCAAGCGTTCAATAGCAGTCCACATTTCATGTGCTGTCGGGCATGCATCAACCGTGGAGTAAATATCATGTCAAATCCCACTTAAAACCATATAGATGGCTTCCTTCTCCGCATCATGCCAAGCACAATTTTCAGGTGTGAGATCAGCTCTTGTTTCATCACGTTCACTTGCAGGTATTGGATCAGTAGTATCTGTGGCTGCTCTTTGAGGAATTGAGATCTTCTTGAATATATATGGTCCATGAGTAATACATTTCCTCAAGGCATCACCATTAGGTCTTGTGTCAAGGTATCGTATGAAACGTGATTGCCATTGAGCATACCTACCAGATACAAGCATTGGTGGTCTCTCTTTGTTACCCGCCACCATTATGTTATTGTTCGTCACACGATATTCGGCAGTAGAATCCATCTCAATATTCTCTGAAATGATGAAGTGAATATGGATCTTAAGTAGATTTGTTGTGATTGTTGTTGTGGTTTAAATTCCGAAAATTGCAATTTTTCTCCAGTCCGACAATAAATTCTCCAGTCCGACAAAAACGGTAGACCAAAAAATTTTGTATCGCCAAATTTTGAAATTGAGCTAGAAATGTCCTAAAACTAGTATGGAAAAAATTTGATTTTACTTGACCTAAAAATTTTAACTTTTTTTTTTTTAATCTTCGTGTAAACTACGTTCCTAAACTAGTCTAGATGGTGGCTAAGTCTAAAAAATACTCAAACAAAATTTAGCAAAAACATGTCATCGGAATCACTTCGTCGGAATGTCTAATCGGAATGTGTAATCGGAATGTCTAATCGGAATGTGTAATCGGAATGATGATCGGAAAGAGCTTGTCGGAATACCAAATCGGAATGTTGATCGGAAAGAGCTGGTCGGAATGTTGTTGAATAACCCTTGATCGGAAAGAGCTGGTCGGAATGTTGTTGAATAACCCTTGATCGGAAAGTCAAATCGGAATACTGATCGGAATGTTAAAACCCTTTTCCGATGTGAGTGATCGGAATCACTAATCCCTTTTCCGATTGCACTGATCGGAATATATCCCACTTTTCTCGGACAAAACTCAACCAATACGTGATTTTAAGCCAAAAAATGATCAAAACACCCAAAAATTTTGTGTTTTTAGCCAAAGTAAATATACCAAATCACTACTAGAACTATGGAGAAGATGTAGATGAAGAAGTAGAGCACGGAAACCACAAAAAAAAATTTGAATCCGAGATGATTTATGGATTAAATCATTCGAATCAAATATAATAACAACAACCAATCACAAATACTACCCCATGGCGATTGATACCAATTGTTGTCCCTAATATATGATGATTGTAATACACGAATTAAAGAAAGAAAGGTAGATATGAGAAGAATTCTAGAGAGAGAAAGTAGTGAGAGAAAGTAGAGAGAAAATGGTTGGAACTAGGTGAATGTTAGATTGAGAAGTGAGAAAACAAATGAACCAACCACACACCCTCCTAACATGCTAGGAGGGTAGTATATATAGTCCACCCACATGCGGGCTTTAATGGACTATATATTGGGCCGGGCTTGTCTTTTGGACTTTAATTAGTTTAAATCCAAGCCCGTGAACCACGACTAAATAACTACTTATTACAACGTTCTAATAAATATTACAATAGAAACCTATGACCGAACATTCTTGTTTGACTCAATATTTTGAGGCTAACACAAAGGTATATAAAACTAAGCCAAAATAGATCAAAAAATTTGAAAAATGTCGAAAAATTAGATTTTCCGGTTAAAATGAGGACAAATTCATGGAAAAGACCACTTAGTTCGATAGAAGTCCCCCCTACACTTGATATAAACATTGTCCTCAATGTTTAAGCATGTGGGAATAAACTCCCATACACTTAGGACATTTTGCACGTTGTGTAAATCTTGCTAAGGGAAGGACAACTATAGTGATTTCAATGTGAACATATAATTTATGAAATATTGAATCACGACAGTTTAGGATAGAACCGGGAAGACGGGTACACGGGATCATGGTTCGTCAAAAGTCATCAAGAATGGATCTTTGAAAGCTCGAATCTCTGCACATGATAAGAAAGAAAACAACAAACACATACTAGGGTCTCCCTTACACTTATTATAAAAACATATAAAGATAGAGAGATAATCGGGTTGCCTCCCGAGAAGCGCTTGTTTTTGTTAACCGAGTCACGAGCCTGACTCGTCCCCGAATTAAATGGTCCATGGGGAAGCCTCGAATGTAATACCGGGATCAAAGACATTGTCCTCGTTCCCAGAGGAAATTAATAAAGGAGAGGCCGGAGGATAAGTCTTAAAGGGTAGAAAAGTCCTCTCAACATACAAAAAGTATGTGAGATCATGATCCACGGGAGGTGGGGTGGGTGAAGGAATCAAAATCTCAGCCCCAAAAGACATATGATTATCACTGAGCGGCAAAGCCATAAAGGTGTCAAGCATGGAATGGTCAATGTCACCTCCCGGGTCAAAGCACTCATCCTCCGTAATAGTCTCTAAAGGTTGGGATAAAAGGTGCTCGGGAGGGGGACTTGGGAAAATACCTTCATGCAGCAAATTATCAAAAATAATATCCCCCTCCATGTCATCATCATCAATACCCGGAGGTATTGAGAGAATGTCGATTTCCTCCATAGCTGTATCATTATTCTCAACTGAAGTAATAGACGGAGGTAAAGACTCGGAAATAGGAGCAGAATTCAACGCTTCAATCTTAGTAATAAGAAGATGAACTTTCAGTAATTTGTCGCGAAGAATAACGTCTTCCACCTCATCTACAAGACCAATTTTAGTGGTGAACCTCTCGTAAGTCGGAGAGAATAAATCAACATCGCCCTCATCTCCCGGAGGAGATTGAGAAATTTCAAAAGTGAAATTCTCATAGCATGGAGAAAAATCATCATCATTAAGAGCGACCTCGTCCGTAAGCTCAGCAAAAGTAGGGACATCACAAACCTCATCAAATAATTTATCAAGATCAAAATCACTAATCTCACTCGATGTATCATTATCCTTAGACGCATTAGGGATATCAAGAGTAGGAGTAGTAATCTCAGAAGATGGGTTGAGATCATAGATATCATCCTCGTCATCATCATAATAGTAGTATGGACGCACAAGAGGAGGAGTATAATCACTAAGATTAGATACGTGCTCTTGTTGATGTCGCTTTTCCTCCTCCCTTGCTTCTTTTAGTTGAACTACGGCTTCTTTAAGTTGCAAAAGAAGGGTGTGAGTTTCGTCATTCGGATTCAAAGAAGGTTGATGATCGAGGGTGTATTGTGGGGGCTCAAAATTATGAAAACTAGAATTATAGCACGGATGTGGTCCATCATAAATCATCGGTTGAAAAGAATTAGAACACGAATTTGGCTCATAATAATTCATCGACTGACAAGAAAAGGTATCGTGCGGGCCCCCACAATTGTTGCAATACGGGTATTGAGGAAAGCCTGGTGCTTCTTGTAGATAGCTATTACCATTTTCATAATTGTAACCCAGTTCTTGCTCGCCATGAGACGGGTATCGAATTGGACACGAAACATGCCAATGAGAATCGCTTCCACAATATATGCAAGAGGGTGGAGTAAGTGCATTAGAAGCAAAGGATGAGTTAATCGAATTGCACGAGGGACAAAATCCAAATTGTGTATTGTCGATATCATTTCCACACCGCTCACATGTACACCATTGACATGTTTGAAAGCCGTACAATGGTCTTCCACACCCTGTAGCACAAGCAACATACGAATTCATTAAGAACAATAGATAAGCAAGAAGAATGTTTTAGGTGCAAAACTTTCGAAAAAGAAATGCTTTTTTATGATTTTTTAATTGTTTTTGGGATTTTTGAAAATTTTTTACACGAAAAATAACGTTCACGAGTGAACGGATCCCAAAATCCAACGCGTCTCTCACTAAAAACCGTTAATCTTCACGAAAAGAGCCGGCAGCGGCGCCATTTAATACAATGATTTTACTAGTTGAAAAGTTCATTTTCTCGGTGTCTAATCGAATTTATTTCCGGTTAAAAGTGTGACTCACTCGTTCTTGGTGCATAAAAGAAAATGTCGTTGGTTATCTAAAGCTAATTAAAAAGTAAATGCAAAAAGTAAAAAGAATAAACTAAAGACGAATGACAAATAATAAAGAAACGTAAAACAAGACGAATATTTAAAACTAAAAATTAAAACGATATTAAAACAAATATTAAAACGTAAATTAACACAAAACAATTAATAAAAATAAAACTAAAAGGAGAAATTAACTTTCGACTGAAAAATAAAATTTACTTAATGAAAAAGGGGAAAATAAAACTAAGAGGGCACTTTAAAAGTAAACGAGACAAAAACTAAAGCGGGTGCTAAATAAAAGATAAAACTTAAACCTTACGAAAAATATTAATACTAAAATTTGATGAAAAATATAACTTAAAATACGTGACTTTCAGAAATAAAATCGGAACAACTTTCAGATTAAACTAAACGATTACGGAACAATATTAAATAAAAAACAAGCAACCAGGCAAGCTGCTCAAGCAGCCAAGCAGGCTGGTGAAAAATGGCGGGAAAACATGGGAAGCATGCAGACATGTAGCTCAAACTATTACTTGATTCGAAATGTTTATTAACTCATTCAGGATAAAACGGAAAATGTTCATTCGGAGTATTTTAGTTCATTCGATATATTTTTTTTGGAAATGTTCATTCGGAATATTTCAAAACTTTTCATTCGGGGTTTAATTTTTAAAACCTTCATTCAGTATTTTTTTATGGTTTGGGAAATTTGCAATTTAACTCATTCGGGATTTTTACTACTTTGTTGGGGAAAAATTATAACAGTCGGGAAAACAAATAAAACCCATTTACGAAACACGAATTTATCTAAAAACAACCAAATCAAAGCTAAAAATTATAGTAAACTAACCACTAATTATCAACTAACAACAATCAATCAAACCAAATCAATAAAACCCACTTAATTAATTAAAACTTAAATCAACCAAAAACAATAAGACTAAAAACAATAAATCACTAATTAAGATCTACCAAGCACTAAAACATCTAAATCAATGAACTTTATGGAATAAAAATCAATAAAACTATGAAACCTACTTGATCAAATCTATCAAAAACTCAAAAACTCAAAAACACAACCAAATCAATAAAACTAAATTTATCAAATCAAAACAAGAAAGGAAGGATGAGATTATTGAAAAAGCTTGATTAAAAGTATAAGATTCAACAATTAAAACATAAAGATTAAAGATTCTACATATTAATCTAGAGAGAGAAAGTGAAAAGTAGAGAGAGAAAGTAAAACTACACTACTCCTAATCTAAACTAACTAACCAACCCTCAAATGACAAGTGAGGGTGGTATTTATAGGAGAGGAGAATTGATAAGTGGTTGGAGGCTTGTCTTCTTTCTTTTCTTTTCTTTGTCGACTCGTCTTTAAATTAAATTGAGGTCTCGACTTTGGCTCGGGATTTGTCGATAAAATCTTGAACTCGTCTTATAATTTCTTCATTTATTAGACTTGGGTTCTTCGAATTGTAAATCTTCCGTCTTTGGTCCTTTTCTTCAATAAATCTTCAAAATAGGCCCATTGACTTCCAATCTTTTGCACTCTTGGTCTTTTTACTTCGTATTTTCTCGTTTTCTTCGATAAAAGCCCGTGAAAGCACGTGTTTTCTTCCTTTTTCATCTTTTGGTCCTAAAACACAATAAAAACGCAAACCACGCATAATTCCGACTTTTACGACATAAAATACACGTTTTGGCTTGGTTATTATTATAATTAAGTAGTAAAAGGATGGGTGTTTTCACACCTATCAGTACCCAAGGACAAACTCGGGCATTTGGAGGACGTGCATAGGATGGAAGTTGCCATAGACTTCTTCTCCTTTTGCCTTCATATACTTATGCTTGTTTAGTCTTTCATTCATTTCATTTACTTTATTTATGTTTTGGGCTTGTTTTGGGAACCGATGTTTGATTCCGGTTTTCCCTATGGTCATGTATGTTTTACTACATATTACCTTGCATGCTTTGATGACACGCCATAATTACGCGTAACGGTCCACTTATCAAAGTGGGGTGTTACAATTATGGTATCAGAGCCAAGGCTTCGACCTGTAGGCTCCAAAACTTGACCTGTGACTAGTGGGTGGTCACTAGGAGCTTCCTAAGCCAACACTTGTTATTCCACGTATTGATGTGTTCAGCGCATTGTTGCTTTAACTATGATGTTTTCAGCACCTTGATGTTTTAACCTTGATGTTTTCATCGATATTGTTTTATAAATATGGATGAACAACCGTCATTCATATTTAGTTATGTGTCATTGTTTCATGCACGATGTTCCTTGTGAAATGTGGCTAATGTGAACTAAACCCAGTAGTTCATAATTGGTCACATAAATTTTTTTCTATTAAATTTTGACAACTGAGTTTCATTTATTTATGTTTCATGTATCATCGTTGCAGGAATTTTGACTAAGTAATGGTTGGTACAGGACTGGCCCTATTTAGTCGCGTGTGATTTTATTGAAACTTTTAACTTTGGGACCGACCCATAGGCGTCCCCTCGCCGTGTCTTTTGTTTTGGGTAAACTGACCATTGGCGTTTACCCTCGCGCATACAAAGGTTTTTATAAACTGCATCATGTATTCATGCACTGTGTTCATGCGTAAAATTTTCTCATGATTTATTGGCATAATTATTTTTTATGTCCCCTCATAAGTTACTATGTTTTTATGTCAAGTATGTTTTCATACTGTCATGGTTAACTTCAGTTTCATGCTGATTATGTTATACACTCCTTCATGATAGGTTGTTTCATGTTTCTTCATGATGATTTCGTCTTCATGTGATTACGTCTTACGCCTCTTTTGTTGTTTATGCTTTCATGCAAGACACTGTTGGAATTCATTTATATCATGCTTTCATGATAGTCATGGTTGGTTTTCATTAATCATGCTTTTAGGAAAATCATCGTTGAAATTCGTTTAACCACACGTTAGCGTTTCTCTATGCAACCAGAATGAGGTATATACTGGCATTGCCAGGTTATCATGATGGTCTTTCTAACCGTTTAACCAAAAAAAATAAAAAATTTCCTTTAAAATCATGTCAGATGATCGACCCCATACCGATCATTTCATGTGCATTCCATGTGTACTCCATGTACCGTATTCCATGTGCGTATTCCACTTGCTGATACTCTACAAATTGCTGATGTCGCTCATAGCTTGGAGGTGTTACTTAGAGACGCTACGAGATGCTGATGTTGTTCACAACCTGGAGATCTTACAAGACGAAGACAAAGGCGTTAGATCAAAGCGATCGGATGAGAAGATGCTTCACCACTAGACTATTCCCATCAATCATTGTCCCTAATTCTTAGTTACATGTCACACGTCATTCAGTTGTCGTTTCAGTCATATGAGTGCAAACCGGTACCAGCCGGCCACTCAGCTGAATAGTTACATGAATCACAGTCATGAGAATGACCGTCATGGAACTGACAGACAAGACGATAGTAACCACTACTATGACAGCAACTATCCTAGCAATCGCAACCAAAGCTCCGGCCACGGACGTGATCAGAAATACAAAGGATCAATAGTCCACCCGATCCGCCAATTTTGGCATAATAACCTAATATTTGTAGTTCTATTTGTTTCACATCTCGAGACACATGTCAAGACACCAGTCAAGAAACATGTCATGCTTATACCTCCCAAGACATGAGTCAAGATGTAACATCTGGTAATTTTCCTACTTTGTAAAATGACTATTTTACCCTTTGACTTTTTATTTAGTCAACTATGTGATTTAATTGTGTTGGAACCGGGAGGTTATCCCGTGTTTTCTGAAAAACTGTTTGATGACGAGTAATGACTTGACACTGTGCTCAGTCATTATTCTGAACATTTTCTGTGAACCTGACCAAAATGCTAAGACGGTCAATGAATTGACGATAATCCATGAGATTATTCGTTATCTGTGAATTATGTGCTTAACTGTTTAGTTTTGAATAGCGTGATCGTATTTTCATGAACAGCGTATTTAAATATTTCTGTATATGTTTATATGGCTGTATTTTAGTATTTTTGCTATTCATAGTAATAAATCGTATTTACTGTGAATATTTAATTAACGTATCGCGTTTTCGTACTTTACGTCGTTTTTACGTCTAACCGTCGTTAGCATGCATAAAATACTTTATGAATTATAAAATATCAGTTTTCGTCAAAAAATCGTAAATTTAATATATTTCGTCAAATTTTTAAGTTTTACGTAATTTCAAACTTAACTATATACGTTTCGACATTTACCTAAAACTAACTAACCTTTTTACCTTAAACCTTCTAACTAGTTACCATAGTAAAAATTTTGAATTATTTACCTTGTGGGACCCTCCCCATAACCGGCCAAACAACTCACCCACATGCAAGATAAACCAAATTTTCTTCATTTGCCATTTTGAGTTTAACTTACACTTTCCTACACATTTTAACTTATTAACCTTTTAACCTCAAAATCACTTCACATTATTCACTCATACACTTCACAAAAAAACACACACACAACTCTCCTTCTCTCTCTAAAACACACGGCACCAACACAAACACCATTTCCACCATTGTTGAATTTTTGAAGCTTCATTTTAAGAACAATTAACACAAAACAAATACATCCTAGGGTTTGTACAAGCATAAGGAAGAATGGGTTTTCTTGGTTTGTTGATTTGAGAAGTTTTGGTTGTAGTTTATAGAAGTTGGGTTCTTGTTGATTATTAGTGGGTTAGAGCGTAGATCGGGTTGTCGTGGTTACGTAGAGACGTTACTCAAGGTTATTTCTTGAACCTTTTTTGATTCTTTCTTTTTCATGCATAATCTATGTAGATCTATGCATGCATGTTACTCATCAACTATTTTCTTGAAATAAAATGATAAAAATTATTTTTGGTCATGAAATATTTTAGATCTATGAAAATTATGTGTGGATCTATTAGATCCATGCATGAAAATGATTTAATTGAAAGACTTGTAAAATATAAAAATGTATATTTTTAGATTTGTGGACTTGAAGATAAATCTTTGATTTTGAGTGTGTTTATGAATAATTGGAGGGAACTAGTAGTGTTACTACTAGTGGGTACGCTTGAAAATGGTCGAAAACGAGTTTTTACGAAAAGTGTATAATCTGTCTGATTTTTATATGAGGCATAGAGGGTCGTAAAAATTGTTTTGACACTAGTTTACTACGATGTTATGAAAATATAAGTTATTACCTTCGTTTCGATATATTATGGGCTAAAAACGGAGCTAAAATGAGTAAGATATGGTCGTTTAAATTTCGTTGTCGGAAAACTTAACTTTTGTGAAAAACACTATAGTGTGCTTGCTGTCTAGATTTTTAAAGTGGTCGAAACGACATTTTCGAGTTAAACGGAGTTGTTTTAAGTGTCGAAATGGTTACTAAAAGTTGTATATGAATGTTTGGATCGTTTTTTAAAAGGGTATTAGCGCGAAATGTGAATACTTGGTGTATCGTTAAAAGTTTGAGCGTTGAAAGTGGAAATTGATACTATTGCGGGAAAATGACTTGTTGAAACATTGGCGATTGAGAAAGTGTTGAAAATAGGGGTTTTAGGACGAGATTTGGGTACTTACTAAAAATGGCAAATTTTTATGTGACGCCGAAAGGCTGTCGAATTTTCGTTAGAAATCGTATTGGAAAATTTATTAAGATAAATTTGGGTAAATTAAAATTTACGCCGAAAGGCTGTCGAAATTTCGTCGAGTCAAAAATAAATATTTTTGCCTAAGTATATATATACTATAATGTTTATAACGATATGATATTTACAAGTCACGATTTTAACAACAAAATAATATATATGATTGATGAGTAACGTACGTGACGAACTATTGTGACTTATTTGCTAGCGCCTAAACTATAGTATTATATTTAGGTTGTTGCTAAAGTTGCTCGCTACTATTTGATCATACTTGTGCGGTTTGAATCGTTGCTTGAGGTGAGTTTATAGATCCCTATTAAACTGCTTTCTATGTTTAATGTTTTGGGATGTGATAAATGCTTTTGATGCTTGCTTCTGGACGCAAGTAAAACTAGATTTCTGTGAACGTTTTGTGAACACTGTTTATGAGATAGCTTAAGTTGCTTTAGCCGTAGTCCCCACTATCGTGAATCGTTAATTACTCTGCTGGAGTAAGCTCTTATGATATGGATAGATCTATTGAGGGTTGACAACCTCCACTCGGGCATTCTGACGCTGGATGAGTGTATACCATTTGTGTGAACGGAGTTATCTTGGCTAGGTACTCTATTGGGGCAAAATTTATGTATACAATCTATTGTATGCACTGGATCATTAGTTTCGATGTCACGATCTTAGCTATCATAAATATTGTGAACACTCAATTTATCCTACACTTGGCGCTATACCTCCTACAGTTCCATGTGTACATGAAATGAAATCTGAAATCAAATTACTATGAATTTTTACTTGAAATCTATATTCTCACCAACTTTATGTTGACCCAATTTAGCATTTATCTCAGGTAATTGATGATGATTTGTATCTGCTATGTGAAGTACTTGGAGTCCGCATGCATTTCTTGGCTATCTTCGGACATTTATCTACTTATGCTTTTGAACTGTTATCTCGTTGATGTTTAAAACTTTTATATTCCGCTACGCTATCTTTTGAAACTGAGACCTTTTGTACTTTGATGCTTTTATTTAAATCCAACGAGGTATTTTTATAAAACGTCTCATTTAGAGTCGTTCTCTTGTACCTTGAACTATGATACAATGACGTAACAGCCCTCGAGCTTCACTGCTTCCTCATATCACATTTTGGGGTGTTACAGATTTGGTAATCAGAGCCTTGGTTATAGAGAACTAGGTTTGCATCTTAGGCCTAGACTATAACCGATGTGGCTACTTGTTACTCTGTATACATATGTGTACTACGTATTGTATTACGTAGGATAACACTATAAGTAATATGTAATATATATTATGTAATACGTAATATGTATTATATACATATGCATCTCGCTGATTTGCATACTTTAATTTCTATACATGATTATTTCATGCTTACCCTACAACTGCTTTAATACGCATTTTGGTTGTTGTAGGTTATGTCGTCATCTACTATTACTTACCAGCCTGACTCTGCTGACGAAGAGTGGGAAGACGAGATTGAAGTGATACCAGATCATGTCGAGCCGGAGAATGACCCAAAGGAGGCTCCTGAGGAGGCTGATCCTGAGGAGGAAGGTGCGGAGTATGACCCTGACGAGGATCCGGATGAGGATGACGAGGGTGAGCCTGATGTGTTGTCTGATACTTCCGATGTTGTTAATGGGATGCCACCTGTTGTGCATCGTACCTTGATCGAGTGGGTTAGTGGTAGTGAGGATGATGAGGAGGATGAGGATGATATGGATGGTATTGAGGTAGATCACGATGGTGATGAGGGTATGGATGGATATGAGGTAGGTCATGAGGATGATATGGATGGTGTTGAGGTAGATCATGAGGGTGATGATGATATGGATGGATATGAGGTAGATCGTGAGGATGATGAGGACATGGGTGATGAGATTGAGAGTGATACTGACGTTAGGATGGTTGTGGCTAGTAGTGATAGCGAGGATGCTGAGGCTGATGATGATAGTAGGGTTGATGCTTTGACTGTTGTACCTGAGAGAGTTGAGCCCAGTAGGAGGAGTGAGATTAGGAAGACGTCCAACTTGAGGAAGAAGCCTACTGTTCCATGTCAGCGGTTTAGAGAGGAGAGGGAAGCTTTATGGGGTACGCCACCAGCTAAGGTTTATACTGATTCCGATGATACTGTACCACCTGCTGATGGAGCTGGACCATCCGGTGTTAGATCTCGAGCCTTATCCGATTCTGATTCATCATGCCCACGGAAGAAGGTTCGTATGTCTGATTCACACACTACACCTGAGACATTGCCTACTCATGGGAGTCGAGCTGCTACTACTGTTTCTACACCACCTACTCATCATGTTGGAGAGCCCTCTAGACCTAGGTCATGTGTTGTTATGATAGGATCTGCTAGGGATTCAGATGCTGTTCGTTTTCGTCGACTTGAGGATGCAGTTTTTGGATTGTTAGAGGATAACGAGGATACCCGCGACTTGTTAGATACCACACTTGAGGAGGTTGCTAGGTTGAAGCGTGAGTTGGAGTCAGTTCGTGGAGGAGACCGAGCTGCAGATGGAGACCCGAGGAGTGACTCACCGAGATGTGTTGAGTGTGATCATCGTCGTCGCACTTAGGGATTCATCGTTATTGTGCTTAATTCTAGAGTAAATTGACATCTTTATCTTTTGGGCATTATATCTACTAAACTAGAGTAGTACTCGGTTAGTTGGAGTAGACTAGATGTAATCAAACTCTTATTTTATGACTATGTACTTGATATTTTGATTATGAATGGGAATTTAACTTTATGACTTTGACCAATGACTATCCTTTCTATGTTAGTTGTACTTTTAAATTCTGCATTTTATTTTAGCATAAGAAATATATAACGTGTATATTCGTGCTTGAACCTTAATTGCATTGTTGTCTTAACGATGAGAAACAATGGTGAACACACGTAACGGAATGACTGACGCACAATTGGAAGAACTAATTACACAATGATTGACCGCTGCACTGGAAAACATTCAAGCTAACAACAACGTGAACGAAGCACCACCGAACGATGTTGACAATCTACCGCCTAAGCCGTGTACTTACAAGGACTTTAGGAGTTGTGACCCTTTGAGTTTTAATGGTACTGAAGGAGCTGTCGGATTAGCTCGTTGGGTTGAAAAGATGGAATCTGTGTTCCGTGTCAGTGTATGTACTGTTGAAAACCAGACTTATTCTACTTGTACTTTAGCTGCTGGAGCGTTGACATGGTGGAACACCCATGTGCGGACGGTTGGAGCCGAGGAGGCGTATGGAATGATTTGGGAGGAACTTAAGAAGTTGTTGACTAAGGAGTACTGTCCTCGTAATGAGATTCAGAAAATGGAAATTGAACTATGGAACCTGACTGTGAAGAACAATGACATTAGTACGTACACTAGGAGGTTCCAAGAGTTGTGTTTGCTATGTCCTAGAATGGTTCCAGATGAAGAAAAGAAGGTTGAGCGCTACATTTGGGGTTTACCTGGTAGAGTTCAAGGGAATGTGATATCGTCTGGACCGACAAAAGTTAGTGATTCTTTAAGGATGGCTCACAGTCTGATGGACCAAGTTGTTCGAGCAAATGTTAGGAATGTCGCGGACAACAAGAGAGAATGGGGTAATAACCAAAGGAACAACCATGGGAACTATCCGAATAAGAGGCAAGACACCGTGAAAGCGTACACTGCTGGTACTGGGGAAAAGGGAGTATACAATGGAACGTTACCTTTGTGCAATCAATGCAAGCGCCACCATAATAGACAATGTAATACTTGGCTTTTGCAACCAAAAGTATCAAAGTTCAAGTTCGTTATAGTTCCGAATCTTTTTGAATTGAAAACCGGTCTTAAGTGCGACTCAATCGTCTTTTGGTGAATCAAAGGTTTGGTTGACTTGTTTGTTTTAAACTACTAGCAAATAATTAAAGTGTCGTTGAGTAAATTTAAGCTTTGACAAAATTAAACTTAAAGTTAATTTATGAAAATTCTTAAAACTTAAAGCTTTGAAAAACTTAAAACTTAAAAACTTAATCAATTGTAAGAAAACAATTCATGTTCATCGGAATACACCAAATAGCAATCATCGGAATATAACTAACATTAACCATCGGAATATTCAAGATCAAAACTATCGCAATGACCATCTATCGGAAAGCCACTATCGCAATGATCCAGATCGGAATGATGCAAAGTGCTATTGTCGCAATGTCTATCTATCGGAATGATGCTATCGAAAAGTGGGCAGCACTTCGTCTTGACCAAGGCCTTAAGACCCGTCGGAATATGCGATCGCAATAAGCGATCGCAACCCAGATCGGAATAAGGGGAAAATCCAACCGATCGCAAAGTAAAACCCTAATGGGTTATTGCGATCAAAAACCAAAGGCTATCGGAATGTGAATGAAACCCGTCGGAAAGAGCACAAAACCCTAGTTTTGCGATGGAAGGCCACAGTTCCGAAATTGGTGGAAAAGTGAATCTCAATAAGCAAATGCAATAAGCTAATCTCACCGGATCTTAATCACAAAAGAAAAACTTAAATTTGAAAACTATTCAAGAAATGAAATCAAAACTTTATAAAAGATACTTTTAAAATAACTAACACCTTTATAAAATCCGAAAATCAATAAGCTAAAACTCGAATAAGCCAATAAGCATTACAAGCTTATGTCCTAAACGCGAAAGAACTTATGTGTAAACAAAGAAGATCAATCCTTCAACCACGAAATCATAAAATCATACGAATGAAGTATGATATTCGGATCAAAAGTAAAATAAATCAAGAAGTGAAGAATGAGAATGAGGATCAAAAGCTTAAAATAGAACTTTGATTAATGAAATAAGCAATACAAAAAGTGTCTAATCTTGAAAGATTAAAAGAAAAAAAGATGAACTAGTGAGAGAAAGTTTAAGACTTTCTCTCTCTAAAAACTAAAAAGAAAACTAAAGAAAATAAAAACTAGCTAACCCCCTCCTAATGTGATTAGGAGGGTATTTATAGGGAAGTGGGAGGCATGTGTGGTGCTTTCTTCTTTCTTTTTCTTCTCGACTCGATTTTAATTCTTCGTCTTTGTAGTCTCGGGATTTGAACTTGTCTTTTAATTTTCTTCTTCTATTAGACTTAAGTTCTTCGACTTCATTAAACTTCCGTCTTTAGACTTGCTCTTCGATAAATCTCCAGAATAGGTCTTGGACATCCGTTCTTTAAGCACTCTTGATCTTTTGACCTCGTCTTTTCCCGTTTTCTTCGATAAAAGCCCGTGTTTTCTTCCTTTTTCATCTTTTGGTCCTAAAACACAATAAAAACACAAACCACGCATAATTCCGACTTTTACGACATAAATCACACGTTTTGGTCTTGTTATTATTGGAAATAAGTGGTAAAAGGATAAGTGTTTTCACACTTATTAAATCCCCTACACTTGACCATTGCAATGCCCTCATGCAATGCATTAATTTTAAGCACGGTTTACATTTCCCATCATAAATAACCCACCTTGGCCTTTATTAAAGTCTAAACATAAAAGATAGAAATAAGTAAAGAAATTAAAAACTTACATTGGGCTTTGGCGGCCATGAACATTTTTCATCCTCAAGTTTCACGTTCCCCATACCAAGCTTAAAAACGAGATCATTGTTATTATAAGTTGGCAAACTATCACGAACTCATGTGGGCCAATTATTCACTTAGACTCCCTTATTCCTAGGTGTATCTTTTATATTTTATTTTTGTCTTGAATGATCACAAGGATGCATTGTTTGACTTATTTCGATAGTTATTTAGTCCGAAAATAAGGTGAACGATTTAATCAATAGTTAGCTAAAGGACCAAATCTTTTAAAACTGCTTCTCGGGATATCAGAAAGTTCATATCTTGGCATAACTTGGTTCGCGATTTGAGACCTTTCTCGGGCCGATATTTGGCAGCGACTTCATACTTCGAATCTTCGAGAGACGTTCTTGAAATTATGGTCTTCTCTTCATAATAGGAATTTCTTCACTTGAAGTTTTTGAGAGATTCTTCATCTTTGGACCACGACTTCTTCATTTTTCTCCAATCTTTATTTTGGACTTTGATATACAACGATCCGCCTCCTTTTAGGACTTGGATCTATTTATCCTCATACCTTGTTAGGGTCTTTTCGGATAGACTTCTCCATGACTTTTGGGGAGTTTTTGCTTTTCGTCGTGTGTCTCGATCCTTCATATTGATTTTTGATAAATGATTCTTCACATCACTTTTGGATCTTTAGCAACAAAATGTAGCCCTCATGCCTTGTTAGGGCCTTTTCGGACTCGCCAATCTTCGCGCCCCGCTTCATAAGTTATGCCTTGGCTATGAACTCTCGTCATTACCGAGCAACTTTTAAACGATCTGGGGCTAGAAGCTAAGTAACTTTTTAAATCGTACAACCTTATTTATTAGCAGATAATTTATTAAGCAAGCGGAGGGAGAATAGGCTCATAATTAACTCACATAAATTCACGAAAGAGTACCGAACTTATAATTGACTCTATCATCTCTCGTTCTCCACAGTTTAAAATCTCAAGTAATGAGACTCGTGGATGCTTAGCCTATTAAATCAAAGTTTCGGGTTTTCGAGTCGCCTATAGGATCTTGCAAATTCTTAGACTTTTTCAAGTTTAGAAATCGCATTTTAAAGTTCCCTTGATAAACGACTCTCTAGGATCAATTATAGGAACTTGCGAAAAGTTCTTGTTCTTAACCCGTGAGAGTTAAGACTTTCGCGTTTTATAGCTCCCTATATAAAAGCCTAGCAAAACTTGACTTAAATACGTTAAGGATACTAGCTAGAGTAAACTTAGGCAAGTAAACTCGGGTTGAGTCAAAATGTTCACGACTAAGAAAAATCTAAAACCACTTTATTGAAAATTTATTCTAGCAAAGGAAACATAACAAGGGCAAATACAACTATACAACTAGGCCAAAATAGATTAAAAATTTTGAAAAATGTCGAAAAATCAAATTTTCCGGTTAAAATGAGGGCAAATTCATGGAAAAGACCACTTACTTCGATAGAAGTCCCCCCTACACTTGAGATAAACATTGTCCTCAATGTTTAAGCATGTAGGAGTAAACTCCCCTACACTTAGGACATTGTGCACTTTGTTTAACTCTTGCTAAGGAAAGGACAACTAAAGTGAATTCAATGTGAACATATAGAATATGAAATATTGAATCACAAGAGTTTAGGATAGAACCGGGAAGATAGGAAACACGGTATCACGGTTCGTCAAAAGTTATCAAGATGCTCTCTGAAGCTTTAATCCCTGCACATCACAAGAAACAAGACAACAAACATATGCGGGGCTCCCCCTACACTTATTAGGAAAGCAGTAAAGGATAGAACACGGGTTGCCTCCCGAGAAGCGCTTGTTTTTGTTCACCGAGTCATGAGCCTGACTCGACCCAATTTTAGTTCATGGGGAATGTGGTGAGGGATGGAATCATCTCCTGAGAGATGTCCTCACCAAAGTACTGCTTCAAACGCTGGCCATTCACCTTGAAATTGGGCCCATTTGGCTGAGAAAGCTCAATGGTCCCATACGGAAAGACTTTGGCGACGGTGAATGGACCAGACCAACGGCTTTTCAACTTGCCAGAGAAGATCTTCAACCGAGAGTTAAAGAGTAGAACGTGATCTCCAACGTGGAACTCTCGGTTCTTGATTTTAGCATCGTGGATCATCTTCGTCTTTTCCTTGTAGATCAGCGAGTTCTCATAAGCTTCATTCCTCAGTTCATTTAGCTCGTTGAGTTAAACCTTGCGATGATCACCGGCTTTAATGATGTCGAAGTTCGCCCACTTCAAGGCCCAGTGCGCCTTGTGTTCCAGCTCGATGGGTAGGTGGCAGGCTTTCCCGTACACAAGACGATAAGGTGTACAACCGATCGGGGTCTTGTAGGCAGTACGGAAAGCCCACAGAGCATCATCTAACTTATCGGCCCACGCGGCGCGATGCTCTCCCACAGTAAGCTCCAAAATTCTCTTTAAGCCACGATTGGAAATTTCGGCTTGCCCATTGGTTTGGGGATGATAAGCGGTGGAAAGACGGTGATTGACACCATACTTTGCCATGACTCTTGCAAATTGATCGTTGCAAAAATGAGTCCCGCGGTCACTGATAATAGCACGAGGAACGCCAAATCGAGCGAAAAGCTGCTTCAAAAAGTTCACAACCACCCTCGCATCATTCGTGGGAAGAGCCTTAGCTTCAACCCATTTAGAGACGTAGTCGACGGCGACGAGGATGTACTTGTTCCCTTTGGATGATGGAAATGGCCCCATAAAGTCGATGCCCCATACATCAAAGATTTCACATTCTTGTATGAAATTTTGAGGCATCTCATCTTTATGTGTGATCTTGCCTTGACGTTGGCAAGCATCACAATGCTTAACCATTTCGTGAGCGTCACGATAAATGGTGGGCCAGTAGAATCCGGAATCAAACGCTTTCTTAGCGGTGTAGTTGGGACCAAAGTGACCACCGGTGGGTCCTTTGTGGCAAGCTTGGAGGATATCGAAAGCTGCCGGTCCGTCAACACATCGACGAATAATCAGATCAGCACACTGTTTGAATAGATAAGGGTCATCCCAAAAGTAAGTCTTAACATCGTTCAAGAACTTCTTCTTTTGTTGGGATGTTAACCCTTGGATGAGAATACCACCCGCTAAGTAGTTTGCAATGTCTGCAAACCACGGGGGTGCCATCAAGATTGAGATTTATAGACATTAGAGTCTCCAGGGGGAAAGAGTCATTGATCTCTTTGTTCGGATGATCCCCCTGATATGGATCCTCAAGTCGACTCAAATGATCCGCGGCCAGGTTTTCGACTCCCTTCTTGTCACGAATTTCAATGTTGAATTCTTGAAGGAGCAAAACCCAGCGAAGAAGTCTTGGCTTAGAATCGTTCTTTGTCATCAAGTACTTCAACGCGGAATGGTCCGTGTATACGATGGTGGTGGATAAAACAAGATAGGGGCGAAATTTCTCAAAAGCATAGACAACAGCTAAAAGCTCTTTTTCGGTTGTCGTATAGTGCAGTTGAGCCCCTGTCATTGTTTTGCTAGCGTAGTGGATTGGTTGGAAGTGTTTATTCACTCTTTGGCCCAAAACCGCACCAATAGCAAAGTCGCTAGCATCGCACATCAATTCAAAAGGCAGCTCCCAATTTGGGGTAACCAAGACCGGTGCTTTAGTTAGCTTATCCTTAAGAAGATTGAAGGCTTCCAGACACTCTTTAGAAAAGATAAAGGGAGTATCTTTTTCCAAGAGGTGGGTCATCGGGCGAGCGATTTTAGAGAAATCTTGAATGAATCGACGATAGAAGCCCGCATGACCCAAAAAACTTCTCACACCCTTCACGGTTGAAGGTGGAGGTAATTTGGCTATGACATCAACTTTAGCACGGTCGACTTCAAGACCGGCTTTAGAGATTTTGTGTCCTAGCACAATGCCTTCTTTGACCATAAAATGGCATTTTTCCCAATTCAGAACAAGGCGAGTGTCTTCGCACCGCTTAAGCATACGTTCCAAATTGGCAAGGCAAGCAGAGAAGGAATCCCCGAAGACCGAGAAATCATCCATGAAGACTTCCATGGTTTGCTCAACCATGTCATGGAAGATAGCCAACATGCACCTTTGGAAAGTCCCGGGGGCATTGCATAAGCCAAATGGCATTCTTTTATAAGCAAATGTGCCGTAGGGACAAGTGAATGTTGTCTTCTCTTGATCTTGGGGATCGATGGGTATTTGAAAATAACCCGAGAAACCATCCAGAAAGCAGTAATATTCATTACCAGCGAGACGTTCAAGCATTTGGTCCATGAAAGGTAGAGGGAAATGGTCCTTTCTCGTGGCATCATTGAGTTTGCGGTAGTCTATACAAACTCTCCACCCAGTAACGAGACGGGTATGAATTAACTCGTTGTTTGCATTGGGCACAACGGTGATTCCGCCTTTCTTAGGCACACAATGGACTGGACTAACCCACGGTGAATCCGAAATAGGGTAAATCATACCCGCATCAAGAAGTTTGATAACCTCTTTTTTGATGACTTCATGTATTTTAGGATTCACCCTTCTTTGGCTTTGAATAGTGGGCTTAAAGTCGTCTTCCATGAGAATTTTATGTGTGCAGAAATGAGGATCAATTCCACGGATGTCCGAGATTTTCCAAGCGATAGCTCGTTTATGCTTCTTCAACACAGCGACAAGGCGTTCTTTTTCGTCTTCTTTCAGATCCTTAGCGATGATGACCGGTAGCTTCTCGTTGTCTTCCAGAAAAACGTACTCCAGATGAGGAGGTAGGTCCTTAAGCTCAAGAGTAGGAGGATTCTCAATAGATGGTGAACCTAACGATGGATCATCATTAGTCACCTCTTTAGGAGCAGGAGGAGAGAATGGGTCCTCATTGAGAAGTCTCTCAATAGTACTAATGTCTTCATCCCAATTTGTGGACAAATTATCATACTTAATATCGAGAGGACCCAAGCTAGCTTCGAAGTCATCCAAATCACTTTCTCCGAAAGGAGTCAATGCTGGAGCAATTGAGGCAACGGTCTCAACATTGGGTAGAGAAGAGAGAGTACTTTTGCAAGCATCATGAAAATGTTCTTCACAAGCCTCATCGAGAACATCAATAGCATTAACACTCTCATATGAATAAGGTTGCTTAGAAATCTTACCCATGTTGAAGACAATTTGATCGTCACCAACTCGCATGATGATTTCGCCTGCGGCAACATCAATAAGAGTGCGACCGGTCCTCAGAAATGGACGTCCGACGATTAATGGAACACGGGGATCCATCTCGTAATCAACGACGACAAAATCCGCCGGGAAGGTGAATTTATCGACGCCAACAAAGACATCTTCGGCTATCCCCACTGGATAAGCAACCGTACGGTTGGCTAACTCCAAAGTCATTCGTGTGGGGACTAGCTCGGGGAGAGATAATTGCTTCCAAACACTTAAAGGCATTAAGTTTATACTGGCACCTAGATCGGCTAGGGCCATGCAATTCTCTACTCCCGGGAAGTTGCAAGGAATCAAGAAGCGACCCGGATCACCAAGTTTGGTGGGCAATTGCCTTAAGAGCACTGCGGAGCAATTCTCATTAAGTTGGGTCTGAGCAATGTCAAGAAGCTTTTCTTTATCACTTAAAAGATCTTTAAACATCTTAGCGTATTTGGGCATGTGAGCGAGAGCCTCGGCAAAGGAGATGTTAAAATTCAATTGTTTGAACATTTTAAGGAAGTTCGAAACCTGAATATCATCCTTGCTCTTTTGCTTCTCTTTCCTCAACCTTGAAGGATAAGGTATATTGGATGAAGAATAAGGCTTTAGAGGAATAGGATCACTCACAACCACGGGTGGTGGGGAAATGGGGATAGAAGGTGAAGGAGGTGAAGAAAGTTGCTCTTTTTCCTTGTTCACAATCACCGGTGGAGGTGTAGGAAGCTCGGGTTCCATATAACCTTTTCCACTACGAGTGGTGATTGCTTTCATCTCCCCTCTTGGATTCGCAACGGTATTACTCGGAAGAGTACCCGAAGAAGAGGATTGATTACTTTGGATGAGCGAACCAATCATATCACGAAGGTGAAGAGCTTGATTGTTGAAAGAGTTTTGCATGTTGGCATTAATATCATTGCTGTGTTTGGCCATATCATTCCTTAGCTCGGCTCTAATATCACTTCCTTGTTTAACCATGTCATTCTTCAAGTTGACAAATTGGCTCTGAAGATTCGTCACCATCTCACGATTAGTCTTCATGAACGTCTCGACGTCTTGACTTACGGCCATCGGTTGATTGAGAGGTGGAGCTTGAGAATTTCCTTGAGTTGGGTATGGGTTTCTTTGGGATTGATATTGATTTTGAGCACGAGGTTGGGATTGGTTGTTTCGGTTGTAGCTTTGTTGTTGGTTTTGGTTTGCAGGAGGGAAACCGGGAGGAGCAAGATAATTGTTGGAGCGATAACTTAGCAAGTTACGGTCTCCTTGAGGGCGAGCTTGATGGCCTCCCGTGGGATAAGTGTCGTATGCTGCGTTAACGTCTTCAGAATAATTGCCGTGAGTAGAAGGACACTCATTGTAGGAGTGAGGACCACCACATGTGTCACAAGAAAGAGCAACGGCTTTAGCTTGTTGAGTTTGGTTAGAGGTCAAAATTTGGAGACTTTTGTTGATATCAAGAAGAGCACGTTCCAAAACAGACGAGTTGGTGGTGGAAGAAGTAGATGAAACATTGACTCTCTGATTAGATCTTGAGGATGCGGAAGAATCCCAATTCTTGTGGTGAGTAGTCATGTTTTCAATCAACTCTCGACACTCCTCCGGTCTCCTTTTCATAAAAGTGCCACCGGCGGCGGCATTGATCGTGTCACGATCACGAAAGGTGAGACCATTGTAGAATGTGTCAATGAGAGTGACGGGGAGCATATTGTGATTAGGACAGCGGTCGATCAAATCATTGTAACGTTCCCAAGCATCGAAAAGCGATTCATCATTCTCTTGCATAAATCCACTGATTTGGTTACGAAGGCTAGTGACCATGGATGGGGGAAAGTAGCGCGACAAAAATCGTTGAGTCATGTCGTTCCATGTATGAATAGAATTCTTAGGAAGACGGTCAAACCATTTTTCGGCATGGTGAGAAAGCGAGTGTGGAAAAAGTTGGAGGCGAAGGTCATCCATAGAAACACCAGGGCACTTCATGCTTTGGGTAATGGTAATGAATTTGTCGAGGTGTTTGTTGGCATCATCATCCGGAATTCCACGAAACGGGTTTGTTTGCACTTGTTGTATCATGTGATGCTTCAACGAAAACTCCTGAGCCGTGACGTGCATTGGCGCAATCGGGCCTCCGCGTCCATTCATGGTGGGTTGGCACAATTCCTCCATGGTTCGTAAATCAGGTAGAAGGACATTGTTGTTGTTGTTATTGTTGTGGTTGTTATTCAAATTATTTTGAGGTGGGTGATTATTGTTGTTGTTAACACCAGCCATATCTAAATCTTCACGATTCTCGGGCTCAGAATAGTTTGTAGATCTAGTACGCATGCAAATAACGTTCAAAGTTTTATATTTTTTTAGGATTTTTGGAAATTTTATAGCAATGAAAATAACGTTCAAAGAACGGATCCCAAAATTCAATGCGTCTCTCACTAGAAACCGTTTATCGTAACGAAAAGAGCCGGCAGCGGCGCCATTTAATACATGGGATTTTGCAACCAAAAGTATCAAAGTTCAAGTTCCTTATAGTTCCGAATCTTTTTGAATTGAAAACCGGTCTTAAGTGCGACTCAATCGTCTTTTGGTGAATCAAAGGTTTGGTTGATTTGTTTGTTTTAAACTACTAGCAAATAATTAAAGTGTCGTTGAGTAAATTTAAGCTTTGACAAAATTAAACTTAAAGTTAATTTATGAAAATTCTTAAAACTTAAAGCTTTGAAAAACTTAAAACTTAAAAACTTAATCAATTGTAAGAAAACAATTCATGTTCATCGGAATACACCAAATAGCAATCATCGGAATATAACTAACATTAACCATCGGAATATTCAAGATCAAAACTATCGCAATGACCATCTATCGGAAAGCCACTATCGCAATGATCCAGATCGGAATGATGCAAAGTGCTATTGTCGCAATGTCTATCTATCGGAATGATGCTATCGAAAAGTGGGCAGCACTTCGTCTTGACCAAGGCCTTAAGACCCGTCGGAATATGCGATCGCAATAAGCGATCGCAACCCAGATCGGAATAAGGGGAAAATCCAACCGATCGCAAAGTAAAACCCTAATGGGTTATTGCGATAAAAAACCAAAGGCTATCAGAATGTGAATGAAACCCGTCGGAAAGAGCACAAAACCCTAGTTTTGCGATGGAAGGCCACAGTTCCGAAATTGGTGGAAAAGTGAATCTCAATAAGCAAATGCAATAAGCTAATCTCGCCGGATCTTAATCACAAAAGAAAAACTTAAATTTGAAAACTATTCAAGAAATGAAATCAAAACTTTATAAAAGATACTTTTAAAATAACTAACACCTTTATAAAATCCGAAAATCAATAAGCTAAAACTCGAATAAGCCAATAAGCATTACAAGCTTATGTCCTAAACGCGAAAGAACTTATGTGTAAACAAAGAAGATCAATCCTTCAACCACGAAATCATAAAATCATACGAATGAAGTATGATATTCGGATCAAAAGTAAAATAAATCAAGAAGTGAAGAATGAGAATGAGGATCAAAAGCTTAAAATAGAACTTTGATTAATGAAATAAGCAATACAAAAAGTGTCTAATCTTGAAAGATTAAAAGAAAAAAAGATGAACTAGTGAGAGAAAGTTTAAGACTTTCTCTCTCTAAAAACTAAAAAGAAAACTAAAGAAAATAAAAACTAGCTAACCCCCTCCTAATGTGATTAGGAGGGTATTTATAGGGAAGTGGGAGGCATGTGTGGTGCTTTCTTCTTTCTTTTTCTTCTCGACTCGATTTTAATTCTTCGTCTTTGTAGTCTCGGGATTTGAACTTGTCTTTTAATTTTCTTCTTCTATTAGACTTAAGTTCTTCGACTTCATTAAACTTCCGTCTTTAGACTTGCTCTTCGATAAATCTCCAGAATAGGTCTTGGACATCCGTTCTTTAAGCACTCTTGATCTTTTGACCTCGTCTTTTCCCGTTTTCTTCGATAAAAGCCCGTGTTTTCTTCCTTTTTCATCTTTTGGTCCTAAAACACAATAAAAACACAAACCACGCATAATTCCGACTTTTACGACATAAATCACACATTTTGGTCTTGTTATTATTGGAAATAAGTGGTAAAAGGATAAGTGTTTTCACACTTATTACAATGCAATGTACAATGTCACAACTACAAGAAAACTGGACACATTGCTAGAGACTGTAAGTCACCACCCAACCCGAAAGCCAACGTCACTTGCTTTAAATGTCAGCAAAAGGGACACTACAGCAATGAGTGCCCAAAGAAAAAGAATAAGTGTTTTACTTGATGGGGAAGCTCGTGGAAGGGTTTATGTCAGCAAAAGGGACACTACAGCAATGAGTGCCCAAAGAAAGATTGCTAAAGCTGGGGAAGCTCGTGGAAGGGTTTATATGATAGGAGGAGGAGAAGCGCAACAAAACCCCGACGTCATGACGGGTACGTTTCTTCTCAATGGTCGTTATGCTTCTATTTTATTTGATACTGGAGCCGATAGGAGTTTTGTGTCGACTGTTTTTAGTGTTTTACTTGATGTGACCCCTTCGCCCTTAGATACTAAGTACACTATTGAGTTAGCTAATGGGAAGTTGATAGAAGCCAACACTATACTTCGTGGATGCACTTTAAATCTTCTAGATCATCCTTTCGTAATAGACCTTATGCCTGTTGAGTTAGGGAGTTTTGACGTGATTATCGGAATGGATTGGTTGTCGAGATATCATGCTACGATTGTGTGTAATGAGAAGATCGTTCGTTTACCATTTGGTGATGAAGTTTTGGAGGTACAAGGGGATACAAGTAACGGAAAAGGGAAGTCACGACTGAACATTATCTCGCGTGTCAAGGCTCAGAAGTTGTTGTCAGAAGGTTGCCACGTATTTTTAGCCTATGTTACTGAAAAGCAGACGGAAGAAAAACGGTTGGAAGATGTACCTATCGTACGGGATTTTCCAGAAGTCTTTCCTGAAGATTTGCCTGGATTACCGCCGGCCAAACAAGTTGAATTCCAGATCGATTTAATACCGGGAGTTGCACCTGTTGCTCGAGCGCCTTACCGTTTAGCACCATCGGAAATGCAAGAACTAGCGACGCAACTACAAGAGTTGACTGATAAAGGATTCATAAGACCGAGTTCTTCACCCTGGGAGCTCCAGTCTTATTTGTAAAGAAGAAGGATGGAAGTTTTCGGATGTGTATCGACTATCGTGAATTGAACAAACTTACCATTAAGAACCGTTGCCCGTTACCTAGGATCGATGATCTGTTTTATCAGTTACAAGGATCGAGCATTTACTCAAAGATTGACCTTAGGTCTGGTTATCACCAATTGAGAGTCCGTGAGGAAGATGTTGCAAAGACTGGTTTTAGGACTAGGTATGGACACTATGAGTTCCAAGTGATGCCATTCGGTTTGACAAACGCACCTGCTGTGTTTATGGACCTCATGAACCGGGTGTGTAAACCATATTTGGACAAGTTTGTCATTGTGTTCATCGATGACATACTGATTTACTCAAGGAATGAGAAAGAACATGAGGAACATCTTAAGATAATATTGGAATTGCTTAAGAAGAAGGAATTGTACGCTAAGTTCTCGAAGTGTGATTTTTGGTTTCCAAGAGTACAATTTCTAGGTCACGTCATTGATAGCAAGGGGATTCATGTTGATCATGCCAAGATTGAGTCAATTAGGGAGTGGACTGCTCCTACGACACCGACTGAAATTCGCCAATTTTTAGGACTCACCGGATATTACCGAAGATTCATCGAGGGATTCTCGAAGATCGCGAAACCATTGACGAAGTTGACTCAAAAGAAGGTGAAATACGAATGGGGAGATAAAGAGGAATTAGCATTCCAGAAGTTGAAACAAATGTTGTGTAGTGCGCCTATTCTATCATTACCAGAAGGATCGGAAGACTTTGTGGTCTACTGTGATGCATTAACAAAAGGATTGGAAGTTGTGTTGATGCAGAGGAAGAAAGTTATCGCCTACGCGTCACGACAATTGAAAACTCATGAGAAAAACTACACTACGCACGACTTGGAGCTAGGAGCGGTGGTATTTGCCTTGAAATTGTGGAGACACTACTTGTATGGAACCAAGTGTGTCGTCTATACCGATCACAAGAGTTTACAACATATTCTTGACCAGAAGGAACTGAACATGAGACAACGTCGATGGATCGAGTTGCTCAGCGATTATGACTGTGGAATCCGCTACCACCCTAGGAAGGCCAATGTAGTGGCGGATGCGCTAAGTAGAAAGGAACAATTGATGACACGTAGAGTTGGATCGTTAGCTATGGTTATCAATCCGAACTTACCTGTGCAAATTCGTGAAGCACAAACCGAAGCCCTTAAGCTGAACATGTTGAAGCTGAGAAACTAGGAGGAATGGTTACTAAGAAATTGGAGACTAGCACTAATTGAACGCTATATCTGAATGGTAGAAGTTGGTTACCACGGTTTGGAGGACTAAGGGACGTGATTATGCACGAGTCGCATAAATCTAAGTATTCGATTCACCCAGGATCTGATAAAATGTATCAGGATATGAAGAAGCTACATTGGTGGCCAAATATGAAAGCTGAAATCGCTACGTATGTAGGGAAGTGTCTGACTTGCGCTAGAGTGAAAACAGAACACCAAAAACCATCTGGATTGTTGGTTCAACCTATAATTCCTATGTGGAAGTGGGAAAACATAACCATGGATTTCATAACTAAGCTACCTAAAACGACAAACGGATATGACACAATTTGGGTAATTGTGGATCGACTTACGAAATCTGCACACTTTTTGGCTGTGAAGGAAGATGATTCAATAGATAAGCTTACGAGACTTTACCTGAAAGAAGTAGTCGCAAAACATGGAATACCGATCTCGATAATTTCCGATTGAGACGGTAGATTCACTTCAGAGTTCTGGAAATCACTTCAGAAGGCGTTGAGTACTGCTTATCACCCGTAGACTGACGGACAGAGTGAGAGAACTATTCAAACGCTGGAGGATATGTTGCGTGCTTGACTTTGGAAAGCAATGGGATAGACATTTGCCTCTAGTGGAATTCTCTTACAACAACAGTTATCATACCAGTATTAAGGCTGCACCGTTTGAAGCGTTGTATGGTCGTAAATGTCGCTCGCCTGTATGTTGGAGTGAGGTTGGGGATTGTCAACTCACTGGCCCTGAACTCATTCGTGAAACGGCTGAGAAGATTGTTCAAATCAAGAGCCGAATTCAAGCAGCCCGTGATCATCAAAAGAGTTACGCCGACGTTCGACGTAAGCCTCTCGAATTTCAAGTAGGAGACAAAGTGATGCTAAAAGTATCGCCTTGGAAAGGTGTGGTACGTTTTGGCAAGCGAGGAAAGCTGAACCCCCGTTATATTGGACCTTTCTAAATTCTGGCAAAGGTTGGAACCATAGCCTATCGTCTCGAATTACCGTAAGCGTTGAGCCATGTGCACAGCACTTTTCATGTGTCGAACTTAAAGAAGTGCCTTTCTGATGAGACACTCGTTATACCATTGGAGGAACTCCGAATCGACGACAAGATGCAAAGAACCTGTTGAAAGCATGGACCGTGAGGTCAAACGATTGAAGCAGAGTCGTATTCCGATCATCAAGGTGAGGTGGAATTCTAAACGTGGACCTGAATTCACTTGGGAGCGTGAGGATCAATTTCGCAAGAAATATCCGCAACTCTTTGACAACTCTAGAACCCGTGACACTCCTAAGCTTTGAGGACAAAGCTTCTCTATCAACGGGATGATGTAACACCTGGTAATTTTCCTACTTTGTAAAATGACTATTTTACCCTTTGACTTTTTATTTAGTCAACTATGTGATTTAATAGTGTTGGAACCGGGAGGTTATCCCGTGTTTTCTGAAAAACTGTTTGATGACGAGTAATGACTTGACACTGTGCTCAGTCATTATTCTGAACATTTTCTGTGAACCTGACCAAAATGCTGAGACGGTCAATGAGTTGACGATAATCCATGAGATTATTCGTTATCTGTGAATTATGTGCTTAACTGTTTAGTTTTGAACAGCGTGATCGTATTTTCATGAACAGCGTATTTAAATATTTCTGTATATGTTTATATACCTGTATTTTAGTATTTTTGTTATTTGTAGTAATAAATCGTATTTACTGTGAATATTTAATTAACGTATCGCGTTTTCGTACTTTACGCCGTTTTTACGTCTAACCGTCGTTAGCATGCATAAAATACTTTATAAATTATAAAATATCAGTTTTCGTCGAAAAATCGTAAATTTAATATATTTCGTCAAATTTTTAAGTTTTACGTAATTTTAAGCTTAACTATATACTTTTCGACATTTACCTAAAACTAACTAACATTTTTACCTTAAACCTTCTAACTAGTTACCATAGTAAAAACTTTGAATTATTTACCTTGTGGGACCCTCCCCATAACCGGCCAAACAACTCACCCAGATGCAAGATAAACCAAATTTTCTTCATTTGCCATTTTGAGCTTAACTTACACTTTCTTACACATTTTAACTTATTAACCTTTTAACCTCAAAATCACTTCACATTATTCACTCATACACTTCACAAAAAAATCACACACAGCTCTCCTTCTCTCTCTAAAACACACGGCACCAACACAAACACCATTTCCACCATTGTTGAATTTTTGAAGCTTCATTTTAAGAACAATTAACACAAAACAAATACATCATAGGGTTTGTACAAGCATAAGGAAGAATGGGTTTTTTTGGTTTGTTGATTTGAGAAGTTTTGGTTGTAGTTTATAGAAGTTGGGTTCTTGTTGATTGTTAGTGGGTTAGAGCGTAGATCGGGTTGTCGTGGTTAAGTAGAGACGTGACTCAAGGTTATTTCTTGAACCTTTTTCCATTCTTTCTTTTTTATGCATAATCTATGTAGATCTATGCATGCATGTTACTCATCAACTATTTTCTTGAAATAAAATGATAAAAATTATTTTTGGTCATGAAATATTTTAGATCTATGAAAATTATGTGTGGATCTATAAGATCCATGCATGAAAATGATTTAATTGAAAGACTTGTAAAATATAAAAATGTATATTTTTAGATTTGTGGACATGAAGATAAATCTTTGATTTTGAGTGTGTTTATGAATAATTGGAGGGAACTAGTAGTGTTACTACTAGTGGGTACGCTTGAAAATGGTCGAAAACGAGTTTTTACGAAAAGTGTATAATCTGTCCGATTTTTATAAGAGGCATAGAGGGTCGTAAAAATTGTCTTGACACAAGTTTACTACGATATTATGAAAATATAAGTTATTACCATCGTTTCGATATATTATGGGCTAAAAACGGAGCTAAAATGAGTAAGATATGGTCGTTTAAATTTCTTTGTCGGAAAACTTAATTTTTGTGAAAAACACTATAATGTGCTTGCTGTCTAGATTTTTAATGTGGTCGAAACGACATTTTCGAGTTAAACGGAGTTGTTTTAAGTGTCGAAATGGTTACTAAAAGTTGTATATGAATGTTTGGATCGTTTTGTAAAAGTGTATTAGCGCGAAATGTGAATACTTGGTGTATCGTTAAAAGTTTGAGCGTTGAAAGTGGAAATTGATACTATTACGGGAAAATGACTTGTTGAAACATTGGCGATTGAGAAAGTGTTGAAAATAGGGGTTTTAGGACGAGATTTGGGTACTTACTAAAAATGGCAAATTTTTATGTGACGCCGAAAGGATGACGAATTTTCGTTAGAAATCGTGTTGGAAAATTTATTAAGATAAATTTGGGTAAATTAAAATTTACGCCAAAAGGCTGTCGAAATTTCGTCGAGTCAAAAATAAATATTTTTGCCTAATTATATATATACTATAATGTTTATAACGATATGATATTTACAAGTCATGATTTTAACAACAAAATAATATATATGATTGATGAGTAACGTACGTGACGAACTATTGTGACTTATTTGCTAGCGCCTAAACTATAGTATTATATTTAGGTTGTTGCTAGAGTTGCTCGCTACTATTTGATCATACTTGTGCGGTTTGAATCGTTGCTTGAGGTGAGTTTATAGACCCCAGTTAAACTGCTTCCTATGTTTAATGTTTTGGGATGTGATAAATGCTTTTGATGCTTGCTTCTGGACGCAAGTAAAACTAGATTTCTGTGAACGTTTTGTGAACACTGTTTATGAGATAGCTTAAGTTGCTTTAGCCGTAGTCCCCACTATCGTGAATCGTTAATTACTCTGTTGGAGTAAGCTCTTATGATATGGATAGATCTATTGAGGGTTGACAACCTCCACTCGGGCATTCTGATGTCGGACGAGTGTATACCATTTGTGTGAACGGAGTTATCTTGGCTAGGTACTCTATTGGGGCAAAATTTATGTATACAATCTATTGTATGCACTGGATCATTAGTTTCGATGTCACGATCTTAGCTATCATAAATATTGTGAACACCCAATTTATCCTGCACTTGGCGCTATACCTCCTATAGTTGCATGTGTACATGAAATGAAATCTGAAATCAAATTACTATGAATTTTTACTTGAAACCTATATTCTCACCAACTTTATGTTGACCCAATTTAGCATTTATCTCATGTAATTGATGATGATTTGTATCTGATGTGAAGTACTTGGAGTCCGCATGCATTTCTTGGCTATCTTCGGACATTTATCTACTTATGCTTTTGAACTGTTATCTCGATGTTTAAAACATTTATATTCCGCTACGCTATCTTTTGAAATTGATACCTTTTGTACTTTGATGCTTTTATTTAAATCCAACGAGGTATTTTTATAAAACGTCTCATTTAGAGTCGTTCTCTTGTACCTTGAACTATGATACAATGACGTAACAGCCCCCGAGCTTCACCGCTTCCGCATATCACATTTTGGGGTGTTACACAAGACACATGACTCACGTCCAATTCTGGAACATCCCTAAGAAATTCAGGGTACCCTCCAAAGGGTATATCCATTTTGTGGTGCCATGTATTAATCAGGCCACGAGAATTTCAGTACCAGCACCGGCATATCAGTGAGATCTGTCACGATTGTTCGATGACACTTTCATCTCTTGCACCCATATTTAATATATTCATGACCAGAAAGGACGCCATTCGTATCCCCCATGTATACGAATGTTTTCCTTCAGCCTAATGATGAGATCCAAGCTGCTAACGCATTACCTCGGACATATGCGAGTTGAATTTAATCCTAATTATGGACTACGAGCAGCACACCCTGCTACGATTCATGATTTTATACAGTAATGTTCAGGCTCCTGAATACATTCAGCATGGTTTTCCATCAGTAAAATCTATACAAATTATCTATGCTTTCCAGGCACGTGCTTTGTTAGCCATGACTGCTAAAATTTTCTAGCTGTCAGTTAAGACACGACCACTAAAGTTCCTTTTACGCATAACCAGCCGATTATTCCAAAATCTTCCCATACATTCCAGAAGAACCTTCAAGGAGAAGGACGGTAACATGAGATTATGTGTCGACTACCGTCGATTTAAAACAAATCACAATCCATAACCGTTATTTTCCTCCACGTATTGACACATGTTCAATCGACTTTAGGGTGTTAATCACCTTTCCAAGATCGGACTCATGATCATGCTGCCAACAGTGACGAGTGAAAGAGCAGAACATTTCCATGACTGCTATTCGTACACGACTCGGTCATGCTAGATTCGTGATTTTGTATTAGTCTCATAAATGCTCCAGCCGCATTATAGACTTAATAAATTGAGTTTCCAGGAACTCATAAATAAAGTCATCAGTATTTTCATCGAGAACAACCTGATTTTTTTCTCTAGGTCTAGAGAAGAGCAGGAAGACCATATTTGCACTATGTTGCAAATTCTACGAAAGGATACATTGCAACTTGAAATTTTCCAATATAAATTCTGGTTGATTATAGTGACACGCTGAATCACATGAATTCGCACGGTTAATCTTACCATGACTCAGCTTATGTGTAAAGGTGAGAACCCTACACTACATTAGGTGTTCCAGAAAATCCTATGCTAATAGAAGTCTAATTTCGGAGACTTATAGTTCCGCAAATTTTTATGTATCAAGTTTATACGAAGCAAGATATAGTTATGTTCATATCTAAGTACCTGACATACCAACAGGCTAAGATAGAACACCAACTGGCTAGGATGTTTTCCATCATCGGAAAAGGTGAACAGAAATGGGACAAGATCTCCATGGATTTTTGTTACCAGATTAACGCAAACTCAGAAGAAGCATGGTGCTATTTGAGTTATTGTCAACAGTTTGATCAAGTCTGCAGAATCCTTACATCCGCAAGGATTTATGAACCAATAGATTGATCGGACATGTTCCAGTCAAGGCTCATCCGATCGCTTGGTGATCCCTCAGCTATCGGATCAGACAAAGGTTCGCGGTTGTGCTCCTTATTTACGTCCACGTCCTTGTTCTAATTTTACGACTTGCTTTCGCACTCACACTCATGACACTATTCATGTTCATGATCGTATCCTGGCTTACGATGTTTGATATGAGTGAAATCTCATATCAATTATATCAAATAAAACCCTAAAACATGAAGCAAAATACCAGATTTATCTTGTCAAAACAGAATTATGTGGTATGTTTGTGTTTGTGTACACTTGTGTAGGTAAAAGGATACAAATTGAAGAAATCATGATTTTCAAGCTTAATTATGAAGGGAAGACAAAGAAGGATGCTAAGTGACAAGACTTTGAAGTGCAAGGACCTATCTTGTCAACTTTACAAAGTTGAGTGGCTAAAGTGCAAAATTGTCAAAGTCAAGATTAAAGTCAAACAAGGTCAACCTTCAAGTCAACTCAGTCAAAGGAGCTATTTGATCAAGTTTGCAAGTGGAAGGACCTAAATTGCCATAAGAATGAAGATAAGAGTTCAAGTGAACATTCTGCCAAAGCAAGGGACTAAAAATGACCAGTTTCGATAAACTTTGTGTTTGATCCGTGTGAAGATAATGTCAAACAATGGGAAGGCTTGAATAAAAGAACATGGATTGCCAAATAATGGCCAGCTAGCCACTCACAGCCGCCTCCCATTAATGAACAAAATCTACACAGTGCAATCCACAACTTTCCCCACTCACCAATCATATTTCTCCTTTGTGGATATTAATCCGTGTGACATTACAACACCAAATCAACACTTGCCACATGTCATCTCCTACAAGAACAAAAACGCAGGATAGAGCTAGAGGCGATTTCAGCAAAAGATCAAAACATCAAAGTTGATCCAAATCAAGAGACGAATCTTTCCCAACAATTTAATTAACATGAAATCATTTCAATCAAAAATCCCTAAAAGTGTTCTTCACCTGCAAAATTCAATCAAGCAGATTAGTCCACGTGGAAGCAATTGATTGGCTCCTACACGTCACCAACCCCAACTACTTCACATTTCCATTCTATAAATAGGCATAGGAGTTCTCATTTGTATCACGTAGCTTAAGTGTGAAAACACACATACTTAATTTCTTTCTCTCATTTCTGTTAGAAAGATAGTTAGCAACAACTCTCAAGTGCTTGACACACACTTGAGAGTCTGTTAGGTAGTTATAACAGTCTTGTAACAACTTTTCCATTAAAATTCAATAAAATTCCCAAATTCCCTCAATCTTCTTACTGTTCTGTTCTACTGTTCAATCTCCATTGATCTCTGTTGTTTTTAGTGATCATAACTTGATCACTAGAAGCTGATTTGAAGACTATAGCTGTTCTTTTCATTCAGAAGCCATAATTGCATAGTTGAGTAGCTGTTTTGGTTGATATGATGATGATGATGGTTGTAGATGGTAAATGGTGGTGATTAGTGGTGGTTTAGGATTCTCTTAGCAGATTGAAGGAGGCTCAGCGTCTGCCTTCTCCTACAACGGAGGCTTCAATTGTTAAGGTGTACATTTTCCTATTTTTGTTCCACTAAACAGTTGACTGCATGCTAATTTTCTAGTGTAACATTGTTGGCTGCATGATAAAAGGTGCTTAGCTTTTAGTTGAGCTAATTTGATTGGGTGTGTAGCTTATTGTTAGCCTAGCATTTGTCCACTAGCTTAATTCAGCATTTTGATAAATACTCTTAGCTGTTAGAATTGCCTACTTAGCATTTGTAGCTTAAGAGTGTTGCATAGCTTTATACTAGTTCCTTTTCATCTCATTTTGGTAGCTAAGTTTAGATTACTTTCACTCATAAACCAACTTTAAGCCCAACTCAATTTTCTTCATATAATTTTCATCAAAATCTGAAACCAGTGTTTGGCAACAGGTGTTAGAATAAGATTTAGTGTTAATCTTTGAGCAAAACGTGTTAAGCCTTGGTCATTTAGCTGATTTTAGTCAAGATAAAGAGTTCTCAGTCCATTTTAAGTCAAGTTTTTGGTCAAGTGGGTAATTGCATCAAAAAGTCATTTGGTCACTTTGTTTTAAAAACCTGATTTCAGGAAGTTGCAATTTTCAAATCCTTGTAGTTGCTTTGATAATGGATGAAATTCTTTGAAACCAAGTTCTAGCTTTCAGTTAACATCTGTAGTTTAAGTACTTAAGAGGAAATTCTACAGTATCTAGAAATAAGCTTGGAATAAGCTTTTGAATCAGCTTTTAGCAATCTTCATTTTCTGTGATAAAAATCATAGTTGTTTTTCCATTCCCACAAATCTACTTCATAAACTTGTTTATTTTCTTTTACAAAATGTTTTAGAAAGTGTTCCTGGTTAAGTTTTGAAGTTTTCAGATTTTTTATTTTTTGGTCAACAAAAGTCAAAATAAGCTCATTTTAGCTTATTATCATTTTCTGAGCTTATTAATGGACCATTTTTTATGTGACTAAATTTCCCCTTCTTCTTTTGAGCTGATTAACAGATTTTTGCATTAAACTCAAGTTGTATACGTGTAGCTTATTAGATAGCTTATTTTGAGCTTATTAGGAATTGCTTATTAGAGTTTTAGGAAGTTTCAGCTTATTTCCTTTCACAAGTCTAGCTTAATTTCAATTTTAAGACTTTTGAAATTGGTTTGAGCTTATTTGGTTAAGAAACGAGCTCAAACGAGCTTATTTTGTTCTTAAACCCGTTTTTGTTAATAAGCTTTTGGAAATTTCATTTTAGTCCTTTGTTTGTTAAGAAGTTTCCATTACAAGCTAAATTCCCATTTAATTAGGTTTTGCAAATTCAAGTCCTTCTAGTTTCAAGTTTGTTAAAAAGTAGTTAGTCAGTTTTCAAAATTTGTTAAAGTTAGTTACATTGTTAGATATATTTTCACATTTAGTCCATTTGGTTAACTGTTTTGGCAATAATTGTCCCTATACTTTTAGACTTTATATTCTTGGCATTTAATTTTCATAGAATTTACAATTTCAGTCCTTTAAATTTTGTAGAATTTACATTTGTGCATTTTAATTGAATAAATACTTGGTTTGTGCACTTTGTTTTACGTATAAGTAGACTTTATTTTTCATTTTAGCAAGGATTTGTTTGAATTAGATATAGAATATCCAAATACTTTACCAACCAAAAACAATTAAAAACTCGATCTTGTTAGGAATTTCAATTTGTTAAGAACTGAGAAAACGAATTTCAACTATACACATGTCAAATGGCGCCGCTGCCGGTTCTTTGACTTTACGAGAGACTATCGATTGACGGTTTTCATTGGCTTTTGGGATCCGTTCACCTTGTGAACATTATTTTTACGTATCATAAATCAAAAACAATAAAAAATCAAAAATATAAAAATACATAAAACTAAAAAATTAACAAAATAATTCTTTTCCTAAAGAATTGACCAAACAAAATAAAAAAATCCAAAAAGCAATCTTTTTCCTAAGAGATTGCACCCAAAAATATATATTATTGGATTCTCTCGGTTTTTATGTACATATAGTATTTTCTCTTAAAAACTCATAAATACAAAAATATTTTCCATATATTATTATAAGTAAATACGTATACGTATAAGAACAACCAATTCACATATTCTCCATAAGTATTGCCAAGGGAATACACCGTGTTGAGGGGCGTTCCGGTCCTTGACACGTGTATCGATCAAACAAAATAAAGCAAGAATAGATAAATACTTCCAATAAGAAACAATTCGAAGAATACAAACAATTAAGTGAATAGAAAGGCGATGTGTTATAAAATGCCATCTAAGGGTCAATAGGTACTTAAGTGCTTCGCGCCACCTAACCCCCCGTTCACTTGTGAGTATTCTAAGAAGGAAGGCTTCATTGGGGGTCTTGCACCCAAGTAGTACATACGTATATTATTATTTTCTTGTGGATATTTCATATTGAAACTCGAAGGGGATAATCCTTTTCTCTTCAAAGTCACACGAGAGCTTCTCTCTCATTCCTCGTATTGAGTTGTATGCTCACTCGCGGGCGTGCACAAATACCGATTGGTGTACAACCCCTTCCTCCGAAAAGGAAGAAAAAGAGAAAGAGTAGGAACACCACCGTCCATCAAGCCGATCACGAGAATCGTGCTTTGATTCATCCATAACAAGAAGCCATGGCCGGAGTTGATACTCGTTCTTTGATGGAACGTTTGCAATCCAATGTTCACGGATATGCCGATGCTATCAAGATACCCGATATTCCCGCAAATTCATTTGAGCTAAAAACGGCTATGATTAACTTGGTTTCAAACACACCTTTTTATGGAAACTGATGACGTATAGTCCCCAACCGGGTCATGAGCCCGGCCCACGGGTACTACCCGTATCCGGTCCATCACAGATGGGTGGATAAATGTCATTCAGGCTTATGGGCTGGAATGAACAGTAACCGCACATGTGTGCGGCCCACGGCCCAATGCGGCCGACATGAGATTAGACAGAATCATGTTCTGTCTGGAATATCTTTATCCCAATAAGAGAGGATATTCACTACCAAGATTAGAAGATAACAATCATTCTAAATTCTGGTGATTATCTCTTCCTTGGGGCCAAAGCATCAGTGGAAGCCCACTAGGGTTTCACTGTCTATAAAAGGAACCCCCAAGGGTTCCATAAAGGTATTACGACTTGTACTCTAAACTCACATAAACCCTAAATCGATTACTTACTCTCACGCCGGAGTCTAATCGTGGGAAACATTCCCACGGTAAGCCTAACGCGTGCTGTTTAGTGTGCAGGATCCCAACCAAACGATTCACTTGGTGCAGGAGCCGGAGCCCAGCCAACCCAAATTAAGCCTAATTCGGGTCTAGCAAGGATCAACCAACTTTTGCATCAACAAGTTGGCGCCATCCGTGGGACCCATAACACTAAGCTAGAACAAAACTTCATCTCAAATTCCAATGACGAAAGGGCATCAGCAAGCCAATCCCAGGAATGTGAATCCTGGAAACCGGAAGTCCCAGGGGGAAGGGATACTCATCCCCACCCAATCACCTAGCCGCCTTGCAGGCGGATCGGGCAACCGTAGCGGCTTCCAGCCCTTGGGGGTAACGAGCACGATCTCCACAACGCCCCCACGTACTTCAACCCTGGACAATCCGGACCCAGGGAGTGCGCCCAACCCTCCTAACAAGGAGCCGCGCAGACCATCGGTAGAGGAAGAGGTAGAGGCCCTACCACTCAGCGAGGAGGATCTTACTCGAGTTCTCACACAGAACTTCGATAGGATCGTCCCGGGAATCGCATCGAGGTTGAATCTGGGGAGGAACCTCCAATCCAGACTCAACTTTGGCGACACCGGACCAATCACCTCCTCCCAAATTCAGAGAAAAAGGAGAGATCGACCTCAGGAACAGGGCACCTTTGAGGAAATTCCTCAACCCCGGAATGTGTTTGAACGAATAGGGGATCGCCTCGTACAGGAACTAGTGCAATCGCAAGAAGGAGAAAGGTCGGATGGTTCACCTGAACGGCCAGATCGAGAGCTGGCCAGAACCGCACGCCGCCCGAGTGTGTGGGACAGAATGAACACTGGGAGAAAGGCTCCTGGTTCGTCTCAAAAAAGTGGTCCCTATTCAAAAGATGGGGCACCACCACCGTCCCCAGATCTGTCTGGGGAGGACTCAGATGACCATCCTCCTAAGCGCCGTCGGCCTAGGCGCACCCCTCCACCACCAAACAATGAGGAGTATTATGGTGGCCCTTACTATCGAGATACGGAAGCAGAGGATCTCTCGCGTCCATGGTGTGAACCATGGGATGACCCTAGGCTCACCTGGCCATGGGCGGATCCCAGGGAAGACCCGTTCACCCTCCGCATACGGAACTATTCTGAGGACACCAAACGTCGCATGCCGGCGTGTATCAAGACTTATGATGGGTCCGGTGATCCTGTGGATCACCTCAAAATATTTGATACGCAGGCTAAAATTGAGCGATGGACCATGCCCATATGGTGCCAAATGTTCAATTCGACCTTGATTGGAAACGCCCGTGACTGGTTCGAGGCACTCCCCCTACGGAGCATTGATAGTTTCACGGAACTACGCACTGCGTTTGAGAACAATTATACTCAAAGGAAGAAGTATAATAGGGATCCGGTCTCATTGGCAACCGTCAAGCAACGGCCGGGGGAGTCCACAGAAGGCTTCACTGAGCGCTTCAATGATGAGTGCACACGCACAAGAACCATGCCAGAGCTCCTGAAAATCTCTGACTACATGCACACCATAACAGACAGAGAACTGATCAGGCGCCTCAATGACAAGCGTCCAGAGAGATATGATGACCTCATGGAAAGGGTCAGAAATTTCATAGAGGGAGAAACAGCTGTTGCCGCGGCCTACCCATCCCGAGGAAATGGGTACCGGTCAAATGACCAGTCTCGGAGACAGTCGGGCGGTCAAGGTAATCAGAACAATAACAAGGGCTCAGACTATAAGAGCCAAAGCAAAGGCGGGCGGTCGGACGATAAGTTCACCCCCCCTAAAGATGTCCTACCGGGAGATCTTGCTGACTGAAGGGGCGAACTTTCCAAGGCCTCCCCCGATGACCACTCCCCCGGAACATCGGCAAGGAAGTCGCTTCTGCGAGTTCCATAATGACAAAGGACACGGCACGGAGGAGTGTATCCAGCTCAAGAAGCATATTGAGTCGCTGATCAAATCAGGCAAACTCAAGCACCTAGTTAAGGATTGGAAGGACGGAAAAGACAACAACAAGAAGTATGATAAGAAGGATCCCCAAAAGGACAAGCCTTCGACCATATACATGATCCAATCCAGACAGCGCCGCACGAGGCAGAAAGTTGGCCAAAAATTTTCATGCGGCAGGGAAATCTCATTCCCTCCCATCACAGCAAGCAATGTGATTGATGGGCCTCTCACTATTGAGATAAGCATTGGAACACACAACGTTCGTCGCATGTATGTGGATGGAGGATCGTCAATAGAGGTACTATATGAACACTGTTTTGTGCAGTTATGCCCAGAAATAAGAAGCCAATTAGTACCGGCCACGTCGCCGCTTACTGGCTTTAGTGGAGACACTATCTGGCCGATAGGGAAATTGTGTTTGCTTGTCACCATTGGGAATGAGGAACATTCCACTACGACATGGATGAACTTCATGGTGATACGCTCACACTCTCCGTATAATGGGATCATAGGCAGACCAGGCATTTTGGCTATCCGGGCAGTACCCTCTACGGCACACGGAATGATCAAATTCCCCGTTGAGGGGGGAATCGTTACTATTTACAACACAGTTATACCAACATCCGAGTGTCATACCGTGACAACACCAGCTCCACCTGTCCCACCCAAGGATGGATCACCACCTCCCAATTGGAAGGTAGCAATTCACCCTGACTACCCGGAACAGGAGGTATCCATAGGAGGGGCGCTCTCGGATAGCGGCAAAAGGGCCATGTGCTCTCTCCTGAGTGCAAACCTAGATATATTCGCATGGGAGCCAAAGCATATGACAGGCGTGCCACGCGCGATAGCAGAGCATAAGCTCCAGATCCGCCAAGGGTACCAACCCGTTAAGCAAAAGAAGCGCGGCCAGGCGCCCGAGCGCAGCCAAGTGATACTGGAGGAAGTACGGAAACTAGTGGACGCAGGCATCATGCGCGAGGTATACTACCACGAGTGGTTATCTAATCCGGTCATGGTCAAGAAACATGACGGAAGTTGGCGCATGTGTGTGGATTTCACGGATCTAAACAAGGCCTGCCCACAGGACTGTTACCCGTTACCAGAAATCTACTGGAAGGTGGAGTCCTTGTGTGGATATCCTTTCAAATGCTTCTTGGATGCATATAAAGGGTATCACCAAATCCAGATGGCTGAGGAGGATGCAGAAAAAACGGCGTTCCATACGAGCCAGGGCGTATATTGCTATACGAAAATGCCGTTTGGATTGAAGAACGCCGGCGCGACATATCAGCGGTTGGTGGATAAAGCTTTTGAATCACAAATAGGACGCAACCTGGAAGTATATGTTGATGACTTGGTGATAAAAAGCCACACGGAGGAGGCACTTCTCCGGGATGTCCAAGAGACATTCGACACGCTGAGAAGGATTAACATGAAGTTAAATCCAAAGAAATGTACGTTTGGAGCAACTGAGGGAATGTTACTGGGATATTTGATTGACCCAAATGGCATCAAACCTTGTCCAGAGAAGACGGATGCAGTGATACGACTACCGTGCCCTCAGACACGGAAGGAGGTGCAGTCCCTGAATGGGAAATTAGCCGGGCTGAATAGATTCCTATCTAAATCCGCAGAGAAGTCATTACCTCTATTTAAGACACTCAAGAAGTGTATTAGAAAGGGAGACTTCTGCTGGACGAAGGAAGCCGAGGAAGCTTTCGGCCAACTCAAGCAGCATCTCGCATCTCTCCCTATGCTAGTAGCTCCCTGGCCAAAGGAGGAACTCATTATGTATCTCTCAGCTACTCATGGCGCAATAAGCGCGGTACTTATGACGGATAGAGATACAATACAAACTCCGGTCTACTTTATAAGTAGAACACTACAAGGGGCGGAGTTGAATTATTCCTCCATGGAAAAATTGGTGTTAGCACTAGTATTTGCTACAAAGCGGTTGCGCCGGTACTTTCAGGCGCACCCAATTGTGGTTATTACGGATCAGCCAATCAAGCAGGTTATTTCTAGACCGGACGTGGCAGGGAGGCTAGAAAAATGGAGCATCCTATTGGGGGCATAATATATCTTACAGACCAAGGACGGCTGTTAAAGGCCAGATCTTGGCAGATTTCCTGATCGAGAAGCCGGATGAGGAAGGACCAATTATTAAGCAAGACGAGATCCCAACGGAACCTTGGGTGCTATTCACGGACGGATCCTCGTGTACAGACGGGTCCGGGGCAGGTCTCATCCTCACGAATCCAGAAGGAATGGAATTCACGTACGCCCTCCGTTTTGAGTTCACGGCCACCAACAACGAAGCGGAATATGAAGCATTAATTGTGGGTTTAAAAATCGCCGCTAGAATGAGAGTCCGCAACCTTGAGGCCTACGTGGACTCACGGCTTGTCGCGAACCATATTCTAGGTGGGTATGTGGCTAAGGAGGACAACATGGTCAGGTACTTGGAAAAAGTCAAGTCGTTAATCGCGACTTTCAGTAAGTTTTCCATCAAGCAGGTGCCAAGGGGCGAGAACAAGAAAGCGGACGCTCTTAGCAAGATCGCATCTACGAGCTTTGCTCACTTGTCTAAACAAGTTTTGGTGGAAATACTCAAGGAGAAATCTACAACGGAAGGGGAGGTAGCCGCTATAGTTGAGGAGGAGGGACCTACGTGGATGACCCCAATCATCAACTATTTGACCAATGAAACCTTTCCAGACGAGGAAAAAGCAGCAAGGCGCATTAAAAAGAAGTCGTAACATTTTGAACTTCGAGAAGGCATCCTTTACAAGCGCTCTTTCTTGCAGCCGTGGCTACGGTGTGTTGGACCACGCCAGGCAGCTTACGTCATCAGTGACATACACGAAGGGTTGTGCGGCATGCATGCAGGCCCACGATCCGTGGTAGCTAGAGCCTTACGAACAGGTTATTATTGGCCCACAATGCACAGAGACGCGCGCGACATGATTCGCAAGTGCAATGATTGCCAAGTGCATAGGCCAGTACCGCGGCACCCGCAGCAGGAGCTTACACCTATCACGTCCCCATGGCCATTTCATAAGTGGGGAATTGACATTGCAGGACCATTTCCTGTAGCTGCGGGGGGGGGGGGGGGGGGGGGGGGTTAAATTCTTGATTGTTGCAATGGACTACTTCACACGATGGATAGAAGCCAAGGCAGTCAAGTCTATCACAGGTAAGCAGGTCAAGAAGTTTGTGTGGGAACACATTGTGTGCCGTTTTGGTCTACCAGGAGAAATCATCTCGGACAACGGCAAGCAGTTCACGGACAACCCATTCAAAGATTGGTGTGCATCATTGAGCATCAAACGGCGCTTCGCATCTGTTAAGCATCCACAAACAAACGGCCTCGTCGAACGAGCAAATAGAAGCTTGGGGAATGGCATCAAGGCGCGTCTGGATGAACGAAGTGGCAAATGGGTCGATGAGTTATCACATGTGCTATGGGCGCATAGAACTATGATCAAAACAGCCAACGGGGATACTCCGTTTGCATTGGCCTACGGAACTGAAGCTGTTATTCCAGTAGAAATAGGAATGCCTACCATCCGCACAGCGGAGGTTAATGTCGTCACGAATGATGAACAGTTGCGAATCAACCTGGATCTGCTGGAAGAAAAGAGGGAAATAGCAGCCATCAATGAGGCTAAGTCCAAGGCTAAGATGAAGGCTTATTATGACGCCAAGGTCAAGGGTGTTTCTTTTCGACCGGGAGACTATGTCTATCGTGCTAATGAAGCAAGTCGAGCGGAGAACACAGGAAAGCTGGGCCCTAAGTGGGAAGGACCGTATGAAGTCACTGAAGCCTTAGGACGAGGCGCGTACAGGTTACGTGATATGGATGGGCGTGGCCTAGAACGCACATGGAATATTTCCAATCTCAAAAGGTGCTATCTTTAAAAGCTACGGCTTCCGCATGGGTACTTCGCTATGTGCAGTCTTAAAAGTGCTACCTTTGAAGAACCATGCGGGTTCATCTGTTTTGTCTCGTCTTATGTTTGTTTAGATTCCTTTCTTGTTTCTTAGGACTTGTCATTATTGTTCAAACAAAATGTAAACGTTCTAAATAAAATGCCGTGGTGCCTAGCTAGCTCCACGGCCCGTTTCGTGCAAATCATTTTTAGATTTTTTGTTAAGTCGTATGAAATTTTTACTTGTGTTATAATATGCCATGTTTTATTCATATGCATTCTTTCACATTACCGTACATGTACTATACGCCTCCAGGCGGGGTAAGAGGATTAAGTGAACCTACTAATTCAACTTGCCGCGTAAGAGGGATGCAACCCCAGCCGCATGGATCATGTATCCTTACTAGACGCCTTACTCACAAGACGTTGTGATAAGTTTTTTGTGCACCGTATCCACGCGGTACTCTGCATAGTAAAGACGCACGTCGCATGTCTAGTAAATTATAGACTTGTATGTATTTTCTTTCTTTATGTGTAAGACGTGATACATCATGCGGCATTGAAATACAATGAAATACACAAGTTTCAAAATTAACAATAAACAAAATGGCCGTGGTTGTCACGGACTTCTAAATAAAAGGACAAGTTATTACATATATGTCTTAGCCGTGTACATACACGGACGAATATAATCACACGTGTTTACGACAGATAAGTTACAAGGGGGGTAGGAATTCCCCTAGATCCTTCTTTCCTTCCTCAATTAAAGCACGAAGGGCCTCCCCACGAGCATCTTTCCCGTCCTGAACTTTGACTGCAAGAGCATCTAGAGCTTCTCCAAGCGGCTTCTCGCCTGACATGGCTTTGGATACGGAATCATAAGTAGCCAACGTCAAGGGAATAGGATCAGCACTCAGCCGGGACATTATTGTTTCGTTTGGAGCATCCTTTATTGCTTCAAGCTCGTCCAAAAGGGGGTGTTGGAGTTCTGCCAAGGCATCCATGGACGCAGTCATCTTACCCGCTCCGGAGGGGTTGTGATACGGATGCTGTGTGATATCCTCATTTTTTGCGATCATCTCCGCAGCTTTGACCAGGCCTTCATGCCTACCACGGTCGATCCCATCGGATACAACCCCAGCAAATGCCTGCAGTAGGTGTGGAGCGTTCAGGGCCCCACTTACGGCAAGCCGCAGTCCTTGCCCGATAATCCACCTACGACCGACTGTAGCGGTTAGTAGGGGGGCATACTCTCTCCGCGCATCTTACAACTACCTTGCTTAACTCTTCATCCGCTAAGGCAACTTGATTTTCAAGATTGGTTTGGGCCTGCGTCAATTCTTCCTTTAGTGCGTCACGCTCCTGGGCAATGCTGAATGATTGCATGGTCACCGCCTTAGTAGCAGTCTCAGCCGCAGACACCTGCGTATGAAATTTTGAGTTATTACAAGAATATATACTCTTTGGTCTACATGCATACAAAAAGTAGGAGTGTATGTACAACATTTCTGAAGTTTACCTTCTCATTTGAAGCCGCTACGAGGGCCTCCAACTCAGCAATACACTTCTCTCTGGTATCGGCGTGAAGCGCCTGCTCCTTCACCGTCGCCTCGGCGGTCAATAATGCCGCCTGCAAGGACGCGATGGTCTTCTCGTTCTTCACGACCATCGCCTCACGGCGGGCTATCCTCTTGTCAGCACGGCTCACATTAGTGAGGGCCTGGATCAGACGGCGTCTTAACGCGGCACCCACCGTCACCTGATGTGCGGATGATACGTCAAACTGTTCAATCAGGGCCTCATGGTCTAGTTCATCTAAATCCTGTGTGAGGGCAGGCGGGGTGATGTGTTCGATGAATTCTGAACACTCGGATTCGGCCTCCACCCGTGTCAAGCTCGATAAGTTCCATGCTAAGCGCAAGCTCTCTTCTGGCCCCTCGGGGCGCGGTTCCTTGGCACGAGTGGTAGCAGGTGATGGGGGATTGTTGGTTGGCGCAGGGGGTGGATTTCTCCCCACTTCTTCTCCTTGCGCTGTGGTTGCCGGATTCACCCTGTTGTTCAAAAATTAGTCTATATATATCATACGAAGGTATAAATCATAATCACGAGGGGTACTTACGAGGTGCCAATGTCAGGGTCTGGGCCGGTAGGAGCTACGGCGCTCACAGGGGCGACTCGTAGAACTGGCCCTTCCATGGTCGGGGTGGGGTCGGCCTGGGCAGTCGTGGTGCTGCTTCCTTCTTGATATTGTGGATGGTCTTTCCGCAGCTTCTTGGGAGGAGCATTTACAACTCCGGCATCCTCCCCAATCTTCTTCGCCACCCGCCTGGTTGTTTTTCTCTTTTTGGAGGTAAGATGGGTGGATCCGGAAGCTTGCGTGGTATCTTCATTGGGATCACGCTCTTCCTCCTGATTGATGGTGCCTCCCTCCAGCAATGGGTTGTCGCCGTCTTCGTTATGAAAATCCAATGGGGATTTCTCGATAACAGGCTCTCCTTCGTCCGACCTGGGCTCGGTTGTTTCTTCAAGCGGCATTGTGCGGTCGGCTAAAGCTTCTAGCAAGGGGAGCTCATTCGGCTTTAACGGTCGGAACCCCTCCGCCACCTTCATGGGGTCGCCCTGACGGATTAGTCCGTGAAGGTTCATCTCTACAAACGATTGTACAAGTATATGGGTTAGTAAAATTCTACGCATGTGTGATAAATCAAATTTACAAAATATGTATTGGACCTACCCTCGCCCTGTTCCGTCAAGAAGCACGGGTATAAGTCATCCCTCCCAAAGTAACGGCGGCTTATTCCTACTAAGCACAAAAAGTGTTCCGGCAACCCTCTATGGAATTCCGTGCGATGGGTATCTAGTATTTTCAGGTCCCGGCTACTATAATCTTTGGATTTGGGCGGATAGTCTTTTGGGGCTTTGGTTTTAAGTACGAAGGGGGTAGGGAATAGTTTCTCATCTACAAAGAAGTAATGGTCATACCAATTCTTAAGGGAGTCAAGCGGTTTCCTATATGTCATCGGGGCATTCCCGGGTCGCTTCTTGAACGACAACCACCCGTTTACTAACTGGGGAAAGTAGAAGGCCCTAAAAAGGTTCACGGTAGGGGTTACTCCGCAGGTATGGCATGTAATCTCAAACTGGTTGATTTTACACGCCCCTATGCAGTGGAGCTGGGTGATATGAAAGTCATAATACAAAAGAAGGTCTACCAAGAACTTGGACAACGGAATACGGTAGTTGGCTGAGTCAAACAGGCGTGTATATATGCCTATTTTCCCCGCCGGTGCATCCATAATAGCCTCACCATCACCCGGATAGGTGGGGTGTACGCTTTCGGGTACATAATACTTCGACAGAAAGTCGAGGTATTTTTCCGCAGACATCACGTTCAGGACATCCGTGATAAGGGGATTATCCTTTACCATATTTTATAAAAAGGTCTTTAAGGGCGTGATGATCTAACCTGCGGCGACGAAAATCCGTGGAAAAGAAGGCAAAAAGTTTGGGAGATAAAAGCTTGAGGTTGACAATGGCGGAAGAAGGAGTGGGGTGTGTGTGTAACAAATACGCATACCCACTCTTATATAGGGTTGCCTCGGTTTCCGAGGTACCTTGGATCTTCGACACGTGTCACCCACCTTACCTATCCAACGGATAGGGTTTCTGACATTTCTGCAACGCCAGAGGGGGACCCACGGGTCACTTCTTCAACAGTTTTGCGTGGCTCAAGGGTGGGCATTAATGATGCACTTTTGCAGGCATGCGACTGGTTTGTTGACTATCATTAATGTTTTTTATTCTTGTCAGGTTATGCGGCTCTTACGTAAGACCGTATTTAATGTCACATTTAAGTTGTCTCGGCCGTTGTGTGCGGACTGAGGTAGTATTCATTAAATATTCCCACGAAGGGTCGCCACGTGCGGCTAGGACAACAAAAGTTTCAATCTCATTTCCTGTCTTTCCTTGGTATGTCCGGAGAGCACCTTGATAGTCTAGAGGTTACGTCTACGACTGTAATAACTAGACTGGGGGGACATGATGACGTATAGTCCCCAACCGGGTCATGAGACCGGCCCACGGGTACTACCCGTATCTGGTCCATCACAGATGGGTGGATAAATGTCATTCAGGCTTATGGGCTGGAATGAACAGTAACCGCACATGTGTGCGGCCCACGGCCCAGTGCGGCCGACATGAGATTAGACAGAATCATGTTCTGTCTGGAATATCTTTATCCCAATAAGAGAGGATATTCACTACCAAGATTAGAAGATAACAATCATTCTAAATTCTGGTGATTATCTCTTCCTTGGGGCCAAAGCATCAGTGGAAGCCCACTAGGGTTTTACTGTCTATAAAAGGAACCCCCAAGGGTTCCATAAAGGTATTACGACTTGTACTCTAAACTCACATAAACCCTAAATCGATTACTTACTCTCACGCCGGAGTCTAATCGTGGGAAACATTCCCACGGTAAGCCTAACGCGTGCTGTTTAGTGTTCAGGATCCCAACCAAACGATTCACTTGGTGCAGGAGCCGGAGCCCAGCCAACCCGAATTAAGCCTAATTCGGGTCTAGCAAGGATCAACCAACTTTTGCATCAACAGAAACAAGAATGATAATCCTCATGATCACCTTAAGAGATTTCTTACTCTTTGCAATACCATTAAGTACAATGGAGTTCCCCATGATGCCATTAAGTTGATATTGATGCAATTTTCACTAGAGGGTCCGGCTAAGCATTGGTTAGATACACAACCACCCGATAGTATCACCACATGGGATGGTTTCACTACTAAGTTTTTGAACAAGTTCTTTCCCCCATCTAAGACCACGACTTTGAGGAACTTAATTATAGGCTTTCAACAAAAACCTAGCCAAACCTTTAATGATGCTTGGGAGGAGTTTAGAGAGTTATTGAGGAGATGCCCTAACCATGGATTGGATGAAGTTCACCAAATCAATACTTTCTACAATGGCCTTAAACCTCATCACCAAGACTCACTCAATGCTTCCGCAGGAGGGAATATTCTTCTTAAATCCATTCAAGAGGCTTGGGATATTATTGAGACCAAAGCAATGGTGCAAACCAACACACAATTTGATGAAAGAGTCCACGTCATTCAAGAAGGAAGTTCTAAACCATTGGAGACTCAACTCATTTCATGCATTCAAGCATTTACTCAAGCTCAAAAGGAAAGTCAAACATTCATGCAAAACACTCAAAAGATGCAAGAAACAATGATGAATGACTTTATGAAGCTTTCTATGGGAAATCATTCCACAAATGATGTGCATGCCATTACTCTTTCTTGTGTGACTTGTGGAGGTCCTCATTCTTATGAACAATGTGATAAGGTGCAAGGTTATCAAGGGGAATGTTATGCTTACCAAGAGGAACATCGTGAGCACTTCAAGCCAAATACCAATCCCAATAACCTTTCTTACAAGTCCCAAAATTACCTTAATCCACCGGGATTCCCACCCCAACCACCCACCTAACCTCACCAAAATCCTCCTCAATTGTTACAACGGAATCAAGGTCCAAGACCACCTTACCAAGGGAATAACTATAGACCACCAAATACCTTTCATAATCAAGGAAATACCTTTCAAGGTAACAATCAAGGGTTTTAAAATCAACCTCCACCTTTCCAACCCCAAGGTTTTCAAAGAAATGTGCCACATGATTATAACACAATTGAGCTTCTTCACAAAATGAATCAAGAGAATGAAAGGAGGTTCCAAGCTAATGAGAAAAGAATGAGAGAAATGCATGAAGAAACAAATAAGAAGTTTATGATGATTTTTAATCAAAGACAACAAGGGGCTGATAAAGAGATTTTGCAATCCTATTTTTAGCAATTAATGTTCGTTTTTCCTCGATTCGACTCGAATTTGATTTCCGGTTTAACGTATCGACTTAACTTGTTTTTGGTAAAGAAAACTTTGGAATTTTTTAAACTAACTTAAATCTATTTAATTAATAGAAATCTATTTTAATTAACTATTTAAAGTAAAGCTATTAAAAACTTAAATCTATTTTAAACTAAATTTAATAAAACTATTTTAAAGAAAATAAAACTTTTAAATAAAAATTATTTAAATCTAATTTTACTAAGACAAAATAAAGAGAAACTTTTTAAATGACTTTTAAAAATCTTAAAATGAAAACTTAATAAAACGGATTTTAAAACTAACTAAATTTCGAAACTAAATTTAAAACTTAAAATAAAACTATTTTTGATAAAAGTAATTTAAATAAATAAAAACTATTTTAAATAAAAGTATCTAATTACATTTTAACAAAACTTAAACTTGAATTAAAATTAATTAAACTGCCAACTATAAAAACCCTATATTAATTTAATGTTGTAAAGGTAAACATAAAAAAGGGTGCAGATGAGATGGTAGGGTTGTTGGGCTTGTATGCGAGAGGTCCTGGGTTCGATCCCCAAGACAGACGAATTTTTTAGCTATTTAATTTATTTTACTTTTTGGAACTTAATTTGGAAAGAATCTAGATAAAATGTATCTGTACTTTTAGCTCAAACAACAGACCAAAGGGATCTGTTGGTATTATCAGTATTACTAAAAAGAACACAATCAGACTAAACAGATAAGCTAGAATAAAACAATAAGACAATTAAGCAAATATCAAAATAAGCTAAATCAGATTATAAAATAAGCAGATATGAAACTAAATAAAAACAGATTAATCTAAAAAGCAAATGACAGAAAACCAAAATAAGCTGAAACCAAAAGCAGTTTAAAGTCACATATAAAGAAGATTCAATATATTTAAAAATAAACTAAACAGGCAGAAAACATGTAATACAGGCAACAATAATCGCAGATCCAAACCACTATCTAAACAGTAACTTAACAAATATAACAAAAGCAGATTCAAAATACCAAGCAGATTCAAAACTAAACTAAAACTTTAACACAAACTGAATCAAATAAGCAGATAAAACATTAACTTAATAAAGCTAAGACAAAAAAATTAAAATAAAAATAGAAGATTCGAACCGATTGAAGGAACCGTTGAGCCGAAGATGCAGCGCTGAGCTGTCTTTATCGAAACCGAATCGACACCATCAACACCATCTTTCTTGAACACAAGGAAATCTTCTCAAACCATACACTCCTTTTTGAACAGTAACTTATAAATTCTCCCAGTAGGGGAAAATTTTATAACACTTTCTCTATATATTATTATTATTATTATTATTATTATTATTTTTTATTATTTTTTATATCATAATTATAATCAAACGAACAGTATTAAAAAAAGAAAGTAGAAAGCAGATTAAAAAAACGAACAGTAATAAGACCTAATAAAAAGAAGAACAGTATTTAAATAAAGATGAAATTAAATGTAAAAACAACTTTTCATTAATTAATAAAGAGAAATTACAACTTACTGAAAATTAAAATTACAAAATTAAACCTAATCTAATTTACTGAAAAATTAAAAATAAAGAAAGTGCTTCCTAAAATTACAGATATGAGGGTTTTTATAGAGAAACCCTAGAAACTCTCTTCATAGCTTCAAGAGTAAGCTTCAAATCCTGGCCATTAAACACTTCTTTTCTTTTCTTCTCTTCGATCCAACGGTGGAAAATCACTTTGCATCACATGGATTGCCAAAGTGGCAGATTTGTGTTTCTTGAATCTGATGTGGAGGCATATTATTGGAGGGTTTTTGGTGGTGAGGTGTGAAAACCAATTAGATTAAGCCACATAGGATTGGAGAGATAAGGACCACCTAGTGCTTGCTCCGATTCATATGGGGATTTATTTTCTTTTGATGTGAATTAATTGATGAGGATAAAACCCCCAATTTTTACTGAATGATTTTGGTGATGGGATGATCTAGAGTTTTGATGGAAAAGAATGAAGGTTGCGTTTATTATTTTTTTTGGAGAGAAAGAAAGTGCAACTCTGTTTGTATCGAAGGAAAATGTGTGGTGTAAGAGTTTGACTAAATGAAAAGTTACCTTAGACTTTAAATTAATCCCTACCGACTCATGGTTTTGTATTTGGGCTTTGAGACCCATAACTTCCACCGTCTCTTTTTGTTCTTTTGATAAATGGAATTGGAATTGAGTTCAAATGGAAATAAATTTATCCGTCACATTTGTATTCCTCCGTTTCATTTACTTGGGCCCAATATATATCCATGTGTTTTATATTTGTAAAATGGGCTTGGGATTTTTATTAGAAACTACCATCCGTTCATGTTTAATTATTATTAAGCCTAATGGGCTTATGACTTGGATAATGGACCAACAATAAAAAGGTCATTCCTTTAAATGGGCTTTTAGGCCCATTAACTAAAAGTGGGACCCACAGAGCCCATTTCACTTTAAAAACTCGAATCCCGTCTTAAAATGATTTGTCATTTGGCTTCTCGGTCTTGTCTTCAAAATCCGTGTTGAATTTGCCGGTTTTGCGTGAACTTCGGTTTCTTTTGGTTCTTTGACTTTGACTTCGTCTCTTTCTTGGACCTTTCTTCGACATTTGACCGTGAAATCCCGTGTTTTCTCTTCTTTTGATCATTTGTACCTATTTAACACACAAAACACAAAACCACGCGTAATTCCGACTTTTACGACATTAAACACATGATTAGGTCTTGTTTTTACTCGATTTTAGTGGCAAAAGGATAAGTGTTTATACACTTATTAAATCCCCTACACTTGACCATTGCAATGACCCCATGCAATGCATAGTTTTAAAGCATAAAGTTATATTTTCCTCATAATCAATCCATCTCGGCCTTTATTACTATTACCACTACTACTACGATGGAAAGATAAAAACATAAAAGGAGACAAAAGTTATTAAGAATTTATTAACTTGGAAATTATTAGATGGAAGAAACTCGTAAAGAAATATAAGACTTGAATTAGGGCTTTGGTGTCATGAATATTAATCATCCTCAAGTTTCACGTTCCCCATACCAAGCTCAAAAACGAGATCAATGTTACTACAAGTTAGCACAACTAACACTTACTCATGTGGTTTAATTAATCACTTAGACCCCCTTATTCCTACGGTGTATCTCTTGTATTTTATTATTTCGTCTTGAATGATCACGAGGATGCATTTTTGACTTATTTCGATAATTTATTAAGTCCGAAAATAAAGTGGGACGATTTAATCAATAGTTAGCTAAAGGACAAAATCTTTTAAAACTGCTTCTCGAAACCTCATAAAGTTCATATCTTGGCATAACTCGTTTCACGATTTGAGACCTTTCTCGGACCGATATTTGGCTTGTACTTCAAACTTCAAATCTTGAGAGACGATCTTGAAATTATGGTCTTCTCTTCATTTTGGTATACATCTTCATTAGGAGTGAAAGATGCTTCAAACATTGACCACGACTTCTTCATTTATCCTCTTCTTTATTTAGGATTTTGATATACAACGATCCGCCTCCTTTTCGGACTTGGATCTATTTATCCTCATACCTTGTTAGGGTGTTTTTGGATAGACTTCTCCATGATCTTTAGGGGAGTACTTGCTTCTCGTCGTGTGTCTTGATCCATCATATTGATTTGGATTAATGATCTTCACGTCATCTTTGGATCTTTAGCAAAAAAAGTGAATCCTCATGCCTTGTTAGGGCCTTTTTGGACTCGGGTATCCTCATGCCTTGTTAGGGCCTTTTTGGATAAGCCAATATTTGCGTCCCGCTTCAATAAGTTATGCCTTGGCTATGAACTCTAATTAATACCGAGCAACTTTTAAACGATCTTGTGCTAGAAGCTAAGTAACTTTTCAAATCGTACAACCTTATTTATTGCAAATATATTTATTAACAAGCGATGGGAGAAAAAGCTCATAACTAACTCACATAAGTTAATGAAAGAATACCAAACTTATAATAAACTCTATCATCTCTCGTTCTCCACAATTTAAAATCTCAAGGAATGAGACTCGTGGATGCTTAGCCTAATAAACCAATTAAGGTCCATATGGTTAAGGATACTAGCTAGAGTAAACTTGGATAAGTAAACTCGGGTTGAGTCAAAATATTCACGACGGGCCTAATATATCAAAGACATCTAAACTTGTTAAAACCATTTTATTTATTTATTTTTGACTTTATTGAAATGGAAATTATACGATGCGATGATAAAAGGAAAAATAAATGAAAAATACTACTAGGCCAAAATAGATCAAAAATTTGAAAAACGTTGAAAATTTTTTAAATTTTCCGGTTAAAATGGGGTCAAATTCATGGAAAAGGCCACTAAAATTTCGATAGAAATCCCCCCTACACTTAATATAAACATTGTCCTCAATGTTTAAGCATGTGGGAGAATAAACTCCCCTACACTTAGGACATTGAGTACGTTGTTTAAAATCGAGCTAAGGAAAGGACAACTAAAGTGATTACATTTATTTATATACAAGATTGAATCACAATAGCAAAAACTTATCGAAGGAACCGGGTACACGGGTAACACGGGAACACGGGTTTCGTCAAAAGTACCAAAAGTGGATCATTAAGCACATGTCCCTGCACAATCTCAACACACAAAACAACCTACTTGGCTCCCCCCCTACACTTATTGGTGGAAATGGGTGAAGGCGAAAAAGGGTGAAAAAGGTAAAAATCTAACCTAGTTAAACGATGCTTGATTTTTCATAACGAGTCTCTAGCTCGACTCGATTTCCCGAATGTCATCATTCAAATGGGAAAATCATGGAAAACCGAGATTTCCAAGGGAGGAAAATCTCTCCATGATAAAGGGTGAAGCAAAGTCATATAAGGCATACCCCATGAAAATCCACCTGGGTCAAACACATAATTTCCATCATTAAAGGAATAAACCCCGAGGTGGTACGCAAGTCATAGAAAAGTGGGGTATCCTTAGGCAAAAGTCTCTTACAAGGAAAGATAAGGTGGTATGGCTATGAAAGCACAAAAGTCTCTATTCCCGGATCAAACACCGGTTCCTTAATGGGAAAATTGCAAGAGGTATTGACATTTAAGCTCAAAATATCATCAAAATCCAAAGTGGGAAAGTCATCCTCCTCCAAACTTGATGTGAAAACATAAGTATCATCGAAGTCATAGGAAAACTCTTCCTCATGAGGAAAATAGGTATTTAGAAAGATATCTAAATCCTCCTCAAATGAAATAACCTCTAAATTAGGTATGATCTCTAAGAGTGGAGGATCCTCCTTGAAAGTCATGACTTCTAAAATTGGAGTATAAAAGTCAAAAGGAGTCTCCATGGAAGAATCACTCATCAAGATATGAGGTGCATTAAGATCATGGGGTGGGTCATCAAAGTTGATGAGATCAGTTAAAGAAGTTTCATCATCGTAGGTATCAAACATTGGTTGATCATAAATGGGTGGGTCTAAAGTGGGTGGGTCTAAAGTCGAGTCGTCTAAGCCGAAGGTAGTGTGATCACTTGAAAAAGTGTCATCATTATCGGTGGTCATAAATAGGAGTATCAAAAATTTGAGGCTCTAAGGGATGGGATGAGTTTATCACAAAATCATTTTGATTAGATTTTTCAATTCCAAACGGATTAATAAAAATATCTTCATTATCATAATTAAGAACATCAATCATATTGACCGACTCTTTTCCATTTGATTTTGTAGTGATTTTTCCCATTTTAAAAACTTGTTGTTCATCCCTAACCCTAAGAATTAACTCCCCTTCGACTACATCAACTAAAGCTCTTCCGGACCTTAATAATGGTCTACCAAGTATTAACGGAATACGAGGATCCATCTCATAGTCAACGACGACAAAGTCTACGGGAAAGGTGAATGTACCGACTCGAACAAAAACATCTTCGGCAATACCAACAGGGTATGCGAGAGTTCGATTAGCTAATTCTAAAGTCATACGAGTCGGTACAAGGTCGGGTAATGACAATTGTTTCCAAACCGAAAGTGGCATAAGATTGATGCTAGCGCCGAGATCCGCTAAAGCCATACAATCATCGATGTGAGGAAACGAGCAAGGTAACACAAATCGTCCGGGATCTCCTAGCTTTTCGGGAAGCTCTTTGAGAAGAACCGCGGAACAATTCTCATTTAAACGAGTGTTCACGAGCTCAACCATTTTTTCTTTCTTATTAAGCAAATCTTTAAACATTTTGACAAATTTTGGCATTTGAGCAAGTGCTTCAATAAGGCTTATGTTAACATTCACATTGGAAATCATTTTCAAAAAGTTAGAGACATGAACGTTATCTTTGGTGAGCACTTTAGTCTTGCCTAACCTAGATGGATAAGGGATATTAGGCTTAGACTTTGAAGGTTGAGAAGGAGAAGGACTCGCTTCTTGAACAACCGTGGGGATAGGCTCATTCGGCAATGGAGCACTAGGACTAGGAGTGGTAGTGGGAGGGATCACCGAAGGGGGAGTAGGATTACTCATTATGACCTCCGGGCCTTGTCTCTCCTTTATGGGCGAAGAGATGGAAGGTCCCACTAAAGTGGCTCCACTTCGAGTATTGATAGCACTCACATTAGCACGAGGGTTAATCTCGGTATTGGATGGTAAGGCACCTTGGGGTCTAAGGGTTTGCAACATAGTAAAAAATCTCTTATCGTTGGACTCTTGCATTTGTCTAGTGGATTCTTGCATTGCTTTCATGATTTTCTCATGTTCGGTCAATTTTTGTAGAACCAAGTCCATTTGAGGATTTTGCATGTTCATTTGATTAAACCCTTGATTAGGAAAACCTTGATTTTGAGATTGAAAACCGTTGTTATTATAAAAACCTTGATTATTATTTTGAAACCCTTGGTTTTGACCATTAAAATTCCCTTGATTAGCATTCCCTTGAAAATTACCCATTTGAGGACCTTGGTTCCTATTTTGGTATTGGGTATTTTGGGCGGGTAGGGGTGGTCTTTGTGGTGCTACAAAACCCGGGGGAGCCAAATAATTAGTACTATTATAAGACAAATGGTTAACATCAACATTAGGTTTAAATGGAACCCTCTCATTAGCATTAAAAGCACAAACTTGTTGTTGTTGATTATTGTAAACCTTGTCACAATTTAAATATGAATGTGGTCCACCACAAGTCTCACACGTTTCACTATTATCTTTCACGGCATGCACATGTGTAGTGAGGGCGTCGGTTTTTAGAGCAAGGTGTTTCACAATTGAAGTAAGCTCCTTAATTTGATTATTCACCTCATTATCACTAGCACTAGCTATTGTAGTCCGAACACTCTTAGTTTGCACTTTTGCCTTGTTCTCAATAATGGCCCAATCCTCGTTCATGGTTTTCACAAGAATATTGCCCCTCGCGGCACTATTGAGTGAGTCTTGGTCATTTAGAGTTAAACCATTGTAAAACGTATTTATTTGATGCACTTTAGTGAAACCGTGTTGTGGACATTTTCTTAGAAGCTCTTTAAATCGATCTCGAGACTCACTAAAAGTTTCCCCATACTTTTGCTCAAAAGTAATGATTTCATTCCTTAAAGAGGTAGTCCGTGATGGTGGAAAAAAGTAGTTAATGAACTTGGTCTCTAAATCAATCCATGTAGTAATACTTTGGGGTGGTTCCTTATCAAGCCAAATCCGGGCTTGTCCCTCGAGGGAAAAAGGAAAAAAGTTGTAGGCGAACGGCCTCTTGTGGCACCCCATTGTATTTGACGGTATTAGCTAATTGGATGAAACGTTTGATATGAGCGTGTGGGTCATCATTAGTACGGCCTAAAAATGGTGTAGCGGAAACCATTTGAATAAAATCCGGTTTAAGTTCAAAATGATTAGCTCCAATGGTCGGCACCACAATCGCGTCATCGTTTCCTTCAACATGAGATTGAAGAATCTCAATCATTGGTCGATTATCCGTTGCCATCGTTATGTCGAAAGCTCGATTCTCGGGATCGGCTTGAATGACGGTCTTTTTGTTTTTCTTCTTCTTCTTCTTTTTGGAAGAATTGGAAGAATTTGGTACACCACTCGGTATGTATGTACGCGCGCGAGTGCGCATACAATTAAAACTTGGAATGAGGTAGGTGACCTCGGTCGACTTTGAGAGGAAAAGGATTTTCCCTCTCGATGAGCAATATGAAAAATCTTACAAAAATATATACTTAATACTAATTGAGTTGGCAAACCAATAATCGGTCGTCCCTCTTAATATACGCACAAGCAAGCGGGGAAACGAGGTGGCACAAAGCACTTAAAAACCTTTTTCCTTAGACGGCCTTTTATAGCGCGTCGCCTTATACCCACCTTATAGTTTGTATATTTCGAGTTCAAACGTCTTACTAGTATTTATCTATTTTGCCTTTTTATTTCGTTTAGGATTCGACTACAATAGTTAGGTGATGAAATCCCAACTAAGGCTTATTTGAAAAGTAGGTAAATTATTGTGCTACGTAAAATAATATAATAAAAGAAAAATCTTTTTGTATTTTTTAGAAAAATATATATTCACAATAAAAATCGAAAGAAATCGAACTAAAAATTAACACTAATACGTAATATTTTTTGTGTAATACTTTTAGGAAAAAGTATTACGTTTTGATTTTTTTTAATTTTTTTGGTGCAAATCTTAGGAAAGAATTCGCTTTTTGTGATTTTTAATTTTTTTTTGTATTTTTAAGTTTTTGATTTTTTTTTTAGATTTTTGATTTTTGTTAACAAGAAACGTAACGTTCAAAAAGAATGGATCCCAAAATCCAAACGTCTTCACGAAAAATCGTCAATCGTACGAGCGAAGCGGCAGCGGCACCATTTAATAAATAGATTTTGCAATCCTATTTTTAGCAATTAATGTTCGTTTTTCCTCGATTCGACTCGAATTTGATTTCCGGTTTAACGTATCGACTTAACTTGTTTTTGGTAAAGAAAACTTTGGAATTTTTTAAACTAACTTAAATCTATTTAATTAAAAGAAATCTATTTTAATTAACTATTTAAAGTAAATCTATTAAAAACTTAAATCTATTTTAAACTAAATTTAATAAAACTATTTTAAAGAAAATAAAACTTTTAAATAAAAATTATTTAAATCTAATTTTACTAAGATAAAATAAAGAGAAACTTTTTAAATGACTTTTAAAAATCTTAAAATGAAAACTTAATAAAACGGATTTTAAAACTAACTAAATTTCGAAACTAAATTTAAAACTTAAAATAAAACTATTTTTGATAAAAGTAATTTTAAATAAATAAAAACTATTTTAAATAAAAGTATCTAATTATATTTTAACAAAACTTAAACTTGAATTAAAATTAATTAAACTGCCAACTATAAAAACCCTATATTAATTTAATGTTGTAAAGGTAAACATAAAAAAGGGTGCAGATGAGATGGTAGGGTTGTTGGGCTTGTATGCGAGAGGTCCTGGGTTCGATCCCTAGGACAGACGAATTTTTTAGCTATTTAATTTATTTTACTTTTTGGAAGTTAATTTGGAAAGAATTCAGATAAAATGTATCTGTACTTTTAGCTCAAACAACAGACCAAAGGGATCTGTTGGTATTATCAGTATTACTAAAAAAAACACAATCAGACTAAACAGATAAGCTAGAAAAAAACAATAAGACAATTAAGCAAATATCAAAATAAGCTAAATCAGATTATAAAATAAGCAGATATGAAACTAAATAAAAACAGATTAATCTAAAAAGCAAATGACAGAAAACCAAAATAAGCTGAAACCAAAAGCAGTTTAAAGTCACATATAAAGAAGATTCAATATATTTAAAAATAAACTAAACAGGCAGAAAACATGTAAAACAGGCAACAATAATCGCAGATCCAAACCACTATCTAAACAGTAACTTAACAAATATAACAAAAGCAGATTCAAAATACCAAGCAGATTCAAAACTAAACTAAAACTTTAACACAAACTGAATCAAATAAGCAGATAAAACAGTAACTTAATAAAGCTAAGACAAGAAAATTAAATAAAAATAGAAGACTCGAACCGATTGAAGGAACCGTTGAGCCGAAGATGCAGCGCTGAGCTGTCTTTATCGAAACCGAATCGACACCATCAACACCATCGTTCTTGAACACAAGGAAATCTTCTCGAACCAAACACTCCTTTTTTAACAGTAACTTATAAATTCTCCCAGTAGGGGAAAATTTTATAACACTTTCTCTATATATTTTTATTATTATTATTATTATTATTTTTATATCACAATTATAATCAAACGAACAGTATTAAAAAAAGAAAGTAGAAAGCAGATTAAAAAAACGAACAGTAATAAGACCTAATGAAAAGAAGAACAGTATTTAAATAAAGATGAAATTAAATGTAAAAACAACTTTTCATTAATTAATAAAGAGAAATTACAACTTACTGAAAATTAAAATTACAAAATTAAACCTAATCTAATTTACTGAAAAATTAAAAATAAAGAAAGTGCTTCCTAAAATTACAGATATGAGGGTTTTTATAGAGAAACCCTAGAAACTCTCTTCATAGCTTCAAGAGTAAGCTTCAAATCCTGGCCATTAAACACTTCTTTTCTTTTCTTCTCTTTGATCCAATGGTGGAAAATCACTTTGCATCACATGGATTGCCAAAGTGGCAGATTTGTGTTTCTTGAATCTGATGTGGAGGCATATTATTGGAGGGTTTTTGGTGGTGAGGTGTGAAAACCAATTAGATTAAGCCACATAGGATTGGAGAGATGAGGACCACCTAGTGCTTGCTCCGATTCATATGGGGATTTATTTTCTTTTGATGTGAATTAATTGATGAGGATAAAACCCCCAATTTTTACTGAATGATTTTGGTGATGGGATGATCTAGGGTTTTGATGGAAAAGAATGAAGGTTGCGTTTATTATTTTTTTGGAGAGAAAGAAAAGTGCAACTCTGTTTGTATCGAAGGAAAATGTGTGGTGTAAGAGTTTGACTAAATGAAAAGTTACATTAGACTTTAAATTAATCCCTACCGACTCATGGTTTTGTATATGGGCTTTGAGACCCATAACTTCCACCGTCTCTTTTTGTTCTTTTGATAAATGGAATTGGATTGAGTTCAAATGGAAATAAATTTATCCGTCACATTTGTATTCCTCCGTTTCATTTACTTGGGCCCAATATATATCCATGTGTTTTATATTTGTAAAATGGGCTTGGGATTTTTATTAGAAACTACCATCCGTCCATCTTTAATTATTATTAAGCCTAATGGGCTTATGACTTGGATAATGGACCAACAATAAAAAGGTCATTCCTTTAAATGGGCTTTTAGGCCCATTAACTAAAAGTGGGACCCACATAGCCTATTTCACTTTAAAAACTCGAATCCCGTCTTAAAATGATTTGTCATTTGGCTTCTCGGTCTTGTCTTCAAAATCCGTGTTGAATTTGCCGGTTTTGCGTGAACTTTGGTTTGTTTTGGTTCTTTGACTTTGACTTCGTCTCTTTCTTGGACCTTTCTTCGACATTTGACCGTGAAATCCCGTGTTTTCTCTTCTTTTTATCATTTGTACCTATTTAACACACAAAACATAAAACCACACATAATTCCGACTTTTACGACATTAAACACATGATTAGGTATTGTTTTTACTCGATTTTAGTGGCAAAAGGATAAGTGTTTATACACTTATTAGGGGCTTTGCCATCAAACACACAAACAAACCCAAGGGCAAATGTCAATGTTATTACAACGAGAAGTGGAAAGACAACAAAGGATCCTTCACCTCCTAAACCTCCTATTGTTACACCCACTTTTGTTCCTACATGTGACAAGCCTTCTACATCTAGTTCACCATCCTCAAGTTCTCCCATTTCTCCCACTTCCACACCTACTCATGAAGAACTCAATAAGGAAAATCCTTCATCAACCACTCAACCACAACCAAAACCAAGTCTCCCTTATCCATCACGATTGAGAAAGGAAAAGCATAAGAACAAGGATGATATCCAAGTTTCAAACTTTTTGAGGATGTTCAAGCAACTTAACATCAATATTTCCTTTGCGGAAGCTTTAGCCAATATGCCTAAGTTTGCTAAGATGATCAAGGACTTACTTTCTAATAAGGAGAGATTGGTGGATTTGCCTAATGCTTCCTTGAATGAAAATTGCTCCGCGGTTTTGCTTAAGAAGTTGCCTACTAAGCTTGGATATCCGGGGAGGTTTTTGATTCCTTGCAATTTCCCGGGGGTGGAAAATTGCATGGCTTTAGCGGATTTAGGAGCAAGCATAAATCTCATGCCATTATCGGTTTGGAAGAAACTTTCACTTCCCGAGCTCACTCCTACTAAGATGACTCTTGAGTTGGCCAACCGTACTATAGCTTATCCGGTGGGAATTGCGGAGGATGTTTTTGTTGGGGTTGATAGATTTACTTTTCCCGCGGATTTTGTGGTGGTTGATTATGATATGGATCCTAGAGTGCCTTTAATTGTTGGTAGGCCATTTTTTAGAACGGGTCGAACTCTCATAGATGTGGCGGAAGGTGAACTTACAATGAGGGTAGGAGATGAGAGAGTTGTGTTTAACATGGGGAAGTTGTCTAAGAAGTCTAATGAGCCCGAAGCGGTAAAACATATTGATGTTGTGCATGTGGAGGAAACACAAGATGATATCCTTGATGAAGTTTGTGATGAATACTTTTATGAATCTTGTTCAAGTGGAGATTATGATTTACCTCATGTTGAGACCATTGCTTCCATTACTTCATCTTTGGATTTTCATGACCCTCAAGAGCTAAATTTTGGTGAAACCTCATCTGACAATCCACTTTTCCACAATGATGACCATATTTATGAGGACTTTAGTGATGGAGAATCTCTTCTTTGTGATACACCAACATATGATGACTATAGTGATGATGAGATTTCTACTTGTGACTCTCCATTTGTTGATGATCATACTTCCTTTGGTTTTGAGGCATCACCAATCTTTGATAGCCCAATCTATGATGTTTATGGTGATGAGGCGGATTCTCTCATGGATGAGAGTGATGAGTTTTTAGGAGAGGATATATCTTTTGAGTACACTCTTGGTTATTTTGATGAGGAGGGGGACATCCTATATCTAGATTCTCTATTGCATGAAGATTCTTTACCTACTTCCTTGTCCACTTCAACCCTTTCATGTGAAAAAGGAAAACAAACCATGATGGTTCTTTCTAAGAGCTTATTGTTATCTATGACTCCACACCCTTTCTCTCACCATGTGACCTACAAGGGAGAGTCTACTAAGGCGACCAACACTTGTTGTTTTCCCATCACGGAACGAATTTTTGATCCTGGCATAGAGCTTGCTAAACTATCTCAGTATCCGCCTGATGCAACAAAAGGAAAACTTGTGAAAGATTTGAGAGCATCACATTATTACCTTTTGGAGAACATATGGGTCACCATTTTGGAGAACACTACCTCACCTTTTTCACCATTGCTTGGGAAGTTAGTTTTGGATTTGTGTTATAAGTGGGATGGTAATTATGTATTTGATCCTGGGGGATATTTATGGAGTTTTGATAAATGAAAACTTCTTTTACCTCATCATGGAGATTTTTCTTAAAAAAAGGGCACAACTTTTACTCTCCATGATAGGTGTTCCATCGACACTTTAAGTGTGGGATGAGTCGAGCTAGAGACTCCTTAAATCAAGCTTGAATAACTAGGATTTGATCATTTAGCATAGAGTGTGATAGGATAGGATTCATAAAAGGGTATAGAATTGAGGATAAGTGTAGGGGGAGACCTTCTTTTGTCTTCATATTGTTTGTAGGGTTGCTCACTCATTTCATGCTTTGGAGCTTATGGAGGAGGCCCTTGTATCCGGTTCACTTCGTTACTATTGTGATTTTTCATAGACACCTTGTGCTTAAACATGAATTCACCAATAGTTGATCTTTCCTTAACAAGAGTTAAACAAAGTCTAGTCATTGTCATAAGTGTAGGGGAGTTTAGACTCCCATGCTCTTAAACATTGAGGACAATGTTTATCTCAAGTGTAGGGGGTCTTCTATCGAAGTGACCTTACCTAGACCATTGTATTGTCTTCATGATAACTTGTAAATGATTTTCAACGCTTTTCAAATTTTTGATCTACTTTGGCCACCAAAAATATGCATTCATAATTTTTGCACTAATCATTTTTCTTTTGCATAACACATTTGCATTGTATATATTTCTTCTTTTATTTTGCATAAAAAATACATAAAGAAAAAAATAATAATAAAGGACATGGTTTAACAAATTTAGACTTCTTTGACATATTAGGCACGCCATGGATATTTTGACTCAACCCGAGTTTGTTTATCTAAGCTTACTCTAGCTAGTATCCTTAACCATGTAGTCTTCATTGGTCTATTAGGCTAAGCATCCATGAATCTCATTATTTGAGATTTTAAACTTGTGGAGAATGGGAAATAATAGAGTTAAGGGCTAGATAAATTTCATGATAATTAATTGTGCCTAAACCCTTCTCTTCTCTACCTCTATTTTCTTCGCATGTATATATTGTTAATAAATAATCAAGAACGGTTTTAATTGGTTTGTAGTCTCTTGTGCATTTTTGACTAATCATTCATGGTGATATAAGTACGTCTTAAGATTCTAAGTTAGAACGGTTTATGTGTACTAAACTTATGCCATGCTCAATATTTAGCGGGTGTTTTTCCTTTTATTCTTTTCTACTTTCTTTGTGAGGAATAAAGAAAAATAAGAGCGGCTTATGAAAAAAAATATGAGTGGCTAGAAGAAAAAAATAAAAAGAAATTAAAAAAATAATTATGCAAGACTCCCAAGAGGGGCAGTGTGGTGTTAATTATAGTGACTATTGAGTTCCAATATTAACTTGACGGGTTGCGGGGATTCGATAGATTGCTCCAATCCAATATTGCCTTGACGGGTTGCGGGGTTGAAGATCCTAGGTCTCAAAAAGGCGGCGGATGTAAATTATTGCGTGAGTTTATTTTTCTTTCCTTAGCGAGTGTGTAGCTACTTATGAAAGCATGACATGAGGATTTTACACATAAAACGAATGAATTATTATTCTTGAAACGAACTTATATTAACCATGAGCGGTTTTTCAAGTAATGGATGAGATGACTACTTGGGGTTAAAACCATTCTTCCTTATTTTTGGATTTTGCATTTCTTATACTTTACACTTGAATAAATGACAAATTTGCCCAAAAGCAAATTGCTCAAATAATAATTGGTTCCACAATTAATTGTTATGAACTAGTTGATGCACTTTTTACTTGTGAATGCAATGATCCCATTTTTAAGCTTGGTTTGGGGAAAGTGAAACTTGAGGGTGATAGAAATTCATGGTACCCAAGCCCTAATCAAAGTCATTGAATTCTTTATGAGTTATTACCATCAAGCCATTTCAAGAAAATACAAAAAGATGTAAATAGAATTGTTTTCTCTTGCATTGCATTATACAAAATCAAAATCATGCATCATATAGCATAGCATAGTGTAGAAACATTCCATAATGGCCAAGGTGGGTTAATTATGAGAAAAGTGTAACTTGGTGCTTTAAAATATTGCATTGCATGAGGTCATGGCAATGGTCAAGTGTAGGAGATTTGATATGAGTGAAATCTCATATCAGTTATATCAAATAAAACCCTAAAACATGAAGCAAAATACCATATTTATCTTGTCAAAACAGAATTATGTGGTATGTTTGTGTTTGTGTACACTTGTGTAGGTAAAAGGATATAAATTGAAGAAATCATGATTTTCAAGCTTAATTATGAAGAAAAGACAAAGAAGGATGCTAAGTGACAAGACTTTGAAGTGCAAGGACCTATCTTGTCAACTTTACAAAGTTGAGGGGCTAAAGTGCAAAATTGTCAAAGTCAAGATTAAAGTCAAACAAGGTCAACCTTCAAGTCAACTCAGTCAAAGGAGCTATTTGATCAAGTTTGCAAGTGGAAGGACCTAAATTGCCATAAGAATGAAGATAAGAGTTCAAGTGAACATTTTGCCAAAGCAAGGGACTGAAAATGACAAGTTTTGATAAACTTTGTGTTTGATCCGTGTGAAGATAATGTCAACCAATGGGAAGGCTTGAATAAAAGAACATGGATTGCCAAATAATGGCCAGCTGGCCACTCACAGCCGCCTCCCATTAATGAACAAAATCTACACAGTGCAATCCACAACTTTCCCCACTCACCAATCATATTTCTCCTTTGTGGATATTAATCCGTGTGACATTACAACACCAAATCAACACTTGCCACGTGTCATCTCCTACAAGAACAAAAACGTAGGATCGATATAGAGCTAGAGGCGATTTCAGCAAAAGATCAAAACATCAAAGTTGATCCAAATCAAGAGACGAATCTTTCCCAACAATTTAATTAACATGAAATCATTTCAATCAAAAATCCCCAAAAGTGTTCTTCACCTGCAAAATTCAATCAAGCAGATTAGTCCACATGGAAGCAATTGATTGACTCCTACACGTCACCAACCCCAACTACTTCACATTTCCATTCTATAAATAGGCATAGGAGTTCTCATTTGTATCACGTAGCTTAAGTGTGACAACACACACTTAATTTCTTTCTCTCATTCTTGTTAGAAAGATAGTTAGCAACAACTCTCAAGTGCTTGACACACACTTGAGAGTCTGTTAGGTAGTTATAACAGTCTTGTAACAACTTTTCCATTACAATTCAATAAAATTCCCAAATTCCCTCAATCTTCTTACTATTCTGTTCTACTGTTCAATCTCCATTGATCTCTGTTGTTTTTAGTGATCATAAGTTGATCACTAGAAGCTGATTTGAAGACTGTAGCTATTCTTTTCATTCAGAAGCCATAATTGTAGAGTTGAGTAGCTGTTTTGGTTGATATGATGATGATGATGGTTGTAGATGGTAAATGGTGGTGATTAGTGGTGGTTTTGGATTCTCTTAGCAGATTGAAGGAGGCTCAGCGCCTGCCTTCTCCTACAACGGAGGCTTCAATTGTTAAGGTGTACATTTTCCTATTTTTGTTCCACTAAACAGTTGACTGCATGCTAATTTTCTAGTGTAACATTTTTGGATGCATGATAAAAGGTGCTTAGCTTTTAGTTGAGCTGATTTGATTGGGTGTGTAGCTTATTGTTAGCCTAGCATTTGTCCACTAGCTTAGTTCAGCATTTTGATAAATACTCTTAGCTGTTAGAATTGCCTACTTAGCATTTGTAGCTTAAGAGTGTTGCATAGCTTTATACTAGTTCCTTTTCATCTCATTTTGGTAGCTAAGTTTAGATTACTTTCACTCATAAACCAGCTTTAAGCCTAGCTCAATTTTCTTTATATAATTTTCATCAAAATCTGAAACCAGTGTTTGGAAATAGGTGTTAGAATAAGATTTAGTGTTAATCTTTGAGCAAAACGTGTTAAGCCTTGGTCATTTAGCTGATTTTAGTCAAGATAAAGAGTTCTCGGTCCATTTTAAGTCAAGTTTTTGGTCAAGTAGGTAATTGCATCAAAAAGTCATTTGGTCACTTTGTTTTAAAAACCTGATTTTGGGAAGTTGCAATTTTCAAATCCTTGTAGTTGCTTTGTTAATGGATGAAATTCTTTGAAACCAAGTTCTAGCTTTCAGTTAACATCTGTAGTTTAAGTCCTTAAGAGGAAATTCTACAGTATCTAGAAATAAGCTTGGAATAAGCTTTTGAATCAGCTTTTCGCAATCTTCATTTTATGTGATAAAAATCATAGCTGTTTTTCCATTCCCACAAATCTACTTCATAAACTTGTTTATTTTCTTTTACAAAATGTTTTAGAAAGTGTTCCTGGTTAAGTTTTGAAGTTCTCAGATTTTTTATTTTTTGGTCAACAAAAGTCAAAATAAGCTCATTTTAGCTTATTATCATTTTCTGAGCTTATAAATGGACCATTTTTTATGAGACTAAATTTCCCCTTCTTCTTTTGAGATGATTAATATATTTATGCATTAAACTCAAGTTGTGTACGTGTAGCTTATTAGATAGCTTATTTTGAGCTTATTAGGAATTGCTTATTATAGTTTTAGGAAGTTTCAGCTTATTTCCTTTCACAAGTCTAGCTTAATTTCAATTTTAAGACTTTTGAAATTGGTTTGAGCTTATTTGGTTAAGAAACGAGCTCAAACGAGCTTATTTTGTTCTTAAACCCGTTTTTGTTAATAAGCTTTTGGAAATTGCATTTTAGTCCTTTGTTTGTTAAGAAGTTTCCATTACAAGCTAAATTCTCATTTAATTAGGTTTTGCAAATTCAAGTCCTTCTAGTTTCAAGTTTGTTAAAAAGTAGTTAGTGAGTTTTCAAAATTTGTTAAAGTTAGTTACATTGTTAGATATATTTTCACATTTAGTCCATTTGGTTAACTGTTTTTGCAATAATAGTCCCTAGACTTTTAGACTTTATATTCTTGGCATTTAATTTTCATAGAATTTACAATTTCAGTCCTTTAAATTTTGTAGAATTTACATTTGTGCATTTTAATTGAATAAATACTTGGTTTGTGCACTTTTGTTTTACGTATAAGTAGACTTTATTTTTCATTTTAGCAAGGATTTGTTTGAATTAGATATAGAATATCCAAATACTTTACCAACCAAAAACAATTAAAAACTCAATCTTGTTAGGACTTTCAATTTGTTAAGAACTGAGAAAACGAATTTCACTATATATAAATATTAATGTTACGTCCATTTTTCATTATGGGAAGTTTTGCAAGAACTTGAGAGACTATACTCAAGCTTAGTATAACTCTCTATCCTCATATAGGCGTTTCACGTCACATTCCATGTCTCTCCTTATAGCGTTTGGCGCTACCACAATTGTATTCCATGTTCACGATATGTTTCACATGTCATGTTCATTGCACGTTCCTCATATCACGTTCACGATATGTTACACGTATCATTGATCACGATATGTTTGCTCATACTACACTCACCATATCTCCACGTATCTCGTTCAAAATTGTTCACGTATCACGTTCACAATTTTTCACGTACTACGTTTTAGTATGTCTCGCGTATCATTGCTAAGACAGTACTATAATAAGTTAGTTTAGGTTATTTCGCATTATAACGTGTCAGTTACCCTTGCACGTTATTTCTTATTCCCTCGATCAGATTCATGCAAATCTATCTTACGTTGACAACCAGAAACTTTTACATATTTTCAAGTCAAGGTTAGGATGACCTGACCAAGATTTATCAGTGGTGTCAAGATCTTGAGGAGGAACCGTTCCGAGAGGGAAGCCACTTGGAAGACGAGTCCATCCGGATTTTATCCTCTCATCCTTCCGTAATTCAGTAAGACTCTTTTAGTCACGTCACGTTCCATGTCCTTTTAGCCATGTCACGTTCCACGTTCCTTTCTACCATGTCACTTTCATGTCCTTTTATCTTACTTACCCTCTCAGTTTGATTCGGGTATGTTTCTCTTGCAGTTTACTTTATCTATAATTCGGGGACGAATTATTCTTTTTAGGGGGAAGAGTTGTAAAACCCGCATGCTTTTACCATGAACAGTACACTAATAATCGTACGTACTATATTAAAACTTTCCTTATATAATGTGACAATCTAACATTTTCAGGTAGTGAAATATTTTCTCGTATAATATTTTGAAACTTATTTTTGTGTTGGTTGACGAACTCACAATTTACGGATTTAAATTTGGGCTTACGTGCATAATTTAGCGTCTTTTACGACTAAACCGGAAACCTTAGGATTACGTATTTACGTTTTTGAACTCCGTTTTTGATGAGACAATTTTTATTGGATTCGTTTTGTGACGTTGATTCATAATTTATAAAAACGTTTTTCGTGAAACGACCCGAGGGCACGCAAATCGAGAAAACTAGAATCAAAGAATACCCGTAAACTAGTGAGATGGGACAAAATACATTGTCCCACCCCACTAGCTATGTTGGACGACACACACATGACACCACATCTTAGATGTGGCATCGTGTTAGCTCAATGCTTACAAGTGTAAGCATAGCTTACACCTTAAGCTTACAATCACTTCCACTAACTCAAAACTAGCAACTAACTCTCATACCACCATTTCCTTACATGCAAATCAACAAAAAACTCTCTCAAATACCCTCCCCTAGCCGTCCACTTTGAAGCAACAAACAACCCTTTTGATCTTTTCTAGCCATAAAATACATGTTTACTAGCTCTATTATGGAGTTATCTTGAAGCCTTGATCATTTGGTGGCCATATTAACAACATTGGAGGTGATTTGCTTGTGTCCTAGGGCTGATTTCCCAACTTATGTTCTTGGTATTTGATGGTCTTGGAGTTACTTGTTGTATTCATCAAGTTCTTGTCTTCCAAAAATAAGGAATACACTTGGTTGGTAAAGAAGATCATCCTCTCTATTTTTCTCTTGTTATTTTGTAAAGAAAAAATGTATTTTATTTCATTTTGTATATGTATATGATGTATATATGATGATAAAAATGTTGTGTGGGGATCAAGTGTTGATAGATATGCTTAAAAATGTTAATAACTATAAGAAATGAGGCTAAAATCTTGATTATTTAGTTGGCTGTATAAAAACAGTATATAACTAAAACATGAACTGATAAAATTGCATGGTATGATCCATTTACAGTAAGTACAAGATGTTATACACATGTGAGAGTTGGCCATGCAATGGAATCAATATAATGAGTGAGATATGATCAAAACAAGTTAGGTGTTCTAATCTGAATAAGCAGTTTTGTAGGGACTGTTAAGGCAAGATGAACTTAAAATGGGCAGTAGCTATAACTAAGTTAAATGTAGCACATAATATGAAGAACATGTCACCCAAAAATGAGCTTCTAATTCATTATAGAACTCTAGATATGGTAAAAATGGTGAACATGAAGATAAAAATCAGATTTTAAGAATTAATGTTTATTATTATTATATAAGCACTCACATTTTATTGTATAAAATGTAAAATAAAAACCCACTAACTAATAAAACTTATTTATATAAATATATAAAAGGTTAATTAAATGTATGAATTATATAAATGGTAGTGGAATAATATTTATAAGTAATAAAAACTATAAACTTGATTTTTACGACTTTTTCGGCTATCGCCGTAAAATTAACGTTTTTCGCCAAATAAAACTTAGACGATCAAACTCGTCTAATGTAAAGTTTATAAAAGTCATATACTGATGTATAAGTAACTAATACAAGTAAAAACCGATAAAACCCGAACTATAAGAAATACGGACATTAACGAGCTAACTAAACATATTGGACTAATAATTGGACTAAATAAGATAAATACTTGTAAAAAGAACTTATTGGGCTTAACCCATTTGGGCCCAACATGGAAAGTATATATACTGATAATATAGGTATAAAATGGATTAAAACAAGTTAAAGAACTTATACTAAGCTTAATGGACTTAAGATAGGTAAATAGGTAAAACTAGCAAACTAGTAAAACGTTACCAAAACGTAAACACTAAAATGAGTAAACAAGGATGTATAAACCCACTTGATCATCATCATATGTACAAAATCATCATATGTATATTGTTATTTTGATAAAAGTTATTGGACAAAGTCTAAGACCGATAATTATTTATATAGGTTTCCGTGATCGAAGCACGCCCGTAGCCGATAATCCGCCTTTCATTATCAACGTGAGTTCATAGCCTCGCACTCTTTTAAATGTTTTATAAAATGATTTGTAAACCCGCTAGGGAGATAACATGCTAGATTTTTATAAAAATAGAACACAAGTAGTCCCGATGGTATGCTTAATGATATGGACCCGAATGATGCTATGACCCTATAAACGAGACTAAAAGGATTATTAGTAGTTAGGTTATGTCACTTAAAGTCCCATTAGCATGAATTGTGAACTACCGGGATTTGGTAGACGCTTATGCATTTGATAGTACTATTTGGGGACGATCACCCCAGTTCGCGCCTTGACGGTTGATCCCCGTCGTACCACATTGATTGGTAAGCGAATTTATGTATGAGAAGATTCCATAGGGTGATTTTTGTGACGACACGCTAACTTAGATGGGAAAATTGTTTGTCGGGTTCGCGGCCCGCTGTTTTCATAGTAAGGTAACAATGTCATGCGGCTAATAATAATCCTACCACCTATATAATCCAAATAAAAATGTATTCTATACATAATAACGACGCTATTAACGATGAATATATTACCAATCATGGTAATATAGAAACTACGGTCTCATGGACGGTTTAAGATGTATGCTTGATTTATATATTGCCTAACTAGCAATATGAGGACTTACTTCCGATATTATGCTTGTGTTCTGATTTTAAATGATTGTTTTATATAACGGTTTTTATTAAACTCCATGAATTTACTCGGCATTCGCTGATATGATTTTTGCATGTTTTTATCTCAGGTGCTTGAAGGTAATCCGGATGGAGATCGACTCTGATGGCCCACATAATATTAAAAATGTTCATTCGATCTATGTTTTGTAAACTTAATGACCTGTATAATTTGGGACCTGTTGTACGCTTTTAAAACTTTTATCGAATGAATGTATGTTAAACCTTGAACAACCATTTTTATGTGTTGTCTATGATTGGAGTTATTGTGCTATCCCGTAACACTCTAAAAGACCCTTCGGCTGTACCGATACGAAAAATGAGAGTGTTACAGTTTGGTATCAGAGCTCTCGTTATAGAGAACAAAAGATTTTAAAAACCAAGGTTTTGAACAAAACTTTTCAAAATCTTTTGACAATGAACATTTAAGAAAATATTTGAAAAATCTTTGACTATAACGGTGCCAGAGATCTCCGACGTTACCAACAAGCCCTATTGAGAAGATATATATTTTGATATATATAATTTAATTTATATATATGTATATATCGTGATTTCATTATTTAATTGTTTAACTAGTATGTTATCCTAATACGAGATATATATATAAATGCAGATTGTCATGGCTGACCCTAATATTCCTGTAGAAAACCATGCTATTCCCGAACCTAATGTAGATGATGATCCTTATTTAGACTTAGTAGATTATGATATGGATGATGAGGAGGAACAATTTGAGGATCCCGAGGCCGAGTTAGGACTAGGAGACCATATTGCCCCTCAGGATGACTTGGTAGAGAATGAGATTGAGAATGTTGATATAGAGAATGATGATGAGATTGGGTTAGATAATTTAGATGATGAGATTGACGACGAGGATGTCGAGGAGGATGTAGGTATAGATGTTGAGGTCGATGATGATGAGGAAGCTGAGCTTATTTACCCTTATGATGTTCCAGAGGGCGAGCCTTTACCCCCACCAGTTGATTTGTCTGATTCTGAGGTTGAGCTACCTAGGGATGAAATGTCTGAATCGTCTGAATCTGATTCTGAATCAGAGGAGGATGAGGATGATGATGCACCTGACGGTACTGATGGTATTGCTACTCGTAGACGTGAGATAGGAGAGTCGTCTAGTGCTCGAGAGGCTACTCATATTGATGGTCTTGCACCATGGGCCTTGAGACGTGATCTAGATGCTTCCCGTGTTAAGAGTTGTATGACAGAGGTTGGATTAGGTGTTGTTCAGACTCAGGTTGCTTATTTGGAGTCGAAGACTAAGGTTGGCGAGAAAGAGCGGGAATTGCTTAGTTTGGATTTGATTGATGTTGAGCGTGGTTTGAATGAGGCTTTTAGGAGGTTATCGGTGTTGGAAAGTGGTGAGTATGCTGCTATGAAGAGAAAGGTGAATTCTATAGAGATTCAGTTGAGTGTGGCTCGTGCGATGCGTGAGAAAGCTGAGAAGGAGTTGAATATATCTGTGGGATGGAATAGTAGATTTTATGCTGACATGGTTGAAAGAGGAGTAATCCGTAAGCGCCCAGCTGAAGATGTGTCTAGTGATCGTCCGACGAAGATTCAGAAGAGGATGGATGATGGACCATCTAGCGGTTCTCAGTAGACCAGTCTGTATTTAGTAGTGACCTTTGTATCTTTTGTGCTTTTGTAGATTTGACTGAACCGACTTGTTAGTAGTATACTTGGCACGAATTTTGAGTGTATATAGTGCTAGAACTTTGATATGGGATGTACTAAGACAATACTTTTGTTTCAGATCGAATGAAATATGTATCTTGTCTTGAATTCCATATTGTGCCTTATTTGTATCTTGATTATGAATTCAGTCCATATTATATGAATCCTTGTTGGGTGAATGCTTAATATTTTGAAATTGTTAAATTATAGAACTATGCCGCCCAAGAAGGCTGTGACTGAGGATGTTGTACGTAGGATTATTACGAAGCAAGTTACCGCATCTATGACTGAATTTATGGCAAATGCTAGAAATGAAGCTGGCGGTAGTGGAGCTGGCGGTAGTGGAATTGGCGGTACTAATGTGAATGTGAATGCTAATAATGTGAATGCTAATGCTGGAGGAAATGTAGGAGGACTTGGAACGAATGCACCTGAAGTTGGTGGATGTACTTATGTGACGTTCATGAAGTGTGAACCTCTACCTTTTAATGGAACTGAAGGTGCTGTAGGACTAAGCCAGTGGATTGAGAAGATTGAATCGGTGTTTCGGATTAGTAAGTGTAAGGAAGAAGATAAGGTGACTTTTGCTATGGCTACTCTTAAAGGTCGTGCGTTGACTTGGTGGAACGGGAGAATTGCTTTCATGGGTATTGATGTTGCTAATGCTACTCCTTGGGCTGAAATTAAGAAGTGGATGACTTTGGAGTTTTGTCCTCGTAGTGTGATCATTAGGTTAGAACAGGAGTTGATTCATTTGAGAATGAAAGGTGTGGACACTGATAGCTACACGAATCGATTCCATGAGTTGGCCTTGCTATGTCCTCGATTGGTTGAACCCGAAGAGATCCGAATTGAGCAATATGTTAAAGGGTTGACCAGAAATATCTGGGGGGATGTGACATCATCGAAACCACTGACCATTGATGATGCTGTTCGAATGGCTTACCAACTCATTGGACAGATAATTCAGGATAGGGAAGATGAAGCCCGTGTTGGTGAGAAGAGAAAAGGAGACGGTGATCGTGTAGATAGAGGTGATAATAGGAAGAATTTCAATCGCCGTCAGAACCAGAGAAAGGGGAATGCAAATGCTCTTACCAACAATGCACCGCGCAACGATGATAGATGTCCTAAGTGTGGCAACAAGAGGCATGCTGGCGACTGCTGGAAGTGCCGAAATTGCGGAAAGCTTGGACACAAGGTTGAAAGGTGTAAGAAGGGAACCATTTGCTTCAACTGTAATGAAGAAGGTCATAGGAAATCGGAATGCCCCAAGTTGAAAGCGATTGTACCTGGAAGAAACCCCCAGGGTGGTATCTATCAACTTGGAACAATTGAGGTGAAGAAAGAGGATCCGAATGTCGTTACCGGTACGTTTTTACTCAACAATCATTATGATGTTGCTTTATTTGATTCGGGTGCTGATAGGAGCTTTGTATCCACTAAATTTAGTGCCCTTATTGATATTGAACCTGTTGAGATAAGTACCAGTTACGAGGTGGAATTGGCTAATGGCAAATTAGTGAAAACTAATAAGCTATTAGAAGGATGCTCTCTAAATCTCTTAAACCATTCCTTTCCGATTGATTTGATGTTGATAGAATTATGTAGTTTTGATATTATTATTGGTATGGATTGGTTGTCGTTGAATAATGCTACTATTTTATGTGGAGAGAAGAAAGTTAAGATTCCTCTTAGGAATAGGACGTTAGTAATTGATGGTAATCGAGGTGAATCCCGTTTGAAGATCGTTTCATGTATTAAAGTCCAAAAGTACATCAGGAACGGTTGTGAGTTATTCTTAGCTCAAGTGACCGGGAATGAGTCTAGGGAGAAACGATTGGAAGATGTACCTATTATTTGTGAATTTCCTGAGGTATTTCCTAAAGATTTACCCGGACTTCCACCGATAAGGCAAGTAGAGTTTCGAATCGATTTAATTCCTGGTGCTGCACCGGTGGCACGTGCGCCTTACCGATTAGCCCCTTCTGAAATAAAGGAGTTATCTGAGCAACTTAAGGAGTTGTCTGATAAAGGTTTTATTCGACCGAGCTCGTCGCCTTGGGGAGCTCCAGTCTTGTTCGTTAAGAAGAAAGATGGATCTTTTCGTATGTGCATTGATTATAGGGAACTGAATAAGTTGACAATTAAAAATCGATATCCTTTACCTAGTATTGATGATTTGTTTGATCAACTGCAAGGATCTAGTGTGTATTCTAAGATAGATTTACGGTTAGGCTATCACCAACTTCGCGTCCGTGAAGAAGATATTCCTATAACTGCATTTAGAACTCGTTATGGACACTATGAATTTCAAGTAATGCCATTTGGGTTAACTAACGCACCTGCGGTTTTCATGGATTTAATGAATCGAGTGTGCAAGCCCTACTTGGATAAATTTGTGATTGTGTTTATTGACGATATTCTAATCTATTCTAAGAATGAAGATGAGCAAAGAGAACATTTGAGGATTGTTTTGAAATTGTTGAAGGATGAAAAGTTGTATGCTAAGTTTTCAAAGTGTGATTTCTGGTTAGATTCTGTGCAATTTCTTGGTCATGTGATTAACAAAGATGGAATTCATGTTGATCCTGCAAAGGTTGAAGCAATTAAGAATTGGTCTGCACCGACAACGCCAACGGAAGTGCGACAGTTCTTAGGATTGGCTGGCTATTATAGGCGATTCATTAAAGAATTTTCTTTGATAGCTAAACCCTTGACTAAGCTTACTCAGAAGAATAAACCTTTCGTTTGGGGAAGTGATGAAGATGGAGCATTTCAGACATTGAAGCAAAAATTATGTAGTGCGCCAATCATATCATTACCCGACGGGAGTGAAGATTTTGTAATGTATTGTGATGCATCTCTTAGAGGTTATGGAGCTGTTTTGATGCAGCGAGAGAAAGTGATAGCTTATGCTTCTAGGCAATTAAGGAAGAATGAGGAGAATTATACTACTCATGATCTTGAGTTAGGAGCTGTAGTCTTTTCTCTTAGGTTGTGGAGACATTATCTGTATGGCACCAAGTGTACGGTATTCACCGATCACAAAAGCCTACAGTATATTCTCGATCAGAAGGAATTGAACATGAGGCAACGAAGATGGATAGAGTTGTTAAGTGATTATGATTGTGATATAAAATATCACCCAGGAAAAGCCAATGTTGTTGCCGATGCGTCAAGTAGGAAAGATAGAGAGCCTATCAGGGTGCGTTCTCTAGTCTTGACTGTGCACAATAATTTGCCTGAGCAAATTAGAAATGCGCAAATAGAAGCTTGTAAGAAGGAGAATTTTTGCTAATGAAGGGTTTCGAGGAGAAGGAGATCCTTTAGAGGTTAGAGCTGATGGAGTGAAATGCTTAAGAGGTCGTATGTGGATACCTAAGTTTGGAGGCTTAAGAGACTTGATTATGTTAGAATCCCATAAATCTAAGTATTCTATTCATCCGGGATCTGATAAGATGTACCATGATTTGAAGAAGTTGTACTGGTGGCCGAATATGAAAGCTGACATAGCTATGTATGTTCTTCAATGCTTGACTTGTGCTAGAGTTAAAGCCGAACATCAAAAGCCATCGGGACTACTTCAACAACCAAAGATTCCTGAATGGAAGTGGGAGCGAATTACGATGGACTTTATCACCAAGCTTCCTAGAACATCATCTGCAAACAACTCGATTTGGGTTATTGTCGACAGACTGACCAAATCAGCACACTTCATTCCGGTTAAAGAGCAGTTCTCTTTGGAGAAGCTGACTCGTATATACCTTGATAATGTTGTATGCAAGCATGGAGTGCCTGTATCGATCATTTCATATCGAGATCCTAGATTCGCATCAAACTTATCACCCCCAGACTGATGGGCAGAGTGAAAGGACGATACAAACACTAGAAGATATGTTGAGAGCTTGTGTGTTAGATTTTGGTAAGAATTGGGATAAACATTTGCCGTTAGCAGAGTTTTCATATAACAATAGTTACCATTCTAGTATTAAGGCTGCACCGTTTGAAGCTTTGTATGGTAGGAAGTGTAGATCTCCTGTATGTTGGAGTGAAGTTGGGGATACCCAGCTCACAGGACCGGAATTGATCTGGGAGACTACGGAGATGATAGTTCAGATTAAGAATAGGTTGTTGACTGCCCGTAGTAGACAGATTAGTTACGCGGATGTGCGGCGGAAGCCAATGGAGTTTGAAGTGGGTGACCGAGTAATGTTGAAGGTATCGCCATGGAAAGGCGTTATAAGATTTGGAAAGCGAGGAAAATTGAATCCCCGTTATATTGGACCCTTTAAGATTTTATCTAGAGTAGGTCCGGTGGCTTACAAACTAGAGTTACCCCCAGAACTTCATGGTGTTCACAACACATTCCATGTATCTAATCTGAAGAAATGTCTAGCTGTGAGTGATGAGAAAATTCCGTTAGGTAAGGTTCGAATAGATGGGAAGTTGCATTTTATCGAAGAGCCTGTAGAAGTTATGGACCGTGAGGTAAAGCAACCGAAACAAAGTCGGATACCTATTGTCAAGATCCGATGGAATTCAAAGCATGGACCGGAGTATACTTAGGAACGAGAGGATGAAATGTGGAAGAAATATCCGCACCTCTTCGATTTCAATAAGAAACGGACATCCAAATGAAATGGATCACGAGGACTTTGATCTCTTTTAGGAGGAAAAGATGTGACAATCTAACATTTTCAGGTAGTATTTTCTCGTATAATATTTTGAAACTTATTTTTGTGTTGGTTGACGAACTCACAATTTACGGATTTAAATTTGGGCTTACGTGCATTATTTAGCGTCTTTTACGACTAAACCGGAAACCTTAGGATTACGTATTTACGTTTTTGAACTCCGTTTTTTATGAGACAATTTTTATTGGATTCGTTTTGTGACGTTGATTCATAATTTATAAAAACATTTTTCGTGAAACGACCCGAGGGCACGCAAATCGAGAAAACTAGAATCGAGGAATACCCGTAAACTAGTGAGATGGGACAAAATACATTGTCCCACCCCACTAGCTATGTTGGACGGCACACACATGACACCACATCTTAGATGTGGCATCATGTTAGCTCAATGCTTACAAGTGTAAGCATAGCTTACACCTTAAGCTTACAATCACTTCCACTAACTCAAAACTAGAAACTAACTCTCATACCACCATTTCCTTACATGCAAATCAACACAAAACTCTCTCAAATACCCTCCCCTAGCCGTCCACTTTGAAGCAACAAACAACCCTTTTGATCTTTTCTAGCCATAAAATACATGTTTACTAGCTCTATTATGGAGTTATCTTGAAGCCTTGATCATTTGGTGGCGATATTAACAACATTGGAGGTGATTTGCTTGTGTCCTAGGGCTGATTTCCCAACTTATGTTCTTGGTATTTGATGGTCTTGGAGTTACTTGTTGTATTCATCAAGTTCTTGTCTTCCAAAAACAAGGAATACACTTGGTTGGTAAAGAAGATCATCCTCTCCATTTTTCTCTTGTTATTTTGTAAAGAACAAATGTATTTTCTTTCATTTTGTATATGTATATGATGTATATATGATGATAAAAATGTTGTGTGGGGATCAAGTGTTGATAGATATGCTTAAAAAGGTTAATAACTATAAGAAATGAGGCTAAAATCTTGATTATTTAGTTGGCTGTATAAAAACAGTATATAACTAAAACATGAACTGATAAAATTGCATGGTATGATCCATTTACAGTAAGTACAAGATGTTATACACATGTGAGAGTTGGCCATGCAATAGAATCAATATAATGAGTGAGATATGATCAAAACAAGTTAGGTGTTCTAATCTGAATAAGCAGTTTTGTAGGGACTGTTAAGGCAAGATGAACTTAAAATGGGCAGTAGCTATAACTAAGTTAAATGTAGAACATAATATGAAGAACATGTCACCCAAAAATGAGCTTCTAACTCATTATAGAACTCTAGATATGGTAAAAATGGTGAACATGAAGATAAAAATCAGATTTTAAGAATTAATGTTTATTATTATTATATAAGCACTCACATTTTATTGTATAAAATGTAAAATAAAAACCCACTAACAAATAAAACTTATTTATATAAATATATAAAAGGTTAATTAAATGGATGTATTATATAAATGGTAGTGGAATAATATTTATAAGTAATAAAAACTATAAACTTGATTTTTACGACTTTTTCGGCTATCGCCGTAAAATTAACGTTTTTCGCCAAATAAAACTTAGACGATCAAACCCGTCTAATGTAAAGTTTATAAAAGTCATATACTGATGTATAAGTAACTAATACAAGTAAAAACCGATAAAACCCGAACTATAAGAAATACGGACATTGACGAGCTAACTAAACATATTGGACTAATAATTGGACTAAATAAGATAAATACTTGTAAAAAGAACTTATTGGGCTTAACCCATTTGGGCCCAACATGGAAAGTATATATACTGATAATATAGGTATAAAATGGATTAAAACAAGTTAAAGAACTTATACTAAGCTTAATGGACTTAAAATAGGTAAATAGGTAAAACTAGCAAACTAGTAAAACATTACTAAAACGTAAACACTAAAATGAGTAAACAAGGATGTATAAACCCACTTGATCATCATCATATGTACAAAATCATCATATGTATATTGTTATTTTGATAAAAGTCATTGGACAAAGTCTAAGACCGATTATTATTTATATAGGTTTCCGTGACCGAAGCACGCCCGTAGCCGATAATCTGCCTTTCATTATCAACGTGAGTTCATAGCCTCGCACTCTTTTAAATGTTTTATAAAATGATTTGTAAACCCGCGAGGGAGATAACATGCTAGATTTTTATAAAAATAGAACATAAGTAGTCCCGATGGTATGCTTAATGATATGGACCCGAATGATGCTATGACCCTATAAACGAGACTAAAAGGATTATTAGTAGTTAGGTTATGTCACTTAAAGTCCCATTAGCATGAATTGTGAACTACCGGGATATGGTAGACGCTTATGCATTTGATAGTACTATTTGGGGACGATCACCCCAGTTCGCGCCTTGACGGTTGATCCCCGTCGTACCACATTGATTGGTAAGCGAATTTATGTATGAGAAGATTCCATAGCATGATTTTTGTGACGTCACGCTAACTTAGATGGGCAAATAGTTTGTCGGGTTCGCGGCCCGCTGTTTTCATAGTAAGGTAACAATGTCATGCGGCTAATAATAATCCTACCACCTATATAATCCAAATAAAAATGTATTCTATACATAATAACGATGCTATTAACGATGAATATATTACCTATCATGGTAATATAGAAACTACGGTCTCATGGACGGTTTAAGATGTATGCTTGATTTATATATTGCCTGACTAGCAATATGAGGACTTACTTCCGATATTATGCTTGTGTTCTGATTTTAAATGATTGTTTTATATAACGGTTTTTATTAAACTCTATGAATTCACTCGGCATTCGCTGATATGATTTTTGCATGTTTTTATCTCAGGTGCTTGAAGGTAATCCGGATGGAGATCGACTCTGATGGCCCACATAATATTAAAAATGTTCATTCCCATCTATGTTTTGTAAACTTAATGACCTGTATAATTTGGGACCTGTTGTACGCTTTTAAAACTTTTATCGAATGAATGTATGTTAAACCTTGAACAACCATTTTTATGTGTTGTCTATGATTGGAGTTATTGTGCTATCCCGTAACACTCTAAAAGACCCTTCCGCTGTACCGATACGAAAAATGAGAGTGTTACATATAACATGAACACGTGTTACGAATATTAATTACAAGAATTGCGTACGTGTTATTACACGAGAATTATTACGTACGCGTTAATACACGATAATTATTAACTATAATGAATAAATCAAGAATATATAATCACGAACATCTAACATGATTATCGCGTATATTACATAGACGTGACGAGTAATTACATATATTAATTACGTACTAAGTAATTACGTATGTTATGGTTATTATTAATATACGACATGAATTTACGTATAATAAGTAAAACCACAAAATAATAAATCACGTCATTTAAATCACGAGGCACGAATATGTAACACGACAAGTATTACATAAATTAATATTACGTATAACATGTGAAATTACTACAAGATAATTCACGACATAAAAATACACAAACCCGAGTACGTATTTAATTAAGCGCGTATTATAAAACAAATGTTTTACGTTTTGTTGTTGGGCCGTTTAGACAAGAGAGGACAAAAAGAAAGACTTGGGCTCAAGGCCCAAGTGGGTTTTAGATCGGCTAAAAGAAACAGACGGGGAGGGAGTATTTCATTTTTTGGACAACACAAAAATTCCAAAACCCTAAAACATAGTAAAACAAGCCGCCACTTTTTCTTCCTCTTTTGCTTCTTCCTGTCGTCGGTTTTCATCACCAAGAACAGAAAACAAATCGTGGATTTGATCTAGGAAATCAAGAGTGGTGTTCTTGTTTAATTTCTTAAACCTAAGCGAAAAGTAAGTAACCTTGAACTCTGTTTCTTTTAATTAAGATATTAATTGTTCATGAACACATTAGAAAGAATTAATAAACGACTTATAAACATGTTAGAAGTCTAAGATTAATGAGGGTTTCGGGTTGTGGTTGGTTTTGGGTTCGGATTGCATGCAAACTGAGAGTCCCAGACTCTTGTGGGCTTTCTGCTCCATCAGTCGCAAGCCCTGCAGCCAGCAGGGGTGCGTTTGGCTTATCAGTGGCAATGGCGGGGGGTGTTTGTTCAGGCAGTAGGAACCGAGACCTTGGTGGTCTCGGTGGGACTTTGACTCGAACAGGGGTAAACAGCCACTGCTGGTGGGAAACCCAGGCCAGGCAGTGGCAGCAGCAGCAACACAAGGGGGGGTGTTTGGCTGGGGGTTTAGTCAGGGTGTTTAGTTCGCAGTTTAAGGGAATTAAGGGGCTGTTTGGTTCGGCTTATATGTAAAACACAACTAGGGCACGGGTTTTATTTTTACAAGCTAAACATCTTTCTACAGGTATATTTGTAGAAGCACATTTTTTACAAGTTAATTAAATCAAATTAAACATGACTTAGAATTAATTTAATTTAATCAAAACTTAGGTTATATTTATTTTTGATAAATAATACATATTTTTAGCCTAAGTATTTTGTTATACAGTTTTAGGCTATAGTTTTATTTTTAATTAATTAATTAAAACATGACATGTAATTAATTTAATTAATCATGGACTTAGGTTAATTATTATTTAGAGAATAATACATGTTAACCTAAGTATATAATTACTTATTTTGCACTATAGTATTAATTAATTATTAAGACATGAAATATAATTAATTAATCATAATGACTTAGGTTATATTAATATAAATATTAATACATGTTTAACCTAAGTATTTTACACACTTTAATTTAATTAAATCATGCTTGTATTTAATTAAATCATATAACCTATAGTTTATTTAATTTACATGTTATAAGTAATAAACTATACTATTAATCACATGACTTAGTATATTTAATCAGTAAAACTTAAGCTTATATTATTAGCTTATAAATTCAGCTTATTTCTAAATATGGAAACTTTCTAACTCAGGAAACTTACTATTTTTGGAAACTTTATATTTTTGGAAACTTATTTATTTTAAGCAGTTAATCTATTTTTGGAAACTTTCTATTTTAGGAAACCTGCTATTTTAGAAAGTTACTTATTATTACACAACAAGTATAATAATACAAGAAATACAAGTAATACTTAATTAGAATTTACGGAATACATGATAAACACAGCATAACGTTAGAATCAGTAAAACAAGACATGAACATATAAAATAAGCTAAGACATGATATAAAACCAGTTACGTACTCAGTAATCAGAATACTCATACATGTATACTATGTAGCATTAGTGAGATCGAAGTAGGACTCTCTTCCGTTCGTCTTCTTCGTTCACTGGACATAAGGTATGGATTTCCCGTCCTTTCAGTAAGGACAATCTCTTCCTTCATTAGGATTTCATGTATGCAGCCAACTGTTTTCCCAGTAGTTACATATTAAATGCTTATGTTTTATTAGTTACCTTAGCCATATACATGCATAACCGGTTTCACCTAGTCCTGGAGGTACCATAACCATAACACTAGAGGCACTAGTGTTATGACTTCACCACAGCGGAGTGATAGCTTGTGGCGTCCCTTTTCAGTTATGTGGTCATTATATTATTATATTATTATGTGGGCGTATGGGTGCATCCTAGTTACATGTTTCAGTCAGGATTTCATGGTGAATGTGGTGTGTGCCTTGCATCCTTCACAAGGAGTTGATCCCTCCTACCCACTTACCAGTTAATTAGAGGCAACCCCTCTACTTGCATGATGAGGTCTCCCCTCCAAGTATTCATGCACGTTGTTGACCTCATGACCTATATTGGCTTTTGGTACATTAACTAATAAAGATTTTCATAAGTAACATAAGCTATGTTTTCAGAACTAAAACCAGTTAACATGACAGACGAATAGGTTTTCCAGGACATACATTTTCGCTGCTATTAGTCTTATTTATGTTTCAGCCATTCATACTATGTCATATATCCGTGCACTGAGCGCTATGCTCAACCGTTACTTTCCTTTCCATGTCCCAAAACGGCAGGTACCCAAGGACAAACTCAAGCATTTGGAGGACGTGCATAGGATGGAAGCTGCCATAGACTTCGTCTCCTTTTACCTTCATATACTTATGCTTTTTTAGTCTTTCATTCATTTCATTTACTTTATTTATCTTTTGGGCTTATTTTGGGAACCGATGTTTGATTCCGGTTTTTCCTATGGTCATGTATGTTTTACTACATATTACCTTGCATGCTTTGATGACACACCATAATTACGCGTAACGATCCACTTATCAAAGTGGGGTGTTACATGAATACTACTCTCAAGTGATTGACAATCACTTGAGAGTTAGTTAGTTAGCTGTAACAGAATTGTAACAACCTTTCATCCATTAATAAACATTCAAGTTCATTTTCACTCAACTCTACTTCTTATTCCTTCATAATCCTACTATACTGTTACTGTTGTGATTCTATTAATCATTCTTGATCAATGGAATGTGTTTGATGCATTTGAGAAGCTTGTAGCTGATTCAGACGATTTCCAGTTCATTTCATATCCAAAATAGAAGATTGTAGCAGGGGTGTTGATTTGTAGATGATGAAGTTGATATGATGGTTTATGGTGGTTGATTAATGGTGTTTTAGTTGATCTTAGAGAGCTCAGCGCTCCTCTACTTCATCAAAGGATTATACAAGCTAAAAGGAACACAATTTCTTATTTAAATTCCTCTAAACTGTTCTGCCATCCTAAATTCCTAGTAATAGCTCTTATTTGCTGAATTGTGATTGTGTTAGTGTGCTTTTAGTATAATTGATTTGTTCTAATAGATAGCCAGTGATCTCTTAGCTTCTTATTCATTTTACCTAGCTTAATTGGTCTTATTAAGCTTGAAATTGCATCAGATAGTTATTTTGTGATCCTTAGTGTAAACTTGTTGGAACTTAGCTGTTTTGGAGTTCATTTGAGTCACTAATCAAAGTCTAATAAGTCTCATTTACTGTTATTAACTTGAGCTCAAAAAGCCTTTGAAAACTAGTGAAATCAGTCTAAATCTAGTGTTTGGATCAAGGTAAATTTTAGTAATTCAGTGGTTAGAACCTTTAGCTTTGAGTCCATTTACACTCAACAAGTGATTGAATCATTTCATAAAGTTTCTTGGTCAAATTCAGTGTCAAACAGGAAAATAGCTTCTAAATACTTTGGGTCAGTCTTTGCAAATGATCATCAGTCAAAACTAGCTTCCTTTGATCATCTCTTATTTCTTTGTTTGTGCATGGTTTTAGCTGAAACTTGTTCTCATTTGTAGCTTAACATACAAGCTTTCTGAATTAGTAAGGAAACAATACATTATTAAGTTTAGAGTGAGAAAATAGCTTAAAAATAAGCACTTAAGCATGTTCAAGTTTTTGTGATCAAAGTAGTCTGCTCATCTCATTCCCATTGTTCTACTTCATAAAACATCCCATTTTCTTTCATGAATCTGTTTACAAACATGTCTTGAATAGATTTTGAGAAGTTAAGCTTTTTGAAAAATCTTGGTCAACGCTTGGTCAACGATAAGCACTTTTGGCTTATTTCAGATTTCAGCTTATTCTCTTGATCATTTTCAAATCTATTTGACATTCTAACCTTTGTGTCACTTGCTTAATAATGTCGGAATTTTGCAATTCTTTTTATCTTTATTTATCGTTCCTCGACTCGACTCGAGATCGGACTTAACATGGATTAATTGTTTTTGGTGACTAAAACTTGATTGGTATTTAAAACTACTTTTAAGAAAAACTATTTTTTAAATAAAACTAAATTATTTGTTAAATCTAATTAAAAACAAATACGTTTATACTATAAAGATGTTTAAAACTCAATAAAACTAATTTAAAATAAATCTATTTTAAAAATTAAAAACTTTTAAACCAAATAAACTTTTAATTAAAATAATACGTATAAAACTTTTAAACCAAATACGTTTCAAATGATAACATGAGTTATTAATGTATAAAACTTTTAATTAAAATAAACTAACTAAAACATGAATTTAAACTATTAAATCAAACTGACAGATAAAAAGACTATATTAATAAAAAGAGATGTAATTAAACTCAAAGAAGGACTAGACGAGATGGTTAAAGACGTAGGCTGCTAATCGTAAGGTCATGGGTTCGAGTCCCTTGATGGACAAATTTTTTATATATATTTTTTTGGAATTTTTTGGAATATCAGAATAAAACCAATAGACTAATGGAGTCTGTCAGCAATAATCAGCAAATGCAAGAATAGCAAAACCAAATAAGCTAATAAGAAAAAAACATATTATAAGTAGATATGCTAAAAATTAAATAAGCAAATAGTCCTAAAAAAACAAGTCTAACTAAATAACAATATACTACTCAAAATCAATAGCTTATCGAATTAGCATAACAAAAAGTATAAGCAATAATACCAAATCCGCAGGTTCAATAAACTAAACAAATCATACTGAAATAAACAAAATCAGTAACTTAAAATGAAATGATATGAGCTAAAACTCATATCAATTTATCAACAAATAACCCTAAAACATGAAGCAAAATACCAATTTATCTTGTAAACACAGTATTATGTGGTATGTTTGTGTTTGTGTACACTTGTGTAGGTAAAATGATACATTTTCAAGCAAACAAGGAATAATCAAGCTTAATTTTATGAAAAAGACAAAGAAGGATCAAAAGTGACAAGACTTTGAAGTGCAAGGACCTATCTTGACAAACTGCCAAAGTTGAAGGACCGAAGTGTAAATATGTAAAAGTCAAGATCATAGTCAAACAAGGTCAACATTCAAGTCAACTCAGTCAAAGGATCATTTTTGCTCAAGGATGAAGTTTGAAGGACTAAAAATGCCAAAGAAATGAAGCTGTTAGCCTTTAAATGCAATCTGCCAAAGTTCAAGGGTCATTTCTGCCTATTTTGGAAAGTTATACAAGAGTGATCCATGTGCTATATTTTTAACCAATGAGAAGCCAGGAATAGAAAGACATGGATTGCCATATCATGGCATTAATTACCTACTAGCGCCGTTTTCATTTAATGAGCAAATCTTAACAGTTCAATCCGTGTGCATCAAAATCAGCCAGTTATAACTTGACACGTGTCATCTTCAAACTATCAAAGTTTTCCAGGATCGGGTTGGAGCTAGAGGCAATTTCATGAAAAGTTATAAACATCAAAATTGCTCAAAATCACAAGACGAGTTCATTGGTCATAATCAATTAACCTGAAAACAACTCTACAAAGAACCCCCAATTCATGTTCATAACTTGGAAATTCAATTGAGCAGAATTTGGACACGTGGAGACCTGGGATTGGTCCCAACACGTCACCAACCCCAACTGATCTTCTTCTCAAGTCTATAAATAGTGTGCTTAGGCTTCATTTCTTGTAGTGTAGTTGTAAGTGTGAAAACACACACATTTACTTTTTCCTTTCACCATTTCTCCTTTTTAGCTAAACTACTCAAGAGTTTGACACACTCTTGAGTTAGTTAGTTAGTTAGTAACCTTTTAACAGCTTTGTAACAAATCTCCATTAATAAAATTTAAATTCTACTTTTCCCGCCAATTCTTCTCATCATCTTTACTGTTCATATCATGTTTCTATTGATACTCTTGTTGCTGAATTGAGTTTGTTATGATCAAATCTTGATCATAACTGACTTTGAAGGAAGATTGAAGCTGTTTGATTGATTTCATTCCAAGTTCATAGCAATAGTGATGAATTCAGGCCATTTTGATGAATCTTGTTGATGTGTAGCTGTTTTGTTGATTGTAGATAGGTGAATCTAGTGCTAAGGTGGTGGTTAGCACTAGACTAGAGAGTTCAACACTCTTCTACTGCTCAAAGGATACTTCACAAGGTGCAAACGCCTCTTGTTTTGGTTCTACTGAATTGTCAAATGCATGATTCATTCCTAGCTTAAATCTTTGATGAATGTATGATAAAACTTGTTAGCCTGGTTGTGGTTGATTCTAGACTTGTTTTAGCTTAAGTGTTGTTTGATTTGTTTGCTGATTAGATAAGTACTTTAGCTTTTAGCTTCATTCAGTCACTTTAGTCTTACTACCTTAATTGAGTTCTAGTAGTGATCATTGCTTGTAATTAGCTTTAATACATCTCATTTTGATCACTGATTTTAGTTTGCTATAGCCTTTCATCTAGCTTAAACTTGTGCTTAAAGAGTTCATATAAATCTTCAAAAGATCAGTTAATGAGTGTTTGGCATTAGCTTTTGTAAAGTTTTCAAGTGTTAATCTTTGGCAAACTAATGTTCATTTCCAGTTAAGTGGTCATTACAAAAGGTTTTAAGTCTTTTTCAAGTCAACTTTAAGGTCAAAAAGGTAAATGGCCATATAAAAAGTTTGGGTTGATTTCAGTCAGATTTGCTTATAAAAAGTTGTCAATTTCATTTGGCTTGCATTTATTTGTTTCTTGATGAAATTCTACCAAACCAGTTCTCATTTCTAGTTCATAATATGAAGTTTCAAAGTCCATAAGCTTTTTGTACAGTTTTCAGTAAGCAAATAGAAATAAGCAAAATTCTAAACACATAAGCAAAATGAAGTTTCTGTAAAGTGAATACTGCTTTTTCATATCTCTTAATCCACTTCACAAACTTGTCAATTTTCTTTTACAAAATCAATTAGTTAGTGTAGGTGGTTAATTTTTGAGATTTTCAGCTTTTTGAAAAAAACCTTGGTCAACGCTTGGTCAACATAAGCCAAATTCAGCTTAATTCAATTTTCAAGCTTATTTCTTGATGATTTTTTATAAGAATTGATTTCCCATTCATGTTTTGAGCTCATTAATCAATTTTAGTACAAAAATCCAGTTGTGCCTGTTTAGATTCTTGTAGAGCTTATTTTGAGCTTATTGGAAAGTGCTTATCAACTTATTAGTCAATTTTAGCAAATTTCCTCTTACAGGTCTTGCTTATTTTCAATTTTAAGCATTTTGAAATTGGTTTGATTGATTTTGGTTGAGAAATAAGCTCAAACGAGCTTATTTGTGTTAAGAACCCGTTTTTGCTTAAAACTTTTCAGAAATTGCACTTTAGTCCCTAGTGTATTAAAATGGTTTTAAACTTCGCTAAACTGGATAGTTTTTAGGGTTTTCAATAAACAGGTCCTTAAAGTTTGAAAGTTGTTAAAATCAGTTAGCAAGTTTTGGAATTAGTTGAAAATTGGTTAGTTTGTTACATAGTTTACATTTTTGATCCTTATAGTTAACTGTTTTGACATTTTCAGTCCTTAAACTTGTTAGTTTTATATTTTGAGCATTTATATTTCATAGAATTTACAATTTCAGTCCTTTTAGTTGTAAAATTTACATTTTGATTTTTACTTGAATAAAAACTTGGTATTTGCACGATGTTTTACATATAAGTAGATAATATTTTTCAGTTTTGCAAGCCATTGTTTGAATTAGCAAATAGAATATCCAAAAAATATTAACAACCAAAAACAGTTAAAAAGCCGATATTGTTAGGACTTTCAATTAGCAAGAACTGAGAAAAACGAACTGCATTATACACAATTTCAAATGGCGCCGCTGCCGGTTCTTTGACTTTACGAGAGACTATCGATTGACGGTTTTCATTGGCTTTTGGGATCCGTTCACCTTGTGAACGTTATTTTTACGTATCATAAATCAAAAACAAATAAAAAATCAAAAATATAAAAATATATAAAAACTAAAAAATTAACAAAACAATTCTTTTCCTAAAGAATTGACCAAACAAATTAAAAAATCCAAAAAGCAATCTTTTTCCTAAAAGATTGCACCCAAAAATATATATTATTGGATTCTCTCGGTTTTTATGTACATATAGTATTTTCTCTTAAAAACTCATAAATACAAAAATATTTTCCATATATTATTATAAGTAAATACGTATACGTATAAGAACAACCAATCTACATATTCTCCATAAGTATTGCCAAGGCAATACACCGTGTTGAGGGGCGTTCCGGTCCTTGACACGTGTATCGATCAAACAAAATAAAGCAAGAATAGATAAATACTCTCAATAAGCAACAATTAGAAGAATACGAACATTTAAGTGAATAGAAAGGCGATGTGCTATAAAATGCCATCTAAGGGTCAATAGGTACTTAAGTGCTTCGCGTCACCTAACCCCCCGTTCACTTGTGAGTATTCTAAGAAGGAAGGCTTCATTGGGGGTCTTGCACCCAAGTAGTACATACATATATTGTTATTTTCTTGTGGATATTTAATATTGAAACTCGAAGAGGATAATCCTTTTCTCTTCAAAGTCACTCGAGAGCTTCTCTCTCATTCCTCGTATTGAGTTGCATGCTCACTCGCGGGCGTGCACAAATACCGATTGGTGTACAACCTCTTCCTCCGAAAAGGAAGAAAAAGAGAAAGAGTAAGACCACCATCGTCCATCAAGCCGATCACGAGAATCGTGCTTTGACTCCTCCACAACAAGAAGCCATGGCTGTTGATAATCGTTCTTTGATGGAACATATGCAAACCAATGTTCATGGATATGCTAGTGCTATTAGGATTCCCGACATTCCCGCAAATACATTTGAGCTAAAAACGTCTATGATTACTATGGTTTCACAATCACCTTTCTATGGTAACAAGAATGATGATCCGCATGATCACCTTAAGAGATTCCTTTCTCTTTGCAATACCATTAAGCACAATGGAGTTCCACATGATGCTATTAAGTTGATGTTAGTGTCATTTTCACTTGAGGGACAAGCTAAGCATTGGTTAGACACCCAACCACCCGATAGTATCACCACATGGGATGGTTTCACCACTAAGTTTTTGAACAAGTTCTTTCCTCCATCTAAGACCATGGCCTTGAGGACTTTAATTATAGGCTTTCAACAAAAACCTAGTCAATACTTTAGTGATGCTTGGGAAGAGTATAGCGAGTTATTAAGGCGATGCCCTAACCATGGATTGGATGACGTTCACCAAATCAATACCTTCTATGATGGCCTTAAACCTCACCACCAAGATTCACTCAATGCTTCTGCGGGAGGGAATATTCTTCTTAAATCCATGCAAGAGGCCTTGGACATCATTGAGACTAAAGAAATGGTTCAAACAAACAATCAATTTGAAGAAAGGGTTCATGTTATCCAAAACAATTCTCAAGCACCTTGTGATAACCAATTCCTCAAGTATCAACAAGAGATCATTCAAAAGATGGATAGAGATAGTGAGAGGCATTTTAAGGTACAACAAGAAATGCTTCAAGCTCTTAAGACCATTTCATTGAACAATTCTTCAAATGATGTAAATGCCATTACTCTTTCTTGTGTAACTTGTGGAGGTCCCCATTCCTATGAACAATGTGATAAGGTGCATGGTTATCAAGGGGAATGTTATGCTTACAAAGAAGAACATCGTGAACACTTCAAGCCAAATATCAATCCAAATAACCTTTCTTACAAGTCCCAAAACTACCTTACTCCACCGGAATTCCCACCCCAACCACCCACCCAAATTCAACAAAATCCTCCTCAAATTTTACCAAGGAATCAAGGGCAAAGACCACCTTACCAAGGAAATAACTACAAGGCACCCAATCATTTTCAACCTCAAGGAAATAACTTCTATCCACCAAACCAAGGGTTTAATCCACCACCTCAATCTTTCCCACAACAAGGTTTTTATCAAGGAAATGTGCAACCTAACCCCATAGATTTGATGCTTCAAAAGTTCACTTCTTTTGAGAAACAATTGAAAGATAATCAAGAGGAAAATAACAAGAAATTTGCTCTTCTTCAAAACCAAATTATGTATAATCAAAGACCACAAGGGTCTTTACCTTCCAACACACAAACAAATCCAAGGGCAAATGTAAATGCTATTACAACAAGAAGCAGAAAGACAACAAAGGATCCTTCACCTCCTAAACCTCCTATTGTTCCATCCACTTGTGCTCCTACTTGTGACAAGCCTTCTACCTCTACTTCATCACCTCAAAATGCTCCCATTTCTCCAATTTCAACACCTACTCATGAAGCACTCAATAAGGAAAATCCTTCATCAACCACTCAACCACAACCAAAACCAAGTCTTCCTTATCCCTCAAGATTGAGAAAAGAAAAGCTTAAGAACAAGGATGATATCCAAGTTTCTAACTTTTTGAGGATGTTCAAACAACTTAACATTAATATCTCCTTTGCGGAAGCTCTAGCCAATATGCCTAAGTTTGCTAAGATGATTAAGGACTTACTTTCTAACAAGGAGAGATTGGTGGATTTGCCTAATGCTTCCTTGAATGAAAATTGCTCTGTGGTTTTGCTTAAGAAGTTGCCTACTAAGCTTGGAGATCCGGGGAGATTTTTGATTCCTTGCAATTTCCCGGGGGTGGAAAATTGTATGGCTTTAGCGGATTTAGGAGCAAGCATAAATCTTATGCCATTATCGGTTTGGAAGAGACTTTCACTTCCCGAGCTCACCCCTACTAAGATGACTCTTGAGTTGGCTAACCGTACTATAGCTTATCCGGTGGGAATTGCGGAAGATGTTTTTGTGGGGGTTGATAGATTTACATTTCCCGCGGATTTTGTGGTGGTTTATTATGATATAGATCCTAGAGTGCCTTTGATTGTTGGTAGGCTATTTTTGAGAACGGGTCGTACTTTAATCGATGTGGCGGAAGGAGAACTTACAATGCGGGTAGGAGATGAGAGAGTTGTGTTTAACATGGGGAAGTTGTCTAAAAAGTCTAATGAGCCCGAAGCAGTAAAACATATTGATGTTGTGCATGAGGAGGAAATACAAGATGATCTTCTTGATGAAGTTTGTGATGAGTACTTTTATGAAGCTTGCTCAAGTGGAGATTATGATTTACCTAATATTGAGACCATTGCTTCCATTACTTCATTTTTGGATTTTCATGAACATCAAGAGCTAAACTTTAGTGAAACCTCATATGACACTCCACTTTTCCACAATGATAATCATATTCTTGAGGACTTTAGTGATGGAGAATCTTTTCTATGTGATTCACCAACATATGATGACTATAGTGATGATGAGCTTTCTACTTGTGACTCTCCATTTGTTGATGATCATACTTCCTTTGGTTTTGAGGGATCACCAATTTTTGATAGACCAATCTATGATGTTTATGGTGATGAGGCAGATTCTATAATGGATGAGAGTGATGAGTTTTTAGCGGAGGATATATCTTTTGAGTACACTCTTGGTTATCTTGATGAGGAGGGGGACATACTCTATTTAGAATCTCTATTGAATGAAGATCCTTTACCCTTTTCCTTGCCCACCTCAACCTTTCAAAGTGATAAAGGAAAACAATTCATGATGGTTTCCTCTAAGAGCTTGTCGTTACTCATGCCTCCACAACCTTTCTCTCACAATGTGACTTACAAAGGAGAATCTTCTAAGGCAACCATCACTTGTTGTTTTCCCATCAAGGAACGGATTTTTGATCCTGGCATAGAGCTTGCTAAATCATCTCAGTATCCACCTGATGCAACAAAAGGAAAACTTGTGAAAGATTTGTGAGCTTTACACTATCACCTTGGGAAGAACATATGGGAAACCAATTTGGAAAACCATACCTTATCATTTTCACCATTTCTTGGAATGTTAATTGTGGCTTTGTGTTATACGTGGGATGGTAATTATGTATTTGAGCCTGGGGGATATTTATGGAGTTTTGATAAATGAAAACTTGTTTTACCTCATCATGGAGACTTTTCTTAAAAAGGGGCAAAAAAATTTCTTCTCCATGATAGGTATTAGACACTTTTAAAGTGTGGGACGAGTCGAGCTAGAGACTCATTAACTCAAGCATCGTATAACTAGGTTTAGAGTGTTGTAGGTTAGAAATAAAGGTATAGACTTGGAGATAAGTGTAGGGGAGACCTTCTTTTGTCTTCATGATTGTTTGTAGGGTTGCTCACTCATTTCATGCTTTGGAGCTTATGGAGGAGGCCCTTGTATCCGGTTCACTTCGTTACTATAGTGATTTTTCATTGACACCTTGTGCTTAAACATGATTTCACTAATAGTTGTCCTTTCCTTAACTTGGGTTAAGCAAAATCTATTCATTGTCATAAGTGTAGGGGAAGTTTTTATACTTCCATGCTCTTAAACATTGAGGACAATGTTTAGCTTAAGTGTAGGGAGGTCTTCTATCGAAGTGACCTTACCTAGAACTTGTCATTGTCTTTCATGATAACACGGAAAATTTGATTTTTCAACATTTTTCAAATTTTTGATCTACTTTGGCCACCAAAAATATGCATTCATAATTTTTGCATTAATCATTTTGCATAACACATTTGCATTGTATATATTCTTCTTTTATTTTTCATCAAAAATATATAAAAAGGAAAAAAATATAATAAAACATGGTTTAGCAAATTTAGACTTCTTTGACATATTAGGTCGCCATGGATATTTTGACTTAACCCGAGTTTGCTTATCTTAGCACTCTCTAGCTAGTATCCTTAACCATGTAGTCCTTCATTGGTCTATTAGGCTAAGCATCCACCACTCTCATTATTTGAGACTTTAAATTTGTGGAGAATGGGAAATGATAGAGTTGAAGCAAGTGTAAAAGGGCTAGATAAACTTCATGATAATTACTTGTGGCTAAACCCTTCGCTTCTTTACCTCTATTTTCTTCGCATGTATATAATTGTTAATAAATAATCAAGAACGGTTTTAATTGGTTTGTAATCTCTTATGCATTTTTGTCTAATCATTCATGGTTGATATGAGTACGTCTTAAGATTCTAAGTTAGAACGTTTTATGTGTACTAGACTTATGTCATGCTCAATATTTAGCGGGTGTTTTTCCTTTTATTCTTTTCAAAAATAAGAGCGGCTTACAAAAAAATGAGTGGCTAGAAAAAAAAGAAAGAAAAAGAAAAGAAAAGAAAAAAAATATATACAAGACTCCTAAGAGGGGCAGTGTGGTGTTAATTATAGTGACTATTGAGTTCCAATATTATCTTGACGGGTTGCGGGGATTCATTAGATTGCTCCAATCCAATATGACCTTGACGGGTTGCGGGGTTGAAGATCCCAAGTCTCAAAAAGATGACGGATGTAAATTATTGCGTGAGTTTTATTTTTCTTTCCATAGCGAGTGTGTAGCTACTTATGAAAGCATGACATGAGGATTTTACACATAAGGCGAATGAATTATTACTCTTGAAACGGACTTATATTAATTGTGAGCGGTTTTTCAAGTAATGGATGAGAGGATTACTTAGGATTAAAACTGTGCTTCCTTATTTTTGGATTTTACACTTCTTATACTTCACACTTGAAATAATGACAAATTTTCCCAAAAGCAATTTGCTCAAATAATAACCGATTCCACATTTAATTATCATGAATAAGTTGATGCACTTTTTACTTGTGAATACAATGATCCCATTTTTAAGCTTGGTATGGGGAAAGTGAAACTTGAGGATGATAAGTGTCCATGGTACCCAAGCCCTAATCAAAGTCATTGAATTCTTTATGAGTTATTTCCATCAAAACCATTTTAAGAATAATCAAAAAGATATATATAGAATTGTATTTTGTTCATAGCATTGTTAAAAGTCAAAATCATGCATCATGTAGTTTAGAGTAGTGTAGATGCATTCCATATGGCCAAGGTGATTAATTATGAGGAGAATGTAAATTTGTGCTTTAAAATATATAGAATTGCATGAGGACATGACAATTTTCAAGTGTAGGGGATTTGATATGAGCTAAAACACATATCAATTTATCAACAAATAACCCTAAAACATGAAGCAAAATACCAATTTATCTTGTAAAAACAGTATTATGTGGTATGTTTGTGTTTGTGTACACTTGTGTAGGTAAAAGGATACATTTTCAAGCAAACAAGGAATAATCAAGCTTAATTTGATGAAAAAGACAAAGAAGGATCAAAAGTGACAAGACTTTGAAGTGCAAGGACCTATCTTGACAAACTGCCAAATTTGAAGGACCAAAGTGTAAATGTGTAAAAGTCAAGATCATAGTCAAACAAGGTCAACATTCAAGTCAACTCAGTCAAAGGATCATTTTTGCTCAAGGATGAAGTTTGAAGGACTAAAAATGCCAAAGAAATGAAGCTGCTAGCCTTTAAATGCAATCTGCCAAAGTTCAAGGGTCGTTTCTGCCTATTTTGGAAAGTTATACAAGAGTGATCCATGTGCTATATTTTTAACCAATGAGAATCCAGGAATAGAAAGACATGGATTGCCACATCATGGCATTAATTACCCACTAGCGCCGTTTTCATTTAATGAGCAAATCTTAACAGTTCAATCCGTGTGCATCAAAATCAGCCAGTTATAACTTGACACGTGTCATCTTCAAACTATCAAAGTTTTCCAGGATCGGGTTGGAGCTAGAGGCAATTTCATGAAAAGTTATAAACATCAAAATTGCTCAAAATCACAAGATGAGTTCATTGGTCATAATCAATTAACCTGAAAACAACTCTACAAAGAACCCCCAATTCATGTTCATAACCTGGAAATTCAATTGAGCAGAATTTGGACACGTGGAGACCTGGGATTGGTCCCAACACGTCACCAACCCCAACTGATCTTCTTCTCAAGTCTATAAATAGTGTTCTTAGGCTTCATTTCTTGTAGAGTAGTTGTAAGTGTGAAAACACACACATTTACTTTTTCCTTTCACCATTTCTCCTTTTTAGCTAAACTACTCAAGAGTTTGACACACTCTTGAGTTAGTTAGTTAGTTAGTAACCTTTTAACAGCTTTGTAACAAATCTCCATTAATAAAATTCAAATTCTACTTTTCCCGCCAATTCTTCTCATCATCTTTACTGTTCATATCCTGTTTCCATTAATACTCTTGTTGTTGAATTGAGTTTGTTATGATCAAATCTTGATCATAACTGACTTTGAAGGAAGATTGAAGCTGTTTGATTGATTTCAGTCCAAGTTCATAGCAATAGTGATGAATTCAGGCCATTTTGATGAATCTTGTTGATGTGTAGCTGTTTTGTTGATTGTAGATAGGTGAATCTAGTGCTAAGGTGGTGGTTAGCACTAGACTAGAGAGTTCAGCACTCCTCTACTGCTCAAAGGATACTTCACAAGGTGCAAACGCCTCTTGTTTTGGTTCCACTGAATTGTCAAATACATGATTCATTCCTAGCTTAAATCTTTGATGAATGTATGATAAAACTTGTTAGCCTGGTTGTGGTTGATTCTAGACTTGTTTTAGCTTAAGTGTTGTTTGATTTGTTTGCTGATTAGATAAGTACTTTAGCTTTTAGCTTCATTCAGTCATTTTAGTCTTACTACCTTAATTGAGTTCTAGTAGTGATCATTGCTTGCAATTAGCTTTAATACATCTCATTTTGATCACTGATTTTAGTTTGCTATAGCCTTTCATCTAGCTTAAACTTGTGCTTAAAGAGTCTTCATATAAATCTTCAAAAGATCAGTTAATGAGTGTTTGGCATTAGCTTTTGTAAAGTTTTCAAGTGTTAATCTTTGGCAAACTAATGTTCATTTCCAGTTAAGTGGTCATTACAAAAGGTTTTAAGTCTTTTTCAAGTCAACTTTAAGGTCAAAAAGGTAAATGGCCATATAAAAAGTTTGGGTTGATTTCAGTCAGATTTGCTTATAAAAAGTTGTCAATTTCATTTGGCTTGCATTTGTTTGTTTCTTGATGAAATTCTACCAAACCAGTTCTCATTTCTAGTTCATAATATGAAGTTTCAAAGTCCATAAGCTTTTTGTACAGTTTTCAGTAAGCAAATAGAAATAAGCAAAATTCTAAACACATAAGCAAAATGAAGTTTCTGTAAAGTGAATACTGCTTTTTCATATCTCTTAATCCACTTCACAAACTTGTCAATTTTCTTTTACAAAATCAATTAGTTAGTGTTGGTGGTTGATTTTTGAGATTTTCAGCTTTTTGAAAAAAACCTTGGCCAACGCTTGGTCAACATAAGCCAAATTCAGCTTAATTCAATTTTCAAGCTTATTTCTTGATGATTTTTGATAAGACTTGATTTCCCATTCATGTTTTGAGCTCATTAATCAATTTTAGTACAAAAATCCAGTTGTGCCTGTTTAGATTCTTGTAGAGCTTATTTTGAGCTTATTGGAAAGTGCTTATCAGCTTATTAGTAAATTTTAGCAAATTTCCTCTTACAGGTCTTGCTTATTTTCAATTTTAAGCATTTTGCAATTGGTTTGATTGATTTGGTTGAGAAATAAGCTCAAACGAGCTTATTTGTGTTAAGAACCCGTTTTTGCTTAAAACTTTTCAGAAATTGCACTTTAGTCCCTAGTGTATTAAAATGGTTTTAAACTTGGCTAAACTTGATAGTTCTTAGGGTTTTCAATAAACAGGTCCTTAAAGTTTGAAAGTTGTTAAAATCAGTTAGCAAGTTTTGGAATTAGTTGAAAATTGGTTAGTTTGTTACATAGTTTACATTTTTTATCCTTATAGTTAACTGTTTTGACATTTTCAGTCCTTAAACTTGTTAGTTTTATATTTTGAGCATTTATATTTCATAGAATTTACATATTCAGTCCTTTTAGTTGTAAAATTTACATTTTGAATTTTACTTGAATAAAAACTTGGTATTTGCACGATGTTTTACATATAAGTAGATAATATTTTTCAGTTTTGCAAGCCATTGTTTGAATTAGCAAATAGAATATCCAAAAAATATTAACAACCAAAAACAGTTAAAAACCCGATATTGTTAGGACTTTCAATTAGCAAGAACTGAGAAAAACGAACTGCATTATACACAATTTCAAATGGCGTCGCTGCCGGTTCTTTGACTTTACGAGAGACTATCGATTGACGGTTTTCATTGGCTTTTGGGATCCGTTCACCTTGTGAACGTTATTTTTACGTATCATAAATCAAAAACAAATAAAAAATCAAATATATAAAATATATAAAAACTAAAAAATTAACAAAACAATTCTTTTCCTAAAGAATTGACCAAACAAATTAAAAAATCCCAAAAGCAATCTTTTTCCTAAAAGATTGCACCCAAAAATATATATTATTGAATTCTCTCAGTTTTTATGTACATATAGTATTTTCTCTTAAAAACTCATAAATACAAAAATATTTTCCATATATTATTATAAGTAAATACGTATACGTATAAGAACAACCAATCTACATATTCTCCATAAGTATTGCCAAGGCAATACACCGTGTTGAGGGGCGTTCCGGTCCTTGACACGTGTATCGATCAAACAAAATAAAGCAAGACTAGATAAATACTCTCAATAAGCAACAATTCGAAGAATACGAACATTTAAGTGAATAGAAAGGCGATGTGCTATAAAATGCCATCTAAGGGTCAATAGGTACTTAAGTGCTTCGCGCCACATAACCCTCCGTTCACTTGTGAGTATTCTAAGAAGGAAGGCTTCATTGGGGGTCTTGCACCCAAGTAGTACATACAGATTTTGTTATTTTCTTGTGGATATTTAATATTGAAACTCGAAGAGGATAATCCTTTTCTCTTCAAAGTCACTCGAGAGCTTCTCTGTCATTCCTCGTATTGAGTTGCATGCTCACTCGCGGGCGTGCACAAATACCGATTGGTGTACAACCTCTTCCTCCGAAAAGGAAGAAAAAGAGAAAGAGTAAGACCACCACCGTCCATCAAGCCGATCACGAGAATCGTGCTTTGACTCCTCCACCACAAGAAGCCATGGCTGTTGATAATCGTTCTTTGATGGAACGTATGCAAACCAATGTTCATGGATATGCTAGTGCTATTAGGATTCCCGACATTCCCGCAAATACATTTGAGCTAAAAACGTCTATGATTACTATGGTTTCACAATCACCTTTCTATGGTAACAAGAATGATGATCCTCATGATCACCTTAAGAGATTCCTTTCTCTTTGCAATACCATTAAGCACAATGGAGTTCCACATGATGCTATTAAGTTGATGTTAGTGTCATTTTCACTTGAGGGACAAGCTAAGCATTGGTTAGACACCCAACCACCCGATAGTATCACCACATGGGATGGTTTTACCACTAAGTTTTTGAACAAGTTCTTTCCTCCATCTAAGACCATGGCCTTGAGGACCTTAATTATAGGCTTTCAATAAAAACCTAGTCAATCCTTTAGTGATGCTTGGGAAGAGTATAGAGAGTTATTGAGGCGATGCCCTAACCATGGATTGGATGACGTTCACCAAATCAATACCTTCTATGATGGCCTTAAACCTCACCACCAAGATTCACTCAATGCTTCCGCGGGAGGGAATATTCTTCTTAAATCTGTGCAAGAGGCCTTGGACATCATTGAGACTAAAGCAATGGTTCAAACAAACAATCAATTTGAAGAAAGGGTTCATGTTATCCAAAACAATTCTCAAGCACCTTGTGATAACCAATTCCTCAAGTATCAACAAGAGATCATTCAAAAGATGGATAGAGATAGTGAGAGGAATTTTAAGGTACAACAAGAAATGCTTCAAGCTCTTAAGACCATTTCATTGAACAATTCTTCAAATAATGTGAATGCCATTACTCTTTCTTGTGTAACTTGTGGAGGTCCCCATTCTTATGAACAATGTGATAAGGTGCAAGTTTATCAAGGGGAATGCTATGCTTACCAAGAAGAACATCGTGAACACTTCAAGCCAAATATCAATCCAAATAACCTTTCTTACAAGTCCCAAAACTACCTTACTCCACCGGGATTCCCATCCCAACCACCCACCCAAATTCAACAAAATCCTCCTCAAATTTTACCAAGGAATCAAGGGCAAAGACCACCTTACCAAAGAAATAACTACAAGGCACCCAATCATTTTCAACCTCAAGGAAATAACTTCTATCCACCAAACCAAGGGTTTAATCCACCACCTCAATCTTTCCCACAACAAGGTTTTTATCAAGGAAATGTGCAACCTAACCCCATAGATTTGATGCTTCAAAAGTTCACTTCTTTTGAGAAACAATTGAAAGATAATCAAGAGGAAAATAACAAGAAATTTTCTCTTCTTCAAAACCAAATTATGAATAATCAAAGACCACAAGGGGCTTTACCTTCCAACACACAAACAAATCCAAGGGCAAATGTAAATGCTATTACAACAAGAAGTGGAAAGACAACAAAGGATCCTTCACCTCCTAAACCTACTATTGTTCAATCCACTTGTGCTCCTACTTGTAACAAGCCTTATACTTCTACTTCATCACCTCAAAATGCTCCCATTTCTCCAACTTCAACACCTACTCATGAAGCACTCCATAAGGAAAATCCTTCATCAACCACTCAACCACAACCAAAACCAAGTCTTCCTTATCCCTCAAGATTGAGAAAAGAAAAGCTTAAGAACAAGGATGATATCCAAGTTTCTAACTTTTTGAGGATGTTCAAACAACTTAACATTAATATCTCCTTTGCGGAAGCTTTAGCCAATATGCCTAAGTTTGCTAAGATGATTAAGGACTTGCTTTCCAACAAGGAGAGATTGGTGGATTTACCTAATGCTTCCTTGAATGAAAATTGCTCCGCGGTTTTGCTTAAGAAGTTGCCTACTAAGCTTGGAGATCCGGGGAGATTTTTGAATCCTTGCAATTTCCCGGGGGTGGAAAATTGTATGGCTTTAGCGGATTTAGGAGCAAGCATAAATCTTATGCCATTATCGGTTTGGAAGAGACTTTCACTTCCCGAGCTCACCCCTACTAAGATGACTCTTGAGTTGGCTAACCGTACTATAGCTTATCCGGTGGGAATTGCGGAAGATGTTTTTGTGGGGGTTGATAGATTTACATTTCCCGCGGATTTTGTGGTGGTTGATTATTATATGGATCCTAGAGTGCCTTTGATTGTTGGTAGGCCATTTTTTAGAACGGGTCGTACTTTAATCGATGTGGTGGAAGGAGAACTTACAATGCGGGTAGGAGATGAGAGATTTGTGTTTAACATGGGGAAGTTGTCTAAAAAGTCTAATGAGCCCGAAGCGGTAAAACATATTGATGTTGTGCATGAGGAGGAAGCACAAGATGATATTCTTGATGAAGTTTGTGATGAATACTTTTATGAAGCTTGCTCAAGTGGAGATTATGATTTACCTCATGTTGAGACCATTGCTTCCATTACTTCATTTTTGGATTTTCATGAACATCAAGAGCTAAACTTTGGTGAATCCCCATATGACAATCCACTTTTCCATAATGATAATCATATTCATGAGGACTTTACTGATGGAGAATCTTTTCTTTGTGCTACACCAATATATGATGCCTATAGTGATGATGAGCTTTCTACTTGTGACTCTCCATTTGTTGATGATCATACTTCCTTTGGTTTTGAGGGATCACCAATTTTTGATAGACCAATCTATGATGTTTATGGTGATGAGGCGGATTCTATAATAGATGAAAGTGATGAGTTTTTAGCAGAGGATATATCTTTTGAGTACACTCTTGGTTATCTTGATGAGGAGGGGGACATACTCTATTTAGAATCTTTATTGCATGAAGATCCTTTACCTTCTTCCTTGCCCACCTCCACCTTTCAAAGTGATAAAGGAAAACAAGTCATGATGGTTTCCTCTAAGAGCTTGTCGTTACTCATGCCTCCACAACCTTTCTCTCACAATGTGACTTACAAAGGAGAATCTTCTAAGGCAACCATCACTTGTTGTTTTCCCATCAAGGAACGGATTTTTGATCCTGGCATAGAGCTTGCTAAACCATCTCAGTATCCGCCTGATGCAACAAAAGGAAAACTTGTGAAAGATTTGAGAGTTTTACCCTATCACCTTGTGAAGAACACATGGGAAACCATTTTGGAACACCACACCTCACCCTTTTCACCAATTCTTGGGAAGTTAGTTGTGGCTTTGTGTTATACGTGGGATGGTAATTATGTATTTGATCTTGGGGGATATATATGGAGTTTTGATAAATGAAAAACTTGTTTTACCTCATCATGGAGACTTTTCTTAAGGAGGGGCAAAAATTTTTCTTCTCCATGATAGGTTTTAGACACTTTTAAAGTGTGGGACGAGTCGAGCTAGAGACTCATTAACTCAAGCATCGTATAACTAGGTTTAGAGTGTTGTAGGTTAGAAATAAAGGTATAGACTTGGAGATAAGTGTAGGGGAGACCTTCTTTTGTCTTGATGATTGTTTGTAGGGTTACTCACTCATTTCATGCTTTGGAGCTTATGGAGGAGGCCCTTCTATCCGGTTCACTTCGTTACTATAGTGATTTTTCATTGACACCTTGTGCTTAAACATGATTTCACTAATAGTTGTCCTTTCCTTAACTTGGGTTAAGAAAAGTCTATTCATTGTCATAAGTGTAGGGGAAGTTTTTATACTTCCATGCTCTTAAACATTGAGGACAATGTTTAACTTAAGTGTAGGGGGGTCTTCTATCGAAGTGACCTTACCTAGAACTTGTCATTGTCTTTCATGATAACACGGAAATTTTGATTTTTCAACATTTTTCAAATTTTTGATCTACTTTGGCCACCAAAAATATGCATTCATAATTTTTGCATTAATCATTTTGCATAAGACATTTGCATTGTATATATTCTTATTTTATTCTTCATCAAAAATATATAAAAAGGAAAAAAATATAATAAAACATGGTTTAACAAATTTAGACTTCTTTGACATATTAGGCCGCCATGGATATTTTGACTCAACCCGAGTTTGCTTATCTTAGCATTCTCTAGCTAGTATCCTTAACCATGTAGTCCTTCATTGGCCTATTAGGCTAAGCATTCACCAATCTCATTATTTGAGATTTTAAATTTGTGGAGAATGGGAAATGATAAAGTTGAAGCAAGTATAAAAGGGCTAGATAAACTTCATGATGATTACTTGTGGCTAAACCCTTCTCTTCTTTACCTCTATTTTCTTCGCATGTATATAGTTGTTAATAAATAATCAAGAACGGTTTTAATTGGTTTGTAATCTCTTATGCATTTTTGTCTAATCATTCATGGTTGATATGAGTACGTCTTAAGATTCTAAGTTAGAACGTTTTATGTGTACTAGACTTATGTCATGCTCAATATTTAGCGGGTGTTTTTACTTTTATTCTTTTTAAATTTCTTTGTGAGGAATAAAGAAAAATAAGAGCGGCTTATGAAAAAATATGAGTGGCTAGAAAAAAGGAAAAGAAAAAGAAAAGAAAAAAAAATAATAATACAAGACTCCCAAGTGGGGCAGTGTGGTGTTAATTATAGTGACTATTGAGTTCCAATATTACCTTGACGGGTTGCGGGGATTCAATAGATTGCGCCAATCCAATATTACCTTGACGGGTTGCGGGGTTGAAGATCCAAAGTCTCAAAAAGATGGCGGATGTAAATTATTGCGTGAGTTTTATTTTTCTTTCCATAGCGAGTGTGTAGCTACTTATGAAAGCATGACATGAGGATTTTACACATAAGGCGAATGACTTATTACTCTTGAAACGGACTTATATTAATTGTGAGCGGTTTTTCAAGTAATGGATGAGAGGATTACTTAGGATTAAAACTGTGCTTCCTTATTTTTGGATTTTACACTTCTTAAACTTCACACTTGAAATAATGACAAATTTGCCCATAAGAAATTTGCTCAAATAATAACCGGTTCCACATTTAATTATCATGAATAAGTTGATGCACTTTTTACTTGTGAATACAATGATCCCATTTTTAAGCTTGGTATGGGGAAAGTGAAACTTGAGGATGATAAGTGTCCATGGTACCCAAGCCCTAATCAAAGTCATTGAATTCTTTATGAGTTATTTCCATCAAAACCATTTTAAGAATAATCAAAAAGATATATATAGAATTGTATTTTGTTCATAGCATTGTTAAAAGTCAAAATCATGCATCATGTAGTTTAGAGTAGTGTAGATTCATTCCATATGGCCAAGGTGATTAATTATGAGGAGAATGTAAATTTGTGCTTTAAAATATATAGAATTGCATGAGGACATGACAATGTTTAAGTGTAGGGGATTTGATATGAGCTAAAACTCATTCAGTTTATCAACAAATAACCCTAAAACATGAAGCAAAATACCAATTTATCTTGTAAAAACAGTATTTTGTGGTATGTTTGTGTTTGTGTACACTTGTGTAGGTAAAAGGATACATTTGCAAGCAAACAATTAATAATCAAGCTTAATTTGATGAAAAAGACAAAGAAGGATCAAAAGTGACAAGACTTTGAAGTGCAAGGACCTATCTTGACAAACTGCCAAAGTTGAAGGACCAAAGTGTAAATATGTAAAAGTCAGGATCATAGTCAAACAAGGTCAACATTCAAGTCAACTCAGTCAAAGGATCATTTTTGCTCAAGGATGAAGTTTGAAGGACTAAAAATGCCAAAGAAATGAAGCTGCTAGCCTTTAAATGCAATCTGCCAAAGTTCAAGGGTCATTTCTGCCTATTTTGGAAAGTTATACAAGAGTGATCCATGTGCTATATTTTTAACCAATGAGAAGCCAGGAATAGAAAGACATGGATTGCCACATCATGGCATTAATTACCCACTAGCGCCGTTTTCATTTAATGAGCAAATCTTGATAGTTCAATCCGTGTGCATCAAAATCAGCCAGTTATAACTTGACACGTGTCATCTTCAAACTATCAAAGTTTTCCAGGATCGGGTTGGAGCTAGAGGCAATTTCATGAAAAGTTATAAACATCAAAATTGCTCAAAATCACAAGACGAGTTCATTGGTCATAATCAATTAACCTGAAAACAACTCTACAAAGAACCCCCAATTCATGTTCATAACCTGGAAATTCAATTGAGCAGAATTTGGACACGTGGAGACCTGGGATTGGTCCCAACACGTCACCAACCCCAACTGATCTTCTTCTCAAGTCTATAAATAGTGTGCTTAGGCTTCATTTCTTGTAGTGTAGTTGTAAGTGTGTAAACACACACATTTACTTTTTCCTTTCACCATTTCTCCTTTCAAGCTAAACTACTCAAGAGTTTGACACACTCTTGAGTTAGTTAGTTAGTTAGTAACCTTTTTAACAGCTTTGTAACAAATCTCCATTAATAAAATTCAAATTCTACTTTTCCCGCCAATTCTTCTCATCATCTTTACTGTTCATATCCTGCTTCCATTGATACTTTTGTAGCTGAATTGAGTTTGTTATGATCATTCATTGATCATAACTGACTCTGAAGGAAGATTGAAGCTGTTTGATTGATTTCAGTCCAAGTTCATAGCAATAGTGATGAATTCATGCCATTTTGATGAATCTTGTTGATGTGTAGCTGTTTTGTTGATTGTAGATAGGTGAATCTAGTGCTAAGGTGGTGGTTAGCACTAGACTAGAGAGTTCATCACTCCTCTACTGCTCAAAGGGTACTTCACAAGGTGCAAACGCCTCTTGTTTTGGTTCCACTTAATTGTCAAATGCATGCTTCATTTCTAGCTTAAATCTTTGATGAATGTATGATAAAACTTGTTAGCCTGGTTGTGGTTTGATTTTAGACTTGTTTGTAGCTTAAGTGTTGCTTTTCTGCTTATTGATTTGATATGTGTTCTAGTTTATAGCTTAATACAGTCATTTTTAGCCTTGTTTCCATAATTGAGTTCTAGTTGCTTTCATTGCTTGCTTATAGCTTAATACATCTCATTTTGATCACTGATTTAAGTTTGCTATAGCTTTTTATCTAGCTTAAACTTGTGCTTAAAAAGTCTTCATATAAATCTTCAAAAGATCAGTTAATGAGTGTTTGGCATTAGCTTTTGTAAAGTTTTCAAGTGTTGATCTTTGGCAAACTAATGTTCATTTCCAGTTAAGTGGTCATTACAAAAGGTTTTAAGTCTTTTTCAAGTTAACTTTAAGGTCAAAAAGGTAAATGGCCATATAAAAAGTTTGGGTTGATTTCAGTCAGATTTGCTTATAAAAAGTTGTCAATTTCATTTGGCTTGCATTTGTTTGTTTCTTGATGAAACTCTACCAAACCAGTTCTCATTTCTAGTTCATAATATGAAGTTTCAAAGTCCATAAGCTTTTTGTACAGTTTTCATTAATCAAGTAGAAATAAGCAAAATTCTGAATACATAAGCAAAAGCAAGTTTCTGTAAATTGAAAACTGATTTTTCAAATCTCTTAATCCACTTCATAAACTTGGCAATTTTCTTTCACAAAATCAATTAGTTAGTGTTGTTGGTTGATTTTTGAGATTTTCAGCTTTTTGAAAAAAAACATTGGTCAACGCTTGGTCAACATAAGCCAAATTCAGCTTAATTCAATTTTCAAGCTTATTTCTTGCTGATTTTTGATAAGACTTGATTTCCCGTTCATTTTTTGAGCTCTTTAATCAGTTTCAGTACAAAAATCGAGTTGTGCATGTCTAGATTCTTGTAGGGCTTATTAAGTGCTTATTGGAAAGTGCTTATCGGCTTATTAGTCATTTTTAGCAGATTTCCTCTTACAGGTATAGCTTATTTGAGATTCTAAGCATTTTGCAATTTGTTTGACTGATTTTGGTTGAGAAATAAGCTCAAACGAGCTTATTTGCTTTTGAAACCCGTTTTGGCTTAAAAACTTTCTATAATTGCACTTTAGTCCCTAGTGTATTAAAATGGTTTTAAACTTGGCTAAACTTGATAGTTCTTAGGGTTTTCAATAAACAGGTCCTTAAAGTTTGAAAGTTGTTAAAATCAGTTAGCAAGTTTTGGAATTAGTTGAAAATTGGTTAGTTTGTTACATAGTTTACATTTTTTATCCTTATAGTTAACTGTTTTGACATTTTCAGTCCTTAAACTTGTTAGTTTTATATTTTGAGCATTTATATTTCATAGAATTTACATTTTCAGTCCTTTTAGTTGTAAAATTTACATTTTGAATTTTACTTGAATAAAAACTTGGTATTTGCACGATGTTTTACATATAAGTAGATAATATTTTTCAGTTTTGCAAGCCATTGTTTGAATTAGCAAATAGAATATCGAAAAAATATTAACAACCAAAAACAGTTAAAAACCCGATATTGTTAGGACTTTCAATTAGCAAGAACTGAGAAAAAAGAACTGCATTATACACAATTTCAAATGGCGCCGCTGCCAAAAGCATATAAAAAGCACATAATCCTAAATAGCAACCAATATCTTAGAACAAATAAAGCACAAAGCAAAACCAACACAAAAATTTGCTATATTAAATCAAAAAGCACATAATCAAGTAAACTAGAACAAATTAAGCAGACTATATAATTTGCAAACGAAAACTAATCAACAACCAATAAAAATAAGTAGATCTAAACAAGCTCAAATCCAAACATTAATACAACTTAAACATAAAAAACTTGAACCAAATAAACATAAACCGATCAATAACCTAAGCAGATTTAATAAACTAATTAATAAAAAAACTTGTAAAGTAAAAAGAGATCAAGCAAACCTGATGGCGAAACCGTTGGGAAGAAGACGTGGCGTTGAGCCGTCTTACTTAACCTAAACTGAAACCACCACCTTGAACAAACTGAAACGTACCTCCGAGAGCACCAACACCACTCGAACAGATTTATATTTAACTTCCCAGTAGGGGAAATTAACATCCACTTTTACTTAGTTATTTTTAATTAAAAAACAGATTAAAGATTAAATTGCATAAACTTAAACAAATAAAATGGGACAAGTAAATAATAAATTTCATTAATAATTAAAGGAAATTACATTTACTGGAAAAGAAAATTACATTAAACCTATCATCTATTTTTGCAAAAGTAAAATTAAAGTAAAAAATTAATCCTACTCCTAAATTAATAAAAAAATAGTAAATAAAAAAATTGGAATTCCGATTACATGTTGTGGGGGGATTTTATAGGAAAACCCTAATCTCTTTTGATGAACTTGGTGCTCACGTAAATCAATCCTGGCCGCTCTTTCTTCTCTCTCTTTTCCTTTTCTTGATCAAACGGTGGACATGAGGCCTCTTCACGTGGATTGCCAGCCTGTCGAATATTGTGTTTCTTTGATGATGATGTGGAGACAGATGATTGGATGGAAGGGTTGTGGTGATGTGGCTTATCCAATCACATGAAAGGGAGATGCCACGTTTGATGAGGACCACCTAGTGTTCATCCCTAAAAAGATGGGGATTTATTTTCCCTTCATGTGAATCACACGAATCCATCAAAACCCCTAATTTTTATTTATGAATTTATGAATTTAATTAATTAGGGTTTGGTAGGATATGCAGGTTTTTAGGGTGAGGGAGAGAAGAAAAGTAACCTTGTTTTTATCGAATGTGGGGGAGTGGGTGGGTAAATGTGTGTATAGTTTGACCAGATAAAACACATTTATCTTATTATATCATGCACATTATCTTTTCTTGGACTGTTAGACCAAATTCGTCCCATTATTTGTTGAATTGGGCTTGTGGCCCAAAGTTTAACTCCTTCCGTCCCTTTTATTTCATGAATGGGCTTTTGGCCCAAAAAAATAATCATCTGTCCCAAATAAATTGTTTTGGGCCATGTAATGGGCTTTTGCTCAAATGTGAATAATACATATCCTCAAATGGGCTTTTGGGCCCATTTACCCAAATGTGGGACCCACTAAGCCCAAATATCTTTTATAGGGTTAATTCCACTAAAAACGAGTTCGATTTCGGCTTCCTTGATCTTTCCTTTAAAACCGTGTCGATTTTGCCGGTTTTCGTGATCTTTGGCACGCTTTTGGTTCTTTGACTTTGACTTTGTCTTTTCCTTGGACTTTTCTTCAATATTTGACCGTGAAATCCCGTGTTTTCTTTCCTTTTGATCTTTTGTACCTATTTCACACAAAAACACAAAACCACGCGTAATTCCGACTTTTACGATATTAAACACATGATTAGGTCTTGTTTTTTCCTTGATTTTAGTGGCAAAAGGATAAGTGTTTACACACTTATTACTTAATCATTTTCATCAAGAAAATCAAAGTGTGGAAGTCTGGAAAAGTTTTTAGCTTGTTTTGAGCTTATTATGATAAGCTAACTTTTGATTTACTTGCTTTTAGCCAAAATCCTTGGACAAGCCTAGCTTATTTTGGATTCTAAACACTTTGCAAAAAAACTAGAACAATTTTAGTTGAGTAATAAGCTCAAACGAGCTTATTGTTTACTAGTTGCCCGTTTTTGTTTTCAAGTCTTGTTTTATTGCAATTTGGTCCTCCATTTTTCATACTTTGTTAATCTGCTTTCTAAACTTGTACTTTTCTAGGGTTTGCAACAATAAGTCTCTGAATTTTTAGTTTGTTACACTTTTGGTTAGCCTGGTTTGGATATTGTTAGTTTGTTGGCATAGTTTGTTACATTTTTCATTTCTAGTCCTTATACTTTCTGAATATACACATTTAGTCCTTGAAGTTTCATTATCTTTACATTTTGAGTATTTTTACACTTGTGCATTAGATAATTTTACTTTGTGCTAATTTTGTGGTATTTGCAACTTGTTTTACGGATAAATAGATATAATATTTTCTCTTTTTACGTGCTTTTTTGAAATAGACATAGATACCAAATAATTTTGTAACACCAAAAACAATTTATAACTTGATATTAGTTGGACTTTCAATTTGTCTTGAGCTTGGAAAAACGAACTTGAATAAATACAAACATTAATCAGAAACATCACTTTGGCTTAAAACCAGTTCAAATCTTGGAATCAATGCATGATATGAGTTTGTTTGTGCTTAATTAAGTTTATTTAAGCTATTGTATTCATTTGGTGAATTCTTGTGGGTTTATTCTTGTTTAAAAAGCTGCTTAATCTACCAGACTTTGCTTATTTCCATGTTTGTGTCTTGATTCATTAAACTGTATCATTTGGTGCTTTGTGATTTGCTGTTTTTGTGTTATTTGTTACTCCCATAAGTCCACTGACTTGTGGGGTACCTTTATTGTCCAAATAAATCAACAAAGCAAGCTTAATTCAACAAGTTCAAATCAAGCAGTGGGAACTCCTTTCCCACTACTGCTACCCACTAATAGAGTTATTTGATCATCAACTTATTAATAAGCTTTTAGATCTTATTTTATTGTGCAACAACTTAAATTTTGTAATCAATCTTATTATTTTCAGCTTATTAGTCAGTATTGAAGTTTGTAGCTTTTGGGATTAAGATTTTACTAGAAGACGATTATTTTGTCTTATTTCCAAAGTGCTTATTCATTTTTCCAGCTTATTCAGTGTGCTTATTGAAAATCTTTTATTTGATTTAGCTTAATTTGGTCATTTTAAACGTTTTTCAACTTGAATCAGCTCTTGAAGTGGTCTAGAACTCGAAAACGACTATTTTGTCATTTTGTGTAGAGAGCTTTAGCTTCTTTCAGGCTTATTTCTTGAGCTTTTTCAAAAATTCTTTTTAGAAACAGCTTTATAATCTCAAAAGAAGGATGTGTGTCAATTTTCAGCTTATGGCATTAGCTTATGGCTTAATGGGCCAAAAAGCCCATTAAGAATAAGCTGAGTGCTTATTAAGCTGTGATAAGCTCACTTTCAGCTTTTGGGCCTTTAGAGTTTTTTGTTTAAAATCCAATTTTAAGCTTATCTGGAATTTTTCAGCTTATTTGGTTGAATTTTTGCTTATTGGGCCAAAAAGCCCATTAAGCTTGGACTATTTTCACTTTTGGCCCATTTAGAGGCCCATTAGGGGTATTTAGGTCATTTCACTTTCATTTATGGTTTTATTAAGTTAAAATAAGTTAGTTTGCAAATTTTTAGAATTTTTTATAAATTTTGAATTTTTAATATTATTTTAATATTTAATTTTAATTTTTAATCATTTTAAATAGTTTTAATTAGTTTTAAATTTTGCAAAAAATACTTTTTAATTTAATTAAGTTATTTTAGAGGTTTACAAATTGAAAAATCTTATTTTGGGTTTTTATTAATTAAATTGATTTTTAGGGCTTTAATTAGCATTAAAAAATTAATTATTAATTAAATAAAAGGTTTGAAAAAGTTTTGATTATTTGTAAACTCTAATTGTATTTTTAGGAATTTCTTGTGATTTTCTAGGAATTTTTAGAGTAATTTTTCAATTTCATCACGTTTTCACATTATACGTTTTAGCTTTCGTCGTATTTTAATTTTAATCGTAACCGTCATCACTTTCTTTCCCCTCTTCTTGTCTCAATATTAATCTCAAACATAATCAAGTTTAACACACACACCATGTTAGGAATAAAATGAGCTAAGTCACTCAGACGCTGACAAGAGTAAATTGGACGCTGATAAGAAGAAATCAAGCGCTGACAGATCAAGCATTGACAAGAGATATCCAAGCGCTGACTAGAAGAAGTCCAACCACTGATAGGAATACTTAGTCAACATGTTTATTATTTGAAGTAAAGATATACTCAATATTGTATTTTCTATATTTATCTTTACCTAAAATAGTTGATAGGTTATCCTTTGTATACGACTCCTTATGTTATAAAAGGAGGTCGTAGGGTTTGTAGTTTATACACATTATTGAGTATTCAACTTTCATTGTAAGCAAGTTTGATTATCAATCAAAAGTGAACGTTTGGTTTCATTGTTTTACTTGTTCTTTATTCTAAGTGTTAATTCCGCATAACACTTAGATTTTTCATAACAACAAAGTTTCTCTACGTGTTAAACTTGATTCAATCTCGTTAACACAAAGCTAATCGATCTAAGTTTGGGATCAACAAGTGGTATCAGAGCTTGTTGAGTAACTTTGATCTAGAAGAATAGTAAACCCTAAAAACACCGAAACCCTAAAACAAGAAAAGATGTATGCTACAGAATCTTCTTCCTCATCATATCACAACCTAAAAATCCCCATGCTCGACCCTGAACACTTTGAACAATGGAAGTTCAATTTTGAACAATACCTTCAAATCCATGATCATACTCTCTGGGAAATTATTGAATTTGGAAATCAGTTTGATAAAGCAGCTAGGGTTACTGCTGCTACTACAACAAGAACTACTGTTGGTTCTCCTGCTGAAGAGTGTAGAGAAAGACCTGAAGATGGAAGAGCTATCTCAACTGCAGATATAGCCAAAAGAAGGAATGAGATGAAGACCTTAAACATTCTTAAACTCTCTTTGGATCCAAACAATCAGCACAAGTATAGAAGTTTTGAGTCTGCCAAATAACTTTGGGCAGCTCTTTAAATCAACTATGGTGGTAACGATGACACTACCAAAGAAAAGAAAAAGCAACTTTTGCATAAATATGCTGTGTTTAAAGCTCTTCCCAATGAGAAGCTAAGTGAGGTAAGAAGCAGGCTTCTTGACATTACTAGCAAATTGACCTTTATGGGAACAGAATATGATGATGAAGATATCACTACTACTTTCCTTAAAAGTCTTGGTGAAGCGTGGAAAATTGAAGCTAGGTCTATCATTGCTACCAATGCCCATAAGGTTTCTACTTTTGATGACGTCCATAATAAGTTAAAGATTGTAGAGAATGAAATCTTACTGGATCATGGAAGCAAGTCAACATCTAGAAACATGGCTTTCATCTCACATAGTGAAGCTCAAGTCAATGAGAGAGAGTCATATGTGCATCCTGCTACTGGATCAACTTATGTCAGTGGTGGATCAACCTTTGTCAACGCCTCACACTCTGACGCAGACACATACAACGTTGACTCACCAAAGCTTAAACCTGCTGGTATTGATTTGGATACAGTATGTGCATACATTGCTGCATTGCCCAATGGTTCCTTAATTACCTATGAGGATCTTAAGCAAATCACTGATGAGAATTTGGAAGAGATGGATATTAAATGGAATATGGCACTTGCAAGCATAAGGGCCAACAGATGGAATAGGAGATCTAGAAAGAAGATGACCTTCAATGCTAAAGACACTCTTGGATTTGATAAATCCAGGGTTGAGTGTTACAACTGCCATAGGATGGGTCACTTTATGAGGGAATGCAGATCTCCAAGAAGATCTGATGATGGAAAGACTTCAAGCCAAATTGATTGTGGTAAATTACACCTCTTAGGAAAAAGGCGTAAAAGTGGTAAGTATCAAACAAATGACTTTAGGAAAAATCAAGTGTTAATGACCCTTAATGGTGTGAAAGTTCGTTTCCCAAGGAGGTATATGTGTGTGACTAAGATGTTCAAGATTTGTGATTAATATTTGGTTTAGAAGGGGATGAGAAAAGAAAATGACGAAGACGTAAAAATAAAAATTAACAAAAAATCACTACTAGAAAGTTAAAACGTAGAAGCTTAAAAATCACAAAAATAAAAATAAATTCTAAAAATTACCAAAAATTCACCAAAAATCAAATTTAATAAACTAAGAGTTTACCAATGATCAAAACTTTTTCAAACCTTTTGAATAATTAAATATTCAATTTTTAAATGCTAATTAAAGCCCTAAAAATCAAATAAATTATCAAAAAGCCCAAATAAAGATTTTTCAATTGGTAATCCTCTCAAATGACCTAAAAAGATTAAAAACTATTTTTAGAAATTTTAAAACTAAAAAAAACTATTTAAAATGATTTAAAAACTATTAAAACTTAAAATAATTATAAAAATTAATCTAAAAGAGATAAAATTATTCTAAAAGTTGCTAAATTCCTATTTTAGTGTAATTAACCTAAGAATAATGTAAAAAGTTGGAAAAAGTGAAATTTTAAAAATAATAATAAAATAATAATAAAATAATATTAAAAATCCAAAAATTATAAAAAATTCTAAAAACTTGCAAACTAGTTTATTTTAAACTAAATAATCAGAAAATCAAAGTGAAATTACCAAAATACCCCTAATGGGCCCTCAAATGGGCCAAATCCAAATTCAGTCAACACAAATGGGCTTTTGGGCCCAAAAAGTCAAACTTGGCCCAATTGACTTGGAAAAGCCCTATCTGACTTAAAATTTAATTCTAAGAACAAAACTCTAAAGGCCCAAAAGCAGAAAATGTGCTTATCACAGCTTATTGAACACAAAGCTTATTCTTATTGGGCTTTTCAGCCCATTAAGCCATAAGCTAATGCCATAAGCTCTAATTTGACACACAACCCTCTTTTAGGATGCTTAAGAGATCTGTCAAAAGAAATTTCCAATAAGCTTACTCAATAAGCCAGAAAATAGAAAAGCAAAAATCCACAAAACGACAAAATAGTCGTTTTTGAGAAATAATGCACCTCAGGACTTGATTCAACTTGCAAAAGCTTTCAAATGGACTCAATAAGCAACATCAATCAACAAAAATCCAATAAGCACAACAAATAAGCCAGAATAAGCACAAATGAACTTATGTAAAAGTCAAAGGAGTTGGTTTTCTAGTCAAACCTAAAAGTCAACCACCCAAATGCTCCAGTATGAACAAATGGGTCAAAATATGAGCACCTATTACAAAAACAAAGTTGTTGCAGGTTGGAATAAGCTATTATAGCTTATTGATAAGCTGACACCAAATTTGCACTAGCAGTGGTAACTAGCAGGGGAAAGGAGTTCCCACTGCTTGATATGCAGTAAAGTTTTGGCTTGATTTCAAGCCTTGCTTGTTGCTGTTTGATGGAACAAAAGGCACCTCAATAAGCTTTGGCTTATTGAGAGTCAATATAAACACAATAAACAACAAGTTGCACACAAGAATCAAGAAAAAATCACCAAAAACAGTCACTGATATGAATAAGAACAATATGCAGAAAGTTGCTGATCTAATTGACCACAGATCCAAATTCAAGCACTCAAATCTCTTTCCCTGGTGTAATTAACCTAGATTTAACACTTATTAACCCTAGTCTATGATTAGATCTAGGTGTCCTCTAAATTTCAACCAATTTCACCAAGTAACAAAGATTTTAAAGCCCTTTTATGGATTTGAGGTGTTTCAAACCTCAAAACCTGCAAACAGATGAGCAATAGCACCAAATAAACAGATATCAATACTTGCTAACAACACACAAGCACTGAACAAGCCACAAATCCAACTCATGCAGTAATCCCAAACACCCTTTTAAAACTTGATTTCACAAATTTTCAAAGGCTTATGAAGATTCAACCCACAAATCAGATCAGTAACACCTCAATAACATCAAATCAAACCAAATCAACAATAATCAACCACAATGACACAGATTCAACCATAAACATGCAAATTCACCAAAAATTCAGAAAATAAAAGAGAAATTGAAAAAGGAGAAGGGTGCAAACCTCCAAGACCTACATCCAGGCCCTGGATTGTTTGAGCTGAGGTACTAGCAGAACAAGTACCAGCTTCCAATGCTGCTAAGATGAACAAACAATAAGGTGAGATCAAATAAACAAGCACTTTCTGATTTTTGAAACCCAAGTTTTATCAACTAAAACCTTGCCTCAAAAACCTTCAAACATATAAATGGAACTCAGAATTAGGCTATTCTAACACCAACTTTTAATAAACAAGAACAAGATTTATCAAAATTCAGAAAATCAAATTTTATTACTTAAAAAGGAATTACAAAGATTGATAGCCTAAAACTGGAACAAAGGGACTCTCACATGTTGAGGTCTCCTTTTATAGGCAAATGCCTGGCTAAACACTATTCACAAACCCTAGATGTGAAATTACCTAAATGCCCTAAGTCCTTGAGTGCGTTTTGTTGTTGATGAGTTGTCCAAAGTGATCTTGGACGTTCATTTCAGCTTTGATATGAAGCAATGATCCTTGGCTGTTGATTTGGACACGTGGCAAGCCTTGGTGAGGAAGTTGTCACATGATGGTGAAACGGTTTTGGTGGTGGGGCCATTTGGTGAGTGGGAGTGAGTGTTTTAAGGTTGGGATGAGATTATAGGCGTGTGAATCAAGTGTGGGAAAGGGTAATTTCATTTTACCCTTTGTTTGGTAAAAGTAAATTCTGGGTGGAAGAACATGAATAGTGCCACGTTTGATCCGATTTTAGTGGAGAAATTGTGTTTGGCGCGTGTTTATTAAGTTTAAACTTATAAACTTGGCAGTTTTGGTCCTTTTTCTTCCTTTCTCTTGTCTTTTGTGTTTAAAAACCCATCAGCGTCCAAATCCTTTGTATCAACGTTTCACACTTTGTCATTTTTGGCACAAACTTTTCACAAAATGTTTCAAGGGTTATTTTTGACATGTTTTCATAATTGAAGGACTGATTTTGGACAATGTTGATCTTCAAAGGTCTTCAATGTATCTTAATCTTCATGAGGGACCATTGTTGGCAATTTGGATTTGTTGAGGGACTAATCTTGCCATTTCTTTAAAGTTGAGGGACCTTTTGTGTAATTTTGACAAACTTAAGGGACCAAACTTGTAATTATCAATATACAAGGGTTTTAAGTGTCATTTCTTCAAAACATGAGGATCAATCTTGTTTGTCTTCAAGTCTTCAAGGGTATTTGTTGAGAATTCCATGATTAGGGCCCGGTTCTTTGTACGGCTTCGATTCTCGTGTCCGTTTTTCCTTGTAACTTGTGATCTTTTGTCTTTTTCACGATATCCATACCTAAAATACACAAGTAAACAAACACAAGCATATATATGGTATTTTATGACATTTTTATGCATTTAAAGCCCGAAAAGAACGATGAGATCATGTATAAATGCCATCTCATCACTCCCCCATACTAAGCCATTGCCGTTCCCTCACGCAATGCTAGAATAAAGTATCTAAGCATCACCAAAGTTCAATTTTATTAACCTTTATTGAAGAGTAAAAGACTTGCAACATACTACGATGATGTGTAAAGACATAATGTATGATTTTCATCACAAAAAGTGACTTTTAGGGTCAAAGAATAGAAACAAGTAAATGTCCCTTAGAGTAAACTTCGTCATCCTTGATTGTCATACATTCCATGCTAAGTGCAAAAACAAGATCATTGTTGGTACAAGTCACAATGCTAACACTACTCATACGTCCAAATTGTGTAATACTTTTTCTCCCCGCAATCCTAGTTATTATAAAAGTAAATGGGTTACTAGCATTTTTTATCTATTTGTCATGGATCACAAGTGATTCATATTGACTTATTTGAGTAGTTATTAGTCCGAAAGCAAAGTAGCACGATTTGATCAATAGTTAGCCGAAGGACAAAATCTTTTAAAATGGCTTCTCGTGTATCTCCTTAAGTTCATATCTTGGCATAACTCGTTTCACGATTTGAGACCTTTCTCGGACCGATATTTGGCATGTACTTCATACTTCAAATCTTGGGAAGACGTTCTCGAAATTATGGTCTTCTCTTCATATATTTGGAATTTCTTCACTTGACGTTTTTGAGAGATTCTTCATATAGGACCACGACTTCATCATTTTTCTTCAATCTTTATTTTGGATTTTGATATACAACGATCCGCCTCCTTTTCGGACTTGGATATATTTATCCTCATACCTTGTTAGGGTCTTTTTGGATAGACTTTCTCAATGATCTTTAGGGGAGTAATTGCTTCTCGTCGTGTGTCTCGATCCTTCATATTGATTTAGGAATAATGATACTTCACATCATCTTTGGATCTTTAGCAAAAATAGAGCTCCTCATGCCTTGTTAGGGCCTTTTTGGATGATCGCCAATCTTCGCGTCCCGCTTCAATAAGTTATGCCTTGGCTATGAACTCTATTCAACCCCGAGCAACTTTTAAACGATCTTGCGCTAGAGGCTAAGTAACCTTTCAAATCGTACGACCTTACTTATTGCAATTATGATTTATTCCTAATGCATTGATCTTATGGGAAGAAAAAGCCACAATTAAAAACATATGAGTTTTTGAAAGAACACTTTCATGTTCTACGTTTAGCATGATCACTTGTCTAACTCTATCATTTCTCGTTCTTCACTATTTAAAGACCTCTAATTAAAGAGACTCGTGAATACTTAGCCATGCAAGTCAAAATTAAGCCAAACTTGGATTAGCTTTCATTAAGACTATATCAAATCAAAGTTTTGGGTTTTCAAGCCACCTATAGGATCTTGCACTTTCTTGGACTTTTTCAAGTTTAGAGAATGCGTTTTATAGTTCCCTTGATAAGTGACTTTCTAGAATCAATTATAGGAACTTGCGAAAAGTTCTTGTTCTTAACCCGTATGAATTAAGACTTTCGCGTTTTAAAGCTCCCTAAATAAAAGTCTAGCAAAACTTGATTTGAGCGGGTTAAGGAATGTAAATGGCTCCAAATGCCCATCAAGTCAAAAATTAACTCTTATTCTACCCATCGGAAAATATACATTCGTGTCTTAAAAACACTTATGAAAAACTAAGAAAAATTTTAAAATATGGCCATTTTTAGCCTTATTAGCAAAACAAAACATTGAAAATTGGAAAGCGTGAGGGCGTAGCAAAGCAAGTACCTATTCACCCCCCCATACTAAAAGTAAACATTGTCCTCAATGTTTCGAGTCTAAAGGTGGAGCACCCCCATACTAGAGACGAAGAGTCGAATGCTTAGGATCTAGCATGGAAAGGGTGATCAACAATATATCTAAAGCCGTTTATTAAGTATGCTAAAAGATAATTGTTAGAACAATAAAGGATATGTCATGGATTCGTGAAAAACTTTCTTCAAACGAACGATGGAGGCTCACGTAAACGAACACGAGAGTCTTCAATCGTAGATGATGATGATGATCACAAACAACCACGAGACAACGAGTTGAAAGGGTACAAGTCCCCTTATTAGCGAATAGTGAGCATAAAAGATAAGCATGGGATCTCCCCCACGAGGCACCTCATTTTATATTACCGAGTCATGAGCTCGACTCGATCCCCTCAATGCTATTTATCATTGGGGAAGGTGACTTGGTCGAGGGCAACCATTGAAGGAATTTCCCCACCAAAATAGTGCTTAAGCCTATGTCCATTCACCTTGAAATTAGGACCATCATCTTGAGCTAGCTCAATGGTCCCATATGGAAATACTTGTGTAATGGTGAACGGACCCGACCAACGAGATTTCAATTTCCCGGAAAATATCTTAAGACGAGAGTTAAAAAGCAACACTTGATCACCAACTTTAAAAACCCGGTTTTTAATCTTTGAATCATGAAACTTTTTAGTCTTTTCTTTAAAAATTAATGAATTTTCATAAGCATTATCCCTTAATTCATCCAATTCATTCAATTGTATTTTCCGGTGATCTCCCGCGGTCTTCAAGTCTAAGTTTGTATGCTTAAGGGCCCAATATGCCTTGTGCTCCAACTCAATGGGCAAATGACAATTCTTCCCATAGACTAACTTATAAGGAGTGCAACCGATATGTGTCTTATAAGCGGTCCTAAAGGCCCATAAAGCGTCATCGAGTTTGTCGGACCATGAAGCAGGGTTTTATCCAATTGACCTCTCTAAAATCCTCTTCAAAGATCGGTTCGAAACCTCGACTTGCCCACTCGTTTGCGGGTGATAAGCCGTAGAAAGACGATGAGTAACTCCATATTTCTTTGGAACCTTTTCGAATTGGTCATTACAAAAATGGGTTCCACGATCGCTTATAATAGCACGAGGGGTTCCGAACCGAGAGAATAGTTGCTTCAAAAACTTCACTACCACACGAGCATCATTAGTAGGCAAAGCCTTAGCTTCCACCCACTTAGAAAGGTAGTCCACCGCGACGAGGATATATTTGTTGCCATGAGACGATGGGAACGGCCCCATAAAGTCTATTCCCCATATGTCGAAAATCTCACACACTTGAATTATGTTTTGCGGCATTTCATCACGTTGAGACGATTTTCCTTGACGTTGGCACGAATCACACGACTTCACAAGTGCGTGTGCCTCACGATAGATAGAAGGCCAAAAGAAACCGGCATCGAACACTTTCTTAGCCGTGAGATTAGCACCGTGGTGACCACCCGTGGGTCCCTCGTGACAAGCTCTAAGGATATTAGAAGCTTCGGCACCAAACACACAACGTCGAACGAGTTGATCTGCACAAATCCGAAAGAGATAAGGGTCGTCCCAAAAATAGAACTTGACGTCACGAAAGAATTTTCGTTTTTGTTGTGTCGTCATACCCTTGATTATGAAATTGCCCGCATGGTAATTTGCAATGTCGGCAAACCATGGGGTGGTGTCTTTAGAATTCACTACACTGAGAGTCTCAAGAGGAAATGTTTCGGTAATTTCCTTGTTCTCGAAAACATCTTTGTGAGGATCTTCTAGACGAGAGAGATGATCGGCCGCTAGATTCTCGGCTCCTTTTTTGTCAAGCACGGTGACATCAAATTCTTGGAGGAGGAGCATCCAACGAAGCAATCTCGGCTTAGCATCTTGCTTAGCTAAGAGATACTTGATAGCCGAATGGTCGGTATACACGATGCTTTTAGTCAAGACGAGATAAGGTCGAAATTTCTCAAAAGCATAGACCACGGCAAGGAATTCCTTTTCCGTTGTGGTGTACTTTAATTGAGCCTCGGTCATCGTCTTACTAGCATAATGGATAGGACGGAAATTCTTGTCATAACGTTGCCCTAAGACGGCCCCTATAGTATAATCACTTGCATCGCACATGATTTAAAAGGGTAATTCCCAATTAGGAGCAACAAGAATGGGAGCTTCGGTAAGTTTCCTTTTGAGAGTTTCGAAAGCCTTAACACAATCCTCATTGAAGTTAAAAGGAGCATCCTTCTCGAGAAGGTGTGTCATAGGACGAGAGATTTTCGAAAAGTCCTTGATGAAACGACGATAAAAGCCCGCGTGGCCTAGGAAACTCCTAACTCCCTTAACGGTTTTGGGATGAGGTAACTTGGCGATGACGTCTATCTTAGCTTTATCGACCTCAATCCCCGCCTTCGACACCTTATGTCCTAAGACGATTCCTTGTTTACACACAAAATGACATTTTTCCCAATTAAGCACAAGATTGGTTTCTTCACAACGTTTTAACATTTGTTCGAGATTAGATAAACATGACGTGAACGAATTACCAAACACCGAGAAGTCATCCATAAACACTTCCATCGACTTCTCGATCATATCGTGAAAAATTGCCATCATACACCGTTGAAATGTACCGGGTGCATTACAAAGTCCGAAAGGCATCCTACGATAAGCGAACGTTCCATAAGGACACGTAAACGTAGTCTTCTCTTGATCATTGAGGGTCGATAGGGATTTGAAAGTAACCGGAAAAACCATCTAAAAATCAATAGAATTCATTTCCCGCAAGTCGCTCCAACATTTGATCCATGAAGGGCAAAGGAAAGTGGTCTTTACGAGTGGCGTCATTTAACTTTCGGTAGTCAATACACACCCTCCAACCGGTCACAACACGAGTGGGAATTAACTCGTTGTTTTCATTAGGCACAACGGTCATTCCTCCCTTTTTAGGGACACAATGGATTGGGCTCACCCATGGGCTATCGGATATAGGATAAATCATTCCCGCGTCAAGGAGTTTAAGGACCTCCTTTTTAATGACATCGTGAATTTTGGGGTTCACCCTTCTTTGACTTTGAATTGCGGGTTTGTAGTCCTCCTCCATTAAAATCTTGTGAGTACAAAATTTTGGGTCAATGTCCTTAATGTCGGATATTTTCCACGCAATTGCCCCTTTATGAGCCTTAAGAACTTTCAAGAGCTCGGTTTTTTCATTATTAGCAAGAACTTTCGCAATAATAACCGGCAACTTGTCATCACCTTCCAAGAATGCGTATTCAAGGTGAGAAGGAAGATCTTTCAGTTCAAGGATAGGTGGTTCCTCGATTGAAGATTTTGGTTCAACACTCATAACTTCCATCGGCGAAAGAAATGGTGGAATAGAAGTATCATCACTAATCAACACCTCATCTTCATTATCGATTTCATTTGAAGTGAAATCGCCTCCTTGGAATGGAGTGAGATTTGGTGTAGAATTAGCAAGAATGGGATCCAAAATAGTGGGATTGCCACTTGACGAGCTATCAGAAAAACCGAACACTTCTTGTGAAAACTCATCGCAAACCACATCAACGATGTCAATGTGATTGATGGTAGCGATTGCATAAACATGAGAAGGTTTTGAGTTTTGAGTAGCGTTTATAACAAGTTCCTCTTCGTTGAATCTCAAAGTGATAGTTCTCGCATGAACATCGATAAGTGATCTTGAAGTGTCTAAAAATGAACGACCTAAAATTAGAGGAACTTGAGGATCCGCGGGGATGTCAACTACTATAAAATCAACGGGATAGTAGAACTTCCCTACTTTCACGAAAAAATCTTCAGCTACTCCACATGCCATAATCGTAGAATGATCGGCCATCTCGATGGACATGTTCGAAGGAATGAGAGCCGGAAGCGAAAGCGATTTCCAAATGGAAAATGGCATCAAATTAATGCTCGCACCAAGATCGGCCAAGGCGAGGCATTCTTTCATATCTTGTATGTCACAAGGAATGAGAAACTTTCCGGGATCACCAACTTTTTCCGGTATGCGGTTAAGATAAACCGAAGAACAATTAGCAAGCTTTGAAAGCTTTTCATTATCGCTCATCATACTTTTAAAAGTGGAAGTGAAACGAGGCATATACAACAACGCGTCGGCTAAACTCACATCAAAATGCACTTGTTGAAACATTTTTATAAAAAGCTCGATTTGTTGTTTGTTACGTTCTTGCAACTTCTCTTTGTTTCGTCTCGAAGGGTAGGGTAAAGGTGGTGTGGGTTGGACATTAGGCAACGGCCTTGGAAACTCGGGTTCCACAATAGGTATTGGTTCAACCGTAGGTGTGGTATGAGCGGTACTTCGTGGGATTGTAATGTGCTCTTTTTCGACCATCACCTCGGGTTCTTTCTCGATTTCCTTCTCCGTAGAAGTACTTGGACGAGAGATTGGTTCTTTGAAAGTTTTACCACTTCGTGTAGTAATAACCTTCATTTCTCCCTTCGGGTTTGCAATGGTATCACTAGGAAGACCACCCGAGGAAGAGGGCTTACACATGATTGCTTCAAACATCTTAGCCATTCGGTCCTAAAATTTTGATTGCCTAGCATCCGCTTTTAATAACTCCTGCTTAATCTCATGTTGTCCTAATTCCATCTTTTGTTGGTTTTGTTGTAGACGTTGGACATTTCCTTCCATTTTGTTTGCATGAGTTTTAAGTTCATTAGCAAGTTCATTTTTTAGCTCGTTTTTCAACTCGGACCTTAAGCTAATCATATCACGTTGCATGTTATCAAATTTAGCATCATTTGCTTTAGCATAATCCAAAAATTCTCCTTGCAAATTTTTAGTGTGAGCATTTTGAAAACCTTGTGTAGTGTTTTGAAAATCACGGTTTTGGTTTTGATTAGAAATTTGTCCATTCCCACTTTGATAATTCCCTTTGTTGTAATTGTGTGTGTTGCCTTGGTAATTATCTTGGTTGTTGTTTCGATAGTTGTTAACATTTTGGTTTGGTGGAGCTTGATTTTGGCGGGAACCTTGACCGTTTTGGTTGTAAGTTCCCGTTGCTACATAAGCACTCGAAGTGTTACCATCCGCGGTAATGCACTCGGAAAGATCATGAGCTCCCCCACAAGATAAACAACTCTTAGCAACCGCTTTAACCGAAGCGGAATTGGAAGCTTCTTGAGCCTTCCAATGGGACATAAGATTAGCAAATCTATCAAAAAAACGATTTTCCTCATTAGCTTCATCATGTAAGGCATTAATGCTACGAGACGATTGTGACGAAGATGACGAACCCATATTGGCAACACTCGGTGTGTTACGAGGGTTATAAACCTTAGATCGATTCTCAATGATTTGTAAAGCCTCATTTGTCGTCTTGCACAAAAAATTACCACCCGCGGAGGCATTCAAATAATCTCGTTCATGATCATTAAGCCCATTATAAAAAGTATCCACTTGATGCAATTCCGTAAAATCATGGTGTGGACATTCATGTAACATTTCTTTAAATCGTTCCCATGCCATTGAAAAACTTTCATTATTTCTTTGCACAAATCGTGAAATCTCATTTTTCAAGTGTGTTGTTTTAGATGGTGGAAAAAACTTGTTCACAAACTTAGAAACGAGATCGACCCATGTCAAAATCGAATTTGGCGGTTCTTTCTCAAGCCAAATTTTTGCGGGTCCATCCAACGAGTATGGAAACAACATCATCTTAATGGCGTCATGTGGAACATCCTTAAACTTGCTAGTGGCGGTGAGACGGTTAAAATTCCTAATATGGTAATGCGGGTTGTCTTTCTCATGACCTCTAAACTTATTTGCTTGCAACATCGACATTAAACCCGTCTTAATTTTGAAATTCTCCGCAAGAATGGCGGGAATCACTATAGCCTCTCCAAAACCCTCGGTGGGTGCTTGTAGCAACTCCATCATAGTACGATTAGCCATGACGACTTCTTGTTCTACAATAGGTTCAACAATTGGAGGTTCTTCAACAATCAACGTCTCTTGATTGGCTTGCTTTTGAAGTCGTTTACGAGCTCGTTTTGCTTGATTACGAGTGATCATAAACTTCACGAAGAATGGGAGGTGAGCAAAGAAGATTCTTTTTGGGTGTTTTGTGAATTTTCAATTTTTTTGTGTTTTTGATGATATTTAATTTTTTTGGATTTTGGCGTATCTTTGTAGACAACAATCTACAAAATCTCTCCTCGAATCAAACTCTTGATTAAAGAAGCCTCAAAGGAATGAAAATGATCACGTGGAGTGAACGCCTTCGAATGACTTTAGAACTTTGGTGAAAACCAAATTGTTCAAGAGGTTTTAATCACAAAGAAACCAAGCAAATATATTATACGTAATAATACTTTGGGCGGCAAAACCCTCGATTAGCCTTCAATCTCAAAATACTCACAAGCAAGCGGGGAAACGAGGCGGCGCGAAGCACTTAAGAGCCTTTTTCCATAGAGTATATTTTATAATACCCGCCTTATACCCACCTTATAGTTTGTATTTTTCAAAATCGAGCTTCACGAAAGTATTTATCTATTTTTGCCTTTTTCTTTTTGTTTGAGATTCGAATACAATAATTGAGTGATGAAATCCCAATTAAGGTTGTGTTTTCACACTTTTGGAGATATTGTGAATTTATTGTGATACTTAATACAATATAGTAATAATATTTGTACAAGAAAACCGATAATACGTATTAGTAGAGTTCTACTAATACAAATACTATTTGGTTAATATTAAAAACAACAATGCAAATTAATCACGACACACCTCCCCGGCAGCGGCGCCAAAGTGATTGTGGTAAATTACACCTCTTAGGAAAAAGGCGTAAAAGTGGTAAGTATCAAACAAATGACTTTAGGAAAAATCAAGTGTTAATGACCCTTAATGGTGTGAAAGTTCGTTTCCCAAGGAGGTATATGTGTGTGACTAAGATGTTCAAGATTTGTGATTAATATTTGGTTTAGAAGGGGATGAGAAAAGAAAATGACGAAGACGTAAAAATAAAAATTAACAAAAAATCACTACTAGAAAGTTAAAACGTAGAAGCTTAAAAATCACAAAAATAAAAATAAATTCTAAAAATTACCAAAAATTCACCAAAAATCAAATTTAATAAACTAAGAGTTTACCAATGATCAAAACTTTTTCAAACCTTTTGAATAATTAAATATTCAATTTTTAAATGCTAATTAAAGCCCTAAAAATCAAATAAATTATCAAAAAGCCCAAATAAAGATTTTTCAATTAGTAATCCTCTCAAATGACCTAAAAAGATTAAAAACTATTTTTATAAATTTTAAAACTAATAAAAACTATTTAAAATGATTTAAAAACTATTAAAACTTAAAATAATTATAAAAATTAATCTAAAAGAGATAAAATTATTCTAAAAGTTGCTAAATTCCTATTTTAATGTAATTAACCTAAGAAAAATGTAAAAATTTGGAAAAAGTGAAATTTTAAAAATAATAATAAAATAATAATAAAATAATATTAAAAATCCAAAAATTATAAAAAATTCTAAAAACTTGCAAACTAGTTTATTTTAACCTAAATAATCAGAAAATCAAAGTGAAATTACCAAAATACCCCTAATGGGCCCTCAAATGGGCCAAATCCAAATTCAGTCAACACAAATGGGCTTTTGGGCCCAAAAAGTCAAACTTGGCCCAATTGACTTGGAAAAGCCCTATCTGACTTAAAATTTAATTCTAAGAACAAAACTCTAATGGCCCAAAAGCAGAAAATGTGCTTATCACAGCTTATTGAACACAAAGCTTATTCTTATTGGGCTTTTCAGCCCATTAAGCCATAAGCTAATGCCATAAGCTCTAATTTCACACACAACCCTCTTTTAGGATGCTTAAGAGATCTGTCAAAAGAAATTTCCAATAAGCTTACTCAATAAGCCAGAAAATAGAAAAGCAAAAATCCACAAAACGACAAAATAGTCGTTTTTGAGAAATAATGCACCTCAGGACTTGATTCAACTTGCAAAAGCTTTCAAATGGACTCAATAAGCAACATTAATCAACAAAAATCCAATAAGCACAACCAATAAGACAGAATAAGCACAAATGAACTTATGTAAAAGTCAAAGGAGTTGTTTTCTAGTCAAACCTAAAAGTCAACCACCCAAATGCTCCAGTATGAACAAATGGGTCAAAATATGAGCACCTATTACAAAAACAAAGTTGTTGCAGGTTGGAATAAGCTATTATAGCTTATTGATAAGCTGACACCAAATTTGCACTAGCAGTGGTAACTAGCAGGGGAAAGGAGTTCCCACTGCTTGATATGCAGTAAAGTTTTGGCTTGATTTCAAGCCTTGCTTGTTGCTGTTTGATGGAACAAAAGGCACCTCAATAAGCTTTGGCTTATTGAGAGTCAATATAAACACAATAAACAACAAGTTGCACACAAGAATCAAGCAAAAATCACCAAAAACAGTCACTGATATGAATAAGAACAATATGCAGAAAGTTGCTGATCTAATTGACCACAGATCCAAATTCAAGCACTCAAATCTCTTTCCCTGGTGTAATTAACCTAGATTTAACACTTGTTAACCCTAGTCTATGATTAGATCTAGGTGTCCTCTAAATTTCAACCAATTTCACCAAGTAACAAAGATTTTAAAGCCCTTTTATGGATTTGAGGTGTTTCAAACCTCAAAACCTGCAAACAGATGAGAAATAGCACCAAATAAACAGATATCAATACTTGCTAACAACACACAAGCACTTAACAAGCCACAAATCCAACTCATGCAGTAATCCCAAACACCCTTTTAAAACTTGATTTCACAAATTTTCAAAGGCTTATGAAGATTCAACCCACAAATCAGATCAGTAACACCTCAATAACATCAAATCAAACCAAATCAACAATAATCAACCACAATGACACAGATTCAACCATAAACATGCAAATTCACCAAAAATTTAGAAAATAAAAGAGAAATTGAAAAAGGGGAAGGGTGCAAACCTCCAAGACCTACATCCAGGCCCTGGATTGTTTGAGCTGAGGTACTAGCAGAACAAGTACCAGCTTCCAATGCTGCTAAGATGAACAAACAATAAGGTGAGATCAAATAAACAAGCACTTTCTGATTTTTGAAACCCAAGCTTTATCAACTAAAACCTTGCCTCAAAAACCTTCAAACATATAAATGGAACTCAGAATTAGGCTATTCTAACACCAACTTTTAATAAACAAGAACAAGATTTATCAAAATTCAGAAAATCAAATTTTATTACCTAAAAAGGAATTACAAAGATTGATAGCCTAAAACTGGAACAAAGGGACTCTCACATGTTGAGGTCTCCTTTTATAGGCAAATGCCTGGCTAAACACTATTCACAAACCCTAGATGTGAAATTCCCTAAATGCCCTAAGTCCTTGAGTGCGTTTTGTTGTTGATGAGCTGTCCAAAGTGATCTTGGACGTTCATTTCAGCTTTGATATGAAGCAATGATCCTTGGCTGTTGATTTGGACACGTGGCAAGCCTTGGTGAGGAAGTTGTCACATGATGGTGAAACGGTTTTGGTGGTGGGGCCATTTGGTGAGTGGGAGTGAGTGTTTTAAGGTTGGGATGAGATTATAGGCGTGTGAATCAAGTGTGGGAAAGGGTAATTTCATTTTACCCTTTGTTTGGTAAAAGTAAATTCTGGGTGGAAGAACATGAATAGTGCCACGTTTGATCCGATTTTAGTGGAGAAATTGTGTTTGGCGCGTGTTTATTAAGTTTAAACTTATAAACTTGGCAGTTTTGGTCCTTTTTCTTCCTTTCTCTTGTCTTTTGTGTTTAAAAACACATCAACGTCCAAATCCTTTGTATCAACGTTTCACACTTTGTCATTTTTGGCACAAACTTTTCACAAAATGTTTCAAGGGTTATTTTGACATGTTTTCATAATTGAAGGACTGATTTTGGACAATGTTGATCTTCAAAGGTCTTCAATGTATCTTAATCTTCATGAGGGACCATTTTTGGCAATTTGGATTTGTTGAGGGACTAATCTTGCCATTTCTTCAAAGTTGAGGGACCTTTTGTGTAATTTTGACAAACTTAAGGGACCAAACTTGTAATTATCAATATACAAGGGTTTTAAGTGTCATTTCTTCAAAACATGAGGATCAATCTTGTTTGTCTTCAAGTCTTCAAGGTATTTGTTGAGAATTCCATGATTAGGGCCCGGTTCTTTGTACGGCTTCGATTCTCGTGTCCGTTTTTCCTTGTAACTTGTGATCTTTTGTCTTTTTCACGATATCCATACCTAAAATACACAAGTAAACAAACACAAGCATATATATGGTATTTTATGACATTTTTATGCATTTAAAGCCCGAAAAGAACAATGAGATCATGTATAAATGCCATCTCATCACAAATCATCAAGGTTGAAGATACTAAGCCAAAGGCTATGGTTGCCATGCAGAACATTGATGGTGTTAGATGGGACTGGAGCTTTTTGGCAAAGGATGTGGAAGAGAATAAGGCTTTGATTGCTGAGAAGGAAGAAGAAGAGCATGTTCACTTTGCTCTTATGGCCAATTCCTCGTCTTCATTAGATCATGAGGTATATGATGATGCTTACTATAGTAAAGGTTGTCGATTAAACACTGAAAATCTTAACAAAGAAATTTTAAAGTTAAAATCAGATGTTTTTGATGTAGAATGTAGGCTATCAAATTATCAAATGGCACTTATACAAACTGAAAAGACTGTAGAGGAATATAAGAAAATGGAACTTGACCTAAAAGATCAAATTAATGTTTTGTCTCATGATCTTAAAGTTAGTGTTTAACTTACGGACACTCTGATGAGATCCAGAGGTGAAGTGCAACTTAAGTTAGATGAGGTCATTAAGGATAAAGAAAATGTAGGGCTTAAAATTAAAAGTTTTGATAAAGCCAGCCAAACCCTAGAAAAATGTGTCAGTGAACAAAGAAACCCTAGGGATATGTCTAGGATTGGGATGAATGAATATGTTGTTGTTCCTCCGCCTCCTGGGAACTTTTATGGTGTTCAGAGAAAAGATCTCTCTTGGACTGGTATTCCAGAACTCCAAGAAGAGGAATTTATTCCTCCACCTAAAGTACTCACCCCAGTTGAGGAATATTAACAAAAGGTGACTGACCTTGAGCAATGAAATGCAACCAAACCTTTTCTCTTTGTTAAGGGTGGGATGCTTAGTGAGAGTCCATTTGAGCCTACACCCATCACTGTGACCAACCCTACTACAGGAAAACCTGTTGACTTTGGCTCATCTGTTAAGAGAAAACCTAGTGTTAAATATGCTAAAATGTATAGAAAGCCTAGGTCGCCACAAAGCCAAGCTAGTGTTAATGGGACAGGTTTCTTTCAATCTAGACCTAAGGTTATTTCTAGAAAATCTTGTTACACGTGTGGGAGTTTTTCTCACTTGGCCTATAAATGTGTCAGTGCCTCAAAAGTCAACACTGACAATAGGTCAACCATGGTCAAACCCAGACCGTTTGTCCAATAAAGTCCACAAGTTACTAAAATGGCTCCCTTCTTTACTAAAGGGTCAAATACTCATGGACAAAGGCCCTTTCAAAATACCAACATGTGGTCTAACGGACAATGGGTTCGTGTAGAAAACCCTAAATTGGATGCTGACAAGAACAAAGTCAGCGCTGACAAGAACAAATTCAACGCTGACACGAACAATTCCAACGCTGACAGCTCTAAGTATGGTATGAAAATGCCACAACAAGCTGGTGTTGGATCTTGTGTTAGACCAAGTAGTAATAGGTATTTACAGCCTAAGGGAAAGGGGTCTAAAGCTTCATCTAGTTTGACTTGGAGACCTAAACAAGACCAAAACCCTAATTCTAATGGGATTTCTATGACCTATAACAGATTTCATTATCTTTCAAAGGTTATTACTAAACCAATTGGGGTAAACTGGGTGTTCAGGCCTCAAAGGGATGAACAAGGGATTGTTATAAGGACTAAATCTGTTCTTGTTGAACAACCACATGAATCCAAGTCTGCTCAGGCTTGAGTTTCCAAAGAAAACTAATTTGATTTCTTTATGTGCAGGGCATTAAAAAGCATGTCAATGATCATGGATATTGGGACAATGGATACTCTAGGCACATGACGGGGAAGGAAGATTATTTGTCAAATTTTACCCCCATTAAAGATGGTGACAAAGTGTACTTTGGAGGAGGATATGGTACAATTTCTGGCAAAGGCACTCTTATCACCAACAATTTACGTTTTGAAAATGTTTTTCTAGTAAAAGAACTTGACTATAACTTGTCTAGTGTGTCACAAGTTTGTGATAACAAAAATAAGGTTCTTTTCACTGATACTGAATGCTTGGTGTTGAGTAAAGATTTTAAGATGCCTGATGAGAAGTTTATTGATTATAGAACACCTAGGCATAAGGACATTTATAATGTTAATCTTAATGGGATTAGGATGAACAACAATCTGACATGTCTTTATGCTAAAGCTTCAGTAGATGAAAGTAATTTATGGCACAGAAGGTTAGGGCACATAAATTTTAAGAATATTAATAGACTTGTGAGACATGATTTAGTTGATGGTTTGCCTTCAAAAGCTTTCCACAATGATCACTCTTGTGTTGCATGTCTTAAAGGTAAACAACACAAAGTCTCATTTAAGTCTAAACTTGTGCATTCCAGTTCTAAACCACTTCACTTGCTACATATGGACTTATTTGGCCCAACTAATATAGAAAGTTTGAATGGTAAATCTTATTGTTTTGTTATAACTAATGATTTTTCTAGATTTACTTGGACTTTCTTTTTGGCCTTAAAAAGTGATACTGCCATAGTTTTGATTAACTTTATTGCCCAAATTGAAAAGAAAATAGGGAATGAGGTTAAAATAATTAGAATTGATAATGGTGGTGAGTTTAGAAATAAACTGTTAGATACCTTCTGTGTTGATAAAGGGATTACTAGGGAGTTTAGCATAGCTAGAACTCCACAACAGAATGGTGTAGCTGAAAGGAAGAATAGAACCCTAATAGAAGCAGCTAGAACAATGTTGGCTGATGCTAAGTTTCCCATTGCTTTTTGGGTTGAGGCTGTTAATACAGCCTGCTATGTTCAGAATAGAGCTTTGGTTAACAAAATCCATAATAAGACACCTTATGAGCTATTTTGGAATAGGAAACCCAACATAGGTTTTCTTAAACCCTTTGGATGTCATGTAGTGATTTTGGATACTAGTGATGCCTTAGGTAAGTTTAGTGCAAAAGGTGATGAAGGCTACTTTATGGGCTATTCTATGCAGAGTAGAGGATATAGGGTTTACAACAAGAAAGAAAAACGCATTCTTGAAAAAGTGTATGTTAAGTTTTTAGAAAGTAAACCTAATGATCCTGAGAGTAGACCAGACTGGTTCTTTGATCTAGAACGATTATCAAGAACATTGAGTTATATGCCTGTTACTAATCCAGGCATTGTGAAAAGAGATTCAAATGTTGTGGAAGAACCTATTGTTGAAATTGTAGGTAAACAGGTTGCTAAGGAAGAAGGATCACATGCAATCAAGTCAGGCCCCGTAATTGAGTATGTTACCATTCCTATTTGGACTGATGGGTTTGCACAAGCTTCTACTGATGCTGATAAGGAAGAAGAAGGGCCATAAGAAAGGCCAGTTGATAAAAACATACATGCATCTTCAAGGTCTGACAAAGATAAATCAGACGTTGACAGGTTAAATTCAGACGTTGACAGCTCAAACGCTGACAACCTGTTTGGACATTTATTCTCTTCCAACACTTTTGAACATGGTGAACCTTCCATACTTAATCAAGAGGTTCATTCAAGTGAGGATAGGAGTGGAAATGAAGATGATATTGGCAAAATGGAAACTGATATAGAAGACAACACACTACTTGGGGGAGGAATACTTACAACTATGGTCAAAAATCATCCTCCTTCCTTAATCATTGGTGATGTTTTGTCTCATGTTCAAACAAGAAGGTCTCATCAGACTCAAGGTGGTTTCATTGCCAATATCCACAAGAAGGAAGATACCCCTCTTGTGCAGGCATGCTTGTTTTCTGTCACAGCAGGAACCCGAGAAGATTTTTGATGCTCTTAAAGAACCAAGCTGGGTGGAAGCAATGCAGGATGAGCTTCGCCAATTTGCCATCCAAGATGTGTGGGAGCTAGTGGATTGTCCAAGGTATGTTAGACCTATGGGGACACGTTGGGTTCTTAGAAACAAGAAGGACGAAAGAGGTATTGTTGTCAGAAACAAGGCACGTTTAGTTGCTCAAGGCTATACACAAGAAGAAGGAATAGACTATGAAGAGGTTTTTGCACCTGTTGCAAGGATTGAAGCAATAAGGATTTTCCTAGCCTATGATTCTTGCATGGGTTTCACAGTTTATCAAATGGATGTGAAGAGTGCTTTCTTATATGGCATAATTGAAGAGGAGGTGTATGTAATGCAACCTCCTAGTTTTGAAGATTCAGAGCATCTAGACAAAGTGTATAGAGTCAAGAAAGCAAAGTATGGACTTCATCAAGCCCCAAGAGCATGGTATGGTACATTGTCCACCTATCTGGTGGAAAATGGATTTAAGTGGGGCACCATAGACCAGACCTTATTTACCAAGAAGATTGGTAAGGATTTTCTACTTGTTCAGGTCTATGTGGATGATATTATCTTTGGTTCATCAAATCCAAAGATGAGTGAAGACTTTTCCAAGCTCATGACAGACAAATTCAAGATGATTGCAATGGGAGAGATGAACTTCTTTCTATGTTTACAAGTCCAACATAAAGAAGATGGTATCTTTATCTCTCAAGACAAGTATGTAGCAGAAATCTTGAAGAAGTTTGGTTTTTCTCCACATGAAAAATGGGCTAGCACACCCATGGATAGGGAACACCCTTGGGGAAAGACTAGAGATGGAAAGAAGTGGATGGCAGGCATTATAGATTAATGATTGGGTCATTGATGTATCTTACAGCTTCGAGACCTGACATCATGTTTGTTGTGTGTGCATGTGCATGCCATCAAGTGACTCCCAAAGAGTGTCATCTTCATGATGTCAAAAGGATATTTAGATACCTTAGGTGCTATCCCACCTTGGGATTATGTTATCCAAAGGATTCTCCATTGGAGCTTATTGGTTATTCAGACAGTGACTATGGAGGTGATAAGTTTATAGAAAATCCACAACTGGTGGATGCCAATTTCTTGGGAGCAAATTGATATCTTGGCAATGCAAGAAACATACAGTGGTGGCCAACTCTACAACTGAAGTAGAGTATGTTGCTGCAGCTGCTTGTTGTGGACAAGTTCTATTGATACAAAACCAGCTGTTAGATTATGGGTATAATGTTATGCATACCAAGATATATGTAGATAATAACAGTACATTATGCATTATTAAGAATCATGTACATCACTCTAAAACAAAACACATAGAAATTAGACATCATTTTATAAAAGATTGTTTTGAAAAAGGTCTAATACATCTAGATAGGGTGGACACATAAGAAAATGTGGCTGATCTTTTAACTAAACCTTTTGATGTTGGGAGGTTCTAGTACTTGGTAACAAGTATTGGAATGATCAATCTCACCTAAATGTGTTTTTGAAATCATTGTATAGTTTGTACAGGATGTGTACTGTTATTAGTCTTTGTACAAGATTAGGTTTTCCACTTTATTTTTCTAACGCTGACAAAGGTTATTTGAACGCTGACAAGTGTTCAAATGGACGCTGACAGCAATATGTTAGTTTTGTGGTTTTTAATCTAATCATGCAGGCATTATGAGCATTGTACAAATGGATACAGAGTTGCTTATTAATCTTTGGATCTTACTAGGAATGTGTTAAAGCTTATGGATGATGGTTGGAATGTTTACATTCCTATCCTGACATAAATTTTTATTACATACTTTTTATTTGGCAACTTTGTATATCATGATTTAAGGGGAGGTTTAGGAAACCTTTAGGATTTTGGGTATTTTTAGAATGCTCTTATCACAATTATAGATTATGTCCACTGGTGAGTACGAGTTAGTTTTCTAAATCGTGAGGCACTGTAGCATGCAAAGTTGATATACTGTGCACGCTGCCAAGACTTTTTGGCCTAGAATTGGATTTGGTCGGTTGGGAGACTTGGGAACGTTTTTATTGGGCTTACCTGGGAAGTTACAAAGGGTTTATATGAGGTAACTTTACTGTTAAGTACTTTGGTTAGCAAGGGACGCTTGAGGACAATTATGTCTATCTTGCTTAAGCAAGTGTGCATGATTGGACAGTGCTTGCCACCCTATAGTCATTTTTAGTCTAAGAGTTATCTTCACTAGGGTAAACTTCTTTTAAGGTCCTTTTTATTTTTAATTATTTTATTTATGGACGCTGACATATTTTCTTTCCAAACACTGATAAGACCAATTTGAACGCTGACATGGCAAATTTCCAATGCTGACAAGAATTTAGCCGTTAGACGCTGATGTTTACTTTTTGACCGTTGAAAAACATTGGGTCCTACCCAGTTGTTATTTTTGACGAAAATATGGGCCGTAATTTTAGAGAGTTGGTAACTTTTAATTAATGAATGAGATAAGTTATATATTTTTCAAGATTTTCATCATTACTTTTTGAATATAACTGCCTTATTTTTCAACCAATAGTATGTTTTTACCTCTCCTATAAATACGCCTATTTTCTTTCAAACAGTGTAACTATTATTCTTGTCTAACTAAAATCTCTCAAACCTTCATATATTCATATTTTCATCTCACAGTTTTCTATCATCAATCTTCATGGCACCAAAGTTTAAACCTACTCAATTGGAATTGGGGTTCAGAAGCCAACACAACATGGTGGCTTATTTGGAAGCTGGTAATACTCTGTTTCCCCAATACACTCAGATGGTTGGTTATTTGAATGCGTCTCCTTTAAGGTATGCGCTTTCACATACTCCTCCTGTCCCTATCACACACATTAAGCAGTTTTCGAACACAGTTAGTTCCACAACAGTTAATGGAGTGATTACATTGACTGCTACTGTACATGGGGCTCCATGGGTGGTTACTGAAGCTTTGGTTCGCCAAGCTTTGCATCTTGATGATGCTGATGGTATAACCACCCTTCCCCTTGCAGAGCTAGAGTTAGGACTCCGAGCTTTGGATTATGATTTTCCCCCAGTGGGCCATTTAAATAAATATACCAAACAACAATTTCCCCCAGCTTGGAAGTTCCTTTTACATGTCATCCTACAATGTTTGAGTCCTAAATGCTCCTCACACAATGAAATCAACCATTCAATTTGGATGCCATTGTGTGTATTGTAACTGGGCAAAGATACAATTTTTCTAAATTGATTTTTGATGGCATGTGTCACAATAAGGGTAACAAGATGACTCTTGCTTACCCTAGGTTTTTACAAATGGTTTTTGACATGCAAGGATACTGCAACAGGGATCATGACAATTTTTATAAGATCATTGTTCAAAAGAAAATGGTTTTTGGTAATATGAATACACAACCATACAGATATTTACCACTTATCCCAGCCATCTTGCTGTCATTAAGGCAGCAGCAAACCCTCAACCTCAACCAGACCCATTGCCAGAACACCCTCCATCACCCCAGCATATGGATATTGACCCTCAACCATCAGGCGCTGACACTCATAATGTGGGCACTGACACTTCCAATCCTGACGCTGACACCATTTTACCACATACCCAAACCCCCCCCCCCCCCCTCACACCCAAACAGACCCTCAATCCACTTCCTCTTCTTTACAACCTGATTTTAGGTTGGAAAAACGCCAAAAGACTGCTGGAGTGTTCTCCTCTGGTGGTCCTAGCCATGTAGCAGAGAGAACCATCACCACAAGTGTGGTTGGTGACATAGGTGGGGCTGGGACTATTGACTCTAGCTTAGAAGCAGGTCAAGGCAGTCCCAACATCATTAAGTCCCTATCCATGCCCAATGAATCTCTTTGGGAGGTCAAATTCCCATCATACAGGAGGGCAGATTGGAATCTTATACAATTTTGGAATTGACGGCGGTTTGCATTAGCTTGCAAAAGCAAAATGCAGACCTTGTACAAGTTGTCACAGGTCAAGGCCTTGAACTCAAGCAATTGAGGGAGAGGCTAGTTGTTTTGGAGGCTACCAATGCTCAGAGGAGGCAGGCAAGAGTCCTTTCATCAGGGGAGGATTCTTACAAAGGGGAGGAAGATGCACTAACAAAGCCATTTAATTTGAGTGACAAGGGCTCACAGGAAGAAGAAGGTGTTTCTTTTGGTAGTAAACAGGTAGAAATAGCTGAGGCTTTGACTAGCTTGAAGGAAAAGCCTGTTCTTGATGTTTCATTACTCACTCCAAAGAAGTTGTCATTTTTAGAGATGATGCAACAAGCTACAAAGTCAGTTGCTGACATTCAGAGTTTGAGCGCTGACAGACCCACATGTATGATTGGTGTATCCCAACCACCAGTTATCATTAGGGAGGTAGCTACATATGTGCCAACAACTACTTTACCAGCCATTGGAGCACAAGATAGGGGTAAAGGAATTTTGGAAGAAGTTGAGGTGCCAAAGAATGCAGCACATGTACACTTTGATCATGTCTTGGCTGCTCAATTGCAAGAACAGGATTGGACTACCACAGAAAAGGAGAAAGATGGTAGTGATGGTGATGAGAGCTCAGATTCTAGTGTAATGATCTTAGAAGAGCTAGAGAGATTGGAATATGGGGAAGATGACTTAGCCAAGGATAGGCTAAAAGAATTGAAGATGAAAGTAGACTTTGACATGCCAGAAGTAAGGGAAATGTATTTTGCATGGGAGTCTAAGGTTGAAGAGAACCCAGATATGTCTATAAGTGGACAAATTTGGGGTTTGGAGATATTGTTGAGAGTTCAGGAGGATTGTAAGGTAATTTTGAAGCACAAGGCTAGCAAGGTGCTTTCTGAACTCAAGAGGGACAGAAGGGAGTTGTACTTTATGTTGCTTAGGTGTTATCAAGGTGGATGGACCTATGATAGATTGAGAAGACTCCCTTTTGAAGAATTGGAACATCATGCTTATCCAATTTGGGTAAGAATTTGTGAGGAGAATACTATGAGGCTTCTCTGAGCTGAAAGGAGAGAAGAGATTGAGGAGAATATACATATCCAGAGGGCTTCTATTGCACCAAGACCAGTGAAGAAGGGAGTTCCCATTGAATTCCCAGTTCTTGATCAATTGAATCCTAGTGAAACAGTAATCAGAAAGAGCATTAAGCTTTCACCATTGGAAGCTTCAGATGTTGCAGAGGTATTACCTTTGGATTTCAGAAACCCAATAGTTAACTATGAAGAAGATGCAAGTGGGTTCTGGATGATCACCAGATATGGCACGAAGGTACATACTTTTACTTCTTTGATCTCATTATTTGCAAGCCTGGATAGAGAAGACTTGGTAGATCTTTAGAATTTGATGAAGACCAAGTATGAGGCTGAAGCACCTACTTCAGTCAATGGAATAAAGATTTGGACATCCTTCAAAAGGATTATTCAACCAGATGAAGCAGATCTAATATGGTTGGATCTGGGTGATATCAGTGGACTACAATGACGTCTACATTCAGCAGCAGGTGTTTACCATCTAAGTACTATAAAGTTTTTAGAGTATCTTCTTGTGGATGCTCAATATCCAATGTCCAAGGATGTTTTGAAGAAGATGGTGTCTACACAGCTAGAAATGGATTATACTAGTGATGTTGGAAAAGATTTAATTAGATTTGTTTATTATCTAATTAACAAGTAATTTGTATTTGTAAGAATCCTCCTTGTACTTAGTTTTTATTCAGAAACTTGATTACTAGAGTAGATATCAAGTTTAGGGGAGGATTGTTGGGAATAAAATGAGCTAAGTCACTCAGACGCTGAGAAGAGTAAATTGGACGATGTTAAGAAGAAATCAAGCGCTGACGTCAAACATTGACAAGAGATATCCAAGCGCTGACAAGAAGAAGTACAACCACTGATAGGAATACTTAGTCAACACATTTATTATTTGAAGTAAATATATACTCAATATTGTATTTTATATATTTATCTTTACCTAGAATAGTTGATAGGTTATCCTTTGTACATGACTCATTATGTTATAAAAGGAGGTCGTACGGTTTGTAGTTTATACACATTATTCAGTATTCAACTTTCATTGTAAGCAAGTTTGATTATCAATCAAAAGTGAAAGTTTGGTTTAATTGTTTTACTTGTTCTTTATTCTAAGTGTTAATTCCGCATAACACTTAGATTGTTCATAACAACAAAGTTTCTCTACGTGTTAAACTTGATTCAATCTCGTTAACACAAAGCTAATGGATCTAAGTTTGGGATCAACACACCAAGCCTCCTTGAGAACGAACTCACAAAATGGTCATAAGCACTTGGTTTTCTTAAACCATTTGTTTAATACTTACCGCTTTTACCTCATTTTCCTAAACGAGTGTGAAATTACAACTATCATTTTGGCGCCGCTGCCGGGGAGGCGTGTTGTGCTAAGTTTGAACCATTTTTTTTTTGATATTATCCATAATAAGTATTTGTGTGATTAGCACTCTAATCATACGTATTATCAGTTTTCGTTTTTTTGTGAAGAAATATTACTATATTGTATTACGTATCACAATAAAGTCACAATACTCCAAAGCATGAAAACGCAACCTTAATTGGGATTTCATCACTCAATTATTGTATTCGAATCTAAAGCAAAAGAAAAAGGCAAAATAGATAATTACTTTCGAGAAGCTTGATTTTAATTAACACAAACTATAAGGTGGGTATAAGGCGGTTGTATTTCACGACCTAAGGGAAAAAGGCTCTTAAGTGCTTAGCGTCGCCTCGTTTCCCCCGCTTGCTTATGCATGTTAAGAGAAAAAGGGCTAATCGAGGGTTTCCGACCAAAGTATTATCTACGTATCATATATATTTGCTTGGTTCCAAAGATTAAACCCTTTTGAACGTTTTGGTGTTCCACTAACGTTGTAACACCCCATTTTGGTAAATGGAATGCCACGCGTGATTATGGCGTGTCATCAAAGCATACAAGGATAAATGTCTTAAACCTTACATGACCATAAAAGAAATACCGGAAACAAATATCGGTACCCCAAAGTATAAGCTCATCACGCACAAACATAAGTATCGTAAAGGAAAAGGACTAAACAATGTCCATGGAAATAAGTAGCAAAATGTATGATCATAAGCATAAAGTAATGAAGGCTAGTAAGCTTCCAATCCATATGCACCTACGCTTAGAGTCTACGAGCGCCCTTGAGTACCTGCCGTTTTGGGAAACATGAAAGGAAAATGGCTGAGCATAACGCTCAGTGCACGGATATACAAGCATAGAATGAATAACATAAGCATATACAACATATAGCAGCGGAAATGATTAAGTCCTGGAAAACCTGGTATAACTTAGTAAAACTGGTTTTATAGTTTGAAAAGCCTTATGTTTATCTTACGAAAATTGTTTAACATATTAACCATTAAGCCAATATAGGTCATGAAATATCAACATGCATGAATACTTGGAGGGGTGACCTCATCATGCAATTAGAGGGGTTGCCTCTAATTAATATAAGTTTGGGTAGGAGGGATCAACTCCTTGTGAAGGATGCAAGGCACACACCACATTCACCTGAATAATCTATTAAAAAAACATGTAACCTAGGATGCACCCATACGCCCCACATGATAACATAATAATATGGAGAAAAGCTGAAAGGGACGCCACGAGCTATCGCTCCGTCGTGGAGAAGTCATAACACTGGTGCCTCCAGTGTTATGGTCATGGTACCTCCATAACTAGGTGGAACTGGTCATGCATGTATATGGCTTAGGCATTTAAACTAAACATAAGCAAATCAAAACATATAATTATATACTGGGAAAACAGTTGGTTGCATACGGGGAATCCTAATTAGGAAAGAATGTCCATACTAAAAGGACGGAGAATCCGTACCTTATGTCCAGTGAACGAAGAAGACGAACGGAAGAGGGTCCTACTTCGATTTCACTAATGCTACATAAATAGTGTACGTGTATAAGTATTCTGATTACTGAGTACGTAACTGGTTTTATATCATGTCTTAGCTTGTTTTATATGTTCATGTCTTGTTTTACAGATTTTAACGTTATGCTGTGTTTATCATGTATTCTGGATATTCTGATTGAGTATTACTTGTATTTCTTGTATTATTATACTTGTTGTGTAATAATAAGTAACTTTCTAAAAATAGAAGGTTTCCTAAAATAGAAAGTTTCCAAAAATAGAAAGTTTCCAAAAATAGAAAGTTTCCAAAAATAGAAAGTTTCCAAAAATATATTTACTGCTTAAAATAGATTAGTTTCTAAAAATAGAAAGATTTTCCAAAAATAGTAAGTTTTGTTGAAATAGAAAGTTTCCATATTTAGAAAAAAGCTGGATTAATAAGCTAAATAAGATAAGCTTAAGTTTTACTGATTAAATATACTAAGTCATGTGATTAATAGTATAGTTTATTAATTATAACATGTTAATTAAATAAACTATATGTTATACGATTTAAGTAAATATAATCATGATTTAATTAAATTAAAGTGTATAAAATACTTAGGTTAAAACATGTATTAATATTTATATTAATATAACCTAAGTCATGAAAATTAGTTAATTATATGTCATGTTTTTAATAATTAATTAATTACTTTAGTCTAAATTTTATAGTTAAATACTTAGGTTAAAATCATGTATTATTAAATATTAATAATAAAGTTAAGTCCATGTTTTAATTAAATTAATTATATGACATGTTAAATTAATTTAATTAACTTGTAAATACGTATACTTGTAAAAATGATAAACCGAACACATGTATTATTTTATTAAAACATGTCGTGCACCGAACCCGTGAACCCATGAACCGGCCCGAACCAAAACCCCAACACCAACCACCACCCACAATCGCGGCTGCGGTGGCGGCTGGTGGCTGTGCTGCCAACAGTGGCGGCTGCTGTCGCTGCTGCGCCGTGGCTAGCCGCTGTCAGCATCGAAGATCCCACAAGCGCAAGCCGGTGGTCTCCCCCTTTTGCCTTCGATATTCCCCTCGTCCGACCCAAACAGCCACCGGCTTAAGCCGGTGGTGCCTTCTGTTGCGCCGAGACCCACACCGAGTCCCTTAGGGGGTCTCGGTTGTGGCTAAAAAGGGACACCGAGAGTCATTCGACTCTTGGTTGGCTGTCGAACCACAAACCAAGCCAAACGAACCCTTTTCCCATGTTTATTAAATTCCATAACATGTTTTATATAATTGTTTTTAAAGATCTAACATAAAACATAATTAAATAAAAAGATTATAGCTCAAGGTTTTATGTTTTACCTCAACGTGTGATTGAAAATAACACGACACGAACCAAATACCAAAGATCAAAAATCAAAAACGAATCCTCCTTGTTCTTGTTTGATGCCGCGGTTATAGAGTCACCAAGAGATGGGGTTTTCAACTTTTCTGTAAAAATATGTTTATGAAAACTCTGTGGTTTTAGTTTCCTTTAATTAAACCAAAAAGTGGGCTTTTGGGCCCCTCCTTTCTCTTGTGTGCCGCGGCTACTAGGGCCCACCAAGGGAAACACGTAGTTTTTTTGTAAATTATTACGTGTTCTCGTGCTCGTATTTACGTGACGTTATTTTAAATGTTCGTGTTATTTTATATACTTGTACGTAGTCGTAATAATAATTATGTAAATACCTAATTGTACGTTCGTGATTCTTACGTTTATGATTTCATGTTCGTGATTTAATTATTATCTACAATAATTGTCGTGAACTATCACGTACTTAATACTTGTCGTACGCAATTCTTGTAATTTATGTTCGTGAAACGTACTCATGCTATAAAAGGAAAGTTTTAATCATGTACGTACGATTATAAGGGTACTATTCATGGTAAAAGCATGCGGGTTTTACAACTCTTTCCCCCTAAAAAGAATAATTCATCCCCGAATTATAGATAACGTAAACTGGAAAAAGAGGAACATACCAGAATTCAAAACTTGAAATAAGGGTAAGAAGTCCGAATAGACTCCTCGTTCTCCCAAGTGGCTTCCCGCTCGGTATGATCCCTCCAAAGGATTTTGACGAATGGAATCGTCTTCTTCCTCATGACTCGCTCTTGCCTGTCAAGAACTCGTTCGGGTTCCTCTATGAAGGTAAGATCTTCACGAATCTGTTCCAGTGGATACTGAACCATATGAAGGGGATGATACTTGTACCCTCTGAGTAAGGACACATGGAAAACGTCATGAACGTGAGAAAGCTCTGGAGGTAACGCCAAACGATAAGATACTTCACCGACTCGCTCAATGACATCAAACGGTCTGATGAATTGAGGTTTGAACTTCCCTTTGATTCCAAAACGCTTAACACCACGTGCCGGTGATACCTTAAGAAAGACGTGATCTCTTACGTTAAAATGTAAGTCCCTACGATGCTTGTCGGCATAACTCTTCTGACGTGATCGTGCTTCTTGTAATTTCTGCTTAGCTACAGTGACCTTCTCGTTGGTCAACTCTATCATTTCTGGTCCTTCAAGTGTTCGCTCACCAACCTGATCCCAGCAGATTGGGGCGCGACACTTTCTACCATACAACATCTCGAATGGAGCACACTTAATACTTGCGTGCCAACTGTTGTTGTATGCAAATTCTACCAAACAGATACAATCGTCCCAATCTCCTGTCTATTCCAACGCACATGACCTCAACATGTCTTCTAATGTCTGAATCGTTCACTCCGATTTCTCGTCTATTTGAGGATGAAAAGCCGTGTTAAGCTTAAGTTTTGTACCCCAAGCTTTCTGCAGACTCCTCCAAAATCGCGAAGTGAAACGAGGATCTCTGCCCAAGACGATGCTGGATAGAGCACCATGAAGTCTCGTGATCTCCTTCTTGTAAGTATCGACAAGTTTACTGATCGGATCATCCTTGCGGATCGGTAAGAAATGAGCTGACTTAGTAAGTCAATCAACGATAACCCAAATCGCATCATGCCCCCTCTTTGTCTGTGGAAGGCCAGTAAAAAAATCCATGGTGATCTTGTCCCACTTCCACTCTGGAATATCTAATGGTTGTAGAAGACCGCTAGATCGCTGATGCTCGATCTTAACGTGCTGGTAGGTAAGACATTTAGAAACGTAAGTCGGAACATCTTGTTTCATACCACTCCACCAAAAGTATTTCTTGATGTCATGGTACATCTTGGTCGAACCAGGATGAATAGAGAATGGGGAGCTATGAGCCTCAGCTAACAATGCTTCCCGAAGTTCTTGATCATCAGGGACACAAAGTCTCGTGCCCTGCCATAAGATATCGTCTTCATCTACATGAAATTATGTTTGCTTCTCTAAGTTCTGAATTATCGCCCAGATTTCACCATCATCCTTTTGAGCTTCCGTGATCCTAGAGAGTTATTCAGGTTCCACTCTAAAATTAGCCCAATAACTGTGTTGTCCACGTACCATGATCTCAATGTCTAGTCGCTCTAAGTCTCTTATAATTTCCTCCTTAATGTTAATGTCGTTATCATTCTGGACTTTCTGCTAAGTGCATCTACCACTACATTCGCCTTGCCGGGATGATACTACAGATTAATGTTGTAATCCTTCAATAGCTCTAACCATATCCTCTGTCTCATGTTCAGCTCACGTTGAGTGAAGATGTACTTCAAGCTCTTGTGGTCCGTGAAGATGTCACATGATTCTCCATACAAGTAGTGCCTCCATATCTTCAACGCGAACACGACTGCTGCAAGTTCCAAGTCATGCGTAGGGTAATTTTCCTCATAAGGCTTAAGTTGCCGTGAAGCGTACGCGACCACTTTCCCATGTTGCATGAGAACACAGCCAAGTCCCTTCCCTGAAGCATCACTGTAGATTTGAAATCCACATGTACCAGATGGGAGAGTAAGAATAGGTGCAGATACTAACTTCTGCTTTAGGTCTTCAAAGCTCTTCTCTCTTTCTTCATTCCAGACGAATTTCTCCCCTTTCCGCATCAGTTTGGTGAATCGTAGTGCTAAGCGGGAAAAGTTCTCTACGAACCTACGGTAGTAACCAGCTAAGCCTAGGAAACTGCGAACCTCAGTTGCTGTTGGCGGTCTTGGCCACTTGGTAATAGCCTCGACTTTTGCTGGATCCATGGTGATTCCTTCTGCTGATACAATGTGACCTAAGAACGCCACCTTGTCTAACCAGAACTCACACTTGGAGAATTTAGCATACAACTGATTCTGGCGAAAATATCAGGATGTCGTCAATGAAGACAATGACGAACTTGTCCAGAAATTCATGGAAGATTTTGTTCATCAAATCCATGAAAACAGCTGGAGCATTGGTAAGGCCAAATGGCATGACTACGAATTCGTAGTGCCCATAGCGTGTACAGAAAGCAGTCTTGGCGATGTCCTGCTCTTTAACCCGTAGCTGAAGATAGCCCGACCTCAGATCAATTTTGGAGAAATTTTTGGCCCCTTAGAGTTGGTCAAACAGATCGTCAATGCGTGGTGGATACCTATTCCTGATGGTGATCTTGTTGAGCTAGTGATAATCTATGCAAAGACGCATACTGACGTCCTTCTTGTTCACGAATAAGACCGGTGCGCCCCATGGAGATGCGCTCGGTCGAATGAAGCCTCGTTCCAGAAGTTCTTGCAATTTGTCCTTCAGGTCCTTCAACTCTATGGGAGCCATGCGATAAGGAGCCTTGGAAATTGGCTCAGCTCTTGGGATGAGCTCGATATTAAACTCTACTTCACGTGCAGGTGGTATGCTCGGAAGTTCTTCTGGAAATTCTTACACTATTGGCTGATTCTAAATTGATGGAGATTCAGCATCCATGTCATGAACAATAGCTAGATAGCCCTCGCAACCATGTGAAAGTAATGCACGTGCTTGCAGGGTTGATATGATTTGTACAGACCTTCTGGGTACGAAGCCGTTGTGAATGTACTCTGGTGCATTAACATCACCGAAGATGAGCCGATATGTATGGCAGTCTATGGTGGCATGATATTTGGATAGCCAGTCTATGCCCAATATCATGTCAAAATCATTCATGTCCAGCGGAAGTACGTCAACAGGACGGATCTTGTCTTCAAACTCTAGGGGAAGGCTCTTGTACACATGGGTTATGCGTACAGAGTCTCTTAAAGGCATGGAGATGTTTAATACATTCTCTAATGGCATAGGGGATATCCTAACATTCTTAGCAAAAGCAGTAGAAATGACCGAATGAGTAGCACCCGTGTCAAATAAAACACATGCAGCTTGACCATACATATACAAGATTCCAGTGATGGTACCTGTAGACTTGTTGGCCTGATCGCGAGAAATCGTGTAAACGCGTCCACTAGTAGGAGGCGGCTTAGAATCAGCATGTCCAGATGTGCCCTCCATCTCGCCCTTGCGCCAGTCCTTCATGCGATGACAAGTAAGGCCACACTTGTAGCATGCGTCGTTGTCACGACGACATGGCTCTGGGTGCCTACGGTTGCAGGTAGTGCAAAGAGGATGAGTATACCCTCCAGCAGGTGCCCTTGTTGGCTGGGAGCCTGTTAAGAACTGTATACATGAGACATGGTTTATAGGTACAAAAGGACAATTCGGAAAATTCGTAAGATGTAATACCAGTGATAGCTGGACGGTTAGGCTGTGAACCTCTTTGGCTCTGGTCCCTCACGTTACCATGATTCCTGGTAGAAGATTGCTAATGTGTCAGAATTATGAAATATTGCATGTATCAAAAGGAAATGAGTAAGTGTAACGACCTGCTGTTGTTGGAGTTTCCAGCGTTGTTACGGTAATTATCATTACCGCCACGCCTATCCGTAGCAGAACGGTCTTGAGTCTGACCGTTTCCCTTGGGCTGAGTAGGCTGTTGCTGAGTAACCGGCTGAGACCGGTCCCCAGTATTCTGCCTGGAAGATGCAGTTTAAAAAGAGATATAAATATTGGAATATACTGAAATAATTCGGAATGGTCACCGCTGAATAATGAATATTTACCTCTTCTCGGGTCTCTCTGCTTCCCCGAACTCTTCTCTTTCTTGCAGCATCTCTAGCTTACGTGCTGCATCGGCAACTTGTGCCATCGTGTTGAAAGTTAATATTTAGATTTTGTATGTGCTCTAAAAGTGTTGTTCGTTCACGATTCTATTCGAATTGATCATGGGTTCAAAGTGGAGCTCAATTGTTTTTGTTAAGAAAAAGGGAAGTTTTGTTATCTATTTCTATTTAAAAGGTAAAAGTGAAACGTAATAAAAATAACCCAAAAACAAATAACTAATAATAAAGGAGCAAAACAAATAATAAAACGTAAATTAAAACAAAACAATTAATAAAAATAAAACTAAAAGAAGAAATTAACTTACGACTGAAAAATAAAATTAACCTAATGAAAAATGAGAAAATAAAACTAAGAGGGTACTTTAAAACTGAACGAGGTAAAAGCTAAAGCAGGCACTAAATAAAAGATAAAACTTAAAATTTAGGAAAAAATATTAATACTAAAAATTGATGAAAAATTCAACTAAAAATACGTGACTTACAGAATTAAAATTGGAACAACTTTCAGATTAAACTAAACGATTACGGAACAATACTAAATAATAAACAAGCTAGCAAGCAAGCAGCTCAAGCTAGCAAGCTACTAGGTGATATTTGGCGGGAAGAAAAGTATAAGCATGCAGGCATGTAGGTCCCTTGATAGGTGTGTAAACACCCATCCTTTTTACCACTTAATTACAATAATAACCGAGCCAAAACGTGTAGTTTATGTCTTTTATGTCGGAATTATGCGTGGTTTGTGTTTTTGTTGTGATTTAGGACGAAATTGTGAAAAGTGGAGAAAACACGGCAATTACGGGCTTTTATTGAATAAAAAGATGAAAGACGAAGTCAAGAAGTCAAGAGTGCAAAAAGAACGGAATTCCAAGACCAATTCTGAAGATTTATCGAAGAAAAAGTCAAAAGACGGAAGTTTACTTAAAGTCGAAGAACTCAAGTCTAAATTAATGAAGAATTAAAAGACGAGTTCGAATAAATCCCAAGACAAAGTCCAAGTATTAAGAAGATTAAAGAAGATTAAAGAAGCTTAAGGACTTGATCATGCAATTAAGAAGAAAGGAAGGAGGGGAGGAAGCTTCCTCTAACCACTTCCCTAATCTCCTATAAATAGTCATTAGATAGTTCATTTTCATTTTGTTGGCTAAGGTGACAATTAGTCTTCCACCTTTATTTTTCTTGCACCTTTAATTACTTGTCCATTTAAATACTTGTCTTGCACTTTTAATACATTTAATTTCCAAGTAAGTGTTCTTTAATTATCTTGTTTTAAATCTCTCATTCTACCTTTCTTTCTTGTCTGATCTTTATGTTTATGTGCTTATTATCTTGCTTATTTGATTAAAGATTGTGTTTTTATACTTTTGATTGTTTTAGATCATTGATTTTTATAGCTTATTGTGTTTATTTTTAAGTTTATAAAGTTTTTATAAAAGTTATTTTTATATAGAAGTTGTTTTTCGTAAAGCTTATTCATTCCGTGTTTTAAAAGTCTGTAGATTTCAGCTTATTAGCTTCTTCTTTTACTGTTTGGTTTAGGATTTTCGTGGTGTGCTTATTAGATCTATAGCTTATTTTTCTAGCTTATTTTTCATCCATTTCATCGTATTCCGATCTGTACGATCGGAAAGGGGTTTATTATTCCGACCAGCGTTCCTTGCTTGGTCGGAAAAGGGTTTACATATTCTGACGAGAGGGACTTTGTTGGAAATACGTTTTTACGTATTTATGAAGGATCGGTCGCTCCAACGATATATTATTGTATTAGGCTCGTGATCCAGTTTGTAGTAAATATAGTCCATATAGCCCACATGTAGGGTGGGCTATATATACCCCTCCTAGCATGTTAGGAGGGGTGGTTCTTTCATTTCATCTTTTCAATTAATCCAATTTCACTTTCTCTCTCTACTTTACTTTTTCTCTCCTTTCTCTCTCTATATTCATCTTCATCTTCCTCCTTCCACCATTAAATCAATAGATCTAATCCATCATTTACCAAATCCTTAGAAATCGTAGACCTTCAATTGGTATCAAGAGCCATGGTTAAATCTTAGGATTTGCATTTTTTTTTTATCTTTTGAGTTGGTGGTAAAAATCCTTTCTTTTCTAATTTTTTATCAATCTTTTCATCATTCGATAAACTTTTTATCAATTTTTATAAATCTTATCAATTTTTTTAATAAAGATATCTATTTTTCTTCTATCAATTTTATCAATTTTTATTTTTTATCAGTTTTATTTTTACGTGTGTTTTTTATAATCAGTTTTTTCTTCTATCAGTTTTTTTATTATCAGTTTTATCAATTTTTAAATCATCTATTTTTATTAAAAAAAATTTAAAATAATCAAGTTTTCTCAAATATTCGTATCAGATCTCTCAATCAGGTTTTTTTTTTACATCATCAATTTTTTAAGTGTTGTTTGTTGTCCATCAATTTTTGTCCAAAACAGTCCAAATCTGTCAAAAGTGTCATCAGTCATTTTTTATCCATCCCGTTATCAGTTTTCCGTTCTTTTCCGAATAGCACTTTTCCGCATAGGTTTTCCGCATAAGTTTCCGCATAGGTTTCCGCATAGACTTTTTTCCGCATAGACTTTTTTTCCGCATAGACTTTTTTCCGTATAGACTTTTTTCCGTATAGACAGACTCTCGACAATTCAAAAATAACGGGAAACAAATCACACCCTCACATCTCTCGACCCTCACGACTCGACTCAAGACTCATCACACCCGCCTAATCAAACAGAACCCACGACTCTTAAAAACTCAAAACCTTTCGACAGACCCTCCACTCGCGAAACACTTGTTAAGCCTCGACTCGAATCAATCAACACCCTCATCACCTTAACACCTCAAACTCACAGACCTGACTCCAAACTGTCTCAAGATTCACAATCAGGACTGACTCAAACCTTTTAGACACACATCTCTAAAAACCTTAGCACTCGACTCAGCAAAACACAAACTCAACCAACACCCACCCTTACTCGAACCCATAAAGACATCCACAAACCCAACACCCTCGCTCACTCCTCACTCATACCTTCAAAACCCTCACTCTCGGACCCTCTCGACACACTATCCCCCCAAACCGACCCTCGATTTACCCAAACCCACAACTCAAAGACTCTCAACAACACCCCAAACTCACGATTACCCACCCTCGATTCGATCTAAACCCAAAACTCACACCCTCAGAATACTCTCTACCCAAGACAACACCAACACTCTCGACTCCCTCGACTCCCTCTCTCGACACAGACTCCCTCACCCACATCCGACACCCTCTCGACTCGAACATCAAACAGAAAGACACTACAGAAGAGAGAGGGACTCAAAAAATAAAAATAGTAAAAACACCTACCCGAGATCTGTTTAGATCTTGAAGCTACATGCATGTCATCTTTCTTTCGATTTAATCATCTTAAGAAAAATTAGATAAAGATGTATAGTTGCATGGGTTGATTGAAATAGTTGAAGAAAGGGGTTTTGTGATTCGTGTCAGAAATTGCGTATATTGGTGAAGGATGATGAGTATTTGTGAAAAGCAGGCTGCGTGATTGTTTGGACGGAGCTTTCTATGTTATTTTTGAGGGGCTGCGTTTGTGAGATTAGATGTTGATTGAGCAGGTAATCAAGAAAGAGAGAGAGAGACGAAGGTGTCTTTGGGAGATAAAAGGCTGTGAGATTAGGTTTGAGAGAACTAGAGAGATTGAGAGAGATAGAGAGACGCAGGTTTTTGGTTATCTGTGTGAGGAAGAGAGAGATTTTAGGCAAAGATATTGAGGCGGAAATAACTAGGCAAGTGGAGCGGTGGAATTTTGTTATTGGGCCACGTATTTTATTGTGACGGAGAAACCAAAGAAAGCAAGTGGGGCGGTGGAATTTTTCTTTGATTGGGACACGTGTTTTAAAAATTATATCAGATTTTTTAAAAATTATACACGTGTTTTGAGTTTATCAGATTTTTATTTATTTCCTTTTATTTTCTAATTTTTTTGGTTAAGTTATTTTTTAAAAATTATATCCGTTTTTTTTTGGGAAGTTATTTTTAAAACGTTTTGTAATCTGTTGGGTTGATAAAACGTTTTATAAAGTTATTTTTATTTTCCTTCTTTTATTTTCCATTTTAAAATATCATTTTTTTTTTTGGGTTGGTTAAGTTATTGTTTTAAGTTCATTTTTTATATTTTTTATATCTTAAAGTTAATTTTTGTTTATTAATTTTTGGCAAATCGTGTCGAGGCGGGTATTTTTAAAAGTTAACGTGGAAAAATATTTGTCGGGATAAACGTTTTTGTGGCCGGATTTGACGACAAATTGACGAGTCAACGTGACGGGATTTTTGGTCGGGTTTAATTCATAATCTTTTGAGCCGAATCGAATTGTAAAATCCTGCAAACTACAACATCCACATCATTTTTCCTCGATTTTCAATGGAATCGTTAAAATCGACACTTAAAGAGGGAGACTTGCATCGAATGCAAGACAAAGCTCGAGAAAGTGGTATAAATTCATTTCAAATGCTCCAGTCTCATCTTGTCACTCTTTCGGGGATTCAAGGAGGGAGCGAATTTGTGACAATCTTTGGACAAGATCGTCATATATTCATCGACTCAATTTTTACCACTTTGACCCAACTCGCCGAGCAACTCAACCATGGAAACTTTAATCACTCTGCATCGGCACTTGCCTATAAGGATCTTGTTACACAACTCACGCCTTTCCTCCAATTCAATATCATTAAGCCTGAAAGTTCTGTGATTTGCCAATCATTTCTTCGAGATACACATACCGAGCTTCGTGTTTTCCGTGATACAATATTGAAACTCATGACATCGGTTTCGTCTTCGATTTATCAACAATCACAACTTCAGCAAATGTATGATAATGGAGTGCAAGAATCAATGCCGCAGATGCAAGAGGAGAATGGTCATACGGTTGAAAACTTGGAGCCTATCAATGCCAAGAGCACGGAATCAGGAGGACAACATGATACCAGTGGCACGTCAGGAACTGTTCACGAGATCTCTTTTGCTGACATCGTACCCGTTTATGACGAAGAGCCGGCAAACATGGTACAATGTAATGTTGTTTATGATGTATATGCTGATGATATGCCGCGTATTGAGCATTCTGAACCTAATTATGACAAACATGGGATGGAAAAGAGTGATAGCAATACCACTTCTGATTCATCCGATGTAAGTCATAATGGGGGAGAGATTGTTCAGAATGCTAAACATCATGATAATTGGCCGGATTTGACGATAAATTGACGAGTCAACGTGACGGGATTTTTGGTCGGGTTTAATTCATAATCTTTTGAGCCGAATCGAATTGTAAAATCCTGCAAACTACAACATCCACATCATTTTTCCTCGATTTTCAATGGAATCGTTAAAATCGACACTTAAAGAGGGAGACTTGCATCGAATGCAAGACAAAGCTCGAGAAAGTGGTATAAATTCATTTCAAATGCTCCAGTCTCATCTTGTCACTCTTTCGGGGATTCAAGGAGGGAGCGAATTTGTGACAATCTTTGGACAAGATCGTCATATATTCATCGACTCAATTTTTACCACTTTGACCCAACTCGCCGAGCAACTCAACCATGGAAACTTTAATCACTCTGCATCGGCACTTGCCTATAAGGATCTTGTTACACAACTCACGCCTTTCCTCCAATTCAATATCATTAAGCCTGAAAGTTCTGTGATTTGCCAATCATTTCTTCGAGATACACATACCGAGCTTCGTGTTTTCCGTGATACAATATTGAAACTCATGACATCGGTTTCGTCTTCGATTTATCAACAATCATAACTTCAGCAAATGTATGATAATGGAGTGCAAGAATCAATGCCGCAGATGCAAGAGGAGAATGGTCATACGGTTGAAAACTTGGAGCCTATCAATGCCAAGAGCACGGAATCAGGAGGACAACATGATACCAGTGGCACGTCAGGAACTGTTCACGAGATCTCTTTTGCTGACACCGTACCCGTTTATGACGAAGAGCCGGCAAACATGGTACAATGTAATGTTGTTTATGATGTATATGCTGATGATATGCCGCGTATTGAGCATTCTGAACCTAATTATGACAAACATGGGATGGAAAAGAGTGATAGCAATACCACTTCTGATTCATCCGATGTAAGTCATAATGGGGGAGAGATTGTTCAGAATGCTAAACATCATGATAATTATCCTATAACTCCTTCATTGACTGCTTCTGATTCCAAGATTAAGGAGCTCGAAACGATCGTATCTCGGCAATCAAAAGATCTTGAGGATGCCAAACTTGAATTTTCTAAGAAAACGGACAAATTTGAAACATATTTTGAAAAACTTGAAAAATCAAACGTTGTTCTTGAAAGAAAATTGGATCAAACTGTTTTAGATTCTAAAGCTGAAAAGGATAATTTTTTGAAACAAATTCAACTGCTTGAATCTAAGTTGGCAAGATAACTTGCTCAAAGAGAATGAGACTTTAAAGGCCCAAGTACAGGAAAAGGTTTTTGCTATAGCTGCGTTGAAAAACGAGTTAAGGAAAACTAGAGGACCTAGTGTGGACACTAAGCTTGAAAAACCATCAATCTTGGGGAAACCGCCTACAAATCAGTTCGTCAGACAACCGATTGTCAGACAACCTACTGCATTTAGATCCGAGCGACCACAATCCTCGAGACCGCGGTTTGCCTCCCAAGTTGATTTGGGTCATATTTCTAGAACAGTCACTCCACCAACTAGGCCTAATGTGACTAAATCAGTTTTAGCAAGACCTTATCACATGATTGCCCCTAGTTTCTCTAAGAATAGTTCAATGAACACGTCTAGAACTAGTTCAACTAATGTGCGTCATGATTTTGGTCAAAGGGAAACTATTCAAAAGACACATGTCAGAGATAGCAATGTCCAACCTAGTCAGATGCCTTCTAGATTACCCAACACTGCTAACCGTAGCATGCCATCTTCTAGGAGCATCGATCAATCATCTAGGAATTATTCAGACATTAAATATGCTACTTGTAAAACATGTAGAAAATGTGTCTTTACGGCAAATCATGATGCTTGTGTCAAGAAATTACTTGATGAGGTGAACTCCCGTGCTAGAATTAAGTCCCAGTGGATAGCTAAAATCAAACCCTTTGGTAAAGTTTGGCGCCCCACTGGTAGAACTTTCACTCTTGTAGGAAACGAGTGCCCTTTAACTAGGATAGTCTCTGATTCTACAAAGACTACTAGGGAGGAAATTGCAAAGGATGATACATCACTTAAGCCTGAACTTAAGATTTTCTATAAAAGGAAACGTCTGCCAACTAAGACAAGTGAATCATCCCCTCAGGCCACCTCTGACACAAGAAAAGAAAACCGTGAACCCCCACGTGCTTCTAAAATAGATATCTTTAACCCGTGCAAAAGTAAACAAACTCTTAATGAGAATGCAGGTACCAAAGTTGATGTTCCAAAAGAACGAAGCGGTCCAATCGTTGTATACCGTTCAACTAAGGACACTCTCAGAGTTTGGTTGCTAAAGAAGCAGATATCAGAGAAACTAGTATCTCAGGGGATTCATGGTTAAAGCTTACAAGGACTTATAGTCACATCACAGACTATAACTCGCTCATCAAAGAAAGGAAAGTTTATCGTCGATGATAAACTTATCCTAAAAACGAGAAATTCATTTTTCTCGGGCATGAGCTTATATCAAAAACATTCCAAGTTTTTAAGCTCATGCATTAAGGCTTATAGATAAATGACAGTCTGTAACCCGTTCTTCAAAGGCAGGAAAGTTTATCGCCGATGATAAACTTATCCTTACAACGAGAAATTAATTTTTCTCGGGCATGAGCTAATATTAAAAACATTCGAAGTTTTTAAGCTCATGCACAATGACTTACAGTTAAATGTCAGACTGTAACTCGAACTTAAAATAAAGGAAAGCTTATCGTTTATGATAACTTATCCTCTTAATGAGAAATTCACCTTTCTCGGTCATGAGCTTGTCTTAAAACATTCGAAGTTTTAAGCTCATAAAGGAAAGTGTATCTTTTAACTAAGAGAACTTTTCCTCGTAACGAGAAATTAACCTTTCTCGGTCATGAGCTTTCCGCTAAGACAGTCAAAGTTTTCAAGCTCATGAACACGACTTCTAAGTAAATGTCAGCTTAGGACTCGTTCTTCAGATAAAAGGAAAGTTTATCGCCGATGATAAACGTATCCTTAACAACGGGAAGTTTACAACTTCTCGGACTTGAGCTCGTTTTATAAGATATTCAACATCTTAAGCTCAAGTAATTGGTTTTCAAAACTTTGAACACAATTTTTCGAGAATTTCTCAAAAGGTTTTTCTAAATCTTTCAAAATTGTGTGTTCAAAAATGTTTTGATAAAAAGAGCATGTCTTCTGGAATCGATAATATTTACGAACCTAGAAATGTCATTCAATAATGACACGGGGTTGTAAATAAAGTTCGAGCAGAAGTTCAAACTTTTAAAACATGCTCAAAATGGTTTGCTATTATTTCAGATAGCAACCCGCTTTTCATAATCAAGTCAAGCATTTCACCGGAAAGCTTTGACTCAACAACGGGAATTAATTTTCTCGGGGACGTGACGAGGTGACCAACATTCGTGAACAAGAACCATGTGCTTCTTTCATATGCTGTTCTCCATTATTCAGGTCCAACCTCGTAAATTGCTAATCTTGTGAATTCATTATCATATATGATCTTTGCACGTGATAAATACCTTACACTTGTGTTTAAAAGGTATTTAATTTACGTTTCAGCACACCCTCATTAATTTGAGGGGGAGCTTGTGTAATTCATGAAGATAATTGGATTTGCATTTTTCTTCCCAAATTTTCTTAAAATGCTATTAAATCAATTGATATTAAAAACATCGATTGGGTTAATATTTTTAATATGGGGGAGAAAATGTGATTTAATATTGAGATCAATAATGGTTTAACTTAATGTGCTGGCTCATCCCGACATGTGCGAAATGTTTTCGAAAATCGTGGCATATGTTAAGGGGGAGCAAAATGGATTTGGATATAAAAATGGATTTCATGGTGATTTATACTTACCCGCAACCCATTTATTTCACGACGATGAAGATTGTGGTGACATAAGGATGGTAGGATAGGTTAAAGTCCAATGATTTCTCTAGAACCGGAGGAATCTTCCCAAGGACATTCCATAGCTAGAAATAGTAGTCCTTAGGAAAGATGGAGAAAGATTGTGAACGTAGCTGAATGCCGACCAAGTACTTAAGTTAGCACTGGAACAATCACAACAAGGTGCTAGTGATGACGTATTGGTAAGCATTGAAGGGGTTGAAGAATGAAAAAAGAATTGTAAAGATAAAGGGTGTAAAGAAAGAAGCCCTCCTTACAACCTTAGGCAGAAACCGGGTCAATTCATATGCTATTGAGATCATTTCTAATGATTCTTGATATTGAAGAAAGACATCATGGACCCAGTGATGCAAGGCACAACCCATCCCAGCTAACTCAGATATCTCTCAAATGATATTTGTTTTAATCACACGGAGACAACACATTATCTATTGATTTATTCACTCCGAATAATTGGTATTAAAAAGGTGGCACTCCTCTCCAGCCTCCGATCACTAAAATCCAAAATGCACGATCGAGTCTAGAGCCATTTGAGATCATCAAATATCTCATTAGGACACACTTTCATATTTACTTGCTTCTTCACACACTGTGAAAAGTAAGAAAGTTCTTAAGAGTCCTACGCAAAATCTTCATGATCTTGCCTGAACATCCGAGTAATACGAAAGTATTTACAATGAAGATGGAAATCCTTCTTGAGCGAATATCAAAAAGCTCATGGTAGGTGACTTGTGCGATTCTTTATGAATCAAACTTGTGATAACTGGAAAGCAACAGTGGTTTAATTCTTAAATGAATTTAAACACGTTCCAGGCCTCTACGCAATATCTTAGTGTTCTTGCCATAACATTCAGAGTAATACTATTAAGTATTTACAGTGACGAATGGAAATCCTTCTAGTGTTAACATCAAACAGCACTTGGTAGGTAACTTTCAAGATTCTATATGAATCAAGCTAGTGACAACTGGAAAGCAACGATGGTGCGGTTCTTAATTGAACTTCACTTGTTCCAGGAACATGAATTGACGGCTTCAAATCATGCGGATAATATTATCCAAATGATTCACTCTTTACGTTCGCAGTCAGCTTTGGACGGTCGAGTAAAGAGAACGGGTTTACCCGCGAAATCTTGTCAAGGAGGTTCTTTATTGAAACTACGTGCCAAAAGTACGATATTTAATATCGTCCAACGGTCCTCACCGACCGGAGGTAAAATGCTACCGAATTAGAATGAAATGTTCAAGGCCATTTCATCCGTGTATATTGTTTGTTGCTAACTGTCTTATGCAGCGTAACAAGAAGGTGGCATTGCGGTGTACAATCCAGAAGAAGTCGTCACCACATGCTTATACTACATACAATTAGTACTTCAACAAATTCAAGAAAGTCTGAAGGTCAAGTCTTCCGCTGTATCAAACTCTGAAGCTTTCAAGAATTTAAAGGTATAAGTATGTGGAACATGAAGTCACGAAGAGGCAAATTTCACAAGTGATGAATGCACAAGGTCAAGGCAAGGACACATGCTCAAGACTAAAGTCAAAGATCACCTCAAGCATATTCACAAGAACAAGATCGAAGACTCAAGCATAGTATGCTAGGTTTAAGATTTTGTAAAATGGTGTGACCTCCCTTAGGGGGAGATTGTTGGAAATATGTTTTCCCAAAGAAAGTCTCGGTCACATCATTATTAGCATAGATCACGAGCTATAGAATATTTAGAACTTTGTAACTTGGAGCGACCTCCCTTGGGGGAGATTGTTGGAAATACGTTTTTACGTATTTATGAAGGATCGGTCGCTCCAACGATATATTATTGTATTAGGCTCGTGATCCAGTTTGTAGTAAATATAGTCCATATAGCCCACATGTAGGATCGGTCGCTCCAACGATATATTATTGTATTAGGCTCGTGACCCAGTTTGTAGTAAATATCTTCCACCATTAAATCAATAGATCTAATCCATCATTTACCAAATCCTTAGAAATCGTAGACCTTCAGACTTGGTGTTCCGATCAGTGGAGGTCTTGAGTATTACGATTAAGGGTTGTGACAGCATTCCGATTGGTTCTCCTTCTCTCATTCCGATCGAGTTGCTTGTTTGGTATTCCGATCAGGTATAGTGACGATATTCCGATCAAGGAGTTCCGATCAGCATTCCGACCAAGTTCACTCCACATTCCGACGGGATCAACATTCCGACCAGGTAGGTTTGTTACATTCCGATCTGAGGTTTTTGCTTGGTATTCCGATCGGGTAGGTGACAGTATTCCGATTGGCTTTTTCCGATCAATATTCCGACAGGAAAGGGTGGTACATTCCGACGAGGTTTGATTGGAATACATTCCGATGGTGAGTTTGGTTTAGTGTTTTGTCTTGTTTAATTTTTAAGTTATCAATTTAATTCTTGTCTAATTTTAATTTCCGTCACGCTTTTAATTTTTGTCATTTTATTATTTTACTTTTCAAAGTTTTTAAATATTGCACCCTTTCGTTTAATTAGACTTAGATTTATTTTAACGCCTTTTATTTCAATGCCACTTTACTTTAACGACATTTACTTTTAAGTCTTTGCACTTTTTATTTAAAATCAACCAAAACTATTTATTTTACCAAAAACAATAGAGTCACACATAGAACCTAGATCAATTCGAAGAGACATACTTAAATGAATCTTTTTACCTGGCCAAAAGCCAGTTATCATCCCTCTATCGGAATGTATGAAATAAAATTAAACTATCGTAATATTTACAAAATCCGTCGGAATAAAAGATAGCAATTCTATCAGAATGTTATAATAAAAAGGTATCGGAATGTTGATTGTAAAACTATCGGAATGTTATGTAAAAAGAGAAACTGTTGGAATATTATATCAAAATTCTATCGGAAAAACAAAAGGATAAAAACTGTCGCAATATGGCAGTCAAAATTTGGGCAGCATTTCGTCACAATATGCCTTATACCCGATCGCAATGTACGATGCCAGGGGCAATCGCAATCTCGATCGGAATAAGTGATCGGAATGACTATCACAATAAGCTGTCACAATGTCAAAACTCTAATAATAATGTGATGGAAAAATCACAATATTCGGATGTAGTACAATAAGCTAAAAAATCAAATAAGCACTTTAACCAAAAATTAAACCAAAACAACAATAAGCTACGTATGCAAAACTTATCAAAACACTAAATAAGCAAAATTTATAAAATAAACTTTTAAAAAGATTAAACTTTTGAAATTACTTAAAAGAGAATAAGCTAAACACTAAATAAGCTAAAAACACCAATAAGCTAACCACGAATCTAAGCAAATGATAAAACTTGTGAAACTTCAACACGTGAATCAATAAACACAAAAAGTAAAGATCTTTATGTGGCGTTTAGAAAAATAAAGTGAAAAAGATGATGAACACGAAATCGTAACTAACAAGAAAGAATAAAAAGATGAAGATTAAACCAAGATTAAACTTTAAAAAGTAAAGATTAGATTAAAACAAGAAAGAAAATAAAAGATGAAGTTTTCCTAGTGAGAGAAAGTTAAACACTTTCTCTCTCTAAAAATTAAAGCTACAAAAGAAAAAATGAAGACTAACTCTTAAAAACTCTATTTTCTAAACTATATATAGGAGGTGGAAAATGCATGTGTTGCTTCCTTTTTTCTCGTCTTTTAATTTCTCGTCTTTCTCGACTTTGTCTCGGGACTATTCGAGTGATAAAACGAACTCGTCTTCTAATTTTCTTCTTTTAGTAGACTTGGTTCTTCGACTTTGTCAAACTTTCGTATTCAGACTTTTTCTTCGATAAATCTTCAGAATAGGCCTTCGACTTCCGTTATTCTTGCACTTTTGATCTTTTGACTTTGTCTTTTGTCTTTTTCTTCGATAAAAGCCCGTGAAAGCCCGCGTTTCCTTCCTTTTTCATATTTTTATCCTGAAACACAATAAAAACACAAACCACACATAATTCTGACTTTTACGACATAAAATACACGTTTTGGTCCTGTTATTATTGGAAATAAGTGGTAAAAGGATAAGTGTTTTCACACTTATTAAATCTCCTACACTTGACCATTGCAATGCCGTCATGCAATGCATTAGTTACAAAGAAAGATTTACATTTTTCATCATAATCAATCCACCTTGGCCTTTATTAAAGAGATTATAAAATATTCGAAGGAAGAAAACAAGTAAAAAGATCAAAAACTTACCTTAGGGTTTTGGAATGTCATGAATGATTATCACCCTCAAGTTTCACGTTCCCCCAACCAAGCTTAAAAACGATATCATTATTATTATAAGTTAGCAAACTAACACAAACTCATGTGGCCCAATTATTCACTTAGACTCCCTTATTCCTAGGTGTATCTCTTATATTTTATTATTGTCTTAAATGATCACGAGGATGAATTGTTTGACTTATTTCGATAGTTTATTTAGGCTAAAAATAAAGTGGGACGATTTAACAAATAGTTATCTAAAGGACAAAATCTTTTAAAACTGCTTCTCGGGACCTCATAAAGTTCATATTTTGGCATAACTCGCTTCACGATTTGAGACCTTCCTCGGACCGATATTCGGCAGTGACTTCATACTTGAAACCTTGAGAGACGTTCTTGAAATTATGGTCTTCTCTTCATATTAGGAATTTCTTCACTTGAACGTTTTGAGAGATTCTTCATATTTGGACCACGACTTCTTCATTTTTCTCCAATGTTTATTTGGGATTTTGATATACAACGATCCGCATCCTTTTAGGACTTGGATCTATTTATCCTCATACCTTGCTAGGGTCTTTTCGGATAGACTTCTCCATGATCTTTAGGGGAGTATTTGCTTTTCGTCGTGTGTCTCGATCCTTAATATTGATTTTTGATCAATGATTTTCACATCACTTTTGGATCTTTAGCAACAAGATGTAGCCCTCATGCCTTGTTAGGGCCTTTTCGGACTCGCCAATCTTCGCATCCCGCTTCAATAAGTTATGCCTTGGCTATGAACTCTAATTAATATCGAGCAAATTTTAAACGATCTTGTGCTAGAAGCTAAGTAACTTTTCAAATCGTACAACCTTATTTATTGCAATTAAATTTATTAACAAGCGATGGGAGAAAAAGCTCATAATTAACTCACATAAATTCATGAAAGAATACCAAACTTATAATTGACTCTATCATCTCTCGTTCTCCACAATTTAAAATCTCAAGGAATGAGACTCGTGGATGCTTAGCCAATTAAATCAAAGTTTTGGGTTTTCAAGTCATCTATAGGATCTTGCAACTTCTTAGACTTTTTCAAGTTTAGAATTCGCATTTTAAAGTTCCCTTGATAAACGACTTTCTAGGATCAATTATAGGAACTTGCGAAAAGTTCTTGTTCTTAACCCGTAAGAGTTAAGACTTTCGCGTTATAAAGTTCCCTATATAAAAGCCTAGCAAAACTTGACTTAAACACGTTAAGGATACTAGCTAGAGTAAACTTAGATAAGTAAACTCGGGTTGAGTCAAAAGATTCACAACGTTTGAAAATTAAAACCACTTTATTAAAACTTATTCTAGCAATGAAAAATAACGATAACAAAAGAAAAACTACTAGGCCAAAATAGATTAAAAATTTTGAAAAATGTCGAAAAATTAGATTTTCCGGATAAAACAAGGACAAATATATGGAAAATCCCACTTAACTTCGATAGAAGTCCCCCCATACACTTAATATAAACATTGTACTTAATGTTTAAGCATGTGGAAGTAAACTCCCATACACTTAGGACATTATGCACGTTGTTTAAATCTTGCTAAGGAAGAGACAACTAAAGTGATTCCTATTTTAATATTGAAAAAATATAAAATAGAGAATCAAAAGAGTTTAGGATAAAACCAGGAAGACGGGTACACGGAATCACGGGTCGTTAAAATCATCAAGAATGAATATTTGAAAGCTCGAATCCATGCACATGATAAAAAAGAAAACAACAAACACATACTAGGGTCTCCCCCTACACTTATTATAAAAACAGAATAAAAGGATAGATACTACGGGTTGCCTCCCAAGAAGCGCTTTTTTTTGTTAACCGAGTCGTGAGCCTGACTCGACCTTGATTAGCATGGTAAGAAGCTTGAAGAACATCCACCGGGATCAAATACATGGTTTTCGTCCATCAAATAGCACAAGCTTAAGGCGAACAAGGCAAGCCATAGAAGAGTAGGCAAGGTTCCCTTAAGCAAAGATTGAGCACGGTGGTAGAAAGTATGATGAAGTGCAAGCATATCTCCATTGTTACCAAAAATCATTCCTTTTATTTCATCATATGGATACTGAGATGGCTTAAAAATTGCAATACTGGGATCGAACACCTTTTCCTTTAGGGGAAAATAACACTCAGGCTCAGTAGACCTTGAAGAAGATCCGCTCATAAATCTCGCAATCTCATCCTCAGAAGTGGATAAAGAGGTGTCAAGACATAGGTACTATGGATATCGGTGTCTTCTGGTTTCTTCTCCTTTGAAACGGGTTTCTTCATATCCGAAGGAGGATAAAGAGCATCATCAAAGTCTAAAGGAGGAGAATCATTCTCATTGGGGAAGTAAGTATTGAGAAAAGTAGCAAAGTCTTCCTCAAATGAGTAGTCATCCAAAGTAGGATCAAGCATTGGTGGTGGAGGATCTTCATCAAAAGTAGGAACAAGGTCATCATTTGAAGAATCTCTCGAGAGAGTATCAACATCATCAAAATCATCATAAGTTGGCATGTCTTTATACTCTAAAACAAAATCATCAGAATCATCCATGTTAGAACTAGAATCATCATCATAGTCATCATTGATTGGTGGAGACTCATAAATTGGTGGAGGATCCAAATTGGAGAGAGAATCATCCACATCATCTTGGAAAAGTGGATTATCGTAGCAAGAGTCGAAAAGAGGATTGTTGTAGACGACAAAATTATCAAGCTTTGTACTTTCACAAGTAGTGGTATCAAGCTCGTCTTGAAGCACATTAATCATATTCGCTGATTCTCTTCCATTGGTTTTGTTTGTAATCTTCCCCATTTTAAACACTTGTGCATCATTCCCGACTCTTAAGATGAGTTCACCTTCGGCAACATTGACTAAAGCTTTTCCGGTTCTCAAAAATGGCCGTCCAAGTATTAACGGAATACGAGGGTCCATTTCATAATCAACAACAACTAAATCGACTGGAAAAGTGAAGGTACCAACTTTAATAAAGACATCTTCGGCAATACCAACGGGGTAAGCGAGAGTGCGATTGGCTAGCTCAAGAGTCATCTTTGTTGGAGTAAGGTCGGGTAATGATAGTTTTTTCCAAACACATAAAGGCATCGAATTTATACTTGCCCCGAGATCGGCTAAGGCAGTAAATTCTTCAGTTTGGTTAAAAGTACATGGTAACACAAAACGACCGGGATCTCCAAGTTTTCCGGAAGTTCTTTAAGAATGACTGCAGAACAGTTTTCATTTAAGCATATGTTGACAAACTCAACCATCTTTTCCTTCTTGTTAAGCAATTCCTTGAATGCTTTGACAAATTTCGGCATTTGGACAAGTGCTTCAACAAGGCTAATGTTGAAATTCATTTGAGAGATCATCTTCAAATAGGAAGTAACTTGAGAATCCTCCTTAGTAAGCAATTTGCACTTGTCTAACCGAGAAGGATAAGGGATGTTGGGTTTAGATGGTGTAGGTGTAGCAGGTAAAGGTTGAGATGTTGAGGGTTGAGAAGTAGAAGGTTTAGAGGTGGTAGGTGGGGTTGGTGGAGGGTTTTGTTTAGGTACTTCTTCTGTTAGAGGTGGAGACGGTAATGGAGAACTAGTACTAGGTGTGGTAGTAGGAGGGATAAATGGAGGTGGAGGAGGTGTAGATGGAGTAACTTGAGGAGGGATACAAGGTCCTACTAGAGTTGCTCCACTTCGAGTAGTAATAGCACTCACATTAGATCTAGGGTTTGTTTCGGTGGTAGAAGGAAGAGCACCTTGGGGACAAAGGGTTAGTAACATTTGAACAAATTTCCTATCCGTGGACTCTTGCATTTGTCTAGTAGATTCTTGCATTGCTTGCATTATTTTCTCATGTTCATTCAATTTTTGCAAAACCAAATCCATTGGCGGATGAGGTAAATTGAACCCTTGTTGTTGAAAACTTGGTTTGGGTATTGGTTATAAGGTGGAAAACCTTGAGGATTGAAACCTTGGTGTTGAAAACCTTGGTTTTGCATGTGATAGTTTCCCTGGTTTGCATTGGAGCCCCTCACATTAGCATTTTGTGGAACATTTGCTCTTGGTGACCCTTGGTTGTTATGGGTGGGTGGTGGTGGTCTTTGCTGAAAACCGGGTGGAGCCAAGTAATTTTTCGAGTTGTAAGACAAGTGATTAACATCGACATTAGGCTTGAAATGAACTCTCTCGGTGTTGTTGTAAGCATACACTTCCCCGTGAGATTGATCATAAGCTTTATCACAATTAGTATAAGAGTGTGGCCCACCACAAGTTTCACAAGTTATATTAAGAGCATTGTTGTTTTTGGCATTGTTAACGGCTTGTAAAGCAAGTGCTTCAACAACCGTAGTAAGCTTATCAAGTCTCTTGTCGGTGTCACTAGTGCTAGCACTAGCCACATTAGCCCGAACGCTCTTAGTTTACACTCTAGACTTATTCTCAATAATATCCCACGCGGCATTAGAAGACTTAACCAAAATGTTACCTCCCGAGGCACTATTTAGTGAATCTTGGTCATTCATGCTTAAACCATTATAAAAAGTATTAATTTGATTCACTTTTGTAAAACCATGTTGTGGACACTTTCTTAAAAGTTCCTTAAAACGGTCCCAAGATTCACTAAATGTCTCACCGTACTTTTGTTCAAAGTTAATGATTTCAATCCGCAAAGCGGTAGTACGTGAGGGTGGGAAAAAGTAGTTGATGAATTTGGTCTCTAAATCCGACCACATAAGAATACTTTATGGCGGTTCCTTATCAAGCCAATGTCGGGCTTGTCCCTCTAAGGAGAAAGGAAAAAGTTGCAAGCGAATTACCTCTTGTGAAACCCCATTAAACTTGACCGTATTAGTGAGTTGAAGAAACCTTTTGATATGGTCATGAGGATCATCTAGTGTACGCCCCAAGAATGGTTGAGCAGAGACCATTTGAATGAAGCCGGATTTGAGCTCAAAGTTGTTGGCTCCAATCTCGGGTATGACAATAGCATCGGTGTTGCCCTATACGTGCGATTGCAAAAGCTCGATCATTGGTCGATTGTCCATGGTGACAATAGGTTGAATTTCGACTTCGGCTTGAGTTGCTTTCTTCTTACGAGCACGGGTACGCATACACACCTACAAAAGGAAAAGAAAGATAGACAAGAAATATTTTTGGTTTTTTATGTTTTTCTATTTTTTTGGTTTTTTTGAAAAGTTTATATTTTTTAGGATTTTTGAAATTTTTTGAAAATTAGACAAGTAAAATAACGTTCAAGAGTGAACGGATCCCAAAATCCAACGCGTCTCTCATAATAAACCGTTAATCTTCACGAAAAGAGCCGGCAGCGGCGCCATTTAATATTTAGATTTTGTATGTGCTCTAAAAGTGTTGTTCGTTCACGATTCTATTCGAATTGATCACGGGTTCAAAGTGGAGCTCAATTGTTTTTGTTAAGAAAAAGGGAAGTTTTGTTATCTATTTCTATTTAAAAGGTAAAAGCGAAACGTAATAAAAATAACCCAAAAACAAATAACTAATAATAAAGGAGCAAAACAAATAATAAAACGTAAATTAAAACAAAACAATTAATAAAAATAAAACTAAACGAATAAATTAACTTTAGACTGAAAAATAAAATTAACTTAATGAAAAAGGAGAAAATAAAACTAAGAGGGTACTTTAAAACTGAACGAGCTAAAAGCCATGCACTAAATAAAAGATAAAACTTAAACTTTAGGAAAATATACTAATACTAAAAATTGATGAAAAATTCAACTAAAAATACGTGAATTACAGAATTAAAATCGGAACAACTTTCAGATTAAACTAAACGATTACGGAAGAATACTAAATAATAAACAAGCTAGCAAGCAAGCAGCTCAAGCTAGCAAGCTACTAGATGATTTTTGGCGGGAAGAAAAGTATAAGCATGCAGACATGTAGGTCCCTCTATCGGAATGTATGAAATAAAATTAAACTATCGTAATATTTACAAAATTCGTCGGAATAAAAGATAGCAATTCTATCGGAATGTTATAATAAAAAAGTATCGGAATGTTGATTGTAAAACTATCGGAATGTTATGTAAAAAGAGAAACTGTCGGAATATTATATCAAAATTCTATCGGAAAAACAAAAGGATAAAAACTGTCGCAATATGGCAGTCAAAATTTGGGCAGAATTTCGTCATAATATGCCTTATACCCGATCGCAATGTACGATGCCAGGGGCAATCGCAATCTCGATCGGAATAAGTGATCGGAATGACTATCACAATAATCTGTCACAATGTCAAAACCCTAATGATATTGTGATGGAAAAATCACAATATTCGGATGGAGTACAATAAGCTTAAAAAATCAAATAAGCACTTTAACCAAAAATTAAACCAAAACAACAATAAGCTACGTATGCAAAACTTATCAAAACACTAAATAAGCAAAATTTATAAAATAAACTTTTAAAAAGATTAAACTTTTGAAATTACTTAAAAGAGAATAAGCTAAACACTAAATAAGCTAAAAACACCAAAACGCTAACCACGAATCTAAGCAAATGATAAAATTTGTAAAACTTCAACACGTGAATCAATAAACACAAAAAGTAAAGATCTTTATGTGGCGTTTAAAAAAATAAAGTGAAAAAGATGATGAACACGAAATCGTAACTAACAAGAAAGATTAAAAAGATGAAGATTAAACCAAGATTAAACTTTAAAAAGTAAAGATTAGATTAAAACAAGAAAGAAAATAAAAGATGAAGTTTTCCTAGTGAGAGAAACTTAAACACTTTCTCTCTCTAAAAATTAAAGCTACAAAAGAAAAAATGAAGACTAACTCTTAAAAACTCTATTTTCTAAACTATATATAGGAGGTGGAAAATACATGTGTTGCTTCCTTTTTCTCGTCTTTTAATTTCTCGTCTTTCTCGACTTTGTATCGGGATTAGTCGAGTGATAAAACAAACTCGTCTTCTAATTTTCTTGTTTTAGTAGACTTGGTTCTTCGACTTTGTCAAACTTTCTACTTCAGACTTTTTCTTCGATAAATCTTCAGAATAGGCCTTCGACTTCCGTTCTTCTTGCACTTTTGATCTTTTGACTTTGTCTTTTGTCTTGTTCTTCGATAAAAGCCCGTGAAAGCCCACGTTTTCTTCCTTTTTCATATTTTTATCCTGAAACACAATAAAAACACAAACCACTCATAATTCCGACTTTTACGACATAAAATACACGTTTTGGTCCTGTTATTATTGGAAATAAGTGGTAACAGGATAAGTGTTTTCACACTTATTAAACGTAGCACACACCAAGTTGTTGGCGACCGTTGTACGAAGAGCCCGTCGGAAGTGGTATGCTTGCTCTTCGGCAGTACCTGTTACTGCGCCAAGAAAACCAGCCAAACGAAGAAATCACTGCATGAACTCGTTGTTGTTCTCCCCAGCTCTCTGCCTGATTCCGTGGTACTCCCTCTTCAGCTTGTCTTGCTCAGCCTTGGGGAAGAACTATCACATCACAAACTCCCTGAACTGAGCCCAAGTCAAACCAGCCACCCAATCATCACCTCCCTCAGACTGCTTGAGTGCCTTCCACCATCCTAGCACATCACCTTCGAACTTGTAACAGGCAAACCTCAACTTGAAGACGGGGTCACAGCCCATTGCATCGAATATCTTCTCAATATGAGCCAACCAGCTTTCAGCTTCACTGGGGCTATCATTTTTCTCGAATGATCGAGGGCGTTGCTTGTTGTATCTCTCCAGCCATGTGACCAATGTTGCTGGAGGAGGAGGAGGTACTGGGTGCTGTTGCTGATTGTTGGAAGCTTGTACCTTAGCCCTGATTTCGTTCCTCAGTTGAGGAAGCAAAGCTTGCATCGCAGCTTGGACTGCTGCATTGAGTTGTTCCTGCTCACGTGTGAGAACCATCTGATAGTATAATATAAAAATATGTGATTAAACTGATCAAAACATAAAATATATACATGAAAAAAATTATACCAGTAACTCATAAGAAAAATTTTATGCAGGAAAACTAGTACATGAATGCATGATGCAGTTTTATGAAAACTTTTATATGCGCGAGAGTGAACGCCTATGGTCAGTTCACTCAAAACAAAAGACATGGCGAGGGGACGCCAATGGGTCGGTCCCAAAGTTAAAAGTTTCGATAAAAGCACATGCGACTAAATAGGGCCAGTCTTGTACCAACCATTACTTAGTCATAAACCTGCAACAATGACATATATATGAATGCATGAAAACAATGAATGCATGAAACTCGACTGTCAGTTCTAGGAAGACCATAGTGACTACCCACTAATCACAGGTCATGTTTTGAGAGACTACAGGTCAAAGCCTTGGCTCTGATACCATAATTGTAACACCCTATTTTGGTAAATGGAATGTCACCCGTGATTATGGCGTGTCATTAAAGCATGCAAGCATAAATGTCTTAAACATTACATGACCATAAAGGAAATACCATAAACAAACATCGGTACCCCAAAGTATAAGCTCATCACACACAAACATAAGTACCATAAAGGAAAAGGACTAAACAATGTCCATGGAAATAAGTAGCAAAATGTATGATGATAAGCATAAAGTAATGAAGGCTAGTAAGCTTCCAATTCATATGCACCTACGCTTAGAGTCTACGAGCGCCCTTGAGTACCTGCCGTTTTGGGAAACATGAAAGGAAAACGGTTGAGCATAACGCTCATTGCACGGACATACAAGCATAAAATTAATAACATAAGCATATACAACATATAGCAGCGGAATTGATTAAGTCCTGGAAAACCTGGTATAACTTAGTAAAACTGGTTTTATAGTTTGAAAATCCTTAGGTTTATCTTACAAAAACTGTTTAACATGTTAACCATTAAGCCAATATAGGTCATGAAATATCAACATGCATGAATACTTAGAGGGGTGACCTCATCATGCAATTAGAGGGGTTGCCTCTAATTAATATAAGTTTGGGTAGGAGGGATTAACTCCTTGTGAAGGATGCAAGGCACACACCACATTCACCTGAATAATCTGTTAAAAAACATGTAACCTAGGATTCACCCATACGCCCCACATGATAACATAATAATATGGCCAAAAGCTGAAAGGGACGCCACGAGCTATCACTCCGCCGTGGTGAAGTCATAACACTGGTGCCTCTAGTGTTATGGTCATGGTACCTCTATAACTAGGTGGAACAGGTCATGCATGTATATGGATTAGGCATTTAAACTAAACATAAGCAAATCAAAACATATAAAACATATACTGGGAAAATAGTTGGCTGCATACAAGGAAACCTAATAAGGAAAAAATGTCCATTTTGAAAGGACGGAGAATCCGTACCTTATGTCCAGTGAACGAAGAAGACGAACGGAAGAGAGTCCTACTTCGATCTCACTAATGCTACATAAATAGTGTACGTGTATAAGTATTCTGATTACTGAGTACGTAACTGGTTTTATATCATGTCTTAGCTTGTTTTATATGTTCATGTCTTGTTTTATTGATTTTAACGTTATGATGTGTTTATCATGTATTCTGGATATTCTGATTAAGTATTACTTGTATTTCTTGTATTACTATTATACTTGTTGTGTAATAATAAGTAACTTTTTAAAAATAACAGGTTTCCTAAAATAGAAAGTTTCCAAAAATAGAAAGTTTCCAAAAATAGAAAGTTTCTAAAAATAGATTTACTGTTTAAAATAGATTAGTTCCTAAAAATAGAAAGTTTCCAAAAATAGTAATTTTCCTGAAATAGAAAGTTTCCATAATTAGAAATAAGCTGGATTGATAAGCTAAATAAGATAAACTTAAGTTTTACTAATTAAATATACTAAGTCATGTGATTAATAGTATAGTTTATTAATTATAACATGTTAATTAAATAAAGTATATGTTATATGATTTAATTAAATATAATCATGATTTAATTAAATTAAAGTGTATAAAATACTTAGGTTAAAACATGCATTAATATTTATATTAATATAACCTAAGTCATGAAAATTAATTAATTATATGTCATGTTTTTAATAATTAATTAATTACTTTAGTCTAAATTTCATAATTAAATACTTAGGTTAAAATCGTGTATTAGTAAATATTAATAATAAACCTAAGTCCATGTATTAATTAAATTAATTATATGACATGTTAAATTAATTTAATTAACTTGTAAATAAATATACTTGTAAAAATAATAAACCGAACCCATGTATTATTTTATTAAAACATGTCGTGAACCGGACCCGTGAACCCATGAACCGGCCCGAACCAAAACCCCAACACCAACCACCACCCACAGTCGCGGCTGCGGTGGCGGCTGGTGGCTGCGCTGCCAACAGCGGCGTTTGTTGCCGCTGCCAACATCGAAGATCCCGACGGCGCAAGCCGGTGGTCTCACCCTACTGCCTTCGTTGTTCCCCCCGTCTGACCCAAACAGCCATCGGCTTAAGCTGGTGGTGCCTGTTGTTGCGCCAAGACCCACACCGAGCCCCTTAGGGCGGTCTCGGTTGTGGCTAAAAAGGGACACCAAGAGTCATTCGACTCTCGGTTGGCTGCCGAACCACAAACCAAGCCAAACAAACCCTTTTCCCATGTTTATTAAATTCCATAACATGTTTTATTTAATTGTTTTTAATGATCTAACATAAAACATAATTAAATAAAAAGATTAAAGATCAAGGTTTTATGTTTTACCTCAACGTGTGATTGAAAATAACACGAACACGATCCAAATACCAAAGCTCAAAAATCAAAAACAAATCCTCCTTGTTCTTGTTTGATGCCGCGGCTATAGAGTCACCAAGAGCTAGGGTTTTCAACTTTTCTGTGAAAATATGTTTATGAAAACTCTGTGGTTTTAGTTTCCTTTAATTAAACCAAAAAGCGGGCTTTTGGTCCCCTCCTTTCTCTTGTGTGCCGCGGCTACTAGGGCCCACCAAGGGAAACCCGTAGTTTTTCGTGTTCTAAATTATTACGTGTTCTCGTGCTCGTATTTACGTGACATTATTATTAATTGTTCGTGTTATTTTTTATACTTGTACGTAGTCGTAATAATAATTACGTAAATACCTAATTATACGTTCGTGATTCTTACGTTTATGATTTCATGTTCGTGATTTAATTATTATCTATAATAATTATCGTGAACTATCACGTACTTAATACTTGTCGTACGTAATTCTTGTCATTTATGTTCGTGAAACATACTCATGTTATAAAAGGAAAGTTTTAATCATGTACGTACGATTATAAGGGTACTATTCATGGTAAAAGCATGCGGGTTTTACAAATGTTCTAAAGTCATCGAAGGCGTTTCACTCAACGTGATCGTTTTCATTCCTTTAGGCTCCTTTATTCGAGAAATCGATTCGAGGGGAGATTTGTAGATTTGTGTCTACGTAATTCACGAGAAAATCCAAAAAAGTTAAAAACAATCAAAAGCACAAAAAAATTTGGAAAAAGTAAAAACACCAAAAAGAATCTTCTTTGCTCATCCCCACGTTGTACGTGACATTTATGCAAACTCGTAACCAAGCAAAACGTGCACGTAAACGTCAAAACCGAAAGGAAGGAACACAAACGCCTTCTAGTGAAAGATCTCCTATTGACGAACCCATCGTAGAACAAGAAGCTTCCATGGCTAATCGTACTATGATGGAGTTGCTTCAAGCACCCACCGAGGGTTATGGAGAAGCGATTGTGATTCCCGCTATCCTTGCGGAGAATTTTGAGGTTAAGACGGGTTTGTTGTCCATGATCTAAAACAACAAGTTTCGTGGTGACGAAAAGGGCAACCCTCCTAACCACATTCGCCATTTCAATCGTCTTACGTCGACTTGCAAGTTTAAGTACGTCTCGAATGACGTGATTAAGATGATGCTTTTTCCGTATTCCTTAGCGGGGCCCGCTAAAATTTGGTTAGAGAAAGAGCCACCCAATTCTATATTGACGTGGAAGGATATCGTATCGAAGTTCGTGAACCAATTTTTCCCGCCCTCTAAGACTACGCACTTGAAAAACGAGATTTCAAAGTTTTCACAACAATACAGTGAGAGTTTTTCAACGGCTTGGAATAGGTTTAAGGAAATGTTGCATGAATGTCCTCATCATGGTTTTTCCGACTTACATCAAATCGACACATTTTACAATGGCTTGAACGATCATGAACGAGATTATCTCAATGCTGTCGTGGGTGGTAATTTTTTGTGTAAAACGGTCGAGGAAGCATTGTTGATCATTGAGAATAGGTCCAAGGTTTATAGCCCTCGTTGCACACCGAGTGTTCACAAGGCTTCGTCTTCGCCTTCATTGTCACAAACCATCGATGCTTGCCAAATAGAGGCTAATATTGAAAACAAGATTTTTGATAAGCTTAAAGGATTGTTAATTGAGTTTAAAGTTGGTGAACAACCCACTCCCGCTACGGCTAAAGCGGTTGAGGTTTCTGTTGGAACATGTAAAGTTCTTGTCCCACATCGCCAGAAAAAGGAAACCAAAACATGTTTATAAGGAACTTAAATCCATTCCTACTAACTACTTAATGTCCATACTAATGGACATCCTAGTAAATGGTGAATGATAGACCTTATTGGGCTTAATATATGTATAATTAATATACATATTAAATGGTCAAAAGATGGGCCTTGGGCCTTGGGGCTCTTGGGCTCAATTAAGAAAATCTGGAGATTACTTTTTAGTTATCCAGTATTAGGTTTTCCTTTTGTTTCTGTCATAATACAACGTAACCAAATGAAATTGTGTATAATGCAGTTCGTTTTTTCTCTGTTCTTGCTAATAGAAAGTCCAACCAATATCGGGTTTTTAATTGTTCTTGGTTGTTAAGCTTGCTTGGATAATCTATTTGCTAATTCAATCAAAGCCTTGCAAAACTGAAAAATATTACCTACTTATATGTAAAACATATTGCAAATACCAAGTTTTTATTTCAAGTAAATCTCAAAATGTAAAATATGAAACTAAAGGGACTGAAATTGTAAATTCTATGAAAGATAAATGCTTGAAATGTAAACTCTAACAATTCTAAGGACTAAAAGTGTAAAACTGTTAACTACAAGGATCAAAAATGCAAATCTTATAACAAACTAACCAAAAGTGTAACAAACTAACAAAATGCTAACTGAATTTAACAACTTTTAATACTATAGGGACTAACAAAGTGCAAACCCTAAAAACATGGAAAATTAGCCAGTTATACACACTGTTTAGAACTAAAAGGACCAAAGAGCAATTATGGAAACTTTTTAAGCAAAAACGGGACAAACAAGAAAATAAGCTCGTTTGAGCTTAATACTCAACCAAATTTGATGAGACAAATTGCAAAATGTTTCAAATCCAAAATAAGCTACACTTGTCAAAGGAAATTGGCTAAAATTGAGAAATAAGCAAAGCACAAATTAAGCTATAGCAAAATCCAATCAGTCACAACTTGATTTTTCTATTGAAACTGATTAAGTAACTGATTTAAGGAATGGGAAATCAAACTAGAAACTTTTTCATCCAGAAATAAGCTCAGAATCTGAATTAAGCTAAAATTGGGCTTATGTTGACCAAGCGTTGACCAGCTTTTTTTTCAAAAAGCTAAAAATCTCAAAAATCATGTAACTCAACTACTTAATGGGATTTGTGAAGAAAAATTGCCAAGTTTATGAATAGGAAAAGGAGATACAGATTTTCAGTTTACAAGTTACAGAAACTTGAGTTAAGTTGGCTTATCTGATTTTTGCTTATTGCTATCTGATTATGGAATACTGTAGAAAATCCTCCTAGAATCTGAAACTATATGATGTAAGCTACAAAGGGAAACAAATTTGGTACAATTTCATCCAAGATTAAGTGAGAACTGATCAAATCAAAATGACAAGTTTCTAGATTACCAAAATGCATAGGACTGACCCAAACTTTTTATGTGCCATTTGCCTTTTTGACTGTGTTATTGACTTGTAAATGACTTAAAACAACTCATTACCACCAATGGACTACAAATGAACTCTAAAACTCCAAATCTTAATACTTTAAAAATTCTTTTTATGCTAATCCCAAACACTCCTTTACTGGTTTTACAAACTTTTTACAAAGACTTTTTAAGTTCTGAATTAAGCTGACTCAAATGCTTTAGCAGTCTATACTCAATGATCAAAATGAAAGGTAATAGAGCTAAATGCAATCTATTAACACTACTAGAAATACAAACCAAATGCAAAGCCAATAGTGACTGAATCAATGCAGTAAACTAGAATAGAATCCAAATCAAAGAACAAGTAAGCAGGATTAAGCTACTAACACTCAAAGATCAAACAAACAGCAACTACAAACAACTTTTATCAGGCAGCCATCAAATTACACTAGAAAAAGAAATCATGCATTTGACTTTTTGAGAGGAATTGAAACAAGAACTTTGAAACCTATTGGAGTTATCCTTTGAGAAGAAGAGGAGCGCTGAGCTCTCTTACCCTAGTGATAACCACCACCTTATCACTAGGAAACTATCAATCAACAAATTCTGCTAACAAATCAACTAGAATCATCATTCTGCTTGGAATCTTCAAATATCAATGGAATGAACTGAATTGTGATCAAACAGCTAGCAAACTTCTCCAATGTCAGTTATGATCAGTCTATGATCATAACAAACACAAAACAGCAACTCAAGTAGCAGGAAATGAACAGAAATGGTAAGAACAATTTTGGCGGGAAAGCTTGAATTCAAAATTTATTCAATGAAAAACGGTTACAAGGTTGTTGGAAGCTAGTAACTAACTAACTAACTCAAGAGTTTGTCAGACTCTTGAGTAGCTAGGGTAAAGTTGAAGGAAAGGGAAAGAAATTTAGAGAACTATGTGTTTTTACAAAACTAGGCTACAAGTGAAAATGAAGGCTAATCCAGCTATTTATAGACATGAAGGAAGAGTTTGTTGGGGTTGGTGACGTGTCAGAACCAATCCCAGCTTGCCACGTGTAAAATTCTGCATATTGCATTTGCAGGTATGAACAAGGAATTGGGGATTCTTGATTAAGTGGATGTTATGTTAATTGATTGGCACCATTGAGTTTGTCTCTTCAAAACGATCAAGTTTGGTGTTAAAAACTTTCCATGAAATTGCTTGTAGCTAAAACGCGATCCTGGCAATTTTTTTCCTTGAAGAAGATGCCACGTGTCAGTGTTTAATTGGCTGAAAAAGCTTCACACGGATTGAACTGTTAGGATTGGGTAATAAATGCAAAGCGCTGAGTGGGTATTTAATATTCAATCCGTGTCCTCTCTTTCCTTTCTTCTCATTGGCTGAAATGTTGTCACATGGATCAAACTTGAATATCTTTCCATTATTGGCAAAATTGGTCCTTCAACTTGGCAGATTATTGTTTTAAGCTAGAATCTTCATTCTTTTGACATATTTGGTCCTTCAACTTTCATTCTTTGAACAAAATGGTCCTTTGACTGAGTTGACTTGAGAGTTGACCAAGTTTGACTTGAATCTTGACTTTTTACAATATTTGCACTTTAGTCCTTCAACTTTTACAACTTGTCAAGATAGGTCCTTGTACTCCAAAGTCTTGTCACTTTTGATCCTTCTTTGTCTTTTTCATCCATTTGAGCTTGATTTTTCCTTGTTTGCTTGAAAATGTATCCTTTTACCTACACAAGTGCACACAAACACAAACATACCACATAACACTGTTTTTGCAAGATAAATTGGTATTTTGCTTCATGTTTTAGGGTTATTTGATATTAAAAGGATATGAGTTTAAGCTCATATCAAATTCCCCTACACTTGAACATTGTCATGTCCTCATGCAATATTATATATTAGAGCTCAAAGTTACATTTTCCTCATAATTAATCCACCTTGGCCATATGAGATGCATCTACACTACTCTAAACTAAATGATTCATGATTTTGACTTTTAATAATGCAATAAACAAAATACAATTCTATCTATATCTATTTGATTTTTCTTGAAATGGTTTTGATGGAAATAACTCATAAAGAATTCAATGGCTTAGATTAGGGCTTGGGTACCATGGACATTTATCATCCTCAAGTTTCACTTTCCCCATACCAAGCTTAAAAATGGAATCATTGCATTCACAAGTAAAAAGTGCATCAACTTATTCATGACAATTAAATGTGGAACCGGTTATTATTTGAGCAAATTGCTTGTGGGCAAATTTGTCATTTATTCAAGTGTGAAATATAAGAAGTGCAAAATCCAAAAATAAGGAAGCACGGTTAATCCTAAGTAATCTTCTCATCCATTACTTGAAAAACCGCTCACAATTAATACAAGTCCGTTTCCAGAGTAATAAGTCATTCGCCTTATGTGTAAAATCCTCATGTCATGCTTTCATAAGTAGCTACACACTCGCTAAGGAAAGAAAAATAAAACTCACGCAATAATTTACATCCGCCATCTTTTTGAGACTTTGGATCTTCAACCCCGCAACCCGTCAAGGTAATATTGGATTGGAGCAATCTATTGAATCCCCGCAACCCGTCAAGGTAATATTGGAACTCAATAGTCACTATAATTAACACCACACTGCCCCTCTTGGGAGTCTTGCATTATTATTTTTTTTTCTTTCTTTTTCTTTTTTTTTTTTTTTCTAGCCACTCATTTTTTTTCATAAGCCGCTCTTATTTTTCTTTATTCCTCACAAAGAAATTTGAAAAGAAGAAAAGGAAAAACACCCGCTAAATATGGAGCATGACAAAAGTCTAGTACACATAAAACGTGCTAACTTAGAATCTTAAGACGTACTCATATCAACCATAAATGATTAGCCAAAAAATGCATAAGAGATTACAAACCAATTAAAACCGTACTTGATTATTTATTAACAATTATATACATGCGAAGAAAGTAGAGATAAAGAAGAGAAGGGTTTAGCCAAAAGTAATTGCCATGAAGTCTATCTAGCCCTTTTACACTTGCTTCAACTCTATCATTTCCCATTCTCCACAAATTTAAAATCTCAAATAATGAAATTGGTGGATGCTTAGCCTAATAGACCAATGAAGGACTACATGGTTAAGGATTGATACAAGCTTTTTTGATGTGGTGAAAAAGTTCGTTATTCTCGGTATCCTCTCGAATTGATCTCAGTTAAAAGTGGAATGATTTGTTCTTGGTGACAAAAAGTGGATTTGGTTTTCTATTCTAAATAAATGAAGCGAATAAAGATTAAAGCCTGAACAGTAGATAAAAACAATTAAATGATAAAGCAGAAAAATACTCTTACTGAAAAATGCCCTATGCTGAAAATAATCCTTATGCGGAAAGATGGTCTATGCGGAAATTTAAGGCCATTCGGAAAGTAATGCTATGCGGAAAAATGCTCTACTCGGAATGATCGATGCTATTCGGAATATATACCCTATTCGGAAAGAATTCTTCTATGCGGAAAGACTGGCCCTATTTGGAAAATATGGCTATTCGGAAAGTAGGCACTATTCGGAATATACGAGATATTCCGAATAGAAGAAAAAGTAACTTGGCTATGCGGAAAAACAAGGTCTAAGCGGAAAACAAGTTCTATTCGGAATAACTAGCTTATGCGGAAAAAGACTACTATGCGGAATATATGGTCTATTCGGAATATCTGTGATATTCCGCATAAAGGAGAAAAACAACCTCTACTCGGAATAATTGAAATATTCCGAATAAAGGTAACCCCAAAATTCCTATTCGGAATATGGGTAACACAGAACTGATGAAATGCGAAGAACAAGGGAATCGGTTAATCCAAAATCAACTCCAATACTTAAAAAGGTTTTACCAAATCAAACACAAACCATTTAAATACCTTAAGTAACAAATCCCACTAATAAAAACACTAAATCAACAACTTTTTGAAATCAAACTTGAATCAAATAAGAAACTTAGAAACTTGCAATAAAAATGGAGATGAACAAGATGAATGAAAAGATGGAATAGATTGATTAATAGAAGAGTAACAAGGTTAATGATTAAGGATTACAAGATTGAAAAAGAAGATGAAAAATCATCAAACACCCTAATGGTGTTTGTGATGAAGCTACGAACCAAAAGAACTGGAAAAAGAAAAAATGAACTAACTCCCTAAAATGTGAAGGGAGAGATCTATTTATAGTCCTAGTGGTTGGTTGGTGAGTGGGCTTTCTCCCTTTCTTCTTGTCTTCTCGTCTTTTCAGAAAAGTTGACGTTTTCGATTCTGATTCAGGATTTGTCGTCGATTGAATCCAACTCGTCTTTTAATTTCTTTGTTAAATAGACTCGAGTTTCTTCGACTTATGAAAATCTTCCGTCTTTAGTCCTTTTCTTCGATAAATCTTCGAATAGGCCCAGTGACTTCAAATCTTTTGCATCTCTTGGACAATAGACTTTATCTTGAGTCTTTTTCCTTGATAAGACCCGTGCAATCCCGTGTTTTCTTTAATATTTATCCGGTTAGCTCTGAAAACACAATAAACACAAAAACCACGCATAATTCCAAACAAATGATATTAAATACGTGTTTTGGTCTTGTTTTAGCCCGAATTAAGTGGTAAAAGGATGGGTGTTTGCACACCTATCAAATCCCCTACACTTAACCATTGCCATGCCCTCATGCAATGCTTAGTGATAAAGCAATATTTACATTTTTCTCATAATCAATCAACCTTGGCCTTATTTAAATTCTACTAAACAACAATTAAAATACTAAGAGAACTTAAAACTCTAAAATAAACAAAAGGATGGAAATAACTTGTAAAGAAATCAAGGACTTACATTAGGGCTTTGGTGTTGCAAAGATTTATCACCCTCAAGTTTCACGTTCCCCAAACTAAGCTTAAAAACGAGATCATTGTTATTATAAGTTAGTAAATCAAACACTTACACACATGGCTTAATTAAATGCTTAAACTCCCTTATTCCTAGTTGTATCTCTTATATTTTATTTTTGTCTTAGAATGATCATGAAGATGCATTTTTGGACTTATTTTGATAGTTTATTAAGGCTGAAAGCAAAGTAGGACGATTTGATCAATAGTTAGCTAAAGGACAAAATCTCTTAAAACTGCTTCTCGGGATATCAAAAAGTTCATATCTTGGCATAACTTGGTTCACGATTTGAGACCTTTCTCGGGCCGATATTTGGCATGTACTTCATACTTCATATCTTCGAGAGACGTTCTTGAGATAATGGTCTTCTCATCATAATAGAGTTTCTTCACTTGGAGACTTTTGAGGGGTACTCCAACTTTGTTGACCACGACTTCATGATTATTTCTTCAGTCTCTAATTGGGATTTTGAGATACAACGATCCGCCTCCTTTTCGGACTTGGATCTATTTATCCTCATACCTTGTTAGGGTCTTTTCGGATAGACTTCTCCATGATCTTTATGGGAGTTGATTGCTTTTCGTCGTGAGTCTTGATCCTTCATATTGACTTTAGGAATAATGCTTTTCACATCACTTTGGATCTTCAGCAATAAAATTGAATCCTCATGCCTTGTTAGGGCCTTTTCGGACTCGCCAATCTTCGCGCCCCGCTTCATAAGTTATGCCTTGGCTATGAACTCTTATCATTACCGAGCAACTTTTAAACGATCTTGGGCTAGAAGCTAAGTAACTTTTCAAATCGTAAGACCTTACTTATTGCAGATAAATTATTAGCAAGTGATGGGAGAATAGGCAAATAATTACACCAAGTGAGCTTGCGCAAGAATACCGACTTATAATTGACTCTATCATTTCTCGTCCTCCACAATTTAAAATCTCAAGTAATGAGACTCGTGGACACTTAGCCTAATAAACCAATTAAGGTCTACATGGTTAAGGATACTAGCTAGAATAAACTTGGATAAGTCTATTCGGGTTGAGTCAAAATAAACGCAACGGGCCTAATATGTCAAAGATATCTAAACTAGCTACAACACTTTATTAAAATTTTTGACTTTATTGCGGAATTTATACATATGAAAGCAACGATAAAAATTTAAAAATTACGACTAAATGGCCAAAGTTAATAAAAAATTTGAAAAATGTTGAAAAATATGATTTTCCGGTTAAATGAAGGCATTTTCATGGAAAAGTCCACTTAAAACTTCGATAGAAGTCTCCCCTACACTTAAGATAAACATTGTCCTCAATGTTTAAGCATGTGGGAAAAGTCTCCCCTACACTTATGACATTGTGCACGTTGGTTAACTCGTGTTAAGGAAGAGACGACTAAAGTGATCAATTTCAAATGTGAGTATGAAGAAAATTGAATCACGATAATCGAGAGATAGAACCGGATTTCGGATAACACGGGAGCACGGTTCTTCGAAGATTTCCAAGATTGCAGTTATCCCTGTAATCACATCACCACACAAACACAAATGACCAAAATAGGTCCTCCCCTACACTTAGGGGGTTAAAGGGATAGATACTCGGGCTGCCTCCCGAGGAGCGCTTGTTTTTGATAACCGAGTCACGAGCCTGACTCGACCCAAATTCAGTTCATGGGGAACGTGGTGAGGGATGGAATCACCTCCTTGGAGGTGTCCTCACCAAAGTACAACTTCACTCGTTGGCCATTCACCTTAAAATTAGGTCCATTAGGTTGAGCGAGCTCGAGAGTACCATATGGAAAAATTTGGGCGATGGTGAATGGGCCGGACCAACGAGATTTGAGCTTGCCCGAAAAGATTTTCAACCGAGAGTTAAAAAGTAAGACTTTGTCTCCAACATGGAACTCTCGGTTTTTGATCTTGGAGTCGTGAATGAGCTTAGTTCTTTCCTTATAGATCAAAGAATTTTCATAAGCCTCATTACGAAGTTCATTCAGCTCATTGAGTTGGATCTTGCGTAGGTCACCGGCTTTGTTTATATCAAAATTAGCCCACTTCAAGGCCCAATAAGCCTTGTGCTCCAACTCAATGGGGAGGTGGCACGCTTTCCCGTACACAAGACGATAAGGCGTACAGCCGATCGGGGTCTTGTAAGCAGTACGGAAAGCCCACAAAGCATCATCGAGTTTATCAGCCCATGAGGCACGATGCTCTCCCACGGTCCTTTCAAGAATTCGCTTCAGCCCTCGGTTGGATATTTCAGCCTGGCCATTAGTTTGTGGGTGGTAGGCTGTGGAAAGACGATGATTTACACCGTACTTAGCCATGACTCGAGCAAATTGGTCATTGCAGAAATGAGTCCCACGATCACTAATAATGGCGCGAGGCACACCGAATCTAGCGAATAGAGCTTTCAAAAAATTACAAACCACCCTTGCGTCATTAGTAGGCAAAGCTTTGGCTTCAACCCACTTAGAAACGTAGTCAACGGCAACAAGGATGTATTTGTTTCCTTTAGATGAAGGGAATGGCCCCATAAAGTCGATACCCCAAACATCAAAGATTTCACATTCCTGTATGAAATTCTGAGGCATCTCGTCTTTATGTGTGATTTTGCCTTGCTTTTGGCAAACATCACATCGTTTGACCATATCGTGAGCGTCACGGTATATGGAGGGCCAATAAAATCCCGAATCAAACACTTTCTTTGCGGTGTAGTTGGGACCAAAGTGACCACCGGTGGGTCCTTTGTGGCAAGCATCAAGGATTTCAGACGCTGCTGGTCCATCAACACATCGACGGATAATCAGGTCGGCACAATGTTTGAATAGGTAAGGGTCGTCCCAAAAGTAAGTCTTGATATCGGTGAAGAACTTCTTCTTTTGTTAGGACGTCAACCCTTCCTTGAGAATTCTACCCGCCAAGTAGTTTGCAAAGTCCGCAAACCACGGGGTTTCATTCGGCTTCGAGTTTATAGACATTAAGGTTTCCAAGGGAAAAGAATCATTGATTTCTTTGGTCGGATGATCCCTTTGGTATGGATCCTCAAGTCTGCTAAGATGGTCCGCGGCTAAGTTTTCTGCTCCTTTTTTATCGCGGATTTCGATTTTAATTTCCTGGAGCAGCAAAACCCAGCGAAGAAGTCTTGGTTTGGAATCTTGCTTTGTCAACAAGTACTTCAGCGCGGAATGATCGGTATACACGATGGTGGTGGAAAGGACAAGATAGGGGCGAAATTTTTCAAAAGCATAGACAACAGCTAAAAGCTCTTTTTCGGTTGTCGTATAATGCAATTGTGCCCCCGTCATTCTCTTGCTAGCGTAATGGATCGGTTGGAAGTGTTTGTTCACTCTTTGTCCCAGAACCGCTCCAATAGCAAAATCGCTAGCATCGCACATCAACTCAAAGGGAAGCTCCCAATTAGGGGTAACCAAGACGGGTGCCTTAGTAAGCTTATCCTTAAGCGAGTTGAAGGCTTCAAGGCACTCTTTGGAAAAGATAAAAGGAGTATCTTTTTCCAAGAGGTGGGTCATCGGGCGAGCGATTTGAGAAAAATCTTTGATAAATCGACGGTAGAAGCCCGCATGACCCAGAAAACTTCTCACACCCTTCACGGTTGAAGGTGGAGGCAACTTTGTGATAACATCGACTTTAGCACGGTCAACTTCAAGACCGGCTTTCGAGATCTTATGCCCAAGCACGACGCCTTCTTTTACCATAAAATGGCATTTTTCCCAATTTAGAACAAGGCGAGTGTCTTCGCACCGCTTTAGCATACGTTCTAAATTGGCAAGGCAAGCAGAGAAGGAATCCCCGAAGACCGAGAAATCATCCATGAAGACTTCCATGGTTTGTTCAACCATGTCATGGAAGATAGCTAACATACACCTTTGGAAAGTCCCGGACGCATTACATAAGCCAAAAGGCATTCTTTTGTAAGCAAAAGTGCCATAGGGACAAGTGAATGTAGTCTTCTCTTGATCTTGGGGATCGATGGGTATTTGAAAATAACCCGAGAAACCATCAAGAAAGCAGTAATATTCATTTCCTGCTAAGAGTTCAAGCATTTGGTCCATAAAAGGTAGAGGGAAATGATCCTTTCTCGTGGCATCATTGAGTTTGCGGTAGTCTATACAAACTCTCCACCCAGTAACGAGACGAGTGGGAATCAACTCGTTGTGTTCATTGGGAACAACGGTTATTCCGCCCTTCTTGGGCACACAGTGGATTGGACTAACCCATGGTGAATCCGAAATAGGGTAAATCATACCCGCATCAAGAAGTTTGAGAACCTCTGTTTTGATGACTTCATGTATTTTTGGATTCACCCTTCGTTGGCTTTGAATTATGGGCTTAAAGTCGTCCTCCATGAGAATTTTGTGTGTGCAGAAGTGAGGATCAATTCCACGAATGTCAGAAATCTTCCAAGCTATAGCTTTCTTATGATCCTTCAACACAGCGACAAGTCGGGCTTTCTCTTCATCCTTCAAATCCTTAGCAATGATGACTGGCGACTTCTTCTCTTCTTCGAGGAATACATACTCAAGATGGGGTGGCAGCTCCTTAAGTTCCAAATCCGGAGGATTGTCGACGGGAGGCGTATTCGAAGTCGGAGTCTCGATAGCAATAACAGTGGGAGATGGAGGGGAAGGATTGTCTTCTCTGAGGAGGTTTGCAATGAAACTAAGATCGTCATCCCAATTGGCAGTAGAATCGTCATTGTCTTGCTTCACATCTTCCAAGGTGGCTTTCAAATCTTTCCAAAGAAAATCACTTTCTCCAAATAGAGATAGTGATGAGTCGATAGAGGAAACGGTCTCAACATTGGGAAGAGAGGTAGGAATGTTTTTACAAGCATCCTTGAAGTGTTCTTCACAAGCCTCATCAAGAACGTCAATACAATTAACGCTCTCATATGAATAAGGCTGTTTAGACAACTTTCCCATGTTGAAGACTACTTTATCGTCACCCACTCTCATGATAAGCTCACCGGCTTCAACATCGATGAGAGTGCGACCGGTCCTCAAGAATGGACGACCAACAATGAGTGGCACACGGGGGTCCATCTCGTAGTCGACGACAACAAAATCGGCAGGGAAGGTGAATTTGTCGACTCCTACAATGACGTCTTCGGCTATCCCCACTGGATAAGCAACCGTACGGTTAGCTAATTCTAAAGTCATTTTGGTGGGGACTAGCTCTGGGAGAGATAATTGCTTCCAAACACTTAGAGGCATGAGATTAATACTGGCACCTAGATCGGCTAGGGCCATGCAATTCTCTACTCCCGGGAAATTGCAAGGGATAAGAAAACGACCCGGATCACCAAGCTTGGTTGGCAATTTCCTTAAGAGCACTGCAGAGCAGTTCTCATTAAGTTGGGTGTTGGCAATATCGAGGAGCTTTTCCTTGTCGCTCAGAAGATCTTTAAACATTTTGGCGTATTTGGGCATGTGAGCGAGAGCCTCAGCGAAGGAGATATTGAAATTCAGTTTTTTGAACATTTTTAGGAAGTTCGAAACTTGAATATCATCCTTGCTCTTTTGCTTCTCTTTCCTCAACCTTGAAGGATAAGGTATATTGGAAGAAGAGGAAGGCTTTAGGGGAATAGGATCACTCACAACCACGGGTGGAGGAGGGGTAGAAAGAAGAGGTGGAGAAATTGGGGAAGGAGAAGGATGAGGAATAGGAGCAAGCGACTCGTTCTCCTTAGTCACAATCACCGGTGGAGGTATAGGAAGCTCGGGTTCCTTGGTACCTTTGCCACTTCGAGTGGTGATTGCTTTCATCTCCCCTCTTGGATTTGCAACGGTGTTACTCGGAAGAGTACCCGAAGAAGAGGGTTGACTACTTTGGAAGAAACTAGCCATCATGTTCCTCAGATCATTAGTTTGGCTATCCAACGTATTTCTCATGTCTGCTCTCAAATCGTTTCCTTGCTTGACCAAATCTGCCTTCAAGTTGAGCACCTCTCTCTGAAGATTTCCCACTATCGCATCGTTAGTCCTCATATAAGTTTCCACTTCTTGGTGAAGAGCGGTGGGTTGGTTGGGAGGAGAATTGTATGCAGGTGGTTGGTAAGCAGGTTGTTGGTATACTTGATTGTTACGTTGAGGTGGTTGTTGTTGCTTGTGAGGAGGGATGTAAGGTTGTCGAGGTTGTTGTTGTTGTTGATTTGGGCGGTTAAGGTTTTGTTGTTGGTTTGGGTTGGTAGGAGGGAAACCAGGTGGTGAAAGATAGTTGTTGCTACGGTAGCTAAGCAAGTTACGGTCACCTTGAGGTCTAGCTTGATAAGCAGGTTGTTGGTAGGTGCCATATGCCGCATTCACATTCTCAGCAGGGTAATCTTGGGTGGCGGTACAAGTTGTGTAAGAGTGTGGACCACCGCATATCTCACAAGGTTGGCTGACAGCGTTCACTTGAGCGTTTTTGGCGTTGTTGCTGTTGTTGTTGCTGATGGTGTGGGTGATAAGCGATTCAAGAAGCGTAGTGATTTTGTCTAATCGCTTGTCGCTGTCATTAGTGCTAGCACTAGCAACATTGGTCCTAACGCTCTTGGTTTGCACACGAGATTTATTCTCAATGATGTCCCAAGCAGCATTGGAAGTCTTAGCCAATAGATTACCCCCTGAGGCACTGTTCAGTGAATCTTGGTCACTCATGCTTAAACCATTGTAAAAAGTATTAATTTGATGTACTTTGGTAAAGCCATGTTGTGGGCATTTTCTTAAAAGATCTTTAAAACGATCCCAAGATTCACTGAACGACTCATCGTACTTTTGTTCAAAGTTTATAATCTCATTCCGCAAAGCGGTAGTACGAGAGGGTGGAAAAAAGTAGTTGATAAACTTTGTTTCCAAATCCGTCCACGAGAGAATACTCTGTGGCGGTTCTTTAGCAAGCCAATGCCGGGCTTGTCCCTCTAAAGAAAAGGGGAAACGTTGTAACCTTATAACTTCTTGTGGAACCCCATTGAACTTGACCGTGTTGGTGAGTTGTAGAAATCTCTTGATGTGGTCGTGTGGATCATCAATGGTTCGTCCCAAGAATGGCTGAGCGGAGACCATCTGGATAAAGCCTGACTTGAGCTCGAAATTGTTGGCGGCAATTGGAGGAATGACAATTGGATCCGTATTGCCATCGACATGAGCTTGCAGCAGTTCAATCATCGGGCGATTATCCGAAAGGGGCTCATTGTTGTTGTTATTCATGTTGTTGAAAGGCGGGTTGTTGTTGTTATTATTGTTGTTCGGAGGTGGTATGTTATTGTTGTTTTGTACACCAGCCATGTCTAAGTTATCGAGAGGCTCGGGCTCTTGATAAGACGTGGATCGAGTGCGCATACACCTGCAAAAGAACGAACAAAGAAAAACAAAGCAAAAATATTTTTGATTTTTATGTTTTTTTACTTTTTATGATTTTTGAAAATTTTATATTTTTTAGTTGTTTTTGAAAGTTTTCTTGAAAAATTAACGTTCACGGGGAACGGATCCCAAAATCCAAGTTCTCACAAAAACTTTTGATCTTAACGAGAGGAGCCGGCAGCGGCGCCATTTGATACAAGCTTTTTTGATGTGGTGAAAAAGTTCGTTATTCTCAGTATCCTCTCGAATTGATCTCAGTTAAAAGTGGAATGATTTGTTCTTGGTGACAAAAAGTGGATTTGGTTTTCTATTCTAAATAAATGAAGCGAATAAAGATTAAAGCCTGAACAGTAGATAAAAACAATTAAATGATAAAGCAGAAAAATACTCTTACTGAAAAATGCCCTATGCTGAAAATAATCCTTATGCGGAAAGATGGTCTATGCGGAAATTTAAGGCCATTCGGAAAGTAATGCTATGCGGAAAAATGCTCTACTCGGAATGATCGATGCTATTCGGAATATATACCCTATTCGGAAAGAATTCTTCTATGCGGAAAGACTGGCCCTATTCGGAAAATATGGCTATTCGGAAAGTAGGCACTATTCGGAATATACGAGATATTCCGAATAGAAGAAAAAGTAACTTGGCTATGCGGAAAAACAAGGTCTAAGCGGAAAACAAGTTCTATTCGGAATAACTAGCTTATGCGGAAAAAGACTACTATGCGGAATATATGGTCTATTCGGAATATCTGTGATATTCCGCATAAAGGAGAAAAACAACCTCTACTCGGAATAATTGAAATATTCCGAATAAAGGTAACCCCAAAATTCCTATTCGGAATCTGGGTAACACAGAACTGATGAAATGCGAAGAACAAGGGAATCGGTTAATCCAAAATCAACTCCAATACTTAAAAAGGTTTTACCAAATCAAACACAAACCATTTAAATACCTTAAGTAACAAATCCCACTAATAAAAACACTAAATCAACAACTTTTTGAAATCAAACTTGAATCAAATAAGAAACTTAGAAACTTGCAATAAAAATGGAGATGAACAAGATGAATGAAAAGATGGAATAGATTGATTAATAGAAGAGTAACAAGGTTAATGATTAAGGATTACAAGATTGAAAAAGAAGATGAAAAATCATCAAACACCCTAATGGTGTTTGTGATGAAGCTACGAACCAAAAGAACTGGAAAAAGAAAAAATGAACTAACTCCCTAAAATGTGAAGGGAGAGATCTATTTATAGTCCTAGTGGTTGGTTGGTTGGTGAGTGGGCTTTCTCCCTTTCTTCTTGTCTTCTCGTCTTTTCAGAAAAGTTGACGTTTTCGATTCTGATTCAGGATTTGTCGTCGATTGAATCCAACTCGTCTTTTAATTTCTTTGTTAAATAGACTCGAGTTTCTTCGACTTATGAAAATCTTCCGTCTTTAGTCCTTTTCTTCGATAAATCTACGAATAGGCCCAGTGACTTCAAATCTTTTGCATCTCTTGGACAATAGACTTTATTTTGAGTCTTTTTCCTTGATAAGACCCGTGCAATCCCGTGTTTTCTTTAATATTTATCCGGTTAGCTCTGAAAACATAATAAACACAAAAACCACGCATAATTCCAAACAAATGATATTAAATACGTGTTTTGGTCTTGTTTTAGCCCGAATTAAGTGGTAAAAGGATGGGTGTTTGCACACCTATCAAGGATACTAGCTAGAGAGTGCTAAAATAAGCAAACTCGGGTTGAGTCAAAATATCCATGGCGGGCCTAATATGTCAAAGAAGTCTAAACTTGTTAAAACCATGTTTTATTATATTTTTTTTTCTTTTTATATTTTTGATGAAAAATAAAAGAAGAATATATACAATGCAAATGTGTTATGCAAAATGAAAAATGATTGATGCAAAATTTATGAATGCATATTTTTGTTGGCCAAAGTAGATCAAAAACTTGAAAAATGTTGAAAATTCAATTTTTCCATGTTATCATGCAAGACAATGACAAGTTCTAGGTAAAACCTTTTCCATGCTAAAGCTTGCTTATATTTCTTAAGAACTTCAATAAGTTGCTCTTTCTCATCCTCTTTCAACTCTTTAGCAATAATCACCGGTAATTGGTCTTTTCCTTCTAAGAAAGCATATTCTAAGTGGGATGGAAGTTCCTTAAGTTCAATGGGAGGTGGACTCTCTATGGAAGGTTTTACTATGGAAGGTTCCTCAATGGTAATCTCTTGTGGAATAGGAGAAGGAATAGGGTCCTCATTGAGCAACTTTTGGATTGTAAGAATATCTTCTTCCCAATTAATGGGAGAATCATCATCACCAAGAAAGTTGGACTCAAATTCCTCCAAGAGGAAATCACTCTCTCCAAAAGGTGTTAAAGAGGGAGCAATTGAGGCCACGGTTTCAACATGGGGTATCTCATCACTAGCACTCTTACAAGCATCATGAAAGTGTTCATTACACACTTCATCTAGCACATCCACAATGTTAATAGTATCACAAGGTCTAGACTCCTTAACCTCTTTTCTATCACAAACTTTCCCTAACTTAAACACCACTCTCTCATCTTCTACTCTCATAATTAATTCTCCTTCCGCCACATCTATCAAGGTACGACCCGTTCTCAAAAACGGTCTACCAACAATCAAAGGCACTCTAGGATCCATGTCATAATCGACCACTACAAAGTCGGCCGAAAAGGTAAACTTATCCACACCTACAAACACATCTTCCGCTATACCTACGGGGTGAGCTATGGTTCGGTTGGCTAGTTCAAGAGTCATCCTAGTGGGAGTGAGCTCGGGAAGAGATAGTTGTTTCCAAACCGATAAAGGCATGAGGTTTATGCTCACCCCTAAATCCGCCAAAGCCATGCAATTTTCAACACCGGGAAAATTACAAGGTATCAAGAAGCGCCCCGGATCTCCAAGTTTTGTTGGTAAGGTTTTAAGTAACACCGTGGAACAATTTTCATTAAGGGATGTGTTGGGCAAATCAACCAATTTTTCTTTGTTTGAGAGCAAATCCTTGAACATCTTAGCAAACTTTGGCATATAAGCAAGGGCTTCCGCAAAGGATATATTGATGTTGAGTTGCTTGAACATCCTTAAGAAATTGGAGACTTGGATGTCATCCTTGTTCTTTAACTTGTCCTTTTTCAACCTTGAAGGATATGGAAGAGTAGGTTTTGGTGTAGGTGGAATAGGTGTTGTGGTGGAAGATTTGTCTTTGATAGCTTCTTCATTGGGAAGTGTGGAAGGTAAAGGAGAAGTATGAGGTGGTTGAGAAGGTGTGTTTGAGTGAATAGGAGCATTTTGAGGAGGTGGAGTAGAAGTAGAAGGCTTGTCACAAGTAGGAGCACAAGTGGGTTGAACAATAGTAGGTTTAGGAGGTGAAGGATCCTTTGTTGTTGTTCCACTCCTTGTTGTAATAGCATTGACATTGGCCCGTGGGTTTGTTTGTGTGTTGGAAGGTAAAGCCCCTTGTGGTCTTTGATTTAATACCACTAAAACCTTATTGAATTGGTCATTCAATTTCTTCTCCATAGCTTGGAACTTCCTTTCATTCTCTTGATTCATTTTTTGTAAGAGATCCATTGTGTTAAACTCTTGTGGCACATAACCTTGAAAACCTTGAGGTTGGAAAGGTAAAGGTTGAGCATTAAATCCTTGATTTGGTGGATAAAAGGAATTTGCTTGAGGTTGAAATTGATTGGGTGCCTTGTAGTTATTTCCTTGGTATGGTGGTCTTTGCCCTTGATTCCTTGGTAAAATTTGAGGAGTATTTTGTGGAATTTGGGTGGGTGGTTGGGGTGGGAAGCCGGGTGGAGAAAGGTAGTTTTGGGATTTGTAAGAAAGGTTATTTGGATTGATATTAGGCTTGAAGTGTTCACGGTGTTCTTCTTGGTAAGCATAGCATTCCCCTTGATACCCTTGCACCTTATCACATTGTTCATAAGAATGGGGACCTCCACAAGTAACACAAGAAATGGTGATGGCATTCACATTATTTGAGGAATTGTTCAATGACATGCCCTTAAAAGTTTGAAGCATTTCTTGTTGTACTTGGAAATTCCTCTCACTATCTCTATCCATCCTTTGAAAAATCTCTTCTTGAAACTTGAGGAGTTGGTTGTCACAAGGGATTTGAGAATTGTTTTGGATAACATGAACCTTTTCTTCAAATGGATTGTTTGTTTGAACCATTGCCTTAGTCTCAATAATGTCCAAAGCCTCTTGATAGGTCTTAAGAAGAATACTCCCTCCCGCGGAAGCATTGAGTGAATCTTGGTGGTGAGATTTAAGGCCATCATAAAAGAGGCTTATTTGGTGAACTTGATCCAATCCATGATTAGGGCATCGCCTCAACAACTCACTATACTCTTCCCAAGCATCACTAAAGGATTGACTAGGTTTTTGTTGAAAGCCCATAATTAAAGTCCTCAAAGCCATAGTCTTATGTGGAGGAAAGAACTTGTTCAAAAACTTAGTGGTGAAACCATCCCATGTGGTGATACTATCGGGTGGTTGGGTGTCTAACCAATGCTTAGCACTCCCCTCTAAGGAAAATGACATTAACATCAACCTAATGACCTCATGTGGAACCCCATTATGCTTAATGGTATTGCAAAGTGAAAGGAATCTCTTAAGGTGAGCATGAGGATCCTCATTTTGTTTACCAAGGAAAGGTGATTGTGCAACCATATTGATCATAGATGTATGTAGCTCAAATGTGTTAGCGGGAAAGTTGGGAATCTTAATGGCACTAGAATATCCATGAATGTTGGATTGCATACGTTCATACAAAGTGCGATTATCAATAGCCATGGCTTCTTGTGGTGGGGTCAAAGCACGATTCTCGTGATCGGCTTGGTGGACGGTGGTGGTCTTACTCTTTCTCTTTTTCTTCCTTTTCGGAGGAAGAGGTTGTACACCAATCGGTATTTGTGCACGCCCGCGAGTGAGCATGCAACTCAATACGAGGAATGAGAGAGAAGCTCTCGTGTGACTTTGAAGAGAAATGGATTATCCTCTTCGAGTTTCAATATTAAATATCCACAAGAAAATAACAATATATGTATATACTACTTTGGGTGCAAGACCCCCAATGAAGCCTTCCTTCTTAGAATACTTACAAGTGAACGGGGGGTTAGGTGGCGCGAAGCACTTAAGTACCTATTGACCCTTAGATGGCATTTTATAGCACATCGCCTTTCTATTCACTTAAATGTTCGTATTCTTCGAATTGTTGCTTATTGAGAGTATTTATCTATTCTTGCTTTATTTTGTTTGATCGATACACGTGTCAAGGACCGGAACGCCCCTCAACACGGTGTATTGCCTCGGCAATACTTATGGAAGATATGTAGATTGATTGTTCTTATACGTATACGTATTTACTTATAATAATATATGGAAAATATTTTTGTATTTATGAGTTTTTTAAGGGAAAATACTATATGTACATAAAAACCGAGAGAAACCAATAATATATATTTTTGGGTGCAATCTCTTAGGAAAAATATTGCTTTTTGGATTTTTTATTTTTTTTTTGGTCAATTCTTTAGGAAAAGAATTGTTTTGTTAATTTTTTAGTTTTTATATATTTTATATTTTTGATTTTTTATTCACATTATTTGAGGAATTGTTCAATGACATGCCCTTAAAAGTTTGAAGCATTTCTTGTTGTACTTGGAAATTCCTCTCACTATCTCTATCCATCCTTTGAAAAATCGCTTCTTGAAACTTGAGGAGTTGGTTGTCACAAGGGATTTGAGAATTGTTTTGGATAACATGAACCTTTTCTTCAAATGGATTGTTTGTTTGAACCATTGCCTTAGTCTCAATAATGTCCAAAGCCTCTTGATAGGTCTTAAGAAGAATACTCCCTCCCGCGAAAGCATTGAGTGAATCTTGGTGGTGAGATTTAAGGCCATCATAAAAGAGGCTTATTTGGTGAACTTGATCCAATCCATGATTAGGGCATCGCCTCAACAACTCACTATACTCTTCCCAAGCATCACTAAAGGATTGACTAGGTTTTTGTTGAAAGCCCATAATTAAAGTCCTCAAAGCCATAGTCTTATGTGGAGGAAAGAACTTGTTCAAAAACTTAGTGGTGAAACCATCCCATGTGGTGATACTATCGGGTGGTTGGGTGTCTAACCAATGCTTAGCACTCCCCTCTAAGGAAAATGACATTAACATCAACCTAATGACCTCATGTGGAACCCCATTATGCTTAATGGTATTGCAAAGTGAAAGGAATCTCTTAAGGTGAGCATGAGGATCCTCATTTTGTTTACCAAGGAAAGGTGATTGTGCAACCATATTGATCATAGATGTATGTAGCTCAAATGTGTTAGCGGGAAAGTTGGGAATCTTAATGGCACTAGAATATCCATGAATGTTGGATTGCATACGTTCATACAAAGTGCGATTATCAATAGCCATGGCTTCTTGTGGTGGAGTCAAAGCACGATTCTCGTGATCGGCTTGGTGGACGGTGGTGGTCTTACTCTTTCTCTTTTTCTTCCTTTTCGAAGGAAGAGGTTGTACACCAATCGGTATTTGTGCACGCCCGCGAGTGAGCATGCAACTCAATACGAGGAATGAGAGAGAAGCTCTCGTGTGACTTTGAAGAGAAATGGATTATCCTCTTCGAGTTTCAATATTAAATATCCACAAGAAAATAACAATATATGTATATACTACTTTGGGTGCAAGACCCCCAATGAAGCCTTCCTTCTTAGAATACTTACAAGTGAACGGGGGGTTAGGTGGCGCGAAGCACTTAAGTACCTATTGACCCTTAGATGGCATTTTATAGCACATCGCCTTTCTATTCACTTAAATGTTCGTATTCTTCGAATTGTTGCTTATTGAGAGTATTTATCTATTCTTGCTTTATTTTGTTTGATCGATACACGTGTCAAGGACCGGAACGCCCCTCAACACGGTGTATTGCCTCGGCAATACTTATGGAAGATATGTAGATTGATTGTTCTTATACGTATACGTATTTACTTATAATAATATATGGAAAATATTTTTGTATTTATGAGTTTTTTAAGGGAAAATACTATATGTACATAAAAACCGAGAGAAACTAATAATATATATTTTTGGGTGCAATCTCTTAGGAAAAAGATTGCTTTTTGGATTTTTTATTTTTTTTTGGTCAATTCTTTAGGAAAAGAATTGTTTTCTTAATTTTTTAGTTTTTATATATTTTATATTTTTGATTTTTTATTTGTTTTTGATTTATGATACGTAAAAATAACGTTCACAAAATGAACGGATCCCAAAAGCCAATGAAAACCGTCAATCGATAGTCTCTCGTGTAGTCAAAGAACCGGCAGCGGCGCCATTTGAAATTGTGTATAATGCAGTTCGTTTTTTCTCAGTTCTTGCTAATAGAAAGTCCAACCAATATCGGGTTTTTAATTGTTCTTGGTTGTTAAGCTTGCTTGGATAATCTATTTGCTAATTCAATCAAAGCCTTGCAAAACTGAAAAATATTACCTACTTATATGTAAAACATATTGCAAATACCGAGTTTTTATTTCAAGTAAATCTCAAAATGTAAAATATGAAACTAAAGGGACTGAAATTGTAAATTCTATGAAAGATAAATGCTTGAAATGTAAACTCTAACAATTCTAAGGACTAAAAGTGTAAAACTGTTAACTACAAGGATCAAAAATGCAAATCTTATAACAAACTAACCAAAAGTGTAACAAACTAACAAAATGCTAACTGAATTTAACAACTTTTAATACTATAGGGACTAACAAAGTGCAAACCCTAAAAACATGGAAAATTAGCCAGTTATACACACTGTTTAGAACTAAAAGGACCAAAGAGCAATTATGGAAACTTTTTAAGCAAAAACGGGACAAACAAGAAAATAAGCTCGTTTGAGCTTAATACTCAACCAAATTTGATGAGACAAATTGCAAAATGTTTCAAATCCAAAATAAGCTACACTTGTCAAAGGAAATTGGCTAAAATTGAGAAATAAGCAAATGAGTGCTTATCAATAAGCACAAATTAAGCTATAGCAAAATCCAATCAGTCACAACTTGATTTTTCTATTGAAACTGATTAAGTAACTGATTTAAGGAATGGGAAATCAAACTAGAAACTTTTTCATCCAGAAATAAGCTCAGAATCTGAATGAAGCTAAAATTGGGCTTATGTTGACCAAGCGTTGACCAGCTTTTTTTTCAAAAAGCTAAAAATCTCAAAAATCATGTAACTCAACTACTTAATGGGATTTGTGAAGAAAAATTGCCAAGTTTATGAATAGGAAAAGGAGATACAGATTTTCAGTTTACAAGTTACAGAAACTTGAGTTAAGTTGGCTTATCTGATTTTTGCTTATTGCTATCTGATTATGGAATACTGTAGAAAATCCTCCTAGAATATGAAACTATATGATGTAAGCTACAAAGGGAAACAAATTTGGTACAATTTCATCCAAGATTAAGTGAGAACTGATCAAATCAAAATGACAAGTTTCTAGATTACCAAAATGCATAGGACTGACCCAAACTTTTTATGTGCCATTTGCCTTTTTGACTGTGTTATTGACTTGTAAATGACTTAAAACAACTCATTACCACCAATGGACTACAAATGAACTCTAAAACTCCAAATCTTAATACTTGAAAAATTCTTTTTATGCTAATCCCAAACACTCCTTTACTGGTTTTACAAACTTTTTACAAAGACTTTTTAAGTTCTGAATTAAGCTGACTCAAATGCTTTAGCAGTCTATACTCAATGATCAAAATGAAAGGTAATAGAGCTAAATGCAATCTATTAACACTACTAGAAATACAAACCAAATGCAAAGCCAATAGTGACTGAATCAATGCAGTAAACTAGAATAGAATCCAAATCAAAGAACAAGTAAGCAGGATTAAGCTACTAACACTCAAAGATCAAACAAACAGCAACTACAAACAACTTTTATCAGGCAGCCATCAAATTACACTAGAAAAAGAAATCATGCATTTGACTTTTTGAGAGGAATTGAAACAAGAACTTTGAAACCTATTGGAGTTATCCTTTGAGAAGAAGAGGAGCGCTGAGCTCTCTTACCCTAGTGATAACCACCACCTTATCACTAGGAAACTATCAATCAACAAATTCTGCTAACAAATCAACTAGAATCATCATTCTGCTTGGAATCTTCAAATATCAATGGAATGAACTGAATTGTGATCAAACAGCTAGCAAACTTCTCCAATGTCAGTTATGATCAGTCTATGATCATAACAAACACAAAACAGCAACTCAAGTAGCAGGAAATGAACAGAAATGGTAAGAACAATTTTGGCGGGAAAGCTTGAATTCAAAATTTATTCAATGAAAAACGGTTACAAGGTTGTTGGAAGCTAGTAACTAACTAACTAACTCAAGAGTTTGTCAGACTCTTGAGTAGCTAGGGTAAAGTTGAAGGAAAGGGAAAGAAATTTAGAGAACTATGTGTTTTTACAAAACTAGGCTACAAGTGAAAATGAAGGCTAATCCAGCTATTTATAGACATGAATGAAGAGTTTGTTGGGGTTGGTGACGTGTCAGAACCAATCCCAGCTTGCCACGTGTAAAATTCTACATATTGCATTTGCAGGTATGAACAAGGAATTGGGGATTCTTGATTAAGTGGATGTTATGTTAATTGATTGGCACCATTGAGTTTGTCTCTTCAAAACGATCAAGTTTGGTGTTAAAAACTTTCCATGAAATTGCTTGTAGCTAAAACGCGATCCTGGCAATTTTTTTCCTTGAAGAAGATGCCACGTGTCAGTGTTTAATTGGCTGAAAAAGCTTCACACAGATTGAACTGTTAGGATTGGGTAATAAATGCAAAGCGCTGAGTGGGTATTTAATATTCAATCCGTGTGCTCTCTTTCCTTTCTTCTCATTGGCTGAAATGTTGTCACATGGATCAAACTTGAATATCTTTCCATTATTGGCAAAATTGGTCCTTCAACTTGGCAGATTATTGTTTTAAGCTAGAATCTTCATTCTTTTGACATATTTGGTCCTTCAACTTTCATTCTTTGAACAAAATGGTCCTTTGACTGAGTTGACTTGAGAGTTGACCAAGTTTGACTTGAATCTTGACTTTTTACAATATTTGCACTTTAGTCCTTCAACTTTTACAACTTGTCAAGATAGGTCCTTGTACTCCAAAGTCTTGTCACTTTTGATCCTTCTTTGTCTTTTTCATCCATTTGAGCTTGATTTTTCCTTGTTTGCTTGAAAATGTATCCTTTTACCTACACAAGTGCACACAAACACAAACATACCACATAACACTGTTTTTGCAAGATAAATTGGTATTTTGCTTCATGTTTTAGGGTTATTTGATATTAAAAGGATATGAGTTTAAGCTCATATCACCAAACAACATAATGTTTCTTTTAGCAGTTATACATATGACGGTTGTAACTGTTTTCTAGAAGATCGTGATGGTTGTAACACCCCACTTGGATAAGTGGACCGTTACGTGTATTTATGGCGTGTCATCAAAGCATAAGGTAAATGTCCTAAAACATTAACTGACCATAAAGGAAATACCGGAATCAAACATCGGCAATCCAAACATAAGCCCAAAACATGAAAAATAAAATACTGAATGAAAGGACTAAACAATGTCCAAATAAGCGGAGTAATGTAATAAATGCATAAAGTAAGAAGTCTGGACAGCTTCCATCCCAAATGCACGTGCTCTCAGAAACCTAAGAGCCTCCCGGTGTACCTGCCGTTAGAACATGAAAGGAACTACGGCTGAGCATAACGCTCAGTTAACGGATATGAAGCATGATAAGGAATTACTGAAAAGAAGTAGATGATAAATACTGAAGCTGTAAGACTGATAAGTAAAGTTGCAGCGGAAATCTGTAAACAATTTGTAAAGTCTGATTTATCAATAATGAAGCTGAACTGTTATCTGTTAAATCTGTATAACATGCATTTACTGTATTTTATTTGCCAGAGCTTATATAGGTCACGTGCTGTAACAACCGTGCATGAATAACTGGAGGGGTGACCTCGTCATGCTATAGAGGGGTGACCTCTAAATAACTGTGCTGGGTGGAGGGATCAGCTCCAATGTGAAGGATGTAGAGCACACACCACATTCACCCTGATAACTTGTAACACATATAAGCCTAGGATGCATCCATACGCCCCACTAATAATAATACTGATAAAATGGCCAAGCTGAGCTGAGTGGGACGATGCAGGATATCACTCTCCTGCATGTGAGTCACGACACCGGTGCCTCTAGTGTCGTGGTTACGGTACCTCCGTAACTAGTACATAAACTAATCATGCTTGTATATAATGCTCAGGAAATTTATTCTATTATTAATATGATTACTGATAAGCTTAAACATATACTGGGGAAAACATTTGGCTGCAGACGGGAAATCCTAATCATGCATAGGAAAGGAAGTCCTTACTGAAAGGACGGGAAATCCGTACCTCTAGTCCAGTAAATGACTGAATGGAAGACTGAACGAATACTATTCGGGCTTTCACGGAAGCTACAATAATAATATACGTGAATAAGTTACCTGATTATTATTTAATTTACAGTTCTTATTTTTCTCATTTACTTATTTTATTTCTGAAGTTCTTCACGTATTTTACTGATAAATATGCTCTTTAATTATAATTCACTCTAATATATTAACGTCCTACTATTATTACGATACAAACGTATTCTGACGTTAATTAAAATACTATAATAAGTAGCTTGTTAAAATGTAAGGTTTCTAATTAGTAAGTTTCTAAAACAATTTAATTCGTATAATAAAATTATACCCTTATAAAAATATTACAAAGCTATTATAATTTAATTTATTTAAACAATACAATTAGAACATTTATAAAAACATAAGTAATATAAAGGTATAATTTAAAATATTTTTATTTTTATTTTTATACAATGCCCCGAGCCTACTGAGATACCACTTTCTCGGTCGCACTAAAACGGTTAAACCAAATATATAAAATCTGTCTATTTAAATTAGTCACAGAAATCTGAGTCACTAAAAAGCGTCATTAAAACTGGATTTCAAAAATTGTCTAGAAAACTGTCATGACCATTCTGCGACAGAAATTTGTGTCACAAAACCGTCACTAATCTCAAAATAAAACTCTATTATTTTATGTCTAAATTTATCCCACTGATGAAACACTTATTCCCACTGCTTCTATTTCATTTCCCACTGATTTCATAAGCCAAACACCCCCTGTTGAGTATTTTTTTTACCCACTGTTTACTAATCCCAAACACCCCCTTATGTACATGATTAAACCCAAACGCACCCTGTTTGTTTCTGCCTGCTGCCGAGGACACCCAGACCACTACCGAGACCCCTGGTGGTGTCGGCTGGCCAAAATAACAACACACCGAGACCCCCGCTGGTCTCGGTTCACGTGTAACATCAAAACCCGACACATTTTCTTGTTTATTTTCTATAATTCGTTTGTTTAAATCCTTTTAAATCCAAATCGTGTTATAAACTGAATTTAAGGGAAGGAATTGATTACCGCTGTGAGCTTGATGACGGGATGACAAATACACACGAAACAGGAATGAAACCTCCCGAAAACTTCTTTGTTGTTGTCCTTTCTGTCGGCAGCCAACAAAAGCCCTAGATCCTCTTTTTTTTTGTTCGTATACTGTTTGAGAGAAAGGAAAACATACAGCCCCCGTTTTTTTTTCTTCCTAACAAGGCTGGGCCTAAAGCCCATTTACCCTTCTTTCTCATTTTACTTCAAAACTGACCCCCTTTAACTTTATATAGTTTTCTTTTTTTTTTACATTTAAATCTTATTCGCGTATAATCGTATTTAATTTCCGCGTTCTAATTTTCTGAAAACGTAATAGTCTTTTTTTGTGTAATAATTTATATCTACGACATATTTCCTGCAACTTAATAATTATTTTTTTCTGATAATTATATATAGTTTATGACAAAACGAGACTATGTATTTAATATTCGAAATTTTATATACGGGTTTTACAATTCTTCCCCTCTAAAAAAATAATTCGTCCTCGAATTAAGGATGCGATTATGCCGTGGTTTTACAATTCTTCCCCTCTAGAAAGGAGAAATTCGTCCTCGAATTAAAGGTAATAAGCTGGTGGCGTTATAAAAGCGGAAAGGACATATATGTTGAAAGAGCATGAAGGCTGAAAAGACATATAAGCTGAAGAATAATTTGTCTTCTAATTAAGACATAATGTTGCCGATAGGTATAAGCCTGACATGACTGAAATGATCATGTAACGTGACATGGCTGAAGAGAACATGGGACGTGACATGAATGAAAGGGCTTAACTGGATTTACTAAAGGAAAGGGGATGAGAGGTCCGGATGGACTCCTCCGTTTCGAGTGGCCTCCCGCTCGAAACGATTCCTTCAAAGGTCTAAACATAATTAAAAAAAAATTCTTGGTCCTGATGACCTTGTCCTGATGATGCTGAATATTTTTAGGTTCCATACTTAAGATGGATTTTCTGAACCTGAATGAATAAACTATAGTATGTAGTATACATGAAACGGTACGTACAATTATCCTGAAAAGATCACATTTATAACTCTGAGCAAGCTGCTGAGAATATACAGGGACGAACTACGTGAACAATTGTGAAAGTGCTAAGTGAGCAATTGTGAACGTGGTTCATAATTATATGAGGAGCACTGGCATGGAATATATCATGAATGTGATACGTGAATCATACTGTGAACGTGATACTAGCACATATAATGAACATATGTTGACTGAGGAATGAATGCCAAACGATACAGCCTGAGATGTGAAACGTCTGCCTGGTTATGGAATAGTTGTGCTAAACTTGAGTCTAATTTCTCAAGCTTTCTGTAACCGTATTCGGTAATAAACTGAGGAACGTGTATCGTGAAATGGCACATGAACTTGAACGTGGACAATGTTATGAACACAAACGTGAGCTTAAATCAAGAGATAGCATAAAGATGAACTTAAACAGCATCATACCGCGAATGAGACGTAAACGGGAAAGTGAAAATAAACATGAATTTAAAGTGGCGTAAACATACACTTGATCGTGAACATGAATTCTGTCTGATATGATGGTCAAAGGAATGCCTTGAATTCGTACGATTTACTGCTGAATTTTAAAATTTTCTGCAGATCTGCTACTACGTGATCCTTTCAGATGAAAGAAATGTGCAGGCTGATTACATGGTTGACGATAACTTAGATAGTATCATACTTTCTCTGAGCCTGTGGTAGCTGATAACAATTCCATGGAATTTCGTCTCATTTCTATTCAGAAATTTCTAAGGGTTGTAGTAACTCACTAACACGACGGCGTTCTATCTTGAACCTGCAGTAGGTCAGGCATCTAGATATGAACATAGCTGCATTAAGGTGTGATGCAGATTCTATTAAAGTTTTGTCTGGGATTATGGAACATTCTGGTGGAAATCTGGTTGAATAGTCGTAAAACATTTTTAGTGAGAACTATCAGAAATTTCTGCGGTAGTAGTCAAATGAGTTCTAGAAGATTGTACTTCATTCACCGGCGTCGGTCGTGACCATCTGGTGATGGCCTTCACCTTCGCAGGATTATCTGAAATTCCTTTCTACTGAAATAGTATGGTTAAGAAATGCCACCTTGTTCTACTGGGATTCATATCTAGAAAGCTGCGTATATAATTTTTTTTTCTCCTATCGGAGAATCTATTCCACTGTGAGAAGATGATTATCTTGTATCTCTCTAGAATTGAGAAGATCAGAATGTTATCGAAGAACATACTGACGATTTTGTCTGCGAAGTCATAAAAATTTTATTCATAAATTTGATACTATAGCTGGAGCATTAGGGAGCTCAGAAGTATAATTCAAAAATTTTATAGTGTCTATAATATGTTTCTCTCACCACTGATGGTGACATGATCGTGAATTGTTCTGGAAAATATATAAGAAGTCATAGCAGATCAGATAAACCTGCTATTCGTGGAATGAACATCGATTAAAAATGGTGATCTTGTCAAAATATCGGTGGTCGATACATGATCTCATGTTACCGGTCTTCTTCCTGATAGACAGAAACGACACACTTCCTGGTGGTGCGCCAGGGCGAATAAAGCGTCATTCCGGTAATTCTTGCAGCAACTACTGCAACCCTTTTAACTTAGATGCAACTCTGGACTAAGGAGTTTTGGAAACAGGCACTATTCTTGAGACGAGCTCGATGTTAAATTATGTCTCGTAGTTAGGAAGGAATTTCTGGAATGACATCTGGAAATTTTTGTATAATCTGCTGATCATGGATTCGAGGAATTTTAGAAGTGAATTATATAACTGGTAGCTAAAAGTCTTTGTAGCTATGGACTGATAAGTCACGCGCTTGTAAGGCAGAAATAATTTATACTAATTTTTCTGACAGAAAGTATAATGAATATATTTGGGATTTAGTAAGACGGATCTTGTTGCTAACTGAAAGGAATCACCTTAATAAACATGGGTGGTACTGTGGAGTCTTTTCTGGCTGAGAGACAGGTAACTACCTGATTCAAAATAAAGCTGGCATAGGAACATATGAAATAAACATGGCGATTTTTTTCACTGAATGTGTTCGTCTGTAACCTCACCGAATGAATACTGCGTGTCTAGCCTGAATAATACTCCAGTGGTGGTAGCTGAATTTTTAATGGTCTGATTTATGCATGGCATGATAAAATGGGTAAACTCCTTTGGAGGATACACTGAATTTCTGAGGGCATGGTTTAGTAAACATACGGAGTTATGAGTTATGACTCGTACTTTGAGAAGATATTCGTATGACGTGTACCATGACTGGTGTCATGATGTGTGTCTTCCGAAATGATACCTGAGACCCATGTCCTGACTGGTGTTTTGATATAGGTTCTAGTGGGTGAATCTGGACAAGGCTGAAAATTTTGGTAACTACTAGGATTGGGGAACTGGTTAGACTACTGACCTCTGTATTTCTGGTCACGTCCGTTCCCGGGTTCCGATGGTTACTGACTGATAAATTATAAGCACGGTGGTTGTCACTACTGCTTTTTCTGTCAATTTATGACGGTCATTATCATGACCGTGATTCTTGTAACTATTTTGTTGAGTAGTCGGCTGGTTTACGGCTCCTACTCTTCTGAATGAACGGTTAGCTGAGTAACGTGTGACAGCTAACTGAGGAAGTAAGGCATGGACTAGAATGGTAGTGTCCGATGGTTGAAATTTACTCTTGTCAGAAATTTCAAATTTATAGTTTTTGTCCTTGCTCTACAGTGTCTTTATAGTATAACAGCATCACCATCAGCATCTTGGGAAATCTCCAAAGTATCAGCAACATCAGCAATTGTGAGGTCTTCAAAGTGTTAGCGGCATCAGCATCTAGCAAAATCTTCAACTCACGAGCAGCATCAGTACCTGGTAGAATATCGACAAGTGGAAACATCTGAGATGATTGAGGATCGATTAGCAATATCCATGGAGTAGGGTACCTGGAGTACACTTGGACTACTGTACATGAAGTACAAAATGAATATTGCACATGGAGCAAATCTGAGACACTGTACGTAGAGTACACGTGAAATACTGTACATGGAGCTGGTGGAAATTTTATGGGATGATCGACACTGGTGTCGCTTGTTTGACATTATCAAAGGAATAAATTGATTTAAACGGTAGTAAACTGAACTGAAATGGTTAATCATGATAGGATGATAATTTCTGCGTAGACTTAATGCTGGTTGTATAGAGTTTCAAGAATATGATTAAACAGAATTTCAACAATGGTCAGCATGAAGACATGGCTGATGAAGATCAAACCTGATTATTAAGAAAAACAGGATTTAACTGTAACCCCTTCTGTATCTTAGCATGAAAACATCATCACCTTGCTGAAAACATAATCCTCATAAGGAGACATGAACCTAGTCAGCATGAAAACGACATTCACGTGAGAGTATAAACTTGACTGGTTCAAAGAACATAGAAGAATAATCAACTGAGGTTTAACATCAACTGATGTGGATAGTTATGGTTTAACCCACAGTATTCATAGTAGGAAGCATGTGACTAAGTATGGGCGATTCTGTTTCGATCCATACTTGTCAAAAATGTATGAGAACTGTCATGTATAGAAATTTACAATCTGAGACTAAATATGGTTGGCTGTAGTTCAAACCATGCTTGTCAAAATTTTATGAAATGTCGTGATATGACAAAGGTGAATAACTATGGATCGGTTCAAAATAGCATTTGACTGAAAAACATGAAATTTGACCTGAATAATGGTGAACGGTTATGGCTGGTTCACTAATTAACATTTTGACTGAAAACATGAATCTGACATGAGTAAGGGTAAACGCCTATGGTTCGGTTTACCAATGCAAAATCTGAACGGGCAAGGATGAACGCCTATGGGTCGGTTCGCCAAAACAAAAATTCGCAGAAAAGCACATGCGACTAAATATGGCTAGTTATGTACCAACCTTTTACTTAGTCAAAACTTTAAGAAAACTGACTGATAAATGAAGAAAACTGACTGAATAATCCATGAGAAACATGAAAGATAACAACGCCAAAATCTGGGAAGTTCCTTGTGACTACCCACTAGTCACAGGTCAAGTTTTAGAGCCTACAGGTCGAACCTTGCGCTCTGATACCATAATTGTAACACCCTACTTGGATAAGTGGACCGTTACGTGTATTTATGGCGTGTCATCAAAGCATAAGGTAAATGTCCTAAAACATTAACTGACCATAAAGGAAATACCGGAATCAAACATCGGCAATCCAAACATAAGCCCAAAACATGAAAAATAAAATACTGAATGAAAGGACTAAACAATGTCCAAATAAGCGGAGTAATGTAATAAATGCATAAAGTAAGAAGTCTGGACAGCTTCCATCCCAAATGCACGTGCTCTCAGAAACCTAAGAGCCTCCCGGTGTACCTGTCGTTAGAACATGAAAGGAACTACGGCTGAGCATAACGCTCAGTTAACGGATATGAAGCATGATAAGGAATTACTGAAAAGAAGTAGATGATAAATACTGAAGCTGTAAGACTGATAAGTAAAGTTGCAGCGGAAATCTGTAAACAATCTGTAAAGTCTGATTTATCAATAATGAAGCTGAACTGTTATCTGTTAAATCTGTATAACATGCATTTACTGTATTTTATTTGCCAGAGCTTATATAGGTCACGTGCTGTAACAACCGTGCATGAATAACTGGAGGGGTGACCTCGTCATGCTATAGAGGGGTGACCTCTAAATAACTGTGCTGGGTGGAGGGATCAGCTCCAATGTGAAGGATGTAGAGCACACACCACATTCACCCTGATAACTTGTAACACATATAAGCCTAGGATGCATCCATACGCCCCACTAATAATAATACTGATAAAATGGCCAAGCTGAGCTGAGTGGGACGATGCAGGATATCACTCTCCTGCATGTGAGTCACGACACCGGTGCCTCTAGTGTCGTGGTTACGGTACCTCTGTAACTAGTACATAAACTAATCATGCTTGTATATAATGCTCAGGCAATTTATTCTATTATTAATATGATTACTGATAAGCTTAAACATAAACTGGGGAAAACATTTGGCTGCAGACGGGAAATCCTAATCATGCATAGGAAAGGAAGTCCTTACTGAAAGGACGGGAAATCCGTACCTCTAGTCCAGTAAATGACTGAATGGAAGACTGAACGAATACTATTCGGGCTTTCACGGAAGCTACAATAATAATATACGTGAATAAGTTACCTGATTATTATTTAATTTACAGTACTTATTTTTCTCATTTACTTATTTTATTTCTGAAGTTCTTCACGTATTTTACTGATAAATATGCTCTTTAATTATAATTCACTCTAATATATTAACGTCCTACTATTATTACGATACAAACGTATTCTGACGTTATTAAAATACTATAATAAGTAGCTTGTTAAAATGTAAGGTTTCTAATTAGTAAGTTTCTAAAACAATTTAATTCGTATAATAAAATTATACCCTTATAAAAATATTACAAAGCTATTATAATTTAATTTATTTAAACAATACAATTAGAACATTTATAAAAACATAAGTAATATAAAGGTATAATTTAAAATATTTTTATTTTTATTTTTATACAATGCCCCGAGCCTACCGAGATACCACTTTCTCGGTCGCACTAAAACGGTTAAACCAAATATATAAAATCTGTCTATTTAAATTAGTGACAGAAATCTGAGTCACTAAAAAGCGTCATTAAAACTGGATTTCAAAAATTGTCTAGAAAACTGTCATGACCATTCTGCGACAGAAATTTGTGTCACAAAACCGTCACTAATCTCAAAATAAAAGTCTATTATTTTCTGTCTAAATTTATCCCACTGATGAAACACTTATTCCCACTGCTTCTATTTCATTTCCCACTGATTTCATAAGCCAAACACCCCCTGTTGAGTATTTTTTTTACCCACTGTTTACTAATCCCAAACACCCCCTTATGTACATGATTAAACCCAAACGCACCCTGTTTGTTTCTGCCTGCTGCCGAGGACACCCAGACCACTACCGAGACCCCTGGTGGTGTCGGCTGGCCAAAATAACAACACACCGAGACCCCCGCTGGTCTCGGTTCACGTGTAACATCAAAACCCGACACATTTTCTTGTTTATTTTCTATAATTCGTTTGTTTAAATCCTTTTAAATCCAAATCGTGTTATAAACTGAATTTAAGGGAAGGAATTGATTACCGCTGTGAGCTTGATGACGGGATGACAAATACACACGAAACAGGAATGAAACCTCCCGAAAACTTCTTTGTTGTTGTCCTTTCTGTCGGCAGCCAACAAAAGCCCTAGATCCTCTTTTTTTTGTTCGTATACTGTTTGAGAGAAAGGAAAACATACAGCCCCCTTTTTTTTTCTTCCTAACAAGGCTGGGCCTAAAGCCCATTTACCCTTCTTTCTCATTTTACTTCAAAACTGACCCCCTTTAACTTTATATAGTTTTCTTTTTTTTTTGACATTTAAATCTTATTCGCGTATAATCGTATTTAATTTCCGCGTTCTAATTTTCTGAAAACGTAATAGTCTTTTTTTGTGTAATAATTTATATCTACGACATATTTCCTGCAACTTAATAATTATTTTTTTCTGAATAATTATATATAGTTTATGACAAAACGAGACTATGTATTTAATATTCGAAATTTTATATACGGGTTTTACAGTTCATTAGGTGACGTTTCATCAAGCATATATACCACATCCGAATCCATCTAGAAGGACAATTCAGATTCGTCAGATCAAATTTATCTTGATTTAATTGTTGTATCCTCTAAACAGTTCGTACTAGGGACGAATTTCTGTTTAAGGACACTGCATATTATTGCAGGCCTCAATCTGTTATATGTAATATAGGATTCTATATAATACAATTTGTATTACGTTTATATTATTCCTAACAATCTTAAACAGAAATTTCAAGATGGATCAAAGCGTGTTGAAATCGCATGTGGAAAAACTTGAAAAGTTTAAGGGTTCTGATTTTCGACGCTGGCAACAATAGATGTTGTTTTACTTAACATCTCTGCATGTTGCATATACACTTACAGATTCTGAACCAGTGGATCCGTATAGTGTTGATTAGAATGTTCCTACTGAGGCACAAATGGCAGACTATGAAAGGGCCGCCTCACAGTGGAATCATAATGAATATAATTGCAGAAATTATATTCTGGATGCTTTGGATGATTCCCGGTATGATATTTATTCGACCTTTGCTTCTGCAAGGGATATTTGGGAATCACTGGAAAAGAAATACAGGACTGAAGTTGCATGTTCTAAGAAATTTGTTGTTGGTAAATTTCTTAACTTTAAGATGAACGATGCAAAGCCTGTCGTGAAACAATTGGAAGAAATCCAAATAATTGTTCACGAATTGGAAGTAGAAGGCATTGGTATAAACTCTAACTTTCTTGTTGGTTCTACTATTGAAAAATTGCCTCCATCCTGGAAAAATTTTAAGTTATATCTTAAACATTTGACTGAGAATATGAGTTTTGAGCAATTAGTTCTCAAAATTCGTGTTGAAGAAGATAACAGGATGCAGGACAAGGTTGATGCAGTTTCAATTGAACCAAATGCCAATATGGTTGGAGAAAGTTCTTCCAAACACAAATCCAACAACAAAAACAAAGGCAAAAATGGCGGTGGCTCTGGACCGAAAAATCCTAAGGATGGAAAGAAAAATTATAACCAACAGAAGAACAACAAATTTAAGAAAGTAGTTCATTGCTGTGTATGTGGGAAACTTGGTCATAAGGCCAAGGATTGTCGCCACAAGAAAGAGTATGGAGGAGGAAATTTTGGCGGAAATTCGAACCAAGCAAATCATGTCGAATCTCCAAAAGAATTTGCAGGAATGATTGATACCTCTTTGGCATTTCTAACCACTAACGTTGTTGATTGGTGGTATGATACAGGTGTAACAAAACACATCTGCAATTCAAGAAAGATGTTTGCATCTTATCAAAAACTGAATGAAAGTGAAGCAATGTTCGTTGGAAATGGAACTGCTTCAAAGATTGAAGGAAAAGGAAAAGTCACATTGAAAATGACATCTGGAAAGGATCTAGTACTCTCTAACGTGCTTCATGTGCCAACCATCACCAAGAATCAGATTTCTGGCCCTATTCTTAGTAATAAGGGATTTAAGTTTGTAATTGAATTAGACAAATTTGTAATCACTAAGGGTGGTGTGTATGTTGGAAAGGGTTACCTCGATGAGGGCCTCTTCAAATTAAGTATTGTAACCGATGACAATGTTATTAATAATAATAACACGGGCACTAGCACCACTTCTGTTTACATGCTTGATCCTTCTTTCTTATGGCATTCTAGATTAGGCCATGTTAATTTCCGTTCCTTGCAAAGAATGATAAATTTAGGCATGTTGCCTAAATGTTCTATGGATAAACAATCCAAGTGTAAAATCTGTGTAGAATCTAAGTACACAAGTCATTCACACAAATCTATGGAAAAATCTAATGAAATACTTGGTTTAATCCATACGGATTTATGTGATTTTAAAGCAACACCATCAAGAGGAGGAAAGAATTATTATATCACTTTCATTGATGAGTGCAGTAAATTTTGCTACGTGTACTTAATAAATACCAAAGACGAGGCTTTGAATATGTTTAAAACATATAAAACAGAAGTTGAAAATTAACTTGACAAAAAGATCAAAATTCTAAGGTCTGATCGAGGAGGAGAATACGAATCCAATGACTTTGCTTAATTTTGTTCAACCTTTGGTATTATACATCAAACTACAGCCCCATATACTCCACAACAAAATGGAGTGGCTGAACGTAAAAATAGAACACTGAAGAACATGATAAATTCAATGTTAATAACAGCAGGGGCTCCTCATAGTTTATGGGGCGAGGCATGTTTAGCCGCTAACACAATCTTAAATAAGATTCCTCATAAGAAGAACGACAAATCTCCATATCAATTATGGAAAGGAAAACAACCTTCTTATAAAAGGATGAAAGTGTGGGGTTGTTTGGCAAAGGTTCAAGTACCTTTACCAAAAAGAACAAAACTTGGACCCAAAACAGTTGACTGTGTTTATCTTGGTCCAACGAAGAATAGTGCAGCTTATAGATTTCTGGTATACAAATCAGATGTAAAATACATAAGCAACAACACTATTATATAATATACAAAAGCAGTGTTCTTTGAAACTATCTTTCCTTTCAAGGAAAAAGAGAAGCAAATCTCTAATCAAAGGAAAAGATCATTAGATGATCATTTATCTCATGATCAAGAAGAAAACACTTCTGAAATTCAACAAGAAGATGTTGAACCAAGAAGAAGTAAGCGTGCCAAAGTCCTAAAGGACTTTGGGCCAGACTACATGACATATGTAGTTAATGAAGAACCACAAACATATAAGGCTGTTAGGGAATCATCATAAGCACCTTATTGGAAAGAGGCTATTCAAAGCGAAATAGACTCAATCGTGCATAACAACATGTGGAAATTGGTTAAATTTGCCCTCAGGACATAAACCAATAGGCCACAAGTGGATCTTCAAGAACAAATTAAGACCCGATGGTACCATAAAGAAGTATAAGGCTCGTTTAGTAGCCAAAGGATACTGTCAAAGAGAAGGTCAAGATTTCTTTGATACCTATTCACCCGTGACAAGGATAACGTCTATAAGAACGTTAGTCGCAAGAGCTTCAATCCACAACTTGATTATACATCAAATGGATATGAAAACTGCCTTTTTTAATGGTGAATTAGATGAAGAAATCTCTATGCAACAACCCGAAGGTTTTGTTGTGAAAGGTCAGGAGCATAAGGTTTGTAAATTGATTAAATCACTTTACGGCCTTAAACAGGCTCCAAAACAATGGCATGAGAAGTTTGATAACACTCTATTATCGAACGGATTTCTAATAAACGAATGTGATAAATGTGTTTATGTTAAACAATACAAAAACTCATTTGTCATCATTTGTCTATATGTTGATGATATGTTGATTATGGGAACAAATTTGGATGTTATAAACTAAACCAAGAAAATGCTCCATTCTTCATTTGACATGAAAGATATGGGAGAAGCATATATCATTCTTGGTATTAGAATTCAAAGAAATTCTATTGGATACATCCTTACCCAATCTCATTACATTGAGAAGACCCTAAAGAAATTTGGGCACTATGATGATAGACCAGTTGTAACCCCGATAGATCCCATGGTTCAACTAAAGAAAAACAAAGGACAAAGTGTTGCACAATTATAATATACATAAGTACTGGGAAGCCTCATGTATATAATAAATTGTACACGTCCTGATTTAGCATATAGTGTAAGTCGACTTAGTCGATACTCAAATAACCCTGGTAGAGATCATTGGGATGCACTGGTTAGAGTGCTTCAATATCTAAAGCATACAATAGCTTATGGGTTACATTACACAAAGTATCCTCTTGTTCAAGAAGGATTTTGTGATGCAAATTAGATTTCTAACCATAATGAAGGAAAGTCCACAAGTGGATATGTATTTACACTTGGAGGGGCTGCTATATCATGGAAGTCATCCAAACAAACAGTGAATACCAAATCAACTATGGAAGCAGAATTCGTAGCCTAAGACAAAGTTGCTGAAGAAGCAGAATGGCTAAGAGGCTTTCTAGAGGGTATTCCTTTGTGGCCAAAACCTGTGATTGTTGTATGTATATATTGTGATAGTATGGCTGCTATTACTAGAGCAAAGAATCACATCTATAACGGCAAGTTAAGACATATAAGACGTCGCCAAAATACAATAAAAGACTTGTTGAGAAATGGAATTATTTCCATAGACTACGTAAAGTCAAAGGAAAATATTATTGATCCTTTGACAAAAGTCCTTTGTAGAGAACAAGTCATTTTCTCATCGAGGGGTATGGGTTTAAAGCCAATAATGAGTAAATACTCGACAGAATCCTAACCTAGCGAAATTGGAGATCCCATGGTCTAGGTTCAGTAGGCAAACTAGTTGAGTAACACTCAAAGTACTAACACACAGGTATACCCTTTCCTATGATGAAACTTTGTGTGTTTTCCATTGATGATTGAAGGTTGAATTTTAATTCTTAATAATGCTAATGGCTCTTATAGCAGAATACTACAGAATACTGTTGATTGGCATTACCTATATGAGATTGATGTGTGGTCGCATCTTTGGGAACCAGATGGCTAAAGTTCTCTAAAATTCTCATGAATAAGGATATGTTCAAGACCGAAATGAACATAACGGTGAGAATCTGTTATTGCATAAGTATGACTTGTGTGATACTTATTGTCTCGATGTACTACAAAACGTGGCTAGTTCAAGAGTTATGCTCATTATCCACAAAGTAGATCCGATAAATATCACTAAGATAGGTTCAAGTCCACAAGACACCTTTTCTTATGCATGTCATATCAAGTTTGATTGAAATAAAATAATAAGTAACTTTACATGTGCTTATTTTCTATTCAAATGTGGGGTATTATTGGTGTTTAAATAGAAAATGTGGGGTATTGTTGGAACATGTAAAGTTCTTGTCCCACATCGCTAGAAAAAGGAAACCAAAACACGTTTATAAGGAACTTGAATCCACTCCTACTAACTACTTAATGTCCATATTATGGACATCCTAGTAAATGGTAAATGATAGACCTTATTGGGCTTAATATATGTATAATTAATATACATATTAAATGGTCAAAAGATGGGCCTTGGGCCTTGGGGATCTTGGGCTCAATTAAGAAAAGCTAGAGATTACTTTTTAGTTATCCAGAATTAGGTTTTCCTTTTGTTTCTGTCATAATACAACGTAACCAAACAACATAACGTTTCTTTTGGCAGTTATACATATGACGGTTGTAACTGTTTTCTGGAAGATCGTGATGGTTCATTAGGTGACGTTTCATCAAGCATATATACCACATCCGAATCCATCGAGGACAATTCAGATTCCTCAAATTCAAGTTTATCTTGATTTGATTGTTGTATCCTCTAAACAGTTCATACTAGGGACGAATTTCTGTTTAAGGACACTTCATATTGTTGCAGGCCTCAATCGGTTATATGTAATCTACGATTCTATATAATAAAATTTGTATTACGTTATATTATTCCTAACAGTTTCTTGTGTTTATTATGGTGGAGGTCATGATTTCTCAGAGTGCATTACCGCCTGTGGTAACACTTCGAGTACCTACGTGGCCACGGGAACTTATAACCAAAACGGTCAAGTTACCCGCACTAATCAATTGACTCCACCAGGTTTTCCACCAAATCAAAATTCTAACAATTATCGAAACAATCAAGTTGGTTACCAAGGAAATCAAAGGAACAATTATAAGGGTAACAACTATGGGAATCAAGGGACTAGTAATCAAGAGCAAAGCCAAAATCAAAACCGTAATTTTCAAAACCCGAGTCAAGGATTTCAAAATGCTTACATTAAAGAGCTTCCAAATGACTTTTTGATTACGCTACGGAAAATGACAATATTCTCGAAAACATCCAAGAGCAATTGGCTAGTCAAGCTAGGGAAACGGCTAAGAACACAAAGGAGTTAGCTACTTTTGCTAGGGAAATGCCAACATGAGAACGGAATTGATTAGCGATTTTGCTAATCAAATTAGAGGTCAAAACAACATAATTGAACAAAGTCAATCTAGGCTTGAACAAAGGATAGACCAAAGTGCCGCTAAGCAAGATGTTAAGCTTAATGCTATCTTGGAAGCAATCATGATGAACAAAGCCTCTACTTCGGGTGGTCTCCCTAGCAACACCGTGTCAAACCCGAAGGGAGAAATGAAAGTGATTACCACACGAAGTGGGAAGACTTTAAGGAACCGACTCCTCAACCAATTACTCCTACGATGGAGGAAATTGAGGAAGAACCCGAGGTGGTGGTCGAAAAGAAGCACATTACAATCCCACAAAGTAACGCTCAAACCACACCTACTGTAAAACCCGCATGCTTTTACCATGAATAGTACCCTTAAGATCGTACATACTAGATTTAAACTTTCCTAATATAGCATGATTACGATTACGTGTTAGGATTTTACGTGTTAGAACACGATAAGTATTTACTACGCACGAGCACGTAATAATTATTTGACAATAATTAATCACGAACATGCGATCATGAAATCATGAACGTAATTAAAACACGAACTATTATTAATTACGTATATATATTTATTACGAGCGTAATTAAATATATTAGATCACGATATTTACGTAACGAGAACACTTAAAACGCGAACACAAATAATCACGAATGTATAACTTAACACACGAGAACACACCAATGTTTTAGACACGGAAAACATTCGGGTTTACCCCTTGTGGGCCCCATTACCACGAAATTAGGAGGGGGGATGGGCTTAGCCCATCAATTTTTCACTAAAAAGGAAAAGGGATATTTTTCACTACACATTTTCATTCACAGAAGATTTTTAGAAAAACCCTAAAACCCTCTTCCTTGTTCTTCTTTGTGCCGCCACCTTAAGAACACCACAAGAGGTGGTTTGTGATCTTGGATCTTGAATTTTTGGTGATTGATCGTGTTGGTTCTTCGTCCTCTTGATCCACGAATTCGGTAAACCTTTTTAAACTTTTTCTTTTGATTTAATCTTTTTATAAATTATGAACATGTGATGTTTTTACAAAAACATAATAATTAATCATAGATCTAACATGTTTTGGTGTTAAATAAAATCAAAGGAGTGTTTTTAAGGGGTGTTTGTTTTGGCCGCAGGCTGCAACCGAACCCGAATTGGTTTCGGTTTGCCAAGCCGACCACCACCAAGACCATATGGTCTTGGTTGGTGCGTGTGGGTCCCACGGCAGCAAGGAAACACGGGGTACCCCGAGTTGGTTCGGGGTACGGTGTTGATTTCATGTCTGGTTCATGCTTTTTAGTCTAGATCCGGTTTATGGTTTATGTTTAGTTTTTTTATGTTTATGATCTTAGGTTAAATTAAATTAATAAAATGATGTGATTAATTTAATAACATGACTTAGGTTATTTAATTATTAATGATCATAAAATTATTTTAACCTAAGTATTTATATATTTAAGACTTATAATTAATTAATTATTTTAAAACCATGGATATAATTAATTAATTAACATGACTTAGGTTATATTATTAATATATAATAATACATATTTTAACCTAAGTATTTAACTTATTTAATTAAAAACATGTTATACTTTAATTAAATATTATAACCTATAATTTAATTAAATTACATGAAATAATTATTAAACTATACACTATACCATATGACTTATAAAATAATCATGAAAAACACTTAGGCTTATATACTTAGCTTATTTAACCAGCTTATTTCTAATTATGGAAACTTTCTATTTTTAGAAACTTAATTAAATAAGGCAGCTAATCTATTTATGGAAACCAGTTATTTTTAGAAACTTATTTATTTCAGGCAGCTAATCTAATTATGGAAACTTATTTAATTAAGGCAGCTAATCTATTTATGGAAACTTTCTATTTTTAGAAACTTATCTATTTTAAGCATTAAATCTATTTTTGGAAACTTTCTATTTTTGGAAACTTTCTATTTTTGAAAACTTTCTATTTTTGGAAACTTTCTATTTTTGGTAACTTTCTATTTTTGGAAACTTTCTATTTTTGGAAACTTTCTATTTTTGGAAACTTTCTATTTTTGAAAACTTTCTATTTTTAGTAACTTTCTATTTTTGGAAACTTTCTATTTTTGGAAACTTTCTATTTTAGGAAACCTGCTATTTTTGGAAAGTTACTTATTATTACACAGTAAGTATAATAACACATGAAATACCAGAAATACTTAATCAGATTAAACAGAATATAAGATAAAACACAGTTTAAGGCTTAGAAACAGTAAAACATGGTAAGAACACATAAAATAAGCTAAGACATGACATAAAACCAGCTATGTATTTAGTAAGCAGATACTTATTCATGTACGTATTTATGTAGCACTAGTGATTCGGAAGTAGGATTCCTCACAGTTCGTCTTTCTCGTTCACTGGACATAAGGTACGGATTCCCGTCCTTTTAGTATGGACATTCTTTCCTTATTAGGATTCCCCGTATGCAGCCAACTATTTTCCCGTAGTATAAGTTATGTGTTTGATTTCTTATATTTAATTAAGATTACCTATAGCCATATACATGCATGACCAGTTTCACCTAGTTATGGAGGTACCATAACCATAACATTAGAGGCACTGATGTTATGACTTCACCACGGCGGAGTGATTGCTCGTGGCGTCCCTTCAGCTTTTGGCCATTTATTTATATTTATCATGTGGGGCGTATGGGTGCATCCTAGTTACATGTTTTATTCAGGATTTCATGGTGAATGTGGTGTGTGTCTTGCATCCTTCACAAGGAGCTGATCCCTCCTACCCAAAAACCAGTATATTAAATTAGAGGCAGCCCCTCTAATTTGCATGATGAGGTCACCCCTCCAAGTATTCATGCACGGTGGATTTTCATGACCTATATTGGCTAATGGTAAAATATGTTAAACAGTTTTCATAAGATAAACATAAGGCTTTTCAAACTATTAAACCAGTATTATGAACATGTTTCGGGTTTTCCAGGACTTATACATTTCCGCTGCTATTAAGTCTTTATTATGCTTAGTCATTCATACTATGTCTATATTCGTGCACTGAGTGTTTTGCTCAGTCGTTACTTTCCTTTCCATGTCCCAAAACGGCAGGTACCCTAGGAAAGATTCGAGCATTTGGAGGACGTGCATAGGATGGAAGCTGCTAGAGACTTCTTTTCCTTTTGCCTTCATATATTTATGCTTGTATAGTCTTTCATTCATTTCTTTTGCTTTATTATGTTTTGGGGTTATGTTTGGGAACCGATGTTTGATTCCGGTTATCCCTATGGTCATGTAATGTTTTATACACCTATCCTTGTATGATTTGTTGACACGCCATAATTACGCGTGACATTCCATTATCAAAATGGGGTGTTACAATTATGGTATCAGAGCCAAGGCTTCGACCTGTAGGCTCTTAAACTCGACCTGTGACTAGTGGGTAGTCACCAGGAGCTTCCTAAGCCAACGCTTGTCATTCTACGTATTGACGTTTCAGCGCATTGTTGTTTTAACCATGATGTTTTCAGCACCCTGAGGTTTTAACCTTGATGTTTTCATCGATATTGTTTTACTAATATGGATGGACAACCGTCATTCATATTTAGTTAGGTGTCATTGTTTCATGCATAATGTTCCTCGTGAACTGTGGCTATGTGGACTGAACCCCAGTAGTTCATAATTAGTCACATAAAATTTTTTTTGATAAGTTTAGACATATAAGTTTCATTTATTTATGTTTCATGTATCATTGTTGCAGGGATTATGACTAAGTAATGGTTGGTACAGGACTGGCCCTATTTAGTCGCATGTGCTTTTATCAAAACTTTTAATTTTGGGACCGACCCATAGGCGTCCCCTCGCCATGTCTTTTGTTTTGGGACCGACCCATAGGCGTCCCCTCGCACATATAAAAGGTTTTTATAAACTACTTTACGCATTCATGCATAAAATTTTCTCATGATTTAAATTGGCATAAAAAAAAAATTCATGTCCCCTCATAAGTTATTACGTTTTTATGTCAAGTATGTTTTCATACTGTCATGGTTAACTTCAGTTTCATGCTGATTATGTTATACACTTCTTCATGATAGATGGTTTCATGTTTCTTCATGATAATTCCGTCTTCATGTTGATTATTTCTTACACCTCTTTTGTTATTTACGTTGTCCTGCAAGACATTGTTAGATTTCATTGAATCCTGCTTTCATGATAGTCATGGTTGGTTTTCATTGATCATGCTGTCAGGCGAATCATCGTTGAATTTTATGTAACCACACTTTAACGTTTCCGTTATAACCAGAATGATGTCTATGCTAATACTGCCAGGTTATCATGATGGTTTTCCTAACCGTTTAACCGGTATACTTTCCTTAAATCATGACAAATGATCGACCCCATACCGATCATTTCATGTGCATTCAACGTGTACTCCATGTACCGTGTTCCACATGTATTACACGTACCTAAATCCATGTGTATTTCACTTGCAATACTGCACGAGTATTCGCTAGTCGATTCTGAATCATCTCAGGCATATGTCCACTTGCTAATACTCTACAAATTGCTGATGCCGCTCATAACTTGGAGATGTTACTAAAGGTTGATGCTGTTGACGTTCGGAGACGCTACGAGATGCGGATGCTGTTCACAACCTGGAGATCCTACAAGACGAAGACAAAGGCGTCGGAGCAAAGCAATTGGACGAGAAGATGCTTCACCATCAGACGATTCCCATCAATCATTGTCCCCAATTCTTAGTTACATGTCACACGTCATTCGGCTGTCATTTCAGCCATATGAGTGCAAACCGGTACCAGCCGGCCACTCAGCTGATTAGTTACATGAATCACGGTCATGAGAATGACCATCATGGAACTGACAGACAGGACGATAGTAACCACTACTATGACAGCAACTATCCTAGAAATCGCAACCGAAACTCTGGCCACGGACGTGATCAGAAATACAAGGATTAGTAGTCCAACCGATCCGCCAATTTTGGCATAATAACCTTATATTGTGGTTATATTTGTTTCACATCTCGTGATACATGTCAAGACATCAGTCAAGACACATGTCTCATGTATACTTTCTGAAGACACATGTCAAGACATCAGTCAAGACACATGTCTCACGTATACCTCCTGAAGACACATGTCAAGACACCAGTCAAGACATATGTCATGGTTATAGTTCCAAGAAACGAGTCAAGACACATGACTCACGTCCAACTATAGAACATTTCTAAGAAATTCAGGGTGCCATCCAAGGGTATATCTATTTTGTTGTGCCATGTATTAATCAGGCCACAAGAATTTCTATACCATTATCAACGCATCAGTGAGAACTGTCACGTTGCCGATGTCACTTTCATTTCTTTCACCATGGTTCATATATTCATAACCATGAAGGATGCCTTTCGTATTCCCACGTATACGAAGGTTTTCCTTCAGCTTAATGATGAGATCTAAGCTGCTAACGCATTTCCTCGGACATACACGAGATGAATTTTATCCTAATTATGTACTATGAACAGCACACCATGCTATGATTCATAATTATGTACAGTAATGTTCAGGCTCCTGAATACATTCAGCTTGATTTTCCCTCGAGAAAATCTGTACAAATTATCTATGCTTACAAGCATGTGCGTTGTTAGCCATGGTCGCTAAAATTTTCTAGATGTCAGTAAGACACGACCACTTAAGTCTTTTACGCATAGCCAGTTGATTATTCCAAAATCTTCCCACACATTCTAGAAGAACTTACAAGGAGAAGGACGGTACCATGAGATTATGTGTCGACTACCGTCGGCGTAAACAAATCACCATTCATGACCGTTATTCTCCTCCACATATTGACAACCTGTCTAATCAACCGTATGGTGTTAATCACTTTTCCAAGATCGAACTCATGATCATGCTGCCAACAGTGACGAATGAAACAGCAGGACATGTCCATGACTGCTATTCGTACACGACTCGGTCATGCTAGATTTATGATTTTGAATTAGTCTCATCAATGCTCCAACGGAACTATAAGAATGAGTTTCCATGAACTCATAGCAAATTCATCAGAGTTTTCATTGAGGATAACCTGATTTCCTTTAAGCCTAGAAGCAGAACAGGAAGACCATATCTACACTATGTTGCAAATTCTATGACAAGAGAAATTTTACCCTGGAAATTTTTCCAATATCAATTCTGTTTGATCACAGTGACACGCTGAATCACATGGGTTTCTACGGTTAATCTTACCATGACTCAGCTTATGCGTAAAGGAGAGAACCCTATACTACATTAGGTGTTCTAGAAAATCCTACGCTAGGAGAAGTCTAGATTCAGAGACTCAGAGTTTCGCAGACTCCTATGTATCAAGTTCTACGAAGCAAGATACAATTACGTTCATATCTAGGTACCTGACATACCAACAGGTTAAGATAGGACACCAACAAACTGGGATGTTTTCATCATCTGAAATTGTGAATTGAAATGGGACAAGATCTCCACGGATTTTGGTTACCAGATTAACGCAAACTCAGAAGAAGCATGATGCTATCTGGGTTATTGCAAACAGTTTGATCAAGTCTGCAGAATCCTTACATCCGCAAGGATTTCAGAACCAATAGATTGATCAGACATGTTCCAGCCAAGGCTCATCCGATCACTTGGCAATTCCTCAGTTATCAGGTCAGACAAATATTCACAGTTATGCTCCTTATTTACTTCGCGTCCTTGTTCTAATTCCACGCCTTGCTTTCGCGCTCGCGTTCATGACACTATTCACGTTCATGATCGTATTTTGGTTTACGATTTTACGTTCATTTCTTTTCTCATTATGGGTAGTTTGCAAGAACTTGAGAGACCAGACCCAAGTTTAGTATAACTCCCTATCCTCAAATAGACGTTTCTCGTCATAATCTATGTCTCACCTTCTAGCGTTTGTCGTTACCGCCATTATATTCTATGATCATGATATGTTTCACATGTCATGTTCATTCCACGTTCCTCATATCATGATCAAGATATGTTACACGTATCAGGGATCACGATATGTTTACTCATACTACACTCGCCATATCTCCACGTAGCACGTTCAAAATTTTTCACGTACTACGTTTCTATATGTCTCGCGCATCGTTGCTAGTTATCGGTTAAGTTGGATTGTTTTGCACCATAATATTTCAGTCACTCTTACACGTTAATTCTTATTCCTCGATCGAATTTAGGGGATCTACCTTACGTTGATAACCAAGAACTTCTTCGTATTCCAAGTCAAGGTCAGGAGGACCAAGACTTATCATTCGTGTCAAGATCTTATAAGGAACTGTTCCAAGAGGGAAGCCACTTGGAAACGGACAAGTTCATCCGGACTTCTTATCCGTTTTCTCTTATCAATTAGATATGTCCTTTCAGCCACGTCACGTTCCATGTCCTTTTAAGACATGTCACGTTCCGCGTTCTTTCTACCAGGTCACCTGCACGTTAATTTATCTTACATACCCTCTCAGTTTGATTCGGGTATGTTTCTCTTTCAGTTACGTTATCTATAATTCGGGGACGAATTATTCTTTTTAGGGGGGAAGAGTTGTAAAACCCGCATGCTTTTACCATGAATAGTACCCTTAAGATCGTACGTACTAGATTTAAACTTTACTAATATAGCATGATTACGATTACGTGTTAGGATTTTACGTCTTACGTACGTGTTAGAACACGATAAGTATTTACTACGCACGAGCACGTAATAATTATTTGACAATAACTAATCACGAACATGTGATCATGAAATCATGAACGTAATTAAAACACGAAGTATTATTAATTACGTATATATATTTATTACGAGCGTAATTAAATATGTTAGATCACGATATTTACGTAACGAGAACACTTAAAACACGAACACAAATAATCACGAACAAATAACTTAACACACGAGAACACGCCAATGTTTTAGACACGGAAAACATTCGGGTTTACCCCTTGTGGGCCCCATTACCACGAAATTAGGAGGGGGGATGGGCTTAGCCCATCAATTTTTCACTAAAAAGGAAAAGGGATATTTTTCACTACTCATTTTCATTCACAGAAGATTTTTAGAAAAACCCTAAAACCCTCTTCCTTGTTCTTCTTTGTGCCGCCACCTTAAGAACACCACAAGAGGTGGTTTGTGATCTTGGATCTTGAAGTTTTGGTGATTGATCGTGTTGGTTCTTCGTCCTCTTGATCCACGAATTCGGTAAAACCTTTTTAAACTTTTTCTTATGATTTAATCTTTTTATAAATTATGAACATGTGATGTTTTTACAAAAACATAATAATTAATCATAGATCTAACATGTTTTGGTGTTAAATAAAATCAAAGGAGTGTTTTTAAGGGGTGTTTGTTTTGGCTGCAGGCTGCAACCGGACCCGAATGGGTTTCGGTTTGCCAAGCCGACCACCACCAAGACCATATGGTCTTGGTTGGTGCGTGTGGGTCCCACGGCAGCAAGGAAACACGGGGTACCCCGAGTTGGTTCGGGGTACGGTGTTGATTTCATGTCCGGTTCATGCTTTTTAGTCTAGATTCGGTTCATGGTTTATGTTTAGTTTTTTTATGTTTATGATCTTAGGTTAAATTAAATTAATAAAATGATGTGATTAACTTAATAACATGACTTAGGTTATTTAATTATTAATGATCATGAAATTATTTTAACCTAAGTATTTATATATTTAAGACTTATAATTAATTAATTATTTTAAAACCATGGATATAATTAATTAATTAACATGACTTAGGTTATATTATTAATATATAATAATACATATTTTAACCTAAGTATTTAACTTATTTAATTAAAAACATGTTATACTTTAATTAAATATTATAACCTATAGTTTAATTAAATTACATGAAATAATTATTAAACTATACACTATACCATATGACTTAGAAAATAATCATGAAAAACACTTAGGCTTATATACTTAGCTTATTTAACCTGCTTATTTCTAATTATGGAAACTTTCTATTTTTAGAAACTTAATTAAATAAGGCAGCTAATCTATTTATGGAAACCAGCTATTTTTAGAAACTTATTTATTTCAGGCAGCTAATCTAATTATAGAAACTTATTTAATTAAGGCAGCTAATCTATTTATGGAAACTTTATATTTTTAGAAACTTATCTATTTTAAGCAGTAAATCTATTTTTGGAAACTTTCTATTTTTGGAAACTTTCTATTTTTGGAAACTTTCTATTTTTGGAAACTTTCTATTTTTGGAAACTTTCTATTTTTGGTAACTTTCTATTTTTGGTAACTTTTTATTTTTGGAAACTTTCTATTTTTGGAAACTTTCTATTTTTGGAAACTTTCTATTTTTGGTAACTTTCTATTTTGGAAACTTTCTATTTTTGGAAACTTTCTATTTTAGGAAACCTGCTATTTTTGGAAAGTTACTTATTATTACACAGTAAGTATAATAACACATGAAATACCATAAATACTTAATCAGATTAAACAGAATATAAGATAAAACACAGTTTAAGGCTTAGAAACAGTAAAACATGGTAAGAACACATAAAATAAGCTAAGACATGACATAAAACCAGCTATGTATTTAATAAGCAGATACTTATTCATGTACGTATTTATGTAGCACTAGTGATTCGGAAGTAGGATTCCTCGCAGTTCGTCTTTCTCGTTCACTGGACATAAGGTACGGATTCCCGTCCTTTCAGTATGGACATTCTTTCCTTATTAGGATTCCCCGTATGCAGCCAACTGTTTTCCCGTAGTATAAGTTATGTGTTTGATTGCTTATGTTTAATTAAGATTACCTATAGCCATATACATGCATGACCAGTTTCACCTAGTTATGGAGGTACCATAACATAACATTAGAGGCACTGATGTTATGACTTCACCACGACGGAGTGATTGCACGTGGCGTCCCTTCAGCTTTTGGCCATTTATTTATATTTATCATGTTGGGCGTATGGGTGCATCCTAGTTACATGTTTTATTCAGGATTTCATGGTGAATGTGGTGTGTGCCTTGCATCCATCACAAGGAGCTGATCCCTCCTACCCAAAAACTAGTATATTAAATTAGAGGCAGCCCCTCTAATTTGCATGATGAGGCCACCCCTCCAAGTATTCATGCACGGTGGATTTTCATGACCTATATTGGCTAATGGTAAAATATGTTAAACAGTTTTCATAAGATAAACATAAGGCTTTTCAAACTATTAAACCAGTTTTATGAACATGTTTCGGGTTTTCCAGGACTTATACATTTCCGCTGCTATTAAGTCTTTATTATGCTTAGTCATTCATACTATGTTATATCCGTGCACTAAGCGTTTTGCTCAGCCGTTACTTTCCTTTCCATGTCCCAAAACGGCAGGTACCCTAGGAAAGATTTGAGCATTTGGAGGACGTGCATAGGATGGAAGCTGCTAGAGACTTCTTTTCCTTTTGCCTTCATATATTTATGCTTGTGTAGTCTTTCATTCATTTCTTTTGCTTTATTATGTTTTGGGCTTATGTTTGGGAACCGATGTTTGATTCCGGTTATCCCTATGGTCATGTAATGTTTTATACATTTATCCTTGTATGCTTTGATGACACACCATAATTACGCGTGACATTCCATTATCAAAATGGGGTGTTACACCTACGGTTGACCCTTTACCAAGTTTGGAACCCGAGATTCCAAAGGCTATGCCTATGCCCCACCCAACACCACCCTTACCTTACCCATCGAGACTTCGTAAGGAAAAATTGCAAGAACGAGACAATTACCAATTTGAGCTTTTTGTTAAGATGTTTCGTGATTTGCATTTTAACATAAGTTTTTCCGACGCTTTAATCATGATGCCTCGATTTGCCACCAACTTCAAAAGTATGTTGAATAACAAGGAGAAATTGCAAAAATTGTCTAGTTGTTCATCGGTTTATCTTAACCGCATACCTCAAAAAGTCGGTGACCCCGGTAAATTTTTAATTTCGGTTGGTATTCAAGATATGGAAGAATGTTATGCCTTGGCCAATCTTGGTGCTAGTATCAATTTGATGCCTCTTGACATATTCAAGTCGCTCAATCTTCCTAATCTTACTCCTTCAAGAATGTCTATCGAGATGGCCGATCATTCTACGATTCTCGCATGTGGGTTGGCCGAAGATGTTTTTGTGAAAGTGTGAAAGTTCTATTATCCGGTAGACTTTTTCGTAGCCGATATTCCCACGGATCCTCAAGTTCCTCTTATTTTAGGTCGTTCATTTTTAGATACATCGAGAGCGCTTATTGATGTGCATACAAGGAGAATCACCTTACGCATCAACGACGAGGAACTTGTTATAAACGCGACTCAAAACTCTCAACTTTCTCATGTTTATTCTATCACGACTTTAAACCATATTGATTTAACCGATATCGTTTGCGAGGAATTTTCACAAGAGATTTTAGGTTTTGTCGATGAAGCAAATAGTGGCAATCCCACTATGCTCGATCCTATTCTTGATAATTCGACACCATCTTTCACTCCATTTGAAGGAGGTGGTTTTACTTTGGAAGAGTTTGACGTACCTCGAACTTCTAAGGAAGACCTCGATGATGATGAGGACTTTTCGATTATCAAGGATTTTCTTAACGATTTCCCATTCCCTCCGTCGGTGGAGGTTATGAGCATTGAACCCAAATCTTCAATCGAGGAACCACCAATCCTCGAGTTGAAAGATCTTCCTCCTCGTCTCGAATACGTATTCTTGGAAGGAGACGATAAGTTGTCGGTTATTATTGCGAATGATCTTTCGGATGATGAAAAAACCGTACTTATCGATGTCTTGAAGGTTATTATTACGATTCTCGCATGTGGGTTGGCTGAAGATGTTTTTGTGAAAGTGTGAAAGTTCTATTATCCGGTAGACTTTTTCGTAGCCGATATTCCCACTGATCCTCAAGTTCCTCTTATTTTAGGTCGTTCGTTTTTAGATACGTCGAGAGCGCTTATTGATGTGCATGCAAGGAGAATCACCTTACGCATCAACGACGAGGAACTTGTTATAAACGCGACTCAAAACTCTCAACTTTCTCATGTTTATTCTATCGCGACTTTAAACCATATTGATTTAATCGATGTCGTTTGCGAGGAATTTTCACAAGAGATTTTAGGTTTTGTCGATGAAGCAAATAGTGTCAATCCCACTATGCTCGATCCTATTCTTGATAATTCGACACCATCTTTCACTCCATTTGAAGGAGGTGGTTTTACTTTGGAAGAGTTTGACGTACCTCGAACTTCTAAGGAAGACCTCGACGATGATGAGGACTTTTCGATTATCAAGGATTTTCTTAACGATTTCCCATTCCCTCCGTCGGTGGAGGTTATGAGCATTGAACCCAAATCTTCAATCGAGGAACCACCAATCCTCGAGTTGAAAGATCTTCCTCCTCGTCTTGAATACGTATTCTTGGAAGGAGACGATAAGTTGTCAGTTATTATTGCGAAGGATCTTTCGGATGATGAAAAAATCGCACTTATCGATGTCTTGAAGGCTCATAAAGGTGCAATTGCATGGAAATTATCTGACATTAAGGGTATCGACCCCAAAATTTTGTACACACAAGATTTTAATGGAGGAAGACTACAAGCCCGCAATCCAATGTCAAATGAGGGTGAACCCCAAAATTCACGACGTCGTCAAAAAGGAAGTCCTTAAACTCCTTGACGCGGGAATGATTTACCCTATTTCCGATAGCCCTTGGGTGAGCCCCATTCATTGTGTCCCTAAAAGGGGAGGAATGACCGTTGTGCCAAACGATGACAACGAGTTAATTCCAACTCGACTCGTGATCGGTTGCAGGGTGTGTATTGACTATCGTAAGTTAAATGACGCCACTCGTAAAGACCATTTTCCCTTGCCCTTCATGGATCAAATGTTGGAGAGACTTGCGGGAAATGATTTCTATTGCATCTTAGATGGTTTTTCCGGTTACTTTCAAATCCCCATCGATCCTCGTGACCAACAAAAAACTATGTTTACGTGTCCATATGGAACGTTTGCCTATCGTAGAATGCCATTCGGACTTTGTAATGCACCGGGAACTTTTCAACGGTGTATGATGGCTATTTTTCATGACATGATCGAGAAGACGATGGAAGTCTTCATGGATGACTTTTCCGTGTTTGGTAGTTCGTTCACTTCGTGTTTAGGAAATTCGAAACAAATGTTGAAACGTTGTGAGGAAGCCAACCTTGTGCTCAATTGGGAAAAATTTCATTTTATGTGTAAATAAGGAATCGTCTTAGGGCACAAGGTCTCGAAAGCGGGGATTGAGGTAGAAAAAGCTAAGATAGACGTCATCGCCAAATTACCTCATCCTAAAACCGTTAAGGGAGTTAGGAGTTTCCTAGGACACGCGGGCTTTTATCGTCGATTCATCAAGGATTTTTCAAAGATATCTCGACCCATTACACACCTCCTCGAAAAAGATGCTCCTTTCGTCTTTAACGAAGATTGTGTACGAGCCTTTGAAATCCTTAAAAGGAAACTTACCGAAGCTCCCATTCTTGTTGCTCCCAATTGGAACCTCCCCTTTGAGCTTATGTGTGATGCAAGTGATTACGCTATTGGGGCCGTTTTGGGGCAACGTCATGAAAAACACTTCTTGCCTATTCACTATGCTAGCAAGACGATGACCGAGGCTCAACTTAAGTACACCACAACGGAAAAGGAATTCCTTGTCGTGGTGTATGCATTGAGAAATTCCGACCTTATCTCGTCTTGACCAAAAGCATAGTGTATACGGATCATTCGGCTATCAAGTAACTCTTATCTAAGCTTGATGCTAACCCGAGATTGCTTCATTGGATTCTCCTCCTACAAGAATTTGATGTCACAATACTTGACAAAAAGGAGCCGAGAATCTTGCGGCCGATCACCTCTCTCGATTGGAAGATCCTCACCAAAGTGTGTACGAGAACAAGGAAATCACCGAAACATTTCCTCTCGAGACACTTGGTGTAGTGAATTCCACAGAAGATTCTACCACTCCATATTAATGAAAAGGCTTGTTGAGTTGTATCGTTCTCAATAGTCATGTGTTCCTTTTATACACCAAGGAACCCTAGAATATTCTACTGGGCTTGCTAATCCCATTACGCATATCTATTCATAATATATCTCATGCATATCTATTCCTTTTATGCATATTTATCCACCGATACAAACACTAACAACTATTGGCGCTAAGAATACTTTACTAACACTAGTGATACAAACCACACTATTGGTACAACGATTATATAATGGTACTTAGTACAAAATTAATATTTCCCAAAATAATGTTTCTCTGGATGGCACGATGATTCCCGAAGATTGAGATATGATCAAATTACTAGAATTGTCTTCAAATCAAACATGTTGTTTTGATAGGCTGTTTATTCTATAACGTTGTATACTAACCTATAAATATGTAAATCTAAAAGTTGTAGCTAAACTTATGTAGAGTATGTGAAAATTGGATGGTTGACCAAGGATTATCGGTTTGGAAATGGCGGCCAAAACCGTGGAACTGAAGTTAGCCTATTCTTATAAATTAAGGTCATATAAACCTAAAATTAGCATAATGCGTATTTTCACGATCACATCAATATAAAGAACTCATATAGACGTTTTAGGGTTTAGGAGCAACGACTAAAATACCGAAAGATGTCGTAAATTTGGCTAAATAAAATCGTAGGAATAAAAGGTGTAACTAGGTCATTTCTATAAAACCTGAGGTGGTAACACCCATTTATAAGAAAGTTTGAACCCACTCACATACTGAAATTTATGAAATCCGATACCCGACCATCTTATAAGTTGGCAACTTTTGAGGCGTTTTAGAACCCGTAACATATAAATAGTAGACTTGAGCCATATAAGCCCAAAGTAAAACTATAATCGCTATCGGGCCACTAATGGGCCTTAGTTTGGGCTTAACATATAAGCCAAATTTTGATCTAAAATGGAATTAAGGTAATTATACACTTAATGGACCACTAATGGGCTAGTAATTGAGCTTTATTTATTAAACTTGTATAACATCTTTATAAATGACATTTGATCTTTAAAAGTTTTATAAAAAAGTTTATAAAACTTATACAATGCCTACAAAATTTCTAAATGTATTTTTACATACTTAATATAAATTTCATTCTCGTCTCAAGCCTGAGACAAGTCTCGTCATTTTAGGTATTGTTTAGTCTTTTGTCGACCATTAGATGTTTCGTTCTCGATTATCATGTGATTGTTGTACCAAGTGAGTTCATAGTCTCGCTTTTACAACTTAATCGTTTTATTAAACCCGCTAGGGGGATACATGCTAGGTTTTTAGAGTGAATAGAATTGTTAATGGTATGCTTACCTTGTATCTATTATTCATGCTAAGTATCGTATTTTCGTTAAGTCCTTATAAATATCATGAACCGTTAACTAATTGTGTGAAGTGACACTAGTACAAGTGAATGGATCCATTCGGATTGACAATTCCTGCCTGAGCAGGCGCCTGTTGAGAAAGATGCTCAAGTCGGGCATGTTGTATTTAGAAGTTGAGATAGCATTTGGCAAATAATAGTATGAGGGTATTATTATGGTATTAACATTTAGTGTCATGAATTTAGTATAATAGTGTGGATTACAGATTTTGTATGTGTTACTTTATCGCTCGATAAATAAAACTTATGTTTAAAAGTTTTGATGTTCGTTAAAAACTTATGGATTTCACTAAACTGTTGTGTTGTAGCCTGTGTATCTAAGGTGATTAGGTATTCAAACTGCTTGGAGTCACATGGACCTTGTTTTGAAGGCACCACATTTGTTATCATTCGAAGGACTTTAAAAACTTTTAAATTATGTTTTATGTTTGTTGAACTTATGTTTGGGACCTTATGAATCTAATAAACTTTTATATCCGAATGATAACTAATAAGTGTGAAACACTTATCCTTTTACCACTTATTTCCAATAATAACAAGACCAAAACGTGTATTTTATGTCGTAAAAGTCGGAATTATGCGTGGTTTGTGTTTTTATTGTGTTTTAGGACAAAAATATGAAAAAGGAAGAAAACACGGGCTATCACAGGCTTTTATCGAAGAAAACGAGAAAGACGAAGTCAAAAGATCAAGAGTGTAAAAAGAACGGAAGTCCAAGGCCTATTCTGAAGATTTATCGAAGAAAAAGTCTAAAGACGGAAGTTTAATGAAGTCGAAGAACTCAAGTCTAATAGAAGAAGGAAATTATAAGACAAGTTCAATTTATATCGACAAATCCCGAGATGACGTCGAGAAAAAGACAAAGAATTAAAATCGAGTCGAGACAAGAAGAAAGAAAAAGGAAGCAACACATGCACCTCCCCACCTCCTATATATACCCTCCTAATGACACATTAGAAGGGTGTTAGTTAATTAGTTCATTTTTTCAATTCTAGTAGTTTAGTTTTTAGAGAGAGAAAGTGTTTAACTTTATCTCACTAGGAAAACTTCATATTTTTATTTCTTTCTTGTTTGAATCTAATCTTTACTTTTGAGAGTTTAATCTTGTTTTGATCTTAATCTTCTTCTACCTTTCTTGTTTTTGATTTTGATCTTGATTAGTCATAATCTTTGATTTGTTTAATCTTGATGTTTATGTGATTAAAAAGTTTATCTTTTTATTCATCTCTAAGTTTTAAACAGAATAAACTTTGAGCTTATCATGCTTTTTGGCTTATTTTATATTTAGCTTATTACTTTTAAGTTTTCTAAAAAGTTCGTCTTTTTAATAAGTTTGTTTTAAAAGGTTGCTTATTTGGAGTTTTGAAAGTTCTTATTCGTGCTTATTTAGTTATTTTCATTAAAAATTTGGTTAAGTTTTGGATTGTGCTTATTCAGAAAAGGGATCTTATTGGTGGCTTATTACGTTTTTCAAACCTGTCGGAAAAGGGTTTCACTTTCCGACAGACATTCCGATCAGACCATTGGAAAAGGGTTTCACTTTCCGACGCTACATTCCGATTACAGACCATCAGAATAGGGTTTTTGATTCCGACCAATATTCCGACCAACATTCCGACTGTGGAGTTTATTGGATATTCCGATAGAACTTGATTTCCAGTATTCCGATTGTGATCTCTTTTATACATTCCGATAGCTTTGGATTCTTATTATTCCGATACCTTGGTTGTTATTCCGACGAGATTCATTTTGCCACATTCCGACGGGTGTATTCCGACAGGGTTAATTGTTTATTTTTATTAAGTTTTAAGTTTCAAACGTAAGTCTTTTCCCAAATTTTTACTTAGTGTTGTTTTTAATCAAGTTTTGTCTTAGTTCACTTTTACTTTACTTTATACTTAAAATTTACTTTCAAATTTTAGTCATTTATTTTTAACTCGTAATTTTAGTTTAATTTTTAAAACTTTTATTTTACTCAACGACATTTTCATATTTGCTTTTAGTTTAAGGTAGATAATCAAACCATTTTATTTTTCACCAAGAACAACTGAGTCGCACTTATAACTAGTAATCAATTCGAAAAGATCGGACGATAACTTTTTATATACTTGGATATACCCTTGTATTAAATGGCGCCGCTGCCGTCTCTTTTCGTTAAGATTAACGGTTTTAATTGAGAGACGCGTTGGATTTTGGGATCCGTTCATTTTTCAACGTTATTTTTCTTTCTTAAATTTTCAAAAATTCTAAAAAAAATATATAAAAATAAATAATATATATAGAATATCAAAAATCCATAAAAATTAAAATTCAAAAAAATTCAAAAAAATAGAAAAACATAAAAAACCAAAAATAGTTCTTGTCTATCTTTCTTTTCTTTTTGTAGGTGTGTATGCGTACCCATGCTCGTAAGAAGAAAGCAATTCAAGCCGAAGTCGTAACTCCACCTATTGTCACCATGGACAATCGACCAATGATCGAGCTTTTGCAATCGCAAGTAGAGGGCAACACCGATGCTATTGTTATACCCGAGATTGGAGCCAACAACTTTGAACTCAAATCCAGTTTCATTCAAATGGTCTCTGCTCAACCTTTCTTGGGGCGTACACTTGATGATCCTCATGACCATATCGAAAGGTTCCTTCAACTCACTAATACGGTTAAGTATAATAGGGTTTCACAAGAGGTGATTCGCTTGCAACTTTTTCCTTTCTCCTTAGAGGGACAAGTCCGACATTGGCTTGATAAGGAACCACCACAAAGTAATCTTACGTGGTCGGATTTAGAGACCAAATTCATCAACTATTTTTCCCACCCTCACGTACTACCGCTTTGCGGAATGAAATCATTAACTTTGAACAAAATTACGGTGAGACATTTAGTGAATCTTGGGACCGTTTTAAGGAACTTTTAAGAAAGTATCCACAACATGGTTTCACAAAAGTACATCAAATTAATACTTTTTACAATGGTTTAAGCATGAATGACCAAGATTCACTAAATAGTGCCTCAGGGGGTAACATTTTGGTTAAGTCTTCTAATGCCGCGTGGGATATTATTGAGAATAAGTCTAGAGTGCAAACTAAGAGTGTTCGGACTAATGTGGCTAGTGCTAGTACTAGTGACGCCGACAAGAGAATTGATAAGCTTACTTCGATTGTTGAAACACTTGCTCTACAAACCGCTAACAATACCAAAAGCATCAATGCGCAAGTTAATGCTATGACCCAGTCATGTGAAATATGCGGGGGATCTCATTCATACACCGATTGTCCTTCGACTCATGACAATCCGGAAAATGTGTATGCCGCCAACGGTAACTTTTCTACGGGAGGCTATCAAGCACGTCCACAAGGTGATCGCAATTTGCTCAGTTATCGTTCAAACAACTTCCTTTCACCACCCAGTTTTCTCCCACAAAACCCAAACAACCTCAATCGCAACAATCAAAACCAACCTCGAGCTCCAAATCAATATCAAACCTAAAGAAACCCATATCTACCTCAAGGAAACAATCAAGTTCACCAACAACCCGCTTACCAACCACCTGTCTACCATGCTCTTCCTCCCACCCAACCCACCACATTTAATCAAGAGGTTGACACTTACATGAGGACTAATGACGCAATAGTGCAGAATCTTCAGCGGCAAATCATCAACTTGAAAGGAGATATGGCAAAACAAGGAAATGATCTTCGAGCTGATATGCGAAACTCTTTGAGCAGTCAAACGAATGACTTAAGAGATACGATGGCTAGTTTCTTACAAAGTAATCAAGCCTCTGGTTCGGGTTCTCTTCCGAGTAACACCGTTGCTAATCCAAGAGGGGAGATGAAAGCAATCACCACTCGAAGTGGAAAAGGTTTAAAGGAACCCGAGCTTCCTACACCTACACTGGTGATTGTGACAAAGGAAAACGAGTCTATTTCACCTATTCCTCCACCTTCTACTTCCACCCCTCCACCACCCAAGGATGTGAGTGAGAATTCCATTCTAAAGCCTTCATCTCAACCCAATATACCTTATCCCTCAAGGTTGCGGAAAGAGAAGTTGAAGAACAAGGATGATATTTAGGTTTCTAACTTTCTTAAAATGTTTAAACAATTGAATTTCAACATCTCCTTTGCTGAGGCTCTCGCTCACATGCCAAAATATGCTAAAATGTTTAAAGATCTTCTTAGTGACAAAGAAAAACTCCTTGATATCGCTCAGACCCAACTTAATGAGAATTGCTCCATAGTGCTCTTAAGGAAATTACCCACCAAACTTGGTGATCCGGGTCGTTTTCTCATTCCTTGCAACTTCCCCGGGGTAGAGAATTGTATGGCCCTAGCCGATCTAGGTGCTAGTATAAACTTAATGCCATTAAGTGTTTGGAAATACTTATCTCTACCCGATCTAGTCCCCACACGAATGACCTTGGAATTAGCTAACCGTATGGTTGCTTATGCAGTGGGGATAGCCGAAGATGTCTTCGTCGGTGTCGATAAATTCACCTTTCCGACGGATTTTGTTGTCGTTGACTACGAGATGGATCCACGTGTTCCATTAATCGTTGGACGTCCATTCTTGAGGACCGGTCGCACTCTCATTGATGTAGCTGCGGGCGAACTAATCATGAGAGTTGGTGATGATAAAATCGTCTTCAACATGGGTAAACTTTCTAAGCAGCCTTTTGAAAACGAGAGTGTTAATTTCATTGACGTTCTTGATGAGGCTTGTGAATACCATTTCAAAGACGCTTGTAAAAGTGGTTCTTCTTTTCTTCCCATTGTTGAGACATTTGGAGAAAGTGATTTCCTTTTGAAAGAATTTGAAGCAACTTTGGGGGTTGTGGACTTACAATATGACGATTCTCCCTCCAATTGGGATGAAGACATTCGTACCATTGAGAAAGTTCTCAATGAGGATCATATTTCTCCACCATCTCCTAAGTAAATCTCTATCGATGATCCGAATTTGACTACGCCTTCCATCAAAAATCCTCCGAATTTAGAGCTTAAGGACCTACCATCTCATCTCAAGTACGTTTTCCTTGAAGACAATAAGAAGTTACCCATCATCATCGCAAAGGATTTGAAAGAAGACGAAAAATCACGACTGATCGACGTGCTAAAGAATCATAAGAAAGCGATTGCTTGGAAAATCTCCGATATTCGTGGAATTGATCCTCACTTTTGCACACATAAAATTCTCATGGAGGACGACTTTAAACCCACTATTCAAAACCAAAGAAGGGTGAATCCCGAGATCCATGACGTTATCAAAAAAGAGGTTATCAAACTTCTTGATGCGGGAATGATCTACCCTATCTTGGATTCACCATGGGTTAGGCCGGTCCATTGTGGGCCTAAGAAAGGCGGAATCACCGTTGTGCCCAATGAAAACAACGAGTTGATTCCTACTCGTCTCGTTACAGGGTGGAGAGTTTGTATAGACTATCGCAAAATCAATGATGCTATGAGAAAGGATCATTTTCCCCTTCCTTTTATGGACCAAATGCTCGAATGTCTAGCGGGTAATGATTATTATTGCTTCTTAGACGGTTTCTCCGGGTATTTTCAAATTCCCATCGATCCAAAAGACCAAGAGAAAACCACATTCACTTGTCCTTATGGAACATTTGCTTACAAAAGAATGCCTTTCGGCTTATGCAATGCTCCTGAGACTTTCCAAAGGTGTATGATGGCTATCTTCCATGACATGGTTGAAGAAACTATGGAAGTCTTCATGGATGATTTCTCGGTCTATGGTGATTCTTTCTCTACTTGCCTTGCCAATTTAGAACGTATGCTCAAACGGTGTGAAGATACTTGTTTCATTCTTAATTGGGAAAAATGCCATTTCATGGTAAAAGAAGGCATTGTGCTTGGACATAAAATCTCAAAAGCCGGTCTTGAAGTCGACCGTGCTAAAGTCGATGTTATTGCTAAATTGCCTCCTCCTTCAACCGTGAAGGGTGTAAGAAGTTTCCTTGGTCATGCGGGCTTCTATCGTCGATTCATTCAAGATTTTTTTAAAATCCCTCGCCCGATGAACCACCTCTTGGAAAAAGATACTCCTTTTATATTTTCTAAAGAGTGTCTCGAATCTTCCAATCTTCTTAAGGATAAACTAACTAAGGCACCGGTCTTGGTTACCCCTAATTGGGAGTTACCTTTTGAATTGATGTGTGATGCTAGCGATTTTGCTATCGGAGCGGTTTTGGGCCAAAGAGTGAACAAACACTTCCAACCAATCCATTACGCTAGCAAGACAATGACGGGGGCTCAGTTGCATTACACCACTACCGAAAAAGAGCTTTTAGCCGTAGTGTATGCTTTTGAAAAATTTCGCCCTTATCTTGTTCTTTCCACCACAATCGTGTACACTGATCATTCCGCGTTGAAGTACTTGTTAACAAAGCAAGATTCTAAGCCAAGACTTATTCGTTGGGTTTTTCTCCTTCAAGAATTTAAAATTGAAATTCGTGATAAGAAGGGAGCCGAAAACCTAGCCGTGGTGATCATCTAAGTAGACTTGAGGATCCTTATCAAGGGGATCATCCAAATCAAGAGATCAACGACTCTTTTCCCCTTGAGGCCTTAATGTCTATCAATTCCAATCTTGATGACACCCCGTGGTTTGCGGACATTGCAAACTACTTAGCGGGTGGTATTCTCATCGAAGGGTTAACATCCCAACAAAAGAAGAAGTTCTTTAAAGATGTTAAGACTTACTTTTGGGATGACCCTTATCTCTTCAAACAATGTGCTGATCTGATTATTCGTCGGTGTGTTGATGGACCCGCAGCTTTAGACATTCTCGAAGCTTGCCATAAAGGACCCACCGGTGGTCACTTTGATCCCAACTACACCGCGAAGAAAGTGTTTGACTCAGGATTCTATTGGCCCACCATTTATCGTGACGCTCACGAGATGGTTAAAAATTGTGATGCTTGCCAACGCCAAGGCAAGATCACACATAAAGATGAGATGCCTTAAAATTTCATCCAAGAATGTGAAATCTTTGGCGTATGGGGCATCGACTTTATGGGGCCATTTCCATCATCCAAAGGAAACAAGTACATCCTCGTAGCCGTTGACTACGTATCTAAATGGGTTGAAGCCAAGGCTCTCCCTACGAACGATGTGAGGGTGGTTGTGAACTTTTTGAAGCAACTTTTTGCTCGATTCGGTGTTCCTCGTGCTATCATCAGTGACCGCGGGACTCATTTTTGCAATGATCAATTTGCTCGAGTCATGGCTAAGTACGGTGTCAATCACCGTCTTTCCACCGCTTATCATCCCCAAACAAATGGTCAAGCCGAGATATCTAACCGTGGATTGAAGAGAATATTAGAGCGTACTGTGGGAGAGCATCGTGCCTCGTGGGCCGATAAGTTAGATGATGCTTTGTGGGCTTTCCGTACCGTATATAAGACTCCGATTGGTTTCACTCCATATCGTCTTCTGTACGGGAAGGCATGCCACCTCCCTATTGAGCTGGAACATAAGGAATACTAGGCTTTGAAGTGGGCCAATTTTGACATCAACAAAGCCGGTGATCTTCGGAAGATTCAACTCAACGAGCTAAATGAACTAAGGAATGAAGCTTATGAGAATTCATTGATATACAAGGAGAAAACCAAGATCATCCATGATGCTAGGATTAAGAACCGAGAGTTTCACGTTGGTGATCAAGTTTTACTCTTTAACTCTCGGTTGAAGATCTTCTTCGGCAAGCTGAAGAGCCGTTGGTCTGGTCCATTCACCGTCGCCAAAGTCTTCCCCTATGGAACCATTGAGCTTTCTCAACCAAATGGTCCCAATTTCAAAGTGAATGGCCAGCGTATGAAGTTGTACTTTGGTGAGGACATCTCTCATGAGATGATTCCATCCCTCACCATGTTTCCCTTGAATTAGTTCTGGGTCGAGTCAGGCTCGTGACTCGGTTAACAAAAACAAGCGCTTCTCGGGAGGCACCCCGTTGATCTATCCTTTAACGTTTTCATAATAAGTGTAGGGGGAGCCCCGTTTGTGTTTGTTGTCTTGTTTCTTATGCTGTGTGTGACAATCCGTCAATTTACGATTGATATTTTATTCTCGAATATTATTTAAAAACATTATTTTAATGTTACAATATGAACTCACATATTTTTGGGAAGAAATTTGGATTTACGTCTTGGAGTAGCATCGACTACGTTTAAACCGGAGGATTCTACGTTACGTGCTTACGTTTACTTACACCGTCTTTGGTAACAGTCCGACATTTCAGAAAAATAAATTTATCCATGAATATTATTTTGGAGTTTTAAATTTGTGTTGGTTCATAAACTCACAAATTTACGAGAAGAGACTAGGACTTACGATTTTATTTTAACATCCTTTACGACTAAGCCGGAAACCTTAGGATTACGTATTTACGTTTTCGAACTCCGTTTTTGATGAAACAATTTTTATTGGATTCGTTTTGTGACGTCGATTCATAATTTATAAAAACGTTTTTCGTAAAACGACCCGAGGGCACGCAAATCGAGGAAACTAGAATCGAGGAGTACCTGTAAATAAATGGGATGAGACAAGTGGGACACTTGTCCCACCCCACTCCCAAAACCGGCCTAAGTAACTAGTTACACCATGAGGTGTCAAGTTCTCATGAACAAACACACACTTGTTCATTTAGCTTACCTCAAAACTAACCAACTAAACCATTTGCATCCATTATTCACATGCAAAACAACACACACATCTCTCTCTAGCCACTTTTGGCCGTCCCACCACCACCTTCAAACACCACTTTTGATCAAGGTTTACCACAAATCTTATGTTATTCTTGCATAAGATGATATCCTTTTGGAGACTTATTGAATGGAGGTGATTATAACATCCATGGAGGAGTTTCCTTGGTGTTTTGAGGCTGATTTTCCACAAGGAGTATATGAAGAATGGTGGTCTTGAAGATGGTCATGGTTGTCTACAAGTTTCTCCATCAAAAACCATGCCAAACTCATAACCTACATCAACTTGGTGGTATAAAGATTGTCCTCCTCAACTTCTTGTTATTTTGATTATGTAAACATGTATTTTATTTCCTATTGTATATATTTATGATGATTATATGATGATAAAAATGTTATGTGGGGATTTGTTGTTGATAATCATGGATAAAAAGGTGAAAAACTATAAGTAAAAATGGGTAAATCTTGTTTAAATGATAGGCTGTATAAAAACAGTAAAGTACCATATGGTAAACTGATAAAATGATGAAGTAGAATGGATTTACAGTAAGCTATGGGTCTTGTACACATGTGAGAGTTGGCCATGCAATGGAATCAAAATAATGAGTGAGATATGATCAAAACAAGTATAGGGTATAAATCTGAAGTTACTGTTTTGGACGATTTTTAGAAAATACTTAAAGGATGATTCAACAGTAGCTATAGAAGAGTTAAATGTAGCACATATCATGTAGTTGATGTGATAAAAATTTGAGCTTCTATCTCCATGTAGAACTCAAGATATGGCAGTTTTGGTGAAGATGAAGTTAAAAATCAGATTTTTGGAAATTAAAGAATAATACTATTATATAAGCACTCACATTTTAATATATAAAATGTATAATAAAAACCCACTAACTTATAAAACTTATTTATATAAATATGTATAAAAGGGTAATCAAATGAATAGATTATATAAATGGTGGTGAAATAATGTTTATAAGTAATAAAAACTATAAACATGATTTTTACGACTTTTTCGGCTATTGCCGTAAAATTAACGTTTTTGTTAAATAAAACTTAGATGGTTGGACCCGTCTAATGAAAACTTTATAAAACTTATATACTGATATATAGACATGTATAACAAGTAAAAACCGATAAAACCCGAACTATAGGGCAAACGGACATTAACGAGCTAAATAAACACATTGGGCTAATAATTGGACTAAATAAGTTAAACACTCCTAAAAAGAAACTATTGGGCTTAACCCATTTATGCCCAACTTGTAAAGTTTAAGTACTGATAATATAAGTACAAAATGGATTAAAATAAGTTAAATAACTTATAATAAGCTTATTGGACTTAAGACACGTAAACGGGTAAAACTAGTAAACTAATATAAAAGTTATCGACATATAACACTAAAATGAGTAAACGAGAATATGTAAACCCACTTGATCATCATATATATATAATCATCATATGTATACATAATTGATATTTTTATAAATTCATTGGACAAACGTCTAAGACCGAGTATTATTTGTCTAGGTTTCCGTGATTGAAGCACGTACCGTACGACCGAATTGCCGATAACCCGCCTTCCCACATCAACGTGAGTTCATAGCCTCGCACTCTTTTAAATGTTTTTATAAATGTTTTATAAACCCGCGAGGGAGATAACATGTTAGTTTTATAAAATAGGACACCATTTGTCCCGATTGTTTGTTTATTGATTTTTGGACCCGAATGATTGAATGACCCGATTGTATGACCCTATAAATGATTAAAGGACCCGATAGATGAAATCAAATGGATTATTAAAGTTAGGTTATGTCACTAAAAGTCCCATTAGCATGAATTGTGAACTACCGGGAGTTGGTAGATGCTTATGCATTTAATAGTACTATTTGGGGACGATCACCCCAGTTCGCGCCTTGACGGTTGATCCCCGCCGTGCCACATTGATTGGTAAGCGAATTTATGTATGAGAAGATTCCATAGCGTGACCTTTGTGACGACACGCTACTTTAGATGGGCAAAAATTGGTATCGGGTTAGCTACCCGTTTTGGTTTAGTAAGGTAACAATGTCATGCGGCTTATAATAATCCAAGTTAACAAAATAATAATAGACGCTCCGAATTACGATGTATTGCCTGACTAGCAATACAGGGTCATACTATTGATATTATGATTGTATTTTGGTTTTCATAACCATATTCATATAACGATTTTTATTTAATCTATACAACGTTGTAAAACGTATTGTATGATGTTTTTATGACATTGGCTCGTATAATAATTTTTAAGGCAAATGCCTATATTATGATTTTCGATAAGGATTTGTATAAAATGACTTTGGCTATTTTATGGCCTATTACAAAGATTTGTATAAAATGATTTTGGCTATTTTACGGCCTATTACAATGATTTGTACGAATTGATTTTTGGTACTAATTTTATACCAAAATTATATTGATGGAATTTATTAAACTCTATGAATTCACTCGGCGTTATCGCTGACCTTTTCTTTTAACATGTTTTATCTCAGGTACTTGAAGGTAATTCTCGGGAAGACGACAAGAATTCATGGCCCGCACTTAAACAATATTTTTCCATTCAAACACTTTGTAAAACTTTTGTATGAAATGTAATGACTTGGGACCGATGTAACTTTGATGTTTATGAATGGAAATGATTTATTATTAAACGACGCGATTTTTATGCGTTGTCTATGATGTGAGTAATGTGCTATCCCGTAACACCAACGAGTCTTCCGCTGTACTGAGTTGTATAAATTTGGGGGTGTTACAGTTTGGTACCAGAGCTCTCATTATAGAGAACGAAAGATTTTTAAAAACTAAGGTTTTGAATAAAACTTTTCAAAATCTTTTAACTAAAAACATTTTTCTAAAAATGTCTAAAAATCTTTTGACTATAACGGTGCTGAAGAATTCCCGAGTTACCGACAAGGCCAAGACTGAGAAGTGTTATTTTAATATATATATACTTGGATTATATATATATGATGTAAGTTGATTACATGATTGTTTGATGATTATTTTGATATTTATACGAGGTATTTATACGACGTAGATTGTCACAATGTACCCTAAATCCCCTAGTAAATTAATCGAAGCTATTCTCGTAGGAATTCTAGCTATCCTAGACCTAAACCAAGTTGTGGATATTTATAATCCCAACAAATGGTTGATATTCGTAGAAATATAGATATTAGTTGATTGTGATATTGAAAAAGAATTGGCGAGATTAAATCTGATATCGATGTCATGACGATCTTTTCTTATAGAGTGGAGTTTGACAAAACGTTACCACCTAGAAAGATGTCATCTGATTCGTTGTCATCCAATTCTTAAATTTGAAATCGAAAGGGTGAATGTTGCACTTGAGGCTGTTATTGAAACCATTACCCAAAAGCCTCATGCCACTAATACCTTTCCGAGAAGTCTAGTTGAATGATCAAGTCATTTCATGCTAGTGACTCATTTGATAATTGTTGTTATAAGAGCTAATAGGATTGGAAATTAAGTGTTGATTCATATTGAGATTGTATTGCCTTTACAAGGCCGAAGAATAAGATTGAAAGTATTGGAGAATGAAGTAGGATATCGAATTGAGTATAAAATTGGTTGAAACTTGAATGAAGTAAAAATTTAACCTATATGGAATGTGAGATTATTAATAGAAGTTGTTAAGTTCTGTGATTGAATTATAAGGTTTTAATTGATTGTAGGTTTGTGTTAAAGGTTGTTCCTAGGCCATGGTCCACTAACGAGGATGCCCAGTGTCCAAGAAATGAATTGAAGAAATCTTCTTCTGAATTGAGACCGATGGATCTTCCGGGACATATGGAACACCTAATGACTCTTGTAGATTAGTATTCATTGTGGTATCTTTTAAAAACAATCCCTAACTTAACTGAGATATCAGTTGGTAGGATGAGTTCTGAGAATTGTATGACATAGTGACGCGTAATGTGTTACGGTACAATTTTGACTTGTTTGTGATTAATGAAAAGACTACCTTTGATCGCTAAATTCTACACGTATCGATGTTATCTATCCTTTATTGCTTCATCCTAATGCTCGCATTAGTGATGCAACCATTGAACAAGTACTCATCTCGAATTGAGTTACGTTGTAGATTATTCTCTTTGTATTCCTGAGTGCCATCGAGATCATGAACCTCATTATTATTTGGCTAAGCTCATTTCCTGATATATATTGAAGTTAGTTCTTGGTGAACATCTTTCCATCACTCTTTTGCAGATCACACATTGTTTTTATAAAGTTAAAACAGTATCCCTTGAGAAAATTTGAATTTTCATCACTATATGGATTATTTAAAAGTGAGATTTATAAGTGATTGTTATTGAAATGAAGTTGTTTATGAGACGCTTTGGAAAACTTAACTGTTTCCATAACAAAGAAAATCTTTGTAAATTTTATTCTTGATCCTTATTTAAGAATTAAGCATGAAAATGTTTTTATTATAAACATAATGATAAAATTTTGACGAACTGAGTATTGCATCGTTAATCTTGAAATTGTATATAGTTGTGCGCCTACATACAATTTGGAATGGACTATGCAAGGCTGATTAGTAGTCACCATAAAACTAATTAATAAACACTAAATTTTCTTTGAAGATTGAGAAGAATTAAAAATTTATGAGATCTGCAAGAAGTGAAAAACAAGGACATAGTGTTAGGGACACCTACATATGTGCCTGTAGCATCTATTCTTATGAGTCGAATTTACTCATCTGTGGAAATTGTCTTATTTGACAATTGACAATTCTTTCTTGTCCAATTTTCCCGTAGTGAGATTCTTAGGAAAAGTATCTGATTACTGAGTGTTGATACCCGACTGGATGTATCGACGTTCTTATCATTTCATTTGATTTGATTTCATTTGAATGACCTGGGTAACGATCCGAGGAGCTTTCGAATGCGTACTCAAATTATGAAAACATGGGATATATTCATATTCGTTAAATGTTTTCGTTTGTATCTGATTTGAAATTCTATCGCGTAGATTATGCGTTGACCTTACTCTTTATAGTAGTTGTGTCTCCAGATATCCCTGAATTTTGAAGGTTTATGAATTATTATTAGCCTTTTGAGAAGTCCACATCTTATCGACGGCAATGCAACTGGAAAGTTGATAGTGCCCGTAGAATGGATTGATTGATTATGACATGACGACATTGTCTTAATTAATGGGAACTCGAGTAGAATTCCCCCAAATGATAAGATGCTGATTATCAAAAGTAATCTAAATAATTCTTGATGGATGACCACATCCTGCATTTAGACTTGAAACTATACCGTGAATGGTTGTGAACTAGTTATAGATATTATAATCTAGAAAGAACTTAAAATGAATTTATTAAAAGATATTTATGTTATCTGAAACTTTAGGAAGTATTTATTGGGGAATTACCTAGAATTTCGCCATTAAGGCAAGTTGAATTTGGTATTGATTTTATTCCCGGTGCTGCACCTGTGGCTTGTGCACTGTGTGTCAGCACCATCTAAATTAAAGGAATTACCGTACAACTGAGAAAGTTGTCGGAGAAAGATTTTATTATACCAAGCCTGTCATCCTGAAGAGCTATGGTGTTATCATTCCTTATATTTATAGATTACTGTGACTGAGTAAATTGACAATCGAAAACGATATCCATAACTCGAAATGGAAGATTTGTTCGATCATTTACAAGGTTCTAGCGTATGTTTTAAAGATTTGATCCACGGCATGGTTATCATCAACTTCGCATCTGCGAAAGAGATTATTTATTCCAATCACTACATCCGGTACTTGTAATGAATATTATGAGTTTCACGTGATGTCGTTTGGATTGACCAATGCACATGTAGTATTCATAATTTGGTGAATCACGTGTGTAGAATGTAATTTGATAAATACATGCTTGTGATCATTAAGGATCATTTGTTTGTTTATAAGAATAATAATGAGTTAATAATTAGTTATAAATTGCCCTGAATTGGCTAAACACTGAAAACCTATACCTTAAAAATTTAACATGTGATTAAGGACTTAATCCTTTATATGATTTAACCGTGTGATTAATAGATAATGGAAGCTATATTGACTTTTCAAAGATTAGAACCATTAACGCTTAGGGATTAAAAACTTAATCCTTTACATAAAATGACCATTGGATTAGTAATAGTAAGATGTATGCATATAGACTCTTCAAAAATTAAGAGCCCTTTTAAGACTTTGGATTTTACCAAAAAGAAATGGAAATATGTTTTGACAAATGTTTTAACAAAGGAATTTTAAAGGGATTATTCCCTTATACACAAACCATTTAACTAAACTTCTGTTTAGGGGTAAATGTTTGTGTATAACTTAAGACAACTTAAGAAGGATTGAGTAAAACTATTTAAAACATGATTTGAAATCTGAAACGAAAAATTTTTGCTTTTCAAACTAAGAAAGCTTTGACCAAAGTATAAACAAAGGTTTTTCGAACGTTTACAAATTTTATTAAATATTTTCGATAAATCAACAAAAATCTTGTTAATTAAAAGTTATTTTGAACATTTTATATAATTGGTCGAATTAAGAAATTTAAAACTTTTAGCATTTACGTTTCATAAAAATTAAATAATTATTGTTAATTTACATATAATAATTATCGACGCTTTAGACGCCGAATTGAGAAAAACTGATAAAAATGATAATAAAGACGAAACTAAAACATAGAAGATATGAAGAAAGAATTTTGAATAAATACAATTATGATATTTATTTTATCAAGAGAAAGTGAATATAGATACCGACGCATTATGTAGAAAAGATAAAGAACCAGTTAGGACATGTTCCTTAATAATGAAGGTGCAAAATAAATTGCCGAGTATATAAAAAAAAATAATAATAATAATAAACGATATTTGTAAAAAGAGATAATAGATAATAAAAAGGGGTTCGCGGCTAATATGAACCATTAAAGATTGAGAAGCCGATAGCGCTGAATGTTTTAAAGGCCACTTGTGGTTGCCTAATTTGGAGATTGTAAGATATAGTTATGTAGGAATTTGTAAGTATAAGTATTCTATTTATGTCATTTATGACTAAAAGTATCTTTGTCTGAAGAGGTTGTACTAATGACAAATTATGAAGGCAGATATCGCCTCATACGTTAGTAAAACGTCTAGCTATTGCAAAGGTCATCATCTGAATTTGATTCGATTTGGGTCATCGTCGACAGATTGACCAAATCTGCTAATATCATTCCCGTTAATGATAAATGCAAAAGAGTTATGTAAACATAGTGTGCCTGTATCGATCATCTATATATCAAGATCCTCGCTTCGCATCAAATTTCTAGAGATTTGCTCAGAAATCCTTGAGAACGAACCTTGATGAGAGTACTATGTACCATCCCAAATCGAAGGGACGAGGTAAAGTAACGATACAGAGTAATATAAGTGTTGTTTTATGTTTGAATGATTGACCTTTGGTAATAGACCGTATAATCGTTTTCCTTTGGAAAGATTATCATTGATAATCATCGTATTAGGATCGAGATCTAATCTTGTTAGGATCTAAATCTTAAAGCATCTGTAAGCAAGAGTTGAGATGAAGACACCCGACATACACCCATTGTGAGTTGGACATGTCTCTTAGGTTTAAGGTTTCCTATGATGGCGAACCTATCCTTGCAAAATACCCGACCCGCGAAATCTGAAATGATTGTTGAAATTAGGATTTGATTATTGACTGCCGGTAGTGGGCAAGAGGTTATGTGAATGTGAAATGTAGATCTTGAAGTGCCAAATGGGTAGCGAAGTTATGCCACAAAATTTTAAACTTGGAAAATTGAATTCATGATCTGACAAATCATGGGATATAAGTCCCCGTTGTATGGGACCATTGAAATGATGTAAAAGTTGGGATTGAAAGGCATATAAGCTGGATCTACCCTAGGACTTCAAGAACCGCGTGAATTATGTTTCGTAAATCGAACTTGATGGAATATCTATCAAGTGAAATTCTGATTATTCTTAATAGAGCTTAGATCGGCGAAAAGTTGCATTCATCAAAAACCCGTGAACATCATGGATAGAGAAAGTAAGTCAACATTAAGCCTGATCTTATTCCCGTAGTTATGTTTGATAGAAACTCGCGTATTGTCATGAATTACACTTGTGAGAAAAGACCGAGTGTGGAGGAAATACCCACATGGCTTTAACTCTATAAGAAGCGAGTAGTAAGGTAAGATGATCTTTGAGGACAAAGATCCTGTTTAGGGGTAAATGCTGTGACAATCCGTCAATTTACGATTGATATTTTATTCTCGAATATTATTTAAAAATATTATTTTAATGTTACAATATGAACTCACATATTTTTGGGAAGAAATTTGGATTTACGTCTTGGAGTAGCATCGACTACGTTTAAACCGGAGGATTCTACGTTACGTGCTTACGTTTACTTACGCCGTCTTTGGTAACAGTCCGACATTTCAGAAAAATAAATTTATCCATGAATATTATTTTGGAGTTTTAAATTTGTGTTGGTTCATAAACTCACAAATTTACGAGAAGAGACTAGGACTTACGATTTTATTTTAACATCCTTTACGACTAAACCGGAAACCTTAGGATTACGTATTTACGTTTTCGAACTCCGTTTTTGATGAAACAATTTTTATTGGATTCGTTTTGTGACGTCGATTCATAATTTATAAAAACGTTTTTCGTAAAACGACCCGAGGGCACGCAAATCGAGGAAACTAGAATCGAGGAGTACCCGTAAATAAATGGGATGAGACAAGTGGGACACTTGTCCCATCCCACTCCCAAAACCGGCCTAAGTAACTAGTTACACCATGAGGTGTCAAGTTCTCATGAACAAACACACACTTGTTCATTTAGCTTACCAAGTAAGCTAAGCTTACCTCAAAACTAACCAACTAAACCATTTGCATCCATTATTCACATGCAAAACAACACACACATCTCTCTCTAGCCACTTTTGGCCGTCCCACCACCACCTTCAAACACCACTTTTGATCAAGGTTTACCACAAATCTTATGTTATTCTTGCATAAGATGATATCCTTTTGAAGACTTATTGAATGGAGGTGATTATAACATCCATGGAGGAGTTTCCTTGGTGTTTTGAGGCTGATTTTCCACAAGGAGTATATGAAGAATGGTGGTCTTGAAGATGGTCATGGTTGTCTACAAGTTTCTCCATCAAAAACCATGCCAAACTCATAACCTACATCAACTTGGTGGTATAAAGATTGTCCTCCTCAACTTCTTGTTATTTTGATTATGTAAACATGTATTTTATTTCCTATTGTATATATTTATGATGATTATATGATGATAAAAATGTTATGTGGGGATTTGTTGTTGATAATCATGGATAAAAAGGTGAAAAACTATAAGTAAAAATGGGTAAATCTTGTTTAAATGATAGGCTGTATAAAAACAGTAAAGTACCATATGGTAAACTGATAAAATGATGAAGTAGAATGGATTTACAGTAAGCTATGGGTCTTGTACACATGTGAGAGTTGGCCATGCAATGGAATCAAAATAATGAGTGAGATATGATCAAAACAAGTATAGGGTATAAATCTGAAGTTACTGTTTTGGACGATTTTTAGAAAATACTTAAAGGATGATTCAACAGTAGCTATAGAAGAGTTAAATGTAGAAAATATCATGTAGTTTATGTGATAAAAAATTTGAGCTTCTATCTCCATGTAGAACTCAAGATATGGCAGTTTTGGTGAAGATGAAGTTAAAAATCAGATTTTTGGAAATTAAAGAATAATACTATTATATAAGCACTCACATTTTAATATATAAAATGTAAAATAAAAACCCACTAACTTATAAAACTTATTTATATAAATATATATAAAAGGGTAATCAAATGAATAGATTATATAAATGGTGGTGAAATAATGTTTGTAAGTAATAAAAACTATAAACATGATTTTTACGACTTTTTCGGCTATTGCCGTAAAATTAACGTTTTTGTTAAATAAAACTTAGATGGTTGGACCCGTCTAATGAAAACTTTATAAAACTTATATACTGATATATAGACATGTATAACAAGTAAAAACCGATAAAACCCGAACTATAGGGCAAACGGACATTAACGAGCTAAATAAACACATTGGGCTAATAATTGGACTAAATAAGTTAAGCACTCCTAAAAAGAAACTATTGGGCTTAACCCATTTAGGCCCAACTTGTAAAGTTTAAGTACTGATAATATAAGTACAAAATGGATTAAAATAAGTTAAATAACTTATAATAAGCTTATTGGACTTAAGACACGTAAACGGGTAAAACTAGTAAACTAATATAAAAGTTATCGACATATAACACTAAAATGAGTAAACGAGAATATGTAAACCCACTTGATCATCATATATATATAATCATCATATGTATACATAATTGATATTTTTATAAAGTCATTGGACAAACGTCTAAGACCGAGTATTATTTGTCTAGGTTTCCGTGATTGAAGCACGTACCGTACGACCGAATTGCCGATAACCCGCCTTCCCACATCAACGTGAGTTCATAGCCTCGCACTCTTTTAAATGTTTTTATAAATGTTTTATAAACCCGCGAGAGAGATAACATGTTAGTTTTATAAAATAGGACACCATTTGTCCCGATTGTTTGTTTATTGATTTTTGGACCGGAATGATTGAATGACCCGATTGTATGACCCTATAAATGATTAAAGGACCCGATAGATGAAATCAAATGGATTATTAAAGTTAGGTTATGTCACTAAAAGTCCCATTAGCATGAATTGTGAACTACCGGGAGTTGGTAGACGCTTATGCATTTAATAGTACTATTTGGGGATGATCACCCCAGTTCGCGCCTTGACGGTTGATCCCCGTCGTGCCACATTGATTGGTAAGCGAATTTATGTATGAGAAGATTCCATAGCGTGACCTTTGTGACGACACGCTACTTTAGATGGGCAAAAATTGGTATCGGGTTAGCTACCCGTTTTGGTTTAGTAAGGTAACAATGTCATGCGGCTTATAATAATCCAAGTTAACAAAATAATAATAGACGCTCCGAATTACGATGTATTGCCTGACTAGCAATACAGGGTCATACTATTGATATTATGATTGTATTTTGGTTTTCATAACCATATTCATATAACGGTTTTTATTTAATCTATACAACGTTGTAAAACGTATTGTATGATGTTTTTATGACATTGGCTCGTATAATAATTTTTAAGGCAAATGCCTATATTATGATTTTCGATAAGGATTTGTATAAAATGACTTTGGCTATTTTATGGCCTATTACAAAGATTTGTATAAAATGATTTTGGCTATTTTACGGCCTATTACAATGATTTGTACGAATTGATTTTTGGTACTAATTTTATACCAAAATTATATTGATGGAATTTATTAAACTCTATGAATTCACTCGGCGTTATCGCTGACCTTTTCTTTTAACATGTTTTATCTCAGGTACTTGAAGGTAATTCTCGGGAAGACGACAAGAATTCATGGCCCGCACTTAAACAATATTTTTCCATTCAAACACTTTGTAAAACTTTTGTATGAAATGTAATGACTTGGGACCGATGTAACTTTGATGTTTATGAATGGAAATGATTTATTATTAAACGACGCGATTTTTATGCGTTGTCTATGATGTGAGTAATGTGCTATCCCGTAACACCAACGAGTCTTCCGCTGTACTGAGTTGTATAAATTTGGGGGTGTTACACTGTGCAGGGATTAAAGCTTCAAAGAGCACTTTTGATGACATTTGACGAACCGTGATCCTGTGTACCCGTCTTCCCGGTTCTATCCTAAACTGTCGTGATTCAATATTTCATATCTTATATGTTCACATTGAAATCACTATAGTTGTCCTTTCCTTAGCAAGATTTAAACAACGTGCACAACGTCCTAAGTGTAGCGTAGTTTACTCCCACATGCTTAAACATTGAGGACAATGTTTATATCAAGTGTAGGGGGACTTCTATCGAAGTAAGTGGGCTTTTCCATGAATTTGTCCTCATTATAACCGGAAAATTTGATTTTTCGACATGTTTTCAAAAATTTTAATCTATTTTGGCCTAGTAGTATAGTAGTATATTCCTTTGCTATCGTTATTTACTTTCCTTGCTAAAATAAATTTTTTAATAAAGTGGTTTTAAATTTTTCAAAGTTGTGAATCTTTTGACTCAACCCGAGTTTACTTATCTAAGTTTACTCTAGCTAGTATCCTTAACGTGTTTAAGTCAAGTTTTGCTAGGCTTTTATATAGGGAACTTTAAAACGCGAAAGTCTTAACTCTCACGGGATAAGAACAAGAACTTTTCGCAAGTTCCTATATATGATCCTAGAAAGTCGTTTATTAAGGGATCTTTAAAATGGGAATTCTAAACTTGAAAAAGTCTAAGAAGTTGCAAGATCCTATAGATGACTTGAAAACCCAAAACTTTGATTTAATTGGCTAAGCATCCACGAGTCTCATTCCTTGAGATTTTAAATTATGGAGAACGAGAGATGATAGAGTCAATTATAAGTTTGGTGTTCTTTCATGAATTTATGTGAGTTGATTATAAGCTTTTTCTCCCATCGCTTGCTAATAAATTTAATTTCAATAAATAAGGTTGTACGATTTGAAAAGTTACTTAGCTTCTAGCACAAGATCGTTTAAAAGTTGACCGGTATTAATTAGAGTTCATAGCCAAGGCATAACTTATTGAAGCGGGATGCGAAGATTGGCGAGTCCAAAAACGCCCTAACAAGGCATGAGGGCTACATTTTGTTGCTAAAGATCCAAAAGTGATGTGAAGAATCATTTATCGAAAATCAATATGAAGGATCGAGACACACGACGAAAATAAAATACTCCCCAAAAGATCATGGAGAAGTCTATTCGAAAAGACCCTAGCAAGGTATGAGGATTGATATTCTGATTTTTATATGGGGTTCTCTAAATTCTCTCGATATCCTCTCGAATTGATATCGGCTCTAAGTGGAATGATTTGTTCTTGGTTAATAAAAAGGAGTTGGTTTGTTTATCTATTTTTAAACTAATAACAATAAAATGTAAATGACGTTGAGTAAATTAAAGCTTGGAAAGATTAAACTAAATTGACGAGTTAAAAGTAAATGCTTGAAAACGTAAAGGAAAGATTAGAAAAATACTTTGAAAACTTAATTGAATTAAGGCTTAAGTCTTGAAAACTTGTTCTATCGGAATAATGGAAATTGTTTCTATCGGAATGCCTAAAAGTCAAAAGCATCGGAATGTACAAAAATGGTCCATCGGAATGTAAAAAATAGATACCATCGGAATGTTCATGAACCAAGCTGTCGCAATGATGCTGTCGGAAAGTTCTAGATCGGAATGTTGTAAATAAAAATTGGCCAGAGTTTCGACTTAAAAAGGACCTAAACCCCGTCGGAATGTGCGATCGCAATAGGCGATCGCAATCCCAGATCGGAATAAGGGGGAATGACAACCTATCGCAAAGTAGAACCCCACTTGGGTTATTGCGATACTGAGCAGGATCCCGTCGGAATGTGCGTAAACCCTTGTGTTGCGATGGAGGCAGCTTTGTTCCGAAATTGGTGGTGACTTAAAAAAAACTCAATAAGCTAAGTAATCCGAAACTTAAATAACTTAAAAGAAACTTAAATTGAACAACTTTCGAAGACGAGAAATCTTAAACTTAACAAACAACACTTTGGAATGACTAAAACTTATATGAAATCCGAAAATCAATAAGCTTAGACAAGCAATAAGCCAATAAGCATGGAAGGACTACGGCTTATACGTGTGAGAGCTTAAAAAGAAACAAGAAAGATTAAACTATTAGTCACGAACACATCCAATAATCCAAACCGTATGGAATTCAACAATCGGATTAAGGATTTAGATGAAACTAAGAAAAGTAGAAAAAGATTAAAAAACTTAAAAGCTTAACTTGAATGAGATTAATGAAATTCAAAGTACAAGAAAGCTTAAATTTGAAAGACGAAAACAAAGAAAAAGTTTAGTGAGAGAAAGTATGGAACTTTCTCTCTCTAAAACTAGAGAAATGAAAAACTAAACTAAGACTAGCTAAGTGTGTGAAATTTGCGAAGTAAGGGCCTTTATATAGGCGTGTGTATGGGCTTTGTGAATGGGCTTTGATGTCGGGCTTCTTTTCTTCTTTCTTCTTTAGTCTTCACGCCTCTTTAAATAAACGTTCGTGACTTTGGATTTTTTTAGAAGTGTCGGTGAATAATTCCAACTCGTCTTAATATCTTTTGTTTAGTAGACTCGAGTTCTTCGACATATATGAATCTTCCATCTTTGGCCCTATTCTTCGATAAATCTTCAAATAGGCACAATGACTTCAAATCTTTTGCATCTCTTGGACAATAGACTTCGTCTTGAGTCTTTTTCCTTGATAAAACCCGTGCAATCCCATGTTTTCTTCAATATTCATCCGGTTGACTCTGAAAACACAATAAACACAAAAACCACGCATAATTCCAAACAAATGATATTAAATACGTGTTTTGGTCTTGTTTTAGCCATAATTAAGTGGTAAAAGGATGGGTGTTTTCACACCTATCAAATCCCATACACTTAACCATTGTCATGCCCTCATGCAATGCTTAGTGACAAAGCACATTTACACTTTTCTCATAATCAATCAACCTTGGCCTTATTAATATGCTACTAAACAAAAAATGAAAGTACTAAGAGAAATTAAAACTTTACAGTAAACAAAAGGATGGAAATAACTTGCAAAGAGATCAAGGACTTACATTAGGGCTTTAGTGCTGCGAAGATTTATCACCCTCAAGTTTCACGTTCCCCAAACTAAGCTTAAAAACGAGATCATTGTTATTATAAGTTAGCAATTCAAACACTTACTCACATAGCTTAATTAATTGCTTAAACTCCCTTGTTCCTAGGTGTTTCTCTTATATTTTATTTTTGTCTTAGAATGATCATGAAGATGCATTTTTGGACTTATTTCGATAGTTAGTTAGGCTGAAAGCAAAGTAGGACGATTTGATCAATAGTTAGCTAAAGGACAAAATCTCTTAAAACTGCTTCTCGGGATATCAAAAAGTTCATATCTTGGCATAACTTGGTTCGCGATTTGAGACCTTTCTCGGGCCGATATTTGGCATGTACTTCATACTTCATATCTTGAGAGACGTTCTTGAGATAATGGTCTTCTCATCGTAATAGAGTTTCTTCACTTGGAGACTTTTGAGGGGTACTCCAACTTTGTTGACCACGACTTCATGATTATTTCTTCAATCTTTAATTGGGATTTTGAGATACAACGATCCGCCTCCTTTTCGGACTTGGATCTATTTATCCTCATACCTTGTTAGGGTCTTTTCGGATAGACTTCTCCATGATCTTTATGGGAGTTGATTGCTTTTCGTCGTGAGTCTTGATCCTTCATATTGATTTTGGGAATAATGCTTTTCACATCACTTTTGGATCTTCAGCAATAAAATGGAATCCTCATGCCTTGTTAGGGCCTTTTCGGACTCGCCAATCTTCGCGCCCCGCTTCATAAGTTATGCCTTGGCTATGAACTCTTATCATTACCGAGCAACTTTTAAACGATCTTGGGCTAGAATCTAAGTAACTTTTCAAATCGTACGACCTTACTTATTGCAGATAAATTATTAGCAAGTGATGGGAGAATAGGCAAATAATTACACCAAGTGAGCTTGTGCAAGAATACCGACTTATAATTGACTCTATCATTTCTCGTCCTCCACAATTTAAAATCTCAAGTAATGAGACTCGTGGATACTTAGCCTAATAAACCAATTAAGGTCTACATGGTTAAGGATACTAGCTAGAATAAACTTGGATAGGTCTATTCGGGTTGAGTCAAAATAATCGCAACGGGCCTAATATGTCAAAGACTTCTAAACTAGCTACACCACTTTATTAATATTTTTGACTTTATTGCGGGATATATACATATGAAAGCAACGAGAAAAATTTAAAAATTACAACTATATGGCCAAAGTTAATTAAAAATTTGAAAAATGTTGAAAAAGTTGATTTTCCGGTTAAATGAAGGCATTTTCATGGAAAAGTCCACTTAAAACTTCGATAGAAGTCCCCCCTACACTTAAGATAAACATTGTCCTCAATGTTTAAGCATGTGGGAAAAGTCTCCCCTACACTTATGACATTGTGCACGTTGGTTAACTCAAGTTAAGGAAGAGACGACTAAAGTGATCAATTTCAAATGTGAGTATGAAGAAAATTGAATCACGATAGTTGAGAGACAAAACCGGATTTCGGATAACACGGGAGCACGGTTCTTCAAAGGTTCCAAGAGTGTGTTTATCCCTGTAATCACATCACCACACAAAGACAAACACCTATACAGGTCCCCCTACACTTAGGAGGTAAAAACATAAAAGGATAGATACTCGAGTTGCCTCCCGAGGAGTGCTTGTTTTTTATAACCGAGTCACGAGCCTGACTCGACCCAATATTAGTTCATGGGGAACGTGGTGAGGGATGGAATCATCTCCTGAGAGATGTCCTCACCAAAGTACAGCTTCAGACGCTGGCCATTCACTTTGAAATTGGGCCCATTTGGCTGAGAAAGCTCAATGGTCCCATATAGAAAGACGTTGGCGACGGTGAATGGACCAGACCAGCGGCTCTTCAACTTGCCAGAGAAGATCTTCAACCGAGAGTTAAAAAGTAAGACTTGATCACCAACGTGGAACTCTCGGTTCTTGATTTTTGCGTCATGAAGGATCTTCGTCTTCTCTTTGTAGATCAGCGAGTTCTCATAAGCTTCATTCCTCAGTTTGTTGAGTTCGTTGAGTTGAATCTTGCGATGATCACCGGCTTTGTTGATGTCGAAGTTAGCCCACTTCAAGGCCCAGTGCGCCTTATGTACCAGCTCGATGGGAAGGTGGCATGCTTTCCCGTACACAAGACGATAAGGCGTACAACCGATCGGGGTCTTATAAGCAGTACGGAAAGCCCACAGAGCATCATCTAACTTATCGGCCCATGCGGCACGATGCTCTCCCACAGTACGCTCCAAAATTCGCTTCAATCCACGGTTGGATATCTCGGCTTGCCCATTGGTTTGGGGATGATATGCGGTGGAAAGACGGTGATTGACACCATACTTTGCCATGACTCTTGCAAATTGATCATTGCAAAAATGAGTCCCGCGGTCACTGATAATAGCACGAGGAATGCCGAATCTAGCGAACAGCGATTTCAAAAAGTTACAAACCACCCTTGCATCATTAGTAGGTAAAGCTTTGGCTTCAACCCACTTTGAAACGTAGTCAACGGCTACAAGGATGTATTTGTTTCCTTTAGATGAAGGGAATGGCCCCATAAAGTCGATACCCCAAACATCAAAGATTTCACATTCTTGTATGAAATTTTGAGGCATCTCATCTTTATGTGTGATCTTGCCTTGTTTTTGGCAAGCATCACATCGTTTAACCATATTGTGAGCGTCACGTATATGGAGGGCCAATAAAATCCCGAGTCAAACACTTTTTTGGCGGTGTAGTTGGGACCAAAGTGACCACCGGTTGGTCCTTTGTGGCAAGCGTCAAGGATTTCTAAAGCTTCCGGTCCATCAACACATCGGCGAATAATCAAGTCAGCACATTGTTTGAATAGATACGGGTCATCCCAAAAGTAAGTCTTAATGTCGTTAAAGAACTTCTTCTTTTTCTGGGATGTTAACCCGTCAACGAGAATTCCACCCGCCAAGTAGTTTGCAATGTCCGCAAACCACGGGGTTTCATCAGAAGTCGAGTTGATAGACATTAAGGTCTCCAAGGGAAAAGAATCATTGATTTCTTTGTTCGGATGATCCCCCTGGTAAGGATCCTCAAGTCTACTGAGATTATCCGCGGCTAGGTTTTCAGCTCCTTTTTTATCGCGAATTTCGATTTTAAATTCTTGGAGTAGTAAAACCCAGCGAAGAAGTCTTGGTTTGGAATCTTGCTTTGTCAACAAGTACTTCAGCGCGGAATGATCGGTGTAAACGATTGTTGTGGAAAGGACAAGATAGGGGCGGAACTTTTCAAAAGCATAGACAACAGCTAAAAGCTCTTTTTCGGTTGTCGTATAATGCAATTGGGCCCCCGTCATTGTCTTGCTAGCGTAATGGATCGGTTGGAAGTGTTTGTTCACTCTTTGTCCCAGAACCGCTCCAATAGCAAAGTCACTAGCATCACACATCAACTCGAAAGGCAGCTCCCAATTAGGGGTAACCAAGACAGGTGCCTTAGTTAGCTTATCCTTAAGCGAGTTGAATGCTTCAAGACACTCTTTAGAAAAGATAAAAGTGGTATCCTTTTCCAAGAGGTGGGTCATCGGGCGAGCGATTTGAGAAAAATCTTTGATGAATCGACGGTAAAAGCCCGCATGACCCAGGAAACTTCTCACACCCTTCATGGTTAAAGGTGGAGGCAACTTAGCTATAACATCGACTTTAGCACGGTCTACTTCGAGACCGGCTTTGGAAATCTTGTGTCCTAGCACGATGCCCTCTTTTACCATGAAATGGCATTTTTCCCAATTAAGAACAAGGCGAGTGTCTTCACACCGCTTAAGCATACGTTCTAAATTGGCAAGGCAAGCAGAGAAAGAATCGCCATACACTGAGAAATCATCCATGAATACTTCCATAGTGTCTTCCACCATGTCATGGAATATAGCCATCATACACCTTTGGAACGTCCCAGGAGCATTACATAAACCAAAAGGCATGCGTTTGTAAGCAAATGTTCCATAGGGACAAGTGAATGTGGTCTTTTCTTGGTCCTTGGGATCGATGGGAATTTGAAAATACCCGGAGAAACCGTCTAAAAAGCAGTAAGTCATTACCAGCTAGACGCTCGAGCATTTGATCCATGAAAGGAAGAGGAAAGTGGTCTTTTCTCGTGGCATCATTGAGCTTGCGATAATCAATACAAACTCTCCACCCAGTAACGAGACGAGTGGGAATCAACTCGTTGTGTTCATTGGGAACAACGGTTATTCCGCCCTTCTTGGGCACACAATGGACGGGACTTACCCACGGGGAATCCGAAATAGGGTAAATCAAGCCGGCATCAAGAAGTTTGATAACCTCTTGTTTGATGACGTCATGAATTTTAGGATTAACCCTTCTTTGGCTCTGGATTGTGGGTTTGAAGTCATCTTCCATGAGAATCTTGTGAGTACAAAAGTTCGGATCAATTCCGCGGATGTCGGAAATTTTCCAAGCAATTGCCTTCTTATGATCTTTAAGCACGGCGATGAGGCGAGTTTTCTCTTCATCTTTCAAGTCCTTTGCGATAATGACTGGCGACTTCTTCTCTTCTTCAAGGAACACATACTCGAGATGAGGCGGCAACTCCTTTAGTTCTAAATCCGGAGGATTTTCGATGGGAGGCGTTTTCAAAGTCGAAGTATCGATAGCAATAACCGTGGGAGATGGTGGAGAAAGATTGTCTTCGTTGAGAAGGTTTTCAAAGAAATGCATGTCTTCATCCCTATCGGTGGGAGAATCATCATTAGCTAAGTTCACATCTCCCATGGTCGCTTCAAGATCGTTCCAAAACAAATCACTTTCTCCAAATAGAGACAATGATGAATCAATAGAGGAAACGGTTTCAACATTAGGAAGAGAGGGAGGAATACTTTTACAAGCATCTTTGAAGTGTTCTTCACAAGCCTCATCAAGAACGTCAATACAATTAACACTCTCGTATGAATAAGGTTGTTTAGACAACTTTCCCATGTTAAAGACGATTTTATCGTCACCCGCTCTCATGATAAGCTCACCGGCTTCAACATCGATGAGAGTGCGACCGGTCCTCAGGAATGGACGACCCACGATCAAGGGAACACGAGGGTCCATCTCGTAGTCGACGACGACGAAATCGGCATGAAAAGTGAATTTGTCGACTCCTACAAAGACGTCTTCGGCTATCCCCACTGGATAAGCAACCGTACGGTTAGCTAAATCCAAAGTCATTTTGGTGGGGACTAGCTCAGGGAGAGATAATTGCTTCCAAACGCTTAGAGGCATTAGATTAATACTGGCACCTAGATCGGCTAGGGCCATGCAATTCTCTACTCTCGGGAAATTGCAAGGGATTAAGAAACGACCCGGATCACCAAGCTTGGTTGGCAATTTCCTTAAGAGCACTGCAGAGCAATTCTCATTAAGTTGGGTGTTGACAATATCGAGAAGCTTTTCCTTGTCACTCAGAAGATCTTTAAACATTTTCGCATACTTAGGCATGTGAGCGAGAGCCTCAGCGAAGGAGATATTGAAATTCAGTTGTTTAAACATTTTAAGAAAGTTCGAAACCTGAATATCATCCTTGCTTTTGAGCTTCTCTTTCCTCAACCTAGATGGATAAGGTATATTGGAAGAAGAGGAAGGATTTGGGAGAATAGGATCACTCACATCCTTGGGTGGAGGAGGGGTAGAAGTAAGAGGTGGAGAAATTGGGGAAGGAGAAGGATGAGGAATAGGAGCAGGTGACTCGTTCTCCTTAGTCACAATCACCAGTGGAGATATAGGAAGCTCGGGTTCCTTGTTACCTTTGCCACTGCGAGTGGTGATTGCTTTCATCTCCCCTCTTAGATTCGCAACGGTGTTACTCGGAAGAGTACCCGAGGAAGAGGGTTGATTACCTTGGAAGAAACTAGCCATCATGTTCTTCAAATCATTCGTTTGACTATCCAAAGTATTTCTCATGTCAGCTCTCAGATCGTTCCCTTGTTTGACCAGGTATGCTTTCAAGTTGAGCACTTCCCGCTGAAGATTTCCCACGATCACATCGTTAGTCCTCATATAAGTTTCCACTTCTTGGTGAAGAGCGGTGGGTTGGTTGGGAGGAGCATTGTATGCGGGTGGTTGATAAGCAGGTTGCTGGTAAACTTGGTTGTTTCTTTGAGGTGGTTGTTGCTGTTTGTGAGGTGGGATGTATGGTGTACGAGGTTGTTGTTGTTGTTGAGGAGGGTGATTAAGGTTTTGTTGTTGGTTTGGGTTGTTTGAGGGAAACCGGGTGGTGAGAGGTAGTTGTTGGAGCGGTAGCTAAGCAAATTACGGTCACCTTGAGGTCTAGCTTGATAAGCAGGTTGAGGATAGGTGCCATAAGCTGCATTCACATTTTCAGAAGGGTAGTCTTGGGTGGCAGTACAAGTGGTGTAAGAGTGAGGACCCCCGCATATCTCACATGGTTGGCTAACAGCATTGACTTGAGCGTCTTTAGCGTTTCTAGCGTTGATGTTGTTGGTGTTGCTGGCGGTTTGGGTAGCAAGCGATTCAAGAAGCGCAGTGATTTTGTCAATTCGCTTGTCGCTGTCACTAGTACTAGCACTAGCGACATTGGTCCGAACACTCTTGGTTTGCACACGAGACTTATTTTCAATAATATCCCAAGCAGCATTGGAAGTCTTAGCCAAAATATTACCCCCCCCCCCCCCCCCCCCCCGAGGCACTGTTTAGTGAATCTTGGTCATTCATGTTTAAACCATTATAAAAAGTGTTAATTTGATGCACTTTGGTAAAACCATGTTGTGGGCATTTTCTCAAAAGGTCTTTGAAACGATCCCAAGATTCACTAAACGACTCATCGTACTTTTGTTCAAAATTTATGATTTCATTCCGCAAAGCGGTAGTACGAGAGGGTGGGAAAAAGTAATTGATAAACTTGGTCTCTAAATCCGTCCACGAAAGAATACTCTGTGGCGGTTCCTTAGCAAGCCAATGCCGGTCTTGTCCCTCTAAAGAAAAGGGAAAAAGTTGTAACCTGATTACCTCTTGTGGAACACCATTGAACTTGACCGTATTAGTGAGTTGTAAGAATCTCTTGATGTGGTCATGTGGATCATCAATGGTACGCCCCAAGAATGGTTGAGCAGAGACCATCTGGATAAAGCCTGATTTGAGCTCAAAATTGTTGGCTGCAATTGCTGGTATAACAATTGGATCAGTGTTGCCATCTACATGAGCTTGCAGCAGTTCAATCATCGGGCGATTATCCGGTAGAGGCTCATTGTTGTTGTTATTATTCATGTTGTTGAAAGGTGGGTTATTGTTGTTATTATTGTTGTTTGGAGGTGGTATGTTGTTGTTGTTTTGTACACCGGCCATGTCTAAGTTATCGAGAGGCTCGGGCTCTTGATAAGACGTGGATCGAGTGCGCATACACCTGCAAAAGAACTAACAAGAGAAAAACAAAGCAAAAATATTTTTTGGTTTTTTATGTTTTTTACTTTTTTAGGATTTTTGAAAATTTTATATTTGTTAGTGTTTTTGAAAATTTATATGAAAAAGTAACGTTCACGGGGAACGGATCCCAAAATCCAAGTTCTCACAAAAAACTTGTTGGGAATAAATTAAGGCCAGATCACTTGAGCGCTGACAAGAACAATTCAAGCGTTGACAAGAACAAAACAAGCGCTGACAGCTCAAGCGTTGACAAGTTAAAGTCAAGCGTTGACAACATTGAAGACAAGCACTGAGGGAAGATATTATCTACACGTTTATTATATTCTAGAATACTTCTAGTAAGGATAGAAACGACAATGTATTTTCTATGTTTATCTTTACCTAGAATAGTTGATACGTAGCTTATTGTACAAGGCTTCTTGTATCTATAAAAGAAGGCCTTTAGGTTAATGTTTGATATAAGTTTTACATAAGTTTTCGTTCATAAACATCTTTCGTTGTAAGCAAGTTCGACATTGATAATCAAAGTGAAAGTTTGTTTATATCTTGTGTGTTCTTGTTTAAGTGTTAAATTCCGCATAACACTTAGATTCACAAAGCATATACAAAGGTTTCTCTACGTGTATTACTTGATCTAATCTCGTTTACACAAAGCTAATCGATCTATGTTTGGGATCAACAAGTGGTATCAGAGCTTGTTGAGGAACTTTTGATCTTTGAAGAACACCAGAACCCTAAAAACACCAAAACCCTAATTTTCTCAGAAACCCTAACAACATCATGTCTGAAGCAATAACCTCTTCCTCCTCAGCCTTACCTAACATCAAGATTCCCATGCTTGATGCAACCCACTTTGACTTATGGAAGTTCAACTTTGAACAATATCTGGGGATCTATGACTACACACTCTGGGAGATTATTGAATATGGAAACTCATTCAATAAGGCTCAAAAGATTCTTGATGCCATTAGTCAAAGAACAGCTGTTGAAGGATGCCCTGAAGAGGATAAGAAAGAAAAACCTGGAGATGGTAGAGTTGTAGGTGCTGAAGATATTGCAAAGAAAAGGGTTGACATGAAAGCCCTAAATATTCTGAAAGTCTCGTTGGGACAAGAAAACCAGCACAAATATAGAGGCTATGAATCTGCTAAGGATCTTTGGGAAGCACTTGAAGTTGCATATGGTGGCAATGCAGACACTAAGGAAGAAAAGAAAAAGCAACTTCTGCATGATTATGCTGTCTTCAAAGCTCAACCCAATGAAAAACTGAGTAGTGTGAGAAGCAGGTTGCTTGACATCACAAGCAAGTTATCCTTCATGGGACACAAGTTGGTGATGTTGACACTAATGCTACCTTTCTTAAAAGTCTTGGTGAGGCATGGAAAATTGAGGCAAGATCTATTCTTGCCAACAATACTTACAAGAGCTCCTCGTTTGATGACATCTACAACAAACTAAGACTGTTGGAAGATGAAACTCTTTCAGAGCATGGAAGCAAATCTACCACCAGCAACATGACCTTCTTCTCTCATAGTGAAGGTCAATTCAATCAGAAGGACTCTTATATGCATCCAGTTACTGGATCATCATATGTCAGCGCTGGAACAAGTCCTGTCAACGTCTCTTTTTTAGACGCTGACACATTCAAGAATGACTCCCCAAGAGTTAAACCTGCTGGTTTGGATTTGGATACTGTTTGTGCTTACATTGCTTCTTTGCCCAATGGTTCAGTGATTACATATGAGGACCTTGAGTAGATAAGTGATGAGCACTTGGAAGAGATGGACATCAAGTGGAACATGGCTCTTGCTAGTATAAGAGCAAATAGGTGGAATAGAAGGTTCAAGAAGAAGATGACCTTCAATGCTAAAGACACAGCTGGATTTGATAAATCCAAAGTTGAATGCTACAACTGTCATCGTATGGGGCACTTCATGAGGGAATGCAGATCTCCTAGAAGATCTGATGCTGGTAAACCCTCAAGTCAGGTTGTTAAAGCTCAGGATTCCAAAGCCATGGTTGCAGTTCAAGGAATTGATGGTACAGGATGGGATTGGAGCTATCTGGCCAAGAATGCTGAAGAGGATAAGCTTTGGTTGCTGATATTGAAGAAGAAGAGCATGTTGAATATGCTCTCATGGCACACTCCTCCTCTTCATCTGATAATGAGGTATATGATGATGCTTTTTGTAGCAAAGGTTGTAGGCTAAACACTGAAAGACTTAACAAAGAGGTGTTAAAACTAAAAGATGATATGAGTACTGAAAGGTGTAAATTGTCTAATTACCAACTAGCTCTTACTGAAACTGAGAAAACCGTTTCTGAATATAAGAAAATGGAATTTGACTTAAAATATAAGATCAATATCTTAAAACATGAGCTAGAGGGTAGTATGGATGTTAGGAACATCATGACAAAGGTTAATAGAGACCTACAGGCTAAGTTAGATGAGGCCATTAAGAATAAAGATAATGTTGACCTCAAAATTCAAAGATTTGATAGAGCCACCCAAACCCTAGGAGACTGTGTAGCTAAACAAAGGGATCCTAAGGACATGACTGGGATTGGAATGAATGATTACTCTCTGGTTCCACCACCAGCTGGTGACTTCTATGGTGTCCTTAGAAAGGACTTGTCTTGGACTGGTATACCAGAATGCCAAGAAGAGGAATTCATTCCTCCACCAAGAGTTGTCACTCCAGTGGAAGAGTATCAACAAAAATTAACTGACCTAAATGAGTGGAAGAAAGCTAACCCTACTTTATTTGTTAAGGGAGGTTTGCTATGTGAAAGTCCCAATGAATCACCACCCATTAAGGTTACTCACCCAATCACTGGTAAAGCTGTTGACCTAGGCTCAAACACTGTTAGAAGACCTACCATTAAATATGCAGAGATGTATAGGAATAATAGGTCACCCAAGAGCCAAGTTAGCAATCATGGAACAGGTTTCTTCTCTACTAGACCTAAGGTTGTGTCTAAGAAAGCCTGTTACACTTGTGGTAGCTTTTCACATTTGGCATACAAGTGTGTCAACGCTCCCAAAGCCAGCGCTGACAAGAACAATTTCAGCGCTGACAGGAAGAAAGTCAACGTTGTTAGAAAGTCAAACGTTGTCAGACCCAAACCTTGTGTGCAGCAAAGTCCACAAGTGATTAGACCTGATCCATTCTTTTCTAGAAGGTCTAACACTCATGGACAAAGACCATTTCAAATGATAAACACCTGGTCAAATAGGCAATGGGTTCCTGTAGCAAACCCTAGGTTCAACGCTGACAAGGGTAATTTCAGCGTTGACAGGACAAATTCTAACGCTGACAGAAACGTGACCAGACCTAAATATTTGCAGCCACAAGGTAAGGGGTCTAAAGCTTCTTCAAGCTTAACATGGAGACCCAAGAAAGATCAAAACCCTAATAATAATGGGATTTCAATGACTTGCAATAGATTTAATTACATTTCAAAAGTCATTACAAAACCTATTGGGGTTAACTGGGTATTTCATCTTAAAAAGGATAAGAATGGGGTTGTTGTGAGAACTAAGTCTGTTCTTATTGAACAACCAGATGAATCCAAGTCTTTTGAGACTTGGGTTCCCAAAGAAAACTAATTTGTTTTCTTTATGTGCAGGGCATTCAAAGACAGATCAATGATTATGGATATTGGGATAGTGGATGCTCAAGGCACATGACAGGAAAGGAAGACTATCTGACGAACTTCACTCCTATTAAAGATGGTGATAAGGTATACTTTGGAGGGGGATATGGAACTATTACAGGCAAAGGAACCCTTCTCACCAATAATCTGCATTTTGAGAACGTCTTCCTGGTAAAAGAACTTGATTACAACCTGTTTAGTGTATCACAAGTTTGTGATAACAAAAATAAAGTTCTTTTTACTGATACTGAGTGTTTGGTGTTAAGTAAGGATTTTAAGATCCCTGATGAGAAATATATTGAGTATAGAACACCTAGGCATAAGGACATATATAATGTGAATTTAAATGGGATTAAAATGAATACCAATATGTCTTGTTTTTATGCTAAGGCCTCAGTAGATGAAAGTAAGTTTTGGCACAAGAGACTAGGGCACATAAATTTTAAAAATATAAATAGACTTGTGAGGCTTGGTTTAGTTGATGGTTTGCCTGAGAAGGCCTTCCACAATGACCACTCTTGTGTTGCATGTCTTAAAGGCAAGCAACACAAGGTCTCATTCAAGTACAAACAGGTGCATACTAGTTCCAGACCTCTTCATATGCTTCACATGGACCTCTTTGGTCCAACAAATATAGAAAGTTTGAATGGTAAGTCATATTGCTTTGTAGTCACAGATGACTTCTCTAGATTTACTTGGACATTCTTTCTAGCTATGAAGAGTGACACAGCTAATGTTCTTATTGATTTTATCACTCAGATTGAGAAAAGGTCTGGCAATGAGGTTAAAATGCTTAGGAGTGATAATGGTGGAGAATTTAGGAACAAGAAGTTAGATGATTTCTGTGCCAGGAAAGGAATTACTAGGCAATTTAGTATTGCTAGAACCCCACAACAAAATGGGGTTGCTGAGAGGAAAAATAGAACCCTAATTGAAGCAGCCAGAACAATGTTGGCTGATGCTCACTTTCCTATAGCCTTTTGGGCTGAGGCTGTTAATACAGCTTGCTATGTGCAAAATAGAGCATTGATTAACAAAATTCAGAACAAAACACCTTATGAGTTACTTTGGGGAATAAAACCTAATATTGGTTTTCTCAGACCTTTTGGTTGTCATGTAGTAGTGTTGGACACTAGTGATGCCTTAGGGAAATTTAGTGCAAAAGGTGATGAGGGCTATTTCATGGGGTATTCAGTGCAGAGCAAGGGTTATAGGGTTTATCTTAAAGAGGACAAACGTATAGTTGAGAGAGTACATGTTAGGTTCTTAGAGAATAAACCTAGTGATCCTGAAAGTGGTCCTAATTGGTTGTTTGATTTGGAACCCTTATCTAGAACTTTAATTTATATACCTGTCACTAATCCAGACATTGTGAAGGTAACTTCAATTGTTGTGGAGGAACAAGTTGTTAATGTTTCAGGTACACAGGTTCATGAAAAGGATGGATCACAAGCAGAAAAGGCATCTCCTACATTTGAATATGTTACAATTCCCATTTGGACAGATGCTTTTGCTGCTGCTGCTGTTGCTGGACAAGATATTGGTGGTTTTCAAGTACCACCAGATACAAACATGCATGGTCCTTCAGGCGCTGACAAAGGCAAATCTAGCGCTGACAAGACTAATTCAGACGTTGATGGCTCAGACGTTGACAACAACAATTCAAGCGTTGTTAGCCCAAGCGCTGACAAACAAGGTTCAGACGTTGACAACACCTTTGCACATCTTTTCTCTTCCACTTTTGAACAAGGTGAACCTTCCAATTCTTATGAAGAAGGTCATCCTTATGTTGACATAAGAGAGTCTGATGAAGAAGACATTGGCAACATGGAGCATGAGGTTGAGGACACCAGACTTTTTGAAGGAGGGGTTCTCACTTCCACAATGAAGAATCACCCCACATCTCAGATCATTGGTGATATTATGACTCTAGTTCAGACTAGAAGATCTCATCAAGGTCTTGGTGGGTTTATTGCCAATATACACAAGAAGGTTGATACCCCTCTTGTGCAAGCATGTTTGTTTGCATGTTTTCTGTCACAAGAAGAACCCAAGAAAATATTTGATGCTCTCAAAGAACCAAGTTGGGTGGAAGCAATGTAGGATGAGCTTCACCAATTTGCAATTCAGGATGTTTGGGAGCTGGTTGATTGTCCTAGATATGTCAGACCTATAGGGACAAGATGGGTTCTCAGGAACAAAAGAGATGAAAGAGGCATTGTGGTCAGAAACAAGGCAAGGTTAGTGGCTCAAGGTTATACACAAGAGGAGGGGATAGACTATGAGGAGGTCTTTGCACCAGTTGCAAGGATTGAAGCTATTAGGATTTTTCTAGCATATGCTTCCTGCATGGGCTTCACAGTCTATCAAATGGATGTCAAGAGTGCTTTCTTGTATGGCACCATTGTTGAGGAAGTATATGTAATGCAACCTCCTGGTTTTGAGGATCCAGAGCATCCAGATAAAGTGTATAGAGTCAAAAAGGCTATGTATGGCCTTCATCAAGCCCCTAGAGCATGGTATGGTACTCTGTCTACCTATTTGGTGGACAATGGATTCAAGAGGGGCACCATAGATCAGACACTATTTACAAAGAAGAAAGGCAAGGATGTGTTGCTTGTGCAGGTCTATGTTGATGATATCATTTTCGGGTCTACTGATCCAAAGATGAGTGAGGATTTGTCCAAGCTTATGACAGACAAATTCAAGATGAGTGCTATGGGGGAGATGAACTTCTTTCTTTGTTTACAAGTTCAGCAGAAAGAAGATGGTATCTTCATCTCCCAGGATAAATATGTTGCTGAGATCTTGAAGAAGTTTGGCTTTTCTCCACATGAAAAGAGGGCTACTACTCCTATGGATAGAGAACACCCTTGGGGAAAGATTGGAGATGGGAAAGATGTTGATGTCAGGCATTATAGATCCATGATTGGATCCTTGATGTATCTTACTGCTTCCAGACCTGATATCATGTTTGCTGTGTGTGCTTGTGCACGCCATCAAGTGACTTCCAAAGAATGTCACCTTTATGCTGTGAAGAGGATCTTTAGGTACCTAAGATGTTATCCTAATCTTGGTTTGTGGTACCCAAAGGATTCACCATTGGAGCTGATTGCATATTCAGATAGTGATTATGGAGGTGATAAGTTTGATAGGAAATCCACAACTGGTGGATGTCAGTTTCTTGGGAGCAGGTTAATATCTTGGCAATGCAAGAAACAAACAGTGGTGGCTAATTCTACAACTGAAGCAGAGTATGTGGCTGCAGCTGCATGTTGTGGTCAAGTGTTGTGGATTCAGAACCAGCTGTTGGATTATGGGTATAATTTCATGCATACTAAGATATTTGTTGACAATAATAGTACTTTATGCATCATTAAGAATCCTGTACATCATTCTAAAACTAAACACATAGAAATTAGACACCATTTTATAAGAGATTGCTTTGAGAAAGGTTTAATACAACCAAATAGGGTTGACACTGAGGAAAATGTGTCAGATTTATTAACTAAACCTTTTGATGCTGGGAGATTTCAATACTTGGTAACAAGTATTGGGATGGTCAATCTCATATAATATGTGTTTTGGATTCTTTTTGTAAAAGTATGTACAGGATGATGCATTATTATTATTGGTCTTATTGATGATTTAGATTTTCCACTATATTTTTCTAACACTGACAAAGGTTGCTTGAACACTGATAAGTGTTTTTGCAACGTTGTCAGCAATATAATTGTCTAACACTGACAAAGCTTCCCTCAACGCTATCATGTGTTATCGGGGCGTTGTCAGCAACAATGTTAGTTTTGTGGTTTTCAATCTAAATGTGCAGATGGTGTTAGCAGTATACCATTGGATACAGAGTTGCTTATGGATCAATGGAGAAGCATTTGGACAAGTTTTTATTTATGGATGATGGTTGGAATGTTTCATTCCTATCTTGACATAAATTTTTATGTTCATGCATGATTTTAGCAAACTTTTTGTATCATAGTTTAAGGGGAGGTTTTAGGAACCTTTAGGATGTTTGGGTATCCATATGATACTCTTATCACAATTCTAGATTGTGTCCACAGGTGAGTATGAGTTAGTTTTACTAAATCATGAGGCACTGTAGCATGCATAGTATATCAACTTTGCATGCTGCCAAGACATTTTTGGCCTAGAATTGGTTGTGGTCTGTTTGGAGACTTGGGAATGATTTTGATATGGGATTTACCTGGGAGTAACAAGGATTTTATAAGGTAACTTTGTTGTTAAGAGTTTTGGTTAGCAAGGGAAACTAGAGGACTGTTATGTCTATCTTGCTTATGCAAGTGTGCATAACTGGACAGTGCTTGCCGCCCTATAATAATTATCAGCTTTTGGTTATCTTCTCTAGGATAAATTACTTGTTAAGGTCATTTTTCACTTTTTAAAATAATTTTATTTTTGGACGCTGACAAGAAATTTCCAAGCGTTGTTGTGACCAAATTGGACGCTGACATGGCTTTAGGCAAACGTTGACAAGATTATAGCCGTTGGGCGTTGATAGGTTATTTTTGACCGTTGACACTCAATGGGACCTACCCAGTTGTTACTTTTTGACATATTTTCAAGCCGTAATTTTAGGAGTTGTTACTTTCATTTAATGCATGAGATAAACTATAACTTTTTCAATATTTTCATGATTGATTTTTGAAAAATCTTTGCCTATTTTTGGGCCAATCACATGCATTCTTTTTCTCCTATAAATTTGGCTCCTATTTCAAACAGGGTATCTATAATTCTTGTCTAACACTTTTCTCTTATCAACTTCATCTTCTACACTTCAAATTAACAGCTTTCATCAATGGCACCAAAGTTTAACTCAGCAGAATTGGAATTGGGGTTCAAGTCTCAACACAACATGATTGCTTATCTTGCTGCTGATGATACTCTGTTTCCTCAATACACACAAATGGTGGTGTATTTGAACGCATCCCCATTAAGGTATGCTCTTTCTCATGCACCACTCATTCCAGTCATACACATTAAGCAGTTTTGGAACACTGTTAGTTCCTCAACAGTTAATGGAGTGACCACATTAACTTCTATTGTTCATGGGAGGTCTTGGGTGGTTACTGAGGCCTTGGTACGCCAAGCCTTGCATCTTGATGATGCTGATGGTGTAGCCATTCTTCCCATAAATGAAATAGAACAAAGGCTTAGGGCTTTGGGATATCCTTTTCCTGATGAAGGTACTCTTAATAAGTATCATAAGCAGGAATTTCCCCCAGCCTGGAAGTACCTCATCCACATCCTCCTTCAATGTTTGAGTCCCAAATGTACTGCACACAATGAGATCAATAGATCCATTGCTAGTGCTATTGTGTGCATTGCAACAGGGCAAAAATATAACTATTCTAAAATGATTTTTGAAGGGATGTGTAAAAACAAGGGGACAAAAATGACTTTAGCTTATCCCCGTTTTCTGCAAATGATTTTTGATGATCAAGGATACTGCTCAAGGGATCACAATGATTTTTATAAGATCCCTGAGCAAAAGAAAGCTATTTTTCTGAAGATGGATTCACCACCCCATAGAGACTTACCTTTAACCCCAGCCATGCTTGCTGTTATTGCAGCAGTACAACCCCAACCAGACCCCCAACCTCAAATTGACCCTCAACCACAACTTGAACCCATTCCTGAACCTTTACCCTCACCTGAACAAATGCAAATTGACCAAGAACCCTTTAACGCTGACACATCAAATGTTGGCGTTGATGTGCCTATTTCCAACGTTGACACACAACCTTCACAATCCCAAACACCCCTTAACCAACCCACATCTACCCATTCTTCCACACCATCTTCCACACCACCTGAATATAGGTTGATCAAACGCCAAAGGACTACTGGAGTGTTCTCCTCTGGTGGTCCTAGCCATGAAGCAGAGAGAACCACCACCACAAGTGTGGCTGGTGACCTGGATGAGGCTAGGACTATTGGTTCTGGCTTAGAAGCTGGCCAAGGTAGTCCCACCATCTTTAAGTCCTCATCCTTGCCCAATGAACCTAACTTGGGAGGTTAAATCCCCATTTTAGAAGAGGGCAGACTGGAACCAATGACTCTTATGGAATTGACGGCAGTCTGCATTAGCTTGCAAAAGCAAAATGCAGACTTAGTACAAATTGTCAGCTCTCAAGGCCTTGAACTCAAGCAATTGAGGGAGAGGATTGTTGTTTTGGAAAGTGATCGTGTTAGAAGAGGTATGGAGGAGTCTTCCAAAGGGGAGGAAGATCAAAGAAATCTGAGTGATAAGGGCAGCCAGGATGGTCAATCAATGGATGTTGTTGAAGCCCTTACAACTTTAAAGGAACAAACAGGTTTTGACACGTCCTTAATCTCTCCCACCAACCTATCTCTCCCACCAACCTAAATTTATCATTTACAGCTATGTTGAGAGAGGTTACACAAGGCGCTGAGGGAAAATATTTGAGCGTTGACAAGGCAACTTTGGACGTTGATAGAAGTATTTTGGGCGCTGACAGGATAAATTTGGGCGTTGACAGACCTGCTTATGAAGGTGATGTATCCCAGTCATCATCTATCATCAAGGAAGTTTCTACTCAGGTATTACCATCTACCTTACCAACCATTGCACCATCAGATAAGGGTAAGGGTAAGTTGGTAGAAGAGATTGTTCCAAAGGATGCAGCCCAGGTTGAATTTGATAGAAGACTAGCTGCACAAATCATGGAACAAGATGAGAAGGAAAAGTCACCATTTGTTGTGACTTCAGAAGAAGAAAGTGATAGCTCAGACTCAAGTGTGATGATAATAGAACCAGAAAGGCTTGAGTATGGTGATGAGCTTGCTAGGGAAAAGTTGAGAGAATTAAAATTGCAGGTTGACTTTGACATGCAAGAGGTGGTTCAAATGTACAATTCTTGGGAAGAAAGCTGCATGGATAATCCAGACTTGACCATTTCAGATCAAATCTGGGGTTTGGAGCTTCTTCTTAGAGTTCAGAAGGATTGTAAGGTTATTTTGAAGCACAAGGCAAGCAATATTCTCTCAGAGTTAAAAAGGGATAGAAGGGAGCTCTACTTTATGTTGCTCAGATGTCATGGAGTTGGATGGACATATCAGAAGTTGAAGGCTTTGACATTTGATGAGTTGGAAAACAGGGCTTATCCCATTTGGGTGAGAGTGCAGGAAGCAAACACTCTCGGACTTCTTTCAGATGAAAGAAAGGAGCAACTTGCAGAAGAAATGGAAATCAAGAAAGCTATGATGATTCCCAGGCCAGTGAAGAAGGGATTTAAATTTGAGTTTCCAAAAGATATGGATCCACTATATCCAAGTGAAGCAGTTATAAGAAAGAGCCTCAAGCTCTCCCCATTAGAAGCTTCAGATATGGTGCAAGTGTTACCATTAGATTCCAGGAATCCAATTGTGAGCTATGAAGAAGATGAATGTAGATTCTGGAAGATTGGCAGATTTGGCAAGGAGGTACACACTTTTACCACTCTCATATCTTTATTTGCATGTTGTGATAGAGAAGACTTGGTGGACCTTTGGAGGTTGCTAGAGACCAAGTATGAGGCTGAAGCACCAACTTCAGCTAATGGAATAAAACTTTGGACCACATTCAAAAGAATGTGTGGGACAAAAGAGGAAGATCCTGCAATATGGAAGGATCTTGAAGATGACCTCAGTGGTCTTCAAAGGAGGTTATATTCAGCTGCTGGTATATACCATTTGAGTTCTACAAAGTTTGCTGAGTATCTACTTGTGGATGCTCAGTATTTCATATCCAAGGCTGTTTTGGAAAAGATGAAGGACACTCAGCTGGAGATAGATTATTCAAGTGACGTGGCAAAGGATTTGATCAGATTTATTCATTACCAATATGAGAAGATTTGTCAGACTCCTCCTAGTTCTTAATGCTTATTCAGAAACTTGATCATAAGAGTGGATATCAAGTTTAGGGGAGGATTGTTGGGAATAAATTAAGGCCAGATCACTTGAGCGCTGACAAGAACAATTCAAGCGTTGACAAGAACAAAACAAGCGCTGACAGCTCAAGCGTTGACAAGTTAAAGTCAAGCGTTGACAACATTGAAGACAAGCACTGATGGAAGATATTATCTACACGTTTATTATATTCTAGAATACTTCTAGTAAGGATAGAAACGACAATGTATTTTCTATGTTTATCTTTACCTAGAATAGTTGATACGTAGCTTATTGTACAAGGCTTCTTGTATCTATAAAAGAAGGCCTTTAGGTTAATGTTTGATATAAGTTTTACATAAGTTTTCGTTCATAAACATCTTTCATTGTAAGCAAGTTCGACATTGATAATCAAAGTGAAAGTTTGTTTATATCTTGTGTGTTCTTGTTTAAGTGTTAAATTCCGCATAACACTTAGATTCACAAAGCATATACAAAGGTTTCTCTACGTGTATTACTTGATCTAATCTCGTTTACACAAAGCTAATCGATCTAAGTTTGGGATCAACAAAACTTTTGATCTTAACGAGAAGACCCGGCAGCGGCGCCATTTGATATTCTGATTTTTATATGGGGTTCTCTAAATTCTCTCGATATCCTCTCGAATTGATCTCGGCTCTAAGTGGAATGATTTGTTCTTGGTTAATAAAAAGGAGTTGGTTTGTTTATCTATTTTTAAACTAATAACAATTAAATGTAAATGACGTTGAGTAAATTAAAGCTTGGAAAGATTAAACTAAATTGACGAGTTAAAAGTAAATGCTTGAAAACGTAAAGGAAAGATTAGAAAAATACTTTGAAAACTTAATTGAATTAAGGCTTAAGTCTTGAAAACTTGTTCTATCGGAATAATGGAAATTGTTTCTATCGGAATGCCTAAAAGTCAAAAGCATCAGAATGTACAAAAATGGTCCATCGGAATGTCAAAAATAGTTACCATCGGAATGTTCATGAACCAAGCTGTCGCAATGATGCTGTCGGAAAGTTCTAGATCGGAATGTTGTAAATAAAAATTGGCCAGAGTTTCGACTTAAAAAGGACCTAAACCCCGTCGGAATGTGCGATCGCAATAGGCGATCGCAATCCCAGATCGGAATAAGGGGGAATTACAACCTATCGCAAAGTAGAACCCCACTTGGGTTATTGCGATACTGAGCAGGATCCCGTCGGAATGTGCGTAAACCCTTGTGTTGCGATGGAGGCAGCTTTGTTCCGAAATTGGTGGTGACTTAAAAAAAACTCAATAAGCTAAATCAATAAGCTAAGTAATCCGAAACTTAAATAACTTAAAAGAAACTTAAATTGAACAACTTTCGAAGACAAGAAATCTTAAACTTAACAAACAAAACTTTGGAATGACTAAAACTTATATGAAATCCGAAAATCAATAAGCTTAGACAAGCAATAAGCCAATAAGCATGGAAGGACTACGGCTTATACGTGTGAGAGATTAAAAAGAAACAAGAAAGATTAAACTATTAGTCACGAACACATCCAATAATCCAAACCGTATGGAATTCAACAATCGGATTAAGGATTTAGATGAAACTAAGAAAAGTAGAAAAATATTAAAGAACTTAAAAGCTTAACTTGAATGAGATTAATGAAATTCAAAGTACAAGAAAGCTTAAATTTGAAAGATGAAAACAAAGAAAAAGTTTAGTGAGAGAAAGTATGGAACTTTCTCTCTCTAAAACTAGAGAAATGAAAAACTAAACTAAGACTAGCTAAGTGTGTGAAATTTATGAAGTAAGGGCCTTTATATAGGCGTGTGTATGGGCTTTGTGAATGGGCTTTGATGTCGGGCTTCTTTTCTTCTTTCTTCTTTAGTCTTCACGCCTCTTTAAATAAACGTTCCTGACTTTGGATTTTTTTTAGAAGTGTCGGTGAATAATTCCAACTCGTCTTAATATCTTTTGTTTAGTAGACTCGAGTTCTTCGACATATATGAATCTTCCATCTTTGGCCCTATTCTTCGATAAATCTTCAAATAGGCACAATGACTTCAAATCTTTTGCATCTCTTGGACAATAGACTTCGTCTTGAGTCTTTTTCCTTGATAAAACCTGTGCAATCCCATGTTTTCTTCAATATTCATCCGGTTGACTCTGAAAACCACAATAAACACAAAAAACACGCATAATTCCAAACAAATGATATTAAATACGTGTTTTGGTCTTGTTTTAGCCATAATTAAGTGGTAAAAGGATGGGTGTTTTCACACCTATCAAGGATAAATAGATCCAAGTCCTAAAAGGAGGCAGATCGTTGTATATCAAAGTCCAAAATAAAGATTGGAGAAAAATGAAGAAGTCGTGGTCCAAATTGAAGAATCTCTCAAACACTTCAAGTGAAGAAATTCCTATTATGAAGAGAAGACCATAATTTCAAGAACGTCTCTCAATATTCGAAGTATGAAGTCGCTGCCAAATATCGGTCCGAGAGAGGTCTCAAATCGTGAAGCGAGTTATGCCAAGATATGAACTTTAAGAGGTCCCGAGAAGCAGTTTTAAAAGATTTTGTCCTTTAGCTAACTATTAATTAAATCGTCCCACTTTATTTTCGGCCTAAATAAACTATCGAAATAAGTCAAACAATGTATCCTCGTGATCATTCAAGACAATATTAAAATATAAGAGATACACCTAGGAATAAGGGAGTCTAAGTGAATTATTGGGCCACATGAGTTCGTGTTAGTTTGCTAACTTATAATAACAATGATCTCGTTTTTAAGCTTGGTTTGGGAAACGTGAAACTTGAGGATGATGAACATTCATGACAGCCAAAACCCCAATGTAATTCTTTGATTTCTATCTTTTTACTTTCATTAAAGTTTAGTATTTAATAAAGGCCAAGGTGGGTTATTTATGATGAGAAATGTAATCTGTGCTTTTAAATTAATGCATTGCATGAGGGCATTGCAATGGTCAAGTGTAGGGGATTTAATAAGTATGAAAACACTTATCCTTTTACCACGTATTTCCAATAATAACAAGACCAAAACGTGTATTTTATGTCGTAAAAGTCGGAATTATACGTGGTTTGTGTTTCTATTGTGATTCAGGATAAAAATATGAATAAGGAAGAAAACACGGGCTATCACGGGCTTTTATCAAAGAAAACGAGAAAGACGAAGTCAAAAGATCAAGAGTGTAAAAAGAACGGAAGTCCAAGGCCTATTCTGAAGATTTATCGAAGAAAAAGTCTGATAGGTGTGTAAACACCCATCCTTTTACCACTTAATTCTGGCTAAAACAAGACCAAAACGCGTATTTAATATCATTTGTTTGGAATTATGCGTGGTTTTTGTGTTTATTGTGTTTTCAGAGCCAACCGGATGAATATTGAAGAAAACATGGGATTGCACGGGTTTTACCGAAGAAAAAGACTCAAGATAAAGTCTATTGTCCAAGAGATGCAAAAGATTTGAAGTCATTGGGCCTATTCGAAGATTTATCAAAGAAAAGGACCAAAGATGGAAGATTTACATAAGTCGAAGAAACTCAAGTCTATTAAAACGAAGAAATTAAAAGACGAGTTGAATTTAATCGACGACAAATCCCGAATCAGAATCGAAAACGTCAACTTTTCTGAAAAGACGAGAAGACAAGAAGAACGGGAGAAAGCCCACTCACCAACCAAAGGGAACACCTATATAAAGGGTTCCCCTCACACACTTTGGATAGAGTTTTTTTTTAGTTTTTCTTCTCCCCACTTTTTTCTCCTTTCTGTTTCGTAGATATCACCAACACCACTAGGGTGTTTGGTGATTTTGATCTTTGTTTTTTTTCAATCTTGAAGTTTTAATTCTTGTTTTGTGATTGTTAAAACATTAATCATCAATACAAGTTCTTGTTTAATCTTTCTATTTCATCTTGATCATCATCATCTTTTTCTTAAGTTCTTATTTGATTGATTTGATCTTCAAAAGTTGTTTTGTTTTATGTTTTTGTTGATGGGATTTGTAGTTTATGGTTAGTAGATGCTTAGTGATTAGTTTATTTAAGTTTTTGGTGAAAAACTTGGTGATTTTCGGATTAAAATTGATTTCCCCTGTTCTTCGGGTTAGTTACTGTATTCGTGTTTCCCAGACTTCCGGATGAACACAAAACTTCCGGATGAATACCCAGGTTCCGAATGAACTGAAAGTTCCGGACGAATCAAATCTTCCGAGTAAACCAAAAAGTTCCGGGTGAATTAAAAAGTTCCGAATGAGTTTATGTTAGAAAAGTTCCGAGTGAGTTTTTAAGTTCCGAATGAATTTTCCTTTTAAAACTTCCAAATGAGTATAAAGTTCCGGATGAACCAAACTTCTGAATAAACTTCCGAATAAAGATCCGAGTAAAGTTCCGGACGAACCAACTTCCGGACCAAAAGTTCCGGACGAGCCATACTTCCGAATCTAGGGGTTCCGAGTGAAAAGTTCCGGATGAGCAAAGTTCCGAATCAAGGTTAAAACTTCCGAATCAATTTACTGTTACTGTTACTGTGTTACTGTTTTACTGTTTTACTGTTTCTTATTTTTATTTTAATTTTAATTCTAGCTCTTAAATTAATTGTTAATTGATTTTAAATTAATTGTTTCTTGATTTAAGTTTTCATTTTAATACATTTAACCTTTTAGTAGATTAGAAAACTAAACCCCCTTTTTTAGTAACCAAGAGCAATCATTCCACTTAAGGCCGAGATCAATTCGAGAGGATATCGAGAGACATAACTTAGAACCCATACAAAGTTGTTATATCAAATGGCGCCGCTGCCGGCTCTTCTCGTTAAGATCAAAAGTTTTTTGTGAGAACTTGGATTTTGGGATCTGTTCCCCGTGAACGTTACTTTTTCATAAAAAATTTCAAAAACACAAAAAAATATAAAATTTTCAAAAATCCTAAAAAGTAAAAAAAACATAAAAAACCAAAAATATTTTACTTTGTTTTTCTCTTGTTAGTTTTTTTGCAGGTGTATGCGCACTCGATCCACGTCTTATCAAGAGCCCGAGCCTCTCGATCACTTAGACATGGCCAGTGTACAAAACAACAACAACATACCACCTCCAAACAACAATAATAACAACAACAACCCACCTTTCAACAACATGAATAATAACAACAACAATGAGCCTCTACCGGATAATCGCCCGATGATTGAACTTCTGCAAGCTCATGTAGATGGCAACAATGATCCAATTGTCCTACCAGCGATTGCAGCCAACAATTTTGAGCTCAAATCCGGCTTTATCCAGATGGTCTCTGCTCAACCATTCTTGGGGCGTACCATTGATGATCCACATGACCACATCAAGAGATTCTTGCAACTCACGAATACGGTCAAATTAAATGGTGTTCCACAAGAGGTAATCCGTCTACAACTTTTTCCCTTTTCTTTAGAGGGACAAGCCCGACATTGGCTTGCTAAGGAACCGAAACAAAGTATTCTCTCGTGGACGGATTTGGAAACCAAGTTCATCAATTACTTTTTCCCACCCTCTCGTACTACCGCTTTGCGGAATGAAATCATAAATTTTGAACAAAAGTACGATGAGTCGTTCAGTGAATCTTGGGATCGTTTTAAAGATCTTTTAAGAAAATGCCCACAACATGGTTTTACCAAAGTACATCAAATTAATACTTTTTACAATGGTTTAAGCATGAGTGACCAAGATTCACTAAACAGTGCCTCGGGGGGTAATCTTTTGGCTAAGACTTCCAATGCTGCTTGGGATATCATTGAGAATAAATCTCGTGTGCAAACCAAGAGTGTTCGGACCAATGTCGCTAGTGCTAGCACTAGTGACAGCGACAAGCGACTGGATAAAATCATTGTGCTTCTTGAATCGCTTGTTACCCACACCGTCAGCAACAACGCTAAAACCGCTCAAGTCAATGCTGTTAGCCAACCATGTGAGATATGCGGGGGTCCTCACTCTTACACCACTTGTACCGCCACTTAAGACTACCCTGCTGAGAATGTGAATGCAGCATATGGCACTTATCCTCAACCTGCTTATCAAGCTAGACCTCAAGGTGACCGTAATTTGCTTAGCTATCGCTCCAACAACTACCTCTCACCACCCGGCTTTCCTCCAAACAACCCAAACCAACAACAAAACCTCAATCTCCCTCCTCAACAACAACAACAACCTCGTACACCATACATCCCACCTCACAAGCAGCAACAACCTCCTCAACGTAACAACCAAGTTTACCAACAACCTGCTTATCAACCACCCGCATACAATGCTCCCCCCAACCAACCCACCGCTCTTCATCAAGAAGTGGAAACTTATATGAGGACTAACGATGTGATAGTGGGAAATCTTCAGAGAGAAGTGCTTAACTTGAAAGCAGATTTGGTCAAACAAGGGAACAATTTGAGAGCCGACATGAGAAACACGTTGGATAGTCAAACGAATGACTTGAAGAACATGATGGCTAGTTTCTTCCAAAGTAATCAACCCTCTTCTTCGGGTACTCTTCCGAGTAACACCGTTGCGAATCCAAGAGGGGAGATGAAAGCAATCACTACTCGCAGTGGCAAAGGTACCAAGGAACCCGAGCTTCCTATACCTCCACCGGTGATTGTGACTAAGGAGAACGAGTCACCTGCTCCTATTCCTCATCCTTCTCCTTCCCCAATTTCTCCACCTCTTCCTTCTACCCCTCCTCCACCCAAGGATGTGAGTAATCCTATTCATCCAAAGCCTTCCTCTTCTTCCAATATACCTTATCCATCTAGGTTGAGGAAAGAGAAGCTCAAAAGCAAGGATGATATTCAGGTTTCAAATTTTCTTAAGATGTTCAAACAACTGAATTTCAATATCTCCTTCGCTGAGGCTCTCGCTCACATGCCTAAATATGCGAAAATGTTTAAAGATCTTCTGAGCGACAAGGAAAAGCTCCTCGATATTGCCAACACCCAACTTAATGAGAATTGCTCTGCAGTGATCTTAAGGAAATTTCCAACCAAGCTTGGTGATCCGAGTTGTTTCTTAATCCCTTGCAATTTCCCGGGAGTAGAGAATTGCATGGCCCTAGCCGATCTAGGTGCCAGTATTAATCTTATGCCTCTAAGCGTTTGGAAGCAATTATCTCTCCCAGAGCTAGTCCCCACCAAAATGACTTTGGAATTAGCAAACCGTACGGTTGCTTATCCAGTGGGGATAGCCGAAGACGTCTTTGTAGGAGTCGACAAATTTACTTTTCCTGCTGATTTCATCGTCGTCGACTACGAGATGGACCCTCGTGATCCCTTGATCGTGGGTCGTCCATTCCTGAGGACCGGTCGCACTCTTATCGATGTTGAAGCCGGTGAGCTTATCATGAGAATGGGTGACGATAAAATAGTCTTCAATATGGGAAAGTTGTCTAAACAACCTTATTCCAACGAGAGTGTTAATTGTATTGACGTTCTTGATGAAGCTTGTGAAGAACACTTCAAAGATGCTTGTAAAAGTATTCCTACCTCTCTTCCCAATGTTGAAACCGTTTCCTCTATTGATTCATCATTGTCTCTATTTGGAGATAGTGATTTGTTTTGGAACAATCTTGAAGCCACCATGGGAGATGTGAACTTAGCTAATGATGATTCTCCCACCGATGGGGATGAAGACATGCATTTCTTTGACAACCTTCTCAACGAAGACAATCCTTCTCCTCCATCTCCCACGGTTATTGCTATCGATACTCCGACTTCGAATACGCCTCCGGTCGAAAATCCTCCGGATTTAGAACTTAAGGAGTTGCCGCCCCATCTCGAGTATGTGTTCCTTGAAGAAGAGAAGAAGTCGCCCGTCATTATCGCGAAGGATTTGAAAGATGAATAGAAAACTCGCCTCATTGCCGTGCTTAAAGATCATAAGAAGGCTATTGCTTGGAAAATTTATGATATTCGTGGAATTGATCCTCACTTCTGCACACACAAAATTCTCATGGAGGACGACTTTAAGCCCACAATTCAAAGCCAACGAAGGGTGAATCCAAAAATCCATGAAGTCATCAAAACAGAGGTTATCAAACTTCTTGATGCGGGTATGATTTACCCTATTTCGGATTCACCAGGTTAGTCCAATCCATTGTGTGCCCAAGAAGGGCGGAATAACCGTTGTTCCCAATGAACACAACGAGTTGATTTCCACTCGTCTCGTTACTGGGTGGAGAGTTTGTATAGACTACCGCAAACTCAATGATGCCACGAGAAAGGATCACTTCCCCTACCTTTTATGGACCAAATGCTTGAACGTTTAGCGGGTAATGAATATTACTGCTTTCTTGATGGTTTCTCGGGTTATTTCCAAATACCCATCGATCCCCAAGATCAAGAGAAGACAACATTCACTTGTCCCTATGGCACATTTGCTTACAAAAGAATGCCTTTTGGCCTATGTAATGCGCCCGGGACTTTCCAAAGGTGCATGTTAGCTATCTTCCATGACATGGTTGAACAAACCATGTAAGTCTTCATGGATGATTTCTCGGTCTTCAGGGATTCCTTCTCTTCTTGCCTTGCCAATTTGGAACGTATGCTTAAGCGGTGCGAAGACACTCGCCTTGTTCTGAATTGGGAAAAATGCCATTTTATGGTAAAAGAAGGCATCGTGCTGGGACACAAGATTTCCAAAGCCGGCCTTGAAGTAGACCGTGCTAAAGTCGATGTTATCGCCAAGTTGCCTCCACCTTCAACCGTGAAGGGTGTGAGAAGTTTCCTAGGTCATGCGGGCTTCTACCGTCGATTCATCAAAGATTTTTCTCAAATCGCTCGCCCGATGACCCACCTCTTGGAAAAAGATACTCCTTTTATCTTTTCCAAAGAGTGTCTTGAAGCCTTCAACTCGCTTAAGGATAAGCTAACTAAGGCACCTGTCTTGGTTACCCCTAATTGGGAGATGCCTTTCGAGTTGATGTGCGATGCTAGTGATTTTGCTATTGGTGCGGTTCTAGGACAAAGAGTGAACAAACACTTCCAACCAATCCATTACGCTAGCAAGACAATGACGGGGGCACAATTGCATTATACGACAACCGAAAAAGAGCTTTTAGCTGTTGTCTATGCCTTTGAAAAATTTCGCCCCTATCTTGTCCTTTCCACCACAATCGTTTACACCGATCATTCCGCGTTGAAGTACTTGTTGACAAAGCAAGATTCCAAACCAAGACTTCTTCGCTGGGTTTTGCTACTCCAAGAATTTAAAATCGAAATTCGCGATAAAAAAGGAGCTGAAAACCTAGCCGCGGATCATCTCAGTAGACTTGAGGATCCATACCAAGGGGATCATCCAAACAAAGAAATCAATTATTCTTTTCCCTTGGAGACCTTAATGTCTATAAATTCGAATTCTGATGAAACCCCGTGGTTTGCGGACTTTGCAAACTACTTGGCGGGTGGAATTCTCAAGGAAGGGTTGACGTCCCAAAAAAAGAAAAAGTTCTTCACCGATATTAAGACTTACTTTTGGGACGACCCTTACCTATTCAAACAATATGCCGACTTGATTATTCGCCGATGTGTTGATGGACCGGCAGCTTTGGAAATCCTTGATGCTTGCCACAAAGGACCCACCGGTGGTCACTTTGGTCCCAACTACACTGCCAAAAAAGTGTTTGACTCGGGATTTTATTGGCCCTCCATATATCGTGACGCTCACAATATGGTTAAACGATGTGATGTTTGCCAAAAACAAGGCACAATCACACATAAAGACGAGATACCTCAGAATTTCATACAAGAATGTGAAATCTTTGATGTATGGGGTATCGACTTTATGGGGCCATTCCCTTCTTCTAAAGGAAACAAATACATCCTTGTAGCCGTTGACTACGTCTCCAAATGGGTTGAAGCCAAAGCTTTACCTACTAATGACGCAAGGGTGGTTTGTAACTTTTTGAAAGCTCTTTTCGCTAGATTCGGTGTGCCTCGTGCCATTATTAGTGATCGTGGGACTCATTTTTGCAATGACCAATTTGCTAGAGTCATGGCTAAGTATGGTGTCAATCATCGTCTTTCCACAGCCTACCACCCACAAACTAATGGCCAGGCTGAAATATCCAACCGAGGACTAAAGTGAATTCTGGAAAGAACCGTGGGAGAGCATCGTGCCTCATGGGCTGATAAACTTGATGATGCTTTGTGGGCTTTCCGTACTGCTTACAAGACCCCGATCGGCTGTACGCCTTATCGTCTTGTGTACGGGAAAGCGTGCCACCTCCCCATTGAGTTGGAGCACAAGGCTTACTGGGCCTTGAAGTGGGCTAATTTTGATATCAACAAAGCCGGTGACCTACGCAAGATCCAACTCAATGAGCTGAATGAACTCCGAAATGAGGCTTATGAAAATTCTTTGATCTATAAGGAAAGGACTAAGCTCATTCACGACTCTAAGATTAAGAACCGAGAGTTCCATGTTGGAGACAAAGTCTTACTTTTTAACTCTCGGTTGAAAATCTTTTCGGGCAAGCTCAAATCTCGTTGGTCCGGCCCATTCACCATTGCCCAAATTTTTCCATATGGTACTCTCGAGCTCGCTCAACCTAATGGACCTAATTTTAAGGTGAATGGCCAACGAGTGAAGTTGTACTTTGGTGAGGACACCTCTCAGGAGGTGATTCCATCCCTCACCACGTTCCCCATGAACTAATTTTGGGTCGAGTCAGGCTCGTGACTCGGTTATCAAAAACAAGCGCTCCTCGGGAGGCAGCCCGAGTATCTATCCTTTTATGTTTTAACCTCCTAAGTGTAGGGGGACCTCTATACGTGTTTGTATTTGTGTGGTGATGTGATTACAGGGATTAGTGCACTCTTGGAAACTTTGAAGAACCATGCTCCCGTGTTATCCGAAATCCGGTTCTATCTCTCAACTATCGTGATTCAATTTTCTTCATACTCACATTTGAAATTGATCACTTTAGTCGTCTCTTCCTTAACTTGAGTTCACCAACGTGCACAATGTCATAAGTGTAGGGGAGATTTTTCCCACATGCTTAAACATTGAGGACAATGTTTATCTTAAGTGTAGGGGGACTTCTATCGAAGTTTTAAGTGGACTTTTCCATGAAAATGCCTTCATTTAACTGAAAAATCACATTTTTCAACATTTTTCAAATTTTTTTTATTAACTTTGGCCATTTAGTCATAATTTTTAAATTTTTATCTTTGCTTTCATATGTATATATCCCGCAATAAAGTCAAAAATATTAATAAAGTGGTGTAGCAAGTTTAGAAGTCTTTGACATATTAGGCCCGTTGCGTTTATTTTGACTCAACCCGAATAGACTTATCCAAGTTTATTCTAGCTAGTATCCTTAACCATGTAGACCTTAATTGGTTTATTAGGCTAAGTGTCCACGAGTCTCATTACTTGAGATTTTAAATTGTGGAGGACGAGAAATGATAGAGTCAATTATAAGTCGGTATTCTTGCACAAGCTCACTTGGTGTAATTATTTGCCTATTCTTCCATCACTTGCTAATAATTTATCTGCAATAAGTAAGGTCGTACGATTTGAAAGGTTACTTAGCTTCTAGCCCAAGATCGTTTAAAAGTTGCTCGATAATGATAAGAGTTCATAGCCAAGGCATAACTTATGAAGCGGGGCGCGAAGATTGGCGAGTCCGAAAAGGCCCTAACAAGGCATGAGGATTCCATTTTATTGCTAAAGATCCAAGTGATGTGAAAAGCATTATTCCCAAAGTCAATATGAAGGATCAAGACTCACGACGAAAAGCAATCAACTCCCATAAAGATGATGGAGAAGTCTATCCGAAAAGACCCTAACAAGGTATGAGGATAAATAGATCCAAGTCCGAAAAGGAGGCGGATCGTTGTATCTCAAAATCCCAAATAGAGATTGAAGAAATAATCATGAAGTCGTGGTCAACAAAGTTGGAGTACCTCTCAAAAGTCTCCAAGTGAAGAAACTCTATGAACGATGAGAAGACCATTATCTCAAGCACGTCTCTCAAGATAGGAAGTATGAAGTACATGCCAAATATCGGCCCGAGAAAGGTCTCAAATCGTGAATCGAGTTATGCCAAGATATGAACTTTTTGATATCCCGAGAAGCAGTTTTAAGAGATTTTGTCCTTTAGCTAACTATTGATCAAATCGTCCTACTTTGCTTTCAGCCTAAATAAACTATCGAAATAAGTCCAAAAATGCATCTTCATGATCATTCTAAGACAAAAATAAAATATAAGAGATACACCTAGGAATAAGGGAGTTTAAGCATTTAGTTAAGCCATGTGTGTAAGTGTTTGATTTACTAACTTATAATAACAATGATCTCGTTTTTAAGCTTAGTTTGGGGAACGTGAAACTTGAGGGTGATAAATCTTCGCAGCACCAAAGCCCTGATGTAAGTCATTGATCTCTTTGCAAGTTATGTCCATGTAGCTATTTTCTAGTGAAAATGGTTTTCTATCCTTTTGTTTACTGTAAAGTTTTAATTTCTATTAGTATTTTAATTTTTGTTTAAGTAGTATTTTAATAAGGCCAAGGTTGATTAATTATGAGAAAAGTGTAAAATTGCTTTATCACTAAGCATTACATGAGGGCATAGCAATGGTTAAGTGTAGGGGATTTGATAGGTGTGTAAACACCCATCCTTTTACCACTTAATTCTGGCTAAAACAAGACCAAAACGCGTATTTAATATCATTTGTTTGGAATTATGCGTGGTTTTTGTGTTTATTGTGTTTTCAGAGCCAACCGGATGAATATTGAAGAAAACATGGGATTGCACGGGTTTTACCGAAGAAAAAGACTCAAGATAAAGTCTATTGTCCAAGAGATGCAAAAGATTTGAAGTCACTGGGCCTATTCGAAGATTTATCAAAGAAAAGGACCAAAGATGGAAGATTTACATAAGTCGAAGAAACTCAAGTCTATTAAAACGAAGAAATTAAAAGACGAGTTGAATTTAATCGACGACAAATCCCGAATCAGAATTGAAAACATCAACTTTTCTGAAAAGACGAGAAGACAAGAAGAACGGGAGAAAGCCCACTCACCAACCAAAGGGAACACCTATATAAAGGGTTCCCCTCACACACTTTGGATAGAGTTTTTTTTTAGTTTTTCTTCTCCCCACTTTTTTCTCCTTTCTGTTTCGTAGATATCACCAACACCACTAGGGTGTTTGGTGATTTTGATCTTTGTTTTTTTTCAATCTTGAAGTTTTAATTCTTGTTTTTTGATTGTTAAAACATTACTCATCAATACAAGTTCTTGTTTAATCTTTCCATTTCATCTTGATCATCATCATCTTTTTCTTAAGTTCTTATTTGATTGATTTGATCTTCAAAAGTTGTTTTGTTTTATGTTTTTGTTGATGGGATTTGTAGTTTATGGTTAGTAGATGCTTAGTGATTAGTTTATTTAAGTTTTTGGTGAAAAACTTGGTGATTTTCGGATTAAAATTGATTTCCCCTGTTCTTCGGGTTAGTTACTGTATTCGTGTTTCCCAGACTTCCGGATGAACACAAAACTTCCGGATGAATACCCAGGTTCCGAATGAACTGAAAGTTCCGGACGAATCAAATCTTCCGAGTAAACCAAAAAGTTCCGGGTGAATTAAAAAGTTCCGAATGAGTTTATGTTAGAAAAGTTCCGAGTGAGTTTTTAAGTTCCGAATGAATTTTCCTTTTAAAACTTCCGAATGAGTATAAAGTTCCGGATGAACCAAAATTCTGAATAAACTTCCGAATAAAGATCCGAGTAAAGTTCCGGACGAACCAACTTCCGGACCAAAAGTTCCGGACGAGCCATACTTCCGAATCTAGGGGTTCCGAGTGAAAAGTTCCGGATGAGCAAAGTTCTGAATCAAGGTTAAAACTTCTGAATCAATTTACTGTTACTGTTACTGTGTTACTGTTTTACTGTTTCTTATTTTTATTTTAATTTTAATTCTAGTTCTTAAATTAATTGTTAATTGATTTTAAATTAATTGTTTCTTGATTTAAGTTTTCATTTTAATACATTTAACCTTTTAGTAGATTAGAAAACTAAACCCCCTTTTTTAGTAACCAAGAACAATCATTCCACTTAAGGCCGAGATCAATTCGAGAGGATATCGAGAGACATAACTTAGAACCCATACAAAGTTGTTATATCAAAGTCTAAAGACGGAAGTTTAATGAAGTCGAAGAACTCAAGTCTAATAGAAGAAGGAAATTATAAGACAAGTTCAATTTATATCGACAAATCCCAAGACGACGTCGAGAAAGACAAAGAATTAAAATCGAGTTGAGACAAGAAGAAAGAAAAAGGAAGCAACACATGCACCTCCTCACCTCCTATATATACCCTCCTAATGACACACTAGGAGGGTGTTAGTTAATTAGTTCATTTTTTTCAATTCTAGTAGTTTAGTTTTTATAGAGAGAAAGTGTTTAACTTTCTCTCACTAGGAAAACTTCATCTTTTTATTTCTTTCTTGTTTGAATCTAATTTTTACTTTTGAGAGTTTAATCTTGTTTTGATCTTAATCTTCTTCTACCTTTCTTGTTTTTGACTTTGATCTTGATTAGTCATAATCTTTGATTTTGTTTAATCTTGATGTGTATGTGATTAAAAAGTTTATCTTTTTATTCATCTCTAAGTTTTATACGGAATAAGCTTTGAGCTTATCATGCTTTTTGGCTTATTTTGTATTTAGCTTATTACGTTTAAGTTTTCTAAAAAGTTCGTCTTTTTAATAAGTTTTTTTTAAAAGGTTGCTTATTTGGAGTTTTGAAAGTTCTTATTCGTGCTTATTTAGTTATTTTCTTTAAAAATTTGGCTAAGTTTTGGATTGTGCTTATTCAGAAAATGGATCTTATTGGTGGCTTATTACATTTTTCAAAGCTGTCGGAAAAGGGTTTCACTTTCCGACAGACATTCCGATCAGACCATCGGAAAAGGGTTTCACTTTCCGACGCTACATTCCGATTGCAGACCATCGGAATAGGGTTTTTGATTCCGACCAGTATTCCGACCAACATTCCAACTGTGGAGTTTATTGGATATTCCGATAGAACTTGATTTCCAGTATTCCGATTGTGGTCTCTTTTATACATTCCGATAGCTTTGGATTCTTATTATTTCGATACCTTGGTTGTTATTCCGACGAGATTCATTTTTCCACATTCCGACGGACTATTCCGACGGGTGTATTCCGACGGGGTTAATTGTTTATTTTTATTAAGTTTTAAGTTTCAAACGTAAGTCTTTTCCCAAATTTTTACTTAGTGTTGTTTTTAATCAAGTTTTGTCTTAGTTCACTTTTACTCTACTTTATACTTAAAATTTACTTTCAAGTTTTTAGTCATTTATTTTTAACTCGTAATTTTAGTTTAATTTTTAAAACTTTTATTTTACTCAACGACATTTTCATATTTGCTTTTAGTTTAAGATAGATAATCAAACCATTTTATTTTTCACCAAGAACAACTGAGTCGCACTAATAACTAGTAATCAATTCGAAAAGATTGGACGATAACTTTTTATATACTTGGATATACCCTTGTATTAATAACTCTATTTAAAAATGTCTCATATAGAGGTCGTTTTTTATAATTTGTGTGATGTGCTATGAAGTAATACTCAATGACCCGTCTGTTTTCATTCAAATTTGGGGTGTTAAATGATAAAATGATCTTTAGATTCTATTCTTTCCATTTGGATTTGCTTGTTACTTAAAACAATGAGTAATTTTCTAAGGCATAAACTGGATAAAATCCAAGTTAGTATTGCATCTCATTTGATAGGAACTATATTGCAAGCACAAAACCCTACCACTTAAAAATTATACCTTAGAAATGTGAGGTTCGCCTCTAGATCTTTAGGAATTCGAGCACCTATCTTTTGTGTTAAAGATAGTATGTAATCTTTTACTTTTTCGAGTTAAGGATACAGGAAATCACATGCGTGTCTTTCATCGTTAAGATTGTATCAACTAGAGGTGGCAAAACGGGCGGGCGGACGGGCACGGGCGGCGGGTTAAACGGGCAACGGGCTAAACGGGCGGCGGGCTAAACGGGCGCGGGCTAAACGGGCACATGCTAAGCGGGCGGGCGAAACGGGCGGGCTAAACAGGCGCAAGCTAAAATGAGAAAAAAGATATATAAAAACGTAGATTTAATAAATAAAAATACTTGTTTAAAAGCCAGAGATATAAACTAAATATAAAATATCCGCCGAGTAGCCTAATTAGTGTTTTACATGTGTGCCCATTAAGCCCATAAGTTTTTTACATATGCGCCCGTTTAGCCCATTAATAATAAAGAATGGGCAAAAAGTGCCCAATCCTTTTTTAAAAATGGGCAAAAAGTGCCCATATTTATCAAAATGGGCAAGATTTGCCACCTCTAGTATCAACTGTAGTTTTGCTGCTTTTTTATAGTGTTATGATAGTATGTAATCTTTTACTTGATATTGTGACACATCCCAATACCGCAAGTGTCATTACATTCGTGTAGCTGGTATTTTACCAAATGATGAGTGGCATTAGGATAAACTCCTTTATGTTAGCCTTGTATATATTTCTGCAAGTTAATATGATCACATCGATCTTATAACTCTCCCCACATCTCATATTTACCACTCATTTTTAGTGCATGTGACCCCTAGTACACCCTTCCGAGCCTAATATTCTTGTGGTTCTATTAATTTTCTAATTAATCTAGATTATTACGAAGAACATTATTTACATCCCACTAAATTTTACAACTAAATCGCCTATCCACCCGTGTATGACTTAATTTTAGTGCTTTATTGTGTCACCCTTTTTAAACCCCAAGTTAGGGTGTGTTCGTTTTTGCTAAAAATATTTGAACCACGTATGAATCTGACCAGTCAGATGTAGTCAAATGTTTTGGTTGTTTGTTTTTTTCTCGAGATTCAAACATGGTGAGACATATCTCATCTGACTCTATTAAAGGTGGTGAACACGTCTGATCCATCGTTTACACTTGCTACTCTCTTCATCACCTTAACTTAACATGAATTTGATACACTTTTTTGCTATTGTTTATGGATGTATTATATTGTTTTTAGATGTAAATTTTGCTTGAAAAAATTACAGGTATTCATAGGAAGAAGAAGATCTAAAAGGTGAGAATCATAAAGCAAAACACGTGATAAGTGTTAGAAAAGGTGTTGACCTTTGTAGGTTTATAAAAATAATATAAACTGCTTATATATTTTAATATTATATTATACGAGAAACTTTACTAGTTTATTTAAAACCACTTATATGACTTTTACTTCCAATTGTTAATTATATATACAACCGAAATTTTTTTCATTTTGATATTGATAATTCGGTAAGTATCTTATCATACGATTTATGTTTACAAAATATTATACATATGATATTCAATTATGTCGGGTGTATCTGATGTGTAACGTTTAGACGCAATTAAGATAGCGAGCGTTATGATTTTTAATTTCCATTCGGCGCATCTGAAAACTTACGCATATTATATGTTTGGTGAGATATTTTATAATTCTTGAATTCTAATAAATTAAAATTTTAGAGAATTCAAAATTTTGAAATTTAAAATGCATACTCATGCTTTGGTTGATAAAAATTTATAATATTTTGATATCTTGGTTTTGATTCGACCCAATTAACACGTATAAATATTATTAAATTATTTTTTAATGAAAAATTCATATTGATTTAATATAAAATTTATATAAATTTTGTAAAAAAAATTATACAAATTATTTTTTTATATAAACTTTATAAATTTTTTATATAAATTTTATAAAAATTTTATAATCGAATAACTTTTTTTATAAAAATTTATTTAAATTTTAAAATTTTCTATTTAGATGAATGAAATTTGATTTTTGTTTTTATTTTTTACATAAATTTAACGTATTTTTATATAAATTTTGTTTTTTCTATATAAAAGAATAAAAACTGAATAAATAATTTTTATAATTTTATAATTTTTTATTTAAACGAGTAAAAACCCGAATAAAAATAACTTGAAAAAAGTTTATAAAAAAATTATTTTCAAGTAAATTAAAATTCTTTACTTTTTGGAAGAATTTAATTTCCTTTTTTTGGCAATTCGAGAATTTTTAATTATTTCGTTTGTCATACTAAACGTAATATATGAAGGAAATTAAAATATAAATGCCATGAATATTCCTCAACCATACGACCTTTAATTTTTTTTTAATTTTTAATTTTTTTTAATTATGATTTAAAAAAAAATGTAGTAACAGAGTAAACTTAATCAAATTTCTACTGTATTATTTAGAGCATCAACAATGCATATTTTATGAAAGACTTAATTAAATGCATTTAATGTTTTTTCACTTAAATCACTAAAACTTTGAGCAAAGACTTGGGCTTTGTGAAATTTTTACCAAAAAGCTTTTCATAAAGCTATTAGTTCAATGCATAAAAAGTCATTTAAAGACTTTTAGAAAATAGGAAAAGCTTTTGGTTGGTTTACCTATTGTGGGTGCTCTTAGAGCATATGCGATGATAGGAAACACCAAAAGCTTTTTGTAATTAAATCTTGTACTTTCCATTAATTATTTGTAAATAAAAAAGTTCTCACTCCAATAGAAACAACTTGGTACTAAAGCTTGTTAAAAGAAAAACTGCATCAAAATTGAAGTAAACATAATAAATCATTAAATGCAAAGTCATTCTCAAACCGCTTATAAAACTACAAGCTTTTGGAAGAAGCTATTTGCAAAGTCTTGTTTTGCAATAGTAGAAAGTCATCTTATACGAGTAGCTTTTTACAATAGTAAAAAGTTTTTTAAAAAGCCCTCCATTACATATGCTCTTACTAGTAAACTAGTACACTATTAAATTGTGAAAATGCATTTAATGTGAAAGTACGTACATGTGAAAGTGCCATGCTGGCGATCCGCATCACACACACCCTTTTCAAATTTGACCGCGCAACCAAAATTCAAAAAAGAGAAACAACTGCAATCTCCACCGTCCAATCTCAAACTTAAAAAATCAACGGCCCAATCCGCACCAACCCCTCTCCACCAATCACATGACACCTTTCTTTTCTATATAAAGAAACCCACACCAATTCACAAAACCATCCATCACTCTTCAGATCTCAAAACACACTCTAATTTCACACACACTTTATTCAAATGGCACCAAAGGCAGCAGAGAAGAAACCCGCAGCGGAGAAGAAGCCAGCAGCCGAGAAAACCCCAAAACCCAAAGCCGAAAAGAAGCTCCCAGCAAAGGAAACGTCAGCATCAGCAGACAAGAAGAAGAAGAGACACAAGAAGTCAGTTGAGACATACAAGATCTACATCTTTAAGGTTTTGAAACAAGTGCATCCTGATATCGGAATCTCAAGCAAGGCTATGGGGATTATGAATTCTTTTATTAATGATATCTTCGAGAAATTGGCTGCTGAGAGTTCTAAGCTTGTGAGGTATAACAAAAAGAATACTCTTTCTTCTCGCGAGATTCAGACTGCTGTCAGATTGGTCTTGCCTGGTGAGTTGGCTAAGCACGCTGTTTCTGAAGGTACCAAGGCTGTCACCAAGTTCACCAGCGGTTAACTTACACATGGATTGTTTAGATTTAGTTTTATTTTGTAGATCTGTTGCAATATCGATGTCTTATCGGTTGTTATGAATTGTATTTCCTTATATCTTAAATGAAGATCTATTAGTATTAATTTTGGTCATTTCTTTGAAATAAACTTGAATTTCTTAATGGATCAATGATTCAAATGTTATATTTTTAACTTAGAAATAGTATTGTTATGCTAGTTTGTAGAGTTTTGCATATGTTATTAAGTTTTTATTGCTATGAGTTGCTTATACAGGAAATAAAAATGCGATTAGACCCAATAAAAGAATAATTGGATTTGTTAATTTAATTTGATTCAAAATCTCAGCTGAGGCTGTGTTATGACAGTCTATGGATGTTTAGACGGTTTTGCATACATTTGGTTTTATGGGATTCACTAGAATGGTTGAAACAAGAATTCACTACAGTGTTTAGATTTGGTTTAATTATGTAGATCTGTTGCAATATCGATGTCTTATCGGTTGTTATGAATTGTATTTACTTTTATCTTTACTGAAATGAAAATCTGTCATCAATATTGGTCAGTTCTTCTATACTTAAATTTCTTAATGTTCCGAAGTGAATGTTTTATTATTAACTGTTAATTTTGAGTAGAAATAGTATTGCTACGTTAATTCAAAGGATTTTGCATATGTTATTAATTTTGCTTGATGACTCTTGCTTTGTATATGTTTTTGTGGAACAACTCATTTTTTAATATACCAACAACTGAATTGCAAGTCTAATCAAACTCTGCTGGTGGATGTGATGCGGTTAATGTAACCATCTTACTTGGTAGCCTTGCAAAAGAAACTATCCTGTTCTCACTGCTCACTTATTCTTTCACACAGACCTTCTTCACCCCTTGACAGTTGCTGAACCATCAGGACCCTCTTTATGCAGTATATTAGGATTGATATGTGCGTGGTCTAATCGCACATTTCATAATAATTATAAGTCATTTTACATGTATATCAAGTATCAACTAGCTGTATGTTAGGATTGATATGCTCATTCCCACGCTCTAAACTTCAGTAGGCCATTGCAAGCCTACAACTTCTTGAGAATATTCATAACGAAAAAAAGTTTCACATGTGGCAAAATGTAAGCTCCTCAAAATTACAACGAATGTTTATAGTACTCTACATCCCGCCCCACCAAACATATGAGATCAAAATTTACTAGAAAGAAAGAACATCTACATTCTATAGTACATGTTGGACACAAAAACAACACATGAATGAATAATGATCTTCAACTTGTTAAAGAGAGGGCCACTAAATGATGAAGTGAATCAAATGAATGAATTTTTTTATATATGAACTTTCAAATTCGGCTTGCCTTCAACCTCTTGAAGCCTTCATCACTCTCTTCTACCTATGTGCTTGCAAGTCTCGAACATGTCATTGATTGATCAACAGAACGGGTCTCATTCTCCTGTTGTAACAGTGCAAAAGATTTTTAGTGCTTGCATTAGATATGCTGTGGTTAATGATCTATGCTATTTGGTATCCTTGCGAAGAAACTATCCTGTTTTTCACTGCATAAGTGCCACTTATTCTTTCACACAGACCTTCTTCACCCCTTGACAGTTGCTGAACCATCAGGACTCCCTTTATGCAGCAAAAAGTTGTGTCTAGAATTGATTACCGAAACTTTATTAACATGTCTCCGCCCATTCTCGTTGTGTACAGAAGCCTAAAAAATATGGATGGAAGGAAGGAGTGCTCATGTATGTGTGTGGTCTAAGATGGATTACAAATAAGCAGTTAAGTTTTTACTGATCGGATTTGCTTATGCAGGAAATAAAAATGCGATTAAACCCGATAAGAGAATAATAGGTTAGAATGTGTAGACTTTGTTATTAATTTGATTTCAAAATCTCAGCTGAGTGGATACAAGAATAGATGTACCAAGTTATAGACTCACTGAGGCTGAGTTATGACAGTAACTGGTTTATTTCTGGAAATGTAAGTCATTAAAATTCTTTATTAAATACAAGGCAACTCCATGCCTGCAATTGAGAATCACGATTAGCCAAACATTCAAAATGATCCTTCATAACTTTCACACTCTTGTGTAGGCGTTTTGTTATGCTCTCTTTTCACATTGTCGTCTATCGATGTGATTACATCTGAGACAGTCATATTGCTTTTAGGCCTTGGTTTATGTTTCACCCGCACTCTTCAAGTAATTCATAGTTCACATGTAGCCATTTATTAGCTTCATTATCCAATCTAAAAACCAAGTTACTGTCTATGAATAACTGCATCTCATAAAAATGCAGTGGAGACAATCTCCTTGGCAAAAGCTGTTGTGGCTCCTATGCAGTTGACCTGCCAACACAATTGACAATATCCAATACTTTCAACGCCGCATATCAGGTGAGATCCTATAGCCTGCTGACAACTCAGGTTTCAATCCGTTTAAAACAGGGGAGAATGATTGCAGACATAAATGGAAGCGAATAAAAATAAGGGATCTAGAAATACTGTCTGATACTATTTCTTTTAAGGGTCTTGCGAGCATTTGCCTTGATAGAACATGTTAAGAAGTATTTAATAATTGATTATGTTTTAGCATTAAAATTGTTAAATATACTAATATTTTTTGTTAAATTAGTTCCCATATATGTTTTCTGTTTGTAATTACCTCTTCACAGTCTTTAGTCGTAGACAAACCCATGGCCCCTGTGCTACTGCAGCATGTCAATCTGTTGCTTTTCTATTCTAAAAACAAATAGCAGCCACATTGTCAATCATTCCCCGCAACAAGGTTTTGGCCATTCACTAGCGAATTTGAAGGATGCTTATTCATTTACATCATCATCAGATGTTAAATTAGTGCTAGAAAAGGGAGAAAAGATCGTCCCTGCAGGAATGTAATAAATGATGGAGAATGTATGTAGTGAAGACGACTCTGAGCTTGTAAGATGTCTGTCATACCTTATGGTGAAGATAATTTATGACATGCTAGTGCTAGAATGGGAACATATATCGGCCAACCTACAGAAAGTCCAACAGAAGGTAAAAAAGATCATATAAAGTATTTACAGAATCAACGATCTCTAAATTTACAGTGTAGTTTATAGGCAACAACTCAGAAGATACATATTTGATTCACCACAGTTGACTTTTGTTGTATTTTTCATGAAAACAGAACAACCACAAGCATTGCAGCTATAAGTTTTTGATTTCCACCAGAGAGACACAGTGGGCTACTCTTTAGAGAAAATGATTTCTTAATGGTATTTGACAAGATTGTACAGGTAAAATATTTGATTCAAAGTATGTTTTGCGTCTTTGAGTAATAGCTAAAATGACTCGTCTACTGTTATACACATAACCGTAATAAAAAGCATACAAGTAACAAAGAGCCTATGCTGCATTTTTATAAGATACACTTAATCATAGAGGCAGGAACTAAGTTTTCAGATTGGGTAACAAAGCTAATAAACGACTACATGTGAACTGAAGGCCTAAAAGCAATGACTGTCTCAGATGTAATCATAAGAGTGAAAGTTATGAAGGGTCATTTTGGTTGTTTGGCTAATCATGTTTTAACCGGACATCTTAAAACTGATGACCAATTATTTTGCAACATCTCAGGCACAAACTTGATTAGTTCCATCACCAAATAAAATTAATTAATTGGCTATGATTCCACATTACCAACCATCATTAGCAAATAGCCTAAATGCATTAGCATACATAAAAATGTAAATCAAGCGCAAATTAAAAGTAAAACTTGCCGTTCTATTTCAAAATCAGATAGATACATAACCATAAGACCCATATCCTAATTCCAACTACAACAAAACAAGAAGTTTTGCTAAAACCCAACCCGTAATAACAAACTTAAGCCTTCTTTGGAGATTTCTTTGGCGATGGCTTGGTCTTGTCGCCCTCGGTGGCAGCAGATTTCTTAGGCAAAAGCACGGGGTTGATGTTGGGCAACACTCCACCGCTAGAAATGGTAACACCAGCAAGCAGTTTCCCCAATTCTTCATCATTCCTGATGGCCAAAAGCAAATGGCGTGGGTTAATCCTTGTCTTCTTGTTGTCTCTTGCAGCATTTCCGGCCAATTCCAAAACCTCAGCAGCAAGGTATTCAAGGACAGCAGCGAGATAAATAGGAGCACCAGAACCAGTCCTCTTAGCATATCTTCCTTTCTTCAAAAACCTTCCAATTCTTCCCACTGGAAACTGAAGCCCTGCTTTCACTGATTTCGTAACCGCCTTCTTTCGCACTCCGGCTCCCTTTCGTCCTCCTGCTCCCTTTGTCTTTCCTGATTCCATCTTTTCTTTTTTTTTTAAAATGAATTTGGATCAGCTTTAGAGATTTGAAAATGTGTTTGGTGAGAAATGAGAGAGGGAGTGCGGTTTATATAATTGTGTGGGTGAGTTTGACAGGTTGGCGATCCGTGTGCTGTGTTTCTTTTTTGGCCGTTGGATGGTGAAAATGAGATGAGTGGGTGATCGGATGGTTGTGAGGCGTGACATGCTGGCGATCCGTGGTCATTTTAAATAAGATGCAACAATTTTTTCTCTTTTAAACAAAACAAAATTGTTTTTTTTTTCATATTTTTATTCATTAGTTTTATCACACATATACATAAATCAAAGCAATTTAACAATAAGAATAGGTTTATTCACAACCTCATTCAATCCAACCATTTATTAAAGATTTAAATGCATTTAAATACCGAACTTATCTAAGATATGGGGGACTAATCCCCACCTACATCTCCCTACCATCTAATGGCTGAGATTAAATCCCCATTTGATACTAGAGGGGTATTTTCATCATTTCACCCACTCACTATATAAGCATTTTTCTCACTTATTTCTCATAAAACACACAACACACACCGACTTTCTATTTCTCTCTCTACCCGATCTATTTTCTCTCTCTATAATGGATAGATCGAAGCTTATAATCAGGAATCCCTCACGAACATTATCAGGATTCCATTACGAATCGATTAATTATATCAATTAAGCAACACGAATTCATGATTAGGCACGAATCTATCATCAGGTTTGTATAAAATCTATTCTTATATTTAGCTTATTTGATTTTGAATAACCTTATAAATTTATTATCATGCTAATTATAAGCTTTAAGTTAGCTTATTTTGAAAAAATTATTTTGATTGATTGTTCTTACTTATTAGCTAACTTCTTAGGTGATTTATGTGAATAAGCTTATTTGTTTGAATAAGCTTTTGAAATAGATGAGAGTTATAAATAAGCTTGTGAGTTAGATGATTTGGATTTATTTTGTTGATTTATAAGCTAGCTTATTAGCTTATTTTAACGAACTATATGGTTTTATGAATAAGAAAGTTACGAATAAGCTTATTTTCGTGTGAATAAGCTGTATTATTAGGACTTTTTTATGTAACTGATGTATGCTGAATTAAATTTGATGTATCATATATGATACCTCATTTATCATATATGATATATGATAGGTGTATCATATATGATACATGGGTATCATATATGATGTTTCTGAATAAACGTTAGTGTGAATAAGTTATATTATTAGGCATTTTAACTCTATTATTGATGTAAGCTTTATTAGGTTGGATGTATTATATATGATACCTCATTTATCATACACGATAGTTATATGATATGTGATATATGATAGATATATCATATATGATATATGAGGTATCATATATGATGTATCTAACAAGCCATATAAAAAACCAGACATTGATTTTGTACATGATTTTTTTACACTTTTGACCTATTGTACATGTTGATATTGTCTGCTAGGTAATTCAATTGTTGATAAAATGGTGCCTAATATGTTCTTTCATCTTTTTTTTATTAATGCAGACTGTGCGAACACAACAACGAGCAGATATGGATGCGGCAATTACCTAGTTGGAGCAAAGCATGAGAACGTGCACACATATATGGTTGAATATGAAGAAGAATTGATTGAAAATGAAGAATAGTTTTTCAATAATAAGAATGTTATAGTTTTTGTTATGAATTGATTAGATTCTTTTACTTTTGTATCTTTTATTTTATGAATAAGTGTTTTAATCATGATTGGTTACATTATATTTGAACAAGTGTTTAATCATTAATTGTATACTCTTAAAATATACTTTTTTTATTTTATGAACAAATGTTTAATCATTAATTCAGCAGGCCCTTTGTTTTAGTCATTAAATCAGCAAACCTTTTGTTGAATTTGTCAAAAATATTTGAGTATCATATATGATAATGCATCATCATATATGATACTTATATAAAAAATACTCTTTTTATTTTCTAGACAAGTGAATCGAACAGACTACTTGTTTTAATTATGAATTCATCACCATCATACTTGATGTTTAAAAAATGATAACATGTTTTCTATTCAAATGATCATCACTAATTTATCAAAACCACCATGATATAATACCAAGAAAGTTAAACCATATTAACAAGAAGTTGTACAAGATACCAATGGTTTACAAAATTGTCCATATATGTCAAAACTCCATTAGGAGATTACAAGAAAAAAATAAAGAATACATTTTAAACATAAAATGAAAATTTTTGAGCTTCTTTATTAAGCTTTTTGACCTTTTGGATGCTTAATGTTCAACATGCCCTGAAAACAACCTTCTCTACAAAAAAAATTAATTCAATTTTCAAGCACATAATCATATATGATATTTTAGCTTATATCATATATGATATAGTATATCATATATGATACTTCACTAACAGACAGTGATCCAATTTTTGAGAGGTTCACTTTTGAACTTGCTCCTTTAGACCCATTTCCACCGGGAAATGAGGTTGATTTGACTATTCCGATCCTTGAGAAGTTCACCGATGAACTTACTCATTTAGATGTGGAAGACGTGGTTCTACGTGAAAAATTATCCAACGGCTATCTTCTCATATCTAAGATCGAGACTTTGAATTCTAAGCCTAATACCAAGTCTTTCTCTCCATCTCCTATTCCCGTTGAGGATAGTGATCCGCTTATGGAGGAGATTGACATGTTTCTTGCTTCTAATGATTCGATACCACCGGGTATTGATGATCTCGACCCGTAGGGGGACGCTCTCTTTATAGAGAATTTACTTGATGATAATTTCGTCCCAAGTCCTCCTCCCACCCACTTTGACCTTAATGTGCGGGTTTTTCATGTATCTCATATTGAGTACCATGATCCGATTGATCATATTTCTAAGGGTGAAATGGTCGTTAAAGCTAAGAATGTTGATTCCACTATGGATGAAACCTTTATTCCACCATTACCGTGTGCTTTATATGATCTTGGATTAGCATGGGGGAACGACACCGTGTTGTCTATTCCTTTCTATCACGAGGACGAGGTATTCGACCCCGGAATCATTGATTTAGGGAAATCTCGGCCTTTCACCGATGCAATAATTGAAATATTTTTCGATCATCTTGGTGCGAGTTTATCTCGGGGAGCATGTTATATCCATATCATGATTCGTGACATTGACCACCATCTCTTTTTGGAGATTTGTGTTGGAGTTTTATCCTCTCGTTTGTCATCCGACAACGAGGATGTAATCTTTGACCCCGGCATCGTGCTTTGTGTTGGATTCTATATGCCGGTTTTCACCATTTTCCCTAAGGACCAATGAATGTGGGGATCGAGTCGAGCTCATGACTCGGTTAACAAAAACGAGGTGCCTTGTGGGGGAGTCCCGTACATTCTATCTTCTTTCTATTTTCTTACAACTAATAAGGCTTGATCTTTTAAGCTCGTGCTTGTGTTTTGTTGTGTTGTGAATCTTAGGTATGACCCTAATTATTGAAGACTCTCGTGTTCGGTTTTTGCCGGTCCACTTGATCTCCCATACTTGATTGCCAAAAAGGGGCACACTCTCTATCCTTTGATTTTTATCGACTAACGTTTTATCTTGAGGCATAATTAATAAACAGCTTATAGATTTGCGTGCTCTTTCCATGTTAGGATTTTGCATTAGACTCTTCGTGTTTTAGCAAGGGGGTGTTACTCTTGAGCTAAGAAACATTGAGGACAATGTTTGGTTTTAGCATGGGGGAGTCAATCGATATAATCGCTTGCAATAGCTTTTGTCGTGTCCAAACGTAATCGTTTTTCTCATTTTTTCATAAAATTTTAAAATTTTTAGTGTTATTTTAAGTTTTAATAAATAAAATAAGTGCTTTTGACACAAATGTAGGCTTTCCGTTGGTGAAAATAAATATAGTTTTTGACTCGACTCGGTTTTTACCTTAGCTTTTCCTTAACGTGTTTGAATTAAGTTTTGCTAGGCTTTTATATAGGGAGCTTTAAAACGCGAAAGTCTTAATTCATACGGGTTAAGAACAAGAACTTTTCGCAAGTTCCTATAATTGATCCTAGAAAGTCGTTTATCAAGGGAACTTTAAAACGCAAATTCTAAAACTTGAAAAAGTATAAGAAGATGCAAGATCCTATAGATGACTTGAAAACCCAAAACTTTGATTTAATAGGCTAAGTATCCATTGATTTCATATTTTTGAAATTTTACAATATGGAGAACAAGAGACGATAGAGTTTAATCATATGTTTCTAAGATTAACTCTTCTTTGTGTAAGTATTTTTGTGTTTGATTTAATCTCCTCGTATTTCTTTTCCACACTTGGATAATAATTGCTTAATAAATGAAGTTTTTAGCGGTTTAGGCTTGATATCTTAACTCGTAACTCCTTATTTTTCTTCCCTTGTAATTAAAGTGAGAACACATTAAGGGTGTCAGCGTCATGGACTTTTGATCATGGGATTACGGAAATTTGGCTTACTATAAATATCATATTAATAAGAAGAATAAATAAAAACATGTTCTCTAGGAGCCTTCGGGTGGGAGTCATGTAGCACTAACCTTGTCATTTTAAGGTGTATGGCAAGGGGACATGTTGAATAAAAATTGCTTCATCATCATGAGCCATAAGGTGGGATTGTGAATGTCAATTCCCTAGTTTTTGTCCAAGGAGCCTTCGGGTGTGGATTTTAAATAAGGAGCACAATTCCATCTTAAAGAGCCACAAGGTGATATGATGTAATTGTTGCTAACTCCATTAATAAGGTTATAATTGACTTTGGAGGTTTTATTGTTGCTTTTAAGTAGTCCTATTAGCCAAATTTTGGGTCCGGGGATTTATCCCTCAAATCGTGTTAAGTTATCCTTGATGTGGGCTTTCTTTGGTGACAACGATTTTTAAAGTCGAGGTTAGGTTTTGAGTGTTGAGTTTAAACCATTTTTGCCTTCGTTTTTTTGACTAATAAATATCAAATAAAGTCAAATGAGCCTTTGGGTGAATGACAAATAAAATCTAGAGATACAATTAGGAATAATAGGAGATTGAGTTTAACACAAATTACTTGTATGAGTTGTTTTAATTTTAGAGCTTATGATTGACAATGATCTTGTTTTTACACTTGGCATGGAAAAGTGAAAAGTCGGGGACGATGAATCTATTTGAGTTTTATGATCCTAAAAGTTATTTTTCTAATAATGAAAGCAATACATTGTGTCTTTGCAAAATAAAGTGTCAAAAGTTGAATAATGGTGTAGCTAGACTTTAATTTTATCATTGCGTAAGGACACGACAATTGCTTAGCAAGGGGGAGTTTGATATGAGTTAAATTACTCATATCTTTTGTATCATTAAATGGACAATAAGTGCATAAAATATATAAATATTGCCTTGTATATGCGTTTTTGTTGTTTCATGTGTGTAGGTACCGAAGTTCACGAAAACCGACAAATTCGACACGAGAGTGAAGAAAAGATCGACAAAGACAAAGTCAAGTCCGTTTTTAGTGGATTTAACTAAATAAAGGATATTTGGGCCTTGTGGGTCCCACTTTTGGTTAATGGGCCCAAAAGCCCATTTAAGGAGCAAGTTTTATCTACTTTTGGACAAAGCCCAATATTAGGGCCCAAATACAAACAAACGGATGGAAGTAGTACCATATTGAAGTCTCATGGCCCAAATACCCAAAATCATTATATGTTTGAGACGAATGGGAGTAATAACTAAGCCCATTAGGGTTACAAGCCCATTTAGAAGGAACGGTTAAGTTAAATAACGTTTCAACTCATTCCTTGGTCAAACATTACTGAAAGTCCCTAATCAATGCTAGAAACCCTAAACTTTACTAATCAACACAAGTTATTACTTTTCAAACGTAATCTTATTATTGTATAATAAATAATTACAAGTGTTATGGATAACACCGTTTGATGACAATGTGTTGTGCACACTTTGAACAACTATAAACCCTAACTTATGAATACAGTCGCAGCTGTTTGATTCTATAAGTTCTAAGCATTAATGTTATGAATATTCTCAAAGTGTTGAACATTAATGCTTGGATACACATCCTATTTATAGTGATAACGAGGTTGACCTAAATAGTACTTGATGGTGACTATACAAGACATTCACTTTTCAGACATCAGTCACATGATGCTCTTCTATTCTTGGTAGTCTGCCATTATGCTTTAAGGAAACAGATCTTCAAACAGTTTCCTTTTTCTTCATTTTCTCGAACACACAAATGGCATGTCCAAAGTGTGCTGAGTGTTAACAGGGTATTGCCACCCTTGTTAACCCTCAACCTCTCAGAGTCCCTGATACATCTTGGCTGTTATCCATCACAGCCAATGAGTATGTCTTCAAGTAATCTTTGACTTACTTGACAATGTCTCTGACATGGACTCCTCTGAGGTTGCTCACAGAGACTTGGATCTCTGTGAGTCTTGCGATACTTGTCTGCCTCCTAGGCACATGCAAGTGACTATCTAACAGCTTACTTTGTGTTTAAATCTATGATCAGGGAATCTAACAAACTTAGACTCCCAACAATCTCCCCCTATTTAAACATAAATATAGCTAGATCTATCTAAGTTAAGGTAAGTAAGTTAACAGCTTCTTTTTACTCATAACAGATCTAAACAAACATACCTCATGATTTTATTCATACTTAAAGAAAATTACAAGTACATTACAAAAGTGAAATAAAATGTGAAGGTAAAATTGGGCTGTGAATTTATTCAATAGTCATCATTTTTTATCTTTTCTTCAGCTTCAGCTATGTCTGATCTAGTATCCAATTCTGCCTGCAAAGCTTTTGCAAAAACTTTGGAATACTCTGTGTTAATCTTGAGTCCCTTCTTGAGACACAACAGCTGAATTGTTGAAGCTAAGCCAAGCTCATCTTCTCTTTGAAATGCATACTGGCAAGCTCTATTCATGAATGCCATTCCTCTTTCAGGCTCTGTGTATGTCTGACCATCAACAGGGCCAACAATACCATTTGGTAGGATCAAATCCTGTGCATTCCATCCACTTGAACATCATCTGTGACAAAAGTTTCTTTAACAAGTTGAGAAACTCTTCTACTTTTCTTACCAGTCTTTAGAGGTTCTTGTTCAAAAAGCTGTGGTGGGGGATCTATTTTGAGTTTGGCAGCCATTTCTTTGATCCAGGTAAACTTGGCCTTAAGAGTCTTAAGCAGAAGAAAATTAGCCTATCCAGTTCTTTTGGCATCTAAGGCTTCAAGTTCAAACCATTCAGATAACCCAAGTGTCTTTAGCCTGAAGTCGTCAAATACAATCATGTTTCCTTGTTGGTTGTCTCTCCACAAGATCATCTGTGGGGTGTTGGTGGATTTGTGAATTGTGTATTTGAACTTGGTTATCTTGCCAGGTGCATACCTGTTGTTAACACATGCATCATAATCAGCTTTGACTTTTCTTAGTGCCTCTGCGCGTTTAACTTCCATTTCCCTCAACCTCTGTCTCTACTTCTCCCTTTCAGGTGGAGTCATCTTCCTCAGAGTAGCCTCATTCAGTTCTTTGGCTGTCTTGAGTTCATTTAGTCTTTTGAATTCCTCAGCCTGTTTCTCTATTTCTTCAGGTGTTAAAGGATTCTCATTGGAAGGTGTAAAGGTTGAAAATTGGGAAAGGTCTGTGGTGGATCCTCCTGTCTCTAGCATCACAGCTATCTTCTTTAGTTTGGTGTCTGTGTCAACCAAAACTATCTCCTTTCCTTTCTTCGAGACAGAGGATTCCACACTTATGTTTTTCAAAACTTCAGCTCTTCTGATAAACGTTGTCTGAGCCTGAGTTTGTATTGCTTTGGGAAGGGAGCTAACAGTGAAATTTAGCTTCTTGGCAGCTGGTTCACCATCATCCCCAGACTCGCTGGTGTTAACCAAAGTCAGGGAATTTGATGAATCAACTCCATCTTGATTCTGTTGCTCCCCCTGAGTGTTATCCTCATCATCAGATATGGTAACAGGTGTGATGACTTGGAGGGGGACAGGTGAAATGGTGTTGTCAGCGGATGTTGAGCCTTGTTTAGCAGATTCAAGGTTAAGTATCGTTTCCTTCTCCCCCCCACGTTCATCCTGTCTACGCAGACGTTTGGATGAACGTGTTTGAAAGTGCCTTGCAATCTGTTCAACAGAGGAAGCCATAGCACGTTGCCTTTTCTTTGAAGCCCTGGCAATCTTCAACAGAAGGTTGCAGTTTCCATTAGTATTGCCCTGAACTCGATTAACAATGAAGTTTGCATGACGATGTTGCCTGTTTCGAATAGCTTCAAACTATCTGTGCATAGTTAATTCATGTTCATGAAATAAGGCAGGGACCTCTGTGTCAATTACATCCTTGATTCTTGTGGATAAGTGACTAAGTCTTTGTGCCACACCTTTTCTTGCACCGTCCTTGATGGGTTCAGTAACTGCCTCAGCAACAACCTTTTGTATGATCCCTGGAAATGTGACAGTGAAGTTATGCATTTCAGACTTGATCACATCCAACTTTCTTGATAAGCGTTCAATGTCAGATTGATGATGAACAGGCTGAAGATTATGAATGTTCAGGCTTTGTTGAGCATAATCATCCCCCTTGGTAAAAGATCAAAGTTGGTTTGGGCAGGATGATCAAACATGAGAAATTCAGCTGTTGGATAATAGGTAGGGCGTTGGAAGACTGTTGTTGTGGAGGTAGCAGAGTTGGGAGTGACAACAGCTTCCTTGGGAGGAGGAGTATTATTTCCAGCTGGAGTGGACACAACTATTTCCTTGGGAGGAGAGACAGATTGTTGATCATCTTCTTCTTCTTCATCCTCCTCCTCAAACATCCCCTCAGGGATTTCATCTTCAGGCATTGATTCAAGATCAGAAACATCATCCACTAATGACAACATTTCTTATTCAATATTAAGCAGAGGCTCTTCGTCATTTGTTTGGTCTTGAATAATTATATAAGCCTCTTTCTCCTGTTTCTCCAGGGATGATGTGTCTGGCTGTACAATTTTAGCCTGCAAGTTGTTGTTATTAGTAACAGGGAAGTAAATAAGGGGAATGGTCGCCATTTCACTGTCCCAGAGAGGCTGAGGGTGATTACTCAGCCACTCCAAAGGATAAATCCTTGGGATTCTTTTAAGTGTGAAAAATATATAGTTAATGATCGCCATTCGCTGCCCCTAGGAAAGCTGAGTGTGATTATTCAGCCCCCCCAAAAGGTTAAAACCTTTGGGACTCTTTTGATTGTGAAGCATATGTTGTTTAAGGATCGCCATTCGCTGCCCCTAGGAAGGCTGAGGGTGATTATTCAGCCCCCCAAAAGGTTAAGAAACCTTTGGGACTCTTTTAATAGTGAAACATATGTGGTGTAGGTCACCTGTTACGCTGTCCCTAGGAAAGCTGAGGATGATGATTCAGCTCCCCCTGAAAAGGATAAATCCTTTGGGATTCTTTTAAGGTGAAAAAGTTATGGGTTAAGATCGTCTTATTACGCTGTCCCTAGAAGAGCTGAGGATGATTATTCAGCTCCCCTAAAAGTAAAACTTTTGGGATTCTTTTTCTGAGGGAACCAAGAGGATGTGTGAAGTACAACTGATCAAGGTTGAGACATATGTGTATTCAGGTTGTTGTAAGCCTGAACACTGTCTAGAGGATGCAGGGTCATCGGGGTGCTTTTTAAACACAAATGAATAATTCCCTGGTGCATAGACAGGGTGTACAGAAGTCTTAAAGAGTTCTAAGTGCATAGACATACTTCTATGGGTCGAGGATTACCCTAACTTCACCACTCTCACCTACAAACATTTGAGAGTGGCTGCTTGTGAACCTATAAAAATTTACACTGATTACCTGTGTGATATCAGCTGGATTTGGTTGGTTTCCTGTTGTCTCAGCTGACATTGAGACGCTAGACCCCTGTTGTTGGTCAGCCGAAGTCTCTAATTCCACATGAGTATCTGGAACAGAGGAGGTGTCTTGGTTCACAGTCTTCTTTCCATTGGCCTTAGCAACAGATTTGGTGTGGGAAGAAGATGGGTTTTTCTTCTTCTTAGGCTGTTGGCCAGAAGAAGCCTTGGACGTCGTAGTGTGCTGCCCAGAGGTCAAAGACTTAGACTTGCCAGACACACTAGAGGTAATAACCTTCTCAAAAGAAGGGAGCAAGGACTTCTCAGCTGAGGGTTGTTTGTTAGCAACGTTCATCATATGGAAGGTGACAGGGACATCTTCAGCTCCAATTTCTTTGTAGATGGCACCTGTGATGCGATAGGGCTTCAGAGCAGTAAGAGCAGAGTTGTGATAGTTGTCTCCCAACAGGCTTTCAAAGATCAGCGACAAAAAGCGAACATAGCAAATATTCTTTTCCCTGACTTGGGTCCTTCCCTTCAGTTGTTCAACTAGGTTGGAAAAGAGAATGCTTCCTACATCAACATCAGCTCCCCAGATCAGCCCATAAGCTATAGATTGATGGTTAAAGGACATCTGATCTTGGGATCCCTGCATTCCTCCCAGGGATTTGACTATGTGGGTGAAGAGGACACGCCACATAGGTGTAAAGTACTTGATCTTCAGAGGAGACTTCGAGAGGACCTCAGCGGGTGTAAGAGCAAGGTTTACATCATGGAAGGGTTTGAGTGTGGCCAGGGCATCCTTAACAGCCTTTTTGTCAACCACCTTAAGGCATTCATCACCATGTTTTAATCCAGCCACACTCGAGAAATCTTAAAGGGAGAAGGCAAATGGGTGTTCATTGCAAGAGAGGCTAAAGGTTATTGTGTCATCAACTACTTCAGCGGAGTACCAGAATTCCCTAAGGTATTCTTGGTAGAAGGTGGTTGGGGATTTGGTGAAAGCTTCACTTACATCACAGTTCTGCATGAAGTTAACCAGATCTGAGTAGGTGTCATTTGGAGCCTTGATCCATCCAATGGAGTTGTTTGATGCAAGGATGCTTTCGTTGAATTCGAAGTTAACGTTTGCTGCCTTGGGAACGGGAAAAGCCATGGATTCAAGGTCGAAGAAGAATGAAAATGGAGGATGGGTTTAGAGAGAGAAGAACTTATAGAGAGAAATAGATTTGTGAAATGAGAATAGTGGTAGGTGAGGAGAGACGAGAGACAATATATATATTCAAATAAGTAAATAGTTATTCAACCGCATTTAATGCTGAGTGGGAAAATGACTGCTCATGTGGGTCCCTTGACCTTTCAAAACTTATTTGTCTCCTCGTTATTCGAAAAATAAATGATTAAATATTGAGAATGTTTTTTGCATTTACTTGGAAAGTAACTACCTAGTTTCATGTGAAAAACATTTAATATAGAATCAGTCATTTAATGAACACATATATTATCAAGCCACAGGCTTTGAGATATTGAGCATTCCTAGCTCAACAACTAGCCTGTTGAACGAAGGTTCAGCCAAAGGCTTAGTGAAAATATCAGGTAGTTGCAGCTCTGTGGGAACAAAGTACAGCTCAATATCTCCCTTCATAATGTGATCCCTGATAAAATGATACCTGATATCAATGTGTTTGGTACGAGAGTGAAGAACAGGGTTGTTGGAGATGGCAATGGCGCTGGTGTTGTCACAAATGATTGGCACTTTGTCATACAAAATTTCATAGTCAGCCAATTGACTTTTCATCCAGAGCACCTGAGCACAACAGCTGGCTGCAGCGACATATTCTGCTTCAGCTGAGGACATAGCCACAGAGTTTTGCTTCTTAGCACTCCATCCAACCAATTTTCCTCCTAGGATTTCACAACTGCCTGAGGTGCTTTTCCTGTCAATACAACATCCAACATAGTCTGAATCTGAATAGGCCTTGAGATCAAAGCCTGATTCCTTGGGATACCATAGACCTAGGGATGGTGTTCCTTTGAGATACCTGAAAATTTTCTTAACAGCCACTAGATGGGATTCTTTTGGGTTAGCTTGGTACCTTGCACAGAGACATGTGGAGAATTGGATATTAGGACGACTAGCTGTCAGATACATGAGTGACCCAATCATGCCTCTATATAAAGTCTCATTAACAGAGACCCCCGACTCATCAGGGCCCAAGTTGTTGGGTGGAAGCATGGGGCATTTCACTGATGCACAATCAGCTAAGTCATATTTTTTAAGTAAATCCTTAACATACTTTTCTTAACAAATTGAAATTCCCTTAGGACATTGTTTAATTTGAAAACCCAAAAAGTAAGTTAATTCACCCATCATACTCATCTCATATTTCTTGGTCATTAATTTAGCAAATCTTTTACTAAGATTAACATTTGTTGACCCAAAGATGATATCATCCACATAAATCTACACAATGATGAAATCACTCTTATCCTTGAAGGTAAAGAGTGTTTTATCAATAGAACCCCTGACAAATTTGTTTTCAGTTAAGAAATTAGAAAGAGTTTCATACCATGCTCTTGGAGCTTGTTTCAGCCCATACATGGCTTTGTGTAATCTGTACACATGATTGGGAAACTCGCTGTTCTCAAATCCTTCAGGTTGTTCAACATACACTTCCTCAACCAAATCTCCATTGAGGAATGCACTCTTAACATCCATCTGATACACAGTGAAGTTCATATAAGCAGCATAAGCCAGGAAGATTCTGATGGCTTCAAGTCTTGCAACAGGAGCAAATGTTTCATCATAATCAATTCCTTCAGTCTGAGTATACCCCTGTGTCACCAGCCTGGCCTTGTTTCTGATGATGTTTCCAATTTCATCCATCTTATTTCTATAGATCCATCTAGTGCCTGTGATATTCTTTCCAGGTGGAGCTGGCACTAGTGTCCATACTTTGTTCCTTTTGAACTGATTGATTTCTTCTTGCATAGCAGCTACCCACCCATCTTCTACAAGAGCCTCAGCTACTCTCTTAGGTTCAATTTGTGAGAGAAATTCAGCAAAGAGACATTCATTGGCTGAGGTAGATTCTGAGTCATGCATTCGCTATCTAGTGGTAACCCCTGCATTAGGTTCCCCAATAATGTTGACAAGAAGAATGTGTTGATCTCTTGACCACTTATTTTAAGGAGATGGGGACTCAAGGACAGGAACACTTATGGGGACATCTGAAACTATTTGAGTTACATATTGCTGACTAGGAAGGCTTTCTTCAAAGACTACTTCAGTGGCAGAGTCTACTTCAGCCATATCAAGAGGTACAAGTTCATTATCAGCAGGAGATTCTTCAGGGATTTGAAGAATTAGAGAGTCATCAATAGCAGTAGAAGAGGAAGGACTACAGGAGGTCTGTGGTTCTTCTTCATCAAGCTCCTGAGAGGTGGGAACTTCTGTGTTGTGAGTAGACAGAGGGTCAAAAGCAGTAACATAAGGAGTGAGAGTGTTGGAGTGATGATGGTGATGACTGGCAGGTCTTGGTTCGGAGAATTCATCACTTGGGAAAGACACATTTTCATTAAAATTAATTTCATCACCCTCTGTTCCAGTTCTTTGTATGACTTCATCATCTTCATTGAATCTTACATGAAAGGTTTCTTCTACTTCTTGTCTTCTGATGTTGAATACTCTGAAGGCTTTGGCTGTTGGAGAGTATCCCAAGAAGAAACCATCATCAGCTTTTTCATCAAATTTTCCAAGTTTATCCCTGTAGTTGTAAATGAACACAGGGCATCCAAAAACATGAAAATAGCTGACATCTGGAGATCTTTTTCTGAAAACTTCATAGGAAGTTTTACCATGTCTTTTGACAATGATTGATCTGTTTTGTGTGTAGCAGGCAGTGTGAACAGCTTCTCCCCAAAACTGCTTTGGTAAGGCTGCACCATTCAACATGGTTCTGGCTGCTTCAATCAAAGTCCTGTATCTTCTTTCAGCCACACCATTTTGTTCAGGGGTGCCAGCTAAAGAGAAGTTTTGTGAAATACCTTTTTCATCATAAAAAGATTCAAGTTGATGATTCATGAATTCAGTACCATTATCACTTCTTATAGCTTTGACTCTAACATCATTCATATTTTCAACCTGTCTGATGAAGGACATGATGGTATCAGCTGCATCACTTTTCCTTCTAAGGAAGAACACCCATGTGTATCTTGAAAACTCATCAACTATGACCAAGGTGTATTTGTTGTGATTAATGGTCTGAGGTTTGACTGGCCCAAACAAATCCATGTGAAGGAGATGTAAGCACTTGTCAATAGAGAATGATTGCCTAGTCTTGAATGAAGACCTGTGATGCTTTCCTTTGACATAGGAAGAACAAGTCTTGTCTTTAGAAAACATCACTGAAGGTAGACCAGCAACCAGGTTTTGTGTGGCTATCTTGTTGATGTTCTTAAAGTTGAGACGAGACAGTCTTTTGTGCCACAACCAATTGACACTTTCAGAGGCTTTAGCAAGAAAACAATTTGAGCTGTCTTCAGAGCAAACAGCCATGTTGATGACATAAACATCTCTCCTTCTAGGTGCAATAAGCACAACATCATTGTTTTTGTTGAATATGGTTCCCTGAGTCTTAGTAAACAAAACCTTGTAGTCAGCATCACACAATTGGCTGATGCTAATAAGATTGTGTTTAAGACCATTCACATATGCAACCCTGGTAAATGTTATCCCATTGCAGTTCACTGAGCCGTATCCCTCTGTGTCACCTGAAGAATTATCTCCAAACACCACTTTAGGACATGGCTCCCTTGAGTATCTGTGCAGGTATTGTTGAATCCCTGTCATGTGTCTAGAACAGCCACTGTCTAGATACCATACCGATTCCTTGAGATGTTTCTGCACAGATACATATAAACAGGTTAGTTCCTATGGTGAACCCACTTTCCAGTGGGTTCCCTGAATTGCTGATTAGCAATTCTTGTGTTCCTATAGAACTTTTGGCGATGGGAGCGACAATTGGCTGTCTCATGGGTAAAACTTCCACAAATATCATACCCAGGGAAGTCACCACACTCGTCTGAGTGATGGTCTGTAAATCTACAGAATTTGCAGGTTGGATAAGGTCTGTAGTTTCCCTGTTGTCTTTTTGAACCCTCTTGTCTATCCCTAGAGGGTGTCTGAGCTCTATTAACTACCATATGTCTATCATGACCTAAGGTCATGTGGTGAGAGTTCTTCCATATATTGCAATAAGGTTTGACTAACCTTTCCCCTTTGGGTTCACCTAGGACAGACTTAGGTTCACGAGAAGTAGAGCATTCAGCAGAAGGCTTAATGTGTTGTTTCAAGAGTTCTACTTCTTTCATTAGAGACAACAGGCGTTCTTCAGTGGAAGGGTCAACCTTGTTCACAGCTTTAGTTGAGACAGGCTTAAAAGCAACTTGCTTACCAGATTGTCTAACAGGCACATTAAATACTTTAGCTGGTGGTTTCTCAACATCTGTTCTAAGTTCACCTTTAGCAGCTCGTGAGGAACTGCTAGGTTCAACTCCAGAGAGTTTGGGCAAAGGTGGTAATTCAGCCACATCTTCAGAGACAGGGTCATTAGTAAAAGTGGTATCTGTCATATGAATAGTCTCTGTAGATTTGAAGACAATGTCTTTGGGTTTGGTGAGAATTCTCAGCTTATTTTTCTTAGCAGATATATCCCTTTTAATGTCAGCAGGCAGTTCATCATTAAGCAATTGATTTATAGTGAACCTAGCATACAACCATTTTTCAATAACCTTGTTTAATTCAGATACTTGATCATTTAAGGCAATGTTTTTCAAGGTTAACCTAGTGACTTCATTTTGAAGGGATATTTTCTCTAAATTAACCCGTCTGAGAGTTTCACATTCAGATTTAGCATTTAACAGTTCAGTTTTAACAGAGTGAAACTTGTCAAGTAGGTTCTTTCTTTGTTCCTCAACAAAGTGTAAGTCAACAATGGTGTAGTCAAGGACATGTTTGTGTTCATCACTATCAGACATAGATAAAAGCCTGTGTACCTTTTTCATTGTGATGTCAACCCATTGTCCTGATCTTGCATCACCTTTTCCAACAGCTGGTTCATCCTCAGCTATAGCCATGAAAGTTCTGACTCTAGTAGTATCTTCATCATCTGAAGTCAATGGCTCATCATTCCAATCATAAGCTTCAGCTACCAACCCTTTCTCTGTCTTTTTATCACCTCCCTTCTTCTTAGACAGAGCTTCAAGCTTCAAATTCATCTGTTCTAACTCAGCTTTAAGTGCCTTGTACTTGTTTTTGTAATCCTTCTTCTCATTGTCTGATGAATTGGATTGGTGAGATGAGTTATTGTGTTGTTGTTTGAACTTGTAAGGTTTGGTGGAAGATGATGGTTAGGAAGGTGAGGATGTCTTGGTGGAAGGACAGTCTTTTTGGAAGTGTCCAAGCTTTCCACAGGCAAAGCAAGTTTCTTTTGATCTGTCAGTTTGTTTACTAGCTGATCCTATTCCTCCCTGATCTTTTGAAGAATCTTCTTTGGTTGGCTAGCAAGACTCTTTCATGAAACTCTGCATTAAGGTCTATTAAGAACTCTTGGCTGCTGCGGGTGTCTTCTTCAACATCAGAGTCGCTGTCATGAGGATGTGGTGCAGAGGTCAAGGCTTTGGAAGATGCTCCTTGAACAACAAATCTTTCAGTCTCTGACTTGTAAATAGTACCAATCAGCCCTTCTTCATAATTATACTTTCCATAAAGCTGAGCTAAGGTGTCATTCTTGATTGAGTTATTTGTCCTCTGAGTCTGATTCATACTCAGCCACTTTCTTGGAAGGCTGTTGACAAATGTGGCATTAATCTCAGCTTGACCAATGGTGACATCATTCATTGCTAGGTCATTGAGAAGAATCTTCAGCCTTGTATAGGTTCGTTGAACCTTTTCACCTTCAAGTGACTTGAAGGCATTGAACTGAAGTCTGAGTGCCTGAATCTTTGTTTCTCTTGTTTTAGAGGGTCCTTCATGGCCAAGGATGAGGTCTGTCCACATTTGTTTGGCTATGGGACACTGAATGACAGACTTCATGATGTGTTTGGGAAGACAGGATATGATGATGCTTTTGAGACGTTTATCTTGGTTTGCCAATTTTCTATCAGTTGGAGTCTATTGTTTGAGAGCTTTGGGAAGAGGGTTTTCTTCAGTGGAGGTAAGTGCCATGGGAATATAAGGACCATTTTCTAAAATTTCTAGAAGAAATGGTTCAAGTCCATCGAGATACACAAGAAATTGACTCTTCCAACTGGCAAAATCTTCTTCATCAAAGACTGGTACACTTGTGACATGTGATCCACCTCTTGAGTCAAGAAGTTGGGGTAGATCATCGTCATTGGGAGGAGGGGTGAGTATTGGTGAAGATGGTGTTTCAGAAGGTGAATGTGGTGGGTTAGAAGTTTCTGGCATGGTGGATCTTGATTATAAAACTGAGAACGATGTTTCTTGAAGGTTTTAATATCAAACACCGCTCTGATACCAATTGAAAGTCCCTAATCAATGCTAGAAACCCTAAACTTTACTAATCAACACAAGTTATTACTTTTCAAACGTAATCTTATTATTGTATAATAAAGAATTACAAGTGTTATGGATAACACCGTTTGATGACAATGTGTTGTGCACACTTTGAACAACTATAAACCCTAACTTATGAATACAATCGCAGCTGTTTGATTCTATAAGTTCTAAGCATTAATGTTATGAATATTCTCAAAGTGTTGAACATTAATGCTTGGATACACATCCTATTTATAGTGATACGAGGTTGACCTAAATAGTACTTCATGGTGACTACACAAGACATTCACTTTTCAGACATCAGTCACATGATGCTCTTCTATTCTTGGTAGTCTGCTATTATGCTTTAAGGAAACAGATCTTCAAACAGTTTCCTTTTTATTCATTGTCTCGAACACACAAATGGCATGTCCAAAATGTGTTGAGTGTTAACAGGGTATTGCCACCCCTGTTAACCCTCAACCCCTCAAAGTCCCTGATACATCTTGGCTGTTATCCATCACAACCAATGAGTATGTCTTAAAGTAATCTTTGACTTCCTTGACAATGTCTCTGACATGGACTCCTTTGAGGTTGCTCATAGAGACTTGGATCTCTGTGAGTCTTGCGATACTTACCTGCCTCCTAGGCACAGGCAAGTGACTATCTAACAGCTTACTTTGTGTTTAAATCTATGATCAGGGAATCTAACAAACTTAGATTCCCAACAATTACCATCCATTTATCTATGTTACATAAACGTTACCCAACTCACAACCACACATTTATCATTCGATACTCCCAAAGTTTACTCTCATCTTTTTCACCTTCTTCCCAAATCAAAAATAACCTGCAACTTGACTATTCACCTAAACCCTAATCACAAATAAATGTTAATTTTTAGGGCATTTATGGGAAACGTGTGATTCACACGTTTGGTAATTAAATCCCCAAGTTAATCGGAGATAGAAGATGGAGGGCATCTATCTGACGTGGCTTCTCTTCCCTGCTCTGATTGGCCAAGACACCTCATCCTCACCAATCCACCAATCAGGGAATGACACCTCAGCCATCAACTAGCACAAGAAGCATAGATTTAGCCACGTTGGCGATCCGTGTGAAGGGAGAGTTCTTTACAGCCTTTGGATCAAGAAAGAGAAGATAAAGATGCCTCATGTACGGTTAGATCATCTTCATCAGCAATCATCCCTCACCCTCACCTCGCCTATAAAAACCCTTCTCTTTTCCATGTAATGCACCCCAAATTTTATTTTAAAGTTATTATGCAGAATTAGTTGTAGGAATATTGTGATTTCCTTTTCTCAGTTTTGTAGTCAAGTTTTGATTATTAATAAAAAGTTTATTTGGAGTTAATAATTTTTCAATTTACTTACTGTTTAAATCTCTATTGCAATTTAATTCCTGCTTTAATCTAATTTGGTAGGATAATATTGATGTTATTTAATTAAGCTAATTAATAGCTTTTGTTAAATAATTAAAGTAAAATTTGGGGAAAACTTTCCCCACTGGAAAGTTTTTATATCAGGTTCGTATGATGATGAACAATAATGGTGTTCATATGGTGGAAAATGGTGGTACTGATTCGGTTCATTAAGACATCTCAGCACTGATTCTTCTTCTCAAAGGATTCTACAAAAGGTTAGAATCCATTTAAATTTAATGTTATTTTATATTTAAGATTTAATCTGTTTTTGAGATATATGCTAAATGGATTAGGATTTAGGATTATGTTATTGATTTAATTGAATCTGTTTTGTTATTAGTTTTCTATGGTTAATATCTGCTAGTTTTTAGTTATCTATTTTTTAATGGGTTTGGGTTTATCTGTTATGTGGAATTTGGGATTATTCTAAATAATTAAGTTAATGTTTAAATATGTTTAGATTAATTTGGTTAAAGAGGTTTTGGAAATATCTGTAGCTTGATAATAATACATAAAATTTATTTGGATTAATTTGTTTTTAATAGACTTTTATATGCTTTGTGTTAAGAATGCCTGACTAGTGAGCTAAGTTGAGTAGCTGTTATATACAGGTTTATAATTTCATCTTATTAGACATATGTAATCTGCTGAGTATTTAGATTGGTCATTGAGATTTGCTGATGTTAGTTTTGTTTTTCTGGTATGATTTGAACTGATAACGTTTTTGAGATTTGAGAGTATAATATATTAAGTATTCTGCTGACACTTGTGGGATTCGTACTTTGCTGATTAATTTAGTTCTCTTGGATGGATTTTTAAGTTAGCTGGTATGGCCTTTATTTGTGTATTTGCGTAAGCAGTGATCTGTTTGCCTTGAAGATTTCTTTGCTGATATATCATTGCTTATTAGGTGTATTGAGTGTTTTGATTTGCTGAGTTTTGGTTAGATTGTCTGATTTTTTTTACTCTACTGATTTTCTATTTTTCAATAGCTATCAGATTATTTTATCTGATAGTTCACAAGCTGTTATCCTTATCAGCTTTCTAAAATTATACAACTTAAAGTCACTCCTGTGACCATCACCTTTTTATTTTTTGTCCAAACAAATTATTTTTCACAAAATGTCTCTCATGGGATTCGAACATGTGACCTCCTGGTCACAGGCCAAACACCTTAACCATCTCTTCTAGCATTACTTTTTGGTATAATTACAAAATAGGTAATTAATATAGTTTAATTTAGGGTCTGTCAGATTTTAAAGAGTTATTTTATTACATAGTTGGTTTTTTTTAATTACTTTCATAAAATTCACAATTACATAAATAAGTAAAACAGTTTTATTTTAAATGTTTTAAATTTTAAATTAGTTTAGGTTTTTAATAAAAGTTAGTTTTATAAGTAATTTTTGTTTAGATAAAAAAGTTTTAGTTAAATTTTATAATTTCAAAATAGTTCTAACTTAGTTTTAAATAAAATTGTTAATTAGTAAAAAGTTAATTTAATTTTAAAGTTAAAGTATTTATTTAAATTTTAATAAGTTTAATTTACTTTATTTTAAATAATTGCTTTTAGATTAAAATAATTCGGGTTTACGATTCATGCACTTTAGGATTTTAATTTGTAGGATTTATTTTAGTTTAAAAACCGAAACCATTCAAATCAGTTGTCCATTTCAAAACAAAACATCTCAAATTCACTCGATCTTCGTGTAAAACCCACAAAATAAGGTCATAATTTAATTCTTAATTTTCAAATATTTTTGAAGTATTTTATAATCTTAAATATTATTACGTTTAACTGTTTAAGTTGAAATCGATATTAAATATTTTATTTTTATATTTTGACAAGCAACGAGGACTACTAGTGATCGCGATACCGACGGATGCCCATAATTTTATATTTCATTATCAATCGTTTCGATATTTAATATTTTCGACGATATCGTCTTAATTACGTATCGAGTCGTTATATCATTATTTTTCGTGTGCGTTTAAACTTTTTAGTGTTTTTACGAAACCCGAGTCCCGTAAATATTTTCAAATATTGACTAGTGACAATTTCCCACCTTTTAAACTAGCTATTTACAAATTTTAACCAAACTCTTGCCAAATTGCCATTTGGTCCTCAACCCACTAACAAAAATTTAATAAAATAAACATACACACACACACACACATTTTTTTTCACTTTCAAAAATTTCTTTCTCTCTCCTTTTTCTTCCATTTTGCCGAAACACCCAAACCCACACCAAATCCACACATTTTTTCAATTATCTCAAGATTTAGGTTGAATCTAGCTAAACCAAGCATAGACCCATCTCTATTTTTGATCAAGGATCACAAAGGTATAAAAATTTTACACATGCAAGCACTTTTTATTTTTATGATGTTGTTAGATGGAAGCCATGGTCATGCATGGTGTTTTTAGCATGATCCATGGTGGGTTTTGCTAGAAATCTTGTTAAAAACTATATTTTGATCCAAAGATTTTTATTTTTGTTATGTTTTTGATGTTATGGTGGATGTATGATGATATTAGAGTATAGGAATGACCATTTCTATGGTTGGTTTTGGTCAAAAAGTTGATTTTGTACAAGATTTTGGTACCCATTTTATAGCAGTAGGTAAACTGATAAATCCGAATTTTTATGTTTTGAAAATGACTTAACTTATAGCCTAGGGTTGTAGATAATTTCCTTATCTTCGATTTGATATAAGGTAGAGCTTCTAACTCAAAACGAGCGCGAAGTTATGATGTTTTGAATAATCGTGTACCGGGAGACGAGTATCGACACTACATATAGTTGTTGTCGATATTTGGATCGAATCCCGGGGACTCTAAATTGATGTTTTAAAATGTGTAACCTACTGATAATGAGGTATTTATTTATTAGATTGAGTTTACTTTAAAACCCGAGTGTCGGTTTTGTAAACGGAGTCGTTTAAATAAGTTAAAACGGTCGTATGAAAAATTAGCGCAAATCTGTCCGGATTTTGTGGTTTGAAAATGAGTCGAGTAAAGGACTTTAAAAGTAGTTTCATTTGATAAACTTGTAGGAGGACTTTCTATATATAGTAAGTTAGTTTATCGAGTCGTTTCATAAACGGTTGACAAGTTTAAAAGGGGTAAATAAGCTAGTACATGTAGTATGTACCGGCGGATTTTGTTAAAAGTATAAAATGGTAAAGTAAATGAGTAGTAAAGTATAATGAAGTTATTTATATCGTTTACTCGCGAGTGTATTGTGGTTTTATGAGTTTGAGTTTGATTTTATTAAGTATCGTTTAATTCTCGAGTCTATTATTAAAGTACGCACCTTATTTGCTAGGTTGCGGTTATCGTGATTATCGGGCATCTACTATCGTCGGCGATTGTCTTCAACTACTATAAGTACTAAGGTGAGTCTATAGCCTCGTTTGAACTCATTCAAATATTTTAAAACCCGCGAGGGGGAATACATGTTTTGTAAACTTAGAACACAAGATTTTTATGGTATGCTTGTCCCTTTATGAATGGACCCGTGGTTGCCTTTAAATTGCATTAAGTGATTGCCTTTATTAAAGCCTCAATTATGGACCGTTAATTAACCTATGATGGGTTAACCGCTAGTACAATTAATAGATCTATGGGGGAAGCCGCCCCGGTTCAGTTTTTGTGGACTTGTCATAGAAGCTTAGGCCCGACCTCCACACTTTTTGAACATATTGTATTGAGAAGTCAGGTATACGGCAATGTACCAATAATCTGGAGGTAACTGACAATTAATAAATCCCTCGTCTTATTAGACTGATATGGGAGTGTCTAAGGGCTCGGTTCCATGAGCTTATTGCAATTTATGCTAAATACAATTATTATTGTTGATGCAAATTATTAGATGCTTGTTGCCTTTAAGCATGCCACAAACTTATAATCTTTGTTTGTGTTCAAAATGATTATATAAACCTATAGATTCACTCGGCATTTTTGCTGATGATTTTCTCACATGTATTTCAGGTAATCAAGAAGGCTGAAGCTTGGAAGCCACGGGAATGAATGTTGTGCACTACTTTGTATATAAACTCTTTGAATATTTGTCGTTCCTTTTGTTCAAAACAATTTAAATCTTTTGTTTTGGTTGTACTTTGGTTACGATGTCTTGGGATTACGCTACTCTGACAAATGTTTTAGGAACGATAAATTTAAAACGTCTCTTTTCGAGTCGTTCTTTATAAATTATGTGTTTTGTATCATTGTTTAGCACCCAAAGTTGTATTCCGCTGCGTGTAAATTTGGGGGGTGTTAAAGATTGGTACCAGAGCCATGAGTTATAGAGAACTAGGTCTTTTTCTAAAAACCTAAACTATAACTGTCAGTTTTTTTTTCAAAGAGTCGGTGCACATGATTTAAAGTGACTTCAGGTTCAAGCTACATCTGGGATTACAAATTTAGTATACATTATTATGTGTGCCTTATTGCTAAGTATTTATAAATAAATACTATAATCCTTTATCGATATATATTGATATCGTTAAACTTTTCGATAAGAGTTATCATTTATTAATGATTTACTTAAATAAATTTCTAGAATTTTTCCTGTAATTATTTTGAAGGATTCTCTACATTTATTTAAATTTTTGGAAATTATTCTATTTTATTTTATTATGACCTTATACCCATTTTGTGAAATTTACCACCGTCAAATTTCGTCTTCGATGAGGAGGAAGCAGGTTTCACTGCTGCAAGCGAGACACAGTCAACTAAGCCATGTGGATCCCCACGTGACTAGTGTTTATTATTTAGTGTCGTTGTACTCTATTTGTCTTTAAGATCATTCCTTGTTGATCGATGATAATAGTTTCCTTTGATCCTTATAATGATTGTGAATCCTTGTATTGATAATGTGTATGCATTTGATGATTGATTTTGTACATGATATGACTATACCATGAATACAATTAACTCATTCATTTTATCTTCTCTTTGTGATGTGACAGAATCATGCCACCTAGGAGAATGACGAATGATGCCATTGCAAGGCTAGTTGCTGAAGAGGTTGCGAAAGCATTAGCTGCGGATAGAGCTGCGCGTGTTAACACTGAAGGAGCAGGTGGCTCTGGAGGTGCGGGTGCTGGAGGTGAAGGTGAACCTGCTGGACCTGAAGCAGTTGCCGGGGGAGCAGGTGTAGCTGAGAATCCTGCAGATGAGGGTGCTCCGGCTGCTGCTCCGGTTAAAGAGTGTACTTTTGCTGGATACATGAAGTGTGGACCTACTGTATTTCAAGGAACTGGTGGAGCACTGGAATTATTCAGGTGGATTGAGAAAACAGAAACAACATTTGAGATTAGTGATTGCTCAGAAAGGAACAAGGTTAAGTTCGCAGTTGCTACTTTCAAGGATCGAGCTTTAAGCTGGTGGAAGACTCAAGTTGCTACAGTTGGTTTAGAAGCTGCAAACAGGAAACCTTGGGATGAAATTAAAAGGTTGTTGAAAGAAGAGTTATGTCCAGAAGAAGAGTTATCTGCTTTGGAGGATGAGTTGAGGCACCTGAAGCTGAAAGATAACAACATTGCCGCATATACTAGCCGATTCAATGAGTTGGTTTTGCTTTGTCCAGATGCTTTTGCTACTGAGAAGAAAAAGATGGATCAATACATCAAAGGGTTGCCTGGGTACATTAAAGGTGAGACAACTTCATCTCAACCCAAGAATTTTGTGGAGACTGTAATAATGGCTCATACACTCATGGGGCAGAAGGTTCAAGATAGAGCTGAGAGAGCTGCTGAAGGTAGTAAAAGGAAATGGGAGAATTCGCAGAGTGGTAATCAAGGTAGTAACCGCCATAGGCAGTACAATCAGAAGAGAAATGATGGGGCTAGAGCTGCGACTAACAAGAATGGTAATGCTGACCATGGGGGACCAGCCCAGAAATGTAAGAGTTGTGGTGCTTGTCACTTTGGTAATTGTCCACCAAGGTGCACTAAATGTGGAAAGGTTGGGCATGCTGCGGAGAAGTGCAAGCCATGGATCCCTGCTACTGGAGTGAATGCTATTCCGATCAGGACTTGCTTTGAATGTGGAGAACGTGATCATGTTCGTCCCAAATGCCCGAAGTTGAAGAACAAGAAGGCAGGTGAAGCTGCTGGGGCAGTTTATGTTGTTAAGGATGCGGATCAGGCACAAGGTCCAAATGTGGTGACGGGTACGTTCTTACTCAACCATCGTTATGCTAGTGTGTTGTTTCACTCAGGATCTGATAGGAGCTTTATAAGCACTTCCTTTAGTCGTTTAATAGATATTGAGCCAACAAGCCTAAATGCTAGTTATGAGGTCGAGTTAGCTGATGGAAAATTAGTTAGTACTACCACTATATTTAAGAAGTGTCCTTTGAAATTAGCAAATCATTTGTTTGAAATTGATTTGATGCCGATTGAGTTGGGTTCGTTTGATGTGATTGTTGGTATGGATTGGTTGGTGGCTCATGATGCGGTAATTGTATGTGGGGAGAAAGTTGTTCACATACCGGTTAAGGGTAAGGTGTTAGTAGTTAAAGGTGATGTCGGTAGATCTCGTCTGATGGTGATATCTTGTATCAAGGCGAAGAAATATGTAGAAAGAGGTTGTCACCTGTTCTTGGCTCAAGTAGTGGAGAAGGAACTACCGGCTAGGCGTGTGGAAGATGTTCCGGTCATTCGTGATTTTCCTGAAGTATTTCCCGATGACTTGCCAGGGCTTCCGCCTCAGCGAGAAGTCGAATTCAAGATTGATCTAGTGCCGGGAGCTGCACCGGTGGCGCGTGCACCTTATCGTTTGGCACCGTCTGAGTTGAAGGAGTTGGCGGATCAGTTGAAGGAGTTAATGGAGAAGGGGTTCATTAGACCAAGTTCGTCACCTTGGGGAGCTCCAGTATTGTTCGTGAAGAAGAAGGACGGATAGTTCAGAATGTGCATAGACTACCGAGAGTTGAACAAGTTAACTATTAAAAATCGTTATCCACTTCCTAGGATCGATGATTTGTTCGATCAACTTCAAGGTTCGTGTGTGTACTCGAAGATCGACTTGAGGTCGGGTTATCATCAACTTCGTGTTAAAGAGGAGGATATACCTACAGCTTTTCGGACGCGTTATGGACACTTTGAATTTCAAGTAATGCCGTTTGGGTTAACTAACGCACCTGCGGTATTCATGGACTTAATGAATCGTGTGTGTAAACCATACCTCGACAAGTTTGTGATTGTATTTATCGACGATATCCTGATTTATTCCAAAAGTCAGGAGGAGCATGAAGGTCATCTGAAGATTATTTTGGAGTTGTTGAAGAAGGAGAAGTTGTATGCGAAATTCTCCAAGTGTGATTTTTGGTTGGATTCGGTCCAATTCCTTGGGCACGTGATCGATAGTAGCGGTGTTCATGTTGATCCTTCCAAAATTGAAGCTATTAGAGATTGGGATAGGCCTACGACCCCGACTGAAGTTAGACAATTCCTGGGATTAGCTGGATACTACCGGCGATTCATAGAAGGGTTCTCTTTAATTTCTAAACCTCTTACTAGATTTACCGAGAAAAATAAGAAGTATGAGTGGGGTTCAGAAGAAGAAGAAGCATTCCAAACTTTGAAGCGGAAGCTGTGTTTTGCACCAATTTTGGCTTTGCCCGACGGAGCTGAAGACTTTGTGGTATATTGTGACGCATCGCGTAAGGGTTTTGGTGCTGTGTTGATGCAAAGGGAGAAAGTGATTGCGTATGCATCTCGTCAATTGAGGAAGCATGAGGAGAACTATACTACACATGATTTGGAATTAGGAGCTGTTGTCTTTGCTCTTAGACTTTGGAGACACTATCTCTACGGTACAAAGAGTGTGGTATATACCGATCATAAAAGCCTGCAACATATTCTAGATCAAAAGGAGCTCAATATGAGGCAGAGAAGATGGGTAGAATTGTTGAGTGATTACGACATTCAGATTTGCTACCATCCCGGTAAGGCGAATGTAGTTGCCGATGCACTTAGTAGGAAGGACAGAGAAATAACCAAAAGGGTTAGAGCTTTAGCCATGAAAACTTATTCTGATTTATCTAATCGAATACTTAAAGCTCAAACTAAGGCGATGGAGGAAGAGAATGTGAGAGATGAAGACTTGGGTAGAAGGATGACACCTATATTCGAAATTCGTGATGACGGAATTCGGTATTTCGAGAATCGTGTATGGTTACCGGTGTATGGAGGACTGAGAGATCTAGTTATGCACGAATCTCATAAGTCTAAATATTCGATTCACCCAGGATCGGATAAAATGTACCAAGATTTGAAGAAATGTTACTGGTGGCCGAATATGAAGGCTAACATTGCTACTTATGTTAGTAAATGCTTGACGTGTGCGAAAGTGAAGTTTGAGCACAAGAGACCTTCGGGTTTACTGCAACAACCTGAAATTCCAGAATGGAAATGGGAGAAGATTACTATGGACTTTGTTTTGGGACTTCCGAGAACTTCTAGTGGTTATGATACGATTTGGGTGATTGTTGATCGGTTGACTAAGTCGGCTCATTTCTTGCCGATAAAGAAAACTGATGACTTAGACAAACTTACTTGGTTGTATTTGAAGGAAGTTGTTTGTAGACATGGGGTTCCTTTGTCAATTATTTCTGATCGAGATAGTCGGTTCACATCTGAGTTTTGGAAATCGCTTCAGCGAGCTTTGGGGACTCAGTTGGATATGAGCACTGCGTATCATCCGGAAACGGACGGACAAAGTGAAAGGACTATTCAGACCTTGGAAGATATGTTACGAGCGTGTGTAATAGACTTTGGAGGTAGTTGGGATCGACACTTACCTTTGGTGGAGTTCTCATACAACAACAGTTATCATGCAAGTATTAAGGCTGCGCCTTTTGAAGCACTTTACGGGCGAAAGTGTAGATCACCAGTTGGTTGGTGTGAGGTTGGAGAAAGTCAGTTGACGGGTCATGAATTGATTAGAGAAACGACTTAGAAGATCGTGCAAATCAAGAATCGTTTATTAACAGCTCGTAGTAGGCAGAAGAGTTATGCGGATAAGAGGAGAAAACCATTGGAGTTTGATATTGGCGATATGGTTATGTTGAAAGTATCACCTTGGAAAGGAGTAATTCGATTTGGTAAGCGAGAAAAGCTTAGTCCACGTTATATTGGTCCATTCAAGATTATTGATCGAGTTGGTCCTGTGGCATATAAGTTGGAATTGCCAGAAAAGTTAAGTGCTATTCACAATACTTTTCATGTTTCTAATCTTAAGAGGTGTTTGGCGGATGAGAATCTGATAATTCCACTTGAGGAGATTCAACTGGACGACAAGCTGCATTTTATTGAAGAACAGGTGGAGATTATGGATCGAGAGGTGAAACGGCTTAAGCAAAGTCGGATCCCGATAGTGAAGGTGCGATGGAATTCCCGACGTGGACCCGAATACACTTGGGAGCGAGAGGACTACTTCAAGAGAAAGTATCCACATTTATTCGTAGACGGACCTAAGGAGAAGTAAGCCCCGGGACGGTGCTCTCCTAAGGCGGTGAGGATGTAAAACCCACAAAATAAGGTCATTATTTAATTCTTAATTTTCAAATATTTTTGAAGTATTTTATAATCTTAAATATTATTACGTTTAACTGTTTAAGTTGAAATCGATATTATATTTTATTTTTATATTTTGACGAGCAACGAGGACTACTAGTGATCGCGATACCGACGGATGCCCATAATTTTATATTTCATTATCGATCGTTTCGATATTTAATATTTTCGACGATATCGTCTTAATTACGTATCGAGTCGTTATATCATTATTTTTCGTGTGCGTTTAAACTTTCTAGTGTTTTTACGAAACCCGAGTCCCGTAAATATTTTCAAATATTGACTAGTGACAATTTCCCACCTTTTAAACTAGCTATTTACAAATTTTAACCAAACTCTTGCCAAATTGCCATTTGGTCCTCACCCCACTAACAAAAATTTAATAAAATAAACATACACACACACACACATTTTTTTTCACTTTCAAAAATTTCTTTATCTCTCTTTTTTCTTCCATTTTGCCGAAACACCCAAACCCACACCAAATCCACACATTTTTTCAATTATCTCAAGATTTAGGTTGAATCTAGCTAAACCAAGCATATACCCATCTCTATTTTTGATCAAGGATCACAAAGGTATAAAAATTTTACACATGCAAGCACTTTTTATTTTTATGATGTTGTTAGATGGAAGCCATGGTCATGCATGGTGTTTTTAGCATGATCCATGGTGGGTTTTGCTAGAAATCTTGTTAAAAACTATATTTTGATCCAAAGATTTTTATTTTTGTTATGTTTTTGATGTTATGGTGGATGTATGATGATATTAGAGTATAGGAATGACCATTTCTATGGTTGGTTTTGGTCAAAAAGTTGATTTTGTACAAGATTTTGGTACCCATTTTATAGCAGTAGGTAAACTGAGAAATCCGAATTTTTATGTTTTGAAAATGACTTAACTTATAGCCTAGGGTTGTAGATAATTTCCTTAGGTTCGATTTGATATAAGGTAGAGCTTCTAACTCAAAACGAGCGCGAAGTTATGATGTTTTGAATAATCGTGTACCGGGAGACGAGTATCGACACTACATATAGTTGTTGTCGATATTTGGATCGAATCCCGGGGACTCTAAATTGATGTTTTAAAATGTGTAACCTACTGATAATGAGGTATTTATTTATTAGGTTGAGTTTACTTTAAAACCCGAGTGTCGGTTTTGTAAACGGAGTCGTTTAAATAAGTTAAAACGGTCGTATGAAAAATTAGCGCAAATCTGTCCGGATTTTGTGGTTTGAAAATGAGTCGAGTAAAGGACTTTAAAAGTAGTTTCATTTGATAAACTTGTAGGAGGACTTTCTATATATAGTAAGTTAGTTTATCGAGTCGTTTCATAAACGGTTGACAAGTCTAAAAGGGGTAAATAAGCTAGTACATGTAGTATGTACCGGCGGATTTTGTTAAAAGTATAAAATGGTAAAGTAAATGAGTAGTAAAGTATAATGAAGTTATTTATATCGTTTACTCGCGAGTGTATTGTGGTTTTATGAGTTTGAGTTTGATTTTATTAAGTATCGTTTAATTCTCGAGTCTATTATTAAAGTACGCACCTTATTTGCTAGGTTGCGGTTATCGTGATTATCGGGCATCTACTATCGTCGGCGATTGTCTTCAACTACTATAAGTACTAAGGTGAGTCTATAGCCTCGTTTGAGCTCATTCAAATATTTTAAAACTCGCGAGGGGGAATACATGTTTTGTAAACTTAGAACACAAGATTTTTATGGTATGGTTGTCCCTTTATGAATGGACTCGTGGTTGCCTTTAAATTGCATTAAGTGATTGCCTTTATTAAAGCCTCAATTATGGACCGTTAATTAACCTATGATGGGTTAACCGCTAGTACAATTAATAGATCTATGGGGGAAGCCGCCCCGGTTCAGTTTTTGTGGACTTGTCATAGAAGCTTAGGCCCGAACTCCACACTGTTTGAACATATTGTATTGAGAAGTCAGGTATACGGCAATGTACCGATAATCTGGAGGTAACTGACAATTAATAAATTTCTCGTCTTATTAGACTGATATGGGAGTGTCTAAGGGCTCGGTTCCATGAGCTTATTGCAATTTATGCTAAATACAATTATTATTGTTGATGCAAATTATTAGATGCTTGTTGCCTTAAGCATGCCACAAACTTATAATCTTTGCTTGTGTTCAAAATGATTATATAAACCTATAGATTCACTCGGCATTTTTGCTGATGATTTTCTCACATGTATTTCAGGTAATCAAGAAGGCTGAAGCTTGGAAGCCACGGGAATGAATGTTGTGCACTACTTTGTATATAAACTCTTTGAATATTTGTCGTTCCTTTTGTTCAAAACAATTTAAATCTTTTGTTTTGGTTGTACTTTGGTTACGATGTCTTGGGACTACGCTACTCTGACAAATGTTTTAGGAACGATAAATTTAAAACGTCTCTTTTCGAGTCGTTCTTTATAAATTATGTGTTTTGTATCATTGTTTAGCACCCAAAGTTGTATTCCGCTGCGTGTAAATTTGGGGGTGTTAAACTTCGTGTACAACAAACTTGGTTCACCAACGTGTATTAATTAAATCCGTCTTTGGTAAAGTTTAGACTATTACTTTTTCCTAAAGGTAATTTTCTAGCTTACCCTATAACGTATCTTAATTAACATATACATTCCTCACTACATCATACATATGATACATAGTTTTGCTTCACAAAATATTATTAACATAATAATCATATTATTCAAAAATTAAGTGTGACGATCCGTCAATTTCAGGTCGTTATTTTAATCTCGACTATTACGTATTACGTGTTTATTTAATGAGAATTTTAAATTTTCGACTAACCGAGAAGGTTATGACATGAAACTAGCGTAAGAATGTCGATTAGATGAAAACCGGCAAGGAATACGTTAGGTGTTGATATTATTTCTCAATTTATCATAAAAATGATTTTTTTATATTTAATCTTTATTTCTCGTGTTTTACGTTTTAACGAATGACGAGAACTACTAGTGATCGCGATACCGACGGATGCCCAAAAATTTATGTTTTATTATCGATTGTCTCGATATTGTATATTTTTGACGTTTTCGATTTAATTACGTTTTAAGTCGTGTCGAAGCTTTATTATTATTTTTATGAAGCGTTTTAACTTTTGAAAAGTATTTTTACGAAACCCGAGTCCCGTAAATATTTTCAACTTTGACAATTTACATTTTCTACCTTGTAAACTATTTAATTGCATTTTGGACCAAAACTATGCCTAAATGACAAAATCTACCCTAACCTTGGACTATTTAAGGTTTTTCCACTAACTAACTTACATTAAAAATTCATTTAAAAAAAAAGATAATCTCTCTCTCTCTCTTGAGTAAACCGTCCACCCCCATCACATAATCCCCTCAATTTTCTTAAATTCTACTTTGATTCTTCCAAAACTAATCAAAGACCCATCCTAGAAATTTGATAAGCTTCATTTTGGTATAAAATTTTCCCACATGCATACACTTTATTTTCTTTCAAATTTTTGGTGAAGAACATCATGTTTGATCCATTTTTATGGTTATGAATATTGTTATTATTATTATATTTGAGTGGGGTTGTTGTTGCATGTATGATTTTTATATATTTGATTTTTATTAGATTGAATTTGAGGGTGTTAGGAGTTAGATAAATGTGTTATGATAATATTAGGGTAATATTAGAAGTATGTAAATTGTTAAAATGGATCAAAATGGTGATTTGGTATGATTTTTAGATGACCATTTTAGACCAGTAGGTAAAAGGGGATTTTTGAATTACTTACTGTAATAAACTTGTTAAACCAATAAGATAGGGTCGTAGAGAATTTCGTTAGCTTCGATTTGATATAAGATAGAGCTTCTAGCTCCAAACGAGCGAGAAGTTATGCCAATTTTAGTATTCGTGTACCGGGAGACGAATATCGGCACAATCCGAAAATTGTTGTCGATATTTGGATCGAATCTCGGGGACTATAAAATGAGTTTTAAAAATGTTCAAGGACTGATGTTGAAGTCTAAACCTCAGGTCATGAGTCTATTTTTAAACCCGAGTGTCGATTTTATAAATGGAGTTGTTTAGACATGTCAAAATGGTTTTACGAGTTGAAGGCGTAAATCTGTCCGGTTTTTATAACACGAAGGTGTGTCGGGCAGAAGGTCTTAAAAGTAATATTATTGAATGAAATTTAAACTGAGTCTTATTCATATTATAAGTGAGTTTGTGACCAAGTTTCGTCGAAAACGGAATAGTTTAAGTAAGGCAAATGAGCTTGTACTTTTGGTAAGTACCGGCAGATTTTTATTGATCATATAGTCTAATAAAGTAACATGTAAAGGAGTATAGAAGTACACTTGTGCTATTATTATTTTTGGGATTGTCATGGTTTTATAAATTAGGTTTTGTATTATCTAAGTATTATTTATACTTGAGTCATTTATTAACGAACGCACCTTATTTGGTAGGTTGCGGTCTTCGTGTTTAACGGGCATCACTTATCGTCGGCGATCGTCATATTACTACTATTGTACCAAGGTGAGTCTATAGCCTCGCTTTTATACTATCTTGTAAAGATTTCTAAAACCCGCGAGGGGGATAACATGCTTGTTTTAAAATAGAACACAAAGGACCCGATTGTATGCTAGATGAAAGTTATTTACATATGTTTGCTTCTAGCCTTAAAAGACCCACTGAATCATGAATTGTTAACCGAATGAACGCTAATACTATGGATAGATCTATCGGGGTGACGCCCAGTCCGGTCGCGACTAGCTACCGCGTGGTGTTGTGATGCACTAGTAAAGAAACATCGGATGCAATTGTATAAGAGAAATATACGCACTTGGCTAGGTGCGTTGGGCTGAAATAATATATGCTAACGTTCAATGTCATGAGACTTATGTAATAACAACGATGATTATGTCTGATCCACATGATTATCAACCATTGAAGGTTTATTCATAATACTTGTGTTTGTTTATTAAATTTAAACTCTATAGATTCACTCAGCATTTTTGTTGACTTTATAGCATGTTTTATCTCAAATCTATGAAGAAGGCACTCAAAGGAAGGCGGTTTCGTGTAGCTTGCTTGTGAAATATTTTGGCCCGCTTTTCTAAACTATGTCCATTCAAAGAAACTTTTATCGTTTGTTATGTTGTGTAAACTTGAAACTATTTGGGACCGTGTGTGAACTGTTTTACCTTTAAATAATGAATGGTTATATGTTTTATTAAAACGACTCTTTTTGAGGCGTTTTCTATGATATTGAGATTGAACCATAACAGTAACACCCAATGACCCTTCCGCTGCTATGACACGAAATTGTGGGTGTTACAGATTGGCATCAGAGCTCAAGTTATAGAGAACGAAAAGATTTTCCAAAAAAATAAAAAATTTTGAAATATTTTAACTATAACATCTGCAAGCGAAACCTCCGAGTTGCCAATGGACGAGAATAAGAAAAGTATATATATGATATAAATATTTAATTATTATTTATGCTTAAAGCATAATGAATTACATTTATTTATTTATAAATGTTTATTATTTGATTATTATAATACTAATACGTAATTTACAAACGACGCTGATTGTCATAGTAGAAATTCCTGTCTTTTGACTCATTCCTCGTGAATCTTCGTTCCTTGTCTAAATTCTATTCTTCGTTCTATCATTCTTTCTTGTTTCTCTCCTATTCTATCTATTCTTATTATGTGTTATTCATGTTTTGTTATCACAAGCATTGAATGAATACTCATTTTGATGTGAATTGTGTAACAGGATCATGCCGCCAAAACAATTGACTGAGACTCAGTTACGTGCTATAGTAGCTGATCAATTTGAGGTCTCTATGAATGCATTTATGGCAAATATGAATACTGGAGTTGGCAATGCTGAAGCTGGCAATACTGTAGTTGGCAATGCTGGAGCTGACAATATTGGAGCTGTCAATTCTAGTGCTGGAACTGGTGATGCTGAGAGACCAGTGATTCCTGAAAACAAGAAGTGTACTTATACCTCGTTCATGAAATGTAAACCTCCGAATTTTAAGGGTACTGAAGGTACTGTTGGTTTAATGCAATGGTTTGAAAGATTGGAATCCGTGTTTCGATTTAGTGGAAGTGAGGAAGGAGACAAGGTGATGTTTGCCTCTGCTACTCTTCAAGGGCGAGCATTAGCTTGGTGGAATGGAAGAATGGTGTCTGTAGGGATGAATGCTGCTTATGCTACACCTTGGGTTGAAGTGAGAAGATGGATGACCGAGGAATTCTGTCCAAGGAGTGTTATTCAAAGGTTAGAACAGGAACTATTTCAGCTGAGACTGAAGGGTACTGATATCGATGGATACACAAACAGATTCCATGAACTTGCTCTACTTTTTCCAAACAAAGTTAACCCGGAATATCTGAAGGTGGAGCAATATATTCGAGGCTTACCTGCCAACATCCGTGGTGATGTGACCTCATCTAAACCTGCCAATATTGATGAAGCCGTTCGTATGGCCTACCAACTGATGGGACAAATTATCCAAGATAAGGCTGATGGTGTTGCTGAAGGTAGTAAAAGAAAGGCTGAAGTGGAAAGTGATGATCGAGGTGATAATCGTAAATCTCACAATAGGAATCAGAACCGAAGGAGGAGCAATGCTAATGCAATGATTGAAACTGTATCTGCTGATAAGGGAACCCGATGTCAACGCTACAAGACGATTCATACTGGTGAATGTGCTAAGTGTGGAAAGTGTAACAAGTTAGGTCACAAGACTGAAGACTGTTGGGGACCAGGAAGGAAAGGAGTGACTTGCTTTAACTGCCAAGGTAAAGGACACATGAAGAATCAATGCCCTGAGCCGCAGAAGAATACACGTGGTGGTGATAATCAAGGAAAAGCCTATCAACTAGGAGAAGCTGATGCTAAGCAAAACCCGAAAGTTGTTACTGGTACGTTTTTACCGAATAACCGTTACGCTACAGCTTTATTTGATTCTGGTGCGGACAAAAGCTTTGTTTCTACAAGTTTTAGTACCTTAATTGATATCAAACCGGTCGAACTAGACGCGAGTTATGAAGTAGAAATAGCTGATGGTAAATTAGTGAGTACCAATCGTGCGCTCTTAGGATGTTCTCTTAATCTTCTGAACCGTATTTTTAAGATAGACTTGATGATCGTCGAATTGGGAAGTTTTGATATTATTATCGGAATGGATTGGTTGTCCAAGTATAATGCGTCTATTCTGTGTGGAGAAAAGAAAGTTAGGATCCCTTTAGATGACAAGACTTTAGTTATCGAAGGTGATAAATGTAATTCTCGACTGAAAATCGTTTCGTGCATTAAAGCTCGTAAGTATATCGAAAGAGGTTGTGAGTTGTTCCTCGCTCATGTATTGGAGAAGGAATCGAAGGAGAAACGTATCGAAAATGTTCCAGTCATTCGTGACTTTCCTGAAGTGTTTCCAGAAGATTTGCCAGGGCTTCCGCCTCCGAGGCAAGTAGAATTCCAAATTGATCTAATTCCTGGTGCTGCACCCGTGGCTCATGCGCCATATCGTTTAGCACCATCCGAGCTGAAGGAGTTGTCTGTGCAATTGCAAGAACTGTCTGATAAAGGTTTTATACGACCGAGTTCGTCACCTTGGGGAGCTCCTGTTTTATTCGTTAAGAAGAAAGATGGTTCGTTCCGTATGTGTATCGATTACCGAGAGCTGAATAAGCTGACGATCAAGAATCGTTATCCGCTTCCAAGAATTGATGATCTATTCGGTCAACTTCAAGGTTCTCGTGTTTTCTCCAAGATTGATCTTCGTTCTGGTTACCATCAACTTCGTGTACGCGAGGAAGATATTCCTATTACGGCGTTTAGAACTCGTTATGGTCATTATGAGTTCCGAGTTATGCCTTTTGGTTTGACTAATGCACCTGCTGTATTCATGGACTTAATGAATCGCATTTGTAAGCCGTATCTTGATAAATTCATGATCGTTTTCATAGATGATATTCTAATCTACTCTAAGAGCAAGGATGAGCATGCCGAACACTTAAGAATTATCTTGAACTTGTTAAAGGACGAAAAATTGTACGCTAAATTCTCAAAGTGTGATTTTTGGCTTAATTCTGTACGATTTCTTGGACATGTGATTGATAAAAGTGGGGTACATGTTGACCCTCTGAAGATTGAAGCAATTAAGAATTGGAGTGCTCCTACTACTCCAACTGAAGTGCGACAATTTCTAGGTTTGGCTGGTTACTACCGAAGGTTTATTTAAGGATTCTCTTTGATATCAAAACCATTAACTAAGCTGACTCAGAAGAATAAACCGTTTGTGTGGGGCGATGAAGAAGAAGAAGCTTTCAAAACCCTGAAGATGAAACTCTGTAGTGCGCTGATCTTATCGTTACCTGAAGGAAGTGAAGACTTTGTTGTTTATTGTGATGCATCTCTTCAAGGATACGGTGCTGTTCTCATGCAACGTGAAAAGGTGATCGCATATGCCTCTAGACAATTAAGGAAGAATGAGGAGAACTACACTACCCATGACTTGGAATTGGGCGCTGTGGTTTTTGCTCTGCGACTTTGTAGACATTATCTGTATGGCACGAAGTGTACAATATTCACTGATCACAAAAGCCTACAATACATACTGGATCAAAAGGAGCTGAATATGAGGCAACGTCGATGGGTTGAACTTTTGAGTGATTACGACTACGAAATTCGTTATCATCCGGGAAAGGCGAATGTGGTAGCTGACGCGTTAAGTCGAAAGGAAAGGGAGAAACCAATTCGAGTGCGTGCTTTGGTGGTGACAGTTCATAATAACTTACCTGATCAGATCCGAAACGCATAAATCGAAGCGTGTAAGAAGGAAAATATCACAGCCGGAAGATTTAAAGGAGATGGTGAAACATTTGGGACGCGATCCGATGGTATCAAATGTTTGAGAGGTCGAATTTGGTTACCATTCTACGGTGGACTGAGAGACTTGATCATGCTAGAATCTCATAATTCCAAGTATTCTATTCATCCTGGATCGGACAAAATGTACCAAGACTTGAAAAAGTTATACTAGTGGCCGAATATGAAAGCTGATATTGCATCATACGTTGCGAAATGCTTAACGTGTGCAAAAGTGAAGGCTGAATATCAAAAGCCGTCAGGATTACTTGTCCAACGTGAAATTCCAAATTGGAAATGGGAGCGAATGACGATGGACTTCATCACGAAACTCCCAAGGACACCGTCTGGGTTCGATGAAATCTGGGTTATTGTCGACCGTTTAACTAAATCTGCTCATTTTATTCCAATCAACGAGAGGTTCGGTTTGGAGAAACTTGCCGACCTTTATCTGAAGAATATCGTGTGTAAGCATGGTGTTCCTATTTCAATCATTTCCGATAGAGACATTCGTTTTGCTTCTGGATTTTGGAGATCACTTCAGAAATCTTTAGGAACCAATTTGGATATGAGCACAGCCTATCATCCGCAAACCGATGGGCAAAGCAAAAGAACTATTCAAACATTGGAGGATATGTTGCGTGCTTGTGTGATAGACTTTGGAAGTAGCTGGGATAAGCACTTACCTTTGGCCGAGTTCTCGTACAATAACAGTTATCACGCGAGTATTAAAGCTGCACCTTTTGTAGCACTTTATGGGAGAAAATGTAGATCGCCAGTTAGCTGGAGTGAGGTTGGTGATGCTCAACTCACTGGACCAGAGATGATTAGAGAGACGACGGATATCATTGTGCAAATCAAGAATAGGTTGTTATCTACGTGAAGTCGACAGAAGAGTTATGCGGATGTGAGAAGAAAACCATTGGAGTTTAGTGTGGGAGATAAAGTTATGCTAAAGGTAACACAATGGAAAGGTGTTGTTCGATTTGGAAAACGTGGGAAGTTAAGTCCTCGTTATATCAGACCATTCAAGATTACATCTAGAGTAGGACTCGTGGCATACCAACTTGAACTACCGCAAGAACTGTATGGGATTCATAACACTTTTCATGTGTCGAATCTGAAGAAGTGTTTATCCGATGAAGAACTCGTTATACCGTGGGACGAAGTTAAGGTTGATGAAAAGTTGCACTTTATTGTAGAACCAATCGAGATCATGGATCGCAAGGTCAAGCAACTGAAACAAAGCCGAATCCCTATCGTTAAAGTTCGATGGAACTCTCGGAGAGGACCGGAGTATACTTGGGAACGAGAAGACCAAATGTGGAAGAATTACCCTCATCTCTTTGATTTCAACAAGCGATCGGACAAGAACGCAAGTTCATATTCGAGGGCGAAGATCCTAATTTGGTGGGGATAATGTGACAATCCGTCAATTTCAGGTCGTTATTTTAATCTCGACTATTACGTATTACGTGTTTATTTAATGAGAATTTTAAATTTTCGACTAACCGAGAAGGTTATGACATGAAACTAGCGTAAGAATGTCGATTAGATGAAAACCGACAATGAATACGTTAGGTGTCGATATTATTTCTCAATTTATCATAAAAATGATTTTTTTTATATTTAATCTTTATTTCTCGTGTTTTACGTTTTAACGAATGACGAGAACTATTAGTGACCGCGATACCGACGGATGCCCAAAAATTTATGTTTTATTATCGATTGTCTCGATATTGTATATTTTTGACGTTTTCGATTTAATTACGTTTTAAGTCGTGTCGAAGCTTTTTTATTATTTTTATGAAGCGTTTTAACTTTTGAAAAGTATTTTTATGAAACCCGAGTCCCGTAAATATTTTCAACTTTGACAATTTACATTTTCTACCTTGTAAACTATTTAATTGCATTTTGGACCAAAACTATGCCTAAATGACAAAATCTACCCTAACCTTGGACTATTTAAGGTTTTTCCACTAACTAACTTACATTAAAAATTCATTTAGAAAAAAGATAATCTCTCCCTCTCTCTCTTGAGTAAACCTTCCACCCCCATCACATAATCCCCTCAATTTTCTTAAATTCTACTTTGATTCTTCCAAAACTAATCAAAGACCCATCCTAGAAATTTGATAAGCTTCATTTTGGTATAAAATTTTCCCACATGCATACACTTTATTTTCTTTCAAATTTTTGGTGAAGAACATCATGTTTGATCCATTTTTATGGTTATGAATGTTGTTATTATTATTATATTTGAGTGGGGTTGTTGTTGCATGTATGATTTTTATATATTTGATTTTTATTAGATTGAATTTGAGGGTGTTAGGAGTTAGATAAATGTGTTATGATAATATTAGGGTAGTATTAGAAGTATGTAAATTGTTAAAATGGATCAAAATGGTGATTTGGTATGATTTTTAGATGACCATTTTAGACCAGTAGGTAAAAGGGGATTTTTGAATTACTTACTGTAATAAACTTGTTAAACCAATAAGATAGGGTCGTAGAGAATTTCGTTAGCTTCGATTTGATATAAGATAGAGCTTCTAGCTCCAAACGAGCGAGAAGTTATGCCAATTTTAGTATTCGTGTACCGGGAGACGAGTATCGGCACAATCCGAAAATTGTTGTCGATATTTGGATCGAATCTCGGGGACTATAAAATGAGTTTTAAAAATGTTCAAGGACTGATTTTGAAGTCTAAACCTCAGGTCATGAGTCTATTCTCAAACTCGAGTGTCGGTTTTATAAATGGAGTTGTTTAGGCATGTCAAAATGGTTTTACGAGTTAAAGGCGTAAATCTGTCCGGTTTTTATAACACGAAGGAGTGTCGGGCAGAAGGTCTTAAAAGTAATATTATTGAATGAAATTTAAACTAAGTCTTATTCATATTATAAGTGAGTTTGTGACCAAGTTTCGTCGAAAACGGAATAGTTTAAGTAAGGCAAATGAGCTTGTACTTTTGGTAAGTACCGGCAGATTTTTATTGATCATGTAGTCTAATAAAGTAACATGTAAAGGAGTATAGAAGTACACTTGTGCTATTATTATTTTTAGGATTGTCATGGTTTTATAAATTGAGTTTTGAATTATCTAAGTATTATTTATACTTGAGTCATTTATTAACGAACACACCTTATTTGGTAGGTTGCGGTCTTCGTGTTTAACGGGCATCACTTATCGTCGGCGATCGTCATATTACTACTATTGTACCAAGGTGAGTCTATAGCCTCGCTTTTATACTATCTTGTAAAGATTTCTAAAACCCGCGAGGGGGATAACATGCTTATTTTAAAATAGAACACAAAGGACCCGATTGTATGCTAGATGAAAGTTATTTACATATGTTTGCTTCTAGCCTTAAAAGACCCACTGAATCATGAATTGTTAATCGAATGAACGCTAATACTATGGATAGATCTATCGGGATGACGCCCAGTTCGGTCGCGACTAGCTATCGCGTGGTGTTGTGATGCACTAGTAATGAAACATCGGATGCAATTGTATAAGAGAAATATACGCACTTGGCTCGGTGTGTTGGGCTGAAATAATATATTTTAACGTTCAATGTCATGAGACTTATGTAATAACAACGATGATTATGTCTGATACACATGATTATCAACCATTGAAGGTTTATTCATAATACTTGTGTTCGTTTATTAAATTCAAACTCCATAGATTCACTCAGCATTTTTGTTGACTTTATAGCATGTTTTATCTCAGGTCCACGAAGAAGGCACTCAAAGGAAGGCGGTTTCGTGTAGCTTGCTTGTGAAATATTTTGGTCCGCTTTTATTAACTATGTCCATTCAAAGAAACTTTTATCGTTTGTTATGTTGTGTAAACTTGAAACTATTTGGGACCGTGTGTGAACTGTTTTACCTTTAAATAATGAACGGATATATGTTTTATTAAAACGACTCTTTTTGAGGCGTTTTCTATGATATTGAGATTGAACCATAACAGTAACACCCAATGACCCTTCCGCTGCCATGACACGAAATTGGGGGTGTTACATTAAGTGATACACTATCACAAATTACATTTGAATTGACAATTAATTGTTAAACTATGATATACAACTGATACACAAGAAACTAGTAATATTAAATATCGTAAACCAACTACTCGTACACGAACTAAAAGTTCCAAAAATACTCGTACACGAACCAACAACTCATAAACGAACCAAAACTAATCAATAATGTGATATTTACCCATTTTATATTACTTCTCATTTTAACAACTTTAAGCACCTACACCATTTTATCTAAATTCTCTCTCTTTCTCTCTCTCTCTCTCTCTCTCTCTCTCTCTCTATATATATATATATATATATATATATATATATATATATATATATATATGTATATACTAGCGTCGTAACCCGCCCAACGGGCGGGGTCGTTTCATAATTTTTTTTCTAAAAATACGTTTTTGTTCCAAAAAAATTTAGTTTTTTTTCTTCCAAAATCAATATCATTCCATCTAAACACTCAAACTAATTATCTACTCTGTTGAAACAAAATTATCATTTAATCAATCTCAAAGCAAAGGTGTGTTCTGTCAAATGTTTTGTGCACGACAAGAGACACCCGACGCAAAACATTTATCGATAAATTAATGGTTTATCATAAACTTACCTAAGATAAAAGCTGTCATTTTAAAACTGAAAAAAAGAACTAATTAGTCTGAAGTCTAAAAAAACTTACTTTTTGAAAGATCATACACGTTTTTCATTATAATAACATAAAGACAAGTATCTACTGCATATTTTCTACCTCGAGATTAGTCAATATAGTACTTGCTAACATCTCCATGAACCTTTTCCATGTAGTCCACTGCTTCTGTCTGCATAATGGATAAGAACATCAATTTAGTTAATGTTACCAGGAATAACTACATAAGTATACTTAAAATGGTTAGACTTTGTATTGAACACAAAGAAGTTGCTTAATTTGCATGTGAAAGTTTAATGATTATGTAGTAAACATATTTTACTTCAGATTATTTAGCTATAGTCAATTATTCACCTGATCGCTTCTTCTAGCACTTGCTATGTTCTCATCAAGAAGTGTCAATAAAGGCCCATTGATCTTGTTCTTCTCCACCATATCCAGTAACTATGTAGGATAACAATATTGTTTCAGTTTAAATTAAACGAATTACTTTAAAAAAAGGAAGATTCCGATGTTCGTGAGTAACATACAGTTGCTTTCACATCCTTTGATGTAAATACTTTATTTAGATTATCTCGTGCCTGATGATGAGGACATGGTTCCTAAAGACAAAGTTCAGGAAAACAAAGTTAGTTACATGCCTAATTTAACATACAACCATCTTTAAGTTCAATGCTATCAATGTTGGACAAATGCTTATCGGGTTCTGCCCAAAAGATCATTTTAGCGTAAGTGTGGGTGCATTGTTCGTTATTAGTCTTAAATAATTAGTTTAATAGTATTAGACGAGAATATATTCAACACTAACCTGACCACCTTGATCAGCGTGGAAACTTGTGCTCTCATGAATTATACCGACATCAACACAAGCATCAACACGTTCCAAATACTCGCTACCCGTGTAAATGACTTTTATCACACTTTTGAGGTCCAGAAATTGCTCTGATATGTTTTTAGATCCCCACTTCAGAATAGAAAATCTCTCCTGGTTTCTCAGACATTCAAGTTCCAATATTAGATTTAACTGCATTTTCAGTCCTGGCAACATCAACTTTAACTGAGATCAACAACAGCTTGCATACCAGTAAAGTCAAACACAACAAACATCTAACATAAATCACCGAGCAAGAATCCACTTAAACAGATAGCCAATCTTTCTTTATGGTCAATGCAGACAACAGGAACTATCATAGAGCTACTTATGTGTGGAATGACCCCTAAAGATCTGGAGAGTAATGAAGCCTAAAATAAGCCACAAGAAGTGAGTGAACCTTAAAACTCTTAGAAGCGTATATGGGGTTGATATCGCTGCTGATGGCGCGGGGTCAGAGAAGGAACATTACTTACGCTTACATCTGTAACCTTCATCGAACTTGTTTCACCGGCTCTGTGATGCATCTTGCCAACAACCACAAAGGTAGGGCTGGAGAACGAATTTCACTGGCACATCAGATGTTGCTGATGGTTCGGATGACCAAATCACTTAAATCAGGTGACAACGTATGAAGAATGGGCCAACTTGTGGCCACAATGGTTATAGGCGATTTGGTTACATTTTTATCTCTGATGAGACATAACATTTGAAATAGATTACATATTTAGAAAGGCTTTAGTGGGGCTGATATTGCTGAGATTTGCCAACATGCCTGCAAGTACGTGATAAAGAGAGAACATTGAAAAAGTAAGCTTAACATCTTTGTGTTTGATTGTATATGATTCGTTTCTTGTTGGACCACTGATGGAGAACCATGTCTTGTATTGCAAGACATTGAGAGGGAAAGAAAGAGGAGTGGGAACACTGACTCCTTGGATGAGGACGAGGATGAGGTGGCAGAGATATAGGCTGCTCACTTTGAGGAATCAATGAAGTATGCACGCAGAAGTGTGAGTGATGCTGACATCGCAAGTACCAGGCGTTTGCTCAGACATTTCAACAGTCGAAGGGCTTTGGGTCTGACTTCAGGTTCTCAGAATTGCCATGTTTGACTTCATATGCAATCCCTATTAAGCTTATTTTATTATTTATTATTTATTATTTGTTATGAGCTTATTTTATGCCTTATGTATGTTTATGGGGCATTTGTTTAAGGTCAGGTTATGAGCTTATTTGATTCCGGCTTATATTTCAGAACCGCAAAATTTTTGTTTAGATTTATGTGCTTAGATAAGCTTCTTATGATATAATAAAGCCTATAAGCTAGAAAATAAGCCTAATAATAATGGTCTTATAAAACATATATAGCCGAGTCAGATAAGTTCATAAGGCCTCGAATAAGCTAAAACAAACAACCTTACATAGGACTTACTTAGCTTAAGGAAGTAAAACAAAGATGAGATATAGATTTCTAACTACAAACATTACGTAGAATAGGAGGAACCAACCTGATAGTTCCAAGCATGTCGACAATAGGTCTCAACTTGACACAAACTTTGATTGCTTCGTGCACTGGGTCTTCCAAGAAGTTGCTGATGGTCTTGGTTAAGTGTGGCCCCGTTGTCTACAACAACTAATGCTTGTTGGGTAAGAATATAATCGAAACCTGGAGCCCACTTCCTTGATCCCAACCTTGCGGTTGTTGAGTAGTTGTCCACCATAGATGATACACCTCGAGCATACATGAATGGGTTTAATGAATTCACAGACTTAATTTAGAAAATAATTTAAATTGCATGCAGAAAAATGTCAGTCAACCTACTCAATTTGCAAACTATGAAAGCAAGGCTTACCTGGGCCATCAGAGTGCAACGTAGATACCAGCGATGAAAGGATATAAGGGGCCCAAGTCACCTGTGGTTCGGACTGCACGAACACGCTCACCTACTTTCCACATGCAAGAATCTTGCCCACATGGAAGGCTGGTAGACCTTTTTCCTGATGGAAGACAAACCAGAACAATTACTTTTGACATTTTTCAAACAGAAAAGACACAAAAACAGACATTACAAAATAAACTTACATAAAATAGACGACCAGCCAACACAAAGCTTCTGATCTCACTACCACCGAATACATCCTCGTAGCACTCCCACAATATTTTCATACAAGGATAGAAAGACGCATTGTATGCTGTTAAAAACTCTTTCTTGCCTTCTTCCGTCAATGGCTCGTATACTTCCTTCATCCCCTGTTTTATGAAAGTAATATAATTAAGATAACAATCGTAATCTTCCTTGGAATAAATTATGTATACAAGAAACTGGATCGAACCTGAGTTGATACAATCCTTGAAATATTTCCAGTAATGCACTCTACTGTATTCTTGTAAGCCAAATCTTCCCTCATACCACCTTCTATATATCTTCTGAATAAAGATACCACAATACTGTGCACGGCCTCAAGCAAAATACCTAACATACACAACAAAAACAAATTTAATAAATTTTCATGCTGAATAAGGTCACGGTAATGCATAAAAAGACAATCAAGTGTAAGGGGTTACCTCTTTCCCCAAACATATAACTCCTGTACTCCTGCTCGAGTGTAGTGGCAAATCTGAAAGGTGAACCAAGAGCAACAGACCATCCAAGTGCAACATCAGTGTCTCACCTGTCAACCTCCTTCAAGCATACATCGAGTACTTGTTAAATAATTACAACCCCTAAGTTGCAGCATCAACAGAACAACAATATGTAACCAACCTGATGGACAGCAAAACTTGCATTGATTCCAGCTCAATTTATCTCCTTTCCTTGATGGTGGGAATTATTTGTTAAGTGTCAAGTACCGTTAGTGTATTCCAAGTACTGTTAGTGTTATGTAAGTACCGTTAGTATTAACGCGGTACATAGTAAGTACTGCTACTTATAAAGTAAGTTCTGCTATGATGATTAGGACGAATATATCTTTGTATAAGATATGTCATAGTTATAGTTAGAGTATATCTTATGTGATATACCTAAATAGTTAGAATATTGATAATATATCGTCTTTGATATAGTTATCTTTATAGAATATTCTAAGGTTTCTAGGGTTCCTTACTTTATAAAAGGAACATAGGTACAATGTCTTTCATGTACCTCATTCAAGCCGATTAATAAGAGAATCGAATAGTTAAAAGTAATTTTGTTCTTCTGTGCTTTATAAGTTAGATTTCGCATAACTTATTTAGTATTAGTAAGAGTGCTCAAAGTGTTTTAGTTTGATTAAAAACTACTATACTAATTCTTAACAGAATATAGATCCAACCAAAGGGATCAACAAGTGGTATCAGAGCTTGTTGAGAAACTCTGAAAAAGAAGAACACAACTCCAAACACTCCACACATCCCAAAATTCAATGTCTCAACCAGAAGGTGATGATGCTCACTTGAATGATGTTCAGAACCCTGATTCTGTTCTGCCACAGGGACAATCACAAGTTATGCATCCTGCACCAGCACAAGGTGTTCAAGCCGTGAATGTCGTAGCTACCTTTACACCAACACCTTCTCATACTCTGTCTGATGTTAAACTCCCAGTTCTCACAGGTGACAATTATGAGACATGGGCTATGCAGATGGAACATTACTTGAATCACACAGATCATACTGTATGGCAAGTTATCAAGAATGGGAATACACCAAAGAAGCTACACTGGTTGCCAGACAATACATGCTATGTTCTACCTGCTGTGACTGCTGAGGAGGTACAAGCAGAGATCAGAGAGAGAAAAGCCAGAACTGCTTTGGCTATGGCTCTTTCTGAAGATATTCTACCAAGCTTTCATCATTATAAGGATGCTAACGCTATGTGGGATGCTATAAAACTTAGATTTGGGGGCAATGACAAATCTAAGAAGATTAAAAAGATTGTTCTTAAGCAAGAATTTGATAACTTCTCAATTACCAGTATAGAGGGGATACATGGTGGATATGGAAGGTTCAGTAAATTGCTTATTCAGTTGGCAGTTTATGGACAAGTAATTCCTAATGAAGAAGCTAATTTAAAGTTCTTAAGAAGTGTTCCACCAGAGTGGAAAGCAATGGCTATGCACTTCATCACAAGAGATGATTTGGAAACAATTCCTTTTGATCATCTCTACAACAATCTTAGAGCATATGAGATGGATGTGAAAGGCACTGAAGTAAAAACAGCAACTACTTCACAGTCTAACTTGGATTTTGTGTCAGATGGGAACAACGGTACTTACTTTTAAAATACCGCTAGTGGATCTAGCAGCGGTACATACTTCACAAATACCGTTGGAGGACTTACAAGCAGTACTTGCCCACAAAGTATTGAAAGCAGTCCAATAGTCTCTCAAAATCCACATGGAAGGTCTTCACCATTGTTTAGTGACAATGATGCCTTCTCATTCTTTGCTGGACAAGATAATAGGCCAAGATTAACACTCAATGACTTGTTCCAAATAGATGATGTTGATGTTGAAGAGATGGATCTTAAATGGCAAGCTGCTATGATGTCAGTAAGATCTAATAGGTTTTTCAAGAAGACTGGAAGAAAAATGACTGTTGATCCTAATGAGCCATTAGGATATGACAAGTCCAAAGTTGAATGCTATAAGTGTGGAAGGGATGGACACTTTGCAAGAGAATTCTCTAGAGATAAAGCTGAAGATAGCAATCAGGGTTCCAAGCACAGCTATAGAACCAGTCCAAGAATAACTGAAAGCATTCCAAAAGGAAACAACAGGAGTCCTAAAGGAACCAAAGCATTGGTTACTATAGATGGAGTGGTGAACTGAGAAGAAGAAGAGCTTGGTTTAATGGCTCTCTCACATGGAGATACTGAGGTACATCCTTGTTCTAAATAATGTGTTCTTAAATTTAATAGCCTAAAAGTAGAACTAGAGGAACAATATCAAAAGGTTAACACATGCACTGTAGAATTAACTGCTTTTAAACATGGTGTTGTTAAATTAGAAGAAAATATAGTTTTGTACAAAAAGGCTCAACAAAACTATGAAGAGAAAATAAGGATTTTGACTCTTCAAATGAGGGAAAAAGATGTGTAAATAAAAGCTTTTGAAAGACAACTGTTAAAAATATCAACAGAAAACGAAGCTTTAAAAGCCAGTCTTTGTAATGAAAGGGAAGTGATTAGTCATTGGCAACAATCCTCTAAAGGATTGGGAAAATTGATTAATTCACAAATGGGGTATTATGATAAAACAGGCATAGGATATATTGAGGACCAACCTGGGATAACCTTAACTGACAAGGACTTATCAAAAGGGATTTTTGATAATTCTAGTAAGGTAGACGATACACCTGAAAATGATAGATATGCTGAAGGAATAAAGGCAGTTCCTCCACCACTATCAGGAATTTTCATGCCCCTTGTAATGATACTAGTATAGGGTTAAAAGAACCTAAGATTAATAATGTCTTAAGCTCTAGTACTTTGTCCCAAGAAAAGACTGTTGTGACCAAGAATATTGTTTATCCACCTTTAATGAACAACTTTGTTTCTGAGGAATCTAAGACTAGTTCTGCTCCCAAGCAGGTAAAAACTCCTAGCAAGATATTGGAAAACAATATAAAACATAATAAAGTCAAAAGGGGTGGGCTAGGTTTTGAAAAAGTAAAGTCAAAACAACCTTTTGGGTCTTCTTTAAGAAGAAAAGGATGTTATGTTTGTGGTAGTCTAAATCATTTTATCAAAGATTGTACATTACATGAAGATAAAATAGTGAAACAAAAGGCTACACAAAGGGTCATGAAAAACAGTAATGGGAAAAATGCACAGGTTTATAGGAATCAGAAACTTAAAGATGACAAACCTAAGTTTGATCACACAAGGGTGGTTAAACAGGTTAAAAATAATCCTACCAAAAGTTTTGTTCCTAGGGCAGTACTTATGAAACAAGGTCTAGTACCTTTAAAGTCTGGTAAACCAAGTACCAACAAGTTTAGATCTGCAAGTACTGCTAGACCAAACTTAAGTACTGTTGGTTTAAAGTCTGTAAAACCAAAGTTCTCCAAGACTTCTAAGAAAGTTTTTGAAAAAGTTAAAACACCTAGAAGTAAGGACAAGAACAAACCAGTGCAAATGTGGGTTCCTAAAAAGGATAAATCATGGGTTAAAGCAAGTACCGCTAAAGCAGTACTTAAGTCAAAGAAGTCTGAACACATAGAGTCACCCTATGACTTTGACTACATAAATGAAACCATGAAGTATAAGAGTAAAAGTAGCATTACTGAGAATGCTTCAATACAAACTCTTAAATGTGTAGGTCCCACAAGATCCGAGCCAAATGTGGCTTGGGTCCCTGTTAAAAACTAATGATTTTTATTTGTGTACAGGGGCCTCTCATTGATGAATTAAAATATAAAGGAATAGTAGATAGTGGATGCTCAAGACACATGACAGGAAACAAAGATTTTCTTGCTGAATTTGAAGAATCCAGAGGAGGACCAGTAGCCTTTGGGGGTAGCAAAGGTAGAATCACCGGCAAAGGGAAAATCAACACAGGAAAGTTAGAATTTGAAGATGTGTTCTTTGTAAAATAATTAAATGAGTTCAATCTCTTTTCTGTATCACAAATGTGTGATAAGAAGAACAAGGTGCTATTCACAGACAAAGACTGCTTGGTGTTGTCCAAAGACTTTGAGATGCCTAAGGAATCTCAAATACTGCTTAAAGTACCCAGGCAAGAAAATATGTACACCTTTAATCTTCATACTATTACTCCAACAGGTGGTATTACATGTTTGCTAGCTAAGGCTTCTTTAGATGAGTCAAATTTGTGGCATAGAAGGTCAGGTCATGTGAATTTCAAGAATCTTAATAGATTGGTAAATAAGAATTTGGTTAGAGGTCTACCAAACAAATCTTTTCGAAATGATTTCACATGTGCTGCTTGTCAAAAAGGTAAACAACATAGAGCCTCTTGTAAGACCAAGACTGTTAACACTGTGACAAAACCTTTGCAGCTTTTGCATATGGATTTGTTTGGTCCAGTGTCTATCAGAAGCATTAATTATAAGACCTTTTGTCTAGTCATAACTGATGATTATAGTAGATTCAGTTGGGTTTTCTTTTTAGCTCATAAAAGTGAAACAAGTGAATTACTTAAGGATTTTATCATTTTAGTTGAAAAGCAGTTCACTAAACAGGTTTTAATCATTAGGACTGATAATGGGACATAATTTAAGAATTCTGAATTTGATGAATTATGTAGGTCTAAAGGAATTAAGAGACAATTTAGTAATCCTAGAACTCCACAACAAAATGGAGTAGCTGAAAGGAAGAATAGGACATTGATTGAGGCTACTAGAACTATGCTGGCTGATTCACTTTTGCCAAATACCTTTTGGGAAGAAGCAATCAATACTGCATGTTATGTGTTAAATAGAGTCCTAGTAACCAAGCATCAAAACAAAACACCTTATGAACTCTTGACTGATGTGAAGCCTAAGATAAGTCATTTAAGACCTTTTGGGTGTCATGTGTCTATACTAAATACTCTTGATTATTTGGGAAAGTTTGATGGAAAGTCTGATCCATGATATCTTGTAGGATATTCATTGCAAAGTAAAGCATATAGGGTTTATAATTTTGCAACTAAGAAAGTTGAAGAAAATACTCATGTCAATTTCTTAGAAAATAAACCCAATGTCCCAGGAATAGGTTATGCTTGGATGTTTGATTTAGATTATCTAACTAACTCCATGGATTACTATTCTGTGCAAAAGGATTGTCAAACTAACAATGTAGGTGAGGAGTCAAGTGCAACCAATGCAGGTACTCAAGAAGATGTTTCTTCATCAGATGATGATGTTCATATCTATGTGCCCAACATGCCTTCTTTTACTCCCATGTCTGCAACTCCCAAGAAGAAAACCATGCCATCAAATGATGACCAAGCCTCCCAGGAGCTTCAGAGGCTTCAAGATCAATAATAGAATGCTACATCTGCTAATAAGCATTCAGGAGAAGAATCTTTTGAGTCACAACACTCAGCAATACATACTACACCTAGCGATACTTCATCTACAAGTACTGCTAAGTCAAAATCTGCCAAATCTGTTGACTCACTAGAAGAGATTTTACAAGCCTTGGACGATGAAGACTTATATGCCAGTCCAGCTGAAGTAATCTTCTCCAAAGCTTCCTATGATGAGCAGGGTGCAGTAACTGATTTCAACAATTTGGAAACAGAAATTCCAGTCAGTTCTATTCCCACTCATAAAGTCAACGACAACCATCCTACTACATAGATTATTGGAGATCCCAAATCTGCTGTACAAACCAGAAGACAACTACAAACCAATATTGAAACTCATGCACTTGTGAGTTATATCAAACAACAACAGAGAACAAATCATAAAGATACTCAACATTGTTTGTTTGCCTGTTTCTTATCTCAAGTAGAGCCCAAAAACATCTCTCAGGCTCTTGATGAAGAAAGTTGGGTAGATGCCATGCAAGAAGAATTAACATAATTTGAGCGACAAAAAGTTTGGATTCTTGTGGATCTTCCCTCAGGTAAAAGAGTAATTGGTACTAGATGGGTCATCAGGAACAAGAAGGATGAAAGAGGTGTTGTTGTGAGGAACAAGGCAAGACTTGTTGCTCAAGGCTATAGACAGGAAGAAAGGATAAACTATGATGAGGTTTTTGCACCAGTGGCAAGGATAGAAGCCATTAGGTTATTTTTGGCCTTTGCATCATATATGGGATTTATAGTCTATCAAATAGATGTGAAAAGTGCCTTTCTATATGGTACTATTTCAGAGGAGGTATATGTCTCACAATCTCCAGGTTTTGTAGATCCTAAATTCCCCAATAGAGTCTACAAGGTTATCAAAGCACTTTATGGTCTGCATCAAGCTCCAAGAGCATGGTATGCAACCTTATCCAACTTTCTGCTAGAACATGGATATAGGAGAGGAACCATTGACAAAACTCTGTTCATCAAGAAGAATGCTAAGGACATCATTCTAGTTCAAGTTTATGTTGATGACATAATTTTTGGTTCTATCAAGAAGACATGGTGTGAAGAGTTTGAAGCTTTGATGAAAGGAAGATTTCAAATGAGTTCTATGGGAGAACTAACTTTCTTTTTAGGACTGCAAGTCAAACAAAGGAAATATGGAATATTTATCAGCCAAGATAAATATGTTGCTGAAATCTTGAAGAAATTTTCATGTATGGATACAAGGAGTACAAGCACACCTTTTGAAGCAAAAAAGTCTTTATCAAAAGATGAACATGGAGAAGATGTTGACATTCATCTATACAGGTCAATGATTGGTTCATTGATGTATCTTACGGCTTCAAGGCCAGATATAATGTTTGTTGTGTGTGCCTGTTCAAGGTTCCAAGTTCATCCAAAGGTGTCACATCTACATGCCGTGAAGAAGATTTTTAAATATCTTAAAAGTCAACCCAATTTAGTATTATGGTATCCTAGAGATTCCACCTTTGAATTGGAAGCTTACTCAGATAGTGATTATGCTGGAGCTAATCATGATAGGAAATCCACAACAGGAGGTTGTCAATTCCTAGGCAGAAGACTCATATCATGGCAGTGTAAGAAGTAAACCATTGTTGCTACTTCTACAACTGAAGCTGAATATGTAGCTGCTGCTCATTGCTGTGGACAAGTACTTTGGATTCAAAATCAATTGTTGGACTATGGGTTTAACTTCATGAACACCAAGATTTACATTGATAATGAAAGTAGTATCTACATTGTCAAGAATCCAGTATTTCACTCCAAGACCAAGCATATTGAAATAAGACATCACTTTATAAGAGATGCTTATGACAAAAAGCTTATTCAAGTCTTGAAGATTCATACAGAAAACAATGTAACTGATTTGTTGACCAAGGCATTTGATGCAAAGAGATTCGAATTCTTGGTGAACACATTGGTATGCTCAACCAATAACATGCTGCATATGTTGAGGGGAGGTAATAGCTATACAAATTTTTATAATTTTTATTGTATAGTCTCTGTTTTGTGTTTTTAATGTTATTGTAGGTTCATAGAAAAAGATAAAAGAGGTTACATTGTTAGTGGACAGCATGAACTGGTCAATATTGTGAGGTACCATTGTTACTCCAAGTACCGCTAGCACAAATTCAAGTACCGCTTATGTTCCATGTACCGCTACATTTCTGTTGTACCGTTAAGGGTCTCTTTTGTAAATTTGGCGGTTTCTTCGCGCTTGGCTTTGTTATTTACTTAGATACTTACTCCAATTACACAATTGATTCATCTAATCTTTTATTTTTATATCTTGATTCTATAACCTTCTCTCTAATTTTACGATCATCAAAAATACTAATGGCTGCTTTACAAGTAATCTCTAAGCATAATTTAGTTGTGAATCTTGCTACGAATGATGACTCTCTTGGTTTCCATGAGATGCTTGGTTTCCTATCTCGAAGTCATGTTCGCTTTGCACTCACTGTAAGTCCAGTTGTCTCTATATCCATTATTGAAAAATTTTAGGATACTGTTGTACTAGGTACTCGGTTTGGTCAACCTTGCATTAAGGCTAGGGTGAATCATAGAAATATATATGTAATTGAGGTACTGCTACGAGCAAGTTTGAGATTAAATGATGAAAATGGACTTAGTATGCTTACAGAGATTCATGATGGCCTTGCAGCCATGGGCTATGGAGGTGGTAGGGAAAGTCTTACTTTCTTTAAAGCTTTATTTTCACCTCAATGGAAATTGCTTTTTCATGCTATTATTCACTGTTTAAGTTCTAAAAGTACATCTTTTGATTAGATACCCGCTGCATTGGCATCAGCTGGTGTTTGTTTAGCAAATAACAGGTTTTTTAATTTTTCAAAATTAATTTTTGAAGGCATGACTAGGAATTTGGAAGGGACTAAAAAGTTTTTAATGTATCCTAGATTCATTCAAACTTTAGTTAGTGACCAAATACCTAACCTACCAGAGTTAACTAATACATGGGATGTTCCTACATTCATAAAGAGAACTTTCTCTTACTTGACCAAACAAGGCAATGCCTTTACAGGAACAGTAACACCATTGTTTGCTCATATGTTAGCCCAACCTGCCAATCAAGAAGGTGAGGAACCTAGCAATGCTAGTGCTTCTCAGCAATCTCCTTCTCACCAGAGTTCCCATTCCCTAGAAGATTCACAATCTTCTTCTCAAGATGTTGGTGTTCCACCAAACACTGATGAGATGATCCACATACCTGCTGCTTCTATTGCTGCTAGTGGTTCACCACAAGCACAAGCACCAGAGGTGGTGGATGTTGCAAATTTAACTACTTTGTGTACAAGTTTGTCCCAACAGGTACATGTATTGCAGAAAGAAAAGCTTGTTCAAAACAAGAGAATTGCTGAATTGGAAGCTAGCCTACTCAAGTTAAGGAACAAAGTGTCATATTCGATGAGGCAATATAGATCTATTCAGAAGTCTGCAATCAAGAAGCAAAGATTCAGGAACCACAAGAAAAGGCAACTGAATGCAACCAAACAGGGGAGGATTTAAGAAGGACAACCACCTTCTTCTGATAATCAGACAAGGATCTATGGAAATGACATCAATTTTGAATTGGATGAAGATGTCATGGGGACTAATGAAGATGGAACTGTTTTAGAGACTGGTGTGGATGGACCTTCAAACATGGAGATTCAGCATGAAGAACCACAACCTACTCATGAGGAGCCACAAGTTGAAGAAATTTTGGTAACTCAGCCAGCACCACCACCTCAATCACCACTTCAAACAAATTGGAGTGATTTCTATGAGAAGTTGGAGGAAATTACTATTCAGTTTCCTGTATATTCAACCCCATCACCACAAAGACAATTATGGTTTCAAAGGAAACAGACTTTACAAGTACTGTCTAGATCAAGAATGAGCAATGAATCAGACAAGACTGAAGAGGTGTAAGTTGAAATGATGGCTTCTATGGAAGAAAGAGTATATGGGGATACACAAGTGATTGAAGAAACAAGTGTGTCTAATACTGGTGAAATCAACATTGTTGAAGATCCAAGTATTGCTAAGCCAACTAAGCCGACTGCAAGTACTGCTGACATTGTTGAAGACCCAAGTACTGCTAAGCCAACTAAGCCGATTGCAAGTGCCGCTGGTGATCAACCTTCACTAGAAAGTCAAACTTCTTTTGGAGAAGATGAGACTTTAGCCCAATTGCTGCTTGATTTAAGAAAGAAGAATTTAGTTGAGAAGACTAAACAAGTAGAGGCAGAGAAAAAGACACAACAAGAAGTTCTTGCCAAAAATAATCAAATTCAAGGTAAGAAAGTTCAAGCTTCACACCCTACTAAAGGTATAGTTATTCAACAGCAAGCTAATGAAGAAAGAGCTACCAAGCTGAAGAAGAAGCTACCTAAGATTGATCCAAATGATAAGGGGAAGAAGCAATTATTATCAGAATCTGAAGATGAAAGTGATTCAGATGATGATATAAACATAGTCATGTACAAATTTAATCAAATAGACCATGATGAGAAATTTGCTTATAGAATGCAAGCACAAATTCGTGAAAATGAATTACAGGAAGAACTTGCAGCAAAGAAGGATTTGCTAGAAGCTAAAAGAATACAGCAAGAATGGAACATACAAGAGTATGGCAGGATTCAAGCTGAATTACATGCAAGTGAGCTTCTTGCAGACTCATTGATAGCTGAAGAGAGAGATGCATATGATGAAGAAGAGAAATCAAAATTGATTGATGATCTGGTAAAGGAGCAACAAAGATTCTTTGCTGAAAAGAGAAGAAAAGAAAAGATTAAGCCTCCAACTACTATGCAGATTAGAAATCAGATGATGAACTTTCTTAAGAAAGTTAAGGGATTTACTCATATTCAGCTGGTCAAGAAGAATTTTGAAGAAATCAAGACTTTGTATGAGCAAAATAAGAGGACTAAATTGAATTTTGTTGAGATTGGATCTAAAGCAGATAGAAAAGCTGTTGAAGAGTTTAAGAGACATCTGCAACAACAAAGGCAATTTGGTAGTACTCCTAGAATTGAGTCAAGTACTACTGAACCTACAAACACATCTCCACCTATTAAGTGAGGAAGAATAGAAAGGAGAAGGTAAGTTCAAGGGAGGAAGAGACTGCTCAAAGAATGAATACAGGAGTTGAAACTCAAGATATTGCTCAGACTGAAAATGTACAAGCAGTACATACACAGTCAACAGTACATACAATAGTACATATTGAGGAGACGGTACATACAAACTTGGAAGAGGGTTCAACAGAACTTGAGGGAATTTCCAAGGGTGTTAAAAGGAAAAGGTCAATAAAGACAAAGAAGAAAGCTAAGAGAGCTAAATTAACAACAGAGGATAGTGATGATGATGAGAGCTTGAAGAAGTACTTGAAGATTGTAAAATTTGAAGATCAATGTATTGATATAGAGATTTTTGGAAAGAGAGCATCCATTGCTAAATGGATTTACTCTACAGATCAAGGACTTGAAGCTCATGGAATTCAGAGAACTGATGGCACAACAAGAGTATTCAAACTTTTGGAGGACATTCTTCATATTCTTGACAGACAAGATATTCAAGATCTTTCAAGGTTAGTTCAAGAAGCCAGTGCAGGTAAAACTGAAGTATCACTATTATACTGGGAATTTCTCTTTATGTATGAGCCACATAATTATGATCAAGAAATGTTGAAGGAATTAGAGAATCAGGTTCCTAGTTACTGGAGATATTACAGGTCATGTGGATTGCATATTTTGGATATAGATGATGTTACATATTATATGTTGCAAGAGAAAACTTACCCTTTCAAAAGAAAACCGTTGTAAAGGATGTTAGAACAACAATTAGAAGTTACAGAAGAATCTGCTGATGCTTTGGAGTTGATCAGAATGGTTAAACAACAAATCAAGGATTTGAAAGATGAGGAAGAAGCTGAGTAAGAATCTTAAGTGTTTGACTTTCAGTCACACTTCACAAATGGTTCTCAGTTCACCATGTCTAACACACATAAGAACTGGCTAGTCCATAAGCAAACGGTTTGTGGTAAAGACTTATCAAATCCATTGAAAGCTGATAGTTTGCTAAAAACTATATGGTTCTAACTCACCTTGTTTCGAGACAAAGAGTTGGCTAGTCTTAGACAAACGGTACTAGGTAAAGACTTCATCAAATCCGTTGATGGTTGACAATTTACCAAAAATTGTAAGGTTTTCATTACACCTTATTCTTTATGAATAAAGTATTGGCTATTCCAGAGTGTACGGCTAACTGGTAAAGAATTTATCAAATTCGTTGATAGCTGGTGATTTGCTAAAAATCATGAAGCCAGTACAGATTGGTGTTTGTTGTTAACTGTTTTATTTCAGGTATGAAGATTGCAAGCAAAGAAGTATTCAAAGAAAAATACTTACAAGGTTTTGTTATCATCAAATCAAGAGAAAGTTTTATGATTCAGAGTTCAAAGACTAAATTCAAGAAGACAATAAATGATGTTGCAAAGATAAGTGAATGCTTAGAAGACACAAGAAGATCATAGTTTGAAGACAAAGATGATACTCATGATGTTTGAAGATTATCTTATCAGAAGAAGATCTACATTTGAAGTGTTTGGCTACATTCAGTTGGATACAAATACAAATTACCAAGTTCAATCCAAGGATGAAGGAAAGACTGAAGACATGTATTTTGATACATCCAGTACAAGAGAAACAAGAAGACAACACATTATCATTTCTTGTTTAGGGGAGGATTGTTGGGAATTATTTGTTAAGTGTCAAGTACCGTTAATGTATTCCAAGTACTGTTAGTGTTATGTAAGTACCGTTAGTATTAACGCGGTACATAGTAAGTACTGCTACTGATAAAGTAAGTACTGCTATGATGATTAGGACGAATATATCTTTGTATAAGATATGTCATAGTTATAGTTAAAGTATATCTTATGTGATATACCTAAATAGTTAGAATATTGATAATATATCGTCTGTGATATAGTTATCTTTATAGAGTATTCTAAGGTTTCTAGGGTTCCTTACTCTATAAAAGGAACATAGGTACAATGTATTTCATGTACCTCATTCAAGTCGATTAATAAGAGAATCGAATAGTTAAAAGTAATTCTGTTCTTCTGTGCTTTATAAGTTAGATTTCGCATAACTTATTTAGTATTAGTAAGAATGCTCAAAGTGTTTTAGTTTGATTACAAACTACTATACTAATTCTTAACAGAATATAGATCCAACCAAAGGGATCAACACTTGAACATAAAGCCTTCTCGCTGATGAACCCATTCCTTTGGGACAGACAGCAACTACGCTGATGTTCTTGGGAAATCAGCGCCGACTTATTGCAAGTGACAAAGAAGAAAAGGATTTTGTTTGGCTTATCATCCTAATCAGTATCTGCTTAAAATCATCCACACTGCTCGAAACAATATCACTGTCACATTCAACTTTATGTCAATGAGTTTTCAACTTTATTTGAGAATGAAAAATTGGTCAATAAAATCAATAAACTGAAGACCACGTCGCTTGCAAGAAAAAATGCGGTGTGACAACGAACCTGGTCAGAGCTGGGTGAATCACCATTCTGTGATTTATATGTGAAACTAAAATTATGTTGTTATGCATCAATCTCTAACCACCATGTACCTCCGTTGGTAGCTCCTAACCAAGATCAGGATAACATTCAGCGAAATAGAGTTAGTAACTAAAATTCGTATGGCTAAAGAAGTCAAGATCATAAACAAACAATAACTTAAAAAGTATATGCACCGAGGGAAGCAGATTATAGATTTCAAGCATGGGAGCTGTTACGTAAACTCATAAGGATGATTTGGTTCTCTGCTTTGGAGCAGTATCCGCCTTTATACCACTGCGTTTTGTCTTTATTATTTGAATTTTCCTATCCGTCAGCTAGAACTGCCGACACTCGATCTACATACTAAAGAGCATTACCATTAGGGATTCTTACAACTTGAAAAGGATCTTATCATGATCACGAAGATAGAGATATCAAATGAATACTTATCTGATAAACATACTAATCAACACAAACCTTGAATTAGGGCTAAAAAAGGCAGTAAAAAATCATAAAAAAATGTATGAATTAAACGTACCTTAATCCATTTTCCCTATTGCCACTTGGGTTAGACAATCATTAACCTAATTTGTAAAAATAACACGAATTTGAATTAGGGCTAAAAAGATAGTAAAAAAATCATAAAAAAACGTATGAACTTATGTTTAAAAAAAACGTATGAACTTATATATATATATATATATATAGAATTTAGATAAAATAGTTTAGGTGCTTAAAGTTGTTAAAATGAGAAGTATTAGAAAATGGGCAAAAATCACATTTATTGATTAGTTTTGGTACGTTTATGATTTTTTAGTTTGTGTACGAGTGTTTTGGAAGTTTTAGTTCGTGTACGAGTAGCTAGTTCACAATTTTTAATATTACTAGTTTTTCGTGTATCAGTTGTGTATCATAGTTTATCAATTATTTTGTTATATCGAATGCAACATGTGATAATGTATCACTGAATTTACGAATAAATAATTATTTATGCTAATAATATTTTTTGAAGTAAAACTATGTATCATATGTATCAGCTATAAATTTTTACGTATCAATTTTTTTAGTGTTTTTATACCAATTTTTATGTATAAGATTTATTGTTTTGTGTTTAATATTAAATAAATCACATGTTAATTGATAAAATCAATGGTTTAGATGACTTTTTATTTAACAACTTTAAGATACTACACCACAATAACCTAACTCTCTCTCTCTCTCTCTCTCTCTCTCTCTCTCTCTCTCTCTCTCTCTCTCTCTCTCTCTATATATATATATATATATATATATATATATATATATATATATATATATATATATATATATATATATATATATATATATATATATATATATATATATATATATATATATATATATATATATATATATATATATATATATATATATATATATATATATATATATATATATATATATATATATATATATATATCATATATATATATATATATATATATATATATATATATATATATATTATATATATATATATATATATATATATATATATATATATATATATATATATATATATATATATATGTATATATAGGGGGCTTTCTTTTTAGAACCATTTTAAGTGACAGAACTATCAGAACCATAATCAGCCAATAAGAATTTAGTATTATTAAAGAATTTCATTTAAATCAAAAGGGCATAATAGGAAAACCTATAGTTTACTTTTGTTTGTAATTAGTCTTTTATTTAATTTCTTAATTTCTTTATTTTCCTCGAAATTAAAAATAAGTTTTTTTCTTAATTTTCGAAATAATTTTTTTGTTGTTTAATTTTTTTGAAATTAGTTTTTTTTATATAAATTTTTTTATTTTGGTTTTTTTGGTTAAATTCTTTTATTTTTCAAAATTCAAAAACGTTAGTGTTTTGAAAAAAACAACTTTACATGTATAAACATACATGTTTTTGCACTTTACAATTTTTTAAATTTTTCTATAAACATACATGTTTTTCGTTAGAGTTTTCACGTGCGCACATATATTTTATGAAAAATGTAAATTTATAGCAAACTAAAAACATACACGTTTGTTATTCATTAAAATATAAATTATTAATAATACCAAAAGTACACATGCACTAATATTTATTTGAAGTCTTCAAAAACATACATGTACTAAAACATATATATCCACCTCTAAAAACATACATGTCCGCCTCTAAAAACATACATGTCCGCCTAAAAAGACATACATGTCTGCCTAAAAAAACATACATGTCCGCCTAAAAAACATACACGTCCGCCTAAAAAACATACATGCCCGCTCAAAAACATACACGTCCGCCTCAAAAACATACATGTCCGCCTAAAAAACATACACGTCCGCCTAATAAACATACACGTCCGCCTCAAAAACATACACGTCCGCCTCAACATAAGTCACTTGTTACCAATAATACTTATAATACTATATCCCTTCTACAAATATCTCAACATCCTACCTCATGTATCCCTCTAACTGGATCTCTCACTCTCTCTCTCTCTCTCTCGTAATCCCTATTACACACATGAATCCAGTCAACTGTGATTTAAAGACAACACCAACCGAGAACATACATGTTTTCCGAAAACATAGCTGCACAAACAAGCAAAACTACTTTTTTAGTCACTTGAAATCAAATTAAATCGTAGAATTGAATAAAAACATAAGATCATTTGTAATCACTTGAAATCTCATAATAAAATTTGCTAAAAAAAAAAGAAATCTCGTATTAAAAACTAGTACATCCATGGTCCACCATCTAGTTTCATTTCATTTTTTTAAAATAATAATTCAGTTTACAAAACAAATAAATCAAATCCTTTTGTGGTCCCTAGCTGTCACACCCCACCATGGCGGAATATGGGACGCGACGCATGGATATCATCACAACAATAGCGTGTCCATAGAGAGAACTATATGAATTAGAAATGTCATAAAAGGTGACACAAATGTCATGACAATATCTCATCAATGCAGGAGTCTAGGTAAGTAGGTAACAGTCCTACCTCTTACCCAAGACAAACAAATAACACAAACAAATCAACATATAGGTTCATAGTATCACTTATTGAAACAAACAGAAAAATAAACTAAGAAGGAACGGGGATCTCCTTCTAAATGCATTCCTACGCAACTCCAATCCTAGCCACATATGTTCTCACGCTTAACCACTTTGTCACCTGAAAGAGACACTAAAACACGTCAACATAATGTTGGTGAGAGTCATAGGTTTATACTCCAACCGAAAATAGATTAAAATAGGCTGTGAACAACCATAAACCACTACACATATGGACAATGTGCTACAAGTATGCATTAACAACTAACATTCAAGATCAATCATTCCAAACCAAATCCAAGGCTTCCAGCCTTACCAAACACCATGGCACCATAGGCGCCCATACACCTATGTACCAATCCCAAGGCCCCGCCTTGTCATTATCCATTGGTCCCATAGATGCTCACACATCTATGTACCTCCCCAAGGCCCGCCTTGTTAACATCCCCTTGGTACCAAGTCAAACCAAAATAACTGAGACGGTACGTGTCTCCCGATCTAAATCATAAACACAATCAAGAATCACATAGCAGTTAATCACATAAGTGTACACACAAGTCCATCACAAACCAGAAAAACATTCACAACATTATTTACAAAACCATACAATGTCTCTTCCATCCCATCTGGAAGTGAAAATCATTAAAAGATATGGGACTATGAAACTCAGCTGATTGAGCTTCTCCAAAAATCCGCGCACTAGCAAAAAGCTAACAAACAAAAGCACACAATCAAAACATGAACCAAACACTAAGATGGCTCATCAACCTATGATGGACATCTAACCTTCTCCTAAATATATACCTCATTTATATGCTCTAAGCATCTCATTACACCCCTTTATAAAGCCCTTAACTTAGTTTACTTCATAACCCGTCTCGTTAACATTTTACCCAAAACAGTCCCGGTTTTTAGGTCTCCAAACTATAAGCCAAACGCCCACCTAACCATACCCATGATCTTTGTAAAGGAAACCCTATTCCCTTACATATGTTAGCTAACTCCTCCCCTTTGACCCAAACTTAAAGCTAATGTTAAGGCCCCGATATATATATATATATATATATATATATATATATATATATATATATATATATATATATATATATATATATATATATATATATATATATATATATATATATATATATATATATATATATATATATATATATATATATATATAAAATATATATATATATATATATATATATATATATATATATATATATATATATATATATATATATATATATATATATATATATATATATATATATATATATATATATATATATATATATATATATATATATATATATATATATATATATATATACTTTTGTCTATCCGGATTTTACTGATTTTAAACATACAAAAAGTTTGTTATGATTAGGGGGTCTTACCCTAACCCATTTGCTTAGCCCTCCTCCAGGCCTCTTATTTAATATATAAACCAACTCCCATGCTCATTAAAGGGCTCAAGTGTACTCCTAAGTACCCTAATCACCCTAAAACATTAATTGAAAACCCGCTGATTTCAAAACTGTTTCGACCTCCGACTGTTATAACCTGTTTTTGACCCACTTCCCAACCTCCAATTTAGTTTTCGTTTCTTGCATTTGAAAGCCAACTCAATTACCTTTCCAGGGATACTTAGATCGTAAAATAAGAGTTTATAGAACTCTATATATGGTCAAAACAATTGACCTAAAATTCTGCCCAGTTTTTAAAAACGATTTTAACATAATTAGTCTAATTAATTACCCATAACTCCATTAATTACAAGCCCTAATTCACCTAATCATTATAATATCATTAATATACAGATTTTAATTTAAACCCTAACCTAAATCCATCATAAGATGATTGAGAAAGAATTAAAAACAATTAAATTGAAAAGGGATTTGAAGGTTTTACCTTAAGATTAATGGAAACCAAGATTTTTTTGAAGAACCCTAACTTTTCTCAATTGACCGTCGTTTTTTTCTTTTGCTCCAGGGATTATGTATTTTCCATTTTATTTTACACCTTATATAGTTATTGACAAGTCCTAGCCCAAGTATAATTGCCCACTTTACTTTTTCCTTTTTTTTCTTTTTTTTCTTCCTTTTGTTTTAACCGACCCTTACCCCCCATAATTTCGTTTTTTATTAAACTAATTAATAATTGTAATAACAATATTACCTTAATTTTCCTTAATTTATTTCAGCTCCTAAAGCTTTCAAAAACTCAAAACCGTAAAACTAGTCAAATTTACGCGTATACCGTAAAAAAACGTAAAATATACAGTTTTAAAAAAAATCTTAAATTTTGAAATAAATTTTATAAATAAGTCTTAAATGACTGAAAACCATCCCGAAAAATACTCACATGACCAAACACCTTACCCGAGACCTCTAAATGCTAGACCCCAAATCCTAAAAAAATACCATTAACTATAATACTTATACGTATACATAAACACCAAAATAACACCATTTCATTTCATAGTCACTAATTTGTGAGCTCATGAACATGAAATAACCGTTCCTCGATTTACTTATGAGTACTTTATACCCATAAACGATATCCACACCAACCTCGTTCACGCAAAATAACATGTAAATACGCAAATCACATAGTCACACATAAATTAATCTTAAAATAAGACCAAGTGACGAACCTCAAAACCACGGTTGTCACATCACTCCCTCCTAATAGAAATCTCGTCCCGAGATTTACTCCTAGGATCGTCATTATCAATTAGCTGAGGATACTTTCTCCTCATAAATCCTTCTCGTTCCCACGTGAACTCTAGTCCACGTTCCAAATTCCATCTACCCATAACTACGGTATATTACCCTTTTTATCCAACGTCCTAGCTTCACGACCCAAAATCTCTATCGGCTCTTCGATAAAACGAAGACTCGTATCCATACTAATATCATCTAACGGTACTTGCAAGTCAGTTCTTGCTAAGCATTTCCTCAAGTTTGATACATGAAATACGTCATGCACACTACTCAATTCCTCCGATAATCTCAACCTATACGCCACTAGCCCAATCCTTTCAAGGATTTCAAATGGACCCACAAATCTAGGTGCTAACTTCCCTTTTCTTTCCAAACCGCATCACCCCTTTCCATGGTGAAACCTTTAGCATAACTTTATCTCAAATCTCAACGGCTTACTCCTCTTGTCCGCATAGCTCTCTTGTCAGTTATTTGCTATTTTCAACCTCTACTTAGTCACTGCCACCACCTCCATAGTTTTCCGATCCACCTCCGGTCAAATACGTTGGCCGCTTCTAACTTCATCCCACTATAACAGTGATCCACCTCATCTCCTATGAATTAACTCTAACAGTTTCTACTACAATTCCTATTACCATACCTAACGGCTTCTATCCTCTACGGATTTTCCATCATTCGGAAGTTCTCTCAACCTTAAACACATCCAATGGTATATGCAGGATTGCATAACCAAAAGCTTCCCATAATATTCACAAGAAACATGTCATAACCACCACCTCATCCTTGCTTTCCCATGCTCGGCACCAAGTAACTAACCATCCTTCATACTAACATGTGTTACACCTTTTCTCTAGGTGGAAGTTCCATTATTTCGTGACTACTAACCTCTTGCTCTAACGGTTTCTCTTCAATATCACCCCACTATCTTCACAACCTCTTGCTCCCTCGAATCATTCTTCCTCCATACTACTTTTCGCTTGTCTCTCCACAATCTTAATTTCCATACCATCTTATATCCCGTCTTTAGCCTATAATTTAGGTGTTTCCTCCTTTATTCCTTACATCCTCATCAATGGGGAATATGCCCCTCTTACCGGTGACTCTCTCTTTGTAGGATAATTCTTCATAATATAATGCGTTCTCCAACTATCTCCAAATCTCACGCCAATGCTCTAGGCGTCTTTCTCAATTACCCCTATAGTATGCTCATACCAAACATTAGTCTATCAACGGTATACTACGCTTGCTTCCCATTGTTTCTTCTCTTGCCATAATCCTTCATAAGGCATTCCATACATATTAGGCTAACTTTTACGTAAAACCCTCTATTCCATCACATCCGTACGCAATCCTTCCAACTTCTCAACTACGTGACTTCTCATTCCTCTTGAAATATGAGATGAATTAGTCAGTCTATCGACTATCACCCAACTCTTGTCGTACTTATTCCTCCACCCTATTATGTATCCCTTTCACTAACTTCGTCCTTACATCGCCCTTTCTAAGCTACTCCTATCTATGTAGGAAGTATAGTCTACGTCCCTTTTCTCCATATGATTGTCCAAGCCACGCAACATACATGTTGACGCGTTCTCTGCTTTAGACAACTCAACTCGTGCAACCTACATCCTTCATCCAAACCACCCTAATACGTCATCCATATAGTTCAAGTTCGTCTCAGCTTCACTTCATTCTTCTTATTCCATGTCTCATCAACGATGCTTGCCTTTCCCAGATGGTACTTGGCCTTGCAATTTTCTTTCATCACTTAACTCCACCCATCACCTTTTCCAAATGTTCAATCAAGATGATTAAATATGTGTTGGAGACGTTCATGATCTGTATAGATCATTCTCTACGTCTCGTACCCCAAATGCCTCTAGCATTCTAGGCAGATATAACAATCCAGCTTCACTAAGTCTATCCAGTTCTTCCAAATCTTTAGTTCCCACAACGTATAAACAACCGCCTTTCTTTGTCGTTCTCGTATACATCAAAATCCTTGCTCCACGTATCGTCATGCTTCGCGAATTCATCCAGTCCTTTCGATAATTCCAAGATCTGCTCATCATCCAATCCACCTCTTTAGCCTCTGATAGGTGTGTAAACACCCATCCTTTTACCACTTAATTCGGGCTAAAACAAGACCAAAACACGTATTTAATATCATTTGTTTGGAATTATGCGTGGTTTTTGTGTTTATTGTGTTTTCAGGGCCAACCGGATGATTATTGAAGAAAACATGGGATTGCACGGGTTTTACTGAAGAAAAAGACTCAAGATAAAGTCTATTGTCCAAGAGATGCAAAAGATTTGAAGTCGCTGGGCCTATTCGAAGATTTATCGAAGAAAATGACCAAAGATGGAAGATTTATATAAGTCGAAGAAACTCAAGTCTATTAAACGAAGAAATTAAAAGACGAGTTGAATTTAATCGACAACAAATCCCGAATCAGAATCGAAAACGGAAACTTTTCTGAAAAGACGAAAAGACACGAAGAACGGGAGAAAGCCCACTCACCAACCAAAGGAAACACCTATAAATAGGCCATCCCACACACATTTAGAAGGCTAGTTTTTAGTTTTTTTGAGTTCTTCTTTCTTCCTCCCCACTCTTCCTCCTGGTTCGTAGAACACCATCACCACTAGGGTGATTGGTGATTTTTAGTTCTTTAATCTTGTAATTTTAATCTTTGTTTCATCTTGTCAAAACATCAATCATTCAATACTAAGTTCTTGTTTAATCTTTCATTTCATCTTGTTCATCATCATCTTTATCTTCAAGTTCTTAAGTTTTTATTTTCTTGATTTGATCTTCAAAAGTTGTTAGAATTTGTGTTTTTATTAGTGGGATTCGTTGCTTATGATGTCTAAATGATTTGTGTTTAATTTGGTAAATTCTTTTTAAGTATTTGATTTGATTTTGATTTAAACCCTCGTTCCGTGTTCTTCGCTTTTCTGCTACTGTAACTGGGTTTCAGAACTTCCGAATCAAGACAAAAAGTTCCGAATGAAGTAGTCATTCGGAAGGTTCCGAATCAGTCTTTAAGTTCCGCATCAAGTCACTTTCATTCGGAAGTTTCAAACTTCCGAATCAAGGAGAAGTTCCGAATCAACCTTTTCATTCGGAAAGTTCCGAATCAATCTGAAGGTTCCGAATCAGCAACTTCCGATCCAGCAAGTTCCGAATGAACATTCATTCGGAAAGTTCCGAATCAGCCATTAAGTTCCGGATGAGTAAGTTCCGAATGAGTATGTTCCGGATGAGTGAATAGTTACTTCCGAATCAGCAAGTTCCGGATGAGTGAATAGTATCTTCCGAATCAGTTAGTTCCGAATCAAGGTTTAAAGTTCCGAATCAGTTATTTTTGAGTATAGTTACTGTTTTACTGTTTTACTGTTGTTGATTTACTGTTTCTTCACTCATATTTCACAATTTACATGTTAACTTTAATTTTAATTTGAACTTTAAATTTTCAACCAAGTTTTTGTTAATCATAATTAAAGTAATTGCCTTTGATTTAAACTTTCATTTCCACTTTTTATTAGACTAGAAAACCCAACCCCTTTATTTAGTAACCAAGAACAATCATTCCACTTAAGACCTAGATCAATTCGAGAGGATATCGAGAGTAAAATTGAACCTAGCAAAACACTTGTATCAAATGGCGCCGTTGCCGGCTCTTCTCGTTAAGATCAAAAGTTTTTTGTGAGAAATTGGATTTTGGGATCCGTTCCCCGTGAACGTTACTTTTTCAAGAAAATCTTCAAACACAACGAAAAAAATATAAAATTTTCAAAAATCCTAAAAAGTAAAAAAAACAATAAAAACAAAAAATATTTTTGTTTTGTTTTTCTTTGTTCGTTCTTTTGCAGGTGTATGCGCACTCGATCCACGTCTTATCAAGAGCCCGAGCCTCTCGATAACTTAGACATGGCTGGTGTACAGAACAACAATAACATACCACCTCCGAACAACAATAATAACAACAACAACCCGCCTTTCAACAACATGAATAATAACAACAACAATGAGCACCTTCCGGATAATCGCCCAATGATTGAATTGCTGCAAGCTCATGTTGATGGCAACACGGATCCAATTGTCATCCCTCCAATTGCCGCCAACAATTTTGAGCTCAAGTCAGGCTTTATCCAGATGGTCTCAGCTCAACCGTTCTTGGGACGCACCATTGATGATCCACACGACCACATCAAGAGATTTCTACAACTCACTAACACGGTCAAGTTCAATGGAGTTTCACAAGAAGTGATAAGGTTACAACTTTTTCCCTTTTCTTTAGAGGGACAAGCCCGACATTGGCTTGCTAAGGAACCGCCACAGAGTATTCTCTCGTGGACGGATTTGGAAACAAAGTTTATCAACTACTTTTTTCCACCCTCTCGTACTACCGCTTTGCGGAATGAGATTATAAACTTTGAACAAAAGTACGATGAGTCATTCAGTGAATCTTGGGATCGTTTTAAAGATCTTTTAAGAAAATGCCCACAACATGGTTTTACCAAAGTACATCAAATCAATACTTTTTACAATGGTTTAAGCATGAGTGACCAAGATTCACTGAATAGTGCCTCGGGGGGTAATTTATTGGCTAAGACTTCCAATGCTGCTTGGGACATCATTGAGAACAAATCTCGTGTGCAAACCAAGAGTGTTAGGACCAATGTTGCTAGTGCTAGCACTAATGACAGCGACAAGCGATTAGACAAAATCACCACGCTTCTTGAATCGCTTGTCACCCACACCGTCAGCAACAACAACAGCAACAACGCCAAAAACGCTCAAGTGAACGCTGTCAGCCAACCTTGTGAGATATGCGGTGGTCCCCATTCTTACACAACTTGTACCGCCACCCAAGATTACCCTGCTGAGAATGTGAATGCGGCATATGGCACCTACCAACAACCTGCTTATCAAGCTAGACCTCAAGGTGACCGTAACTTGCTTAGCTACCGCAGCAACAACTATCTTTCACCACCTGGCTTTCCTCCAACCAACCCAAACCAACAACAAAACCTTAACCGCCCTACTCAACAACAACAACAACCTCGACAACCATATATCCCACCTCACAAGCAGCAACAACCACCTCAACGTAACAATCAAGTATACCAACAACCTGCTTACCAACCACCTGCATACAATGCTCCTTCCAACCAAACCAACACTGCACTACACCAAGAGGTCGCCACCTATATGAGGACCAATGATGTGATAGTGGGAAATCTCCAAGAAGAAGTGCGCAACTTGAAGGCAGATCTGGTCAAGCAAGGAAATGATTTGCGAGCTGATATGAGAAACACGTTGGATAGCCAGACTAATGATCTGAGGAACATGATGGCTAGTCTCTTCCAAAGTAGTCAACCTTCTTCTTCGGGTACTCTTCCGAGTAACACCGTTGCGAACCCAAGAGGGGAGATGAAAGCAATCACTACTCGAAGTGGTAAAGGCACCAAGGAACCCGAGCTTCCTATACCGCCACCGGTGGTTGTGACTAAGGAGAACGAGTCACCTGCTCCCATTCCTCATCCTTCTCCTTCCCCAATTTCTCCACCTCTTCTTTCTACCCCTCCTCCACCCGTGGTTGTGAGTGATCCTATAATCCCAAAGCCTTCCTCTTCTTCCAATATACCTTATCCTTCTAGGTTGAGGAAAGAGAAGCAAAAGAGCAAGGATGATATTCAGGTTTCTAACTTTCTTAAAATGTTTAAACAACTGAATTTTAATATCTCCTTCGCTGAGGCTCTCGCTCACATGCCCAAATACGCCAAAATGTTTAAAGACCTTCTGAGCGACAAGGAAAAGCTCCTCGACATCGCCAACACCCAACTTAATGAGAACTGCTCTGCAGTGCTCTTAAGGAAATTGCCAACCAAGCTTGGTGATCCGGGTCGTTTTCTTATCCCTTGCAATTTCCCGGGAGTAGAGAATTGCATGGCCCTAGCCGATCTAGGTGCCAGTATAAATCTCATGCCTCTAAGTGTTTGGAAGCAATTATCTCTCCCAGAGCTAGTCCCCACTAAAATGACTTTGGAATTGGCCAACCGTACGGTTGCTTATCCAGTGGGGATAGCCGAAGATGTCATCGTAGGAGTCGACAAATTCACCTTCCCTGCTGATTTTGTTGTCGTCGACTACGAAATGGACCCCCGTGTGCCACTTATTGTTGGTCGTCCATTCTTGAGGACCGGTCGCACTCTTATTGATGTTGAAGCCGGAGAGCTTATCATGAGAGTGGGTGACGACAAAGTAGTCTTCAACATGGGAAAGTTGTCCAAACAGCCTTATTCGTATGAGAGCGTTAATTGTATTGACGTTCTTGATGAGGCTTGTGAAGAACACTTTAATGATGCTTGAAAAAGTATTCCTACCTCTCTTCCCAATGTTGAGACCGTGTCCTCCATTGATTCATCGTTGTCTCTATTTGGAGATAGTGATTTATTCTGGAACAATCTTGAAGATGCCATGGGAGATGCGAATTTAGCTACTAATGATTCTCCCACCGAAGGGGATGAAGATATGAGTTTCTTTGACAATCTTCTCACCGAAGACAATTCTTCGCCTCCATCTCCCACGGTCATTGCTATCGATACTCCGACTTTGAAAACGCCTCCCATCGAAAATCCTCCGGATTTGGAACTAAAGGAGTTGCCGCCACATCTCGAGTACGTGTTCCTTGACGACAACAAGAAGTCGCCCGTCATTATTGCAAAGGATCTGAAAGATGAAGAGAAGACTCGCCTCGTTGCTGTGTTGAAAGCTCACAAGAAGGCTATTGCGTGGAAAATCTCGGATATTCGTGGAATTGATCCTCACTTCTGCACACACAAAATTCTCATGGAGGACGACTATAAGCCCACTATTCAAAGCCAACGAAGGGTGAATCCAAAAATACATGAAGTCATCAAAACAGAGGTTATCAAACTTCTTGATGCGGGTATGATTTACCCTATTTCGGATTCACCGTGGGTTAGTCCAATCCATTGTGTGCCCAAGAAGGGCGGCATAACCGTTGTTCCCAATGAACACAACGAGTTGATTCCCACTCGTCTCGTTACTGGGTGGAGAGTTTGTATAGACTACCGCAAACTCAATGATGCCACGAGAAAGGATCATTTCCCCCTACCTTTCATGGACCAAATGCTTGAACGATTAGCCGGTAATGAATATTACTGCTTTCTTGATGGTTTCTCGGGTTATTTTCAAATACCCATCGATCCCCAAGATCAAGAGAAGACTACATTCACTTGTCCCTATGGCACTTTCGCTTACAAAAGAATGCCTTTTGGCTTATGTAATGCGCCCGGGACTTTCCAAAGGTGCATGTTAGCTATCTTCCATGACATGGTTGAACAAACCATGGAAGTCTTCATGGATGATTTCTCGGTCTTCGGGGATTCCTTCTCTGCTTGCCTTGCCAATTTAGAACGTATGCTAAAGCGGTGCGAAGACACTCGCCTTGTTCTAAATTGGGAAAAATGCCATTTTATGGTAAAAGAAGGCGTCGTGCTTGGACATAAGATTTCGAAAGCCGGCCTTGAAGTAGACCGTGCTAAAGTTGATGTTATAGCAAAGTTGCCTCCACCTTCCACTGTGAAGGGTGTGAGAAGTTTCTTGGGTCATGCGGGCTTCTACCGCCGATTTATCAAAGACTTTTCTCAAATCGCTCGCCCGATGACCCACCTCTTGGAAAAAGATACTCCTTTTATCTTTTCCAAAGAGTGCCTTGATGCCTTCAACTCGCTTAAGGATAAGCTAACTAAGGCACCCGTCTTGGTTACCCCTAATTGGGAGCTTCCTTTTGAGTTGATGTGCGATGCTAGTGATTTTGCTATTGGAGCGGTTCTTGGACAAAGAGTGAATAAACACTTCCAACCAATCCATTACGCTAGCAAGACAATGACTGGGGCACAATTGCATTATACGACAACCGAAAAAGAGCTTTTAGCCGTTGTCTATGCTTTTGAAAAATTACGCCCCTATCTTGTCCTTTCCACCACCATTGTGTACACCGATCATTCCGCGTTGAAGTACTTGTTGACAAAGCAAGATTCCAAACCAAGACTTCTTCGCTGGGTTTTGCTGCTCCAGGAATTTAAAATCGACATCCGCGATAAAAAAGGAGCAGAAAACCTCGCCGCGGACCATCTTAGTAGACTTGAGGATCCTTACCAAGGGGATCATCCGACCAAAGAAATCAATGATTCTTTTCCCTTGGAGACCTTAATGTCTATAAACTCGAAGCCGAATGAAACCCCGTGGTTTGCGGACTTTGCAAACTACTTGGCGGGTGGCATTCTCAAGGAAGGGTTGACGTCCCAGCAAAAGAAGAAGTTCTTCACCGACATTAAGACTTACTTTTGGGACGACCCTTACCTATTCAAACAATGTGCTGATTTGATAATTCGTCGATGTGTTGATGGACCGGCAGCGTCGGACATCCTTGATGCTTGCCACAAAGGACCCACCGGTGGTCACTTTGGTCCCAACTACACCGCAAAGAAAGTGTTTGATTCGGGATTTTATTGGCCCTCCATATATCGTGATGCTCACAATATGGTTAAGCGATGTGATGTTTGCCAAAAGCAAGGCAAAATCACACATAAAGACGAGATGCCTCAGAATTTCATTCAAGAGTGTGAAATTTTTGATGTTTGGGGTATCGACTTTATGGGGCCATTCCCTTCATCTAAAGGAAACAAATACATCCTTGTAGCCGTTGACTACGTTTCTAAGTGGGTTGAAGCCAAAGCTTTGCCTACTAATGACGCAAGGGTGGTTTGTAACTTTTTGAAGGCTCTATTCGCTAGATTCGGTGTGCCTCGCGCCATTATTAGTGATCGTGGGACTCATTTCTGCAACGATCAATTTGCTCGAGTCATGGCTAAGTACGGTGTAAATCATCGTCTTTCCACAGCCTACCACCCACAAACTAATGGCCAGGCTGAAATATCCAACCGAGGGCTGAAGCGAATTCTTGAAAGGACTGTGGGAGAGCATCGTGCCTCATGGGCTGATAAATTGGATGATGCTTTGTGGGCTTTCCGTACTGCTTACAAGACCCCGATCGGCTGTACGCCTTATCGTCTTGTGTACGGGAAAGCGTGCCACCTCCCCATTGAGTTGGAGCACAAGGCTTATTGGGCCTTGAAGTGGGCTAATTTTGATATAAACAAAGCCGGTAACCTACGCAAGATCCAACTCAATGAGCTGAATGAACTTCGGAATGAGGCTTATGAAAATTCTTTGATCTATAAGGAAAGAACTAAGCTCATTCACGACTCCAAGATCAAAAACCGAGAGTTCCATGTTGGAGACAAAGTCTTACTTTTTAACTCTCGGTTGAAAATCTTTTCGGGAAAGCTCAAATCTCGTTGGTCCGGCCCATTCACCATTGCCCAAATTTTTCCATATGGTACTCTCGAGCTCGCTCAACCTGATGGACCAAATTTTAAGGTGAATGGCCAACGAGTGAAGTTGTACTTTGGTGAGGACACCTCTAAGGAGGTGATTCCATCCCTCACCACGTTCCCCATGAACTAATTTTGGGTCGAGTCAGGCTCGTGACTCGGTTATCAAAAACAAGCGCTCCTCGGGAGGCAGCCCGAGTATCTATCCTTGTATGTTTTAATCCCCTAAGTGTAGGGGGGGACTTCTATATGTGTTTGCCTTTTTGTGGTGATGTGATTACAGGGATAAGTGCACTCTTGGAATCTTTGAAGAACCGTGCTCCCGTGTTTATCCGAAATCCGGTTCTATCTCTCAACTATCGTGATTCAATTTTCTTCATACTCACATTTGAAATTGATCACGTTAGTCGTCTCTTCCTTAACTTGAGTTAACCAACGTGCACAATGTCATAAGTGTAGGGGAGACTTTTCCCACATGCTTAAACATTGAGGACAATGTTTATCTTAAGTGTAGGGGGGACTTCTATCGAAGTTTTAAGTGGACTTTTCCATGAAAATGCCTTCATTTAACCGGAAAATCATTTTTTTCAACATTTTTCAAATTTTTTATTAACTTTGGCCATTTAGTCGTAATTTTTAAATTTTTATCGTTGCTTTCATATGTATATATTCCGCAATAAAGTGGTGTAGCTAGTTTAGAAGCCTTTGATATATTAGGCCCGTTGCGTTTATTTTGACTCAACCCGAATAGACTTATCCAAGTTTATTCTAGCTAGTATCCTTAACCATATAGACCTTAATTGGTTTATTAGGCTAAGTGTCCACGAGTCTCATTACTTGAGATTTTAAATTGTGGAGGACGAGAAATGATAGAGTAAATTATAAGTCTGTATTCTTGCACAAGCTCACTTGGTACAATTATTTGCCTATTCTCCCATCACTTGCTAATAATTTATCTGCAATAAGTAAGGTCGTACGATTTGAAAAGTTACTTAGCTTCTAGCCCAAGATCGTTTAAAAGTTGCTCGGTAATGATAAGAGTTCATAGCCAAGGCATAACTTATGAAGCGGGGCGCGAAGATTGGCGAGTCCGAAAAGGCCCTAACAAGGCATGAGGATTCAATTTTATTGCTGAAGATCCAAAGTGATGTGAAAAGCATTATTCCTAAAGTCAATATGAAGGATCAAGACTCACGACGAAAAGCAATCAACTCCCATAAAGATCATGGAGAAGTCTATCCGAAAAGACCCTAACAAGGTATGAGGATAAATAGATCCAAGTCCGAAAAGGAGGCGGATCGTTGTATCTCAAAATCCCAATTAGAGATTGAAGAAATAATCATGAAGTCGTGGTCAACAAAGTTGGAGAACCCCTCAAAAGTCTCCAAGTGAAGAAAATCTATTATGATGAGAAGACCATTATCTCAAGAACGTCTCTCGAAGATATGAAGTATGAAGTACATGCCAAATATCGGCCCGAGAAAGGTCTCAAATCGTGAACCAAGTTATGCCAAGATATGAACTTTTTGATATCCCGAGAAGCAGTTTTAAGAGATTTTGTCCTTTAGCTAACTATTGATCAAATCGTCCTACTTTGCTTTCAGCCCTAATAAACTATCGAAATAAGTCCAAAAATGCATCTTCATGATCATTCTAAGACAAAAATAAAATATAAGAGATACACCTAGGAATAAGGGAGTTTAAGCATTTAATTAAGCCATGTGTGTAAGTGTTTGAATTGCTAACTTATAATAACAATGATCTCGTTTTTAAGCTTAGTTTGGGGAACGTGAAACTTGAGGGTGATAAATCTTCGCAGCACCAAAGCCCTAATGTAAGTCATCGATTTCTTTGCAAGTTATTTCCATGTAGCTATTTACAAGTGAAAATGGTTTTCTACTCCTTTGTTACCTTTGAAGTTTCAATTCTTTAAATTTTTGTTTAGTAGAATTTAAATAAGGCCAAGGTTGATTAATTATGAGAAAAGTGTAAAATTGCTTTATCACTAAGCATTGCATGAGGGCATGGCAATGGTTAAGTGTAGGGGATTTGATAGGTGTGTAAACACCCATCCTTTTACCACTTAATTCGGGCTAAAACAAGACCAAAACACGTATTTAATATCATTTGTTTGGAATTATGCGTGGTTTTTGTGTTTATTGTGTTTTCAGGGCCAACCGGATGATTATTGAAGAAAACATGGGATTGCACGGGTTTTACTGAAGAAAAAGACTCAAGATAAAGTCTATTGTCCAAGAGATGCAAAAGATTTGAAGTCGCTGGGCCTATTCGAAGATTTATCGAAGAAAAGGACCAAAGATGGAAGATTTATATAAGTCGAAGAAACTCAAGTCTATTAAACGAAGAAATTAAAAGACGAGTTGAATTTAATCGACAACAAATCCCGAATCAGAATCGAAAACGGAAACTTTTCTGAAAAGACGAAAAGACACGAAGAACGGGAGAAAGCCCACTCACCAACCAAAGGAAACACCTATAAATAGGCCATCCCACACACATTTAGAAGGCTAGTTTTTAGTTTTTTTGAGTTCTTCTTTCTTCCTCCCCACTCTTCCTCCTGGTTCGTAGAACACCATCACCACTAGGGTGATTGGTGATTTTTAGTTCTTTAATCTTGTAATTTTAATCTTTGTTTCATCTTGTCAAAACATCAATCATTCAATACTAAGTTCTTGTTTAATCTTTCATTTCATCTTGTTCATCATCATCTTTATCTTCAAGTTCTTAAGTTTTTATTTTCTTGATTTGATCTTCAAAAGTTGTTAGAATTTGTGTTTTTATTAGTGGGATTCGTTGCTTATGATGTCTAAATGATTTGTGTTTAATTTGGTAAATTCTTTTTAAGTATTTGATTTGATTTTGATTTAAACCCTCGTTCCGTGTTCTTCGCTTTTCTGCTACTGTAACTGGGTTTCAGAACTTCCGAATCAAGACAAAAAGTTCCGAATGAAGTAGTCATTCGGAAGGTTCCGAATCAGTCTTTAAGTTCCGCATCAAGTCACTTTCATTCGGAAGTTTCAAACTTCCGAATCAAGGAGAAGTTCCGAATCAACCTTTTCATTCGGAAAGTTCCGAATCAATCTGAAGGTTCCGAATCAGCAACTTCCGATCCAGCAAGTTCCGAATGAACATTCATTCGGAAAGTTCCGAATCAGCCATTAAGTTCCGGATGAGTAAGTTCCGAATGAGTATGTTCCGGATGAGTGAATAGTTACTTCCGAATCAGCAAGTTCCGGATGAGTGAATAGTATCTTCCGAATCAGTTAGTTCCGAATCAAGGTTTAAAGTTCCGAATCAGTTATTTTTGAGTATAGTTACTGTTTTACTGTTTTACTATTGTTGATTTACTGTTTCTTCACTCATATTTCACAATTTACATGTTAACTTTAATTTTAATTTGAACTTTAAATTTTCAACCAAGTTTTTGTTAATCATAATTAAAGTAATTGCCTTTGATTTAAACTTTCATTTCCACTTTTTATTAGACTAGAAAACCCAACCCCTTTATTTAGTAACCAAGAACAATCATTCCACTTAAGACCTAGATCAATTCGAGAGGATATCGAGAGTAAAATTGAACCTAGCAAAACACTTGTATCAGCCTCCAAAACGCTTCCTCACCCTTCTTCACTTTGCCCCTTGTTGGTTCCACGATATGCCATCATCTCTGACTACTCGTCCTGGCCAACTTAATCCTAAAACTCACACTTGAAAATCTCACGTATAATTCCCTTTCCTAACAACTCCAAAACCAACTCATAATTCGCCTCACTCTCCTTCTTAGATTTGAGTAGATCAAGATGTCGTCGATGCTCCCGATGACAACTCGTTTATATATTGTCATGCACCCCCGGTTCATTGACTCCATGAAAACTGCTAGCGCCTCGGCGAAGCCAAAATCATAACCGTAAACCCAAAGCGTTCATACAACATCCTTAGCAGTTTCAATTACGTCCTCCTTGCACCCTCTCTTATAAGCAATACGAATAAATTTCTACCCCGTTCTACTCGCGAAAATCTACACGTATTCTAAAAGACCAATACTTCCTCTTATCATACCACTCAACCGCTTTCACAGCCAATCTACTACTAAGCAACTCAAATTTTACCTTGCATCCGTTGCAATTTCTAACAACTCTTTCTCTTAAAATCGTTCCATCAACAGTTTCCTTGGAAAGGCACTAACTACAACTCCTCTCACTTCTCCTACTTACTCTATTTATGGTTCTACCTCACAGTAATAGGCAAACCTACTAAATCTCAGGAAATTTTCGGAAAACTTACATGCCTTACGAACAATCATAAATACCTTTGAGGTATTATATCCCCTTCCAACACTCTCTATGGCGCGTTACTTGTGCCAATATCCATACATTATACAAATCTCTATTCATCGCCCTTGGCACTCCTAAGAGACCTCATGACCACATTAGTTCGTCTACGAACTTTTAACTCTTTCATCCCCACTAAGGGTATTCCGGCCATTCTCTTAGGGCCACCTACTTAATCGTGTAGGCGCGACCAAGTCTTTCATATGTCTACCTCAACGCTCCCTATCAATACAAACCCAAAACTACATCCTGAATCCACTAGATACGATCAACGAATCAAACCCATGGATAACTAACGAAATTTCACGTGCACGAGTTAAAACAGACCAAAACCACGAAAACTCAAAAGGAAAACTCAAACATGTACCAATTCAAATGACTCATGACAACGAAAAATGATCCAAGAAACACTTAATGGCAACCAAAACTTCTTATGCCCCGCGACATATTATTTAAACCGTGCACAAGATCGACTTTTCCAAAAGAATATTTTTTTTCTTTCCTCACCACATCTATGTGACTCAAACAATCTACCAACAACCTTCTAGACGATCTCAAAACTCAACTCAAAGACTAGGTATCCCGTGCAACCCAAATCATAAAAAAACTACTATTCAAAACTCAACCTTGAACCCGTCACTTGTACCAAAATTTCGATCAAGCTACTGACACCCCATGGCTTTACATACTAAATATTTGAAAAGTACATTCCGAGTACAAAATTTTAGGCTTTTGAATCACCCAAAAAGCTTTAAAAACGAACAAGTTATGACCAAAACAGTTTTATACTAGTTGTTTTTTAAAAAAAACTAAAGAATCCTCTTAGTAATTAACGTAATCCTTTTTAAATGAAAAGAAATAAATGTATGTGAAATTTTCATGAACTTTGTTTAGTCTTGCATAAATAATTATAAATGACGTATATTGATTAAGCTCACTTATATAAACTATTTAAGTAGAAAGAAATTTTATTTCGCTTTATTTTTAAGAAAGTCTTTTAGAATTTGAAATAAATAAGTGTTGATTAGAAAAAAAATCTTATGTTACATCTTGTTTCAAACACGACTCCAACACCTTACCCTTATTTTACCGAATACAACCAACTATCTAACTCTATAATAGATTTCCAAGTGCCTTTTTTTTCAATATATACCGACCAAAAGAAATGTAAGACTCAACACAAAAGATTTCATTATCTCAAAAGAAATCCCAAGTTATTTTGTGACAATCCGTCAATTTATGATTGATATTTTATTCTCAAATATTATTTGAAAACATTATTTTAATGTTACAATATGAACTCACATATTTTTGGGAAGAAATTTGGATTTACGTCTTGGAGTAGCATCGACTACGTCTAAACCGGAGGATTCAACGTTACGTGCTTACGTTTACATACACCGTCTTTGGTGACAGTCCGACATGTCAGAAAACAAATTTATCCGTGAATATTATTTTGGAGTTTTAAATTTGTGTTAGTTCGTAAACTCACAAATTTACGAGAGGAGATTAGGACTTACGATTTTATTTTAACGTCTTTTACGACTAAACCGGAAACCTTAGGATTACGTATTTACGTTTTCGAACTCCGTTTTTGATGAGACAATTTTTATTGGATTCGTTTTGTGACGTTGATTCATAATTTATAAAAACGTTTTTCGTAAAACGACCCGAGGGCACGCAAATCGAGGAAACTAGAATCGAGGAGTACCCGTAAATAAATGGGGATGAGACAAATTACACTTGTCCCACCCCCCACTACAAACCGTCCATACTTAGCCACACAAACATTTGGTGTCAAGTCTTGAGAGAAAGTGGAAGACACTTGTCCTAAGCTTCACAAATAAGCTACCAAGAGATCAAAACAACTAGCCCTCAAACCACTTCACCATTTGCAACATGCAAACCACCCTCAAAATCCTCTCAACTCTCTCACCTAGTTCGTCCCATCCTCACCCATAAACACCATTTTCATCAAAAATCAACCATGAAATCCTATGCTATTTCTACATATGTTGAAGCCCTCTTGAAGCTCTCTTGAATGGTGGTGATTATAACATCCATGGAGGAGTTTTCTTGGTGTCTTGAGGCAGATTTTCCACAAGGTTTCTATGAAGAATGGTGGTCATGAAGGTGGTCTTGGTGCATCATAAGTTTCTCCATCCAAAACCATGTCAAACTCATAACCTACATCAAGTTGGTGGTATAAAGATTGTCCTCCTCATCTTCTTAATATTTTGATTATGTAAACATGTATTTTATTTCCTATTGTATATATTTATGACGATTATATGATGATAAAAATGTTATGTGGGGATTTGTTGTTGATAAACATGATTAAAAAGGTGAAAAACCATATGAAACAAGGTTAAAATCTTGGTTAAATTTGTTGGCTGTATAAAACAGTAAGTAAACAGGTCATGGACTGATAAAATGATGAAGTAGAATGGATTTACAGTAAGCTATGGGTCTTGTACACATGTGAGAGTTGGCCATGCAATGGAATCAAAGTAATGAGTGAGATATGATCAAAACAAGTTTAAGGTATAAATATGAGGTTACTGTTTTGGACGATTTTTAGAAAATATTTAGAAGATGATTCAACAGTAGCTATAGAAGAGTTAAATGTAGCACATATCATGTAGTTTATGTGATAAAAATTTGAGCTTCTATCTCCATATAGAACTCATGATATGGCAGTTTTGGTGAAAGTGAAGATAAAAATCAGATTTTTGGAAATTAAAGAATAATACTATTATATAAGCACTCAAAATTAATAGTATAAAATATAAAGGAAAACCCACTAACTTATGGATTTTATTTATATAAGTATGTAAAAGGTTAAATAAGTGTACATTTTATAAAAATGGTAACTTGTTATGTTTTATAAGATATAAAACTATAAACATGATTTTTACGACTTTTTCGGCTATTGCCGTAAAATTAACGTTTTTGTTAAATAAAACTTAGATGGTTGGACCCGTCTAATGAAAACTTTATAAAACTTATATACTGATATATAGACATGTATAACAAGTAAAAACCGATAAAAACCCGAACTATATGACATACGGACATTAACAAGTTAAATAAACATATTGGACTAATAAATGGACTAAATAGGATAAAAACTAGTAAAAAGAATCTATTGGGCTTAACCCATTTATGCCCAACTTGGAAAGTATACATACTGATAATATAGGTATAAAATGGATTAAAACAAGTTAAAGAACCTATAATAAGTTTATTGGACTTAAAACACGTAAATGGGTAAAACTAGTAAAACTAGTATAAAAGTTATCGACATATAACACTAAAATGAGTAAACGAGAATATGTAAACCCACTTGATCATCATATATATATATATAATCATCATATGTATACATAATTAATATTTTTATAAAGTCATTGGACAAACGTCTAAGACCGAGTATTATTTGTCTAGGTTTCCGTGATTGAAGCACGTACCGTACGTCCGAATTGCCGACAACCCGCCTTCCCACATCAACGTGAGTTCATAGCCTCGCACTCTTTTAAATGTTTTATAAATGCTTTATAAACCCGCGAGGGAGATAACATGTTAGTTTTTATAAAAGTTTGGACACCATTTGTCCCGATTGTTTGTTTATTGATTTTGGACCCGAATGATTGAATGACCCGATTGTATGACCCGATAAATGATTAATGGACCCGATAGATGAAGATAAATGGATTATTAAAGTTAGGTTATGTCACTAAAAGTCCCATTAGCATGAATTGTGAACTACCGGGATTTGGTAGACGCTTATGCATTTAATAGTACTATTTGGGGACGATCACCCCAGTTCGCGCCTTGACGGTTGATCCCCGTCGTGCCACATTGATTGGTAAGCGAATTAATGTATGAGAAGATTTCCATAGCGTGACCTTTGTGACGACACGCTACTTTAGATGGGCAAAATTGGTATCGGGTTAGCTACCCGTTGTTGGTTTAGTAAGGTAACAATGTCATGCGGCTTATAATAATCCGAATTAACGAAATACTAATAGACGCTCCGAATTACGATGTATTGCCTGACTAGCAATACAGGGTCATACTATTGATATTATGTTTGTATTTTGGTTTTCATAACCATATTCATATAACGGTTTTTATTTGATTTTATACAACGTCATAAGACGTATTGTATGATGTTTTTACGACATTGGCTCGTATAATGATTTTTACGGCAAACGCCTATATTATGATTTTCGATAAGGATTTGTATAAAATGACTTTGGCTATTTTATGGCCTATCAAAACGATTTGTACAAAATGATTTTCAGTAATACTTTTATACTGATATTATATTGATGGAATTTATTAAACTCTATGAATTCACTCGGCGTTATCGCTGACCTTTTCTTTTAACATGTTTTATCTCAGGTACTTGAAGGTAATTCTCGGGAAGACAACAAGAATTCATGGCCCGCACCTAAACAATATTTTCCATTCAAATACTTTGTAAAACTTTGTATGAAATATAATGACTTGGGACCGTTGTAACTTTGATATTTATGAATGGAAATGCTTTATTAATAAACGACGCGATTTTTATGCGTTGTCTATGATGTGAGTAATGTGCTAACCCGTAACACCAACTAGTCTTCCGCTGTATTGAATTGTATAAATTTGGGGGTGTTACAGTTTGGTATCAGAGCTCTCGTTATAGAGAACGAAAGATTTTTTAAAACCAAGGTTTTGAATAAAACATTTCAAAATCTTTTAACTATAAACATTTTTCTAAAAATGTCTAAAAATCTTTTGACTATAACGGTGCCGAAGAATTCCCGAGTTACCGACAAGGCCAGACTGAGAAGTGTTATTTTAATATATATATATATATATAACCTGGATTATATATATATGATGTAATTGTATTACATGATTGTTTGATGATTATTTTGATTTTTTATACGAGGTATTTATACGACGTAGGTTGTCACAAGAAACCCTAAATCCCCTAGTAAATTAATCGAAGCTATTCTCGTAGGAATTCTAGCTATCCTAGATCTAAACCAAGTTGTGGATATTTGTGATCCCAACAAATGGTTGATATTCGTAGAAATGTAGATATTAGTTGATTGTGAAATTGAAGAAGAATTGGCGAGATTAAATCTGATATCGATACCATGACGATCTTTCCTTATAGAGTGGAGTTTGACAAAACGTTACCACCTGGAAAGGCATCATCTGATTCGTTGTCATCCAATTCTTAAATTGAAATCGAAAGGGTGAATGTTGCACTTGAGGCTGTCATTGGAACCAGTACCCAAAAGCCTCATGCCACTAGTACCTTTCCGAGAAGTGTAGTTGAATGATAAGTCATTTTATATTAATGACTCATTTGATAATTATTGTTGTAAGAGATATAGGATTGGAATTAAGTGTTGATTCATATCGAGCTTTATTGCCCTTTTAAGGTTTATAAATAAGGCTGAAAGTATTGGAAGAATGAAGTAGGATATCGCATTGAGTATAAGTTGATTGAAAACTTGAATAAAGTAAAATTTAACCTGTATGGAATATGAGATTGATAAGAGGAAGTCGTTAAGTCCCGTGATTGAATTATAGGATTTTTAATGATTATAAGTTTGTGTTAAAGGGTTGTTCCTAGGCCATTGTCCACTAACGAGGATGCCCAGTGTCCAATAAATAAATTGAAGAAATCTTCTTCTAAATTGGGACCGATGGATCTTCCGGGACATGTGGAACACCTAATGACTCTTGTAGATTAGTATTCATTGTGGTATCTATTAAAAATAATCCCTAACTTAACTGTGACATCAGTTGGTAGGATGAGTTCTGAGAATTGTATGACATAGTGACGCGTAATGTGTTACGGTACAATTTTGACTTGTTTGTGATTAATGAAAAAGACTACCTTTGATTGCTAAATTCTACATGTATCGATGTTATCTATCCTTTATTGCTTCATCCTAATGTTCGCATTAGTGATGCAACCATTGAGCAAGTACTCATCTCGAATTGAGTTACGTTGTGGATTATTCTTTTGAGTGCCATCGAGGTCATGAACCTCATGATTAATTGGCTAAGCTCATTTCCTATCATATCGTAGTTAATTCTTGGCGAACAAGCTTTCATCACTCTTTTGCAGATCACTCATTGTTTTTATAAAGTTAAAACGATACCCTTTGAGAAAATTTAATTTTCATCACAATAAGGATTATTCAAAGTGAGATTTATAAGTGACTGATATCAAAATGAAGTTGTTTAAGAGACGATTTGGAAACTTAATTATTTCCATCACAAAGAAAATCTTTGTAAATGTATTTTTGATTCTTATTCAAGAATTAAGCATGAAAATGTTTTTATTATAAACATGATGATAAAATTTTTGACGAACTGAGTATTGCATCGTTAATCTTGAAATTGTATATAGTTGCGCGCCTACATACAATTTGAAATGGACTATGCAAGACTGATTAGTAGTCACCATAAAACTAATGAATAAACACTACATTGTCTTTGAAGATTGTGAAAGATTAAAATTTTATGAGATCTGCAAGAAGTGAAAAATAAGGACATAGTGTCAGGGACACCTACATATGTGCCTGTAGCATCTATTCTTCTGAATCGAATTTACTCATCTGTGGAAATTGTCTCATTTGACAATTGATATTCCCATCTTGTCCAATTATCCCGTAGTGCGATTCTTAGGAAAAGTATATGATTACCGAGTGTTGATACCCGACTGGATGTATTGACGTTCTTATCATTTCTTATGATTTGATATCATTTGAATGACCTGGGTAACGATCCGAGGAGCTTTCGAATGCGTACTCAAATTATGAAAACATGGAATATATTCATATTCGTTAAGTGTTTTCATCTGTATCTGATTTGAAATTCTCTCGCCTAGATTATACGTTGACCTTACTCTTTTAATAGTAGTTGTGTATCCTAATATCCCTGAAATTGTGAAGGATTATGAATTATTATTAGTCTTTTGAGAAGTTCACATCTTATCAACGGTAATGAAACTGGAAAGTTGATAATTCCAGTAGAATGGATTGATTGATTATGACATGACGACATTGTCTTAATTGATGGGAACTCGAATTGAATTCCCCTAAATGATAAGATGTTGATTATCAAAGGTGATCTAAATAATTCTTGATGGATGATTTTATCCTGCATTTAGACTTGAAATTTTACCGTAAATGGTTGTAAATTAGTCATAGATATTATAATCTAGAAAGAACCTAATATGAATTTATTAAATGATGTTTCGGTTATCTGAAACTTTAGGAGGTATTTATTGGTAAATTACCTAGACTTTCGCCATTAAGGCAAGTAGAATTTGGTATTTGATTATATTCTCGGTGCTGCACCTGTGGCTTGTGCACTGTACGTCAGCACCATCTAAATTAAAGGAATTACCGTACAACTGAGAAAGTTGTCGGAGAAAGATTTTATTATACCAAGCCTGTCATCCTGAAGAGCTATGGTGTTATCTTTCCTTATATTTATAGATTACTGTGATTGAGTAAATTGACAATCGAAAACGATATCCATAACTCGAAATGGAAGAATTGTTCGATCATTTACAAGGATCTAGCAAATTTGATCCATAGCATGGTTATCATCAACTTCGCATCTGCGAAAGAGATTATCTATTTCAATCACTACATCCGGTGCTTGTAATGAGCATTATGAGTTTCACGTGATGTCGTTTGGATTGACAATGCACATGTAGTATTCATAAATTTGGTGAATCACGTGTGTAGAATGTAATTTGATAAATTCATGCTCGTGATCATTAAGGACTATTTTATAAGCATAAGAATGAGTTAATAATTATTTATAGACTGCCCTGAATTGACCGAACGATAAAAACCTGTACCTTAGATAATTAACACGTGATTAAAGACTTAATCCTTTATATTAATTGACCGTGTGATTAATAGATAATGGAATATATTGACTCTTTAAAAATTAAGAGCCCTTTTAAGACTTTGAGTTAAAAAAAAACAAAAAAAAAGAAAGTGGAAATATGTTTTAACAAATGTTTTAACAAAGGATTTTAAGGGATTATTCCCTTATACACAAACCATTTAACTAAACTCCTGTTTAGGGGTAAATGTTTGTGTATACCTCAAGATAACTTAAGAAGGATTGAGCGAAACCCATTTAAACCATGACTTAAAAATTGAAACGACAATTTTTACTTTTCAACTAAGAAAACTTTGACCAAAGTATAAACAAAGGTTTTTCGAACATTTACAAAATCTTATTAAATATTTTCGATAAATCAACAAAAATCTTGTTAATTAAATTCAAATTATTTTTGAACATTTTATATAATTGGTCGAACTAAGAAATTTAAAATTTTTACGTTTACGTTTCATAAAAATTTAATAATTATTATTTAATTAATTGTAATAATTACCGACGCTTTAAACGCCGGATTGAGAAAAACTGATAAAAATGATAGATAAGACGAAACTGAAACTTAGAAAATATGAAGAAAAGTGAATGTAATTACTGACGCATAATATAGAAAGAATATCTGAGTGAATTGTGGACATGATAATTATATCATCATGAGAAGTGAATCTAGATACCGAGGCATTATGTATAAAAGATAAAGAACCAGTTAGGACATGTTCCTTAAAAATGAAGGTGCAAAATAAATTGCCGAACGATATAAAAATAAATAATGTTGTAAAAAGGATAATATAAATAGTGAAAGGTTTCACGGCTAATGTGAACCATTAGAATTGAGAAGCCGATAACGTTAAATATTTTAAAAACCACTTATGGTTGCCTAAATATGGAAGATTGTGAGATATAGTTAAATTGGAAATCTTGTAAGTATAAGTATTATATGTATGTCATTTATGACTAAAAGTATCTTTGTCTGAAGAAGTTGTACTAATGGCAATTATGAAGGCAGACATCGCCTCATACATTAGTAAACGTCTAGCTATTTCAAAGGTCATCATCTGAATTTGATTCGATTTGGGTCATCGTCGACAGACTGACTAAATCTGCTAATATCATTCCCGTTAATGATAAATGCAAAAGAGTTGTGTAAACATGGTGTGCCGTATCGATCATCTCTATCAAGATCCTCGCTTCGCATCGAATTTCTTGAGATTTTCTCAGAAGTCATTGTGAACGAATCTTGATGAGAGTACTATGTACCACCCCAAATCGAAGGGACGAGGTAAAGTAACGATACAAAATACTATAAGTGCTGCTTTATGTTTGAACGATTGACCTTTGGTGATAGACTGTAAAATCGTTTTCCTTTGGAGAGATTACCATTGATAATCATCGTATTAGGATTAAGATCGAATCTTGTTAGGGTCTATATTAGAGCATCTATAAGCAAGAGTTGAGATGAAGACATCCGACATACACCCATTGTGAGTTGGACATGTCTTTTAGGTTTAAGGTTTCCTATGATGGCGAACCTATCCTTGCAAAATACCCGACCCGCGAGATCTGAAATGATTGTTGAAATTAGGATTTGATTATTAACTGCCGATAGTGGGCAGGAGGTTATGTGAATATGAAATGAAGATCTTGAAGTGCCAAATGGGTAGCGAAGTTATGCCACAATTTTTTTAACCTTGGAAAAATGAATTCATGATCTGACAAATCATGGGATATAAGTCCCTGTTGTATGGGACCATTGAGATGATGTAAAAGTTGGGATTGAAAGGCATATAAGCTGGATCTACCCTAGGACTTCAACGACTGCGTGGATTATGTTTCGTAAATCGAACTTGATGGAATATCTATCAAGTGAGAATCTGATTATTCTTAGTAGAGCTTAGATCGGCGAAAAGTTGCATTCATCAAAAACCCGTGAACATCATGGATAGAGAAAGTAAGTCAATATTAAGCCTGATCTTATTCCCGTAGTTATGTTTGATGAAACTCGCGTATTATAATGGATTATACTTGTGAGAAAAGACCGAATGTGGAGGAAATACCCACATGGCTTTAACTCTATAAGAAGCGAGTAGTAAGGTAAGATGATCTTTGAGGACAAAGATCCTGTTTAGGGGTAAATGCTGTGACAATCCGTCAATTTATGATTGATATTTTATTCTCAAATATTATTTGAAAACATTATTTTAATGTTACAATATGAACTCACATATTTTTGGGAAGAAATTTGGATTTACGTCTTGGAGTAGCATCGACTACGTCTAAACCGGAGGATTCAACGTTACGTGCTTACATTTACATACACCGTCTTTGGTGACAGTCCGACATTTCAGAAAATAAATTTATCCGTGAATATTATTTTGGAGTTTTAAATTTGTGTTAGTTCGTAAACTCACAAATTTACGAGAGGAGATTAGGACTTACGATTTTATTTTAACGTCTTTTACGACTAAACCGGAAACCTTAGGATTACGTATTTACGTTTTCGAACTCCGTTTTTGATGAGACAATTTTTATTGGATTCGTTTTGTGACGTTGATTCATAATTTATAAAAATGTTTTTCGTAAAACAACCCGAGGGCACGCAAATCGAGGAAACTAGAATCGAGGAGTACCCGTAAATAAATGGGGATGAGACAAGTTACACTTGTCCCACCCCCCACTACAAACCGTCCATACTTAGCCACACAAACATTTGGTGTCAAGTCTTGAGAGAAAGTGGAAGACACTTGTCCTAAGCTTCACAAATAAGCTACCAAGAGATCAAAACAACTAGCCCTCAAACCACTTCACCATTTGCAACATGCAAACCACCCTCAAAATCCTCTCAACTCTCTCACCTAGTTTGTCCCATCCTCACCCATAAACACCATTTTCATCAAAAATCAACCATGAAATCCTATGTTATTTCTACATATGTTGAAGCCCTCTTGAAGCTCTCTTGAATGATGGTGATTATAACATCCATGGAGGAGTTTTCTTGGTGTCTTGAGGCAGATTTTCCACAAGGTTTCTATGAAGAATGGTGGTCATGAAGGTGGTCTTGGTGCATCATAAGTTTCTCCATCCAAAACCATGTCAAACTCATAACCTACATCAAGTTGGTGGTATAAAGATTGTCCTCCTCATCTTATTAATATTTTGATTATGTAAACATGTATTTTATTTCCTATTGTATATATTTATGATGATTATATGATGATAAAAATGTTATGTGGGGATTTGTTGTTGATAAACATGATTAAAAAGGTGAAAAACCATATGAAACAAGGTTAAAATCTTGGTTAAATTTGTTGGCTGTATAAAACAGTAAGTAAACAGGTCATGGACTGATAAAATGATAAAGTAGAATGGATTTACAGTAAGCTATGGGTCTTGTACACATGTGAGAGTTGGCCATGCAATGGAATCAAAGTAATGAGTGAGATATGATCAAAACAAGTTTAAGGTATAAATCTGAGGTTACTGCTTTGGACGATTTTTAGAAACTATTTAGAAGATGATTCAACAGTAGCTATAGAAGAGTTAAATGTAGCACATTTCATGTAGTTTATGTGATAAAAATTTGAGCTTCTATCTCCATATAGAACTCAAGATATGGCAGTTTTGGTGAAAGTGAAGATAGAAATCAGATTTTTGGAAATTAAAGAATAATACTATTATATAAGCACTCAAAATTAATAGTATAAAATATAAAGGAAAACCCACTAACTTATGGATTTTATTTATATAAGTATGTAAAAGGTTAAATAAGTGTACATTTTATAAAAATGGTAACTTGTTATGTTTTATAAGATATAAAACTATAAACATGATTTTTACGACTTTTTCGGCTATTGCCGTAAAATTAATGTTTTTGTTAAATAAAACTTAGATGGTTGGACCCGTCTAATGAAAACTTTATAAAACTTATATACTGATATATAGACATGTATAACAAGTAAAAACCGATAAAAACCCGAACTATAGGACATACGGACATTAACAAGTTAAATAAACATATTGGACTAATAAATGGACTAAATATGATAAAAACTAGTAAAAAGAATCTATTGGGCTTAACCCATTTAGGCCCAACTTGGAAAGTATACATACTGATAATATAGGTATAAAATGGATTAAAACAAGTTAAAGAACCTATAATAAGTTTATTGGACTTAAAACACGTAAATGGGTAAAACTAGTAAAACTAGTATAAAAGTTATCGACATATAACACTAAAATGAGTAAACGAGAATATGTAAACCCACTTGATCATCATATATATATATATATAATCATCATATGTATACATAATTAATATTTTTATAAAGTCATTGGACAAACGTCTAAGACCGAGTATTATTTGTCTAGGTTTCCGTGATTGAAGCACGTACCGTACGTCCGAATTGCCGACAACCCGCCTTCCCACATCAACGTGAGTTCATAGCCTCGCACTCTTTTAAATGTTTTATAAATGCTTTATAAACCCGCGAGGGAGATAACATGTTAGTTTTTATAAAAGTTTGGACACCATTTGTCCCGATTGTTTGTTTATTGATTTTGGACCCGAATGATTGAATGACCCGATTGTATGACCCGATAAATGATTCATGGACCCGATAGATGAAATTAAATGGATTATTAAAGTTAGGTTATGTCACTAAAAGTCCCATTAGCATGAATTGTGAACTACCGGGATTTGGTAGACGCTTATGCATTTAATAGTACTATTTGGGGACGATCACCCCAGTTCGCGCCTTGACGGTTGATCCCCGTCGTGCCACATTGATTGGTAAGCGAATTAATGTATGAGAAGATTTCCATAGCGTGACCTTTGTGACGACACGCTACTTTAGATGGGCAAAATTGGTATCGGGTTAGCTACCCGTTGTTGGTTTAGTAAGGTAACAATGTCATGCGGCTTATAATAATCCGAATTAACGAAATACTAATAGACGCTCCGAATTACGATGTATTGCCTGAGTAGCAATACAGGGTCATACTATTGATATTATGTTTGTATTTTGGTTTTCATAACCATATTCATATAACGGTTTTTATTTGATTTTATACAACGTCATAAGACATATTGTATGATGTTTTTACGACATTGGCTCGTATAATGATTTTTACGGCAAACGCCTATATTATGATTTTCGATAAGGATTTGTATAAAATGACTTTGGCTATTTTATGGTGTGACAATCCGTCAAATTATGGTCAATATTTTATTCTCAATATTTATTTGAAAATATTATTTTATGAACTCACTTATTTTTGGGAAGAAATTTGGATTTACGTCTTGAAGTAGCATCGACTACGTCAAAACCGGAGGATTCAACGTTACGTGCTTACTTTTACATACACCGTCCTTGGTTGCAATCCGACATGTCAGAAAATAAATTTGTCCATAAATATTATTTTGAAGTTTTAAATTTGTGTTGGTTCATAAACTCACAAATTTACGAGAAGAGATTAGGACTTACGATTTTATTTTAACGTCCTTTACGACTAAACCGGAAACCTTAGGATTACGTATTTACGTTTTCGAACTCCGTTTTTGATGAGACAATTTTTATTAGATTCGTTTTGTGACGGTGATTCATAATTTATAAAAACGTTTTTCGTAAAACGACCCGAGGGCACGCAAATCGAGGAAACTAGAATCGAGGAATACCCGTAAATTAGTGGGATGAGACAAGTATACACTTGTCCCACCCCACTATATGGGAAGGCTACACAAGTGACACCACACTTGTGATGTGTCAAGCTTGTAGCAACAAGCTTACACTTGTTGCTTAAGGCTTACAAAGTAAGCTACATTTCCCACTAACCTAACAAAACCACCTCAAACTTCCCATTAGCTTCCATTCTTACATGCAAAAACCACACAACACTCCTCCCTCTCTCTAAAATTCGTCCCATCTCCACCAAGAACACCCTCATTTGATCAATTTTAACCACAAACATTTGTTATGATTAACATATGTTAATCTCCATTCAAAGAGATGAAGATTGGTGCAAGTTTTAACATCCAAGGAGAAGTTTTGTTAGTGTCTTGGGGCTGATTTCTCAAGGAGTTTCCATGAAGAACAAGGGCTGATTTTTGGAGGAATCTACAAATACTTGGTGATCCTTGAAGTGGTGTTGATATCTCATAAGATTGGTTACCCAAAACCATGTCTTGTTCATCCAAAAACTCATCATTTCATCACTTTGGTGGTATAAAGATTGTCCTCCTCATCCTCTTGATATTTTTGATTATTTAATCTTGTATTTCTTTCACTTATGTATATGTATATGATGATGAATGATGATTAAAAATATTGTGTGGGGATTTGGTGTTGATAAACATGATTAAAAAGGTGAAAAACCATAAGAAACAAGGTTAAAATCTTGATTAATTTACATGGCTGTATAAAACAGTAAAGAAACAGGTCATGGGCTGATAAAATGATGAAGTAGAATCCATTTACAGTAAGCTATATGTCTTGTACACATGTGAGAGTTGGCCATGCAATGGAATCAAAGTAATGAGTGAGATATGATCAAAACAAGTTTAAGGTATAAATCTGAGTTCACTGTTTTGGACGATTTTTAGAAAATATTTAGAAGATGATTCAACAGTAGCTATAGAAGAGTTAAATGTAGCACATATCATGTAGTTTATGTGATAAAAAGTTGAGCTTCTATCTCCATATAGAACTCAAGATATGGCAGTTTTGGTGAAAGTGAAGATAAAAATCAGATTTTTGAAAAATAAAGTATAATACTATTATATAAGCACTCAAAATTATATTGTATAAAATGTAAAGTTAAAACCCACTAACTCATGAATTTTATTTATATAAATATGTTAAAGGTTAAATAAGTGGACATTTTATAAAAATAGTAACTTGTTATGTCTTATAAGATATAAAACTATAAACTTGATTTTTACGACTTTTTCGGCTATCGCCGTAAAATTAACGTTTTTCGCCAAATAAAACTTAGACGACCAAACCCGTCTAATGTAAAGTTTATAAAAGTCACATACTGATATATAAGTATCTAATACAATTAAAAACCGATAAAACCCGAACTATAAGAAATACGGACATTTACGAGCTAATTAAGCATATTGGACTAATAATTGGACTAAATAAGATAAAAACTTGTAAAAAGAACTTATTGGGCTTAACCCATTTGGGCCCAACATGGAAAGTATACATACTGATAATATAGGTATAAAAGGGATTAAAACAAGTTAAAGAACTTATAATAGGCTTATTGGACCTAAAACACGTAAATAGGTAAAACGAGAAAACTAATATAAAAGTTATCGACACATAACACAAAAATGAGTAAATGAGGATATGTAAACCCACTTGATCATCATATATATAAAATCATCATATGTATACATAATTGTTATTTTTATAAAGTCATTGGACAAAAGTCTAAGACGAGTATTATTTGTCTAGGTTTCCGTGATTGAAGCACGTACCGTACATCCGAATTGCCGATAAACCGCCTTCCCACATCAACGTGAGTTCATAGCCTCGCACTCTTTTAAATGTTTTTATAAATGTTTTATAAACCCGCGAGGGAGATAACATGTTAGTTTTTATAAAATAGGACGCCATTTGTCCCGATTGTTTGTTTATTGATTTGGACCTGAATGACTGAATGACCCGATTGTATGACCCGATAAATGATTAAAGGACCCGATAGATGAAATTAAATGGATTATTAAAGTTAGGTTATGTCACTAAAAGTCCCATTAGCATGAATTGTGAACTACCGGGAGTTGGTAGACGCTTATGCATTTAATAGTACTATTTGGGGACGATCACCCCAGTTCGCGCCTTGACGGTTGATCCCCGTCGTGCCACATTGATTGGTAAGCGAATTTATGTATGAGAAGATTTCCATAGCGTGACCTTTGTGACGACACGCTACTTTAGATGGGCAAAATTGGTATCGGGTTAGCTACCCGTTTTGGTTTAGTAAGGTAACAATGTCATGCGGCTTGTAATAATCCAAAACTAACGAAATACTACTAGACGCTCAGAATTACGACGTATTGCCTGACTAGCAATACAGGGTCATACTATTGATATTATGTTTGTGTTTTGGTTTTCAAAACCATATTCATATAACGGTTTTTATTTGATTTTATATAATGTCATAAGACGTATTGTATGATGTTTTTACGACATTGGCTCGTATAATGATTTTTACGGCAAATGCCTATATTATGATTTTCGATAAGGATTTGTATAAAATGACTTTGGCTATTTTATGGCCTATTAAAATGATTGTACAAAATGATTTTCAGTAATAATTTTATACTGATATTATATTGATGGAATTTATTAAACTCTATGAATTCACTCGGCGTTATCGCTGACCTTTTCTTTTAACATGTTTTGTCTCAGGTACTTGAAGGTAATTCTCGGGAAGACGACAAGAATTCATGGCCCGCACTTAAACAATATTTTCCATTCAAATACTTTGTAAAACTTTGTATGAAATAATATGACTTGGGACCGATGTAACTTTGATAATTATGAATGGAAATGATTTATTATTAAACAACGCGATTTTTATGCGTTGTCTATGATGTGAGTAATGTGCTATCCCGTAACACCAACGAGTCTTCCGCTGTACTGAGTTGTATAAATTTGGGAGTGTTACAGTTTGGTATCAGAGCTCTCGTTATAGAGAACGAAAGATTTTTAAAACCAAGGTTTTGAATAAAACATTTCAAAATCTTTTAACTATAAACATTTTTCTAAAAATGTCTAAAAATGTTTTGACTATAACGGTGCCGAAGAATTCCCGAGTTACCGACAAGGCCAGTCTGAGAAGTGTTATTTTAATATATATATAACTTGGATTATATATATATATATATATATATATGATGTAATTTTATTACATGATTGTTTGATGATTATTTTGATTTTTATACGAGGTATTTATACGACGTAGATTGTCACAAGTAACCCTAAATCCCCTAGTAAACTAATCGAAGCTATTCTCGTAGGAATTCTAGCTATCCTAGATCTAAACCAAGTTGTGGATATTTATGATCCCAACAAATGGTTGATATTCGTAGAAATGTAGATATTAGTTGATTGTGATATTGAAGAAGAATTGACGAGATTAAGACTGATATCGATGTCATGACGATCTTTCCTTATAGAGTGGAGTTTGACAAAACGTTATCACCTAGAAAGATGTCATCTGATTCGTTGTCATCCAATTCTTAAATTGAAATCGAAAGGGTTAATGTTGCACTTGCGGCTGTCATTGGAACCATTACCCAAAAGCCTCATGGCACTAGTACCTTTCCGAGAAATCTAGTTGAATGATCAAGTCATTTCATACTAGTGACTCATTTGATAATTGTTGTTGTAAGAGATATAGGATTGGAATTAAGTGTTGATTCATATTGAGATTTTATTGCCTTTACAAGGCCAAAGAATAAGGATGTAAGTATCAGAGAATGAAGTAGGATATCGAATTGAGTATAAAAGTGGTTGAAACTTGAATAAAGTAAAACTTAATCTGTATGGAATATGAGATTGTTAAGAGGAAGTCGTTAAGTTCTATGATTGAATTATAAGGTTTTAATTGATTGTTGATTCGTGTTAAGGGTTGTTCCTAGGCCATTGTCCACTAACGAGGATGCCCAGTGTCCAACAAATAAATCGAAGAAATCTTCTTCTGAATTGGGACCGATGGATCTTTCGGGACATGTGGAACACCTAATGACTCTTGTAGATTAGTATTCATTGTGGTATCTTTTAAAAATCCCTAACTTAACTGAGATATCAGTTGGTAGGATGAGTTTTGAGAATTGTATGTCATAGTGACATGTAATGTGTTACGGTAAAATTTTGACTTGTTTGTGATTAATGAAAAGATTACCTTTGATCGCTAAATTCTACATGTGTCGATGTTATCTATCTTTTATTGCTTCATCCTAATGTTCGCATTAGTGATGCAACCATTGAATAAGTACTCATCTTGATTTGAGTTACGTTGTGAATTATTCTTTTCTGAGTGCCATCGAGATCATGAACCTCATGATTATTTGGCTAAGCTCATTTCCTATCATATTGTAGTTAGTTCTCGGTGAACGACTCTTCATCACTCTTTGCAGATCACTCATTGTTTTTATAAGATAAAACAGTATCATATTAGGAAATTAAATTTTCATCACTATAAGGATTATTCAAAGTGAGATTTATAAGTGATTGTTATCGAAATGAAGTTGTTTATAAAACACCTTGGAAAACTTAATTGTTTTCATAACAAGGAAAATCTTTGTAAATTTATTTTGATTCTTATCTAAGAATTAAGCATGAAAATGATTTTACTAGAAAAATGATGATAAAATTTTGACGAACTGAGTATTGCATCGTTAATCTTGAAATTGTATATAGTTGCGCGCCTACATACAATTTGGAATGGACCATGCAAGGCTGATTAGTAGTCACCATAAAACTAATGAATAAACACTACCTTTTCTTTATAGATTGTGAAAGATTAAAATTTATGAGATCTGCAAGAAGTGAAAAATAGGGACATAGTGTTAGGGATACCTACATATGTGCCTGTAGCATCTATTCTTCTGAGTCGAATTTACTCATCTGTAGAAATTGTCTTATTTGACAATTGACAATTCTATCTTGTCCAATTCTCCCGTAGTGAGATTCTTAGGAAAAGTATGTGATTATCGAGTGTTGATACCCGACTGGATGTATCGACGTTATTATCATTTCTTTTGATTTGATTTCATTTGAATGACCTGGGTAACGATCCGAGGAGCTTTCGAATGCGTACTCAAATTATGAAAACATGGGATATATTCATATTCGTTAAATGTTTTCATCCGTATCTGATTTGAAATTCTCTCGCATAGATTATGCGTTGACCTTACTCTTTTAAGGTAGTTATGTCTCCTGAATTTGTGAAGGATTATGAATTATTATTATTCTTTTGAGAAGTTCACATCTTATCGACGGCAATGAAACTGGAAAGTTGATAATGCCAGTAGAATGGATTGATTGATTATGACATGATGACATTGTCTTAATTGATGGGAACTCGAGTAGAATTCCCTAAAAGATAAGATGTTGATTATCAAAAGTGATCTAAATAATTCGTGATGGATGACCATATCCTGTATTAAGACTTGAAATTATGCCATGAATGGTTGTGAATTAGTCATAGATATTGTAATCTAGAAGAACCTAACATGTATTTATTAAAAGATGTTTCTGTTATCTGAAACCTTAGGAAGTATTTGTTGATGAATTACCTAGACTTTCGCCACTAAGGCAAGTTGAAATTGGTATTGATTCTATTCCCGGTGCTGCACCTGTGGCTTGTGCACTGTATGTCAGCACCATCTGAATTAAAGGAATTACCGTACAACTGAAAGAGTTGTCGGAGAAAGATATCATTATACCAAGCCTGTCATCATGAAGAGCTATGGTGTTATCATTCCTTATATTTATAGATTACTGTGAACTGAGTAAATTGACAATCGAAAACGATATCCATAACTCGAAATGGAAGATTTGTTCGATCATTTACGAGGTTTTTGATCCTCGGCATGGTTATCATCAACATCGCATCTGCGAAAAAGATTATTTATTCCAATCACTACAATCGGTACTTGTAATGAACATTACAAGTTTCACGTGATGTCGTTTGGATTAATTAATACACATGTAGTATTCATAAATATAATGAATCACGTGTGTAGGCTGTAATTAGATAAATTCATGCTCGTGATCATTAAGGACTATTTGTTTGTTAATACGAATAAGAATGAGTTAATAACTATTTATAGTTTGCCCTGAACTGGCCGAACAATGAAAACATGTACCTTAAATATTTAACATGTGATTAAGGACTTAATCCTTTACATAAAATGACCGTTGGATTAATAATGGTAAGATGTATGCATATAGACTCTTCAAAAATTAAGAGCCCTTTTAAGAGTTTGGATTTTGCCAAAAAGAAATGGAAATATGTTTTGACAAATGTTTTAACAAAGGATTTTTAAAGGGATTATTCCCTTATACACAAACCATTTAACTAAACTTCTGTTTAGGGGTAAATGTTTGTGTATACCTCAAGATAACCTAAGAAGGATTGAGGAAACCCATTTAAACCATAACTTGAAATTTGAAACGATAATTTTTACTTTTCAAACTAAGAAAACTTTGACCAAAGTATAAACAAAGGTTTTTCGAACATTTACTAATCTTATTAAATATTTTCGATAAATCAACAAAAATCTTGTTAATTAAATCCAAATTTATTTTGAACATTTTATATAATTGGTCGAACTAAGAAATTTAAACTTTTAACGTTTACGTTTCATAAAAATTAAATAATTATTGTTAATTTACATATAATAATTATCGACGCTTTAGACGCCGGATTGAGAAAAAAAAACTTATAAAAATGATAGTTGAGACGAAACTGAAACATAAAAGATATGAAGAAAGAATTTTGAATAAATACAGTTATGATATTTATTTCATCAGGAGAAAGTGAACGTAATTACAAACGCATAATATAGAAAGAATATCCGAGTGAATTGTGGACATGATAACTATATCATCATGAGAAGTGAATATAGATACCGATGCATTATGTAGAGAAGATAAAGAACCAGTTAGGACATGTTCCTTATTAATGAAGGTGCAAAATAAATTGCCAAACGATATAAAAATAAACAATACTTGTAAAACGGATAATATAGATAATAAAAAGGGTTCGCGGCTAATGTGAACCATTAGAATTGAGAAGCCGATAGCGTTAAATGTTTTAAAGGGCCGTTTATGGTTGCCTAAATATGGAGATTGTGAGATATAGTATGTTGGAATTTGTAAGTATAAGTATTCTATTTATGTCATTTATGACTAAAAGTATCTTTGTCTGAAGAAGTTGTACTAATGACAATTATGAAGGCAAACATCGCCTCATACATTAGTAAACGTCTAGCTATTGCAAAGGTCATCATCTGAATTTGATTCGATTTGGATCATCGTCGACAGACTGACCAAATCTGCTAATATCATTCCTGTTAATAATAAATGCAAAAGAGTTATGTAAACATAGTGTGCCTGTATCAAACATCTTTATCAAGATCCTCGCTTCGCATCGAATTTCTAGAGATTTGCTCAGAAATCATTGAGAACGAACCTTGATGAGAGTACTATGTACCACCCCAATCGAAGGGACGAGGTAAAGTAACGATACAAAGTAATATAAATGCTGTTTTATGTTTGAATGATTGACCTTTGGTAATAGACCGTATAATCGTTTTCCCTTGAAAAGATTATCATTGATAATTATCGTATTAGGATTGAGATCGAATCTTATTAGGATCTAAATATTAGAGCATCTGTAAGCAGGAGTTGAGATGAAGACACCCGACATACACCCATTGTGAGTTGGACATGTCTTTTAAGTTTAAGGTTCCCTATGATGGCAAACCTAACCTTACAATATACCTGACCCGCGAGATCTGAAATGATTGTTGAAATTAGGATCTGATTATTGACTGCCAGTAGTGGGCAAGAGGTTATGTGAATATGAAAGGTAGATCTTGAAGTGCCAAATGGGTAGCGAAGTTATGCCACAATTTTTAACCTTGGAAAAATGAATTCATGATCTGACAAATCATGGGATATAAGTCCCCGTTGTATGGGACCATTGAGATGATGTAAAAGTTGGGATTGAAAGGCATATAAGCTGGATCTACCCAAGGACTTCAAGAACCGCGTGAATTATGTTTCGTAAATCGAACTTGATGGAATGTCTATCAAGTGAAATTCTGATTATTCTTAGTAGAGCTTAGATCGGCGAAAAGTTGCATTCATCAGAAACCCGTGAACATCATGGATAGAGAAAGTAAGTCAACATTTAGCCTGATCTTATTCCCGTAGTTATGTTTGATGAAACTCGCGTATTATAATGGATTACACTTGTGAGAAAAGACCGAATGTGGAAGAAATATCCACATGGCTTTAACTCTATAAGAAGCGAGTAGTAAGGTAAGATGATCTTTGAGGACAAAGATCCTGTTTAGGGGTAAATGCTGTGACAATCCGTCAAATTATGGTCAATATTTTATTCTCAATATTTATTTGAAAATATTATTTTATGAACTCACTTATTTTTGGGAAGAAATTTGGATTTACGTCTTGAAGTAGCATCGACTACGTCAAAACCGGAGGATTCAACGTTACGTGCTTACTTTTACATACACCGTCCTTGGTTGCAATCCGACATGTAAGAAAATAAATTTGTCCATAAATATTATTTTGGAGTTTTAAATTTGTGTTGGTTCATAAACTCACAAATTTACGAGAAGAGATTAGGACTTACGATTTTATTTTAACGTCCTTTACGACTAAACCGGAAACCTTAGGATTACGTATTTACGTTTTCGAACTCCGTTTTTGATGAGACAATTTTTATTAGATTCGTTTTGTGACGGTGATTCATAATTTATAAAAACGTTTTTCGTAAAACGACCCGAGGGCACGCAAATCGAGGAAACTAGAATCGAGGAATACCCGTAAATTAGTGGGATGAGACAAGTATACACTTGTCCCACCCCACTATATGGGAAGGCTACACAAGTGACACCACACTTGTGATGTGTCAAGCTTGTAGCAACAAGCTTACACTTGTTGCTTAAGGCTTACAAAGTAAGCTACATTTCCCACTAACCTAACAAAACCACCTCAAACTTCCCATTAGCTTCCATTCTTACATGCAAAATCACACAACACTCCTCCCTCTCTCTAAAATTCGTCCCATCTCCACCAAGAACACCCTCATTTGATCAATTTTAACCACAAACATTTGTTATGATTAACATATGTTAATCTCCATTCAAAGAGATGAAGATTGGTGCAAGTTTTAACATCCAAGGAGAAGTTTTGTTAGTGTCTTGGGGCTGATTTCTCAAGGAGTTTCCATGAAGAACAAGGGATGATTTTTGTAGGAATCTACAAATACTTGGTGATCCTTGAAGTGGTGTTGATATCTCATAAGATTGGTTACCCAAAACCATGTCTTGTTCATCCAAAAACTCATCATTTCATCACTTTGGTGGTATAAAGATTGTCCTCCTCATCCTCTTGATATTTTTGATTATTTAATCTTGTATTTCTTTCACTTATGTATATGTATATGATGATGAATGATGATTAAAAATATTGTGTGGGGATTTGGTGTTGATAAACATGATTAAAAAGGTGAAAAACCATAAGAAACAAGGTTAAAATCTTGATTAATTTACATGGCTGTATAAAACAGTAAAGAAACAGGTCATGGGCTGATAAAATGATGAAGTAGAATCCATTTACAGTAAGCTATATGTCTTGTACACATGTGAGAGTTGGCCATACAATGGAATCAAAGTAATGAGTGAGATATGATCAAAACAAGTTTAAGGTATAAATCTGAGTTCACTGTTTTGGACGATTTTTAGAAAATATTTAGAAGATGATTCAACAGTAGCTATAGAAGAGTTAAATGTAGCACATATCATGTAGTTTATGTGATAAAAAGTTGAGCTTCTATCTCCATATAGAACTCAAGATATGGCAGTTTTGGTGAAAGTGAAGATAAAAATCAGATTTTTGAAAAATAAAGTATAATACTATTATATAAGCACTCAAAATTATATTGTATAAAATGTAAAGTTAAAACCCACTAACTCATGAATTTTATTTATATAAATATGTTAAAGGTTAAATAAGTGGACATTTTATAAAAATAGTAACTTGTTATGTCTTATAAGATATAAAACTATAAACTTGATTTTTACGACTTTTTCGGCTATCACCGTAAAATTAACGTTTTTCGCCAAATAAAACTTAGACGACCAAACCCGTCTAATGTAAAGTTTATAAAAGTCACATACTGATATATAAGTATCTAATACAATCAAAAACCGATAAAACCCGAACTATAAGAAATACGGACATTTACGAGCTAATTAAGCATATTGGACTAATAATTGGACTAAATAAGATAAAAACTTGTAAAAAGAACTTATTGGGCTTAACCCATTTGGGCCCAACATGGAAAGTATACATACTGATAATATAGGTATAAAAGGGATTAAAACAAGTTAAAGAACTTATAATAGGCTTATTGGACCTAAAACACGTAAATAGGTAAAACGAGAAAACTAATATAAAAGTTATCGACACATAACACAAAAATGAGTAAATGAGGATATGTAAACCCACTTGATCATCATATATATAAAATCATCATATGTATACATAATTGTTATTTTTATAAAGTCATTGGACAAAAGTCTAAGACGAGTATTATTTGTCTAGGTTTCCGTGATTGAAGCACGTACCGTACATCCGAATTGCCGATAAACCGCCTTCCCACATCAACGTGAGTTCATAGCCTCGCACTCTTTTAAATGTTTTTATAAATGTTTTATAAACCCGCGAGGGAGATAACATGTTAGTTTTTATAAAATAGGACGCCATTTGTCCTGATTGTTTGTTTATTGATTTGGACCCGAATGACTGAATGACCCGATTGTATGACCCGATAAATGATTAAAGGACCCGATAGATGAAATTAAATGGATTATTAAAGTTAGGTTATGTCACTAAAAGTCCCATTAGCATGAATTGTGAACTACCGGGAGTTGGTAGACGCTTATGCATTTAATAGTACTATTTGGGGACGATCACCCCAGTTCGCGCCTTGACGGTTGATCCCCGTCGTGCCACATTGATTGGTAAGCGAATTTATGTATGAGAAGATTTCCATAGCGTGACCTTTGTGACGACACGCTACTTTAGATGGGCAAAATTGGTATCGGGTTAGCTACCCGTTTTGGTTTAGTAAGGTAACAATGTCATGCGGCTTGTAATAATCCAAAACTAACGAAATACTACTAGACGCTCAGAATTACGACGTATTGCCTGACTAGCAATACAGGGTCATACTATTGATATTATGTTTGTGTTTTGGTTTTCATAACCATATTCATATAACGGTTTTTATTTGATTTTATACAATGTCATAAGACGTATTGTATGATGTTTTTACGACATTGGCTCGTATAATGATTTTTACGGCAAATGCCTATATTATGATTTTCGATAAGGATTTGTATAAAATGACTTTGGCTATTTTATGGCCTATTAAAATGATTTGTACAAAATGATTTTCAGTAATAATTTTATACTGATATTATATTGATGGAATTTATTAAACTCTATGAATTCACTCGGCGTTATCGCTGACCTTTTCTTTTAACATGTTTTGTCTCAGGTACTTGAAGGTAATTCTCGGGAAGACGACAAGAATTCATGGCCCGCACTTAAACAATATTTTCCATTCAAATACTTTGTAAAACTTTGTATGAAATAATATGACTTGGGACCGATGTAACTTTGATAATTATGAATGGAAATGATTTATTATTAAACAACGCGATTTTTATGCGTTGTCTATGATGTGAGTAATGTGCTATCCCGTAACACCAACGAGTCTTCCGCTGTACTGAGTTGTATAAATTTGGGGGTGTTACATATGGCCTATCAAAACGATTTGTACAAAATGATTTTCAGTAATACTTTTATACTGATATTATATTGATGGAATTTATTAAACTCTATGAATTCACTCGGCGTTATCGCTGACCTTTTCTTTTAACATGTTTTATCTCAGGTACTTGAAGGTAATTCTCGGGAAGACAACAAGAATTCATGGCCCGCACCTAAACAATATTTTCCATTCAAATACTTTGTAAAACTTTGTATGAAATATAATGACTTGGGACCGATGTAACTTTGATATTTATGAATGGAAATGCTTTATTAATAAACGACGCGATTTTTATGCGTTGTCTATGATGTGAGTAATGTGCTATCCCGTAACACCAACTAGTCTTCCGCTGTATTGAATTGTATAAATTTGGGGGTGTTACATATTTCAATAGACTTAAAACCAAGAACACCATTTTAAAACGTACACGTGAAATACAAAACTCAAAGAATACGCTACAAAGGAGGTTTAATATCAAAAAAAAGCGAGCTAGCCACCCTCCTAAGGATACAATCGATAATTGTAGGGGATCATACATATATAGGCATATCGGGATACATATACTTAAATCCGTCTAACATCTACTATACAAGCATGTACTAACCCTCTTTCATGCAATCATACTTAGGAATCCATTGAAGTTGTGGTACTTGTATAACTATGTTGTTCCACCATACTTATACAATTACCCTTCCCCAAAGCACTCCTTCCTATGATGACACTTATAAGAACTAATACAACACATAACACATATATCTATCTACTCACATAAGCTCATAACCACATAACCAAAAAATTTCCAAAACTCCATCCATTAAAATAACATAGTCAAACTCTTGAAATACATAAATCCATAGTCTAGCTAAAATAGCATAGACTAAATCCAAAAAAACGAAAACATAATCAGTTATAAGTCATGTCGCCCATAAGAGTGGAAACAACTTAAAATCCTTCATATCCACCTACTCCTAATAACTCGAACCACCACATGATTCTTAGGGAACATGACTTAAACAGCAAAAGAAAAATACTATACCTCAGGTACATAAAATAACCCAACAAAAGATAGAAACTACCATGTACCAAATTATGTACTATAATGTACAATTTAAGCAAAATATGACAGTGACTAGCGTGGATGCTTATGGTTCAACCAGCACTAGTCACACCCCGAAAAGAAAATAACATGTGGCTAAGTATGAACTACTATGGTTCAACCCATACTAGTCAAAACTTAACAAATATCGCAAGTAAAAACCAATAACATCCAGAAAACTTTAATTAATATAAAATGCACACATACTCCTATGACGCCTATATGTAGGGACCCTTAAGCTATAGACTAGGTTACTAGACTAGGCAACCTAATTCTCTATAACCATTGTCTCTGATACCATTATGTCACACCCCACCATGGCGGAATATGGGACGCGACGCATGGATATCATCACAACAATAGCGTGTCCATAAAGAGAACTATATGGATTAGAAATTTCATAAAAGGTGACACAAATGTCATGACAATATCTCATCAATGCAGGAGTCTAGGTAAGTAGGTAACAGTCATACCTCTTACCCAAGACAAACAAATAACACAAACAAATCAACATATAGGTTCATAGTATCACTTATTGAAACAAACAGAAAAATAAACTAAGAAGGAACGTGGATCTCCTTCTAAATTCATTCCTACGCGACTCCAATCCTAGCCAAATATGTTCTCACGCTTAACCACTTTATCACCTGAAAGAGACACTAAAACACGTCAACATAATGTTGGTGAGAGTCATAGGTTTAGACTCCAACCGAAAATAGATTATAATAAGGTGTGAACAACCATAAACCACTAAACATATGGACAATGTGCTACAAGTATGCATTAACAACTAACATTCAAGATCAATCATTCCAAACCAAATCCAAGGCTCCCAGCCTTACCAAACACCATGGTACCATAGGCGCCCATACACCTATGTACCAATCCCAAGGCCCCGCCTTGTCATTATCCATTGGTCCCATAGATGCTCACACATCTATGTACCTCCCCTAAGCCCCGCCTTGTCAACATCCCCTTGGTACCAAGTCAAACCAAAATAACTGAGACGGTACGTGTCCCCCGATCCAAATCATAAACACAATCAACAATCACATAGCAGTTAATCACATAAGTGTACACACAAGTCCATCACAAACCAGAAAAACATTCACAGTTATTTACAACACCATACAGTGTCTCTTCCATCCCATCTGGAAGTGAAAATCATTAAAAGATATGGGACTATGAAACTCAGTTGATTGAGCTTCTCTAAAAATCTGCGCACTAGCAAAAAGCTAACAAACAAAAGCACACAATCAAAACATGAACCAAACACTAAGATGGCTCATCAACCCATGATGGACATCTAACCTTCTCCCATGTATATACTTCATTTATATGCTCTAAGCATCTCATTACACCCCTCTATAAAGCCCTTAACTTAGTTTACTTCATAACCCGTCTCGTTAACATTTTACCCAAAACAGTCCCGGTTTTAGGTCTCCAAACTATAAGCCAAACACCCACCTAACCATACCCATGATCTCTATAAAGGAAACCCTATGTCCTTACATATGTTAGCTAACTTCTCCCCTTTGATCCAACCTTAAAGCTACTGTTAAGGCTCCGATATATATATATATATACTTTTTTCTATCCGGATTTTACTGATTTTGAACATACAAAAAGTTTGTTATGATTAGGGGGTCTTACCCTAACCCATTTGCTTAGCCCTCCTCCAGGCCTCTTATTTAATATATAAACCAACTCCCATGCTCATTAGAGGGCTCAAGTGTACTCCTAAGTACCCCAATCACCCTAAAACATTAATTGAAAACCCGCTGATTTCAAAACTGTTTTGACCTCCGATTGTTGTAACCTGTTTTGACCCACTTCCCCACCTCCAATTTAGTTCTCGTTTCTTGAATTTGAAAGTCAACTCAATTACCTTTCCAGGGATACTTAGATCGTAAAATAAGAGTTTGTATAACTCTATATATGGTCAAAACAATTGACCTAAAATTCTGCCCAGTTTTTAAAAAACGATTTTAACATAATTAGTCTAATTAATTACCCATAACTCCACTAATTACAAGTCCTACTTCACCTAATCATTATAATATTATTAATATACATATTTTAATTTAAACTCTAACCTAAATCCATCATAAGATGATTGAGAAAGAATTAAAAACAATTAAATTGAAAAGGGATTTGAAGGTTTTACCTTAAGATTAATGGAAACCAAGATTTTTTTGAAGAACCTTAACTTTTCTCAATTGGCCGTCGTTTTTTTCTTTTGCTCCAGGGATTATGTCTTTTGCATCTTATTATACACCTTATATAGTTATTGACAAGTCCTAGCCCAAGTATAATTGCCCACTTTCCTTTTTTCCTTTTTTTTCCTTCCTTTTGTTTTAACCGACCCTTACCCCCCATAATTTCGTTTTTTTATTAAACTAACTAATAATTGTAATAAAAATATTACCTTAATTTTCCTTAATTTATTTCAGCTCCTAAAGCCTTCAAAACCTCAAAACCGTAAAACTAGTCAAATTTACGCGTATACCGTAAAAAAACGTAAAATATACAGTTTTAAAAAAAAATCTTAAATTTTGAAATAAACTTTATAACTAAGTCCTAAATGACTGAAAACATCCCGAAAAATACTCACATGACTAAACACCTTACCCGAGACCTCTAAATGCTAAACCCCAAATCCTAAAAAAAATACCATTTACTATAATACTTATACGTATACATAAACACCAAAATAACACCATTTCATTTCATAGTCACTAATTTGTGAGCTCATGAACATGAAATAATCGTTCCTCGATTTACTTATGAGTACTTTATACCCATAAACGATATCCACACCAATCTCGTTCACGCAAAATAACATGTAAACACGCAAATCACATAGTCACACATAAATTAACCTTAAAATAAGACCAAGTGACGAACCTCAAAACCACGGTTGTCACACTAGCCAAATAATTGATTACACTTTAAAAAAAAGTAGCAAACAAATTCAAAAAAGTAGCAAACGAATTCAGATAAAAAAGTAGCAAGTGATTCCTTTTGTGGTCCCTAGCCAATATTTTCAACAACAACCACAAAAGGAGTTCAGATATAAAGAAGTAGTAAACGAATTAAAAAAATTTATTTGGTGCGTGTACATCTAAAAGCAAAAAAAGAAAATAGAATTTACATAATTAAAAGTTTTAAGTTATAACCCACCTTTTGGTTTCGTCCTTATCTTTTGTTTCTTGCCGACATGTGAGGATCTTTCTTTTTTAATTTTGAAAACTTGTTGTTTCCGTATGTAGATCAAGGGTGAAATGTTTTTGGTGGATCTGCAATGGTTTTTATTGTTGTAGATTATGTAGTTAGGGATAGGTGATCATGGTGTTAGGAGATAATGCAGGCGGCAGTTTCATAGATAGGTGAAGATTTCAATGATGAAGAGAGGTTAGAAAAATATGACAGCTTTTATGAATAATATTATTTTGCAATTCCTTTTATGCCCCTATTTATTGATTTCTTGACCATTCTTTTGACCATCTATTTACAGTCAAGCCATTATGCTTTAAAACATGTATATCATAGTGTACAAATGATGATTCTGATAATTCTGACACTTAAAATAGTTCTGAAAAAAGGTTGTGCTCGTACGCTAGGTATATTTAAAAAGAATTGCAAATACAAATCCTAGACAAGAAGTCAAAAACTTGATATGCGATCTTTCCACACATTGGGTTTTAAATTTATAAACAAGAATTACCGATAATAATTAGGAACACAAATTCGAGCAAGTATACTCTAGTCATGTTGCAATTAGGTTGGTAAGTAAAGGTTGTCCCATGGGACTTGGTTATACTCAAGTGTAGTTGTTTGTAACAATGGTAATTATTATTGTCACGATCACACCACCATGAGAATCGTTAAAGGCATAAGCACACAAAGAACATACATGTATGGTCAAATGATCATATGGACATATGTATGATTGGTTTGGAACACATATTAAAGGTAATCCTTTCGACCTATAGAACCAATAATAATACACTAGTGATTTATAAATCAAATATACATAAGTCTCAATCAAGTGGTCACTCGTGAGCCTTATGCCTAAACCAATAACAACAAGAATCCTTTCGACCCATAGACTTGGTTATCGATTTGATAAGTTTCATTTACTTGAAAGATGATTAAAACAATATATTCAAAAGACTCCTTTCGACCTATAATCTAGATTAAACCTTTACTTGTTATGTTTATTAAGTCTCTTGCACAATCTTCACAAGCACAAGACCAGATCATTTGTCGATTAATGAAATGACATCAACCATGTTGAGAATAATTTTGACACATAGACTCAACAATGATTAACCAGATTGACAAACAAGAACAAGTTCTAATTCAACCAAATATAATGTTATCACCACAATCCAATGACAAGCACTAATAGAATTCAAACATCCATATATCACAAGTTTTCATATAATCAATACAAGTATCACAACATTCATAACATCACAAAACATAAGAATCACCATGAACATGAACATAAACTTCATTGGATAATAAAGAAGAAGTTAACCAACATTAGAATCCATAGAAACAAAGTATCCAAATGATTCTAACCAATTGAACAACCAAATTACAATACATCACCCATAACCTTCTTGGACATCAACCTCTTGGTGCGAGTATAGGGCCTTTTGGGGTGTTTGGGAATAAGGATTGTTGGATATTGAATTGTTTTTGGTGTATGGTTTTCATTCTTTACTTCTTCCATGGCTTATTACACATTCATGGCAACCAATTCCACCACCCCTCACCACTTGGGTGAGGGGTGATATCAAAATCACAGAATTATGATGGATATGAGGATGGGTTTGATAATGAAGAAGATGATTATAAACAATACCCCATGAGTCTTATTTATAATTGAATTCTCATTGGCCACCAAGTAGTTTTCTTTGGATCCAAGGGTTGTAAATGTTCAGGGAATGAAGTAATGAAGAGATGATGATAGGTCCTTGGATGTTATGGAGTGATTAAGTTTGCTCGGAGAAGTGGAAGATGTGTTTAATGTGACTTTTGCTAGACTTGACTAACAACATGCTGGTGGCAAATGAAGGTTTGTTTGATGGAGGCACGGACTTGCTTGCCGGTGGAAACTGAATGCTACTTTGATGTTGGTGGCAAATGAAGGTGGATATGATGGAGGCAAGCTAAGTGTTGTTGGTGGCAACTGAGCCATTTTTCATACTTTTCCTTCTAGTCCTTCTTCTTTCTTTTCTTCCACCTTTCTTTCTTCCAAACTTTACAAGACTCTTCATCTTTGTATTATTTATCATACGAGAGCTACACTTTCATGTCTCGCTTATTCTTTTCACCTCTAATTCACGTCTTTTCTTCATTTATCGTGATGTAACCATTGATGAACCTACAATAACAAATAAGCTTCATTAAGTATCATACGTTCATAATAATCACATAAATACATGCATAAACACCACGAATACGCTCATATAAATATGCTAGATTTGAGTGTTATCAAATCCCCTCACACTTAAGTTTTGCTCGTCCTCTAGCAAGGAAAAGAAAAACTTTGCTTGCCCTCAAGCAAGTAAAATAAATTTAAAGTTAAACAAAATAACTAAGTTCTAAAAGAAAAGAAAATTTTAAAATTCTATGCAAATTTGAAATTCTATGAAAAATTGAAAATATTTTTGGTTTTTATAAGAAATGGTAAAGGTGCAAACCCCCTCACACTTAAGAGGTTGCTTGTCCTCAAGAAAATAAAAGAAAATTATTTTTGGGGTTTTTTTATATATATACAAAATCGCTAAAGGTGCAAACCCCCTCACACTTAAGAGGTTGCTTGTCCTCAAGCAAATAAAGAAAAATATTTACCACATGGTGCATGAAAATGATTAGAAAAATAAGATGAAAATCTACAAATTACAAAGAAACTAAATCAAATGGCATGAGCACCAAGTGTACACATCTAAAGAGGACTTTTATTCAGGTTAAGGCTAAGGCTTTGGGTTAATGGGTATGGATAAGACATGGGAATTTTATAAGAGGTATCACGAATATACAAGGTAAAATTCTAAGTCCCATGTTGCTAGTTACCGAATAAGTCACAAGCCCAAAAATGATCATAGCTACGAGCTTTATTCAACACATATATATCACGTCTTAGCACATCGGCCAATCGATGTCAAAACATACTTCATCTTCCTTCATCTTCATAATATTGCTCATTGGCTATTTTTGTCATCACTTTTTGTTTTACTTTTTTTCGATGACTTATTCTTTTTCTTTCTTTTTCACTTTTCTCATCCTCCTCTTTTTTTTTCAACAAACATCACATGCTCCCCACACACTTCGCTTAAGCACACACCACAAAAAATACAAATAAGAAGCAGCCTACTTCATCTTTGCTGAAATGGCACACACACATAGCAAAGTGTGGCAACTAATAATCATCAAAAATGATCCACCATACCAAGCAACTAGCAACCCACCATTTAGACTTCGACAAGGGTTAGGCTAAGGTTTAAGGTTAGATTTTTTTTCTTCTTTTTATTGGATTTAACAAAAATGACAGAATGGCTCAACGGGTGTTCTAAGGGTATCTAGCACTAAACGAGAGTGCTAACAAGAGGGTTAATATGGGCGGTTAGTTAATCGAGGCAACTAGGTAAGAAGAAAAATGTAAAAGGCTTTTTGGGTTTTATTCCTAAGGTTACCTCTTTATCACGCATATACACTTATATCACACAAGTGTGATCTCACTAAAACTTATTTTATTTATTTTATTTATTTTTATTATTATTATTTTTACACCATGTGAATGATTATTGAAATATATTTACAAAATAAACGTGTGAAAACATTTAGATCCTAAGGGCAAACAAGTATACAACTTTCCCTCTTTTTTATAACTTTTTTTTTCTTTATTTTTTTTATATTTTTTTAGCCCCAAAAAATTTAGATACTAAAAGTGGTTTCGTTTCCCATTTATTTCCCCTCACACTTAAGTTTTGGATTAGACTCAATATTTAAAATAAACTTCAAAGCATGAAAAGTGAGGAAAATAAATAAATAGTCCAAGAGAAACGAAACTTCCCGGGCTATGAAATTGCAATTGATCTCCATACGATAAGATGACAATTAAGGAAGATCAAGCGATTTCATCTCCACTGAGCGTATACACATACAATTCATCAACACGATCAATCCATCCTTCATAAGCTTTATTGAACCTGCAAATTAAACTAAACTACAAAACACGTTAATTTATTAAGCACACTTTCGTAGGCAACACGATTGCATTTAGCATTAGCAACAAGCCTTTAAACCCCTCGGTATCCCGAGTGGACGAGTTGTAGTCTCGTGAGGATTTCCAGCGAACACACCCACAAAGTTCATACATGAATCACATGAACTTAAACAAACACAAACAAGCACACATGCAAACAAAATGAAACACACACAAGACAACTAACACAAACAAGAACAAACATCATGCATCTATAAACATCACACATATGAGAATTAAAAACAATCTAAACATTTAAAAACACAACACGACTCAACAAAAATAAAATATAAAAAACTAAATTATTATTTTTTCCAATAATAATAAAAAATGACTAATAATTTTAAGACGAGAAAAACTTACTTTATTTGGGTGCTATGGAAATACTAAGAAATATTAAAACGAAAAATGAAAAACTAAAAGAAAAAATAAGATTTGAGAGCTACTTGATGCTTATGAGTTTGTATATATATATTTTATTTTATTTTATTTTATTTTCACAAAAACTTACTTTAAAACTTCTCCAACTCGCAAAAAATATTTAGGGAACGAGTAGGATACGTCTTAGGAAATAAGAATATGATTAGTTGACGTTTTTGTTTTTGTTTTTTTTTTATCATGACTCAAAAATTTTACTACTCGCAAAAATTTCCGGGAAACAAATAGTATAAGTTTCGAGCAATGGTTTCTATTATTTGTTTTTTTAAACCGCAACCAATAAAATGTACACAAACTCTCAACACCAACATATTTCACAAATCTAAAAATAAAACTTTATTTTTCAACTAAATGAAACAAAAACACATAATAGAGGTTTTGTACCAAATCTATTAAACCGTATGGTTTTCAAGACTTCGGGTTCTATCCACGGGGTTTGGGAATTTACCAGAGTGAATAAAAATACAAACAAGGCACAAAATTATTAAAACGGGGCGGTTGGGCGGGATATAAGCTTTATTAATAATTGGTTCAAAACTCGATTAACGTATGTTAAACAAGTGTAAAACACAATTAGGAATGGTTTTGGTGAAGGCCTACTTCAAATAAAAGAAGATAAAAAGAATTATTTTTTTTTCTTTGGTCTGACAACCTTGTCGGCCGGCATAGGGGTGTTGCCGGCGGCAAGGTGAAACAGTTTGGGTTTTGCCGGCCGGCAGGGTGATGGTGCCGGCGGCATGAGGAAAGCAGTTGGTCAGTTGTCAGCTGGCAATGTGATGGTGCCGGCGGCAACTGCCCCAGTTCAGAATTTTTTTATTTTTTTATTTTTTATTTTTACTTGGATTTACCATTTCTTTTCAAAACAATTTTTTTAACGAATATGACTAAAGGTATCAAATACCATTTATTTTGACTAAAGAAGAATTTTTGTAATGATCAAAATCGTTAGAAAATGATGAATCCAAACGCCCCCTTAAACTAGAAAAATAAGAACTAAAAGTATGCATACAATGGAAAATGCAAACAAGCACACAATCAAGCAAGCACACAAGACATAAAAACACTTATACATATGACACATAACAAGACACAAACTCCCAAAACACAAACATACACAAAAATTCATGTGGTCAAGTAGTTCTAGTCATAAACTAGAGTGATTCAGGACAAGGTTTTAGGTTTTTGAAACAAGCACTTTGGGACACATTTAGCAATCAATCATTGAAACAAGCATATTGAGCACACAAGAGAGGAAATACCAACACCAAATATTTCATTTTGGCGCCAAGATCATTAAGAAACTTTTGAGAATTAAGAGATTTTAAGCAAAGGGTGCTCAAACCTTTGTCAAGGGCTAGAGCAATCATTCAAGAACAACAAACTAAGAACGGAATTTAGAGCAATTCAAAGCCTCCAATTGAGTAATCAACCACCAACCGAATTCCTCCTATTGAGAAATTCGTCCCCCTCTGCGAGTAAATGGGGTATAACAACTCTTTCAGGTTATGTAGAAATTAGTAACACAAAAGATTCAAGAAACAAGGACACAAGCAAGCAAGCAATCAACAAGATAACGATTCCAACTAACAAAGAAACAAACAAACAAACACAAGAGTAGAAACTATCAAGTCCTCAGTAGAGGCGCCAAAAACTTGGTGTGCTCGTACGCTAGGTATATTTAAAAAGAATTGCAAATACAAATCCTAGACAAGAAGTCAAAAACTTGATATGCGATCTTTCCACACATTGGGTTTTAAATTTATAAACAAGAATTACCGATAATAATTAGGAACACCAATTCGAGCAAGTATACTCTAGTCATGTTGCAATTAGGTTGGTAAGTCACGGTTGTCCCATGGGATTTGGCTATACTCAAGTGTAGTTGTTTGTAACAATGGTAAGTATGATTGTCACGATCACACCACCATGAGAATCGTTAAAGGCATAAGCACACAAAGAACATACATGTATGGTCAAATGATCATATGGATATATGTATGATAAGTTTGGAACACATATTAAAGGTAATCCTTTCGACCTATAGAACCAATAATAAGACACTAGTGCTTTATAAATCAAATATACATAAGTCTCAATCAAGTGGTCACTCATGAGCCTTATGCCTAAACCAATAACAACAAGAATCCTTTCGACCCATAGACTTGGTTATCGATTTGATAAGTTCCATTTACTTGAAAGATGATTAAAACAATATATTCAAAAGACTCCTTTCGACCTATAATCTAGATTAAACCTTTACTTGATATGTTTATTAAGTCTCTTGCACAATCTTCACAAGCACAAGACCAAATCATTTGTCGATTAATGAAATGACATCAACCATGTTGAGAATAATTTCGACATATAGACTCAACAATGATTAATTAAATTGACAAACAAGAACAAGTTCTAATTCAACCAAATATAATGTTATCACCATAATCCAATGACAAGCACTAATAGAATCCAAACATCCATGTATCATAAGTTTTCATATAAACAATACAAGTATCACAACATTCATAATATCACAAAACATAAGAATCACCATGAACATGAACATGAACATAAACTTCATTGAATAATAAAGAAGAAGTTAACAAACATTAGAATCAATAGAAACAAAGTATCCAAATTATTTTAACCAATTGAACAACCAAATTACAATACATCACCCATAACCTTCTTGGACATCAACCTCTTGGTACGAGTATAGGGCCTTTTGGGGTGTTTGGGAATAAGGATTGTTGGAGATTGAATTGTTTATGGTGTATGTTTTCATTCTCTACTTCTTCCATGGCTTATTAAACATTCATGACAACCAATTCCACCACCCCTCACCACTTGGGTGAGGGGTGATATCAAAATCACAGAATTATGATGGATATAAGGATGGGTTTGATAATGAAGAAGATGATTATAAACACTACCCCATAGGTATTATTTATAATTGAATTCTCCTTGGCCACCAAGTAGTTTTCTTTGGCTCCAAGGGTTGTAAATGTTCCAGGGAATGAAGTAATGAAGAGATGATGATAGGTCCTTGGATGTTATGGAGTGATTAAGTTTGCTTGGAGAAGTGGAAGATATGTTTAATGTGACTTTTGCTAGACTTGACTAACAACATGCTGGTGGCAAATGAAGGTTGGTTTGATGGAGGCACGGACTTGCTTGCCGGTGGCAACTGAATGCTACTTTGATGTTGGTGGAAAATGAAGGTGGATTCGATGGAGGCAAGCTAAGTGTTGTTGGTGGCAACTGAGCCATTTTCCATACTTTTCCTTATAGTCCTTCTTCTTTCTTTTCTTCCACCTTTCTTTCTTTCAAACTTTCCAAGACTCTTCATCTTTGTATTATTTATCATACGAGAGCTACACTTTCATGTCTCGTTCATTCTATTCACCTCTAATTCACGTTTTTTCTTCATTTATCGTGATGTAACCATTGATGAACCTACAATAACAAATAAGCTTCATTAAGTATCATATGTTCATAATAATCACATAAATACATGCATAAACACCACGAATACGCTCATATAAATATGTTAGATTTGAGCGTTATCATATATATATATATATATATATATATATAAAATTCAAGTGGCAACCATCGTTATATCCCATACGTATTTTGTGAAAACAAATCCTATAGTATTACTTCATACAGTAAAGAAGAGTAATGTCCAATCTATATTTTAAGTTTTGTATTTACTCGGTACTCACAATTTAAATACTGTATATTATAAAAAAGACGATGATACCAATGACTAATAAATTCTCACCTAAACTTTCAACTTTCTTATTAAAGGTCATCTTCTTTTTCAATGTAAACATAAAACCTACTTCAACAATGACATGAAGAAAATTAAAGTAGAAGTAAATTAAATTTTGAAGAGTTTAACCAACCATTCATATTAAGAAGTCTGGCAAGGTCGGATCGTAATTTGAAAGTCACCACACAGGTCGAGGGTTTCTCTTTCTTCTCTTATGTACTTTTTAATAAAATAATGGGTGTGTTTTGTTCTTTTCTCTCCAACCGGTTGGTTGAGGTTGGGGATAAAGGTAGTCTAAGAGCATAGGGAACAGTTGGTGCCGTTGAGTGGTGTCGTTGGTAAAAAGTACTGCCACGTCAGCAAAGTGGGCTTTGACACCAGAATTGCATGGCACTAGTTTTCAGGGGGAGTGGTGTGCCATGGAATTTCTGATGCCATATGAATTTTTTTATAACTTAAAATACATATTATAAATACGAATTACAAACAGTACTTGAGATTAAAATTACACTTGAAAAAAAATTAAAACAAAATAACAAACATTAAAAAACGCTTAAAAATATATATGTGTATAAATATAAGAAAAAAATCTTTAACAAATTATTGGGCTTATTTATAAATATTGGGCCAAACATAATACCCACCCCTAAAACTTAAAACATAGCCACTTTCCTCCTTGCCTCCTCCTTCTTCAATGTGCCTCCCAGAACACAGTAAAAAAAGAAAAAAAAAGAAATTTTGTCAACCGCGTGAGTTGGTGGGGATGGCGCCTGGGCTTTGACGCGAATACGCGGAGTGGTATGTCGTTGTGTTTTCTCGCGCGGATGAACATCACCAGCCAACCAAACCACTACTCCCCTGCTCTAAGAATTTGTTTGATATGACAAATATAATGGCGAAATAAAATAAATAAAATATTTAAATGACGAATTATGAGCGATATTATGTTTGGTCTAAATAATATATAACAAAATGTAACTATAATAAAAATACCAATATATTATTTGATGATGTATGTTGTTATGTTTTATGAGTAATTAATAAAAAGTTTTATGTAATGATTGTTCTATTTCAAGATGTAACGCAAAAAAAAACATGATAAATGAATTTAATTCTAACATGTAATAAGTCATTAAAATCTATAATTTTAAACAAATCAAATTTGTTTTTATTTCAACGTAACGATGATTTACCCTCTAAAAGATTTAAGAGATTGTTTGTTAGATTTTTTAATAAGTCATATTTAACTAAAAGATGGTTTAATACAAAAAGTCTAAGTTTTATTGTTTAATATTTTCACTTTTTTTTCTATTAACTCACAAACTTACAATTTTTATATGGCTTATAAATGTATGGTTTTTTCATATTAAGTCAAATTAATTCATTATCAAACATCACCTAAGTCTTTATCAAACACTACCTTACTTTTATTATGACATACTAAACGTAATGCAAGTGTATCCACAACATTTTTATTTAAATAATAATATAATCATTTTTTTACGTCGATAGAATTAATTTATTTTTTATATAAGTGAAGCTTGGATCAATATACATTTATTCATGGAGATTTCTTTTATCACATCATTTTTTATCGAGAACCTAAATATTAATATGAGAGATTTTTGTCCATGACTTTGTCAATCGATATCAAAGAAAAAACAAATAATTTGTGAAAGAATCGATCAATCAGGATAGACGTATATAAATGCAAAATAACTAAAACACTGTATAATAATATGTAGGGAAAAGTGTATACGTTTTTTAAAGAGTTAATTGAAAATATGGTCCATGTGGTTGTTCGGGTTTAACGGAAATAGTCCTTATACTTTTTTTCTCCAATTTGGTCTCCGTGGTTGTAACTTATAACAGGTTTGATCCCTTGATTAAATTTTCTGTTAGTTTGGCCGGTATTCAATGGTTTATAATGTTGAAATGACACAAATACCCTTCTACATATGGTCTATGTGGTTTTGTGGGGTGTAACATATTTAGTTCTTAACTTTTTTACTTTTAATTAATATAAATGGTATTTTATTAATTAAAAATTATTAAATTATATTCTGAATAAAAAAATATTCGTAAACTTTTTGAGTTAAGAAATATTCGAAACTTCTCAAAAAAAACTATTCGAAAGTTTTTTACAAATATTCAAATTTAAAATAAAATTATATTCGAAAATTTACAAAACATATTTCTTTAAAATACTCAAAAGAAATCTTTAAAACAAAGTACGTGTTTCTTACAAAACATATTTCTTTAATATGCATTGAAATGCTGATTTGTGAGTTACTACCTACTAAGTAAGTTGAGAGGGAGGAAAAGGTTAGTAGAAAGAAAAGAAACACCAGTGTATATACTATAGTTACTACCTACTAAGTAACTTGAGAGGGAGGAAGAAAACAAATCTCAAATTAAAAGTAAGTATTTGCTAAATATTTCTAAGGAGCGTGTTTTGACAGAATCAATTCACAATTGGTGGAATAAAGGTAGAGAAGAAATATTCATACCAATTGTAATGATAATATGTCAAAGGGTTAAAAACTTAGAATTGTTGGATCACCAAAAAAAATTGTAAATTTTAACCATGATCAACTCTTAACAATATGTGTGACAAAGAATTAGCAAAACAAGAAATAACACACATATCAATCATATTATAAAAATATGAAGGAGCATAAAAGGATAATATTCATAGACACAATATGAATATTAATACAACAAGTATTGAAAATAAACAACATAAGCATAACCTATTCTAGTAGAAATGGTCCTCCAAGATTACTTAGGTTTCTATTTGACTCAAACAATTAGAACACAAAGTGTGCTTTAATGTGTAAAATAAGACGACGATGCATCATTCAAAGATTTGTTCACGGGAACAAATACTTTGAGAGAAGGTCGAGTGAGAAGAAATTCAAGAAAATTTAACTTGTCATACACATGAGCAAGTTCAATTTTTTGAAATCGAAAACACGCACACGAGCTTCCATGATGCAAAACAAAGTCGTTTGATGGGGGAGGACCATAAAAATAAGAAGGTGGTGGTGGAGAAGGAGATTGAGGATAAGAGAGGTTTTCACAATGCCTAGAAAGGTTGGGGAAAAAAGAGAGGTCATTGAGGTAAGGTATGTTGCAAGGTTTAGGTGGTGGTGGAAGAGCTTCTCTTTCTCCGGTAATTGGTTTGATTAAGAAAGTCTCACTCCAATACTCAATATGAGATAAAGAAGAAGTCTTGCAAGGTTTGGGAGAAGAGGAATCATGATGATCCTTATTCTTCTTGATCCAAATGTGTCGAACCGAGATTTTAGGTTTCTTATAAAGCTTAGAAGAAGAAGCTTTGGGTTTAGAGGGTTGTGACAAACATATGTCAAGGTTAAGATTAGAAGAAGAAGACATTGTGAGGGATGAGAAAGAAAACTCCTAAAATGAGAAGATTTAAAGAAAATAGACAAGGCAAGGAATAAAAAGAAAACTAAAAGGTTTCAAGGAATGTTTAACCAAAATAGGTAAACAAAGAATCTTGAAAAAACTGAGGTCAAAGAAGAAAGACCAAAAAAAGAGTCAAGAAATGGCTGATTGTCTGTGGTTCCTTAAAGGAACCTGCGGTTCAATAACTATATTGAGCCGCACGACTTTAATGAGCCGCCTACAGTGGACCTAAAAATACGATTTTTAAAGGTTTTGAGAAAAGACTAGACTTTTTCAAAATTAAGAAAATCTTGGATTTTTACCTCTAGTAGCACTAGATTAGGTTATGGTTACACAAAGGACAACACACTCACAAAGAGTGTCTTAACAAAGGGTGACACAAATATTTAGATAACATTTTGGTCCAGTTTAGTCAAGTTTTAGAGGTTGTGATAGATTAAGGTTCAACTTTAATTGAAATTGAAGTTGATTAGTGTGAGAGCACATAGGTTGAAACACACAAGATCTTAATCTATTAAAACATCTTCATGAAAAACTCATGAAGGAAACCAAATACAAGACAAGAAAAATAACTAACTACTACAATAACTAGCTAATCTAGTTCTTGATTAAGCAATCTTATTTGACTTGTCTTCTTGAAAAGATATTTTTGAATATATCATCATTCATCTCCTATGAGGATGAGGATTGGTGAACAAGGTTAGCAAGAAACTTTACAACCTTATGTGAGCCCTAATCATTTCCATCCTAAGGATGTCAATGATGTTGAAGTTATTTAAACAATATGTACAATTAGTCCCATTCTTCACAAAGTAATCAAAGAAGTGCGGATCATCCAAAAGGTTAGAAAGAGGAAGACCCAAAATAGGAGTGTTAGGAGGAGGAGGAGGAGGAGGCATGGTGTCCAATGGTGAGAGAGGTGAGAGTCAAATGGTTTGGTAATTCCTCAGCAGGGGATGAATCGAGAGAATTTTGAATTAGAGCTCAAGATTTTTGTTCATCCCTCGCCGCAATAGTATCTCGGGGTTTGCAGCGATAACTTGGTATATCTATTATACGACCATTGACTAAAATATGTCTATGGTTAACTAGCTGGAGAGCTCCCGGAATAGTCGGGGCCATACCAAACCGAAAAAGGATGTTATCCCGATGCATTTCAAGTAATTGTAGTAAAACTTGACTTGTCGACCCCTTTGCCTTTCCGACAATACGAAGGTATTTAAGTAATTGTCGTTCTATAAGACCATAATAAAAACACAATTTTTGTTTTTCTTCTATACGAATACGATATTGGGATTTTTTTTCGGAACGCAATTGGTTTCTAAGATCACTTCCAGCTCTGGGCCTTTTATTAGTTATCCCTGGTAAAGTCCCTAGGGTGGGGTGAAAGGTGAGGTTCGCAAAGGCTCAACAAAGACATTCTCAAAAGGAATGCTTTAGAGAGGTTGTGTGGAATCCTAAGATTCCAAGATCTTTAGGCTGCTAGGAACGAATAACATTCATTTGATTGAACAAGGCGGAATAGAATGAAGAACGTTGACAAGGTGTTAGAACAAAATGTTTGATCTTTATTAAACATGAAAACTAAAACACAGACTCTAGGCGTCTTACAAGACACTAACGCCTAGAACACACACTTTGCTGTAGGTTTACATTGTATGAAAGTGATAATAAAACCTAAAGCTCTGGGTTCCTTTTATAGTATAAGGATTAGGGATATACAAGAGATAAAATCAAATAAAAAGATATTCTATTCCTATAATATATTTGTTGAATTCTTATCATAATAAGAATATTTAGGCGCCAGAATAGTCCTTCCATGTTTTCTTCTTTGAGTTTTTGCCACATTAACTTTTAGACCCAACAGGTTGGGGTTCACATCCAAGAAAGGACTATGAGTGAAAGTTGAGGACAACTCATTCATTCTTGATTGGAATGAAGAAGAGGTGGAACCATGGGAATGGTTAACATCATGAGTTGAACTACTCTTGCATGGAGCAAGAGGTGGTGAGGGTGATGAAGAAATGAGAATAGGAGATAGCTCATTCTTGGGTGTAAGATAAGATGAAGAACCTTGTTTAGGCATCTTGATCTTAATCTTAAGGTTTCATTTGGTTGATGAATGTTTGTAAGAGTTTGTGGATCTTGTGGACACCATGGTTGTGTGTCAATGTTTAGAAGAAGGCTTAGAGGATGAAAAAGAAGAATAACAAATAGAGGTTTAAGAAGGAGATGGGATGATCCAAACTGGTGATGTGTTAAAACTCATTTTGGTGAATAATGAAATTTGCTAGGCTTAATTGGGAAAAAGCTGGTTTTTAGCAAAAATTTCAGCCATGTTTACAAAAAATTAGAGAAAATAGTGTAAAGCAGATTTTTCCATCGAAGTGACCACCTGCGGTTTCCAAGACAGAGGTGCGGTTCGATATCAATAAGGAACCACACATAATTAGTGAGCCACGGGCAGAACACCTCAAAAAATGTACTTCTAGCAATTTTCACAAGCCCATATTTTAGACAATGTTTTAACAAGCCAAAATAGATTACCAAACAAAATCTAGATAGCTAACTAACACATAATAGCACAAAGTCATGTAAATCGAAAGTTCGATCACATGAACACATTAGGATTAAAAATAATAATCAATCCAAACATAAAGTATTAGTACTACAAACAAAGTCTAATGCAAGAAATGAAGAAACAAGTCTAATGAAAGGAAATTATCCAACATTACACCAAAGATAATCGAATGAAGTCTTCACCAAAAGCTTCACGCATCCATCACTTTTTCTTCTTGCCAAACTTCTTGAGCATACTCTCAATAGCCTTGAAGGCACCCCTTGATTCTGTATGATGCTCGTACAACTCCTCTCGAGTTTGAAGGTTATACCTATAGACATCCTCAAGACCAAAGTTTTGAGGAAGTTAACTTGATGAATGACAAGGAGGAGGATAAATTTGGTCTAACCCATCCATGAAAGTGTTCAAAGATGGGGTGAAGTCACTCGTAGAACCGTAATGAGCACTAGTTCCCGCATCATCACCATCACTTGATGATGAGGGATTTTACTCATTATCGGGTTTTTGTGGATCAACTATATTCCTCCCTCGGTCACTTATAGGCTTTCGTGGATGTATCCATTGAATTGGATACATCACATGTTCAAACGAAGCATAGTTAGAAAGACCGAGCTTGGGATAGTCACGATCAACCCTTTTCATAAGGCGAGTGAGGAGCATGGCATAGGGAAGGTTGTCTTTTGATTTTGAGAGGACGCAATTGATCCATCGAGCAATGAAGTATGCAAGATTGTACTCGGTGGCGGTGAATATACAACACAACATGTGAGCCATACACGCTGGAACACGATCGCGGTTTCCACCATGACAAAACACATTCTCCCTAATAATGTCGGCCTAAGAGACCATGCACACATTAAGGTCGCTTACGAGTATCTCATGGCGTTTCAAAGAACGCTTCCAAGTATGGATACTACGTACAACAACTTGATCACGTCCTTTGGTAATGGTATCAAGGTTGAATTCCAAATCCGGCATTTCGGTGTCATATGGAGGATTGTCGATACACAATTCCAAGAAGTCAATTTTACACAACTCCGTGAACCGACATTGACCTTCATATGGCACTTCAAGTGCCGTACCGAATTCCTCGAGAGAGTAAGTGATGAGTTGACCATTAATGGCGAACCTAACATACATTCAATCTTTATTAGATAGAAGGGAATATGTGCTAAAGAACTCTAGAAGGAATTTGGGATAAATAAGGTCGTCGATATCTAGTAAGAAATCGAACTTAATTTGACCAAACAATGCATAGTATAGTCATATCCCTAAATTTCCCTATAGAAAACTCTACCCTCATAAAAGCAACGTTTTTGAAGTAAACGATAAGTATTACCAAGATATACAGATTCACAAGACTCGGCAAGATTAGGCATATAGTCTCTAGTATATTGGTGATCTTGTTGACATTCCGAAGGCATGATTTAGCACCTATACAACATAAAAATATGTCCACAATCACTCTTATATTACATAATAGATGAAAAATCAAAAATCATGAGGATGTGTTTAATCAATTGCTTGACTAATAATAAGTGTGAAAACACTTATCCTTTTACCACTTATTTCCAATAATAACAAGACCAAAACGTGTGATTTATATCGTAAAAGTCGGAATTATGCGTGGTTTGTGTTTTTGTTGTGTTTTAGGACCAAAATATGAAAAAGGAAGAAAACACGGGTTTTCACGGGCTTTTATCGAAGAAAATGGGAAAAGACGAAGTCAAAAGATCAAGAGTGCGAAAAGAACGGAAGTCCAAGGCCTATTCTGAAGATTTATCGAAGAAAAAGTCTAAAGACGGAAGTTTAACGAAGTCGAAGAACTTAAGTCTAATAGAAGAAGAAAATTAAAAGACAAGTTCAAATCCCGAGACGACAAAGACAAAGAATTAAAGTCGAGTCGAGAAAACATGAAGAAAGCAAGAAAGAAGATGCAACACATGCACTCCTTTCACCTTCCCTATAAATACCCTCCTAATAGTCATTAGGAGGGTGGTTAGCTAGTTAGTCTTTAATTTTAGTTTTTCACTTTTTAGAGAGAAAAAGTCTTAAACTTTCTCTCACTAAGTTTCACCTTTTTCTTTTAATCTTTCAAGATTAAACACTTTGTATTGCTTATTTTCATTAATCAAGTTTCATTTTAAGCTTTTAATCCTTAATCTCATTCTACTTTTCTTTGATTTAGATTGATTTTGGTGCGATTATCATATGATCCGTGTTGTTCTAATTGATTTCGTGCTTAAAAAGTTAATCTTTTGATCATTTCATAAGTTTTCATTTGATTAAGCTTTAAGATTCTTGTGCTTATTGGCTTAGTTTTATGATTAGCTTATTTACTTTATAAAAAGTTTTCTTAAAAAGTTCCTATTTTTATTATTTGATTTCCAAGTTTGCTTATTTTGAGGTTAGATAAGTTGAGATTTGTGCTTATTTGATCCAGTTTGTTTTTGGTTCGTACTAGTTTTGGGAATAAGCTTATCATTATAGCTTATTTCTTGGCTTTTAACCGAATTCCAAACATTTCGGAAAGGGTTAAAACCCCTTTCCGATTGGTATTTTCCGAGCAGCCACATTACCCCTTTTTCCGATTGATCAATCGGAAAAGGGTTTGAGTTTTTCCGATCTGCACCCCCATCATTCCGATCGTAGTGATCGGATTAGGTAATTGAGATTCCGATTTGACCATTTAACTTGTGTATTCCGATTGGGATTTTTCCTCACATTCCGATCAATACTAATCCTTGTTATTCCGATTAGACAATTTTGTGGTATTCCGATTTGGTCTTTTGTGTTGTATTCCGATTGAGTGGGAATTGTGAACATTCCGATTGGTAGGTCTTTGCTATATTCCGATCTGTCCCCGTCCCATATTCCGACCACCAGATCGGAATACATTCCGATCTGGGCTTGTTTTGGCTTATTCCGATTGAGTTGTTTTGGTGTATTCCGATCTTACTTTCTTTTAGTACTTTTCAACTAAGTTCTTATTTTTAGAAAGTTTTCCAAGTGTTAATTTTATTTAGCGTGCTAATACTTTTCTAGTTTTACCTTTAAGTTTCCAAGCTTTTATTTTTACTCATCATTTTAGTATTAATCTTTATTCTTCCATTTTACTCAACGACACTTTAATTACTTGCTTATTGTTTAAAATATACAAACAAACCAAACCATTCTCTTGATTCACCAAAAGACGACTGAGTCGCACTTAAGACCGGTTTTCAATTCGAAAGGATTCGGACGATAAAGATTTTATACCTAGCCAAAAGCGAAGTATTAAATGGCGCCGCTGCCGGCTCTTTTCGTTACGATTAACGGTTTCTAGTGAGAGACGCATTGAATTTTGGGATCCGTTCTTTGAACGTTATTTTCCTTGCTTTAAAAATTTTCAAAAATCCTAAAAAATATAAAACTCTTCAAAAATACAAAAACATTTAAAAAATCATAAAAAGCAAAAAGCAATTCTTTTCAAAAGGTTTTGCACCCAAAAAGATTATATAGATATTCTCTTTGTGTATATTTTTCTTCTGCAGGTGTATGCGTACTAGATCTTCGAACTATTCTGAGCCCGAGACTCGTGAAGATTTAGATATGGCTGGTGTTAATAACAACAATAATCACCCACCTCAACCCAATTTGAATAATAACAACAACAACAACAACAATGTCCACCTACCTTATTTACGAACGATGGAGGAATTGTGTCAACCCACCATGAACGGACGCGGAGGCCCGATTGCGCCAATGCACGTCACGGCTCAGGAGTTTTCGTTGAAGCATCACATGATCCAGCAAGTGCAAACGAACCCATTTCGTGGAATTCCGGATGATGATGCTAACAAACACCTCGACAAATTCATTACCATTACTCAAAGCATGAAGTGCTCCGGTGTTTCTATGGATGACCTTCGCCTCCAACTCTTTCCCCACTCGCTTTCTCACCATGCCGAAAAATGGTTTGACCGTCTTCCTAAGAATTCTATTCATACGTGGAATGACATGACTCAACGCTTTTTGTCGCGCTACTTCCCCCATCCATGGTCACTAGCCTTCGTAACCAAATCAGTGGATTCATGCAACACAATGATGAATCGCTTTTTGATGCTTGGGAACGGTACAATGATTTGATCGACCGCTGTCCAAATCACAATATGCTCCCCGTCACTCTCATTGACACCTTCTACAATGGTCTCACTTTTCGTGATCGTGACACGATCAATGCCGCCGCCGGTGGTACCTTTATGAAAAGGAGACCGGAGGAGTGCCGAGAGTTGATCGAAAACATGACTACTCACCACAAGAATTGGGATTCATCCGCATCCTCAAGATCTAATCAGAGAGTCAATGTTTCTTCTACTACCTCCAATCCTGAAATGACTAAAATTTCTCGACAACTCGCTGAAATGAACAAGAATTTCATGGCCATGGCCACAAACCACTTTCAACAAGCTAAAGCCGTTGCTATTTCTTGTGACACATGTGGTGGTCCTCATTCTTATAATGATTGTCCTTCTACCCAAGCCAATTTTTTCTGAAAACGTTAACGCAGCTTACGGTACTTATCCCACGGGAGGCTATCAAGCTCGCCCTCAAGGAGACCGTGGCTTGCTAAGTTATCGTTCCAACAATTATCTTGCTCCTCCCGGTTTCCCTCCTGCAAACCAAAACCAACAACAAAGCTACAACCAATCCCAACCTCGTGCTAACAATCAATATCAATCCCAACGAAACCCATACCCAACTCAAGGCAATTCTCAAGCTTACCAAGCTCCACCTCTCAATCAACCGATGGCAGTGAGTCCAGACGTCGAGACATTCATGAAGACTAATCGGGAGATGGTGACGAATCTTCATAGTCAAGTCCGCAACTTGAAGGGCGAAATGGCAAAACAAGGGAACGATATTCGAGCCGAGCTAAGGAATGATATGGCAAAACACAGCAATGAAATTAATGCAAACATGAGAGACTCTTTTAATAATCAAGCGGTTCACCTTCGTGATATGATTGGTTCGCTCATCCAAGGTAATCAACCCTCTTCTTCGGGTACTCTTTCGAGTAATACCGTTGCGAATCCAAGAGGGGAGATGAAAGCAATCACCACTCGTAGTGGAAAAGGTTATATGGAACCCGAGCTTCCTACACCTCCACCCGTGATTGTGAACAAGGAAATCGAGCAACTTTCCCTACCTCCTTCACCTTCTATCCCCATTTCCCCACCACCCGTGGTTGTGAGTGATCTTATTCCCTTAAAGCCTTCTTCTTTATCCAATATACCTTATCCTTCAAGGTTGAGGAAAGAGAAGCAAAAGAGCAAGGATGATATTCAGGTTTCAAACTTTCTAAAAATGTTTAAACAATTGAATTTTAACATCTCCTTTACCGAGGCTCTCGCTCACATGCCCAAATACGCTAAGATGTTTAAAGATCTTCTAAGTTATAAGGAAAAGCTTCTTGACATTGCTCAGACCCAACTTAATGAGAACTGCTCCGCAGTGCTCTTAAGGAAATTGCCCACCAAACTTGGTGATCCGGGTCGCTTCTTGATTCCTTGCAACTTCCCGGGAGTAGAGAATTGCATGGCCCTAGCCGATCTAGGTGCCAGTATAAACTTAATGCCTTTAAGTGTTTGGAAGCAATTATCTCTCCCCGAGCTAGTCCCCACCAAAATGACTTTGGAATTAGCCAACCGTACGGTTTCTTATCCAGTGGGGATAGCCGAAGATGTCTTTGTTGGTGTTGACAAATTCACCTTCCCGGCGGATTTTGTCGTCGTTGACTACGAGATGGATCCCCGTGTTCCATTAATCGTTGGACGTCCATTCCTGAGGACCGGTCGCACTCTCATTGATGTAGCCGCGGGCGAAATAATCATGAGAGTTGGTGACGATAAAATTGTCTTCAACATGGGTAAGATTTCTAAGCAACCTTATTCATATGAGAGTGTTAATGCTATTGATGTTCTCGATGAGGCTTGTGAAGAACATTTTCATGATGCTTGCAAAAGTACTCTTTCTTCTCTACCCAATGTTGAGACCGTTGCCTCAATTGCTCCAGCATTGACTCCTTTTGGAGAAAGTGACTTGGATGATTTCGAAGCTAGCTTGAGTCCTCTCGATATTAAGTATGATAATTCGTCCACCGATTGGGATGAAGATATTCGTACTATTGAGAGACTTCTCAATGAGGACCCATTTTCTCCTCCTTCTCCTAAAGAGGTGACTAATGATGATCCATCGTTAGTTTCACCATCTATTGAGGATCCTCCTACTCTTGAGCTTAAGGACCTACCACCTCATCTTGAGTACGTTTTCCTGGAAGACAACGAGAAGTTACCGGTCATCATCGCAAAGGAACTAACAGAAGAAGAAAAAGCCCGACTTATCGCCGTGTTGAAGAAGCATAAAAGAGCTATCGCTTGGAAAATCTCCGACATCTATGGAATTGATCCTCACTTCTGCACACATAAAATTCTCATGGAGGACGACTTTAAGCCCACAATTCAAACCCAACGAAGGGTGAATCCTAAAATCCATGAAGTCATCAAAAAAGAGGTTATCAAACTTCTTGATGCGGGTATGATTTACCCTATTTCGGATTCACCATGGGTTAGTCCAGTCCATTGTGTGCCTAAGAAAGGCGGAATCACCGTTGTGCCCAATGCAAACAACGAGTTGATCCCTACCCGTCTCGTTACTGGGTGGAGATTTTGTATAGACTACCGCAAACTCAATGATGCCACGAGAAAGGATCATTTCCCTCTACCTTTTATGAACCAAATGCTTGAACGTTTAGCAGGTAATGAATATTACTGCTTTCTTGATGGTTTCTCAGGTTACTTTCAAATACCCATCGATCCCCAAGATCAAGAGAAGACAACATTCACTTGTCCCTACGACACATTTTCTTACAAACGAATGCCTTTTGGCTTATGCAATGCCCCCGGGACTTTCCAAAGGTGCATGTTGGCTATCTTCCATGACATGGTTGAGCAAACCATGAAAGTCTTCATGGATGATTTCTCGGTCTTTGGGGATTCCTTCTCTTCTTGCCTTGCCAATTTGGAACGTATGCTTAAGCGGTGCGAAGACACTCGCCTTGTTCTGAATTGGGAAAAATGCCATTTTATGGTAAAAGAAGGCATTGTGCTAAGACACAAAATCTCTAAAGCCGGTCTTGAAGTCGACCGTGCTAAAGTAGATGTCATAGCCAAATTACCTCCACCTTCAACCGTGAAGGGTGTGAGAAGTTTTCTGGGTCATGCGGGCTTCTATCGTCGATTCATTCAGGATTTCTCTAAAATCGCTCGCCCGATGACCCACCTCTTGGAAAAAGATACTCCTTTTATCTTTTCTAAAGAGTGTCTCGAAGCCTTCAATCTTCTAAAGGATAAGCTAACTAAGGCACCGGTCTTGGTTACCCCTAATTGGGAGTTGCCTTTTGAATTGATGTGCGATGCTAGCGACTTTGCTATTGGTGCGGTTTTGGGCCAACGAGTGAATAAACACTTCCAACCAATCCACTATGCTAGCAAAACAATGACGGGGGCTCAATTGCATTATACGACAACCGAAAAAGAGCTTTTAGCTGTTGTCTATGCTTTTGAGAAATTTCGCCCCTATCTTGTTTTATCCCCCACCATCGTATACACGCACCATTCCGCGTTGAAGTACTTGATGACTAAGCATGATTCTAAGCCAAGACTTCTTCGCTGGGTTTTACTCCTTCAAGAATTCAACATTGAAATTCGTGACAAGAAGGGAGCCGAAAACTTGGCCGCGGATCATTTGAGCAGACTTGAGGATCCATATCAAGGGGATCATCCGAATAAAGAGATCAATGACTCTTTCCCCCTGGAGACCTTAATGTCTATAAATCTCAATCTTGATGGCACCCCGTGGTTTGCGGACATTGCAAACTACTTAGCGGGTGGTATTCTCATCAAAGGGTTAACATCCCAACAAAAGAAGAAGTTCTTGAATGATGTTAAGACTTACTTTTGGGATGACCCTTTTCTATTCAAACAATGTGCTGATCTGATCATTCGTCGATGTGTTGATGGACCGGCAGCTTTTGACATTCTCCAAGCTTGCCACAAAGGACCCACCGGTGGTCACTTTGGTCCCAACTACACCGCTAAGAAAGTGTTTGATTTTGGATTCTATTGGCCCACCATTTATCGTGATGCTCACGAAATGGTTAAGCATTGTGATGCTTGCCAACGTCAAGGCAAGATCACACATAAGGATGAGATGCCTCAAAATTTCATACAGGAATGTGAAATCTTTGATGTATGGGGCATCGACTTTATGGGGCCATTTCCATCCTCCAAAGGGAACAAGTACATCCTCGTCGCCGTCGACTACGTTTCTAAATGGGTTGAAGCTAAGGCTCTCCCTACGAATGATGCGAGGGTGGTTGTGAACTTTTTGAAGCAGCTTTTCGCTCGATTTGGCGTTCCTCGTGCTATCATCAGTGACCGCGGGACTCATTTTTGCAACGATCAATTTGCAAGAGTCATGGCTAAATATGGTGTCACTCACCGTCTTTCCACCGCCTATCATCCCCAAACAAATGGGCAAGCCGAGATATCCAACCGTGGATTGAAGCGAATTTTGGAGCGTACTGTGGGAGAGCATCGCGCCGCGTGGGCCGATAAGTTAGATGATGCTCTGTGGGCTTTCCGTACTGCTTACAAGACCCCGATCGGTTGTACACCTTATCGTCTTGTGTACGGGAAAGCATGCCACCTTCCCATCGAGCTGGAACATAAGGCGCACTGGGCCTTGAAGTGGGCTAACTTCGACATCAACAAAGCCGGTGATCATCGCAAGGTTCAACTCAACGAGCTAAATGAACTGAGGAATGAAGCTTATGAGAACTCGCTGATCTACAAGGAGAAGACGAAGATCATTCATGACGCAAAAATCAAGAACCGAGAGTTCCACGTTGGTGATCAAGTCTTACTTTTTAACTCTCGGTTGAAGATCTTCTCTGGCAAGTTGAAGAGTCGCTGGTCTGGTCCATTCACCGTCGACAAAGTCTTTCCTTATGGGACCATTGAGCTTTCTCAGCCAAATGGGCCCAATTTCAAGGTGAATGGCCAGCGTCTGAAGCTGTACTTTGGTGAGGACATCTCTCAAGAGATGATTCCATCCCTTACCACGTTCCCCATGAACTAAAATTGGGTCGAGTCGGGCTCGTGACTCGGTGAACAAAAACAGGCGCTTCTCGGGAGGCAACCCGTGGTCTATCCTTTACTGCTTTCATAATAAGTGTAGGGGGAGCCCCGCATATGTTGGTTGTCTTGTTTCTTGTGCTGTGCAGGGATTAAAGCTTCAAAGATCCACCTTGATGACTTTTGACGAACCGTGATACCGTGTTCCCATCTTCCCGGTTCTATCCTAAACTCTTGTGATTCAATATTTCATATTTTATATGTTCACATTGAATTCACTTTAGTTGTCCTTTCCTTAGCATGATTTAACCAAAGTGCACAATGTCATAAGTGTAGGGGAGTTTACTCCCACATGCTTAAACATTGAGGACAATGTTTATCTCAAGTGTAGGGGGGACTTCTATCAAAGTAAGTGGTCTTTTCCATGAATTTACCCTCATTTTAACCGGAAAATTTGATTTTTCAACATTTTTCAAAATTTTTAATCTATTTTGGCCTAGTTGTATAGTTGTGTTTGCCTTTGTTATGTTTCCATTGCTAGAATAGTTTTTCAATAAAGCGGTTTTAGATTTTTCTTAGTCGTGAACATTTTGACTCAACCCGAGTTTACTGACCTAAGTTTACTCTAGCTAGTATCCTTAACGTGTTTAAGTCAAGTTTTGCTAGGCTTTTATATAGGGAGCTATAAAACGTAAAAGTCTTCACTCTCACGGGTTAAGAACAAGAACTTTTCGCAAGTTCCTATAATTGATCCTAGAGATTCGTTTATCAAGGGAACTTTAAAATGCGATTTCTAAAACTTGAAAAAGTCTAAGAATTTGCAAGATCCTATAGATGACTCGAAAACCCAAAACTTTGATTTAATTGGCTAAGCATCCACGAGTCTCATTCCTTGAGATTTTAAACTATGGAGGACGAGAGATGATAGAGTCAATTATAAGTTTGGTATTCTTTCGTGAATTTATGTGAGTTAATTATAAGCCTATTCTCCCTCCGCTTGTTAATAAAGTTATCTTGCAATAAATAAGGTTGTACGATTTAAAAGGTTACTTAGCTTCTAGCCCCAGATCGTTTAAAAGTTGCTCGGTACGGATTAGAGTTCATAGCCAAGGCATAAATTATTGAAGCGGGGATGCGAAGATTGGCGAGTCCGAAAAGGCCCTAACAAGGCATGAGGGCTACATTTTGTTGCTAAAGATCCAAAAGTGATGTGAAGAATCATTTATCGAAAATCAATATGAAGGATCGAGACACACGACGAAAAGCAAATACTCCCCAAAATATTATGGAGAAGTCTATCCGAAAAGACCCTAACAAGGTATGAGGATAAATAGATCAAAGTCCTAAAAGGAGGCGGATCGTTGTATATCGAAGTCCAAAATAAAGATTGGAGAAAAATGAAGAAGTCGTGGTCCAAAGATGAAGAATCTCTCAAAACTTCAAGTGAAGAAATTCCTATTTTGAAGAGAAGACCATTATTTCAAGAACGTCTCTCAAAGATTCGAAGTATGAAGTCGCTGCCAAATATCGGTCCGAGAAAGGTCTCAAATCGTGAAGCGAGTTATGCCAAGATATGAACTTTATGAGGTCCCGAGAAGCAGTTTTAAAAGATTTGGTCCTTTAGCTAACTATTGATTAAGTCGTTCACCTTATTTTCGGACTAAATAACTATCGAAATAAGTCAAACAATGCATCCTCGTGATCATTCAAGACAAAAATAAAATATAAGAGATACACCTAGGAATAAGGGAGTCTAAGTGAATAATTGGCCCACATGAGTTCGTGATAGTTTGCTAACTTATAATAACAATGATCTCGTTTTTAAGCTTGGTATGGGGAACGTGAAACTTGAGGATGATAAACGTTCATGGCTGCCAAAACCCAATGTAAGTTTTTAATTTCTTTACTTAATATTATCTTTTATGTTTAGTATTTAATAAAGGCCAAGGTGGGTTATTAATGATGGAAAATGTAAACCGTGCTTTAAAATTAATGCATTGCATGAGGGCATTGCAATGGTCAAGTGTAGGGGATTTAATAAGTGTGAAAACACTTATCCTTTTACCACTTATTTCCAATAATAACAAGACCAAAACGTGTGATTTATATCGTAAAAGTTGGAATTATGCGTGGTTTGTGTTTTTATTGTGTTTTAGGACCAAAATATGAAAAAGGAAGAAAACACGGGTTTTCACGGGCTTTTATCGAAGAAAACGGGAAAAGACGAAGTCAAAAGATCAAGAGTGCAAAAAGAACGGAAGTCCAAGGCCTATTCTGAAGATTTATCGAAGAAAAAGTCTAAAGACGGAAGTTTAACGAAGTCGAAGAACTTAAGTCTAATAGAAGAAGAAAATTAAAAGACAAGTTCAAATCCCGAGACGACAAAGACAAAGAATTAAAGTCGAGTCGAGAAAACGTGAAGAAAGCAAGAAAGAAGATGCAACACATGCACTCCTTCCACCTTCCCTATAAATACCCTCCTAATAGTCATTAGGAGGGTGGTTAGCTAGTTAGTCTTTAATTTTAGTTTTTCACTTTTTAGAGAGAAAAAGTCTTAAACTTTCTCTCACTAAGTTTCATCTTTTTCTTTTAATCTTTCAAGATTAAACACTTTGTATTGCTTATTTTCATTAATCAAGTTTCATTTTAAGCTTTTAATCCTTAATCTCATTCTACTTTTCTTTGATTTAGATTGATTTTGGTGCGATTATCATATGATCCGTGTTGTTCTAATTGATTTCGTGCTTAAAAAGTTAATCTTTTGATCATTTCATAAGTTTTCATTTGATTAAGCTTTAAGATTCTTGTGCTTATTGGCTTAGTTTTATGATTAGCTTATTTACTTTATAAAAAGTTTTCTTAAAAAGTTCCTATTTTTATTATTTGATTTCCAAGTTTGCTTATTTTGAGGTTAGATAAGTTGAGATTTGTGCTTATTTGATCCGGTTTGTTTTTGGTTCGTACTAGTTTTGGGAATAAGCTTATCATTATAGCTTATTTCTTGGCTTTTAACCGAATTCCAAACATTTCGGAAAGGGTTAAAACCCCTTTCCGATTGGTATTTTCCGAGCAGCCACATTACCCCTTTTTCCGATTGATCAATCGGAAAAGGGTTTGAGTTTTTCCGATCTGCACCCCCATCATTCCGATCGTAGTGATCGGATTAGGTAATTGAGATTCCGATTTGACCATTTAACTTGTGTATTCCGATTTGGATTTTTCCTCACATTCCGATCAATACTAATCCTTGTTATTCCGATTGGACAATTTTGTGGTTTTCTGATTTGGTCTTTTGTGTTGTATTCCGATTGAGTGGGAATTGTGAACATTCCGATTGGTAGGTCTTTGCTATATTTCGATATGTCCCCGTCCCATATTTAGACCACCAGATCGGAATACATTCCGATCTGGGCTTGTTTTGGCTTATTCCGATTGAGTTGTTTTGGTGTATTCCGATCTTACTTTCTTTTAGTACTTTTCAACTAAGTTCTTATTTTTAGAAATTTTTCCAAGTGTTAATTTTATTTAGCGTGCTAATACTTTTCTAATTTTACCTTTAAGTTTCCAAGCTTTTATTTTTACTCATCATTTTAGTATTAATCTTTATTCTTCCATTTTACTCAACGACACTTTAATTACTTTCTTATAGTTTAAAATAGACAAACAAACCAAACCATTCTCCTGATTCAGCAAAAGACGATTGAGTCGCACTTAAGACCGTGTTGTTCCCATTCAATCCATAACACAAGATTCTTAGAGAGAGAAAGAGGAGAAAAGTAGAGAGAGAAAGTAGAGAGAGAAGTGGAAGGTTTACACTAAAACTATATGTTTAATGAAATAAACCAACACCCTCTTTCACATGTGAAAGAGGGTTATATACCCTTGGCCTTTTGGGCCGTGGGCTTTGTTTCCTTGGGCCGGGCTTGGCTTTGTTTTGGGCTTACGCCCCTAACTTAGACAATATTAGCTTAAAGTCCAAGCCCGGTTAACCCGACTAACCTATTACAATACAAGACCACTAATGACTAAGATGACCTATTACATTCTTGTTCGACTATATAAAATATAGGGCTAACAATCTCCCCCAATGTATCGGTCATCTTAAAAAGCTTAACAAGCATAAGATGATTGAGAGAATACATTCTCGTAGAGGAGATCTTCCTACTTTGGTCTTGTATCTTGGTCTTGATCTTGTTTGTAACAGCTTTGTTCCTTCATGCTTTCGTGATCTTTATCTTGAGCCTTTGTCATTTGACTTAGAGTGCTTGAGATCTTCATCTGTACTCCTTGTGACTAAGATGACCTATTACATTCTTACATTCTTAGGTATCTTGATTATCGCCATCTTGTGCTCTTGTGACTTCTGAATCGACATCGGTTGCACAGCTACGCCACCTTCTTGATATGCAGCAACATATATAGACACGGATGAAATGGCTTTGAACATTTCACCCTAACTCGGTAGCGTTTTACCTCCGGTCGGTGAAGACCGTTAAGCGGTATTAAATACCGTACCTGTGATCAGGTAGATTCGATTAAGAACCTCCTTGACAGGGTTTCCCGGCGGTAGTAGCCAGTTCTCTTTACTCGACCGTCTCAAAGCAGACTGCGAACGTAAAGAGTGAATCATAAGGATAAATTATCCGTCTGATTAGAGTCGTCAATTCAGATTTCCTGGAACAAGTTTGATTCTAAAAGAATCGCACCATTGTTGCTTTCCAGTTTGTCACAAGCTTGATTCATAGAGAATCTTGCGAGTTACCTACCGCAGTGCTGTTTGATGTTGACACTGGAAGGATTTCCATTCGTCACTGTAAACACTAGTGAGTGTCACTCTGAATGTTCTGGCAAGATCACATGGATTTTGTGAAGAAACCTGGAATCAAGTTTGAATCAATTAAGAATCCAAACTTAGTTGCTTTCCAGTTCTCACAAGTTTGATTCGTGTAGAATCGCACAAGTTACCTACCATGAGCTTGTTTGATGCTGGCTCAAGCAGGATTTCCATCTTCATTGTGAATCGTATCACTCAGATGTTCTGGCAATATCACAAGGATAATGCGTAGGACTCGATTGTGTCCTAATGAGATGATAAATTGATCTCGTTTGGCTCTAGACTCAATAAGTGCATTTTTGGTAATCGGAGGCTGGAGCAGACTGCCACCTTCTCAATATTAACTGACTCGGAGTGAGAAAGTCAATAGATACGTGTTGATCTCCGTGACAATGAGACAAGTTTCTTTTGAGAGAAACTCGAATGGCTGGGGAAGGGTTGTGCATCGCATCACTGGGTCCATGACACTTGTCTTCAAAAGATGTGTTAACCCGGTTTCTACCTAAGTTGCATAGAATATTCGACTCCTTCAATGCTTACCAATACGTCATCATTAGCACCTTGTTGTGATTGTTCTAGTGCTAACTTAAGTAATTGGTCCGCATTCAGCTTCATTCCACTCCATCTTTCCTAAGGACAACTATTTCTAGCTATGGAATGTCCTTGGGTAGATCCCTCCGGTTCTGGTTGGATCATAGGACTTAGTTTCCTATCCTAAACCACCTTTTGACTCCATCGTTCCGTCGTGGATAGTAGGTTGTTTTGGGTAAAGATCGTAACCATAAAACCATTGAAAACCATTCAAAGTGCTTGATAAAAATCAAAACTTTTAACACTTGAAAGTTTTACATTTCCGAAAAGCTCCCCCTACACACATGCATCGATATACGAAATAGTTTGGCATGTGAAGGAAAGAGTTGCACTAGAGTCTTTAAGATCACATGTTGTGATATATTACATTTTAATCACATTTTCTCCCCCTATCTCTAATATAAAAACATCATATTAGAGATACTAATTGATTAAAATATGACAATTTCTGAAAACCGATTGGGAGAGAAACATGTGTGCACGTATGAAGCATGGAACATTTTCAGTCGGGTCGCTCCCCCTCAGCAATATATGTGTGTCTTGAGACAAAATTTGACAAAATTTTAGAAAAACGACACCACAAAATATGTTGAGGTACGGAGTTGAGATGCCTTTTCCGATATAATATATTACATTTGACAATTTCATATCATTTTCGGAATGTGTTGGATACATAAAATATGACAATTTTAGAGATGTACCCAACAACATTAAAAGGCTTGATTTTAAAACGCTCCCCCTCAAAAATTGATCAAAATAACATATGACAATTTTGAGATATAAAAACCACTTATGAGGAAGGGAGTGTTGAACACACAATTTTGAAAGATTTAGAAAAACCTTTTGAGAAATTCTTGAAAAATTGTGTTCAACGGTTTTAAAATAATCAGGATAGAAGACTTCTCTTCTATTGCTTAGGGAAAGCGCACTGAAACGTACACTCCCCTTTCGGGTCCGTTTTTCATGAGCTCAAAACTTCGATTGTTTTGTGACTAGCTCATGACCGAGAAAAATAAATTTCCCATTGTGAAGGATAAGTTATCATCCGTGATAAACTTTCCTTAAGTTGAAGTTCGAGTTCTAAGCTGACATTTACTTAGAAATCGTTTTCATGAACTTAAAAACTTTGAATGTTTTTATGAGAAGCTCATGACCGAGAAATATGAATTTCTCGTTGAGAAGGATAAGTTATCGTCCGAGATAAACTTTCCTTAGTTGAGGTCCGAGTTCTAAGCTGTGATGCGCCTAGAAGTCATATACACGAGCTTAAAACTTTCGAATAGTTTTAATGTAAGCTCGTGTCCGAGAAAAACCGAATTTCTCGTTTTGAGGATAAGTCATACTCGGGATGAACTTTCCTGTCTTGTGAGCCCGGGTTACAGTCTGTAATTTGACTATAAGCCTTGTACACGAGCGAAAAACTTTTGAATAGTTTTAAGAGAAGCTCGTGTCCGAGAAATATTAATTTCTCGTTTTGAGGGTAACTTATCGTTGAAGAGATAAAGTTCCCTTTCTTTGACGTTCGAGTTACAGCCTGAAATGTGACTGTAAGTCATTGTAGAAGCTTAATTTAGAAGCCCCTGAGACGCTTGTTTCTCTGATATCTGCTTCTTCAGCAACCAAACTCTGAGAGTGTCTTTTGTTGAGCGGTATGAATATGGAAAACCTTTGTGTTCTTGTTGAACCTTTACTTTATTACCTGCACTTTCATCAATAGTTTGTATGCTTGCGTGTGGGTTAGCGATATCTTGATGAGAACCATGTGGGGGTTCACCTTGAACCTTTGTCGAGCTAGAGGGAAATAGCTTTCCAGTAGGAACCCATCTAAGACCTATTGTTTTGAAGGTTCTACCCGTTGGTATCCACCTAAGACAAGGTCGAGGAAACATGGTTTTCTCATGCACAGCGGAAGACTTAGTTGGAGAAAACCTATTTCCTTTAGGGTTCCGTCTTTGAGGTGCTCTAGCTTTTTGGTTCACCTTGTTCAGGACTTTAGTGATACAATCATCATGAATGGCATTAAACACGCATTTGTTACATTTCGTGCAAACAAAGTGCTTAGCCTCTGAGAAGGGTCTAGAGTTCCTAGGGTTGGCAGAATTGTGCACATCATAGAAGGGTCTAGAATTCCTAGATGTGTGAACAACGTTCCTAGGTTGTGGTTTGGTCCTATCTCTTGCTTGCGTCTTGTTTTTAGCATCCTCTAGATAGCTTTTATGACCCGTGTCATTTGAACTACGCCTAGGCATGTTCTTGGAGCTAGATCTAGAGTTTCTTGAAGCATTCATGTGATCGGGTTTAGCAGATACAGTCTTTCTTAAGGAGGATCTAGATTGTGGAGTGACTGGTTTTGACAAATTGCTACGCATGTCAGCTTGGGAGGCAAACCTCTGGTTCGACATTTTAGGTCATTCAGACTTAAACACATTCGGTTGTCTAGCAACTGAGCGTGGTCTGATTGGTTGAGAGAGAGGTTTCCCCAAGACAGACTGTTTGGCAAAGTTAGTATCCACACTATTTCCTTTTAACTTCCTTAATTCATTCTTTACTGCAGTTAGTGCAAAAACCTTTTCCTGAATCTGAGCTTTTAATTGCTCATTTTGTAGAAGTAATTGAGCGACACGTTGTTCTAACTTAATGTTCATATTATCAAATATGTCGTTATCAGCATTCGCGTCATTACTTTCTACAGTGTCGATAGGTTGCACAGATATTTCACTTAATGAAGCAGGCGGAGGACTTGGATTTTGAGATGCCAACTTTGATTCTAACAAATTTATTTGTTTCACAAAATGTTCTTTTTCGGCGTTAAAATCTTGAATCTTACGATCCAATTTTTGTTCAAGAACAACATTTGCTTTCTCAAGTTTTTCAAAGTAAGCCTCAAATTTGTCATTTTTCTTTGAAAATTCGAGTTTGGCATCCTCAAAATCTTTTGTCTTTTGAGCTAAGAGAGTTTCGAGCTCGTGAGTATTAGAATCAGTATTTAATGGTACCTCAGCCATTGGCCATTGTCACATGTGGGGCTGATAGCTGTAACAACGACTTCTGTATCTTTCCCTGAGCTTGTGCTGGTATGATGAGTTTCTGATTCTGACCTGCTGCTTTCTGTATCAACCGAAGAAGCATCCAATGCTTGATCTATATCGACAGTGCTCTCTTTCGTCTGCATCAGTCTTTGATTCACCCTTCTTTCCAATTGCCTTTGATGACGTGTTCTTTCAGCAACTGACTTCTTTATATTACTCATGTGTTGAAGAAGTGTCTCTTTGAATGCTTGAAGATTTACGAGAGTATATTTGGTAAAGTATGTGCTGGTGAACTCTCGATCGTTTTTGGATAAGCCACTTGAGTCAATGAATTGCTGGAACTGAAGGTTGAGAGATAAAAGGATGTCCATTGATAGAGTCTCGTGAAGATCATCTTTGTTAAGTTCAAGTTGAAGATGGTCCATATTAAATAGCATCGTTTTGATGAATGTCTCAACGTCTTGACCAAATAGTAGAACGAATACTCGTTTGAATTCAATTTCAATACGAGTACCTGTTAGGTCTTCTCTTGAAAGAATCTGAAGGTGTGACTGAAGCAACTTAAAGTGTTCCATGCATCTTTCTTTTGCTTTCGACATCTTGTATTTGATTGCATGAACGGTTTTGGTGGTAGAATCCTTGTTAGAAGGTTTACTGATTGGAGTCTCAGTATTTGTCTGAACCTCTGGATTCTGCATCTTCTCTTTACTCATCTCAGTCATGGACGTTGTTGGTGTTGAATCCACGAAGATGTCCATTGAACGGATGTCTCGAAGAGGATATGATGTGTATGGATTACGGATCTTAGTGGATGTGTTGTGATTTGATTGTGGTTGAAATTACGAAAATTCCGAGTTTTTCTCAGTCCGACAATAAATTCCTCAGTCCGATAAAACGGTAAATCGAAAATTTTGGAATCGCCAAATTTTGAATTCGAGTTAGAAATAGCCAATAACTAGTAGGGAAAAAGTTTGAAAAGTGAAAAATTTTGACAAAAATAAAACCTAAAATTGGCCTAAAAATTTGAATTTTGGTCCGAAAATTTGAATTTTTGGTCGAAAATTTTTTCGCATCGCCAAAATTTGAAATTGAAGCTTAAATGGCCTAAAAATGGTCTGGGAAAAAATAATTTTTATTATGGTTTTCCCGCCAAAAAACTCTTTTTTTTTTTTTTTTTTTTTTTTTTTTTTTTTAATCTTCGTGTAAACTACGTTCCGAAACTAGTCTAGATAGTGGCTAATTCGAAAAATTACTCAAACAAAATTTAGCATCGCAATACAACCCATCGCAATATTCTATCGCAATGCTGTCGCAATGTTCAGTCGCAATGTCCTATCGCAATATCTATCGCAATATGGCTATCGCAATATCCATCGCAATATGGCTATCGCAATATCTATCGCAATATGGCTATCGCAATGTTGATCGCAAAGTAAAACCCTAGGGTTATTGCGATCAAAACCTTTTCAGATGGAACCTGTCGCAATAAGTATCGCAATATAAAACCCTCAAACTTTGCGATGGACACGATCGCAATATGGAGACAAAAAGTACCACTTTTTTTTTCGGAAAGTACACCACAAATTCGAGATTTTGAGCCTAAAAATGATCCAAACACCGAAAAATTTTGTGTTTTTAACCAAAGTAACAATACCAAATCACTACCAAAAGTATGTAGATGATTTGTATCAAGAATAAACCATAAAAACACAAAAATATTTTTGGCACGTGATGATATGGATCCAAGTAGCACGAAAAAATCAAGAATACCACACACGAATCTTCAATCACCTATCCACTATAGGCTCTGATACCAAATGTTGTTCCCATTCAATCCATAACACAAGATTCTTAGAGAGAGAAAGAGGAGAAAAGTAGAGAGAGAAAGTAGAGAGAGAAGTGGAAGGTTTACACTAAAACTATGTGTTTAATGAAATGAACCAACACCCTCTTTCACATGTGAAAGAGGGTTATATACCCTTGGCCTTTTGGGTCGTGGGCTTTGTTTCCTTGGGCCGGGCTTGGCTTTGTTTTGGGCTTACGCCCCTAACTTAGACAGTATTAGCTTAAAGTCCAAGCCCGGTTAACCCGACTAACCTATTACAATACAAGACCACTAATGACTAAGATGACCTATTACATTCTTGTTCGACTATATAAAATATAGGGCTAACAGACCGGTTTTAAATTCGAAAGGATTCGGACGATAAAGATTTTATACCTAGCCAAAAGCGAAGTATTAACTAACCAAAGGATTAATCCTTAACATTCTCATGTTCACAATGTCCCAGTTTCACCTTTGACTAATACATATGAATCATGTAAAATCAAACATGAACTTTGAACATTGGTTGTTCGAAATCCGTTTTTAGGTAATCATTAACAATGCAATTACCAATGTGTTCAAGTGTTCATATCAATTCCATCATTTAATAAAAATAGATTATTCAAAATTCGGATTTGTTCTATAAGTGGGTTTTAGTGAAATCGCAAGGAATTCAAACCTAAGAAATCATAGCATTACAACTATGTCAACCCATATTCCTAATTAGGTTCCAATTCGATTTTAATTTTAAAAATCCCTAATTATGAAATTAAGAACCCTAAAACAAATTGATTGAAATTTAATGTAGATACTTACAATTAATTGATGTTAGATGAAGGACGAGTGAAACCCTTGTCTTGAAACCAATTAATTTTGAGTGATTGAAGCTTTTGAAAGATCAACAATGGTGGTTTTGGATGAAACCCGTCGCTACCGTGGAGAAGAAAGGGTGGGGTTTTTGAAAAAATGATTTTTTTAATAAAACCTGAATGTTTTAGTGCTTAATGTCATGCGGTTCGATATTGATATTGAGCCGCGGGTTTGAGCCGTGACAAATATTGAACCGCCGCCAGAGGACGTATTTAAACCAAGAAAATGAAGAAATTTTCAAAACCAGTTTTTTCTAAAATACTTAAAATACATATCAAGCCTTTTGGAAATCATTGGACCACTTCAATACTAGGTTATAAAGCCTTAATGAAGGATTACGAGTTAAATCGATACCGAAAAAGACCGAATAAGTCGAATACGAAAAAATGACTACTCGTAAGAAAAGACAAAGAAGAGAGAAACCAAGAGGAGTGAATCAAGGCGCTTGTGTCGTCTATAGTGGTTTAAGACGTGTCCTTCGGGTGTAAGTCTAAACGGCTTTGGTAATGAACCATACCAAGCAATTTTTTTATAAAGAGTCAGATCACTTTCAAGTAATTGTCTTTAACTTTTACAAAATATGAGCAAGAGTATAGATTAACTTTCTCTCCCATGTGACCGAACAAATATCATTACTTGGGATTACAATAACAATATCGTTGGAATATTTCAATTCCAAATGTGTAATATCCTAACTACAACTTATGATGTAGTTTGGTATCTCAAAAAATTAAACAATTACCTTAGAGATGAGCTCAATTACACATGATATAGGGCCTACTAACCGTATAAGTTGCATACCATAAAAATCATGCTTGATACTTTAAGCTACTACTAACTCACACTACAACACCAAAGTGAGTCAAGTATCCAAGAACATGAAGGTTTGAGAGGGTGAAAGAACAGAATCACATACCACAAACAAATCTCAAGGCAAGGATGCCAAGAACAATCAGATAGTCAAATAATGATCAATAGAATGATCAATAGGGCGTGTGGAAGGACGAAAACGTACCTTAGTCGCAAAGTGCATCCCAAGTCTTCTATGGACCAATGCAACACCCAAATTTGACCCAAGTGCATACTAAGTCTTTAAGAAATAGTATCAGTTACATCAATCTTGATATCATCATCCTTAGATGTTGAAGATCAAAAGGATATGAGTCTTCTACAAGTGCAAGTTGCTCAATCCACAATCGAGTTAATGATTAGTCTTCATGAGTACCTACACAACGAAAGATACAAACTAGTAGATACATTTCAAGAGTAAATCTAAAATGCATATAAAGTACTAATCAAGATATGATGCTAGATTAACAATTAAAAGGTCTATTTTTATTGAAAAAATAGTTTTGACCAAGGAAAAACTTTAGTACAACGAACCCTTCTAATTTGAGGAGACAATGGACTGATCCAAGTTTTAAAGCAAAATATACTTCAAAAATCTTGATGTGGCAGAAACTTAAAATGAAGAAACAAGACGTTTGTTCCAAAGACGCTGACATGTGAAAGCTAGACGCTGACACATTGATGTTAGGTCTAAAAGTTGATGTGGCAGAAACTTAAAATGAAGAAACAAGACATTTGTTCCAAAGACGCTGACATGTGAAAGCTAGACGCTGACACATGTATTCTGGACGCTGATGGATGTCTACAGGCTAATAGAATCTTCTAATTAGGGAATATATTGAGTATATTATTTATGATATATTTAGTATATAGTTATCTAAATAGAATATATACATGTTTATTCATAATTATCTCTTGTAAAACCCTAATCCTTACTCTATAAAAGGAACAAGGGTCTTAGGTTTTTATATATCTTTCATTCACAATGTAAACCTAAAGCGTGTGTTGCACTAGACGTGGGATTAATGTATACACGTCTAGTGGTTGTTTATTATTAATATAATGAGCAACCCTTGTTAGTAATTCATGTGTTCTTGTGCCCAAACACCTTGTTTAATGATTATGGTTCTATTCCGCTTTGATTATCTAATCATATGAACTATGATCATTCCTAGCAGTCTAAAGATTGAGGAAACTTAGGTTTCCACAGTTGGTATCAGAGCCTCGTGGCTCGTGATGCTAGGACCAACAAGGTGTTTGTAATGGTGAGAAGGAAGAAAAATCCGTCTAGGGTTTTTGTGGGCGATTTTGTGTGCGCAACAGTATTCAGAAGGCCATAACTTTTTATGGAACCGTTGGATCGTCATGAAATCTTTTATGTGTGTTCTACACACATATATCTAGATATCTACCGGAGGGATTGTTAAGATCTATCTTCAAGAAAAGGTTATTAGATGTCGAAGTTGGCAGTAGTGGTGATTTTAAAGATTTCTATTTTACATAAAATCATGATTTAGGGTTTCTTCAAACCCTTGATCGATCTTCTAACCGAAAAGGAGGATGTTTGTTGTCTCTACTTGCTTTGGTGAGTCAATCTATGGATTTATGATGAACCGTCGTAGAGATATATGTTCCACGAATGCTATACCAATCATGTTTTCTGCTTCATGTTCATAAGCTGATTTCATTTATTTTAGGGTTTTCTCAAAACCCTAGATTTATAATAAGCAGCAGATTAACATGAAGAATTTAATGTGGCTGTCTACATCACGTGATTATGTGTCAAGAAGAACTAGCAAGGTACACTGCCAAGATATATGTCGTCATATTATTCTGCTTGTTTTGATGCCTTCAGTGACAAGACAAAGGAATAGTATGATGTATGTTTTGGTTTTGATCTGATATTCTAAACGTGTGGAAAACGAATGTGTACTGTGTACTTCTACTTTGTAGGAATTGGTTCTGAATGTTTATTCTACAAAAGCTATCACGTGAGGGAGTATATTCTGTTTCCTTTTTAAACATGGTTATTGGTTGGTATTGGCTAAGGAAAGAGACGTGGCTGCAAAATGGATTGCTGATTTTCAGGAAGATATCCCGTATATTAAACGTGGGATACATGGGTGATACAATATAATTTGGTTTCCTCTGGTTTAGAGAAAGTAATATTCGTTGGTTATGATCCTAATTTTTGGGATTATGATTGACTTGTTATCATTTTCTCCTACATATAAGGGATTGTGTTTATTTCATACTAGCTGGAAATCATTTTGGATGTGGGCTAAATATGTGTGGGCTGAGAAAAGCTAATGACGTGGAGTAAAGTATAGTGGTCTAATGAGAAGATTGTTGATGCTTGTATTTTCGGCCGTTGACGTTTGTTATTTAGCCACTGACAAAGTAATAAGTCAGGCGCTGTTAGAAAGCACTGACATGTGTTGTCCGAGAAACTTTTGTTCAAAGCGCTGACAAGTATTGTCCGACATTGGACAATACATATGGTAAAGATATTGGAAAGTGAATGATCTTAGATGACAAAGGAATTACTGTTGTTTGGAAAATTGGTTAGATTTTTGCACACAAAACGAGGTATTTACATACGAAGGTACATGGGATCTCTGTTTTTATACATAATATCAATTTGATATTTATGGCTTGGATATTTTTAAAAAGGGATCAATGATTTTAACGTGAGTTAGCAACAATTCGTGAAGTAATTTATTGGAGTAATATTTCATATGTAATCGGGGTAGCCTTGTGAAAGAGTTATTCGTTTAATGCTTTTACATATGAAGATATTATTTCATTAAGACTCGTCATGAAGAAGTGTTGGATTAAGGGGAAGAATTCTTATGGTAAATTTGATGCTTGAAGTAGATTTTCGCGAGTTTGTGTTCTATCATATCTTAAAAGTTGTGTTTGGTCAACATTACTTTTAAAGATAACTTGTTCATGCTTACACGGTTAGTGACGAATACTTGTCATATCTAGCAAACTTACATTGCTGTCACTTGAAGGAGTTACATTATCGTGCTCAGTGTCTCATAAAGGATGAGGATTTTGACAAAGGGATCGAGGTCTACTTATACTTTGCCATGAGTATAAGTTCTTTATCACATGGATAGTACAAGACATGGAACATAGGTTTGGGTTACTCAACTTCTACATCAAGAATATTATAGTTATTTTTCTTCAAAATCATTACATAGAGCCTACATTTGGAGAATCTTCGATTGCATACATTGTTTCCTTCCCTATTGATGTGACAAAAAAGGGAAGATATACATGCTACACTTGAGGGGAAGCAATTTGAAGATGATGTACCACTTACAAGAGATACACAAAGAGTTTTGCCGACTTCAACTAGGGGAAGATTGTTGGGTCAAAAAGTTGATGTGGTAGAAACTCAAAACGAAGAAAACATGAAGGAATTTGTTTTGACGCTGACAAGTGTTACACGAGACGCTGACAGCCATCCAATGTTGTTAGAAATCTATTTTGGGTAAGTATTCAGAATGCTATTTATGAATATTCTGTATTAGTTTATTTAAATAGAAGATATGCATGTTTATTTAATATTATCTCTTGTAAACCCTAATCCTTAGTCTATGAAAGGAACAATGGTCTTAGATTTTATTGATAACTTTCATATACAATGTAAACCTAAAGCGTGTGTCGACTAGGTGTGGGATTAAATGTATACACACCTAGTGATTATTTATTATTAATATAATGAGCAATCCAATTGAGTAATCTTTGTGTTCTTTGTGCCCAAACACCTTGTTAAACAGTTTTCCTTCTATTCCACCTTGATTCAATCAAGTGAATTGGAATCGTTCCAAGTAGCTAAAAGATCGAGGAAACTTAGGTTTCCACATGACCATCGATCTGATACCAATTGTAGAAACTAGAAGGGGGGTTGAATAGTTTCTCTTGTTTAAGGTCCTAATTAAAATCCTTTTAATTAGGTTTGCCCCAAAATTACCTTTTACTTGAAAACTAGTTTCATAGTTGTTAGGTTCAATTCTAATGCATTAACAATATCTAGTGACAATGAAATGTAATATAAGAATGAAAGCATAATAAAGAGTAAGGAAATAAACAACCTAAGGTACGACACCAAGATAGTGGTTCGGCAACAAAGCTCTATCCTCGTTCCTACTCCACTTCTCGAGTACACCTTACTCGAGATTTCCACTATATCCACAAGCTCCCTTCTTGGCGGAGAAAACCTTACAACGTTGCTTACATTATTTTCTGACACTAAGCTAAATGTCGAGACCTAATCTTAGCTAAGACCAATCTACACTTGTCGCCAACTTCACCATTTTTCGACATAAGGCTAGATGTCGAGTTCTAATCGAAAGCTAGAACCAATCTTCGTCGCCCATCTTCTTTTCCGACACAAGGCTATATGTCGAGTTCTAATCCAAAGCAATAACCAATCTTCACAACTCTTTACTTTTAAGGTTAGTGAGAACTCACAAGACACATACACACATCACTTTATAGTTTAGTGAGAATTAACACATAAGACTTATTACAACTCAGTAAGACATATACAAGTATACACATGTAACTTGGATCCACACAAGACAAATCCAAGTATACACATATACAATGGATTTACACAAGACTAATCCAAGTATTCACAAATACATTGGATCAACACAACACTAATCCAAGTATAGAAAAATACATTGGATCTACGTAAGACATAAATATAAAATGATGAACATGACTAGATCTAAGAAAGGATGATCTGCATCAAGGCTTCATCTTTAATCACATCATAAATGTGCGAGTGATCTTCTCTTTGGACAAGTAAATAAGAGGATCAAGAGGATAATCATAAGTAAACATACTTAACATATTAAGTGATCATTTACTAATGATTAGGATATAGAAAAGAGAGAAGAGGGAGAAAGAATGTCCAAACAGGTGCTTGGAAACTGAAGATTTGATCCACTATTTATAGGAGACAAAAACCAACGGCTCTCTTGGCTCGGTTCCTTAGTTATAGTGCGACTCAATATCAATATTGAACCGCCTAGCTATTTAAGGAACGACCCAAAGTATACTACGCTTCTTTTTGTCTTTAGTGGGGAAATATTATCTGAGGTATATTTTACCTTCAAAGGATATTCCTATGACATTTGGAATATACCATATTCAAAATTTCATTTTCTGTTTTAATAAAAAAAATTCTTAAAAATAAAGTTTATTAAAATCTTTTTTCACATTTGTCAAAATGTGAGTTTTGAGGTTAATCACTTTCTATGATCACTAAACATGATTAAGATATGTTTGTGTAAGACTTAAATGATTATTACCTTGATGATAGTGTTTGTTGAAAAATTCGTCTTTCGTTTGTCTTTGACGATAAATGTCTTTATACTTTGTCGTGATCAAAACTAAGAAATATTAGTTAACACTAATAATGTTTTTAGGCATTACTTGCATTAGCAACAAGTACAATATTCATATTGTCTAACGAGTAACTAGAAGAGTGCAAATAGTATCAAAAGCTCGTCCAACGAAGAGTCGTGATTCAAGGCCACATTCTCATACACAAATCTCAAGACGTATACAAGGCATCTATCAATAAATTAAAGAAATCTCAATAACAAACAAATATAAAGACTTTCGCAACTCTAAAAATAACGAACTCATTCAAGATCTTCAAGATTATAATAAATCAAGAAAATCAAGATTGAGGGAGATTGCTAGATTTCAAAGGATGTCGAGGTATGAATATGTTGGTTAAAGAAGGTGTTCAAATCAAGAAATGAAGATTTTCTCAAGGCTAATGACGAAGTGACACATGAATGTCAAAGATAAAGTTCCAAGATCCAAGATCGTAAGTCATGAAATGAACTCTGAAGGAATTCTCAAGACAACAAGCTTCAAGGTCTATGACAACAATGAAGTAAAGGCACATATTGAATGACCACCCCTTATGGAGAGATTTTTAGCCATATATAATGTGATGGTCATATAATATAACGATGCGGAGCTCGTAAAAAATGTTGTTCAAGGTAACGAGAATTCCAATCTAATGTTGTCAAGTTTACGGGTATTAATCCCGAACACACAAATGAAGGAGACATTGTCAAAGGAGCCTTGAAGTATTCTCCTCATTAGTGTATGTGTTTCCATAGTGTGTTTTCCTATATAGTTAACTTTAGAGAGAGAAACACAAATGTCTATGGAACATTCTCTCACTAAGAAAATTACTATCTTTTATTTTATTTTATTTCACTTTGTATTTAAAATACCTCTTTTCTTAATCTAATCTTTCTTTGTTTAAGTTTATTGGTTTCGGTTTGGTGTTGTTTTAGATATGTAGCTTATTTATATCATAGCTTATTATTGGAACCATTGCCTTATTCATGTGAGCTTAGTAAGTGCTTAATAGATTCGTGTGAAACAAGGTTACATAGAGGTTTACATGATAATTGTAACAAGACTACTATAATTGTCAACACCACTTTTGTAACACTCCCAAAAATTGCCCAATGGAAGCATACGAGTTTCGAGGGGCTGACGTCATGATTATTCGAGAGCACGATCCCAGAGAATGACCTTTATACCAAAAATCAAAACGCATATTGTGGAATCCTATAGATTCCGGATCTTTAGGCTGCTAGGAACACATAACATTCACTTGATTGAACACAAGGTGTTATGAAACGTTTTAACAAGGTGTTATGAACAAGATGAATTATACCAACGTTATTTTCATTAAAACATTAAAAACAAATAACCTAGGCGTGTTATCATGAAACACACGCCTAGAACACACACAACTTTAGTTTTACATTGTGACTGATGATACGAATGTAAAACCTACGTATGTTTTCTTTATAAACTAGAAAACATAACTTACAAAGAAAGCTATCAAATAAATAAAAAGACTCCACCAGCTTGTAGTATTTAGCTTTGGCAAAAGTAGTCCGTGTCTTCTTATTTGTTGTTTTTGACGCGTCAACTCGACCCAACAATCTTCCCGTAGTTGATGATGTCAAAAACACTTCCCCTTAAGCTCGTATTCTTTGTAAAACATATATCACCAAGTGTTAGCCTCAAAATATTGAGTCAAACAAGAATGCTCGGTCATATGTTTATTATGTATCGTATATTAGAATGTTGTAATAGGTAGTAGATTAGTCGTGTATTACGGGCTTAACTTTAAGCTAAGGTTCATTCATAAGTAACCAAAGCCCAAAAGGAAAGCCCGGCCCATTATCATATAGCCCATCATGCCACATGTAGGCAAGGCTATATAAACCTCTCATTGCATGTAAGGAGAGGTTGGTTGTCTCATTTTTTCTATTCTACTAATCTAATATTCACCAAGTTTCTCACACACTTCTCTCTACTTTCTCTCTCTATAATTCATCTTTTATCTACCTTTCTTTCTTGTTTAATCATCTCAAATATATGGGACAACAATTGGTATCAATCGCCATGGGGTAGCTTTGTGATAGATTGTTGTGTTTTTTGTATGATTCGTATCATTTCATCTCCTAAACATCTCTCGAATTCAAATATTTTGTGTTTTTCGTGCTCTATATCTTGGTATTCATCTCCTACATAGTTGTGGTAGGGATTTGGTTGCTTTTGGTTGGTTAAAATCACGGATTTCTTGTCAAAAATCTCATTTTTTACCTAAAGTTTCGGAAAAGTACAAGCATTCCGACCGAATTCCATCGGAATAGGGTTTAATTTTCCGACAGTTATTCCGATCGCACTCCATCGGAAAAGGGTTTTAATATTCCGACCGTTATTCCGATTGTGTATTCCGATAGGTTATTCCGACAGTGATTCCGACAGGGATTCCGACAGACTTATTCCGATAGTGATTCCGATAGGTATTCCGATACAGCATTCCGACAGACATTCCGATACTACATTCCGACAGTATTCCGATACCACATTCCGATAGTATTCCGATACCACATTCCGACAACATTCCGATAGCACATTTCGATGGACATTCCGATGACATGTTTAGCTAAATTTTGTTCGAGTATTTTTTAGACTTAGCCACTATCTAGACTAGTTTCGGAATATCGTTTACACGAAGATTAAAAAAAAGAAAAAAAAGAGTTAAAAATTTTCCGTCAAGTAAATTCAAATTTTTTCCATACTAGTTTTAGGACATTTCTAGCTCGATTTCAAATTTTGGCGATTACAAAATTTTCTGGTCTACCGTTTTGTCGGACTGGAGAATTTATTGTCGGATTGAAGAAAAATTAAAATTTTCGGAATTTAAACCACAACAACAATCACAACACATCTACTTAAGATCCATATTCACTTCATCATTTCAGAGAAAATCGAGATGGATTCTACTGCCGAATATCGTGTGACGAACAACAACATAATGGTGGCGGGTAACAAAGAAAGACCACCAATGCTTGTGTCAGGTCGATATGATCAATGGCAATCCTGTTTTCTTCGTTATCTTGACACAAAACCTAACAGTGATGCTTTAAGGCAATGTATTTTGGAAGGACCCTATAAACTCTCAAGGATTCAAGTTCCTAGAGTACTAGCCACAGACACTACTGAAGAACAACCAGCTTATGAACGTGATGAAAAGAGGAACGACCTCACACCAGAGAATCGTGCTTGGTTTGATGTTGAGAAGGAAGCAATCTACTTAATTCTTAGTGGAATTGGAGATGATATTTATTCCACGGTTGATGCATGCCCTACTGCTCAAGAAATGTGGACGACTATTGAAATATTGCAACAAGGTGAATCACTTAACAAACAAGATGTGAAATCTAAGATGTTTTGGAACTTTGGCAAGTTTACTTCAAAGGATAGGGAATCAATTGACTCTTATTACTCCCGATTCTACAAAATGATGAATGATATGACCCGAAACAACTTGCAAGTTTCCACCATGCAAGTCAATGTCCAATTTCTACAGCAGCTTCAACCAGAGTGGACACGGTTTGTCACCTTGGTGAAACAACAACAAAAGTTAGACGAAGTTTCATATCACAAGCTCTTTGACATTTTGAAACAATTTCAAAATGAGGCAAATGAACTTCGAGCTGAACGAGTTGTAAAGGTTTCCAATCCACTTGCTTTGGTGTCTACCACTCAACATCACCCAAATTATTACTCCCGTACTTCAAAGACCTACTCTACTTAATCATCATCACCACGATCATCCAATGTCTCTAAATCACATGCTCCAACAAGATCCCGAGGCAAAGAAGTTGCAAGAGCACCATCACCCACACCTGAGCAATCATCCGAAGAAGACAGTGATGAAGAACTAGCTCAAAAGGATAGGGAATTCAAGCAACAAATGGCTTTCATTATGAAGCAATACAGGAAAATCTACAAACCCACCAACAACAACCTTCGAACATCTTCAAACCCGAGGAACACCTATGCACAAAGTCCTCCAAGGTGTGACACACGAAGACGTGCTGAGAGTCCTCCAAAGTATGATCGACAACCTAAGTATGATAATCAGAGGGTGGCTACTGTTGTTGGAAATAGGTAAACTGTTGGTAATCAAGTTGTGCAACAAAGTGGGATTCAGTGTTTTAACTGTAGAGGTTTTGGGCATTTGGCTAGGGAATGCAGACAACCAAAGAGGGTTAAAGATTATGGTTATCATAAGAAAAAGATGTTGTTGTGCAAGAAAATGGAAGCTGGAATCAAGTTATCAGCTGAGGAAGGAGAAATGCTTGACGACACAGATGATGAACTCTCCAACCAAGAACTCGAGGCACATTATTCATACATGGCAAAGATTCATGAGGTCCTTAACGTAACTGAAGATGACAATGGTCCTATCTTTGATACCAAGCCAATTGATAAGGTACAACATGATGATGAATATAATGTGTTTGGCGATACACATGAGCATAGTGATCTACCAACAACAATTACTGATACGTGTATGATGGAAACGGTTGATAGCAATACCACACCCGATTCATCAGACATGTGCAATAATGAGTTTGAGGATGATCAACATGCAAATGAGTATGATGACGAGGAGCGTGTCGCGCTTGCTAATTTAATTGCTAGTTTACAAAAAGATGTCAATAAAAAAAGAAAGAGCCAAAAGCAATTAAAGAAGGCAAACGCAATGCTCACTCAAAACTTTGAAGAAAGCAAAGCCGCTCTTATAAAATCTAGTGAGACAATTGATAGTTATAGGGTTGAGCTTCTTCAAAAGACCAAAGAGCTTGAGGGGTACAAAAGTCGTGTCATCAACGTTAAAAGGGACGATTTAGAAAGAAAATACAACGAAGCTCTTGCTTTGTTAACTAAGGAAAATGTCAATTTAATGTCTTATTAAGTGATGAACGTCAAAAAAACGTACCTTGCCACAACAAAAGTTAATGAACTTGAACAGAGGCTTTCTATGAATACCACCGATTCTGCTAAAATTCTTGACAAGAAGAAACAAGAGGTTGAAACATTAAAACAAGATTTCAAAAATAGACAAGGTAAAGATACTGAAAAAGTAAAGGATCTCGAAGAACAAGTCGATTTTTTGAAAAAAGTTGTTTATAAAACGCATGACTCTATTCAAACCGTTAGAATGATAGCACCTCGGTCGTTTTTCAAGGGCCAACCTAGCTTTGCCACCCCAAAGTACCTCGAACAAGCTCAAGCTGCAAACCCTAACTTATATCTTGACGAGTCCCAATGGACTGATCATGATTGCCCTGTAGCTAACCTCGATAGTGAAGAGACGTCCCTTTGGGATGAGGAGAGTAGATCAGCGGTCAATAAAGATTTAGTGAAACCATATAACTATGCTTATCTAAACAGTCTTTATGGTCTTTTCAATCCACAAAAACAGAAGTCTCGTGAGGAATTGTTTTTAGAATGCAAACAAAGAAGAATTCAATGGAAACAAGCTTTTGCCACGAAGAGGAAAATTAATGTTTTTAAATATATTAACTATTTTCCTCTTGATGCTTCTAAAATCAAAAGTAGAAAAACACTTGGTTTTCTTAAACACCACATTGATAATGTTCAATCAATTGTTGAAAGCGATTGGGAAAAACGTCAAAAGGATAAGTGGAAAACAGAGATTCCTCACGACATAACTGTGCTTGTGAAAGAACTTTTAATACCAAATACGAAGATAATAAAAGAACATGTTCTTGAGTTTGAAAATTTGATTCGGTCTGAAATGTTTGATGATTTGAAATATGTTGAGTCTCTCGAAAAAGAAATTGATGAACTTCAAAATGACAAATCAGATTTTTCAAACGAATATGATCTACTCTTAGAAGAATGTCTCTCCAAAGATATTTTGTGTGTTACTCTTCAATCTTGTGCTGATATCGATGAATATTCTGTTGTTGCATGCAAATATCTTGATAAAATCAAAGAATGTGAGCGTCTTGAACTTGAGCTTTCGAAACGTAAAGAAAATGTTGATAAAAAGGCTTTTGAGTTACTTCAACACAAAACTGATTTCCTTCAAAAACATTGTCATTCTCTTGAACTTGCTTTGCAAAAAGACGTTGGTAGTTTTCCACATGATAATAACTTGCAAGAAAAACTTTCCAAAACGTTTCGAGAAATGAATGAACAGAATTTGGAAATTAAAGGGTTGAAAGCTCAGTTACAAGACAGGGAAATAGCGATATCAGAGTTGAAGAAACTCGTTGCTAAGATGGGTGGGGAAATTATAGAACCTAGTGTTAAGAAACCTGTTGTAAGACAACCTAATGCGCAAAAAGTGACTAGACCCTCTGTCTTGGGAAAACCATCTGTTTTCTCTAATTCTGCATTTGCAAAACCTGCGTTTGCCCCCAAGACGGATGGGAAGGATAGGTTACCACAAAACACTCCCAAAACACATATTCGATCACAAAGCATTAAGAACACAAATGTGGTTAAACCAGGGATGTATAGATTGGCCACTACACCTACACACAACAAAGAAAGTCAATCACCTCTGACTTCTAGAAACACTAATAGACGTGTATCTTTTACTACAGGAGTAGTCCCCACTGATAGTGTTAGCCGATCCCAGCTTAAGAGCACTCACATGAATGAAAAGGTTTGGCAACACAAAATTCAAGGGAAGATGAAGACAGTAGAAGACCACCCTAGGATTTTCAATGTTTCTAAGAATAAAACGTCTGTAATCGCGTGTAATGATGATTTGAATGATTCGACTTTGAATGATTTGAATCTTAAGTTTGTTTGTGTGAAATGTGGAAAGTGTGCTAATGCTAATCATGCTATGTGTGTTTCGAATAATGTCAAAGGCGTAGATACTAGAACTAAGAAGCAAACTGCGATGCCGATTAGTGCTAGAAAACCCAAACGCAAAGTGAACCATTCTGGTGCAACCCCCCTAGGAAAAGTATTGCATCAGACTCCACCACTAAGAACCCTAGAAGCAGAATTAGGGAATTATATGAGTCTGCTAGCAAGCCTTGGAAATGGTGGTTTGCTAATCAATGTCCTCTAGGTTACAAATGGATGCCTAAGGTTAGGACAGAAAGTGTGACTACGTGCGTTAGTGTGCCTCTAAGTGATAAAACTAGGGAAATTAATGAATCGAAAATCACAACTAACATGGAATCCAATTTAGAAAATGCTCCATCATGCTCTAATTCTTCTGCAGGTGATCGAGATAATTCTATTCATACTGGACTCCGGATGCACGAAGCACATGACGGGTAATCTCAAGCTTCTAATTAACTTCGTGGAGAAGTTCCTGGGTACCGTCCGATTTGGAAATGATCAATTTGCACCGATCCTAGGATATGGAGACTTGGTTCAGGGGAATATCACTATCAAAAGGGTTTACTGCGTCGAAGGGCTCAATCATAATCTTTTCTCGGTTGGTCAATTCTGTGATGCGGATTTGGAGGTTGCTTTTAGAAAGAATACATGTTTTGTTCGTGATTATTCTGGGAATGACTTACTTACCGGAACACGGAGTACTGATCTCTACACTATTTCACTACAAGACTCCACATCTTCAACTCCAATCTGTTTCATGGCTAAAGCTTCAACGACTCAAGCTTGGTTATGGCATCAACGTTTATCTCATCTTAACTTTGATACCATCAACTTGCTTTCCAAGAAAGATATTGTGCGAGGCCTTCCTAACTTGAAATTCATCAAAGATCATCTTTGTTCTTCTTGTGAGCTTTGTAAAGCTAAATGGAGTAGTTTCAAGACAAAGACTACACCAAGCTCTAAAGTACGGTTAGATCTTCTTCATATAGATCTGTGTGGCCCCATGCGTGTTCAAACCATCAATGGGAAGAAATATGTTATGGTAATTGTCGATGACTACTCAAGGTACACGTGGACCCTCTTCTTACGGTCCAAGGATAAAACACCTGAGGTTCTCATTAACTTCCTTAAGCTGATACAACGTGGTCTTCAAGCTCAAGTAAAAGTAGTACGTACTGACAGAGGCACAGAATTCTTGAACTCAACTCTGAAGAAGTATTTTGAAGCCGAATGGATTGAACACGAAACATCTATTGCTAGAACACTTGAACAAAACGGTGTTGTTGAAAGACGAAATCGTACTTTAGTTGAGGCTGCTCAAACATTATTATCTGCTTCAAAACTACCATTATTCTTTTGGGCCAAAGCCGTGTCAACCGCATGCTACACACAAAACCGTTCCTTAATTATCCCAAGACACGAAAAGACACCATATCACATAATTAATGATCGCAAACCTTCACTCAAACACCTTCATGTTTTCGGATGTACGTGTTATATTATTCGAGATGGTGAAAATTTGGACAAGATGAAAGAGAAAGGAGATGCATGCATTTTTAGTGGGATATGCAACTCAGTCTAAGGGGTATAGAGTATACAACAAGAGAACAAAATTGATAGTCGAGACTATTCATATCATATTTGATGAATCACAAGAAATGGCACTTGAACAAAACAGTTTAAGTCCCGAACCACAACGACAAACGACTTCCGTTCACAACCGCACAGAACTCGGGAATCAAGACCACAACAATGAACTGTCAAGTTCAAAGCTGGTTCCTGAACATGTTCCTAGAGCAGATATGACAGTGGATACGACACTTGAAGAGTTGGAAATGTTATATGGACCAATGTTTGATGAATATTTCACGGGGGAGAAACATGTTGTATCAAAGTCTTCCGTTGTCACTCATGATAAGAATGATGATACCGATCATCGTCAACAAAAGGATACAACCTCATCTACTTCAACACGGGTTGCTACAGATTTACCTCCTCAGAATATCACATCAACAACCGCTCCTACAACATCCACAACTACTTTCATTGCTTCAGAGAACACTAGTCAAGCAGACTATGCATTAAATGACGAAGACGACTTTATCAACCCATTCGGTACACGGGTACACGAAACTGGAGAGTCTTCTACTCGCTGTGTTGATCCGTCAAATATGCATACGTTCTACCAACGACATCCTTCAACACATCATTAGACCCGAGAACATCCTTTGGTTCAGGTAATTGGAAACCCTTCACAGCCTGTTCGTACAAGACGACAACTAGCTACCGATGGCGATGCTTATATGTTCGCACTCGCTGTGAGTACAGCTGAACCGAAAAACATCAAAGAAGCCATGGCTGATCATGCTTGGATTGAATTGATGACGGATGAACTTCAACAATTTGAAAGACTTAAAGTCTGGGAACTTGTTGACAGACCATAAGATGTGATTCCTTTAAATCTTCGTTGGATCTGGAAAAACAAGATGGATGAAGAAAACACGATCATCAAGAACAAATCTAGGCTAGTGGCTAAGGGGTATGGCCAGAAAGAGGGAATTGATTTTGACGAATCATTTGCACTAGTTGCTCGCATGGAAGCGGTCAGGATTTTCCTTGCTTATGCTGCACATAAGGGATTCACTGTTTATCAAATGGACGTAAAGACAGCATTTCCTAACGGTCCTTTGAAGGAAGAAGTCTATGTCACGCAGCCGGAAGAATTCGTCAATCCTCATTATCCTAACAAGGTGTATCGTCTCCACAAGGCACTATATGGACTCAAGCAAGCTCCAAGGGCGTGGTACGACGAGCTCTCGAAATTTCTGGTATCCAAAAGTTTCTCAAAAGGTTCCATTGATCTAACTTTGTTCACTTATAAATATGGGGATGACATTTTTCTTGTGCAGATTTATGTTGATGACATTATTTTCGGGTCTACAAACCCAAAACTTTCAAAATGGTTTGAAAAAGTCATGCACAACAAATTTGAAATGTCAATGATGGGCGAACTAAAATTCTTTCTAGGAATTCAAGTTCACCAATCCCCAAGTGGTATCTGTATAAACCAAGCTAAGTATTGTCAAGAGATAATCAAAAAGCATGGTATGACTTCATGTGACCCCGTTGGGACACCATTATCAACCACATCGCTAGATGCTGACTTGGAGGAAAATGTCGTAGATCAAACGAGATATCGTTCCATGATCGGTTCCCTCATGTACTTAACAGCAAGCAGACCTGATATTTCACATGCTACATGTTATTGTGCACGATATCAAGCACGACCCACTGAAAAGCACCTCAAAGAGGTTAAACGGATCTTTCGGTACCTACAGAATACCATTCATTTGGGACTCTGGTATCCGAGGGAAACCGGTTTCTTTCTAACGGCCTATTCAGATTCTGATCATGCAGGGTGTCTTGATACACGAAAAAGTACTTCTGGTGGTGCACAATTTCTAGGTCAAGATAAGCTTGTGTGATGGTCTTCCAAGAAGTAGGATTGCACATCATTGTCATCAGTCGAAGCGGAGTATGTGTCTCTATCTGCGTGTTGTGCTCAAGTTCTTTGAATGAGAACACAACTCACGGATTATGGCTTCTACTTTGATAAGAGTACCTATGTACTGTGACTCAAAGTCGGCCATAGCCATCTCCTGTAATCCGGTACAGCATTCCCGCACGAAGCACATTGATGTCAGATACCACTTCATAAAGGAACAAGTTGAAAGAGGTATCGTTGAACTATACTTTGTTGGAACGGATTACCAATTAGCCGACTTGTTTACGAAAGCTCTGTCAAAATATAGGTTTGAGTACATCGTTAGGCAAATTGGTATGAGATGTTTGACTCCAACAGACCGGGAGATTCTGGCAAAGGTGCCTGCTTGATTTATCTATCAAACATTCACCTGTAAATATCTTTGAAAAAGCAAAATACAAAAATATAAAACATATAAAAACAAAACACAAAATTAAAAATAAAAAAAAACTTTCAAAATACAAAAATATTCTTCTCGACATGTCTTTCAGTATCGATAATATGGACGTGCCTAGAAATTTCGCTCAATAACGACATGGGTGTGTACATAAAGCTCGAATGAAAGTTGTAAATATTTTTCAAAACATGTCATTACTTCTTTCAATAAAGAAAAATGTCTATTTTGGACAATTTTTCCAACAACGGGTAGAGCAATCTATCTTGGGTTGAGCTTGTCACAAAACATTCAACGTTTTGAGCTCAACACAATGGCTTGTAATCACTTTCAGATTGCAACCCGGATCAATATTCACGGGGGAGTGTACGATTTAGTGCGCTTACCCTCAGCAAAAGAAGAGAAATCTTCTTACACTTGAGTGGATTCGTCAAGACATTCAAAGTCTATGAACTCAAGTTTATGCTTTAGAAAAACCTCTTCGACAAAAAGAAATAGGATTTTGCAAAAAGCGTTGAACACAATTTTTTCAAGAATTTTTCAATGATTATTCAAAATCTTTCAAAAATTGTGTGTTCAACAACTTCCATCCTCAAAAAGAGAAATGTGGATCACATCCTCACAATGACAATTCAATTGGATCAATTTTTGAGGGGAAGTATTTTAACTTCATGCAAAAGATTAACATATCTTTCTCCCGGAGATTTTCAAGACTATTTTTCAAAATATATTTTAATCAAATTTGGTGTCTCTAATATCAAAAGATTTTATATATTAGAGATAGGGGAGAAAATGTGATTAAAATATGATCTTATATAAGACTCAAGCACTTTAACTCTTACCTACATGTGCGAAACACTTTCGATTGTTGATGCACATGTGAAGGGGGAGCATTTCTGAAACGACAAAACTATCAAGGTGTTAAATATTTTTCAAACATCTTGTTAGACATTTAAAGAGGTTTCCATGGTTATGATCAAATACCCACAACATCTTTAATTCACGATGTTATTGGTGTCAAAGGGTGGTTAGGTTTAAGTCCTATGATCCAACCAGAACCAGAGGGATCTTCCCAGGGACAATCTAATAGATTATTAGAAGTCCTTAGGAAAGATGGAGTAGAATGTGAACGTAGTTGAATGCCGACTAAGTGCTGATGCTAGCACTGGAACAATCACAACAAGGTGCTAGTAATGATGTCTTGGTAAGCATTGAAGGGGTTGAAGAATGAAAAAGAAATGTAAGGATAAAGGGTGTAAACAAAGAAGCCCTCCATACAACTTAGGCAGAAACCGGGTCAACACATCATGAAGACAACTCATCATGGACCTAGTGATGTATGCACAACCCTTTCCTAGCTACTCAGGCTTCTCTCAAAAGAAGTTTGTTTTATTGTCACGGAGAACAACATGACTTCTATTGACTTTCTCACTCCGAGATAGTTGATATTGAATAGGTGGCACCTACTCCAGCCTCCGACCACTAAAAGTGCACAAATCGAGTCCAGAGCCAAGAGACCAATCAAATCTCGTTAGGACACATGGATGACGAACAAGAGAGTCCTACGCCATATCCTTGTGATATTGCTAGAACACTCAGAGTGATACTACTTAGTATTCACAATGATGAGTGGAAATCCTTAAAGTGTTAACATCAAACAGCACTGCGGTAGGTCATATGCAAGATTCTTTATGAATTGAACATGTGTAAAACTGAAAAGCAACAGTGGTTTGATTCTGAATTGATTAAAACTCGTTTCAGGTTTCTACGCAATATCTTTATGGTCTTGCCAAAACATTCAGAGTGATATTCATTAATATTCACAGTGACGAATGGAAATCCTTCTAGCGTCAACATCAAACAGCGCTACGGTAGGTGACTTGTGAGATTATTATGAATTAAGCTTGTGTCAACTGGAAAGCAACAATGGTAAGATTCTTTATAAATCACACTTGTTCCAGGAATTTGAATTGACGACTTTAATCAAGCGGATATTTATCCAATTGAGTCACTCTTTATGTTCGAAGTCTTGCTTTGAGACGGTCGAGTAAAGAGAACGGCTAGTACAGCCGCGAAACCATGTCAAGGAGATTTTTAACTGAATCTACCTATCATAGGTACCATATTTAATAACGTATAACGGTCTTCACCGACCGGAGGTAAAACGCTACCGATTGAGGACGAATGTCAAAGCCATTCAGTCTGTGTCTATGTTTTGTCTCGAGAAGGTGGCGTCACGGTGTACTCAACAAAGTCAAAGATTCAAAACCACATACTCATGCCTAAATACATATTCGAAAATTAATAGTGTGAGCATGTGGATGAAGACACAAGATCGCAAGATAGCAAAGACAAGTCAGGGATGATTTGAATATCTCAAGATTAAAGACAAAGTCGAAAGACAACTACAAAGGCTCAAAGATCACAGCATGAAGAAACAAGACTACTATTACACGTTCAAGACTCATTTATGGCGAGATTAGTAATCTCTACAATTCTCCAAATGACAAAGGGTAATGACCTCTCATAAAGGGTAATGACCTCTCATTGGGGGAGATTGTTAGCCTCAGAATATTGAGTCAAACAAGAATGCTCGGTCATATGTTTATTATGTATCGTATATTAGAACGTTGTAATAGGTAGTAGATTAGTCGTGTATTACGGGATTAAATTTAAGCTAAGGTTCATTCATAAGTAACCAAAGCCCAAAAGGAAAGCCCAGCCCATTATCATATAGCCCATCATGCTACATGTAGGCAAGGCTATATAAACCTCTCCTTGCATGTAAGGAGAGGTTGGTTGTCTCATTTTTTCTATTCTCCTAATCTAATATTCACCAAGTTTCTCACACACTTCTCTCTACTTTCTCTCACTACTTTCTCTCTCTAGAATTCATCTTTTATCTACCTTTCTTTCTTGTTTAATCATCTCAAATATATGGGACAACACCAAAGATCAACAGATTGCACTTTGTAGACTTCTTCCCCTTTTTGACATTATCAAATAGGGGTCTTGTATGTAAGCAACCTTGATTTCGACCACTACTTAAACAATACCACACTACTAATACAAGTATTATATGTCTCAAATTACCCTCCATGAAGAACCGGTTGATTGCATTAAATGAATTTGAGCAATAGAAACTCACATAAGTTGTAGTAATACTAATGAGCAGTAGTAAACACCTTCACCTCAATGTTACATGTGAATGACTAATACTATCAATTTAGCTTCGCATTAAATTGTGCTTATTGTTCTTGAATCTTCAAATTCTGTAGGCTTTATGTAATGATCACATATGAAGAAATCTAATAATAACTTACTTGATGATGAAGTAAAATTGTAAAACCCGTAATAAAAATCCAAGAACATTAATTGTACACAGTCTCAATTTTATTTAAAATGTGACGTAATTAATTATGCATAAAATATAATTAATAATAGTTATTCAGGTATTACGCAAGTATTATAATTCAGAAAAATAAATAATACGTTTCAGGGTTTCAGCACGGGAAATTATAACACGAACACGAATATCTAAAATATTAAAACGAAACGAAAATTATAGTATGTGTGTGTTATGGGCTGGCGGCTAAACAAGAGGAAGAAAATAGAAATGGCCTTTAAAGCCCAGCCCGCCTTAAAGTTTATCACAGGAAAACAAGTCACACTTTCATTTCATTTAACAAAAGAGAGAAAAATATTAGGGTTTGTTTATGTGTGTGTGCCGCCGACTTGGAACCTAAAAACAAAGAGAAAGAGTTTGATTTTCATTATGTTAGGGTTGTGTGTTCGTAGTCCTTACCCAATCATGCGTATAAGTAATCTATTTCTTCCTTAAAATCATTGTTAATCACGAATTAGTATTTTGAAAGGTGGAACACATCATCTTATAAGTGTAAACATGTAATTAAACCATGGATTAGTCGGGTTTTGGGGATTAATCACGAAAACCGAGAGTTTAATAACTCTCTGTGGGTTTTGGTATGTACAGCCGAGACCTATAAGGTCTTAGAGGTGCTTTTGTGTGATCAGCCGCGAACCAAACCCAAACAGTGGGAATAAATCGAGCAGCAGGGGTGTTTTGTTTGATGCAGTGGCAACCGAGAGTCAAATGACTCTCGGTGGGTCTTAGGATAGAAAATATTGGGAAAATAAAACAAACAGTGGGAAAAATGTACAGTCGGTGGGAACCACAGTAACAACAGTGGCAACTGGCACTAGGCCAGTGGCTACTGTTCGAGGGCAGCAGCAAAGGGGCCACGACCGTGGGTCGTGGTGGGCTCGGTTTGGCATTACCCGAGACATGGGTGTCTCGGGGAAGGTTTTGGGCTCGAGTTCGGGATCACACGAGTAATAATAAAAATATAAGGATTTATTTAATTATGATTAAATCATTTTATAAATTAAGTATTATATATAAATTAACCAAGTTGTTTTGTTTTATTAATTTAATTGGTAAATTAATTGATGACATTTTAATTATTTTAATTACTTAAAACGTGTGATTTATTTAATGATTTTAATTTTCATGGAAACTAAATTAGAAACCCTTCTATTTTAAGAAACCTTCTATTTTTAGCAGGTTATTATTAACAGTAGAATAATAATACTTGAATACATATTATACAATAATAAGAAGTACATGAATACACTTATCAGAAATAATGTAGAACAATCAGGTTTACCAGATTATACACAAATAGCAATACAAGAATATAATAAATAAATCTAAGAACAGTAAAGATCAGTAAAAATAAACAAATATTAAACAACTCATTCGCGTCCTTTATTCATGTAGCTTTTGTGAAGTCAGAGTAGGATTTTTATCGGTTTTTTTTGCAGTCAGTTACTGGACACAAGGTACGGATTTCTCGTCCTTTAGTAAGGACTTCCTTTCCTATGCATGATTAGGATTCCCCATCTGCAGCCAAATGTTTTCCCCAGTATATGTTATGAACTTTACATCAATTACCTAGATAACTATGTTTAATTGCCTAAACTTTATATACATGCATGACCATCTATATCTAGTTACGAAGGTACCGTAACCATGACACGTGCGGCACCGGTGTCATGACTCCTTTGCGGGGGAGTGATTTCTCGCAGCATCCCTTTTATTTCAGCTTGGCCACATCAGTATTATCAGCGGGGCGTATGGGTGCATCCTAGTTTATCAGTTTATAGCTTATCAGGTGAATGTGGTGTGTGCTCTACATCCTTCACATTGGAGTTGATCCCTCCATCCAGCTTATCAGTTAGAGGTCACCCTCTATGTATCCATGCATACGTTGTTACAGTACATGACCTATATAAGCTCTTGGCACTTAAAATACAGTAAATGCATGTTTTCAGATTTAACAGATAATAATTCAGCTTTACTAATTTTAAATCAGACTTTTCAAAACGTACACAGTTTCCCGCTACACTTTACATAACAGTTTTATAGCTTCAGTGTTTGTTATCTATTTCATTCCAATATTTCTTATCATGCTTTATATTCATTCAATGTGCGTTATGCTCAGCCATAATTTTCCTTTCATGTTACGGCAGGTACACAAGGACACTCATAGGATTCTGAGAGAGTATGTGCATTTGGATGAGAGCTATCAAGAATTATTTACTTTATGCACTTCATACATTACTTTGCCTATTTGGACATTGTTTGATCCTTTCTTTCAGTGCTTAATTATTTATGTTTGAGCTTATGTTTGGATTATCGATGTTTGATTCCGGTATTTCCGTTACGGTCAGTTAATTTTAAAGATATTGCCTTGCATGCTTTGATGACACGCTATAAATACACATAACGGTCCACTTATCCAAGTGGGGTGTTACAATTATGGTATCAGAGCTCAAGGTTTCGACCTATAGGCTCTAAAACTGACCTGTGACTAGTGGGTAGTCACCAGGAACTTCCTAGATTTTGGCGTTTGTTATATTCCAGCTTTCTCATGTATTTATCAGTCAGTTTTCTTAAATTTTGACTAAGTAAAAGGTTGGTACAAGATTGACCATATTTAGTAGCATGTGCATCTGCGATTTTTTTTGTTTTGGTGAACCGACCCATATGCGTTCACCTTTGCTATTTCAGATTTTGTGTTGTGAACTGACCCATAGGCGTTCACCCTTACTCGTGTCAGATTCATGTTTTCAGTCGAATGTTAGTTTGTGAACCGACCCATAGGCGTTCACCAGTATTCATGTCATATTTTGTTGGTTATGCCTTCATGAACTACCTCATGCATATTTCAAATTTCTTATTCCATGTTTCTAACAAGTTGATCATCTTATCCTCTTTAAACTTGACGCAACAATCAGAATACTGCTACAGGTGCTAATATTGTTGCAGTTGATCATGCAGTTGTGCAAGCCATGCTCCCACATGTTCGGGATGAGATTCAGGTTGAGTTCCAAAATGGACCTCATAAACAGAACAATCCTCCTCCTCCACCACCAGTCACTCTAGCTATCTGGTTAGAAAGGTTTAACAAACAGAATCCTCGGTATTTTGAGCACACAGTAATTCCAGCGGACACAGAAAATTGGATTTCTCATATGGAGAAAATCTTTGAGGCCATGGATTACGGGGATGCCTTCAAGGTCAGGCCAGCTGTTTACAAGTTGGAGGGTGGCGCTCTATCTTGGTGGTGGGCATATAAGATGACGAATGGGGGAGATGATTGGGTGCTCACATTGACTTGAACACAGTTTAAGGCAATATTCTATGATCAGTTCTTTCCTTACGCTGAGAAGGCAAGACTGAAGAGAGAGTTTCACTCCATCCGTCAGAGGATTGGAGAGAACAATATGGAGTTTATGTAGCGATATCTCAGGTTAGCTGGATTCTTAGGAGCGGTTGCAGGTACTGCGGAGGAGCAGGCGACACACTTTCGCTGGGCTCTTCACTCCTGGACTACGGATAGACTACTTAGTGCCACGTACACTAACGTGTCGTAGGTAGCTAATGTGGCTCGTAATGTAGAGATGCTTTATGAAAGGGATGAGCTCGAGAACGTAGAGCGACTTGAGAATAGGTATATTCCATTCAGCAGACGTAAACAATTTAACTCTTGTACTTACTTTACAATATATATAACATGCACTATCCAATTATTATCTTTCAGACAAATAGGAGGAGACCGATCCAAGTCGGCTACTCAGCAGCAAGGCTACAGAAATCACGGTCAGTCTTATGACCGTAATCGATCAGATAGGAGAGGCGGTGGTGACAACTACTGTAACACCCCATTTAATAGGATAGGATGCTACAGTAAATTATGGCGTATCATCAAAGCATGCAAGGTAAATGTCTAAACATTCATGACCATAAATAAAAATACCGGAATCAAACATCGGTAGTCTAGTAACTCACACACAAGCAATATAAGTATTGTAAATGGAAAGGACTAAACAATGTCCAAAAGAAATAAAGTATGATAAAGTAGGAATAAATGCATAAGGTAAAAGAGTTCGGATAGCTTCCAATCCGAATGCACATACTCTGGAGTTCCTACTTGCATCCTTGGGTACCTGCCATTTGGGAACATGGAAAAGTAGACTGCTGAGCATAACGCTCAGTGCACAGATATACAATAAAGCATGGAAGACATAGAATGTGGAAGCATATAAAGAATATAAAGCATGAATGGCAGCAGAAATGAATAAGTCTTGGAAAACCTAGTTGTTTGTCATGCTAACTAGTTTTAGTTCTGAAAACATAGCTTATGTTACTCATGAAAATCTATATTAGTTAATGTATCATAATAGCCAATATAGGTCATGAGGTCAACAACGAGCATGAATACTTGGAGGGGATACCTCATCATGCAATTAGAGGGGTTGCCTCTAATTAACTGGTAAGTAGGTAGGAGGGGTCAGCTTCTTGTGAAAGATGCAAGGCACACACCACATTCACCATGAAATCCTGACTGAAACATGTAACTAGGATGCACCCATACGCCCCACATGATAATATAATAATAAAATGGCCAAATAACTGAAAAAGGGACGTCACGAGCTATCACTCCGCCGTGGTGAAGTTATAACACTAGTGCCTCTAGTGTTATGGTTATGGTACCTCCATAACTAGGTGAAACTGGTCATGCATGTATATGGCTAAGGTAACTAATAAAACATAAGCATTTAATCTGTAACTACTGGGGAAAATAGTTGGCTGCATACGGGAAATCCTAATAAAGGAAGAGATTGTCCTTACTGAAGGACGAGAAATCCGTACCTTATGTCCAGTAGAAGCTAACGAAAACGATGAAGACTAATCCGCCTCGACGGATAGCACTACATAAGGAATATGGACGTGTATGAGTTGTCTGAATTACATGTGTTTTACTGGTTTCATGTGTTATTAGCTTGTTATACGTATTCTGTCATGTTTTACTGTTCACTGTGTTTAACTGTGGTTATTATGATGTTCAGTTGTGTAACACCCCCAAATTTTATACAACTCAATACAGCGGAAGACTCGTTGGTGTTACGGGATAGCACATTACTCACATCATAGACAACGCATAAAAATCGCGTCGTTTAATAATAAATCATTTCCATTCATAAACATCAAAGTTACATCGGTCCCAAGTCATATTATTTCATACAAAGTTTTACAAAGTATTTGAATGGAAAATATTGTTTAAGTGCGGGCCATGAATTCTTGTCGTCTTCCCGAGAATTACCTTCAAGTACCTGAGATAAAACATGTTAAAAGAAAAGGTCAGCGATAACGCCGAGTGAATTCCTAGAGTTTAATAAAATCCATCAATATAATATCAGTATAAAATTATTACTGAAAGTCGTTTTGTACAAATCATTTTAATAGGCCATAAAATAGCCAAAGTTGTTTTATACAAATCTTTATCAAAATCATAATATAGGCGTTTGCCTTAAAATCATTATACGAGCCAATGTCGTAAAAACATCATACAATACGTTTTACAACGTTGTATAGATTAAATAAAAACCGTTATACGAATATGGTTATGAAAACCAAAACACAAACATATTATCAATAGTATGACCCTGTATTGCTAGTCAGGCAATACATCGTAATTTGGAGCGTCTAGTAGTATTTCGGAAATTTTGGATTATTATAAGCCGCATGACATTGTTACCTTACTAAACCAACAACGGGTAGCTAACCCGCTACCAAATTTTTCCCATCTAAAGTAGCGTGTCGTCACAAAGGTCACGCTATGGAAATCTTCTCATACATAAATTCGCTTACCAATCAATGTGGCACGACGGGGATCAACCGTCAAGGCGCGAACTGGGTGATCGTCCCCAAATAGTACTATTAAATGCATAAGCGTCTACCAAATCCCGGTAGTTCACAATTCATGCTAATGGGATTTTTAGTGACATAACCTAACTTTAATAATCCATTTAATTTCATCTATCGGGTCCTTTAATCATTTATCGGGTCATACAATCGGGTCATTCAATCATTCGGGTCCAAATCAATAAACAAACAATCGGGACAAATGGTGTCCTATTTTATAAAAAATAACATGTTATCTCCCTCGCGGGTTTATAGAACATTTATAAAAACATTTAAAAGAGTGCGAGGCTATGAACTCACGTTGTTAATGAAAGGCGAATTATCGGCTACGGGCGTGCTTCGGTCACGGAAACCTATATAAATAATAATCGGTCTTAGACTTTTTCCAATGACTTTTATCAAAATAACAATGTACATATGATGATTTTGTACATATGATGATGATCAAGTGGGTTTGTACATCCTTGTTTACTCATTTTAGTGTTTACGTTTTACTAGTTTGCTAGTTTTACCTATTTACCTATTTAAGTCCAATAAGCCTATTATAAGTACTTTAACTTGTTTTAATCCCTTGTATACCTATATTACCAGTATATATACTTTCCATGTTGGGCCCAAATGGGTTAAGCCCAATAAGTTCTTTTTACAAGTTTTTATCTTATTTAGTCCAATTGTTAGTCCAATATGCTTAGTTAGCTCGTTAATGTCCATATTTCTTATAGTTTGGGTTTTATCGGTTTTTACTTGTATTGGTTACTTATATATCAGTATATGAATTTTATAAAATTTACATTAGACGGGTTTGGTCGTCTAAGTTTTATTTGGCGAAAAAACGTTAATTTTACGGCGATAGCCGAAAAAGTCGTAAAAATCAAGTTTATAGTTTTTATTACTTATAAATATTATTTCATTACCATTTATATAATTTATCCGTTTAATTAACCTTTTATATATTTATATAAATAAGTTTTATAAGTTAGTGGGTTTTTATTTTACATTTTATACATTAAAATGTGAGTGCTTATATAATAATAATAAACATTAATTCTTAAAAATCTGATTTTTATCTTCATGTTCACCATTTTTACCATATCTAGAGTTCTATAATGAATTAGAAGCTCATTTTTGGGTGACATGTCTTTCATATTATGTGCTACATTTAACTTAGTTATAGCTACTGCCCATTTTAAGTTTATCATGCCTTAACAGTCCCTACAAAACTGCTTATTCAGATTAGACCACCTAACTTGTTTTGATCATATCTCACTCATTATTTTGATTCCATTGCATGGCCAACTCTCACATGTGTATAACATCTTGTACTTACTGTAAATGGATCATACCATGCAATTTTATCAGTTCATGTTTTAGTTATATACTGTTTTTATACAGCCAACTAAATAAACAAGATTTTAGCCTCATTTCTTATAGTTATTAACACTTTTAAGCATATCTATCAACACTTGATCCCCACACAACATTTTTATCATCATATATACATCATATTCATATACAAAATGAAAGAAAATACATTTGTTCTTTACAAAATAACAAGAGAAAAATGGAGAGGATGATCTTCTTTACCAACCAAGTGTATTCCTTGTTTTTGGAAGACAAGGACTTGATGAATACAACAAGTAACTCCAAGACCATCAAATATCAAGAACATATGTTGGAAAATCATTCAAGATCAATCATTCCAAACCAAAATTCAAGGCTCCTACCTTGCCAAACAACATGGTACCATAGATGATCACACTATGTACCTATCCCAAGGCCACTACCTTGTCAAACCACAAGGCCACTACCTTGTCAAACCACAAGGCCACTACCTTGTCAAACCACAATAACTAAGACGACACGTGTCCCCCGATCCAAATCATACACAATCAAAAATCACATTTGCATGTAAGAAAATGGTGGAATGAAAAGTGTAGCTAGTTTTGAGTTAGTGGTAAAGGGTGGTGTAGCTTAAAGAGTAAGCTTGCTTACACATGTAACAAACTAGCTAACTTGATGCCACCTTCATGGTGTGGTGTCAAGTGTGCCGTCCAACCTAGGCTAGTGGGGTGGGACAATTAATAAGTGTGAAAACACTTATCCTTTTGCCACTAAAATCAAGGAAAAACAAGACCGAATCATGTGTTTTATATAATAAAAGTCGGAATTACGCGTGGTTTTGTGTTTTGTGTACTAAATAGGTACAAATGATCAAAAGAAGTGAAAACACGGGATTTCACGGTCAAATCTTGAAGAAAAGTCCAAAATGAGACGAAGACAAAGACGAAAGACCAAAAGTGTGCCAAGATCACGAAAACCGACACGACTTTCAAGAAATGATCAACAAAGCCAAGATTGAGTTTGTTTTTAGCAGGATTTAATCGTTTACGAAGATTTTTGACCAAGTGGGTCCCGCATTTTGGTATTGGGCCCAAAAGCCCATTAATGGATTTAAAGTATTCACTTGATGATCAAAAGCCCATTAAAAGCCCAAATATCAAATTAAAATGGACAGATTGGGATCACTTGGGCCAAAAGCCCAATTGTCAAAACAAAATACAATGGGACGTGGGAAGTATGGCTCAAAAGCCCATCAAAAAATGAAAAGTGACGTACAATTTGGAAGTATTATTTTCCCAAAGTCAAAAGTTGGACAACTTTCACCTCACAACTCAAAACGTGTTTCACCCACCCACTTTTCATTTATATAACGTTTTTTATACTTTCCCCCACTCACCTTATCGTATACCCTCACCTCACACAATTCACCCCACAACTTTTCTCACCCTACCGTGCACCTTCCCACACTCAATCTAATCCCCAACACACAAATCTCCCTTTTACCTACTCCCCCCCCTACACGTGGTAAATCCACACCCACTTTCCCACCTCACAGTTAATAAAACAAATTTATTTACCCTTCCCCACATATCCGATACAAACGAAGAGAAGAAAAAAAAAAACCTACACCCACTTTTTCATCTCTCTCCCACCAAATTCGCAGCCACCCACAAACCCTAATTTCCAGGATCATAAATTACCCATAGAAAAAAGGGGGTTTTACCCTTAATGTTTAATTCACACAAAGGGAATTAATAACCCCCAATTTTCGGATCAAACAACACCTCTGGTGGTCCTCCTCACTTTCCACGCTGGCAATCCATCTCCCAAATCAATTTCAGCCGTAAGATCAAAAGAGAAGAAAGAGAAGATTGGAAGAACGGACAAGATTCAAGACCTTGGGCACCAAGGAAATGGTTTGAGGGTTTCTCCTATAAAAACCCCCTTTCACATGTATTAGATCATAGCTTTTCTTTATTTTCAGTTTTTTTAATTAATTAGGAGTAGGTTAAAATAGATTTAATTTTCAGAAAATTAGATTAGGTTCTTGTATTTTTAATTTTCAGTAATGTAATTTCTTATTATTAATGAAAGTTCTTTTTTATTAAATCTTGTCTCAATTTAATTTTCCTGTCAAGCTTTATTTAAATCTTGGAACTGCTTAATTTTTTAAAGTTACTGTTGGTTTATTATTCGGATAATAAAAAAAAATAAAAAAAAATAAAGGAAAGTAAATTAGATCTCCCCACTGGAGATTTATAAAAAACTGGATCAATTGGTTTCGTTTGGGTCGAAGATGAATTGTTCTTGTTCGGTGACTGTTCATGGTTGATGTTTTTGATGATGATGATTCGACGGTTCTGTTTTGTTCACAAAGACGGCTCAGCGCCGGTCTTCATCCCAAAGGCTATCGACACTAGGTTTTACCCTCTTTTATTTTTTGTTAAATTTAGATTTAGGTTGATTAATCTGCTTAGTATTTTTAAGTATTATTTGAAACTGCTTTTTCATTTTTGGGTAACTGCTTATTTTATCAATTTGTTTTTGGGTTGAATCTGCTTTACTGATTATTTAGGATTGCTAGTTTATTTGTTTCAGCTTTTAAGATTATTTGGTGTTTGGTATAATGCTTATTTGGATTTTCTGATTTTACTACCAGTTTGGTCTTGCTTGGTTTATGTTATTTTTTTGTGTAGATTATTTGTTTGATAGCTTATTTGATTATGCATTTTAGCTTATTAGTTTCAGCTTTTTGTTCATCTTATTTGCTTATTCGTTTACTTTCTTTTTGCTGATATTATTGCTGTGAGAACACAGATCCTTTTGATCTGTGTATATTTTTAGTTCCAAATTTGTCAAAAATAAAAAAATAAAAAGAATAATAATAATATTTCGTCTGGGGTGGGATTCGACCCCCAGACCCCTCGCTTAGCAAACAAACACCTTAACCATTGTGCTAAACCTTTTCTTGTGTTCATCTTTACTTCATTAAATTAATATAGGACTTTTTCTTTGGCATATTTTATTAATTAGTTTTAAAATACAAGTTTTTAGTTTTATTAAGTTTTAATTAGAAAGTCTTATATTACTTTTCTTAATTCTGTTTTGTTTAAAAAAATATAAAAAGATAACAAAATATTTTATTTAAATTAATTTTTTTAAATTAGTTTAGGTTTTAAATAGTTTTAATAAAAGTCTTTTAAAAAGTTTTCTTTAAATTTTAGTTTTCGATTTATATAGTTTTGTTTAAAATTATATTTTAATTAAAAGTTTTTATTTAGTCATATTAAAATTAGTTTTAATAAGTTTCATTTAAAAGTTTTTAAGTTTTATTAATTAGTTAAATTTTATTTTCATATTAATAGTTTAGATAGTTAAAATTAAGATAGTTTTCCTTAAATTAAATAGATTTTATTATTAAATAGTTTAGTTTAAAATTATAAAAATATCGACACCAAAAACAAGTAATCTTACGTTAAACCAGAAATCAAATTCGAGTCGAATCGAGGAAAAACGAATATTAAAAAGGGTTAATAAAAATCTCAGTTTCAAATTGGCGCCGCTGCCGCTTCGCTCGTACGATTGACGATTTTTCGTGTAGGCGTTTGGATTTTGGGATCCGTTCTTTTTGAACGTTACGTTTCTTGTTAACAAAATCAAAAACACAAAAAAAAATCAAAAACTTAAAAATACAAAAAAATTAAAAAAATCACAAAAGCAATTTCTTTCTTAAGAATTGCACCAAAAAAAATTAAAAAATCCAAAAGTAATACTTTTTCCTAAAAGTATTACACCAAAAATATTACGTATTAGTGTTAATTTTTAGTTCGATTTCTTTCGATTTTTCTTGCATATATATTTTTCTAAAAAATACAAAAATATTCTTCTTTATCCTCTATTGTGTTTAATTTTTTTTCTTCTCAACCCCTCTTATTTATAATTCTTCATGGATTTGTCTTGCGTTCGGTGTGGGAGACCATGGCTCGGTTTTCCAATATGTCCATGGTGTACTTGTGCGAAGTGTGGTTCCGATATCGACAATACACAATTTGGATTTTGTCCATTGTGCAATTCTAGAAATTCGTACTTCTCCTCTTACACAAATTTCTCCCCTCCTCCCGTCTATGACGATCCCTATCCTCAACATGCACCGGGTTTTTCTCAATACCCGTGTTGCAATCATTGTGGGGGCCCTCACGATACTTCTTATTGTCAACCGATGAATTATGAGCCACATCCGTGCTATAATTCCGGTTTTCAAAATTTTGAACCCCCACAAAACTCCGTCGTTCATCAACCTTCTTTTACGGAACAAAGCACTAGTTTGGATGAAATTTTAGAACGCTTAAAACAACTCAAAATTAGCTTGCATGACGAAAGACAACAAGAGCAAGTATCTACTCTTAGTGTTTCTACTCCTCCTCTTGTGCGTTCTTACTATTATGATGATGACGATGAGAATACTATTTCTTCGGATGATCTTTGTGCTCAATGTCCTAGTGCAATTGTAATTCCTTCTCTCAATATCCCAAATGCATCTAAGGATTTTGATACATCGAGTGAGATTAGTGATTTTGGGCTCGACAAATTCTTTGATGAAGTTTGTGATGTGCCGATTTTTGCTGAGCTTACGGACACGGTCGTTCCGCTAGTCCATGATCACATACTCACAAATCCAAATGCGATAATTGATTCTTCCAATAAGAGTTCTATATGTGGAGAGTATGATGATTTCGTCTTCGAGCCCGAGATTAAGGAAATTATCGACCGAGAGCTAGCTCTTTTACCTCCACTTCCACCTACAAGTGAGGTCGATTTTTCCAATATCGATGCCGAACTTGATGAGTTGGCACGTCTTATTCTTAATAATAATGACGAACCAACTCACATGACCACACATCCAATTCTCGAGGAGTTACCTAATCAAAACTCCTCTAATGAGAATTACGTTCACCACATTCGTGAGGATTTAACTTATCAACAAATCCCACAAATGAATGATGGTTTCGTACTTGATCGTGATCTTTTCGAGAGAATTTCTAAAATCCTAAATGAGGGGAACGACAAACCTTTGTTTGACGAGCCTATCTATGATGAAGAAATCGAAGAGATTCACGTTCATGAGGATGAATGCTTTGACCCGGGAGGTGACATTGACCATTCTTTGATTGATACCTTTACGGCTTTGCCGGATAGTGACCATCCATTGTCTTTGGGGGATGACACTTTGTCTCCTTTACCCATCCCACCTCCCGTGGATCACGACCTCGCATATTTCACATATGTTGAGAGGACCTTTTTACCTTTGATGACTTATCCTCCTGCCTCTCATTTATTATGTTCATCCGGGACCGAGGACAAGATTTTTGATCCCGGTATTACATTCGAGGCTTCCCCATGGACCATTTAATTCGGGGTCGAGTCAGGCTCGTGACTCGGTTAACAAAAACAAGCGCTTCTCGGGAGGCAACCCGATGATCTATCTTTTATCTTTTATCTATTTTCTCCAATAAGTGTAGGGGGAGCCGTGTAGGTTGTTTGTTTTGTGTGTTGTGATTGTGTAGGTACATGTGCTTTGATGATCCACTTTTGGTACTTTTGACGAGACCCGTGTTCCCGTGTTACCCGTGTACCCGGTCCCTTCGATAAGTTTTTGCTATTGTGATTCTATCTTAAAACGAATAAATGTAATCACTTTAGTTGTCCTTTCCTTAGCTCGATTTAAACAACGCACTCAATGTCCTAAGTGTAGGGGAGTTTATTCTCCCACATGCTTAAACATTGAGGGCAATGTTTATCTTAAGTGTAGGGGGGATTTCTATCGAAATTTTAGTGGCCTTTTCCATGAATTTGACCCTATTTTACCGGAATATTTTACCGGAATATTTTAGTGGCCTTTTCAAATTTTTGATCTATTTTAGCCTAGTAGTATTTTTATTTAATTTCTTTCCTTTTATTATCGCATCGTAATAATTTTCATTTCAAGAATAAAGTTAAAAAATAAATAAATAAATAAAATGGTTTTAACAAGTTTTGATATCTTTGATATATTAGGCCCGTCGTGAATATTTTGACTCAACCCGAGTTTACTTATCTAAGTTTACTCTAGCTAGTATCCTTAACCATATGGACCTTAATTGGTTTATTAGGCTAAGCTTCCACGAGTCTCATTCCTTGAGATTTTAAATTGTGGAGAACGAGAGATGATAGAGTTAATTATAAGTTCGGTATTCTTTCATTAACTTATGTGAGTTAGTTATGAACTTGTTCTCCCATCACTTGTTAATAAATATATTTGCAATAAATAAGGTTGTACGATTTGAAAAGTTACTTAGCTTCTAGCACAAGATCGTTTAAAAGTTGCTCGGTATTAATTAGAGTTCATAGCCAAGGCATAACTTATTGAAACGGGACGCGAAGATTGGCTTATCCAAAAAGGCCCTAACAAGGCATGAGGATACCCGAGTCCAAAAAGGCCCTAACAAGGCATGAGGATTCACTTTTTGCTAAAGATCCTAAGATGATGTGAAGATCATTAATCCAAATCAATATGAAGGATCAAGACACACGACGAGAAGCAATTACTCCCCTAAAGATCATGGAGAAGTCTATCCAAAAAGACCCTAACAAGGTATGAGGATAAATAGATCCAAGTCCGAAAAGGAGGCGGATCGTTGTATATCAAAGTCCTAAATAAATAAGAGGATAAATGAAGAAGTCGTGGTCAACGTTTGAAGCATCTTTCACTCCTTATGAAGATGTATACCAAAATGAAGAGAAGACCATAATTTCAAGATCGTCTCTCAAGATTTGAAGTTTGAAGTACAAGCCAAATATCGGTCCGAGAAAGGTCTCAAATCGTGAAACGAGTTATGCCAAGATATGAACTTTTTGAGGTTTCGAGAAGCAGTTTTAAAAGATTTTGTCCTTTAGCTAACTATTGATTAAATCGTCCCACTTTATTTTCGGCCTTAATAAACTATCGAAATAAGTCAAAAATGCATCCTCGTGATCATTCAAGACAAAAATAAAATACAAGAGATATACCATAGGAATAAGGGGGTCTAAGTGATTAATTAAACCACATGAGTAAGTGTTAGTTGTGCTAACTTGTAGTAACAATGATCTCGTTTTTATGCTTGGTATGAGGAACGTGAAACTTGAGGGTGATTAACATTCATGACACCAAAGCCCTAATCTAAGTCTTAGATTTCTTTACGAGTTTCTTCCATCAAATAAAATTCCAAGTTAAAATAAATTGTTATAACTTATGTCTCCTTTTAATTTTTTATCTTTTCATCGTAGTAGTAGTGGTAATAGTAATAAAGGCCGAGATGGGTTGATTATGAGAGAAATGTAACTTAATGCTTTACAACTATGCATTGCATGGGGTCATTGCAATGGTCAAGTGTAGGGGATTTAATAAGTGTGAAAACACTTATCCTTTTGCCACTAAAATCAAGGAAAAACAAGACCGAATCATGTGTTTTATATAATAAAAGTCGGAATTACGCGTGGTTTTGTGTTTTGTGTATTAAATAGGTACAAATGATCAAAAGAAGTGAAAACACGGGATTTCACGGTCAAATCTTGAAGAAAAGTCCAAAAAGAGACGAAGACAAAGACGAAAGACCAAAAGTGTGCCAAGATCACGAAAACCGACACGACTTTGAAGAAATGATCAACAAAGCCAAGATTGAGTTTGTTTTTAGCAGGATTTAATCGTTTACGAAGATTTTTGACCAAGTGGGTCCCGCATTTTGGTATTGGGCCCAAAAGCCCATTAATGGATTTAAAGTATTCACTTGATGATCAAAAGCCCATTAAAAGCCCAAATATCAAATTAAAATGGACAGATTGGGATCACTTGGGCCAAAAGCCCAATTGTCAAAACTAAATACAATGGGACGTGGGAAGTATGGCTCAAAAGCCCATCAAAAAATGAAAAGTGACGTACAATTTGGAAGTATTATTTTCCCAAAGTCAAAAGTTGGACAACTTTCACCTCACAACTCAAAACGTGTTTCACCCACCCACTTTTCATTTATATAACGTTTTTTATACTTTCCCCCACTCACCTTACCGTATACCCTCACCTCACACAATTCAACCCCACAACTTTTCTCACCCTACCGTGCACCTTCCCACACTCAATCTAATCCCCAACACACAAATCTCCCTTTTACCTACTCCCCCCCCCCCCTACACGTGGTAAATCCACACCCACTTTCCCACCTCACAGTTAATAAAACAAATTTATTTACCCTTCCCCACATATCCGATACAAACAAAGAGAAAAATAAAAAAAAACCTACACCCACTTTTTCATCTCTCTCCCACCAAATTCGTAGCCACCCACAAACCCTAATTTCCAGGATCATAAATTACCCATAGAAAAAAGGGGGTTTTACCCTTAATGTTTAATTCACACAAAGGGAATTAATAACCCCCAATTTTCGGATCAAACAACACCTCTGGTGGTCCTCCTCACTTTCCATGCTGGCAATCCATCTCCCAAATCAATTTCAGCCGTAAGATCAAAAGAGAAGAAAGAGAAGATTGGAAGAACGGACAAGATTCAAGACCTTGGGCACCAAGGAAATGGTTTGAGGGTTTCTCCTATAAAAACCCCCTTTCACATGTATTAGATCATAGCTTTTCTTTATTTTCAGTTTTTTTTAATTAATTAGGAGTAGGTTAAAATAGATTTAATTTTCAGAAAATTAGATTAGGTTCTTGTATTTTTAATTTTCAGTAATGTAATTTCTTATTATTAATGAAAGTTCTTTTTTATTAAATCTTGTCTCAATTTAATTTTCCTGTCAAGCTTTATCTAAATCTTGGAACTGCTTAATTTTTTAAAGTTACTGTTGGTTTATTATTCGGATAATAAAAAAAATAATAAAAAAATAATAAAAAAATAATAAAAAAATAAAGGAAAGTAAATTAAATCTCCCCACTGGAGATTTATAAAAAACTGGATCAATTGGTTTCGTTTGGGTCGAAGATGAATTGTTCTTGTTCGGTGACTGTTCATGGTTGATGTTTTTGATGATGATGATTCGACGGTTATGTTTTGTTCACAAAGACGGCTCGGCGCCGGTCTTCATCCCAAAGGCTATCGACACTAGGTTTTACCCTCTTTTATTTTTTGTTAAATTTAGATTTAGGTTGATTAATCTGCTTAGTATTTTTAAGTATTATTTGAAACTGCTTTTTCATTTTTGGGTAACTGCTTATTTTATCAATTTGTTTTTGGGTTGAATCTGCTTTACTGATTATTTAGGATTGCTAGTTTATTTGTTTCAGCTTTTAAGATTATTTGGTGTTTGGTATAATGCTTATTTGGATTTTCTGATTTTACTACCGGTTTGGTCTTGCTTGGTTTATGTTATTTTTTTGTGTAGATTATTTGTTTGATAGCTTATTTGATTATGCATTTTAGCTTATTAGTTTCAGCTTTTTGTTCATCTTATTTGCTTATTCGTTTACTTTCTTTTTGCTGATATTATTGCTGTGAGAACACAGATCCTTTTGATCTGTGTATATTTTTAGTTCCAAATTTGTCAAAAATAAAAAAATAAAAAAAAATAATAATAATATTTCGTCTGGGGTGGGATTCGACCCCCAGACCCCTCGCTTAGCAAACAAACACCTTAACCATTGTGCTAAACCTTTTCTTGTGTTCATCTTTACTTCATTAAATTAATATAGGACTTTTTCTTTGGCAGATTTTATTAATTAGTTTTAAAATACAAGTTTTTAGTTTTATTAAGTTTTAATTAGAAAGTCTTATATTACTTTTCTTAATTCTGTTTTGTTTAAAAAAATATAAAAAGATAAAAAAATATTTTATTTAAATTAATTTTTTTAAATTAGTTTAGGTTTTAAATAGTTTTAATAAAAGTCTTTTAAAAAGTTTTCTTTAAATTTTAGTTTTCGATTTATATAGTTTTGTTTAAAATTATATTTTAATTAAAAGTTTTTATTTAGTCATATTAAAATTAGTTTTAATAAGTTTCATTTAAAAGTTTTTAAGTTTTATTAATTAGTTAAATTTTATTTTCATATTAATAGTTTAGATAGTTAAAATTAAGATAGTTTTCCTTAAATTAAATAGATTTTATTATTAAATAGTTTAGTTTAAAATTATAAAAATATCGACACCAAAAACAAGTAATCTTACGTTAAACCGGAAATCAAATTCGAGTCGAATCGAGGAAAAACGAATATTAAAAAGGGTTAATAAAAATCTCAGTTTCAACAATGTATTTTGTCCCATCTCACTAGTTTACGGGTATTTCTCGATTCTAGTTTTCTCGATTAGCGTGCCCTCGGGTCGTTTTACGAAAAACGTTTTTATAAATTATGAATCAACGTCACAAAACGAATCTAATAAAAATTGTCTCATCAAAAACGGAGTTCGAAAGCGTAAATACGTAATCCTAAGGTTTCCGGTTTAGTCGTCAAGGACGTTAAAATAAAATCGTAAGTCCTAATCTCTTCTCGTAAGTTTGTGAGTTTATGAACTAACACAAATTTAAAATTCCAAAATAATATTCACGGATAAATTTATTTTCTGAAATGTCGGACTGTCACCAAAGACGGTGTATGTAAACGTAAGCACGTAACGTAGAATCCTCCGGTTTAAACGTAGTCGATGCTACTTCAAGACGTAAATCCAAATTTCTTCCCAAAAATAAGTGAGTTCATATTGTAACATTAAAATAATGTTTTCAAATAAATATTGAGAATAAAATATCAACCATAAATTGACGGATTGTCACAGCATTTACCCCTAAACAGGATCTTTGTCCTCAAAGATCATCTTACTACTCGCTTCTTATAGAGTTAAAGCCATGTGGGTATTTCCTCCACACTCGGTCTTTTCTCACAAGTGTAATCCATTACAATACGCGAGTTTCATCAAACATAACTACGGGAATAAGATCAGGCTTAGTGTTGACTTACTTTCTCTATCCATGATGTTCACGGGTTTTTGATGAATGCAACTTTTCGCCGATCTAAGCTTTACTAAGAACAATCAGATTTTCACTTGATAGATATTCCATCAAGTTCGATTTACGAAACAAAATTCACGCAGTTCTTGAAGTCCTAGGGTAGATCCAGCTTATATGCCTTTCAATCCCAACTTTTACATCATCTCAATGGCCCCATACAACGGGGACTTATATCCCATAATTTGTCAGATCATGAATTCACTTTTCTAAGGTTAAAAATTGTGGCATAACTTCGCTACCTATTTGGCACTTCAAGATCTACATTTCATATTCACATAACCTCCTGCCCACTGTCGGCAGTCAATAGTCAAATCCTAATTTCAGCAATCATTTTAGATCTCGCGGGTCGGGTATTTTGTAAGGATAGGTTCGCCATCATGGGAAACCTTAAACCTAAAGGACATGTCCAACTCACAATGGGTGTATGTCGGGTGTCTTCATCTTAACTCCTGCTTACAGATGCTCTAATTTCTAAATCTTAACAAGATTCAATCTCGATCCTAATACGATGATTATCAATGATAATCTTTCCAAAGGAAAACGATTATACGGTCTATTACCAAAGGTCAATCATTCGAACATAGAACAGCGCTTATAGTATTTTGTATTGTTACTTTACCTCGTCCCTTCGATTTGGGGTGGTAAATAGTACTCTCATCAAGGTTCGTTCTCAATGATTTCTGAGCAAATCTCTAGAAATTCGATGCGAAGCGAGGATCTTGATAAAGATGTTTGATACAGGCACACTATGTTTACATAACTCTTTTGCATTTATCATTAACGAGAATGATATTAGCAGATTTGGTCAGTCTGTCGACGATGACCCAAATCGAATCAAATTCAGATGATGACCTTTGCGATAGCTAGACGTTTACTAATGTATGAGGCGATGTCTGCCTTCATAATTGCCATCAGTACAACTTCTTCAGACAATGATACTTTTAGTCAAAAATGACATACATATAATACTTATACTTACAAGATTTCCAATTTAACTACATCTCACAATCTCCATATTTATACAATCACAAGTGGTCTTTTAAATATTTAACGCTATCGGCTTCTTAATGCTAATGGTTCACATTAGACGCGAACCCCTTTTACTATCTATATTATCCTTTTTACAAACATCGTTTATTTTCATATTGTTCGGCACTTTATTTTGCATGTTCATTATTAAGAAATATATCTTAATTGGTTCTTTATCCTTTTTATATAATATGTCAGTATCTATATTCACTTCTCATGATGATGTAATTATCATGTCCACAATTTACTCAGATATTCTTTCTATATTATACGTCAGTAATTACGTTCACTTTCCTGATGAAATAAATATCATAACGTATTTATTCAAAATTTCTTTCTTTATATCTTCTATGTTTTTTCGTCTCAACTACTATTTTTATCAGTTTTTCTCAATCCGGCGTTTAAGGTGTCGATAATTATTACAACTAGTTAAATATTAAATATTCCATTTTTATGAAAGGTAAACATAAAGATTTTTAAATTTTCTCAGTTTGTCCAATTATATTAAAATGTTCAAAATAAATTTGAATTTAATTAACAAAATTTTTGCTGATTTATCAAAAATAATTAATAAGATTCGTAAATGTTCGAAGAACCTTCGTTTATACTTTGGCCAAAAGTTTTCTTAGTTGAAAAGCAAAAAGTGTCGTTTCAAATTTTTAAGTCATGGTTTAAATGGTTTCCTCAATCCTTCTTAAGTTATCTTGAGGTATACACAAACATTTACCCCTAAACAGAAGTTTAGTTAAATGTTTAGTGTATAAGGGAATAATCCCTTTAAAATCCTTTGTTAAAACATTTGTCAAAACATATTTCCATTTCTTTTTGGTAAAATCCAAAGTCTTAAAAGGGCTCTTAATTTTTTAAGAGTCAAATTATATTCCATTATCTATTAATCACATGGTTAAATCATGTAAAGGTTCAAGTCTTTAATCACGTGTTAATTATTCAAGGTACAGGTTTTTATTTCTCAGTCATCTAAGGGAAATCTATTAATAATTATTAACTCATTCTTATTCTTATAAACAAACAAATAAATAGTCCTTAATGATCACGAGCATGAATTTATCAAATTACAGCCTACACACGTGATTCATCATATTTATGAATACTACATGTGCATTGTCAATCCAAACGACATCACGTGAAACTCATAACGTTCATTACAAGTACCGGATGTAGTGATTGGAATAGATAATCCTTTTCGCAGATGCGAAGTTGATGATAACTATGCTGAGGATCAAAAACCTTGTAAACGATCGAACAAATCTTCCATTTCGAGTTATGGATATCGTTTTCGATTGTCAATTTACTCAGTTCATAGTAATCTATAAATATAAGGAATGATAATACCATAGCTCTTCATAATGACGAGCTCGGTAGAATAAAATTCTTTCTCCGACAACTCTCTCAGTTGTACGGTAATTCCTTAAGTTCAGATGGTGCTGACGTACAGTGCACAAGCCACAAGTGCAGCACCGGAAATATAATCAATACCAATTTCAACTTGCCTTAATGGCGAAAGTCTAGGTAATTCACCAACAAATACTTCCTAAAGTTTCAGATAACGGAAACATCTTTTAATACATTCGCTTTTTAAGTTCTTTCTATATTATTATATTTATAACTAATTCACAACCATTCACGGTATAACTTTAAGTCTAAATGCAGGATATGGTCATCCATCAAGAATTATTTAGATCACCTTTGATAATCAACATCTTATCATTTAGGGGAATTCTACTTGAGTTCCCATCAATTAAGACAATGTCGTCATGTCATAATCAATCAATCCATTCTGCTGGCACTATCAACTTTCCAGTTTTATTGCCGTCGATAAGATGTGAACTTCTCAAAAGACTAATAATAATTCATAATCCTTCACAAATTCAAGGATATATGGAGACATAACTAACTTTAAAAGATTAGGTCAACGCATAATCTATGCGAGAGAATTTCAAATCAGATACAGACGAAAACATTTAACGAATATGAATATATCCCATGTTTTCATAATTTGAGTACGTATTCGAAAGCTCCTCGGATCGTTACCCAGGTCATTCAAATGAAATCAAATCAAAAGAAATGATAGGAACGTCGATACATCCAGTCGGGTATCAACACTCGATAATCAAATACTTTTCTTAAGAATCTTACTACGGGGGAATTTGTCCAGAAAGAATTGTCAATTGTCAAGTAAGACAATTTCCACAGATGAGTAAATTCGACTCAGAAGAATAAATGGTATAGGCACATATGTAGGTGTCCCTAACATTATGTCCCTATTTTCACTTCTTGCAGATCTCATAAAATTTAATCTTTCACAACCTTTAAAGAGAATGTAGTGTTTATTAATCAGTTTTATGGTGACTACTAATCAGCCTTGCATGGTCCATTCCAAATTGTATGTAGGCACGCAACTATATACAATTTCAAGATTAACGATGCAATACTCAGTTCATCAAAATTTTATCATCATGTTTATAATAAAATCATTTACATGCTTAATTCTTAAATAAGAATCAAAATAAATTTACAAAGATTTTCCTTGTTATGAAAACAATTAAGTTTTCCAAGGTGTTTTATAAACAACTTCATTTCGATAAAAAAAATCGCTTATAAATCTCACTTTGAATAATCCTTATAGTGATGAAAATTCAATTTTTCTCAAGGGATACTGTTTTATCTTATAAAAACAATGTGTGATCTGCAAAAGAGTGATGAAGAGTTGTTCACCAAGATCTTAACGACAATATGATAGAGAATGAGCTTTAGACAATGATCATGAGGTTCATGACCTCGATGGCACTCACGAAGAATGATTCACAACGTAACTCAAATCAAGATGAGTACTTGTTCAATGGTTGCATCACTAATGCGAACATTAGGATGAAGTAAGAAAAGATAGATAACATCGATACATGTAGAATTTAGCAATCAAAGGTAGTCTTTTCATTAATCACAAACAAGTCAAAATTGTACCGTAACACATTATGTGTCACTATGTCATACAATTCTCAGAACTCATCCTACCAACTGATATCTCAGTTAAGTTAGGGATTTTTTTTAAAAGATACCACAATGAATACAAATCTACAAGAGTCATTAGGTGTTCCACATATCCCAGAAGATCCATCGGTCTCAATTCAGAAGAAGATTTCTTCAATTTATTTCTTGGACACTGGGCATCCTCGTCAGTGGACAATGGCCTAGGAACAGCCCTTAACACAAACTAACAATCAATTAAAACCTTATAATTCAATCACAGGACTTAACGACTTCCTCTTATCAATCTCATATTTCAATACAAGTTAAATGTTACTTTACTCAAGTTTCAACCAATTTTATACTCAATTCAATATCCTACCTTATTCTTCGGCCTTGTAAAGGCAATACAATCTCAATATGAATCAACACTTAATTTCTAATCTTATTAGCTCTTACAACAACAATTATCCAATGAGTCATTAATATGAAATGACTTGATCATTCAACTAGACTTCTCGGAAAGGTATTAGTGGCGTGAGGCTTTTGGGTAATGGTTCCAATAACAGCCTCAAGTGCAACATTCACCCTTTCGATTTCAATTTAAGAATTGGATGACAACGAATCAGATGACATCTTTCCTGGTGATAACGTTTTGTCAAACTCCACTCTTATAAGGAAAGATCGTCATGACATCGATGTCAGATTTAATCTTGTCAATTCTTCTTCAATATCGCAATCAACTAATATCTACATTTCTACGAATATCAACCATTTGTTGGGATCATAAATATCCGCAACTTGGTTTAGATTTAGGATAGCTAGAATTCCTACGAGAATAGCTTCGATTAATTTACTAGGGGAGCTAGGGTTACTTGTGACAATCTACGTCGTATAAATACCTCGTATAAAAATCAAAATAATCATCAAACAATCATGTAATAAAATTACATCATATATATATAATCCAAGTTATATATATATTAAAATAACACTTCTCAGTCTTGGCCTTGTCGGTAACTCGGGAATTCTTCGGCACCGTTATAGTCAAAAGATTTTTAGACATTTTTAGAAAAATGTTTATAGTTAAAAGATTTTGAAATATTTTATTCAAAACCTTGGTTTTAAAAATCTTTCGTTCTCTATAACGAGAGCTCTGATACCAAACTGTAACACCCCCAAATTTTATACAACTCAATACAGAGGAAGACTCGTTGGTGTTACGGGATAGCACATTACTCACATCATAGACAACGCATAAAAATCGCGTCGTTTAATAATAAATCATTTCCATTCATAAACATCAAAGTTACATCGGTCCCAAGTCATATTATTTCATACAAAGTTTTACAAAGTATTTGAATGGAAAATATTGTTTAAGTGCGGGCCATGAATTCTTGTCGTCTTCCCGAGAATTACCTTCAAGTACCTGAGATAAAACATGTTAAAAGAAAAGGTCAGCGATAACGCCGAGTGAATTCATAGAGTTTAATAAAATCCATCAATATAATATTAGTATAAAATTATTACTGAAAATCGTTTTGTACAAATCATTTTAATAAGCCATAAAATAGCCAAAGTCGTTTTATACAAATCTTCATCAAAATCATAATATAGGCGTTTGCCTTAAAAATCATTAGACGAGCCAATGTCGTAGAAACATCATACAATACGTTTTACAACGTTGTATAGATTAAATAAAAACCGTTATACGAATATGGTTATGAAAACCAAAACACAAACATATTATCAATAGTATGACCCTGTATTGCTAGTCAGGCAATACATCGTAATTTGGAGCGTCTAGTAGTATTTCGGAAATTTTGGATTATTATAAGCCGCATGACATTGTTACCTTACTAAACCAACAACGGGTAGCTAACCCGATACCAAATTTTACCCATCTAAAGTAGCGTGTCGTCACAAAGGTCACGCTATAGAAATCTTCTCATACATAAATTTGCTTACCAATCAATGTGGCACGACGGGGATCAACCGTCAAGGCGCGAACTGGGGTGATCGTCCCCAAATAGTACTATTAAATGCATAAGCGTCTACCAAATCCCGGTAGTTCACAATTCATGCTAATGAGACTTTTAGTGACATAACCTAACTTTAATAATCCATTTAATTTCATCTATCGGGTCCTTTAATCATTTATCGGGTCATACAATCGGGTCATTCAATCATTCGGGTCCAAATCAATAAACAAACAATCGGGACAAATGGTGTCCTATTTTATAAAAACTAACATGTTATCTCTCTCGTGGGTTTATAAAACATTTATAAAAACATTTAAAAGAGTGCGAGGCTATGAACTCACGTTGTTAATGAAAGGCGAATTATCGGCTACGGGAGTGCTTCGGTCACGGAAACCTATATAAATAATAATCGGTCTTAGACTTTGTCCAATGACTTTTATCAAAATAAAAATATACATATGATGATTTTGTACATATGATGATGATCAAGTGGGTTTATACATCCTTGTTTACTCATTCTAGTGTTTACGTTTTGGTAACGTTTTACTAGTTTGCTAGTTTTACCTATTTACCTATTTAAGTCCAATAAGCCTATTATAAGTACTTTAACTTGTTTTAATCCCTTGTATACCTATATTATCAGTATATATACTTTTCATGTTGGGCCCAAATGGGTTAAGCCCAATAAGTTCTTTTTACAAGTTTTTATCTTATTTAGTCCAATTGTTAGTCCAATATGCTTAGTTAGCTCGTTAATGTCCGTATTTCTTATAGTTCGGGTTTTATCGGTTTTTACTTGTATTGGTTACTTATATATCAGTATATGACTTTTATAAAATTTACATTAGACGGGTTTGGTCGTCTAAGTTTTATTTGGCGAAAAACGTTAATTTTACGGCGATAGCCGAAAAAGTCGTAAAAATCAAGTTTATAGTTTTTATTACTTATAAATATTATTTCATTACCATTTATATAATTTATCCATTTAATTAACCTTTTATATATTTATATAAATAAGTTTTATAAGTTAGTGGGTTTTTATTTTACATTTTATACATTAAAATGTGAGTGCTTATATAATAATAATAAACATTAATTCTTAAAAATCTAATTTTTATCTTCATGTTCACCATTTTTACCATATCTAGAGTTCTATAATGAATTAGAAGCTCATTTTTGGGTGACATGTCTTTCATGTTATGTGCTACATTTAACTTAGTTATAGCTACTGCCTATTTTAAGTTTATCATGCCTTATTAGTCCCTATAAAACTGCTTATTCAGATTAGACCACCTAACTTGTTTTGATCATATCTCACTCATTATTTTGATTCCATTGCATGGCCAACTCTCACATGTATATAACATCCTTTACTTACTGTAAATGGATCATACCATGCAATTTTATCAGTTCATGTTTTAGTTATATACTGTTTTTATACAGCCAACTAAATAATCAAGATTTTAGCCTCATTTCTTATAGTTATTAACACTTTTAAGCATATCTATCAACACTTGTTCCCCACACAACATTTTTATCATCATATACATATACAAAATGAAAGAAAATACATTTGTTCTTTACAAAATAACAAGAGAAAAATGGAGAGGATGATCTTCTTTACCAACCAAGTGTATTCCTTATTTTTGGAAGACAAGGACTTGATAAATACAACAAGTAACTCCAAGACCATCAAATATCAAGAACATATGTTGGAAAATCAGCCCTAGGACACAAGCAAATCACCTCCAAACTTGTTAATATGGCCACCAAATGATCAAGGCTTCAAGATAACTCCTTAATAGAGCTAGTAAACATGTGTTTCATGGCTAGAAGAGATCAAAAAGGTTGTTTGTTGCTTAATAGTGGACGGCAATGGGTAGGGTGTTGAGAGAGTTTGGTGTTGATTTGCATGTAAGAAAATGGTGGAATGAAAAGTGTAGCTAGTTTTGAGTTAGTGGTAAAGGGTGGTGTAGCTTAAAGAGTAAGCTTGCTTACACATGTAACAAACTAGCTAACTTGATGCCACCTTCATGGTGTGGTGTCAAGTGTGCCGTCCAACCTAGGCTAGTGGGGTGGGACAATGTATTTTGTCCCATCTCACTAGTTTACGGGTATTTCTCGATTCTAGTTTTCTCGATTTGCGTGCCCTCGGGTCGTTTTACGAAAAACGTTTTTATAAATTATGAATCAACGTCACAAAACGAATCCAATAAAAATTGTCTCATCAAAAACGGAGTTCGAAAGCGTAAATACGTAATCCCGGTTTCCGGTTTAGTCGTCAAGGACGTTAAAATAAAATCGTAAGTCCTAATCTCTTCTCGTAAATTTGTGAGTTTATGAACTAACACAAATTTAAAATTCCAAAATAATATTCAAGGATAAATTTATTTTCTGAAATGTCGGACTGTCACCAAAGACGGTGTATGTAAACGTAAGCACGTAACGTAGAATCCTCCGGTTTAAACGTAGTCGATGCTACTTCAAGACGTAAATCCAAATTTCTTCCCAAAAATAAGTGAGTTCATATTGTAACATTAAAATAATGTTTTCAAATAAATATTAAGAATAAAATATCAACCATAAATTGACGGATTGTCACAAGTTGTGTTTTATTCATGTATTAGTGTATTATAATACTTGTATTGTACTACTAAGTAACTTTATAAAAATAGCAGGTTTATATAAATAGTAAGTTTCTAAAATAGAAAGTTTCCAAAAATAGTAAGTTTCTATAAATAGAAATAAGCTGACTTGTAAATAATAATTAAAGTTTAAATAACACAATACAAGTCTTGGTTACAGTTCATTAATTAAATAACTGGTTAATTTAATTAAACTATACATTATATGATTTTAATTAAAATACATGTTTTAATTAAAATGACTAAGTATAAATACCTTAGGTTATACATGAATTAATTTAATAAATTAATTAACCTAAAGTTTAATACAACTTGACTTATAAAAATAGTTTTCATGAAAACCCGAATCCCAAGCTCGTGTTTAATATAAGCCGAACCAAATAAGCTATAAACAAGTCCCACTGAGACCTTGGAGGGGTCTCGGTTGACACTACGTAAATCAACCAACATGTATCCATACCCTGACCTGATGTCGAGGTCCCTTTGGTCTCGGGTCCGAACAACAAAAACCAACCGAGCCCCTTAGGGGGTCTCGGTGGTGCCTCGGTGCACACAACCAAACAAACAAACACACCCCGACCTTCGGTCGGGGTTTCTTGCCTGCGTCCGAGCCTCAACCAAGCCAAGCCGAGACCTTTATGGTCTCAGTGGTGGTGATAAAAACAAGTCGAGCACCCCTTTGGGGGTCTCCGCGTCTCGGCCGAACCAAACCACACACAAACCAAACCCCGTGACATGAATTAATTAATCCTACGTTTATTTTTACATGTTCTTGATGATTAATTAATTTAAAACATGAAATCAAAAGAATTACATAAAAAAGAAAAAGGTTTGATTTATACCGAATGCGTGAAAAGAAAAAGAGAATGATCACGAACACATAACCAATAACAAAATTCGTCCGGTTTCTCCCTTGTGCTTGATGTGGCCGGCGGCTAGAAGGAAAAAGGAGGCAGAGACAAACTTTTTCTGTGAAACCTAAATTATGATTATGTTTCATGTGTTTTAATTATTTAACTTGGCTTATGGGCCAAAGCCCACCTTTCCTTCTTTCTTTGTTGTAGCTGCGGCATAGGGGAGCCGAACAAGGGAACCCGAAGTTTTTCATGTGTTAAATAATTAGTCGTGTATGTTCGTGATTTAATATTCGTGATTTTGGTATTCGTGATCGTGTCACATTTATAATATTCATGATTGTTCGTTATTTATTATCGTGACACGTGTATTAATATTATAAATGGAAAGTTTAAATTTTATCGTGTTCTCGTAAGTTACTGTTCACGTGTACTGTTCATAGGTTTTTAAGCGGGTTTTACAACTCTTCCCCTCTAAAAGAACAATTCGTCCTCGAATTGTAGAAACGTAAACTGAAAGAAAACATACCCGAATTAGAAGTGGAAATGAGGGTAAGAAGTCCATATAGACTCCTCCGTCTCCCAAGTGGCTTCCCGCTCAGGATGATCCCTCCAGAGGATTTTGACGAAAGGGATCGTCTTCCTCTGCATGACACGATCTTGTCGCTCAAGAACTCTCCCGGGTTCTTCGACGTATGAAAGATCCTCTCGAATCTGATCAAGTGGATACTGTACAACATGAACTGGATGATAGTTGTATCCTTTGAGTAAGGACACATGGAACACATTGTGAACATGTGATAGCTGAGGTGGTAACGCTAAACGGTATGACACTTCACCAACGCGTTCTATGATGTTGAATGGCCCGATGAAGCGAGGACTGAGCTTCCCTCTGATTCCAAAACGTCTAACTCCTCGTGCAGGTGATACCTTAAGGAAAACGTGATCACCTACATTGAAAGACACATCTCTATGATGTTTATCAGCATAGCTCTTCTGACGAGCACGAGCTTCCTGAAGCTTTGCCTTGGAGACAGCGACCTTCTCATTGGTCACTTCAATCATCTCTGGACCTTCTATCAGTCGTTCGCCCACCTGATCCCAGCAGATTAGGGCGTGACGCTTTCTGCCTTCAAAGGGAGCACACTTGATGCTAGCGTGCCAGTTGTTGTTGTATGCGAATTCTACTAGGAATATATAATCACCCCAGCTTCCTGACCACTCTAGAGTACACGATCGCATCATGTCCTCTAATGACTGAATGGTATGTTTCGACTGTCCGTCGGTCTGAGGATGAAAGGCAGTGCTGAGCTTAAGTCTGGTGCCCCAAGCTTTCTGTAGAATCTGCCAGAAACGTGATGTGAAAAGGGGATCTCTGTCATAGATGATTTCTGATGGAGTACCATGTAGTCTCATGATCTTCCTCTGGAATATGTCTGCTAATTTGCTGACCGGATGCTCCTTGCGAATCGACAGAAAATGAGCAAATTTAGTCAATCTATCCACAATAACCCAGATAGCGTCCTTCTTCTTCTGAGTAACCGGAAGACCAGTAACAAAATACATGGAGATTTTGTCCCACTTTCATGCTGGAATATCCAATGGTTGTAGTAACCCACTAGCTCGCTGATGTTCGATCTTCACCTGCTGGCAGATCATACACTTAGAAACGAAGGTGGAAACATCCTGCTTCATACCACTCCACCAAAAGTGTTGCTTGATGTCGTGGTACATCTTGGTAGAACCAGGATGTATGGTAAATGGAGAACTGTGAGCCTCAGTCAACACAGCTTCACTGAGAGTAGAGTCATCATGAACTACTAGTCTAGTGCCCTGCCATAAGATACCGTCGTCGTCAACACGAAACTCCGTCTGCTAATCAAGGTTCTGAATGATAGCCCAAATCTCACCATCGTCCTTCTGAGCTTCCTTGATCCTAGAATGTAAGTCTGGTTCCCACTCTAAGATTAGCCCAGTAACCGTGCTGTCCTCGTACACAAAATTCAATATCAGTCATCTCTAGGTCACGAATGATCTCCTTTGCAATCCAAATGCCAGCAATCATACCCGACCTTCTGCTTAGAGCATCTTCCACCACATTCTCCTTACCAGGATGGTACTGAATGTTGGTGTCGTAGTCCTTCAATAGCTCTAACCATCTCCTCTGTCTCATGTTCAGTTCCTTCTGGGTGAAGATGTACTTGAGACTCTTGTGGTCGGTGAATATGTCACATGATTCACCATACAAATAATGTCTCCAGATCTTCAACGCGAAAACAACTGCTACAAGCTCTAAATCATGAGTAGGGTAGTTTTCTTCATAAGGTTTCAGCTGTCGTGATGCGTATGCAATAACCTTCCCATGTTGCATGAGAACGCAGCCTAAACCCTTTCCTGAAGCGTCACTATATATTTGAAATCCACCTGAGCCAGATGGAAGAGTAAGAATAGGTGTAGTAACTAACTTCAGCTTCAAATCTTCAAAGCTCTTCTCTCGCTCTTCCGTCCAGACGAATTTCTCTCATTTTCTCATTAGCTTAGTAAAAGGTAAGGCTAACCGTGAAAAGTTCTCTACAAACCTGCGGTAGTATCCTGCTAAACCCAGAAAACTTCTAACTTCTGTTGCAGATGTAGGTCTCGGCCATTTAGTGATAGCTTCAACCTTGGTAGGATCCATGGTGATCCCCTCTGCAGATACAATATGGCCTAGAAATGCCACCTTGGTTAACCAAAACTCATACTTAGAGAACTTGGCATACAGCTGCTTCTGACGAAGAATCTGTAAGACTGTACGAAGGTGTTCCTCATGTTCCTCCTTGGATTTGGAGAATATCAGGATGTCATAAATGAACACGATAACGAACTTATCCATAAACTCATGGAATACACGGTTCATCAAATCCATAAAGACAGGTGGAGCATTATTGAGTCCGAATGGCATGACTATGAACTCGTAGTGCCCATAACGTGTACGGAAAGCAGTCTTGGAGATATCTTACTCTTTGACCCGTAACTGATGGTAGCCGGACCTCAGATCGATCTTCGAGAAATGCTTGGCGCCCTAAAGTTCATCGAATAGGCCGTCAATACGCGGCAAAGGATAGCGATTTCTGATCGTGATCTTGTTCAGTTCACGATAATATATACATAAACGTATGTTGCCGTCTTTCTTCTTCACGAACAGTACTGGTGCACCCCATGGCGATGCACTGGGACGAATGAAGCCTCGTTCCAGAAGTTCCTGTAGCTGATCTTTTAGTTACTTAAGCTCTATAGGATCCATACGGTAAGGAGCTTTAGAAATCGACTATGCACCTGGTATAAGCTCGATTCCAAACTCGACTTCACGAACTGTGGTAAGCCCGGAAGTTCATCTGGGAATACGTCAGGAAACTCTGACACCATAGGCTGATCTTGGATTGATGGAGACTCAGCAGTAATGTCATGAATATTGGCTATAAAGCCCTGACAGCCGTGTGATAGCAATGCACGCGCCTCCATAGATGAAATAATCTATACTGACCTCCCTGGCAGAAAACCATGGTGTATGTACTCTGGAGATTTAACATCACCGAAGATAACTCGTTAAGTGTGGCAGTCAATCGTGGCCTGGTGTTTGGATAACCAGTCTATGCCCAAAATCAAGTCAAATTCGCACATATCCAAAGGAAGTGCGTCAACTCTGTGGATCTTGTCATCAAATTCTAGGGGAATATCTCTGTACACCTGAGTGATTCGTACAGAGTCCCTAAGTGGCGTGGAAATGCATAAGGCATTATCTAATGGCATCGGGGAAATCCTAACACGTACAACAAAAGTAGTGGACACGACTGAATGCGTCGCACCAATATCAAATAGAACACATGCTGCCTAACCATTCATAAAGAGATTTCCGGTGATGGTACCTGAAGTTTTATTCGCCTGATCTCGAGTAGTAGTGAACAAGCGACCAGAAGTAGGAGGTGGCTTAGTGTCGGCGTGTCCAGAGGTGCCTTCTATCTCACCCCTAGCGACAGTCCTTCTGCTTATGGCCTTGTTGGCCACACTTGAAACAACCACCAGTACCTCGGCGACAAATACCAGAGTGTCTGCGCGAACAAGTAGGACAGACAGGATGCGTGAATCCTCCAGCAGGTGTCCTAGTTAGCTGAGAGCCTGTTTAAGGATTACATGCATGAGACAAGATCGTGGAACATAAACATGATTACATAGAAGGTGTAAAATTTACCAGATGAGGTAGAACAATTAGGTTGTGAACCCCTACGGTCCTGATCCATGCCGTTACCATTGTTCCTGGATTAACAATTATTGGAGTGTCATAATACCATAACATAAAATAGTTGAACATGAAAGAAGGTTAATGTAGGGACCTGCTGTTGTTGAGTTGTTGGTGTTGTTAAGGTAACTATCGTTACCGCCACGCCTCTCAGAACCAAAACGGTCGTTAGTCTGACCGTTTCCCTTGGATGCTTGCTGCTGAGCGGCCGCAGGCTTACGGTGTCAGTCTTCTGCCTGGAATATAATATTGAACAAAGGATTATATGAAATGAATAATACTGATGGAAATGAAGTGTTTACAATTGTTGATTGAAGATACCTCTTCACTGCTCTGTCATCACCGAACTCCTCTCGTTCCTGAAGCATCTCGAGCTTACGGGCTGCATCGGCCACCTGTGCCACTGTAGTGAAAGTAGCACATACCAAGTTGTTGGCAACCGAAAGTGAGAAGTGCCCAGCGAAACTTCTCAGCCTACTCCGCGGCAGTTCCTGTGGCTGGACCTAGAAATCCTGCTAAACGGAGAAACCTTTGCATGAATTCATTGATGTTTTCACCAGCAATCTATCGAATGTTGTGGTAGTCCCTCTTGAGCTTCTCTTGCTCAGCATGTGGAAAATACTGATTAAGGAAGAGATCTTAAAACCAGTCCCATGTCAGCTGTGTAACCCAATTGTCACCACCGTTGGACTGCTTGACCGACTTCCACCACTGCAGCACATCACCTTCAAACTTATAGCAAGCCAGTCTTGCCTTGAAAATGCCATCACAACCCATTGCATCAAAAATCTTCTCGAAGTGAGAAATCTAAGCTTCAGCCTCGTTGGGGCTGTTAGTCTGCTCAAACGAACGGGGTCGCTGTTTGTTGAATCTATCCAACCAAGTCATAAGAGTAACTGGCGGAGGATTAGGAGGATTGTTGTGATTGCCATGAGCCTGGAATTCTGCTTGAACTTCATCTCTGATTTCATTGTGAAGTTGGGGAAGGAGGGCTTGTAGAGCTACATTGACAGCTGCTGTCAAATATGGAGTATTGCGATTGTTCACCATCTGACAGTTTAAAACAACAAAATGCAACATAAATCATAAACCTGAAATGAGATAACATAAGAATGCATGAACAATGTATAAATCAAAGAAGCAGTTTATAATGCATGAAACAATGTAAAAAAATGCATGATGCAGTTTATAAAACTTTTATATAAACGGGAGTAAACGCCTATGGTCAAATTACTCAAAACAAAAGACATGGCGCGGGGACGCCAATGGGTCGGTCCCAAAGTTAAAAGTTTCGATAAAAGCACATGCGACTAAATAGGGTCAGTCCTGTACCAACCATTACTTAGTCATAAACCTGCTACAATGATATGAATGCATGAAATAAAATGAAAATGAATGAATGCATGAAAACCAACTGTCAATTCTAGGAAGACACTAGTGACTACGCGTAAGTCACAAGTCATGTTTTACAGAGCTACAGGTCGAAACCTTGGCTTTGATACCATAATTGTAACACCCCATTTAATAGGGTATGATGCTACAGTAAATTATGGCGTATCATCAAAGCATGCAAGGTAAATGTCTAAACATTCATGACCATAAATAGAAATACCGGAATCAGACATCGGTAGTCTAGTAACTTACACACAATCAATATAAGTACTGTAAATAGAAAGGACTAAACAATGTCCAAAAGAAGTAAAGTATGATAAAGTAGGAATAAACGCATAAGGTAAAAGAGGCCGGATATCTTCCAATCCAAATGCACATACTCTGGAGTTCCTACTTGCGTCCTTGGGTACCTGCCGTTTGGGAACATGGAAAAGTAGATGGCTGAGCATAACACTCAGTGCACGGATATACAATAAAGCATGGAAGACATAGAATGTGGAAGCATATAAAAAATATAAAGCATGAATGGCAGCGGAAATGAATAAGTTCTGGAAAACCTAGTTGTTTGTCATGTTAACTGGTTTTAGTTCTGAAAACATAGCTTATGTTACTTATGAAAATTTGTATTAGTTAATGTACCATAATAGCCAATATAGGTCATGAGGTCAACAACGTGCGTGAATACTTGGAGGGGAGACCTCATCATGCAATTAGAGGGGTTGCCTCTAATTAACTGGTAAGTAGGTAGGAGGGGTCAGCTCCTTGTGAAGGATGCAAGGCACACACCACATTCACCATGAAATCCTGACTGAAACATGTAACTAGGATGCAACCATACGCCCCACATGATAATATAATAATAAAATGGCCAAATAACTGAAAAGGGACGCTACGAGCAATCACTCTGCCGTGGTGAAGTCATAACACTAGTGCCTCTAGTGTTATGGTTATGGTACCTCCATAACTAGGTGAAACTGGTCATGCATGTATATGGATAAGGTAACTAATAAAACATAAGCATTTAATTTGTAACTACTAGGGAAAACAGTTGGCTGCATACGAGAAATCCTAATAATGGAAGAGATTGTCCGTACTGAAGGTCGGAAAATCCGTACCTTATGTCCAGTAGAAGCTAACAAAAACGATGAAGACTAATCCGCCTCGACGGATAACACTACATAAGAAATATGGACGTGTATGAGTTGTCTGAATTACATGTGTTTTACTGGTTTCATGTGTTATTAGCTTGTTATACGTATTCTGTCATGTTTTAATGTTCACTGTGTTTAACTGTGGTTATTCTGATGTTCTGTTGTGTTTTATTCATGTATTAGTGTATTATAATACTTGTATTGTAATACTAAGTAACTTTCTAAAAATAACATGTTTCCATAAATAGTAAGTTTCTAAAAATAGAAAGTTTCTAAAAATAGTAAGTTTCTATAATTAGAAATAAGTTGACTTATAAATAATAATTAAAGTTTAAATAGCACAATACAAGTCTTGGTTACAGCTCATTAATTAAATAACTGGTTAATTTAATTAAACTATACATTATATGATTATAATTAAAATACATGTTTTAATTAAAATGACTAAGTATAAATACCTTAGGTTATACATGAACTAATTTAATAAATTAATTAACCTAAAGTTTAACATAACTTGACTTATAAAAATAGTTTTCATGAAAAACCGAATCCTAAGCCCGTGTTTAATATAAGCCGAACCAAATAAGCTATAAACAAGTCCCACCGAGACCTTGTAGGGGTCTCGGTTGACGCTAAATAAATCAACCAACATGTATCCATACCCCGACCTAATGTCGGGGTCCCTTTGGTCTCGGGTCCGAACAACAAAAACCAACCGAGCCCCTTAGTGTGGTGCCTCGGTGCACACAGTCGAACAAACAAACACACCCCGACCTTCGGTCGGGGTTTCTTGCCTACATCCGAGCCTCAACCAAGCCAAGCGAGACCTTTATGGTCTTGATGGTGGTGATAAAAACAAGTTGAGCACCCCTTTGGGGGTCTCGGTGTCTCGGTCGAAGAAAACCACACACAAACCAAACCTTGTGACATGAATTAATTAATCCTACATTTATTTTTACATGTTCTTGATGATTAATTATATTAAAACATGAAATCAAAAGAATTAAATAAAAAGGAAAAATGTTTGATTTATACCGAATGCGTGAAAAAAAAAAGAATGATCACGAACACATAACCAATAACAAAATTCGTCCGGTGTCTCCCTTGTGCTTGATATGGCAGGCGGCTAGAAAGAAAAAGGAGGCAGAGACAAACTTTTTCTATGAAACCTAAATTATGATTATGTTTCATGTGTTTTAATTATTTAACTTGGGTTATGGGCCAAAGCCCACCTTTCCTTCTTTCTTTGTTGTAGCCGCGGCATAGGGGAGCCCAACAAGGGAACCCGAAGTTTTTCATGTGTTAAATAATTAGTCGTGTATGCTCGTGATTTAATATTCGTGATTTTGGTATTCGTGATCGTGTCACATTTATAATATTCGTGACTGATCGTTATTTATTGTCGTGACACGTGTATTAATATTATAAATGGAAAGTTTAAATTTTACCGTGTTTTCATAAGTTACTGTTCACGTGTACTATTCATAGATTTTAATGCGGGTTTTACAACTAGTGTGGCAACTCTAACTCTTCTGGTAGCCACAGGTGCTTCTTTAAAATTCACAATACCAAACTGTTGTATGCCACAAATTTTTAACTTTCAGCATGTCAACAGAGATGCTGGGCAGGGACGTGACCAAAATCACAGGGGTCAGTAGTCTGCCAGACTAACAAATTCTGGTAATAAAATTCACAACTTAGCAGCCTTATCCCAGTTATGTCACCATGCTTGTGATACTCGTACATTTTCTTGAATCAGGTTCGCAGCAAACCATAGTAGCTCCTACGGGGTATACTAATCCCACCTGTATCACATGTGGGAAGAAACACCCCGGACCGTTTCGTCGTGGTTCTAGTGGTTGTTTTAAGTGTGGACAGTCGGGTCACATGATGAGAGATTGTAAGAAGGGGGATACTACCGGTACCTCAGGTCATACTCCTCATATTTTTCCATCACCACCACCACTACCACCAACCACAGCTCGCATTTATACCACTACTAGGGAGCAGGCGAACAAGACCACATGTACCATCACTGGCATTTTGTTTATAAACAGACATGCTGCCTGCGTCCTTTTCGATACAGGCGCTACACATTCAGTTATATCTACTTCATTTGCTGCTACCATAGACATGACCCCTACACCACTTGATATTGTACTAAGTATATCTACGCCCATGCGAGACTTTGTACGCATTACTCAGGTGTACAGGGATCTTCCTCTTGAGTTTGACGATAAAATCCGCCTAGTTAGTGCCCTTCCTCTAGACATGTGTGAGTTTGATATAATTTTGGGTATGGATTGGTTGTCAGCACATCATGTCATTATAGATTGTCATGCAAACCGAGTCATCTTCGATAATATTCAGACTCCAGAGTATGTTCACCGTGGCTTTCTGCCAGGAAAACATGTTCAGATTATCTCAGCTTTACAGGCCCGTGCTCTATTATACCATGGCTGTGAGGGTTTCCTAGCTACTGTTCATGACACTACTTTGGAGACACATTCACTCCATGATCAGCCAATTGTGTCAGATTTTCCTGATGTCTTCCAAAAGAACTGCCAGGCATACCTCCCACTCGAGAGGTAGAGTTTGGTATCGACCTTATTCCAGGAGCAGAACCAGTATCCAAAGCTCCTTACCGTATGGATCCCGTTGAGCTTAAGGAACTGAAGGATCAACTTCAGGAACTTCTAGAAAGAGGTTTCATCCGTCCGAGCGTGTCACCATGGGGTGCGCCATTATTGTTTGTCAAGAAGAAGGATGATAGTATGTGGCTGTGTATTGACTACCGCGAGTTGAATAAGCTCACAATTCGTTACCGTTATCCACTTCCTCGTATCGATGATTTATTCGATCAACTTCAGGGTGCCAAGCACTTCTCCAAAATTGATTTACGGTCAGGTTACCATCAACTACGTGTGAAAGAGCAGGATAAATCCAAGACTGCTTTTCGCACAAGGTATGGTCACTAAGAGTTTGTTGTCATGCCATTCGGCCTCACGAATGTGCCAGCAATATTCATAGACTTAATGAATTGAGTCTTCCACGAGTTTTTAGACAAGTTTGTGATTGTATTCATTGACGATATCCTAATCTTCTCGGAGTCTAAAGAAGAGCATGAGAATCATCTTCGTACCTGTAGATTCTCCGACAAGATAAGCTTTATGCTAAGTTTTCTAAGTGTGAGTTTTGGCTGAGTAAGGTGGCGTTTCTAGGCCATATTGTTTATGTGGAGGGGATCACCATAGATCCTGTAAAGGTTTAGGCTATCACTAAGTATGTAGTTTTCTTGGGTTAGCAGGATATTACTGCAGGTTTGTAGAGAACTTCTCACGTTTGGCATTACCGTTGACCAAACTTATGCCCAAAGGGGAAAATTTTATATGGACTGAGGAGAGAGAGAAGAGTTTTGAGGAACTGAAATGGCGTTTAGTTTCAGCACTGATCCTTTCTCTGCCATCTGGCACAGGTGGATATCCGATATACAATGACGCTTCAAGGAAAGGTTTGGGCTGTTTTCTTATGCAACATGGGAAAGTCGTTACCTATGCTTCACGACATCAAAAGCCGTATGAGGAGACTTATCCCACGCATGACCTGGAGCTTGCGACAGTCGTCTTCACTCTCAAACTTTGGAGATATTATCTGTATGGTGAGTCGTGTGCTATCTTCACCGATCACAAAAGTCTCAAGTATATATTTACACAGCGGGAGTTGAACATGAGGCAGAGGCGCTGGTTGGAGCTGCTGAAAGACTATGACACTAATATTCAATATCACCTAGGTAAAGCGAATGTAGTGGCAGATGCCCCCAGCAAAAAGTCAGGGATGATTATTGGCATCAAGGTTAAGAGATCATACGGGACTTAGAGCGGTATGATATTGAGCTTCTAGTACGCGGACAAACAGGTTACTGGGCTAGTCTGAGAGTGAAACCAGATTTAATCTCTCGGATTAAAGCTACACAGAAGAATAATGGTTCTTTATATGGATGAAAGTGGTTCTTTATATGAGATCACCCTTATGTGTGATCGTAGTGGTGAATTTAAAGTTAAGGAATCATGTAAAAACTCTGCTACCAAAAATATTAATTGTCCATTTCAGTTGGTAGGAAATTATTAAGAATATACGATGGTTGGTTATTGAGTGTGTTATATGATACACATAATCATCCTCGTACACAACATATGGAGGGGCATCCATATGCGAGGAGATTGACTAAGGATGAATATCAATTGGTTGAAGATTTGACAAAAAAAATGTGAAGCCGCGTGATATATTGTCACTAATAAAGCATGAAATAAGGACAATGTCTCAACAATCAAAGATATATATAATGACTAATATAAAATCCGCAAAGACGGTAACGTTGGGAAAAGTACAATGCATGTAATACGTACCCTTTTTTATGTTTTCGTTTAAATGATTTGTTTTTTCTTTTCAACACGTAAATAAATTAAAAGTAATTATGAAAATTTAAATGTAGGTTCTTTTGTCCCTGATGCATTCTAATGGTTATGTTCATGATTTTTCTACAAATGATGTTATGCATAAACTAGAAGCTTTATTTTTTGTTCACCCAACATCTTTTAATATATGACGAGCATTCCCACACGTGGGGATGATAGCCGCTACATATAAGACAAACAAGTATAATATGCCTTTTGTGGAGATAGTTAGACCAAGCTTTCAAATCTGAGTGAAAGTAGTTATTCAACCAAGCTTTTTGGGATAGACCTTAACAAGGAACCACCAAGACATAGTTCATGCTCGAACTATGAAAGACGCCCACGTGACGTGTTGCTCGACTTAAACAAAGAACCACCAAGACATAATGCATGCTCTAACTATGAAACACGCGCACGCGACTTGTCGCCCGACTTAAACAAATAACCTCCAAGACATAACTCATATGTGAGTCGATCGTCTGCAAAAAAGGTCCACATACGGTAACACGCGTTCTGGAAAGATTTTTGATGCAACTTTCACATATTTTCATCCTTATGTTACAAAATTACAAGATGTCAAAGGTGATGGAAATTGCGGATTCCGATATGTAGTCGTCGCTCTCGGTCTCCCTCAACATCAGTGGCCCCGTATTTGGTCAGATTTGGTGTTGGAGTTAGATTTTAACCGACAAAAATAAAAGTATATATTTGGAACTACGGGTTTTAAAAAAAATTATGAAACCGTAAAAAGCTGGAAATGATGAAATGCCAAGCACGGGCTTGGTTATTGCCTCAAAATATAAAAAGAGTTTGTATTCTCTAAATGAATATTCAACACCCTAATTTTATCCTCATATTATAGTTTAGTATTTTATAGCCACTTCTTTTGTTGTTCTAAGGTTTTTAGAGCGTTTTTGTAAGCTTGAAATTCTAAAAAATATTTATCATTTTGAGCATTAAGTTCATCATGTTGTTTCATAAGGTCAAACTATTTAACATCACAACCAAGAGGACAATTTTGTACCTGAGGAGTGATTCCCATCAATGCAAATTCTGTTGCTTCCTGTGCCTCGGATATGTGACCAACGATCATAAAAGAAACACACTGACTAATTGAATAACATGATCCTTTCTAAGATTTTCTAATATTACTAATATGAAATAAAACTGGTGAAAGGTGTGTCTAACCCTTTTGCTAATGGATTCCTTTTATATTACAAGGAAACCCTAAAATACATTAACTCAAAACGTGTCTAACAGATGATATGCACATCATTTCCTAAGATATCTCATGCATATCCTAATAAACCACTACTATAACACAATTTGACTTTCTACTAGATCAGGAGTAACGTATTATTCCTACCAGGAATAACTAATACTGCTACTACTATGACCAGGAGGAACCACACACCTTCTAGTCAACCTATTACAAAATGTCTATTACATTATTCCGAACAACATACCTTAGTCGTCAAAATATGTTTCGTGAATATTATTATCGTATTCTCAAAACCATTGACCTTACAAAATAATTATGTAGTGATTTTAAATTGTATTTTAATTATTTATTTTCAATGAAGATTATTGTATTTGTTAACTTTTATTCATATACATATATATGTGCCAAATGAAAAGAATTATAAAATGAATATAATAAATAATGTTTAAAAAATAAATAGTTAGAAAATTAGTTAAGTTCGTATAATTATCAAGGTTCCACTAAGTGGTTTCTTTGGGGAGGATTTATGGACGTCGTGGGTTCAAAATCTGCCAAGGGCCTTTTAGGCGAAGTGGATAAGGAGTCTAACATAACCAAGGTTCTAAAAGGTGCGCCATGGCGGCGCAAAAGCGTCGCCAAAGCGTGAGGCGTGACCTCGCCGTTACGATATAAACCATGGCGTGGGTTCTAGGCGTGGCGTGAGAAAGGCATGAAAAGGCGCGATATGGCGGGCAAAGGCGTAAGGCGTGGCGAGTTTTTTTCATTCAGCTCCAATTTTTTTTTTTTTTTTTTTTTAAGTAACGAAAATTACATGTAAAAATAGCAGTTTAACCTTATTCATTATATACTACAACGTTTTTTAATCTCGGTTTATATTAAAACTATATAAATATAAAAATAAAACCACATTTTTGTGTGGCCTTAAGTCACGCTTTAAAAAACGCAAAAGCTTCGCCTTAGCCGCAAAAGCTTGAGGCTTAGCCTTCCCGTCACGCCACGCCTTACGCTATTTAGAACCTTGAACATAACTAAGCGAGGATTCGAAAAAGACATTCTTCCGCTTGGATGTCATTGCACGACTCGACCAACTAACTACTAACATTTGCCGTTCTAAAAAAAATATATATATAAAAATGATTGTCATATTAAATTTCGTATGATTGCCAGGATGATTACATAATCATTTTATTACTTAGCATATTTAATTGGGTGTATTTAGCAAATACCTTGTAATTTTAAAAGATATAAATGGCACGCTGGCAATCCGCGTCACACACACCCCCTTTTCAAATTTAACCGCGCAACCAAAATTCAAAAAGGAGAAACAACTGTAATCTCCACCGTCCAATCTCAAACTTAAAAAATCAACGGCCCAATCCGCACCAACCTCTCTCCACCAATCACATGACACCTTTCATTTCTATATAAACAAACCCACACCAATTCACAAAACCATCCATCACTCTTCAGATCTCAAAACACACTCTAATTTCACACACACGTTATTCAAATGGCACCAAAGGCAGCAGAGAAGAAACCCGCAGCGGAGAAGAAGCCAGCAGCCGAGAAAACCCCAAAACCCAAAGCCGAAAAGAAGCTTCCAGCTAAGGACACGTCAGCATCAGCAGACAAGAAGAAGAAGAGACACAAGAAGTCAGTTGAGACATACAAGATCTACATCTTTAAGGTTTTGAAACAAGTGCATCCTGATATCGGAATCTCAAGCAAGGCTATGGGGATTATGAATTCTTTTATTAATGATATCTTCGAGAAATTGGCTGCTGAGAGTTCTAAGCTTGTGAGGTATAACAAAAAGAATACTCTTTCTTCTCGCGAGATTCAGACTGCTGTCAGATTGGTCTTGCCTGGTGAGTTGGCTAAGCACGCTGTTTCTGAAGGTACCAAGGCTGTCACCAAGTTCACCAGCGGTTAAGTTAGACACTGATTGTTTAGATTTGGTTTTATTCAGTGTAATATCGATGTCTTATCGGTTGTTATGAATTCTATTTCATTTTATTATTGCTGAAATGAAAGTTTATCATTAATTTCGGTCAATTCATTGGTTTTCATGTTTAGTAGAAATAGTATTGTTATGTTTGCCTGATGGCTCTTGCTTTGCATATGGTTTTGGTTAAGTTGTTATGATTTTAACAGTTAATGTTTAGTGGAACCAGTTAATTCTGAACTTGTTGAACAACTGTGTTGTATTTTTTAATATGCCCAGATTTTGGTTAAGAAACAATTCTGTTCTTCACTGCATAAGGCCATCTCCAATCGATTGAACAGTTTTGAGTTAAATACGTTGCCATGTCATCTCCAAATCAAAACACTTGCAATGCATTACCCATTACACTGTTTAATGACATCACACTTCACTATTTTTAATTACTGAAAAATAGTTTAGAGTACATGCTATAACAAAATGACATTTCTTTTGCTATTGTTATATAGTGGTGAGGCCCACGTAGTACAATATATCAGGTTTAATAGTAGTTCAAGACTGTACAACCGAGTATTCAATGTACTACTTACGTGGAATTCTACAATGGAGAGTTGAGCTATTGAACTTGCCAAATCATCATATTCTCAGACATTGAACGCTGCCAGCATGGTGCATTGTGGATGCCCTAAGTGCCACTTACGCTCACTTATTCTTTCACACAGACCTTCTTCACCCCTTGACAGTTGCTGAACCATCAGGACCCTCTATATGCAGTATGTTAGGATTGATATGTGTGTGGTCTAATCACAATTTCATAATAATCATAAGTCATTTTACATGTATATCAACTAGCTGTATGTTAGGATTGATTTGCTCATTTCCATACTTTAAACTTCAGTAGGTCATTGCAAGAACTTGTTGAGCATATTCATAAGGAAAAAAAATTTTACATGTGACAAAATGTAAGCTCCTCAAAATTACAATGAATGTTTACATCTTTTTTTTTTTTTTAGTCATTTAAATGTAATAATTATATTTACATATTAGGAGAAGGCAAACGGGCAACAAGCTGCGCCGCTAGCCCTTTTTGTATAGCAAAACCAAGTCTATTAAATACAACGTTTGTGGATTTAGGAGTCAAAACATTACTATTCATAACCCGTTGTATTCTCGTAAGTAGCTCCACCGCCTCAGGTGCAAGGAAACCAAATGTATCAAACGCGAAAGGAATAAACACGTGTTGATTTTCCCCACCCCACCAAACGTCCAAACATATGAGATCGAAATTTACTAGAAAGAAACCACATCTACAGTATATATTGAAGACAAAAACAACACATGAATGATCCTCAACTTGTTAAAGAGGATCACTAAATGATGAAATGAATGAAATTTGTTATATATGAACTTTCAAATTCGGCTTGCCTTCAACCTCTTGAAGCATTCATCATTCTTTTCTTCCCATGTGCTTGCAAGTCTCGAACATGTCATTGATTGATCAACAGAACGGGTCTTATTCTCCTGTTGTAACACCGAGCAAAAGATTTTTCAAGGCTGCGTTAATGTATTCAAGTTACTAAAAGTTGTTAAATCTTGAGATCAGGTGGAGAGGACTCAAGTCTATCTGTATTTGATTGCTTTCCAAGATCAATTTGTACCGAGATATTAGCATGTGTCGAATCCACACCTGAACTGTTTAGTGCTTGCGTTAGATGCTGTGGTTAATGAATAATCCTATTTGGTATCCTTGCGAAGAAACTATCCTGCTTTCACAGCATAAGCGCCACTTATTCTTTCGCACAGACCTTCTTCACCCCTTGTCAGTTGCTGAACCATTATGCAGCAAAAAGTCATGTCTAGAATTGGTTACCGAAACTTTATTAACATGTCTCCGCCCATTCTCGTTGTGTACACAAGCCCATAAATTATGGATGGATGGATGGAAATAAGGAAGGTGTGCTCGTGTATGTGTGTGGTCTAAGATGGCTGACAAAGAAGCAGTTAAGTTTTTACTGCTCGGATTTGCTTATTCAGGAAATAAAAATGTGATTAAACCCGATAAGGGAGGAATAGGTTAGAATGTGTAAACTTTGTTAATTTACTGTTTATTTTAATTTCAAAATCTCAGCTGAGTGGATACAAGAATAGATGTACCAAGTTACAGACTGACTGAGGCTGAGTTATGACAGTGTTTGGATGTCTGTGCGTAATCAGTTTTAAAATTTGTGAAGCTTGTTTTGTAAACTACTTTTGAGAATGATAACCGGTAACTGGTTTGTTTCTGGAAATGTAAGTCATTAAAATGCTTTGTTAAATAAATGGCAACTCCATGCCTGCAATAGGGAATCGTGATTAGCCAAACAATCAAAATGATCCTTCATAACTTTCACACTCTTGCGTAGGCATTTTGCTATGCTCCATTTTTCACATTGTCGTCTATCGATGTGATTACATCTGAGACAGTCACATTGCTTTTAGGCCTTAGTTTATGTTTTACCTGCACTCTTCAAGAATTCAGAGTTCACATGTAGCCGTTTATTAGCTTCATTATCCAATCTAAAAACCAAGTTACTGTCTATGAATAACTGTATCTCATAAAAATGCAGTGGAGACAATCTCTTTGGCAAACGGTGTTGTGGCTCTCAGGGAGCTCGGGATTAGGAACTTGTGTCTGGTGACAAAGAGTCCTGACGTAAGTTACTTTTCTCTTGCTACAATGTTGTTTTATCAAGTTCACTAGAGGAGTCAAAATGGGTCGGTGGGTTGGGTTACGGCCTTACGGATCAGAATGGATTCGGGGCAAAATGGGGAGATTTTTTTTATCACATGTTAAAACGGATTTTAATGAATAATTAGAGGTTGTCTGATATAGCTCAGTTAAGTTCTTATCTACTTATATGCCTGGCTAAAACTGCTTATATGCTTAATCACTCCAACTTAAGCACTTAAAAATAAGCAGAAATTATACTTGAGTAATAAGAAATGTATAATATACAATCCTAAACAAGAATGTATCAATTACAAAGGTTATATCATGATAATAATAACGTTACTTCTGATTATTAATGACGTTTATGCCTTAAACTACACTTTCAATGACTTTGACATGTTTGACTTGATCAACCCATTGTTATTTGAACTACTTCCCTTTATTTTTATACCATTTGAAATATTTGATAAAAGCACATAACTGGAATGACATCGTAAGTAAAAGTGACTCCAGTGAAATATATTTGAAAGACAGTTTCTGATGTTTTTATTCAAAGGCCACCAATTGTTGGTAATTTGACGCGTCACGACTTCATGTCCGAGCACATTTTGGGATTGTTCTCGGGCATTGACGAACATAAATAGATGGACAAGGCGGAAACAGACCATGACTAACAGTCCTACACAGATGCTCTAGGTATTAGTACTTTAGTAGTATTTATATGTGATCTACTACTGACCTGATATTATTATTGATTGTGAAACGCAATCAATAAATTCATGATTTATTTTTTTGTTTAGTTTCGATGTTTTTGGTAGAAATGTAAAAGGAAATAACAGAAAATGGAGGAAGAATAAGGAAACAAGTATCTATTGATGTCGTTATGGCCATTGGCTAACTTCCATGTTATTGAAGTGATTTGTCTGATCCTGGTGATACAGATCGAAGTTCACTCGTCATCTCAAGCTTGAACTTTGCTGCAAATACCAAAGAAACCATTATGTGAACTAATAATTTGAACATAGCAAAAATTACTCAATATATAATCATGTGTTTTAAGATTTATTAAAAAAGATTAAACCAGCAGAACCATAATTAAGCCCTCAGCGATACTCCCACATTAGCTGAACAAAGGAAGACCCAATCAACCATCCCGTTAAGGTAGATACCTAAACTCAAACAAACATAAAATAAAGGAAAGACATCACCATTCAAACTTGATCGGTTCCTCTACCAAACATCCCTGGTAATAGCATTGTCGTGGAGAACTTAGCACAGCGAATGGATACCACTAGAACCGAAGGCTGACTAAAATTAGAAGCTTCTAATGCCAAATACAAGGAAAGGAAGACAAGGATTAACATTGAAGGGTAAAAACGGTTATGAAAGGTGACCTCGGTATCGCTTGAAAGTTGGCACTTACAAGCTAAAGAAGAATGGTGCTTATCGAATTTCAGAAAAAGATCAGCGATAAAGCCTATGCACCTGCCAACATAACTGACAATATCCAATACTTTCAACGCCGCGTATTAGGTTGGCTACTACCCTTCTGGTGAGACCCTATAGCCTGCTGACAACTCGTGTTTCAATCCGTTTGAAACAGGGGAGAATGATTGCAGACATAAATGGAAGCAGATAAAAATAAGGGATCTTGAAATAATGTCTGATACTATATCTTTTTAGGGTCTTGCGAGTATTTGCCTTGAGAGAACATGTTAAGAAGTATTTAGAAATTGATTATGTTTTAGCATCAAAATCGTCAAATGTACTAATATGTTTTGTTACATAGCAAATTAATTCCCATATGTGTTTTCTGTTTCTACTTACCTCTTCACAGTCTTTAGTCATGAACAAACCCATGGCCCTTGTGCTACTGCAACATGTCAATCTGTTGCTTTTTCTATTCTCAAAACAAATAGCAGCCACATTGGCAATCATGCCCCGCCCCAAGCATCTGCAACAAGGTTTTGGCCATTCACCAGCAAATTTGAAAGGATGCTTATTCATTTACATCATCTGCAGATGTTGAACCAATGCTAGAAAAGGGAGAAAAGATGGTCCCATGAATATAATAAATGATGGAGAATGAATGTAGTGAAGGCGACTGAGAGCTTGTATGATGTCTGTCTACCCCATGGTGAAGATAAATTATGACACAGAAGTGCTAGAATGGGAACATATATCGACCAACCTACAGTAAGTCCAACGGAAGGTAAATAAGATCATATAAAGTATTTACAGAATCAACGATCTCTAAATTTACAGTGTAGTTTATAGGCAACAACTCAGAAGATACATATTTGATTCACCACAGTTGACTTTTGTTGTATTTTTCATGAAAACAGAACAACCACAAGCATTGCAGCTATAAGTTTTTGATTTCCACCAGAGAGACACAGTGGGCTACTCTTTAGAGAAAATGATTTCTTAATGGTATTTGACAAGATTGTACAGGTAAAATATTTGATTCAAAGTATGTTTTGCGTCTTTGAGTAATAGCTAAAATGACTCGTCTACTGTTATACACATAACCGTAATAAAAAGCATACAAGTAACAAAGAGCCTATGCTGCATTTTTATAAGATACACTTAATCATAGGCAGGAACTAAGTTTTCAGATTGGGTAACAAAGCTAATAAACGACTACATGTGAACTGAAGGCCTAAAAGCAATATGACTGTCTCAGATGTAATCATAAGAGTGAAAGTTATGAAGGGTCATTTTGGTTGTTTGGCTAATCATGTTTTAACCGGACATCTTAAAACTGATAACCAATTATTTTGCAACATCTCAGGCACAAACTTGATTAGTTCCATCACCAAATAAAATTAATTAATTGGCTATGATTCCACATTACCAACCATCATTAGCAAATAGCCTAAATGCATTAGCATACATAAAAATGTAAATCAAGCGCAAATTAAAAGTAAAACTTGCCGTTCTATTTCAAAATCAGATAGATACATAACCATAAGACCCATATCCTAATTCCAACTACAACAAAACAAGAAGTTTTGCTAAAACCCAACCCGTAATAACAAACTTAAGCCTTCTTTGGAGATTTCTTTGGCGATGGCTTGGTCTTGTCGCCCTCGGTGGCAGCAGATTTCTTAGGCAAAAGCACGGGGTTGATGTTGGGCAACACTCCACCGCTAGAAATGGTAACACCAGCAAGCAGTTTCCCCAATTCTTCATCATTCCTGATGGCCAAAAGCAAATGGCGTGGGTTAATCCTTGTCTTCTTGTTGTCTCTTGCAGCATTTCCGGCCAATTCCAAAACCTCAGCAGCAAGGTATTCAAGGACAGCAGCGAGATAAATAGGAGCACCAGAACCAGTCCTCTTAGCATATCTTCCTTTCTTCAAAAACCTTCCAATTCTTCCCACTGGAAACTGAAGCCCTGCTTTCACTGATTTCGTAACCGCCTTCTTTCGCACTCCGGCTCCCTTTCGTCCTCCTGCTCCCTTTGTCTTTCCTGATTCCATCTTTTCTTTTTTTTAAAAAAATTAATTTGGATCTGCTTTTTGAGATTTGAAAATGTGTTTGGTGAGAAATGAGAGAGAGGGAGTGCAGTTTATATAATGTGTGGGTGAGTTTGACAGGTTGGCGATCCGTGTGCTGTGTTTCTTTTTTGGCCGTTGGATGGTGAAAATCAGATGAAGGGGCTCATCAGATGGTTGTGAGGCGTGACATGCTGGCCATCCGTGGTCATTTTAAATAAGATGCAGCAATTTTTTCTCTTTTAAACAAAACAAAATGGTTTTTTTTTTTCATATTTTTATTCATTAGCTTTATTACACATATACATAAATCAAAGCAATTTAACAATAAGAATTTGTTTGATATGACAGATATAATGGTGAAATAAAATAAATAAAATATTTAAATGACAAATTATGAGCGATATTATGTTTGGTCTAAATAATATATAACAAAACGTAATTATAATAAAAATACTAATATACTGTCTGATGATGTTTGTTGTTATGTTTTATAATTAATAAAAAGTTTTATGTAATGATTATTCTATTTCAAGATGTAATGCAAAAAAAAAATTATGATAAATGAAAATGTTAATTCTGACATGTAATAAGTCATTAAAATCTATAAAGGTAAACAAATATAATTTGTTTTTATTTCAACGTAACGATGTTTTGCACTCTAAAAGATTTAAGAGATTGTTTGTTAGATTTTTTTTTAATAAGTCATATTTAACTAAAAGATGGTTTAATACAAAAAGTCTAAGTTTTATTGTTTAATATTTTCACCTTTTTTTTTTTATTAACTCACAAACTTACAATTTTTATATGGCTTATAAATTTATGGTTTTTTATATTAAGTCAAATTAATTCATTATCAACATCACCTAAGTCATTATCAAACACTACCTTACTTTTATTATGACATCTACCTCTTATATAAAACAAGGTTTCTTTTTTTTATCTTTCTCCAAAACCTTTTAAAAAATGACACTTGGCCACTATATTTTTATCTACCGTTAGATCACAAAAACACCTTTAACCAACACTTGTTACACTTTTTCGGATCTATGTTTCACCCTCATATCTTCACACAAAAAACTGATACTTATATCATCTTAATCAATAACCTATACGGAAAAAAATATATTTATGACTAAGAGGACATATGGACATAGTTTAATCGAATCTCTTCACTGCATCGACTACTGAATCATACATATGAATCATAATTAGAAATCATTGAATCTCATATTTTCATGGATCTAAATCATACGTCGTATTTGAAAGGTATACTCAATCCTCATTATTGATAATTCTTAAGATATTTTTATCAGTTTTATTTACCCATTTGTATGATTAATCAATTTTTATTTTAATTGATTAATTTTTATGATCAGATTTAATCTGATAATTAGCAATATAGGATTAGGATTTTTCCCTTTTTTATGTTGAACACGATTTGGGAGTTTGTCAGTTATTACATTTGATTAATTTTAGGTAAAAGTTCATAAGAAATATTTTATTTTTAGAAAATATTAGGAATTTAAAATTTAAAACTCCTTATTATTGTTAATTGTTAACATATTTGTATCAGTTTTATTTACCCATTTGTATGATTAGTAATTTTTTATTTTAATTGGTTGATTTTTATGAAAAATGTTAAACTGATAAAGTTCAATATAGTATTTTTCCCTTTTTTTATGTTGACCACGATTTTCGTAGTTTGCTCAGGTTTTACTTTTGATTAATGTTAGGTAAATAATTCATAAGAAATCTGTTATTTTTAGGAATTTAAAATTTAAAAATAAAAATTGAATTAAATTTACAGGATAATAATTTGTTTTCAAATACATTGTGTTGACTCCCTTGATTGTAGCTTAAAATTTAAATGGATACTATCATTTCCTTTACCGTCTAACCCAATTTTTAGTGATTTGAAAACACATACTACGACCCCTTAATAGCCCTATATATATCCTCTGCAAACTATAACCACATATCACACTATTTCTCTTTTCTCTAAATATATTAACAGGTAAAATCTTAATCTGTTAATGTATACCCCTGTTTTATTCTTATTTGGTTTATTGGTTTATGCTTTTTTTGATATATTATGCTTTTTAATATTATTCTTTGTTAATATTATGTAGTACCATCAAATGGAACAACAGTTGGTTTTATTTTCTACCATCAACCCGATGATGGATGATATGAAAGTTGTGGCACGGTGTGTCCGAGCATGGAAAAGTCATCCAATTGGTAGACCTAATGAACCATGGGGATTGGATGTGATTCTGCAAGATCCGGAGGTTAGTAATTAATGTTTTAATAATTTTTAGGCAATAGGATTAGGTGTTTTTCTGTTGTTTTCAATTCACACCATAATAACTATGAAGTTAACAGTGAAATACCATTAACCAGAAGTTATTAATGAAATGGTATTAGGAGTTCTTTTGTTGTTTTATGATAAAACCTTAATAATTTTGAAGTTTTCATTAGAATACCATTTAAATGTTTCCAATTATAAACAAATGTGTAGATTAATGAAATAGCATTAGGAGTTATTCTCCTGTTTTGTATTTAATGGAAAGCACCCTAATAAATTTGAAGTTATCATTACATGACACCTTTCAATGTTTGTATTTGCAGGGTAACCGTATTCATGCTTCTATACCAAAGGAGCACATGAACAAGTTTTTGGCAGTTTTGGATGACGGTTCTTGCTACAAAATCAGTAATTTTGGTGTGTATGAGAACAATGGAAAAACTCCTTTGCTAAACCATGAATACAAATTAAACTTTTACAAAAACACAATCCTCACCAGGGTGAATCACTTTGACCAAAACTTGCGTGGTTTTAAATTTGAACCATTCCAAAACTTTGGTGTCAAAACATACAATGACTCGGACTTTGTGGGTAAGTAATGAGTTCCTTTTTAGATTTTTATAGGATGTATAAGTTAATATATCCTATAAAATATGTTATATTACTGAACTGTTAAATACTATGCAGATGTAATTGGTACAATAGTGTCCATTTCTGATCTTATTCCTTTTGAGGGTGGTGGTAAAGAGAAGATGAGGCGAACTGTTATTCTCCAAGATGTTAAGTAGGTTTTATATTTTTTTCCTTGAATCATGTACAATTATGTTTATATTGATCTTAAAATACTACATAATGAATTACAGTGATAATCAAGTGGAGTGTTGTTTCTATGAGGCTTGGGCTCAAAAGTTCAATGATGTGTACGATAATATGAAAAAATTTACTTCACCTGTTGTCATGGTTTTGCAACTAGCAATAATCAAGGAATTCAATGGTATATCATATGTTCTTCATAATATGCTAATTTATTCAATTTTATTTTGTAAATCATATTATTAGTTTTTAGTATTTGTTCTCTAAATATTTTATTTTGAATTTTTATGTAGGTAAACCATCCATTAGTGTTGCATTGTTTGCTACAAAACTGTATTTGGATAGCAAGTTGCCCGAGATCATGGCATTCAACAAGAGGTATATACATTTTGCAATATGAACTAAAATCATTTTATAATATTATATATACAAATTTGCTCATAAAAAATTGAAACCATAATAATGTTGTTATATTGTATATATCAGGTATCAAGCAACTGACGGATATGCTGAAAAGGGTCATGCCATTAAAGAATTCACGCCTACTAAGAAGGAAATCACATCCAATGAGTTCTTTTCAAACGACATCAAGAAGATGGTTGGAAATTTCCGTGATCTTGGATATGTAAGTTTTTGATATTAACATTTGTTTAATTTTATATAAACAAACAATTTTTTACAAATTCTAACTACAATTTTCATGTATAATTTTTCATACCAGGCTTATGACTGCATTGTTTATGGAAAAGTCCACAAGATACACAAAGAACTCGGATGGACTTATATAGGGTGCAAGAAATGTGGTACAAAGGTTACGGATATTGATTTTGTCTGTTCATCCTCATCATCAAAAATTAATAAAGCTAAGAAAAAGGCTTGGAATTGCAAAAAATGCAAAACATAAATCAGCTTGGTCGGACCAAGGTTAGTTACTTATATCTGAATTTATCAATACATAATGTTTCTATGTTAGATTCCTTTGTTGTTTTGTGTTAATAATATTTCTGTTAAAACATTATGCATGTACAAGGTTGTTGTACATGTTGTTGATGATACATGATCTGCTCAATTCATATTGTTTGATGATCTAACGAACAAGCTGGTCGGTATCCCATGTTATAAGCTAAAAGAAAAGTATGGACCTGATTCTGAGTATAAGTTTCCAGAGGAGCTTACTAAAAACATTGTTGGTAAGATGTTATTGTTCCGTTTCAAATACACATCCTATCATATCGAAAATAACCATCATCAATACACCATTGCTATGATCTCTGACAACAAGGAATGGGTCAAAGAATTTAAAAAGGATTTTATCTTTGAGGTACATTTTATTTTATCCTTTAAGATAAGTTATAATATGTGACAATCATACACTTTAGTTATATTTTGAATTTGCATGATACCTTACTATGTTATTATTTCAAACAGGCTGATAATTATGAAATGGATACTCCGCTTCAGAATGTTGTAGCATATACATCCATTTTACGCGTTCATGAATCGGTTCCTTTCGATTTAGAGACAACACCAGAATCTGCTAAAGGCCATGGTACTAAGAATGTTGATGCAGATTCTCCTGATTCTAACATGTTTGACGTTAGATCTGGTGGAAAGCGAGAACGCATATTCATTGACTTAGATGATTATGATGAAGTCGAGGCTGAAGCAAATAGAGCAAAGAAACCAATGGTTGCTATCAAAATAGAAAAGGAGTGATCAACTTCATTTGCTTAGCATCTTCACTGCCAATAAAAAGTTTCCATTTTGTTTGTTTACTTTTTCAGTACTGCTGAACTATTTTGTTCCCTGTGTTTGTTTTTTGTTGTTTTTTTCTTTTATTGTCACATTGAGACTTATTTTGCAATGAAGTGAAGATGATTATTTAATCTTTGGATTTGGTTTTTTTATCATTGTTTATTAGTAATCTTAAGTAGTTTTACAATTTGGATATAACATATACACTAAAGTATGACGTTTTACATACATATAAAATCCAAAAAACTTTAATAATATTGGATACATATTTATTTTTAAATAAATGAGATTTATTCTTGGAAAATAAAACGAATTTTTAAACTACTTATAACATTGTTATTAAAAATTATTAAGTCTTAAACTTATTTCTTTGTAGTGTACTAAAGTTATTTTAAAATCTACCTATTAATCAAACTGTTTTAACATTCTGGTGTGTTAATCACAAATATAAGTTTTGATGAAAATACATCAACCTCATATATTTTGAGAATTTATATTTTGAATTTTCATCCACGGATTTTGCAAAATTTTATCCAGAAATAAATTTGAACTATTTGTTAAATATCCTCACAATTATATTTTTATACCGATTTGATTTTCAAAAAAATATTAGATAATATTATCATTTCCATAATTATCTACCTTAATCTTCAGGCTATATAAATAATATCCCTTTCATCCCACAATCACATAATATCAAAAAGCAAAATGTTTGAAGATAATGAAGAATCAAAAGTATGTAGTTCATTTTTTATAACACGTATATTATCTTTTACATGTGATCATATGTTTTTTTTATTTGTTCTTCTAAATGTAGGCTATCAATAACGTCATTCAAGACAAGGAAGTGGTTAATTCATCCAAAAGTCATAATGAAGTGATCGTGTTCTCGGATGATGAGTTGGTATGATTTCTACAACTTTAATCTAATTATATAGTATTTAGATTAATTTTATTAATTTATTTTTGAATTAACAGGATATGTCACTGACTCCTAAGAATCAACAACTTTCACAAAATGAAAACACTGGAAACAAGAAAGAATTATATTCTATGTCTTCATAAGATGAACTATTAGATCCATTATGGTCTTACAAGAATAAATCAAAATATGAGTCAAAAGTTGATTCAATGGTATGTATAATGTCTAAGATTATTAATTAAACTATGTTTTGTTAATTTTTTCGGATACAAAAATTTATTTTACATGTTTATGTTTTATTATTAGGTTTATCAGGATTCAGATGTGTTGGGTCAAAAAGTTGATGTGGCAGAAACTCAAAAACGAAGAAAACATGAAGAAATTTGTCTAAGCGTTGTCAAGAGCAAATCAAGCGTTGACAATAGCAAATCGGAGGTTGATGGCTCAAGCATTGTCATGTACAATCCAAGCATTGTCATGTACAAACTAAGCATTGATAAAAACGTAGACAAGAAGTCTTTGGAAGCTTCTATTTAGATAAACATGCAGGATATATTTTGTATAAGTTTATTTAAATAGAAGATTTACATGTTTATTTGATATTATCTCTTGTAAACCCTAATCCTTACACTATAAAAGGAACCAAGGGTATTAGGTTTATTCATAAGTTCATTCACAATGTAAACCTAAAGCGTGTGTCGACTAGACGTGGGATTCAATGTATACACGTCTAGTGGTTGTTTATTATTAATATAATGAGCAACCCAATTGTTTTAATTCATGTTATTGTGCTCTAAACACCTTGTTAATGTGTCGTGTTCTAATTTCGCTTTGATTGTATAATCATATGAACATGATGCATTCCTAGTAGCTTCAAAGATCCGGAAACCAAGGTTTCCACAATTGGTAATTATGGAAACCTTGGTTTCCGGATCTTTGAAGCTACTAGGAATGCATCATGTTCATATGATTATACAATCAAAGCAGAATTAGAACACGACACATTAACAAGGTGTTTAGAGCACAATAACATGAATTAAAACAATTGGGTTGCTCATTATATTAATAATAAACAACCACTAGACGTGTATACATTGAATCCCACGTCTAGTCGACACACGCTTTAGGTTTACATTGTGAATGAACTTATGAATAAACCTAATACCCTTGGTTCCTTTTATAGTGTAAATATTAGGGTTTACAATAGATAATATCAAATAAACATGTAAATCTTCTATTTAATAAAACTTATACAGAATATATCCTGCATGTTTATCTAAATAGAAGCTTCCAAAGGCTTATTGTCTACGTTTCTGTCAATGCTTAGTTTATACATGACAATGCTTGGATTGTACATGACAATGCTTGAGCCATCAACCTCCGATTTGCTCTTGTCAACGCTTGATTTGCTCTTGACAACGCTTAGACAAATTTCTTCATGTTTTCTTCGTTTTTGAGTTTCTGCCACGTCAACTTTTTGACCCAACAATCTTCCCCTAGTTGATGTTGGCAAAAATCTTTGTGTATCTCTTGTAAGTTGTACATCATCTTCAAATTGCTTCCCCTCAATTGTAGCATGTATGTCTTCCCCTTTTTGTCACGTCAACAGGGAAGTAAACAATGTATGCAATCTTGAAGATTCTCCAAATGTAGGCTCTATGTAATGACCTTGAAGAAAAATAAAAAAAATAATTTTGATGTAGAAGTAGAATAACCCAAACTTTGTATTTCTTTCACCCAATTGCTCACAAGTTGATAAACTCTTCCCCTAGTTGTCGAAACGACTAGAGAAAAATGCAACTCTTTCATTGCAAAAGGAGGCTCAGTTTATTGGTACGAACTGGAACTGAAACCAACAAAAACCGCACAACTATAAGCCAGTTGTTAGCTATAACAATATATTTAGATCCAATGATCAAGGTGTATTGCTCACCCATCAGTTTTTATTACATGGGTACTGGTAACCTTCACGACTATGAGCCAATCGTATGCTATAACAATATATTTAGTCCAAAGACAAGGTGTATTGCTCACCACAGTTTTTGTTACATGGGAACTGGTAACCTTCACGACTATGAGCCAGTCGTACGCTGTAACAATATATTTAGTACAGAGACAGGGTGTATTGCTCACCTAAATAAGAAAAACAAATTTGTGGAAACTAACTTCAACATCAAACTTACCATAAGAATTCTTCCCCTTAATCATATACGACTTTATAAAAAATATCCGAGCCATAAATATCAATTTGATATTCTGTATAGAAACGGAGATCCCATGTACCTTCGTGTGTAAATACCTCCTTTTTGTGTGCTAAAAACGTACCAATTTTCTCAAACAGCAACTATTCCTTTTTGTTGTCCAATATCCTTCACTGTCCAAGATATCAACACTGTGTGTTGTCCAATATCGGACAACACTTATCAGCGTTGAAAAATGTATATATCGGACAACAAGTGTCAGCGCTTCCCAACAGCGCTTAACTTATTCTTGTCAGCGCCAACTTTGTACCTGTCAGCGCCTGACTATCAGCGTCTCATCCATGCCTTGTCAGCGTCACACCAACATCTATCAGCGTCACACCAACATCTATCAGCGTCTAAATAACACATGTCAGCGGGTAATAGATCTAGGATTTTATAAACCCTAAATCATGATTTTATGTGAAAACCATAAACTGCAGTGAACTTTGACATCAAATATCTTCTTCATCAGAGCTCTAATCAAAGATCCCTTTGGTGAGATCCTAGACACAAGTGTCAAGAACCTACAGATCGAATTTCACGACGATCCAACGGTTAACGAATGAGAAATCGCGTTTTTACTATTACTGTTCACAGAAAACAGCATATGACCACTGCTGACTTTGACGCTTAATAACCTTTTCTTGGGGATAGATATCGACAATCCCTCCAGTGGATATCTAGATATATGTGGGTAGAACACTCACAAAAAATGTCGTGGCGATCCAACGGTTCAATAAAAAGTTATGGCCTTCTGAATACTGCTGCGCACACAAAAACGTCCAGAAAAACCCTAGACGGATTTTTCTTTTCTTCACCATACACGAACACCTTGTTGGTCCTAGCATCACGAGCCACGAGGCTCTGATACCAATTGTGGAAACCTTGGTTTCCGGATCTTTGAAGCTACTAGGAATGATCATTGTTCATATGATTAACATAATCAAAGCGGAATTAGAACAACAACCATTAACAAGGTGTTTAGGCACAAAACACATGAATTAAACCTAAAAGCGTGTGTGCACTAGACATGGGATTCAATGTATACACGTCTAGTGGTTGTTTATAATTAATATAATGAGCAACCCTTTTGTTTTAATTCATGTGTTTTGTGCCTAAACACCTTGTTAATGGTTGTTGTTCTAATTCCGCTTTGATTATGTTAATCATATGAACAATGGTCATTCCTAGTACCTTCAAAGATCCGGAAACCAAGGTTTCCACAAGATGATGATTTGCCTATTCGTTTTAAGCGGAGCAAGACCATGAAAACATCGTCGCCTTTCAAAGCAATCAAGATGGATCTTATCGATGAACCTACCGATGATGAAAATCTTAATTCGTCACAATCACACACAAATGACAGTTCTGAAGGTTTTCTGGATAATAAAGCTAATGAGGATTCACAAAATGATCAAAATTTAAATGATGAAAAATCATATGATTTGTCACATTTAGATGACCTTACTGATGCCGAGAATGATGAGTACGATTTAAGTGATATTAACGATGAATCTTCCGATCATTCAGCTCATTCAGCTGACGATGAATAAGATAACATACGGAGTTATCACTTTATACAACCATCATCGAGATCTTCATGCAACTTTTATTTGATGTCACTGAGTTATGTTTATTTGTTAGAATCTGTTATGTTTGTTTCTTTCGTTTGCTTTGTTTGATTTTCATATGCTTGAACTTTTGTTTTTTTTGTTTCTCATTTGGTTGAAAATAAACATGATGGTTTAAGTTTTAATGTGTAGTTACTATTGTTTATTTCGCATTGTTTTAACCAAAAAAAATTAACATTAGTGATTATATTTTATAAAGTGAATTCACAGTTTACATTCAATGTGTTTGAACAACTATCAACAACAGCATATTAACATACAATATGGCTGCCATCATCAAGTAATACTCTTTTTGAAGGACAGAAAGTTGCATGAAGCTTTTATTTTTTTTATTTATAATTTAGAAATCTGAAATAATAATGGCCTCCGAATATGATTTTCACATACAACTTACTGAATTAGAAATATATTTTGGAAATGATAAAGTACTAATAATAATATGAATCCATTAAGCTTCTTCATAATCACCAATGATGTTCTGATTAGGAAAGACTGAGGGTAGTCTTACACGTCGACATGTCTCTTGGACAATCTTCTTTGTTTCAGCAACTTTAAGGTCATCATCATTGATCACAATCACATTATCCCATTTCCAGTTCTCGAGGTTGTCTTCACGGATCTGTTGTTTCTGTGCGTCTACCATGTTTAACATGTTTTGATTGTTTGCCATAATATGAGCTTTTGACAGAGAGATGTTTTGAAAACCTAAAAATTTGGTGATATGATTTATAGTGAAGTTTATCCACAATGAATATATAGGTATTAAATATATGATTCATAAAAGTTAGGGAGTTTGTTAGGACTAATAAAAGGGATGATTATTTCCTTAATAATCATAACTATTGCATTTAACATTCACACAAATTTATATATATAGATAGTTTTTATAATAAATTTTAAAAGTGTGTCAAAAATTAGTATTTATTTTAGGTTAACAAACCAAAACAAAATAGAAAACATGTTACTGACTATATGTTTCAAATATTTAAACTAACAACAAACTATAATAATAAAACATACAATATTAAGTATGATAAAGTCTTCAGATTACATAATATATTATTTGTACCCTACCTACATTGATGTTAAACGCATACATTGTCAATCAAAACATAGGGTGCATAGTCCAAAGTTACATAATCGAAACAAGTTACTAACAATTCCGAATTTGACAAAAGAGTTTATGCAGATTCACATACCTTAATCCAACAGTTCATTTAACACATATGAAATACCGGAATCATGACTGGCTTCTCAGGATCAACTGTCTGAGTACCGTCAGGAACAAAATCTACCAGTTTGAATCTTACCATTTTGTCACGTTTGAAATTACATTCCTGAACCACATTTTTCCATTTAACTATGAATTTCATGTGATCCTTTCTTTCTGGACTTTCTGGATGAGGTTCCATATCAATATCCACATAGAATGACTTATCAGCATGCATCAGGATGGCGTTGTGATACTTTCTAATCCGATATTTCCTAACGAAGTCCGTTGGTATTGTCTACAAATCAAAAGTAATAAAGTAATAATAAGAGATTCCATTTCAAGGGAAAAGAACATTTTTTTTATAAAGTCATATCAAAATTATGTATCTAAACTTACAAGACGACTCTTGTCTGTTACATAGTCCAAAATGGGACTATAAAATCATTTCTTTTCATTCTCATGTTCTGAATGTTTAGCCCATACACATGCATGTTTCATCCTTTCGTCTACAGATGTTTAGCCCATAAATATTACTTTAGGAATTCATGGAAGGTAACTATTTAAACTAATAAAAAAAATAGTAATGTACAAACAATAAAAATGCTTAATTATTTTTATCACATAGATATAAAATTTTGAAACCAAATAAATGATAGCAATATCATTCCTTTATCAGTTGGGTTGCATCTGAATAGAAACATTTTGTTTAAAGACATTCTTGGGACCGTCTCAAACCGGAGTGCAAAACCATCTTCATTAAAGGGTACCATTGAAACATTGTTTTCCAACAAATTAGTGAAAACTAATCTGTAACCAACTTCAAGCAACTCAACTGCAGCAACAGTATCCCATCCCTTTCCATAAAAAATGTGCCCAACACGTTTATCTGATAATTTCACACGACGTTGAGTGACAGTAGAACATAATTCATTAGACACCATAACATTTATTTTGTGTCCTTTGAGATCTTCAAGGAATTGATAAGGAAGTGGCTGCAATAAATTTGTAAAAAATTTCAACACGAGTTACTTTATTACTTTTGTAGACAAATTAAAAAAAAACTTACAAACACAATACTTTTTGAGTTTACTTACAGGAGTTTGGGAGATGCTTTCCAAAGTTACCATGCATCTCATTTGCCTGTTATCTAATCTGGACAATTTATACCCATTCATTTCTGCCCCATTATTGTCATATCCTGTTACATAGAATTCATCTTCACCCTCTTGAATGAAGTAGAATATTTGAACTCCAGTGTAGTTACTGTCATTTATGAAGTCCTTCCATTCACTTGAGTATAAAGCATAATTTTTTGAACCATAACTTTTCTTAAGTCAGACCTTATGTTTTGTGCCTTTGTTGTTCACCAGATATAACCATGGGGTTCCGCACCAAACAAGTGGAGCGAAGTAATTTGGTAACACCTATGTGTTAGATTATTAGTTTAGTTAGGCAGTAATGAAAGTTATTAATTGTGAAAAAATAACATGTCAATGATGGTAATTGAAAATGTTTACTAACTGACGTAATATAAACTTACTTGCTCGGTCATAATGGTACGTTGGTTCGCCTAAAAAATAAACTGGATATTCATCCTATAATGATAAACATAAATATTGTTAGTAAAACATATCCGTCAAAATCAGCATAATATAGTTTGATTATAATGAAATTAGTCTAACTTTCATGTTTTAATAAACAACAATTAGTTTTTAATAAAAATTAATATAACATATATGATAAGCTAAATAAATTGATAACACATTTAATTAATATTTTATGTTATAAATTAAACATTTATATTTGGCAATATACTAATTTAATGCAGACATTTTAGGAGATAATTATGGTCAATCAATATCTTCACACATATCCATTCATAAAAACAAAAACATAGATCCGAACAATAGTCTTTGACAAAAAATATTTCATGTTCTTCTGTTTTCAATGGATGATTTAGAAGAAAAACCTTTACTTTCATTCAATGTTGAAGAATCAGGAGGTACTTTTTCCAGTGTTTATTTATATTAATAAACAATAACATTAGATGTTTATTGTTGTTTTTTATTTTTATTTATAATTCATGTAATTTAAATACTTTCGCAGAGAATGATGATTCACGAATCAAAAGAAAATCTGTTACGGTAGAATGTATGGGGGCAACAATAATGCATTATCTTTTGAGGATTTACCATACGCAGAATTGAATCCACCTATTAAACGTACACATTTGTCAAATAATTTTGTGCATACAGACTATGACTTTAGTATTATTAAATATGAGCCTATATATGTGCCTGATGCAAAATATAGACTAAGCCATATAACCTCTAATAGTTTAGAATCTAAAGTATCATCTTCTGATAAGAATGTACAAAGATCACCCTTTCCGATATTACAGCAAGTAAGTTTATTTTTTTATTATTTCGATTAATGTATATGTATGGTCGTTTCCACCTTTTTGCTTACATTGTGTTTTTAGGTTCATTGTCCAATAACAACCAAAGTTTATCAAAGGATGATTCTATTAAACACTTATTAACACAATAAACAAATTTAAGACCTTCAAATTCAGTATCTAACCCATTACCAACAAAAAGACCACGTGGACGCCCACGAAAAAATCCACATACAAGTAACATTCAGGTACAAAACAGTTTGGATCATACAGCTGGAGTTAGGCATTTAATAACCAATGAGAATCCAAATATACATGTAACTCATTTGTCTAATTCTACACCAAGTAAGTGTGTTTTATTTGATATTTTCATTATTATTTTTTTTAATGTTTTATAATTCTTTTATTAGATATAATTTTTATATTCAATGTCAGTTTCAAAGGAACCTAACAGAAAATGTGTTGTCCTTTCATCCCAACAATCATTGGAAAAAACAGTTAATAAAGGATGGAGGCCGCGTAAAATACTTTAAGAAAAGTGTAAGTAGAACATTACGACATTATTTATATCAGTGTTTTTTCAAAAAACATATAAGTCAAATTGTATAAATTGTTGCATATTTTACAATATGATTTTATGCATTATATAGCAAAGGACTATACAATTATCAACTCTTCTATTGCAGACATATCATCATTTGTTCCAGAACCTAAAACGAGTAACATTCTGTTACAAAACAATATTGTGGATAATGTTGGACTTTAGCCTTCAGAAACCAATGAAAATGCAAACATATTTCAATATCCAAATATTCATGTAACCCCTCAGTATAATTCTACACCAAGTAAGTATCTTTTATTCAATATTTGTATCTTCATTTTATGTTAGGTAGTATATAACACTAAGTATTTAAACATGTTAGGTCCATGACAAATTTAGTGGAACCTAAGAGAAAATGCGGACGACCACGCAAAAATCCGTTAACGGATGACAACTCGAAAGTAGAAGTTGTTGTCACTTCATCACAACCATCACTGGAAAAACTAGTAAATAAAGGAGGAAGGCCGCGAAAAGCACTTAAAGAAAAATGTAAGTTGGGAAATAACATAATATTTATATCTCACATCTTTTTAAAAAAAAATTATATAACTCATAAATGTTTTAATTTATGTATATTAACCCATTTAGTTTATGATTACACAGCAATTCAAGACACAATGATTGGTTCTTCTATTGGAAATATACCATCAATTGTCAGAGAACCAGTTTCATGCGTTACACATATTGGTGCTTCAAAAGGTTTTTCGACAAACATTAGTCAGAATTTAATAATGAGTTTATTTTTTTTATAAGTGTTTTATATTAATAGTAATATCATTTTATAGGTAAAAGTGTTACTCATTCATTGGATAATGAAAATACCAGTGTGGGTATTAAGAATTCAGTTAATGGCGTCAACACACCACCAACTTCACATTGTACAGGTATTCGTCACAATTTATATACATGTTTTATTTCGTTCCTTTATTTTATAAGAAATAGTCTGAATATTAATTATTTTACTTTTGTAATATAGGTGACAATTCAATAAATAATTCAAGAAAAAGGTTCAAAAACCAAACTCCGGTTCCCTTTAACATTGGTTAGTTTTTTATGGATCGTATGATACTACCATTACATTATATCAACTCATTTTTAATGTATGAATCGTTTATATAGGTACACCAAAAATCAGTCATAATAACTTATCAATAAATTGTAATGTTGCTTCAAGTAGTAATGTTGCAAACAAAGGAAAGTCAGTGTTAAATGAGGGCAAGTTAGATATTTTGGAATCGGATACGGATGACGAAGAAGGATATATTGATAGAATAACTGGATTTTCCAAAGGTAATTTGTTGTAAATTATCTTAAACAATGTTTGTTATCATCTCACTAATTATTTTTTTTTAAATTTCTGTTTAGATTACCTCGACAACGGTGATCCAACCATAGAATGTTTGAAATGTGGTGGTATGTTGTGGATTACAAAAGCTAAAAGAGGTTCAAACACTTTAGAAAATCCTGAAGGGTTTTCCCTGTGTTGTAATAGAGGAAAAGTTAAACTGCCGGTTGGATTAAAAGAACCACCGCCTTTGTTAAGGGGACTAATGAGTGGAGAAAACCCGAAAAGCAAAGCATTCATGGAGAACATTAGACGTTATAATTCTATGTTTGCTTTTACGTATTTGAGTGGTAATGTTGATAATTCAGTTAATAAAGGTCGTGGACCTTTTTGTTTTAGACTCCAAGGTAAAAATACTCACAGAATAAGTGATATGTTACCAAAGCCCGGTTTTGCACCAACGTTTTCTCAACTTTATATCTATGACCCAGCAAATGAAATCGAAAATCGCATCAGTGTTGTAAGGTATTACTTACATTATCTTTAGTCTTTAACTATGTACACACATATGATCAGTTTATATTTGTTAACTTACAGTATGTGAAACCTGTTAATCTAATTTTTTTTACTAAATATGTTAGTTCCAGAAATGGCGGCGCATCATCATCCAATAGTCAATTAGACAGAGTACTAACTAAGGATTTGAAAACCATGCTTGATCGACAAAATCCTTTGGTTAAGAAATATAGGATGGCAAGTCTAAAATTAGCTATGGGTGTGAAAAATGTGAAGATAAGACTTATAGGTGCACGTCCAACAGATGGAAGGCAATATAATCTTCCTACTACAAACGAAGTAGCTGCACTTATTGTTGGTGATTTTGATTCTTTGGAAAATAATGAAAGGGACATTATTGTTCATGAAAACAGTGGTAAAGTGAAGAAAATAAGTGAACTACATGTATCATACCTCCCTTTGCAGTATCCGTTGTTGTTCCCTTATGCAGAGGATGGTTATAGGACTGACATATACCACCAGGGTATTACTGATGAAACACCGAAAGAAGAAAAAAAAATATGTCACTATGCGTGAATGGTTTGCTTACCGTATACAAGACAAAAAAGATAGTTTTTCAACTATTTTAAGTAGTAAACAATTGTTTCAACAATTTTTAGTAGATGGTTACATGATGATTGAAGCTGAACGCATGTTGTACATTCGTAATCAGCAAAGTGACTTAAGATGTGAAACTTATTTGAGGTTATTAAAGGCGGCCCAATCAGGGGAAAACGGTAAGAAACGTGGATCTAAAGTCGTATTACCTTTATCTTTCACAGGTAGCCCGAGGTACATGACGCAAAACTACTTAGATGCAATGGCCATGTGCAAGTGGCATGGATACCCAGATTTATTTATAACGTTTACGTGTAATCCCAAGTGGCCAGAAATTACAAGGTATCTTAAAAAGAAGGGTTTGAAATCAGAAGATCACCCTGATGTCGCAACACGTGTTTTCAAGATTAAGCTTGACCAGTTGATAAAGGACATTAAAGAAAAACGTATCTTTAGAAAAGTTAAAGCAGGTACGCTTAATACGAAAAATAGACAATATGCTATGATTTATGCCTTTTTATACAAATACAATCAAGTTTATAATAAAAAAATAGTATTAATATTAATAATATGTCTCTACAAAGTATAATATTTTCTATTTATATTTTTACAGAAGTTTACACAATAGAATTTTAGAAACATGGTTTGCCTCATTGTCATATTTGCGTATGGTTAGAAACAAAAGATAAGTTGAGGTTTCCGTCCGATATTGATAGATGTATATCTGCAGAGATTCCTGATAAAGATGAAGACCCTGAACTCTACCAATTGGTTAAAGAATTCATGATGCATGGTCCGTGTGGTCCTGATCATCGAAGTTGCCCTTGCATGGTTGATAATAAGTGTTCAAAGAAGTTCCCAAAGAAATATAATGAATAAACTTTCATTGATGAAAGTGGCTACGCCATTTACAAAAGGAGCGAAAATGGTAGGAGCATAATCTAACAGCGTGTTGAATTGGATAATACATCTGTTATTCCATACAACCCCACTTTATTACGAAGATATCAAGCCCATATAAATTTAGAGTGGTGTAATCAATTCAGGTCTATCAAATACCTTTTCAAGTATATTAACAAAGGTACTGATAGAGTAACAACAGTGGTTGATGATGAAGAAAAAGATGAAATAGATGAGTACTACGATTGTAGGTATTTATCTGCGTGTGAGGCAGCTTGGAGAATATTCAAATTTGATATTGATCATAGGTTTCCGGCTGTTGAACGCTTGCCTTTGCACCTACCTGATGAACAAACTGTTGTGTTTGATCCTACAGAAAGTGTTGACTTTCAAGTAGAAAAGGCTTCGCTAAACACCACAAAATTCTTAGAGTGGATTGAAACAAACAAAACAGATAAGTTTTGATGAGACTGCTTTTATACATAGTCTCGTCGTCCAAAAAGGGCTTTAAATGCATTAAATATCATGAAAATGGCCAAATATATGCTTGTGTTTTTTACTTGTGTATTTTAGGTACGAATATTGAGAAAATGACAAAAGATCATAAGAATCATCAAAAACGAACACGGGAAATGAAGCCGCACAATGAACCAAGCCCTAATGAAGATTTTCCAAGAAATACCCTTGAAGATTCGAAGATATTGCAAGAAGGGTCCTCCAATATTGAAGAATTGACACTTTAAACCCTTGTATATTCATAATTACAAGATTGGTCCCTAAAGTTTGTCAAATTTACAAAAAGGACCCTTAACTTTGAAGAAATGGCAAAAATGGCCCCTCATAAATCATGACTTGTCAATTTCAGTCCTCCAAGAAGTCAACAAACAAGTCAAGACCTTGAAGAATGAAGAAAACACCAAAATCAGTCCTTCAAATATCATGAATTGGCAAAACAAGTCCTTGGAATAACTTTTCAAAAGTTATTGTGGCAAAAGTGTGAAATAGCAAACTTTATAACAAAGGAAATGGAGTTATAATCTGCCAAAACTTGTTTGAAACCAAGTGGAAAGGTGAGGGGTTATTCCTGGCCGACACACAAACTCTCTCACCCACTCAGCTTGTGATACCTCACTCACTCAACCAATTACATCACCTCAATCCGCCACGTTGGAAACCCACTCCCTACCCAGTTAATACTAAATTACACATTTTCAAAAACGTTTATTAAATACTTAATTTGGGTGGGAAACAGGTACTATTCCCCTTTCTCTCCTAATTTACCCTTAATCCTCAAACATAAACCCTAATCACCAGATCTTCAAAACAAAGGGAAAGTTCACAATTAAGTGCAGATTAATGATTAACCTCATTCCAAACCAAACCCCACACCCAGATTCCCCATCCCGTGACTCATAGGGTCCCACCCACAAGCACCCTGCAACAAAAATACAAAAAAGTGGCAGCAGATCAACGGGCAATATTCAAGCTTCATTCCTACGCGTTACATGGGCCATTGAGATCACAAAGCAACAAGAATCATCACATGGAGCATCTTCAAATTCAAAATTTCAAGGAATATGCCAAAGCATCTACAAGGGCAATTTGGGGACTTCAATCTTAGGGTTTCAGTTTTATTTTCAGCTTTCTAGTCATGTAAACCCTCTATATAAAGGTTCATTAGGTTTCATCTAGGTTGTTCTTTTTTCTCCTTTTTTCACTGACCTGTAAATCCTGCTTTTTTTATGGAATAAAAAAAGAGGTTTTGAGTTGTTGATGAGAAGAAATATCCCATTTACTTTTATTTTGTTGCAAGTTTAATTCGAAAGATTGTGGATTCGAATATCCTGTTTTTTAAATTTACTTTGGTGACTGAAATTCACCAAAGCCTTTCCTTTTAATATTTTGTACGTCCAAGCTCTTTAAATTGATCATATGAGCCTGATATTCTTGTTGAATATCAAGCTCAAGTGAGATTTGAATGGTTTGTTGATTGGTTTCATTGACTCAAAGATTTTTTAGAAAGTAAAAAAGGCATTTCATTTTGGTTATTTGTTGTTTATCATTCATGTTTGGTGTTCTTAGCAGGCAAAAGGAAGCTTGTACTTGTTTGGGCAAAGTACATTAGCTCAATCATTCGAGAGTATGGATGTTACGCTCTTGGGGTTTGTCTAGAAACCTTATTCCACTTTCTGCATTTATTTTGTTCAAAAATTGATTTGATGATATGATTTTTTCTGCCTGTTAATACTTGCTTATCCGGTGTTTATATGAAATTTGATGCATTATTTGTATGCTAGTTGAAGGAGTTGAGTAGATCTTGCATGATAAATCTTTGGCAAAAATATGTATGTTCAAAAGTTTTTAAGTGGTGCTTGGATTTGGTGTTAACTGGTTATTAAGTAGTGTTTGATTTGGTATTAATTGATTACTGGGTAGAAATTTTGATGTATGCAAGCTAGTATCTGTCAAAGAAGTGTTTTTAAGCTTAAACCTGCTAAGTTTTCATCTTGAAACTCTAAAATCAATCTTTTGGTTCTAAAATGGTCAAACCTTGTTGTTTTGGTCTGTTATGCTTGGATAACCTAGATGCCATGTATGACTAGGGATAACAAGCTTAAAAGCATCATTATTGTAACCTGATTAGTAGATCTAGGTGTTTGAATTTGGGATTTTGGTTAAGTGCATCAGCAATTTGTGCACAGTCCTTTACATGAGCATTCAGAAACTGAATTTGTGCTTGATCTTGGTGATTAGTACTTTGATTTGTTGTTTCTGTGTCATTTGTGACTCCCACAAGTCAACTGACTTGTGGGGTGCCTTATTGTGCCAAAACAAGCAACCATCAAGGCTTTCCTAAGCCAATCAGGACACCAAGTTCATCAGTTAAGTTCTTTGCTTTGTCAGAGAACGACCATTTTTTTAGTTTTTTCTTAGTATTATCAGATATCGGACAAGATTGGGCTGGGTTTTGTAGTTACCTGTAGCTTTATTTCATTAGTCTGTGCACGTTTTTGGTTTAAATTGGCTCAAATCTTGTTTATTTTTTATTCTGTTTGTGTTTTTGTCATTAGATAGTTACTGGTTTTAAGTTTTGCAAAAAAAAAAAAGGTTTTTATAAAAAGGACGTGGCCAGGACTCGAACCTGCGGGCCACTCATCTCACACACCAACGTGTTAACCAGTTGCCCTAGGGTCTTTGACTGGTTAACATTTGCTTGCTTTAATACTTAAAGGGTTTTAAGATTTAGCTTATTTAAACTATCAACTTATAAATAAGCTAATTTTAGCTTATTTATTTAGGTTTGTTACTGTTTTGATTTTTCTTGCATTCTAGGCTCAATTTAAGACTTTTTGGTATAAAAAGTTTATTTTTCACGTTTATATTTAATTTTCTATGATTATTTTTAGTTTTAATTTTAGAAAGTGATTAAAAACTAGAAAAAAGTGTTTTAAAAATCTGAAAAAATAGTTTTTAAGTTTTTAATAGTATTTTAGAGGTTTACATCCATTAAAGTTTTCAAATTAACTTATTTTTTATTTTATTTAATTTTAGGGTTTTTAATCAACTTTAAAAATTAATATAAAATTATTAAAAAGGTTTTGGAAATTTTTGTTTGCATTTTTGTCTTAACTACATTTTTCTTGATTTTAATTAATTTTTTGTAATTTTTAGGACACTTTCATTTTTCGTCGAATTTTACGGTTTTACGTTTTTTACGTCGTAGGGTAATTTTTAGCGTAATTCGTCTTTTTCTTTCTCTTTTCTCATCAATATAATCACAAATTAATCATCTCTTAACACACACACCAACCCCTCCTTGAGAACGATCCCACACAAAGGGTCATAAGTGCTTTCGTTTTCCTAAACGAACACTTAATACTTACCGCTTTTGCCTCGTTTTCCTAAACGAGTGTGAATTTACAACCATCAAGTTTGCACAGTCACTTTTGTATGTTCAGTTTCCAAAACATTATGTTTGGAACAAATCAACAAAAAAATGGACACAGAGAAAACAAGGTAAGAGCATAGGAAGGGTTCATCATGTCCCTCCAAGTTGGGGTGAGCTTTTTTATTTACGTATGTTACTTAACAAAGTAAAAGGTGCAACCGGTTGGGAATCTTTTTATGAGTAAGAAAAGGTAATAAGTGTGTAAACACTTATCCTTTTGCCACTAAAATCAATGAAAAACAAGACCTAATCATGTGTTTAATATCGTAAAAGTCAGAATTACGCGTGGTTTTGTGTTTTTGTGTGAAATAGGTACAAAAGATCAAAAGGAAAGAAAACACGGGATTTCACGGTCAATTTTTGAAGAAAAGTCTAAGAAAGAGACAAAGACAAAGTCAAAGAACCAAAAGTGTACCGAGGATCACGAAAACCGGCAAAATCGACACGACTCTGAAGAAAAGATCAACAAAGCCAGATTCAAGCTCGGTTTTTTAGCGGATTTAATCTTTATGAAGACATTTGAGCCTTGTGGGACCCACATTAGATAATTGGGCTAAAAAGCCCAATAGTGAAAACTAGTTATCCATTTTTCATAACTAAAACCCAAATAAAGGGACAAAGGACGGATGTGTGTATATTTGGGCCAAAGCCCAATCATTACAACAAATAAATATGAGACGGTGGTGTTTTGGGTTTACATGGCCCATTAGGTCAAGTTAAACATGGACGGTTAAAGTGAAAAGATTTCACTTATTTTTGGTCAACCCTCACTCACACACACGTTTATTACCCCAACTCACATTAACCACCCACAGAAAACTCACACACTCATTATGTTTCGATACAAACAAAGTTCTACCCACCTTTCACCCTCATCCCCAAATAAACCATATTTACTATTCCACAAACCCTAAAGATAAAATTGGGGGTTTCTTATTTCTTGGTGTGTGTTATACACGTGCTGGAAATTAATTCCCAGTTTTTTCAGAAGATGATGGTGGTCTCCTCAATCAAACGTGGCTCCCCTTTCTATCATGTGATTGGCTATGACAACTCAATCCCACAACTCCTCCAATAATAAGAAGCCACATCATCAAAGAGAAAGCACAAGAAACATAAGACCCTTCCAGGCTGGCGATCCGTGTGCACGTAAATGAGTTTCAGCCGTTTGATCAAGCTAATGGAAGAAAGAGAAGAAAAGATGTCTAATGAACGATCAAGATCGTGGATCGTGCTTACCAAGTCTTCACCAACAGTTTTAGGGTTTTCCTATAAAACCCACTCATTCTGTAATTTTTAATTAGTCCCATTTTTATTTTTATTTTTATTATGCAAAATAGGTTTAGGGATTAATTGTAATTTTCTTTTTTCAAGTATTGTAATCAGTTTCAATTATTAATAAAATTTTATTCAGTTTAATCTTGTCTCATTTTTTGTTTAAATTTTACTGCAATTTATTCTTTAATCTATTTTTGTCATAATAATTATTATTAGTTGATTTAAGCTAAGTAATAGTTTAAATTAATTAATAAAAGTAAAAGTGGATAGAAAACTTCCCCACTAGAAGTTTTTATAAAACTGGTTCGAATAGGTGTTTCATGTTCGTGGATTCGATGATGTTTGGTTAAGGTGGTGTCGACTCGGTTCATTAAGGAGGCTCAGCGCCTTCTTTCGTCTCAAAGGATTCGTCATCAGGTTTGAATTCCTTTTTATTTACAAGTTTTAGTTAATCTGTTTTGCTTATGAATTTGTATCTGCTTTGTTTGATAGTGGTTAAATGATTAGTTGAATCTGTTTTAGTTAAGATAAGTCTGAGTTTTAGATTTTAGTTGCTCTGATTTGATATTATTTTAGAGTTAGCTATAAATAGATTCGAGATTGCTAGGTTTTAGTATAATCTGTTTAGCTTATTCTGTTAAGCTTAAGGTATGTTTATATTATTGGTTGAATCTGATTTAGTTTAAGCTGTTGCTTTTGAATATACTGTCTAATATAGGTTTGGTATTTAGTTTATCTAAGTAAATCTGCTGGTTTAAAGATTTTTAGTTATAATAGTTAGCTTTGCTGATTGTTTAGGACTTATTTGCTTATTTTCAGTTTAGATTTGCTTATTTTCAGTTTAGGTCTTATTAGCTTATTTGATTTCGTTGAGTTTAGTTTTGCTTATTTTAGTTATTGTTTTGCTGGATTAATATCTTAACTTGCTGTATTTCTTATTTTGTCAAGCATAAGCTATCAGACTCACTTGGTCTGATAGATTTTAATCTGTCAAAAAATTTAATTCCAAAAAAAACAAAAATCGTCCACACAGGGACTCGAACCCTTGACCTCCCGTTCAACAACCCAATGTCTTAACCATCTGTGCTAGCCTTTATTTGTGTTTTATCTCAGCTTTTCTTTATAATATAGTTAATTTAGTAGCTGTCAGTTTTATTAATTAGTTTAAATACAAGTTTTTATTTTAATAATTTCAATTAAATTTACTTTTAGTTTTTAAATAGTTTCAATATATAAAAAAAATAAAATAAAAATATTTTATAACTTTTAGAAATTTAAATAGTTTTTAAATAAATTAGTTTTTAATTAATTTAGTTTTATTTAAAGTTAGTTTTAAGTTTTGTTTAAATTTTCAATAGTTTTTAAATTTGTTTAAAAAGATTTTGTTAAATTAAAAAGTGAGAGTAATTTCTTTTTTAGATTAAATTAGATTTAGGGTGCGTTTGGTTGACGGGGTTGGCATAAATACCGGGCATGATGGTAGGGAAATATTGTTTGGTGTTCATTGGTGGGTCCTAATTTTGGGACTTAATCCCTTATTCTCACCGTTTACAAATCTTGGGGTAGTAGTAGGGGTTGAAAGAAAAACTCACTGGTTACATTAATTCATTTTGTCCGTATTCAAATTTTGTGGACCCTATATTAAACATCACCCTACGTTTTTTCTTTATGTACTTTTTAAATATGTATTTTTGTTCTAAATCTTATTTAAACAATATATTTTCTCTCACCACATTAAATTTAAACCCAACTTTAAATCTAAACCAAACCATCTACTTTATAAACCTACACCTAAAGTAAAACCCGATTTCAAACCAAACGGACCCTTAAGTTTTGTATAAATTTAAAATAGTTTTAAATTAGTTAAATTAGTTTTAATAGAGATTTAAATAGTATAAAAGTAATTTCTTTTTAAATAGGTAATTTTAGTTTTAAATACCAAACAAGTTTAATTAACCAAGAACAATTAATCTCTACGTATAAATTAGATATCAATTCGAGTGAGTCGAGGAACGAAAAATAAAGATTAAAAAGAATTGACAAAATTCCAACATTAAATTGGCGCCGCTGCCGCTTCGCTCGTTACGATTGACGATTTTTCGTGAGAAGCTTTGGATTTTGGCATCCGTTCAATTTTGAACGTTGTTTTTTTTGTTAAAAAATAAAAAACATAAAAAAAATCAAAAACTTAAAAATACAAAAAAATTAAAAAATCATCAAAAGCAAACTCTTTCCTAAGATTTGCACCAAAAAAATGAAAAAATCCAAAAGTAATACTTTTCCTAAAGTATTACACCAAAAATATTACGTATTATTGTTATTTTTCTTATTTCGATTTCTTTCGCTTTTTATTGTGAATATATATTTTTCTAAAAAATACAAAAAAAATTTTCTTTTACTATATTGTATTACGTAAAACAATCAGTTTACCTACTTCCAAATAAGACCTTAGTTGGGATTTCATCACCTAGCTATTGTATTCGAATCCAAAACGAAAAGAAAAATAAAAGCAAAATAGATAAATACTAATAAAAAGTTTAACTCGATTTATACAAACTATAAGGTGGGTATAAGGCGACGCGCTATAAAAGGCCGTCTAAGGAAAAAGGTTTTTAAGTGCTTTGTGCCACCTCGTTTCCCCGCTTGCTTGTGCGTATATTGAGAGGGACGACCGATTATTGGTTTGCCAACTCAAGTAGTATTACGTATATATTTTTTGTAGCTTTTTTAATATTGAACCTCGAGAGGGATAATCCCTTTCCTCTCAAAGTCGACCGAGGTCTCCTACCTCATTCCTCAAGTTTAGTTGTATGCGCACTCGCGCGCGTGCACACATACCGAGTGGTGTACCAAATACTTCTAATTCTTCCAAAAAGAAGAAGAAGAACAAAAAGACCGTCAATCAAGCCGATCCCGAGAATCGAGCTTTGAACAACATGATGGCAACAGATAATCGACCAATGATTGAGATTATACAATCTCACGTTGAAGGAAATGATGACGCGATTGTGGTGCCGGATATTGGAGCAAATAATTTTGAACTAAAAACGGGTTTTATTCAAATGGTTTCCGCTACATCATTTTTAGGCCGTACCAATGATGACCCACACGGTCATATTAAACGTTTCATACAATTGGCAAACACCGTCAAATACAATGGGGTGCCACAAGAGGCCATTCGTTTACTCCTCTTTCCTTTTTCCCTCGAGGGACAAGCCCGAATTTGGCTTGATAAGGAACCACCCCAAAGTATTACCACATGGATTGATTTAGAGACCAAGTTCATTAACTAATTTTTCCTACCATCACGGACCACCGCCTTAAGGAATGACATCGTTACCTTTGATCAAAAATATGGGGAAACGTTTAGTGAGTCTTGGGACCGTTTTAAGGAGCTTTTACGAAAATGTCCACAACATAGTTTTACAAAAGTGCATCAAATCAATACGTTTTACAATGGTTTAACTCTTAATGACCAAGACTCACTTAATAGTGCCGCGGGGGGTAATATTCTTGTGAAATCCATGAATGAGGCTTGAGCAATAATTGAAAACAAGGCAAAAGTACAAACCAAGAGTGTTAGGGCTACTATGGCAAGTGCTAGTACTAGTGAAGCCGACAAGAAAATTGACAAGCTTACTTCAATCATGACCGACATTGCTTTACATGTTAAGAACAATATGCAAGTAAATGCCTTAAAAGAGACTTGTGAAACGTGTGAGACTTGTGGTGGACCACATTCTTACTATAATTGTGACAAGTTTTACAATCAACAACAACAAGTTTATGCTTATAACGCCAATGAAAATGAGAGGGTTCACTTTAAACCAAACGTTGATGTTAACCATTTGTCTTATAAGAGTACTAACTATTTGGCTCCCCCGGGATTTGTAGCTCCACAAAGACCATCCCCCACCCGCCCAAAATAGGAACCAAGCTCCTCAAAGAGGAAATTTTCAAGGGAATGCAAATCAAGGGAATTTTAATGGTCAAAATCAAGGGTTTCAAAATAATAACTTCAACCAAGGTTTTCATAACAACGGGTTTCAACCTCAATATCAAAACCAAGGTTTTCCTACTCAAGGGTTTAACAATCAAGGGTAAAATCAAATGAACATGCATAATCCTCAAATGGACTTGGTTCTACAAAAATTGACCGAACATGAGAGAACTATGAAACAAATGCAAGAGTCCACCGATAGGAAGTTCGTGCAAATATTGCAAGCCCTTAGACCCCAAGGAGCCTTACCTTCTAATACCGAGATTAACCCTCGTGCTAATGTGAGTGCTATCACTACTCGAAGTGGAGCCACTTTAGTGGGACCTTCCATCTCTTCGCCCATAAAGGAGAGACAAGGCCCGGAGGTCATAACGAGTAATCCTACTCCCCCTTCGGTGATTCCTCCCACTAACACTCCTAGTACTAGTTCTCCATTGCCTAATGACCCTAACCATAAGGTTGTTCAAGAAGCGAGTCCTTCTTCTTCTCAACCTTCAACATCTAAGCCCAATATCCCTTATCCCTCTAGGTTAGACAAGGCTAAAGTGCTCACCAAAGATGACGTTCATGTTTCCAACTTTTTGAAAATGATTTCTCAAGTGAATGTTAACATTAGCCTTATTGAAGCACTTGCTCAAATGCCTAAATTTGTGAAAATGTTCAAAGATTTGCTCAATAAGAAGGAAAAAATGGTAGAGCTCGTTAATACTCGTTTAAATGAGAATTGTTCCGCGATTCTTCTCAAAGAGCTTCCCAAAAAGCTAGGAGATCCTGGACGATTCGTGTTACCTTGCTCGTTTCCTCAAATTGATGATTGTATGGCTTTAGCGGATCTCGACGCTAGCATCAATCTTATGCCACTGTCGGTATGGAAACAATTATCATTACCCGACCTTGTACCGACTCGCATGACTCTCGAATTAGCTAATAGAACTCTCGCATACCGCGTTGGTATTGCCAAAGACGTTTTTGTTCGAGTTGGCACATTCACTTTTCCCGTGGACTTTGTCGTCGTCGACTATGAGATGGATCCTCGTATTCTGTTAATACTTGGTAGACCATTCTTACGATCCGGAAAAGCCTTAGTTGATGTGGCCGAAGGAGAGTTAATTCTTAGGGTTAGGGATGAACAACAAGTTTTTAAAATGGGAAAAATCACAACTAAATCAAATGGAAAAGAGTCGGTCAATATGATTGATGTTCTTAATTATGATAATGAAGAGATTTTTATTAATCCTTTTGGAATTAAAACGTCTAATCAAAATGATTTTGTGATAACTTCATCCCTTTCCTTAGAGCCTCAAATTTTTGAAACTCCTATTTACGATACTTATAGTGATGACACTTCTTTAAGTGATCACACTATCTTCGGTTTAGACGACCCATCTTTTGACCCACCCACTTTTGACCCACCAATTTTTGATCCACCAATCTTTGATACTTACGATGATGACACTTCTTTAAGTGATCTCGTTATTTTTGATGACCCACCTCATGATCTTAATGCACCCCATATCTCTATGAGTGATTCTTCCATTATGGAGACTCCTTTTGACTTTTATACCCCAATTTTAGAAGTCATGACTTTTGAGGAGGATCCTCCACTCTTAGAGATCATTCCTACTTTAGAGGATATTCCATTTGAGGAGGATTTAGATATCTTTCTAAATACCTATTTTCCTCATGAGGATGAGTTTTCCTATGACTCCGATGATATTTATGTTTTCACATCAAGTTTGGAAGAGGACGACTTTCCCACTTTGGATTATGATGATATTTTGAGCTTTAATGTCAACACCTCTTGCTATTTTCCCGTTAGGGAACCGGTGTTTGATCCCGGAATAGAGACTCTTGTACTTTCATTGACAAATCACCTTACCCTTCCTTATGAGAGACTTTTGACTAAGGGTACCCCACTTTTCTTTGCCTTGTGTGATTTTACCACCTCGGGGTTTATTTCCTTTCGTGATGGAAATTATGTGTTTGACCCGGGTGGATTTTCATGGGGTATTCCTTATATGACTATGTTTCACCCTTTATCACGGAGAGATTTTCCTCCCTTGGAAATCTCGATTTTTCCATGATTTTCCCATTCGAATGATGATATTCGGGAAATCGAGTCGATCTAGAGACTCGTGATAAATAAATCAAGCATCGTTTAACTAGGTTAGATTTTTACCTTTTCCATCTTTTCCACCCTTTTTCACCTTCACCCATTTCCACCAATAAGTGTAGGGGGAGCCAAGTAGGATGTTTGTGTTGTGATGTTGTGCATGGACATGTGCTTTAATGATCCACTTTTGGTGTTTTTGACGCGAACCGTGATCCCGTGTTCCCGTGTTCCCGTGTACCCGGTTTCTTCGATTCATTTTTGCTATTGTGATTCATACATGCATATAAATAAGATTAATAAATGTAATCACTTTAGTTGTCTCTTCCTTAGCTCGATTTAAACAACATGCACAATGTCCTAAGTGTAGGGGAGTTTACTCCCACATGCTTAAACATTGAGGACAATGTTTTTATTAAGTGTAAGTAGGGGTGGCAATCGAGTCGTGTTCGTGTCGACCTGTTCGGGTTCGCGGGTTGACGTGTTATTATAACATAAACCCAAACACGACCCATTTATTAATCGTGTCAAGAAACTCAACCCTAACCCGCACCTGCATAACACGTGTTACCCGTTTTTGACCCGTTTAACCTGTTTAAGTAAATATGTCAAGCGGTAAATAAGGTTGATGTTTGTCAATCAGACTAATTTATATGCAAAAAAGGATATAAATATGTAAAGAAAGATGATATGTGAATTATAATGCCAATTACTCTTATTAACTATATAATAAAATATATTTAATCAAAATCTAACATAAAACTAAAGTTATATATTTATTTTTAGAGGCTTATATATACTTAAACGGGTTCACGTGTCGACCTGTTTAATACTTACTCAACCCAAACACGGCCCATTTATTAAACGGGTTATACGGGTTGACCTGTTTTTGACCCAAACCCGTTTATCCTTAACCCAAACCTATTTAACTTCGTGTCGGGTTCGTGTCATTAATCGTGTCGTGTCGATAATTGCCACCCCTAAGTGTAAGGGGACTTCTATCAAATTTTAGTGGGCTTTTCCATGAATTTGACCTCATTTAACTGGAAAATTAAAATTTTCAACGTTTTTCAAAATTTTTAATCTATTTTGGCCTAGTAGTATTTTTCCTTTATTTTCTTTCCTTTTGTCATCGCATCGTATGAATAAATTCTATTTCAAGAATGAAGTAAAAAAAATAAAAAATAATAATAATAAAAATATTAAATAAATAAATAAAATGGTTTTAACAAGTTTAGATATCTTTGATATGTTAGGCCCGTCGTGAATATTTTGACTCAATCCGAGTTTACTTATCCAAGTTTACTCTAGCTAGTATCCTTAACCATATGGACCTTAATTGGTTTATTAGGCTAAGCATCCACGAGTCTCATTCCTTGAGATATTAAATTGTGGAGAACGAGAGATGATAGAGTTGATAATAAGTTTAAGGGTTAATTCTTGCTTATATGGGTTTTTGTGGCTCTTTCTTCCCGCTTGTATATATAATTGCTTAATAAATGAGGATTTTTGCGGTGTAGATTCGACATCTAGCCAAATCTTTTATTTCCTTGTAATTAAAGCATGAACACATTGAGGGTGCCAGCGTTATGGACTTCCGACTAAGGTGGCTCATAACCACTAAGTAGGAGGTATTCAGACCATGGGACCGCGGAATTTGGCCTAATATATATATCATAAATAAAGAAAGAATAAGATTAAAACATGACCTCAAGGAGCCTTAGGGTGTGGGGCATGTAGCACGAACCTTGTCATTAGAGCCTTAGGGTGTATGGCATTGTAAGTGTTGAATAAAAATTGATCAAAAAAATCAATTCCCTTATTTATCGTTCAAGGAGCCTTAGGGTGTGGACCATAGATGAGGAGCATTTTTACATCTTAAAGAGCCTAAGGGTATATGATGTGAACTTGCTAAACTCCACATAAAGTCTACATGACTTTGGAGGAATAAATAATAAGTAGTACTGATGGCCAAATTTTGGATCCGGAAATTTATTCCCCAAATCGTGTTAAATTATCCTTGATGTGGGCGTACTTTAGTGACAACGTTTTTGAGGACGAGGTTAGGTTCTGAGTGTCGGGTTTGCACCGTTTTGCCTTTATTTTTGGACTAATAATTATTAAATAAGTCAAATGAGCCTACGGGTGAATGACAATCCTTAAAAGCTAGAGATACAACTTAGGAATTAGAGAAAGAGTATTACACAATTATCTTATATAAGTGGTTTTAACTTAAGAACTTATGGTAAACAATGATCTTGTTTTTAAGCTTGGTATGGGGAACGTGAAACTTGAGGGTGATTAATATTCATGACACCAAAGCCCTAATTTAAGTCTTAGATTTCTTTACGAGTTTCTTCCATCAAACAATTTCACATTTGATAAATTAATGGAAATTATTATAACTTTTGTTTCCTTGAATAAAGTTTTTATCTTTTCATCGTCCTTTAGTTTCTTTTGTAGTAGTAATAGTATATCTTAATAAAGGCCAAGATGGGTTAATTATGAGGAAAATGTAACTTTATGCTTTAAAATTATGCATTGCATGGGGTCATAGTGATGAGATGGCATTTATACATGATCTCATCGTTCTTTTCGGGCTTTAAATGCACAAAAATGTCATAAAATACCATATATATGCTTGTGTTTGTTTACTTGTGTATTTTAGGTATGGATATCGTGAAAAAGACAAAAGATCACAAGAAACAAGGAAAAACAGACACGAGAAACGAAGCCGTACAAAGAACTGGACCCTAGTTCATGAATTATCCAACATTTACCCTTGAAGACTTGAAGATATGCAAGATTGATCCTCAAACAATGAAGAAACAACACTTAAAACCCTTGTGAATTCATAATTACAAGTTTGGTCCCTTAAGTTTGTTAAAATTGCAAAAAGGTCCCTCAACTTTGAAGAAATGGCAAGATTAGTCCCTTAACTATTCAACATTGTCATTAATGGTCCCTCATGAAGTCAAAGTTACATTGAAGACCTTTGAAGACCAATAATGTCCAAGATCAGTCCCTCAAATATCCAAAAATGGCAAAAACAACCCTTTAAAACCTTTTGCCAAAGTTTTGGGGCAAAAGTGTGAAGATTGGAAGTTTATTAACAAAGGGATGCGTTTATAATGGCTGAAATACTTCTTATACAACTTTTCCCAAAAACAAAGGACCAAAGCTGCCATTCCCAAAGTTTGAATTCACAAACACGCGCCAAACAAACACAATCCTACAAAAACGGATCAAACTTTGTTATTGTAGCACGTATGAACCCAATTTTTACCTCACTTAAAACAAAGGGTAATTTTCAATTACCCACACTCACGTGTGATTCACACAAGCAGAAACTAATCCCAACCTTAAAACCCTCACTCCCACTCACCAAGAGGCCCCACACTCAACCTCGTCCACCTATCACATCACCACTTCTTCCCCAAGGACCGCCACGTGTCAAAATCAACGACAAAGACTCTTAGCTTCACCCCAAAGCTAAGATAAACGTCCCTGATCATTTTGGACAGCTCACATCAAAGAATCGTCTAGAAGACCTCAAGGATAATATTGGAATTTCACTTCTAGGGTTTGTGAACAGTGTTAGCTTAGCATATGCCTATAAAAGGAGACCTCAACCTGTGAGAGTCCCTTTGTTCTAGTTTTATGCTATCAATCTTTGTAATCCCTTTTTAAGTTAATAAAATTTGATTGTCTGAAATTTGTGAAATCTTTTTTATGTTTATTAAAAGTTGCTGTTAGAATAGCCTAAATCTGAGTTCCACTTATATGATTGAAGGTTTTTGAGGCAAGATTTTAATAGATAAGACTTGTGTTTCAAAAATCAGAAAGTGCTTGATATTTGTTCATCACTTTGGTTTGTTCTTCTTAGCAGGTATTTGGAAGCTGGTACTTGTTTTGCTAGTACCTCAGCTCAAACAATCCAGGGCCTGGATGTAGGTCTTGGAGGTTTGCACCCTTCTCCTTTTTCAATTCTCTCTTTATTTTTCTGAATTTTGGTGATATTGCATGATTATAGTTGAATCTTTGTTTTTATGGTTGAATCTGTGTTTGATTGATGTTATTGAGTGGTTGTTAACTTGATTTGTGGGTTAAATCTATAATATCCTTTGAAAATTTGCAAAACAGATAATTAAGGGGTGTTTGGTTTACTGCATTAACAGGTTTTGTGGTTTGTTTAGTGGTTGTTTTGTGTTGTTATCTGTTGGTATTTGTTTATCTGATATACTTGGTCACTTATTTGCAGATTTTGTGGTTTGAAACACCTAGATTCTAAATAGGGCTATAAAATCTTGTTTACTTGATAAATCTGGGTGTGGTTTAAGGGACACCTAGATCTAATCATATACTAGGGCTAACAAGTGATTAATCCTAGTTAATAACACCAGGGAAAGAGATTTGAGTGCTTGAAATTGGATCTGTGGTCAATTAGATCAGCAAAGTGTGCATGAGTACTTGTAGTTCATATCAGTAACTATAATCTGCTTTGATCTTGTTCTATACTTTGATTTAGTGGCTGATTTAAGTTTGTTTATGATTAATCATAGTTTTTATAGCTTGTGTATGCATCTTGTTGAATTTGGCTGGCTTATTCATGCTATATCTGCTTATTTGTTCATAACAGCTTATTTTCCATGTCTGTGCTAGATCTGTGGACTGTTTGATTCATCTGGGCTTATTGTGTGAACCAAAGTGTGTTTTTGTGCTTGATTGTGACTCCTTGTGATTAACTGATCACTTGGGTGCCCTTGTCTTCTAATATAACATACTAAATCTCTCTAAAAAGCTTGGTCAAATAGTCAAAGCAGTGGGAACTCCTTTCCCCTGCTGCTAGCCACTGCTAGTGTATTTTGGGTTTCAGCTTATCAATCAGCTAAAATAGCTTATCTTAACCAGCAACAACTTGGATTTTGTAATAGGTGCTCATTATTTGACCCATTTGTTCATACTGGAGCATTTGGTGGGTTGACTTTTAGGTTTGACTAGAAAACCAACTTAATTGACTTTTTCATAAGTGCTTATTGGTTCATTATGGCTTATTGGTGTTGCTTATTGGAATTTTGTTGATTGATTTGGCTTATTTAAGTCATTTGTGACATTTTGCAAGTTGAATCAAGCCCTGAGGTGCCTTAAATCTCAAACCCGACTATTTTGTTGTTTTGTGGATTTGTACTTTGCTTATTTCTGGCTTATTGAGTGTGCTTTTTCAAAATTTCTTTTTACAGATCTCTTTAGTATCCCAAAAGAAGGTTGTGTGTCAAATTAGAGCTTATGGCATTAGCTTATTGCTTAATGGGCTAAAAAGCCCAATAAGGATAAGCTGTTTGTTTAATAAGCTGTGATAAGCTCACTTTCAGCTTTTGGGCCTTCAGAGTTTTGTGTTTAGAATTAAATTTTGAGTCAGATTGGGTTTTTCCAAGTCAATTGGGCCAAGTTTGACTTTTTGGGCTAAAAAGCCCATTTGTGTTGACTGTTTTTTGTTTTGGCCCATTTGAGGGCCCAATAGGGGTATTCTGGTCATTTCACTTTTATTTTCTGTTTAATTAGGTCAAAATAAACTAGTTTGCAAGTTTTTAGAATTTTTTTATAATTTTTGGATTTTTAATATTATTTTATTATTATTTTATTATTATTTTTCAAATTTCACTTTTTTGCACTTTTTACATTTTTCTTAGCTTAAATACATTAAAATAGGAATTTTGAAACTTTTAGATTAATTTTATCATCTTTAGATTAATTTTTATAATTATTTTAAGTTTTAATAGTTTTTAAATCATTTTAAATAGTTTTTCTTAGTTTAAAAATTTCTAAAAATAGTTTTTAATCTTTTTAGGTCATTTTAGAAGTTTACTATTTGAAAAATTTTTATTTGGGCTTTTTGATAATTAATTTGATTTTTAGGGCTTTAATTAGCATTTAAAAATTGAATATTTAATTAATTAAAAGGTTTGAAAAAGTTTTGATCATTGGTAAACTCTTTGTTTATTTATTTTGATTTTTGGTGAATTTTTGGTAATTTTTAGAATTAATTTTTATTTTAGCTTATTTTACGGTTTTACGTTAAGTCGTAGTAGTAATTAATTTCACTCTTCGTCATCCTCTTTTCTCATCCCTTTCTAACCAATATTAATCTCAAATCTTGCTACATTTTAGTCACACACATATACCTCCTTGGGAAACGAACTTGGAACTTCACCTTAGGGTCATTTGTACACGGTTTTCCTAAACCGTCGTATTTAATACTTTTCCCTATTTACCCTCCTTTTCCTAAAGGTGTGGTAATTTACTACAATCATTTTGGCGCCGCTGCCGGGGAGGTGTGTCGTGATTAATTTGTCTTGTTGTTTTTAATATTAACCATATATAGTATTTGTATTAGTAGAAATCTACTAATACGTATTATCTTTTTTTTTTCTTGTGAAATTATTATTACTATATTGTATTAAGTATCACAATCAATACAAAATATCTCCAAAAGTGTGAAAACACAACCTTAATTGGGATTTGATCTCCTAATTATTGTATTCGAATATCCAACAAAAAAAAAGGCAAAAATAGATAAATACTTTCGTGAAGCTCGATTTTGAAAAATACAAACTATAAGGTGGGTATAAGGCGGGTATTATAAATATACCCTAAGGAAAAAGGCTCTTAAGTGCTTCGCGCCGCCTCGTTTCCCCGCTTGCTTGTGAGTATTTTGAGATTGAAGGCTAATCGAGGGTTTTGCCGCCCAAAGTATTATTACGTATAATATATTTGCTTGGTTTTCTTTGTGATTAAACCCTCTTGAACAATTTGGTTTTCACCAAAGTTCTAAAGTCATTCGAAGGCATTCACTCCACGTGATCGTTTTCATTCCTTTGAGGCTTCTTTAATCAAGAGTTTGATTCGAGGAGAGATTTGGTAGATTGTTGTCTACGAAGATACACCAAAATCCAAAAAAATTAAAAACAATCAAAAACACAAAAAAATTGAAAATTCACAAAACACCCAAAAAGAATCTTCTTTGCTCACCTCCCATTCTTCGTGAAGTTTATGATCACTCGTAATCAAGCAAAACGAGCTCGTAAACGTCTTCAAAAGCAAACCAATCAAGAGACGTTGATTGAAGAACAAACTCCAATTGTTGAACCTATTGTAGAACAAGAAGTCGTCATGGCTAATCGTACTATGATGGAGTTGCTACAAGCACCCACCGAGGGTTTTGAAGAGGCCATTGTGATTCCCGCTATCCTTGCGGAGAATTTTGAGATTAAGACGGGTTTAATGTCGATGTTGCAAGCTAATAAGTTTAGAGGTCATGAGAAAGACAACCCCCACTACCACATAAGGAATTTTAATCGTCTCACCGCTACTAGCAAGTTTAAGGATGTTCCACATGACGCCATTAAGATGATGTTGTTTCCATACTCGTTAGATGGACCCGCAAAAATTTGGCTTGAGAAAGAACCGCCAAATTCGATTTTGACATGGGGTGATCTCGTTTCTAAGTTTGTGAACAAATTTTTTCCACCATCTAAAACAACACATTTGAAAAATGAGATTTCAAGATTTGTGCAAAGAAATAATGAAAGTTTTTCAATGGCATGGGACGCTTTAAAGAAATGTTACATGAATGTCCACACCATGATTTTTCGGAATTGCATCAAATTGATACTTTTTATAATGGGCTTAATGATCATGAACGAGATTACTTGAATGCCGCCGCGGGTGGTAATTTTTTGTGCAAAACTACCGATGAAGCTTTAAAGATTATCGAGAATAGATCTAAGGTTTATAGCCCTCGTAACACACCGAGTGTTGCCAATTTGGGTTCGTCATCGTCGTCATCGTCTCGTAGCATTAATGCCTTACATGATGAAGCTAATGAGGAAAATCGGTTTTTCGATAGATTTGCTAATCTTATGATTCATTGGAAAGCTCAAGAAGCTTTGAATTCCGCTTCGGTTAAAGCGGTTGCTAAGAGTTGTTTGTCTTGTGGTGGAGCTCATGATCTTTCCGAGTGCATTACCGCGGATGGTAACACTTCGAGTGCTTATGTAGCAACGGGAACTTACAACCAAAACGGCCAAGGTTCCCACCCAAATCAAGCTCCACCAAATCAAAATGCTAATAACTATCGAAACAACAACCAAGGTGGTAATTATCAAGGCAATTCATGTAACTACAACAAAGGGAATTATCAAAGTGGGAATGGGCAAGTCACTAATCAAAACCAAAACCGTGATTTTCAAAACACTACACAAGGTTTTCAAAATGCTCACACTAAAAATCTTCAAGGAGAATTTTTGGATTATGCTAAAGCAAATGATGCTAAGTTTGATAACATGCAACGTGAGATGATTAGCTTAAGATCCGAGTTGAAAAACGAGCTAAAAAACGAACTTGCTAATGAACTTAAAACTCATGCAAATAAAATGGAAGGAAATGTCCAACGTCTTCAATAAAATCAACAAAAGATGGAACAAGGACAACATGAGATTAAGCAAGAATTGTTAAAAGCGGATGCTAGGCAATCAAAATTTGAGGACCGAATGGCTAAAATGTTTGAAGCAATCATGTGTAAACCCTCTTCCTCGGGTGGTCGTCCTAGTGATACCATTGCAAACCCGAAGGGAGAAATGAAGGTTATTACTACACGAAGTGGTAAAACTTTCAAGGAACCAATCTCTCGTCCAAGTACTTCTACGGAGAAGGAAATCGAGAAAGAGCCCGAGGTGGTGGTCGAAAAGGAGCATATTACAATCCCACGAAGTACCGCTCATACCTCACCTACGGTTGAACCAATACCAATTGTAGAACCCGGCCGTTGCCTAATGTCCAACCCACACCACCCTTACCTTACCCTTCGAGACGAAACAAAGAGAAATTGCAAGAACGTAACAAACAACAAATCGAGCTTTTTATAAAAATGTTTCAACAAGTACATTTTGATGTGAGTTTAGCTGATGCGTTGTTATATATGCCTCGTTTCGCTTCCACTTTTAAAAGTATGATGAGCGATAAGGAAAAGCTTTCAAAGCTTGCTAATTGTTCTTCGGTTTATCTTAACTGCATACCGGAAAAAGTTGGTGACCCCGGAAAGTTTCTCATTCCTTGTGACATACTACGTACAAGATATGAAAGAATGCCTCGCCTTGGCCGATCTTGGTGCGAGCATTAATTTGATGCCATTTTCCATTTGGAAATCACTTTCGCTTCCGGCTCTTATTCCTTCGAACATGTCTATCGAGATGGCCGATCATTCTATGATTTTAGCATGTGGAGTAGCCGAAGATGTTTTCGTGAAAGTGGGGAAGTTCTACTATTCCGTTGATTTTATAGTAGTCGACATCCCCGCGGATCCTCAAGTTCCTAAAATTATAGGTCGTTCATTTTTAGACACCTCGAGATCGCTTATCGACGTTCATGCAAGAACTATCACTTTGAGATTCAACGAAGAGGAACTTGTTATAAACGCTACTCAAAACTCGAAACCTTCTCATGTTTATGCAATCGCTACCATCAATCACATTGACTTAGTTGATGTGGTTTGCGATGAGTTTTCACAAGAAATGTTAGGTTTTTCCGATAGCTCGTCAAGTGGCAAACCCACTATTTTGGATCCGATTCTTGCTAATTCTACACCAAATCTCACTCCATTCCAAGGAGGCGAATTCACTTCAAATGAAATCGACAATGAAGATGAGGTGTTGATTAGTGATGATACTTCTATTCCACCATTTCTTCCGCCGATGGAGTTATGAGTGTTGAACCAAAATCTTCAATCGAGGAACCACCTATCCTTAAATTGTAAGATCTTCCTTCTCACCTTGAATACGCATTCTTGGAAGGTGATGACAAGTTGCCGGTTATTATTGCAAAAGGTCTTGCTAATGATGAAAAAACCGAGCTCTTAAAAGTTCTTAAAGCTCATAAAGGGGCAATTGCGTGGAAAATTTCCGACATTAAGGGTATTGACCCAAAATTTTGTACTCACAAGATTTTAATGGAGGAGGACTACAAACCCGCAATTCAAAGTCAAAGAAGGGTGAATCCCAAAATTCACCATGTCATTAAAAAGGAAGTTTTAAAACTCCTTGACGCAGGAATGATTTATCCTATCTCCGATAGCCCATGGGTGAGCCCAATCCATTGTGTCCCGAAAAAGGGAGGAATGACCGTTGTGCCTAATGAAAACAACGAGTTAATTCCCACTCGTGTTGTGACCGGTTGGAGGGTGTGTATTGACTACCGAAAGTTAAATTACGCCACTCGTAAAGACCACTTTCCTTTGTCCTTCATGGATCAAATGTTGGAGCGACTCGCGGGAAATGAATTCTATTGCTTTTTAGATGGTTTTTCCGGTTACTTTCAAATCCCTATCGAACCTCGTGATCAAGAGAAGACTGCGTTTACGTGTCCTTATGGAACGTTTGCTTATCGTAGGATGCCTTTCGGACTTTGTAATGCACCAGGTACGTTTCAACGGTGTATGATGGCAATTTTTCACGATATGATCGAGAAGTCGATGGAAGTGTTTATGGATGACTTCTCGGTGTTTGGCAATTCGTTCACGTCGTGTTTATCTAATCTCGAGCAAATGTTAAAACGTTGTGAAGAAACCAATCTTGTGCTTAATTGGGAAAAATGTCATTTTATGTGTAAACAAGGAATCGTCTTAGGACATAAGGTCTCGAAAGCAGGGATTGAGGTCGATAAAGCTAAGGTAGACGTCATCGCCAAGTTACCTCATCCCAAAACCGTTAAAGGAGTTAGGAGTTTCCTAGGCCACGCGGGCTTTTATCGTCGTTTCATCAAAAGACTTTTTGAAAATCTCTCGACCTATGACACACCTTCTCGAGAAGGATGCTCTTTTTAATTTCAATGGGGATTGTGTTAGAGCTTTCGAAACTCTCAAAAGGAAACTTACCGAAGCTCCCATTCTTGTTGCTCCTAATTGGGAATTACCCTTTGAAATCATGTGCGATGCAAGTGATTATGCTATAGGGGCCGTCTTAGGGCAACGTTATGAAAAGCATTTCCGTCCTATCCATTATGCTAGTAAGACGATGACCGAGGCTCAATTAAAGTACACCACAACAGAAAAGGAATTCCTTGCCGTGGTCTATGCTTTTGAGAAATTCCGACCTTATCTCGTCTTGACTAAAAGCATAGTGTATACCGACCATTCGACTATCAAGTATATCTTAGCTAAGCAAGATGCTAAGCCGAGATTGCTTCGTTGGATGCTCCTCCTCCAAGAATTTGATGTCACCGTGCTTGACAAAAAAGGAGCCGAGAATCTAGCGGCCGATCATCTCTCTCGTCTAGAAGATCCTCACAAAGATGTTTTCGAGAACAAGGAAATCACCGAAAAGTTTCCTCTCGAGACTCTCGGTGTAGTGAATTCTAAAGACACCACCCCATGGTTTGCCGACATTGCAAATTACCATGCGGGGAATTTCATAATCAAGGGTATGACGACACAACAAAAGCGAAAATTCTTTCGTGACGTCAAGTTCTATTTTTGGGATGACCCTTATCTCTTTCGGGTTTGTGCGGATCAACTCGTTTGACGTTGTGTTTTTGGTACCGAAGCTTCTAATATCCTTAGAGCTTGCCACGAGGGACCCACGGGTGGTCACCAGGGTGCTAATCTCACGGCCAAGAAAGTGTTCGATGCTGGCTTCTTTTGGCCTTCTATCTATCGTGATGCACACGCACTTGTGAAGTCGTGTGATTCATGCCATCGTCAAGGAAAATCGTCTCAACGTGATGAAATGCCGCAAAACATAATTCAAGTGTGTGAGATTTTCGACATTTGGGGCATAGACTTTATGGGGCCGTTCCCATCGTCTCATGGTAACAAGTATATCCTCGTCACGGTGGACTACCTTTCTAAGTGGGTGGAAGCTAAGGCTTTACCTACTAATGATGCTCGTGTGGTAGTGAAGTTTTTGAAGCAACTATTCTCTCGGTTCGGAACCCCTCGTGCTATTATAAGCGATCGTGGAACCCATTTTTGTAATGACCAATTCGAGAAGGTCTTAAAGAAATATGGAGTTACTCATCGTCTTTCTACGGCTTATCACCCGCAAACGAGTGGGCAAGTCGAGGTTTCTAACCGAGCTTTGAAGAGGATTTTAGAGAGGTCAATTGGAGAAAACCGTGCTTCATGGTCCGACAAACTCGATGACGCTTTATGGGCCTTTAGGACCGCTTATAAGACACCTATCGGTTGCACTCCTTATAAGATAGTCTATGGGAAGAATTGTCATTTGCCCATTGAATTGGAGCACAAGGAATATTGGGCCCTTAAGCATGCAAACTTTGACTTGAAGACCGCGAGAGATTACCAGAAAATACAATTGAATGAATTGGATGAATTAAGAGACAATGCTTATGAAAATTCATTGATTTTCAAAGAAAAGACTTAAAAGTTTCATGATGCAAAGATTAAAAACCGGGTTTTTAACGTTGGTGATCAAGTGTTACCTTTTAAATCTAGACTTAAGATATTTTCCGGGAAATTGAAATCTCGTTGGTCGGGTCCTTTCACCGTTACACAAGTGTTTCCTTATGGGACCATCGAGTTAGCTCAAGATGATGGTCCTAACTTCAAGGTGAATGGACATAGGCTTAAGCACTACTTTGGTGGGGAAATTCCTTCAATGGTTGACCTCTACCAAGTCACCTTCCCCAATGATAATTAACATTGAGGGGATCGAGTCGAGCTCATGACTCGGTAATAAAAAACGAGGTGCCTCGTGGGGTTGATCCCATGCTTATCCTTTTATGCTTACTAATAACTAATAAGGGGACTTGTACCCTTCCAACTCGTTGTCTCGTGGTTGTTTGTGATTGTGTAATCTAGATCATCATCATCATCTACAATTGAAGACTCTCATGTTCGTTTACGTAAGCCTCCATCGTTTGCTTGAAGAAGTTTTTCACGAATCCATTGACATATCCTTTATTGTTCTAACCATTATCTTTTAGCATACTTAATAAACGGCTTTAGATATATTGTTGATCACCCTTTCCATGCTAGATCCTAAGCATTCGATTCTTCGTCTCTAGTATGGGGGTGCTCCACCTTTAGACTCGAAACATTGAGGACAATGTTTACTTTTAGTATGGGGGGGTGAATAGATACTTGCTTTGCTACGCCCTCACGCTTTCCAACTTTCAATGTTTTGTTTTGTTGCTAATAAGGCTAAAAATGGCCAAATTTTACATTTTTTCTTAGTTTTCATAAGTGTTTTTAAGACACGAATGTATATTTTCCGATGGGTAGAATAAGAGCTAAATTTTGACTTGATGGGCATTTGGAGCCATTTACATTCCTTAACCCGCTCAATTCAAGTTTTGCTAGACTTTTATATAGGGAACTTTAAAACGCGAAAGTCTTAGCTCATTCGGGTTAAGAACAAGAACTTTTCGCAAGTTCCTATAATTGATCCTAGAAAGTCACTTATCAAGGGAACTATAAAATGCATTCTATAAACTTGAAAAAGTCCAAGAAAGTGCAAGATCCTATAGGTGGCTTGAAAACCCAAAACTTTGATTTGATATAGTCTTAATAAAAGCTAATCCAAATTTGGCTTAATTTTGAATTGCATGGCTAAGTATTCACGAGTCTCTTTAATTAGAGGTCTTTATATAGTGAAGAACGAGAAGTGATAGAGTTAGACAAGTGACCATGCTAAACGTAGAACATGAAAATGTTCTTTCAAAAACTCATATGTTTTTAATTATGGCTTTTTTTCCCATAAGATCAATGCATTAGGAATAAAAATAATTGCAATAAGTAAGGTCGTACGATTTGGAAGGTTACTTAGCCTCTAGCGCAAGATCGTTTAAAAGTTGCTCGGGGTTGAATAGAGTTCATAGCCAAGGCATAACTTATTGAAGCGGGACGCGGAGATTGGTGATCATCCAAAAAGGCCCTAACAAGGCATGAGGAGCTTTATTTTTGCTAAAGATCCAAGATGATGTGAAGTATCATTTTTCCTAAATCAATATGAAGGATCGAGACACACGACGAAAAGCAATTACTCGCCTAAAGATCATGGAGAAAGTCTATCCGAAAAGACTCTTACAAGGTATGAGGATAAATATATCCAAGTCCGAAAAGGAGGCGGATCGTTGTATATCAAAGTCCAAAATAAAGATTGAAGAAAAATGATGAAGTCGTGGTCCAAATATGAAGAATCTCTCAATAACATCAAGTGAAGAAATTCCAAATATATGAAGAGAAGACCATAATTTCAATAACGTCTTCCCAAGATTTGAAGTATGAAGTACATGCCAAATATCGGTCCGAGAAAGGTCTCAAATCGTGAAACGAGTTATGCAAAGATATGAACTTAAGGAGATACACGAGAAGCCGTTTTAAAAGATTTTGTCCTTCGGCTAACTATCGATTAAATCGTGCTACTTTGCTTTTGGACTAATAACTACTAAAATAAGTCAATATGAATCACTTGTGATCCATGACAAATAGTTAAAAAATGCTAGTAACCCATTTCCTTTTATAATAACTAGGATTGCGGGGAGAAAAAGTATTACACAATTTAGACGTATGAGTAGTGTTAGCATTGTGACTTGTACCAACAATGATCTCGTTTTTGCACTTAGCATGGAATGTATGACAATCAAGGATGACGAAATTTACTCTAAGGGACATTTACTTGTTTCTATTCTTTGACCCTAAAAATCACATTCGTGATGAAAATCATACATTATGTCTTTACACATCTTCATAGTATTGTTGCAAATCTTTTACTTTTCAATAAAGGTTAATAAAATTGAACTTTGGTGATGCTTAGATACTTCATTCTAGCATTGCGTGAGGGCACGACAATGGCTTAGTATGGGGGAGTGATGAGACGGCATTTATACATGATCTCATCGTTCTTTTCGGGCTTTAAATGCATAAAAATGTCATAAAATACCATATATATGCTTGTGTTTGTTTACTTGTGTATTTTAGGTATGGATATCGTGAAAAAGACAAAAGATCACAAGAAACAAGGAAAAACAGACACGAGAAACGAAGCCCTACAAAGAACCGGGCCCTAGTTCATGAATTATCCAACATTACCCTTGAAGACTTGAAGATATGCAAGATTGATCCTCAAACAATGAAGAAATGACACTTAAAACCCTTGTGAATTCATAATTACAAGTTTGGTCCCTTAAGTTTGTTAAAATTGCAAAAAGGTCCCTCAACTTTGAAGAAATAGCAAGATTAGTCCCTCAACTATTCAACATTGTCTTTAATGGTCCCTCATGAAGTCAAAGTTACATTGAATACCTTTAAAGATCAAGAATGTCCAAGATCAGTCCCTCAAATATCCAAAAATGGCAAAAACAACCCTTTAAAACCTTTTGCCAAAGTTTTGGGGCAAAATGTGAAGATTGGAAGTTTATTAACAAAGGGATGCGTTTATAATGGCTGAAATACTTCTTATACAACTTTTCCCAAAAACAAAGGACCAAAGCTGCCATTCCCAAAGTTTGAATTCACAAACACGCGCCAAACAAACACAATCCTACAAAAACGGATCAAACTTTGTTATTGTAGCACGTATGAACCCAATTTTTACCTCACTTAAAACAAAGGGTAATTTTCAATTACCCACACTCACGTGTGATTCACACAAGCAGAAACTAATCCCAACCTTAAAACCCTCACTCCCACTCACCAAGAGGCCCCACACTCAACCTCGTCCACCTATCACATCACCACTTCTTCCCCAAGGACCGCCACGTGTCAAAATCAACGGCAAAGATTCTTAGCTTCACCCCAAAGCTAAGATAAACGTCCCTGATCATTTTGGACAGCTCACATCAAAGAATCGTCTAGAAGACCTCAAGGATAATATTGGAATTTCACTTCTAGGGTTTGTGAACAGTGTTAGCTTAGCATATGCCTATAAAAGGAGACCTCAACCTGTGAGAGTCCCTTTGTTCCAGTTTTATGCTATCAATCTTTGTAATCCCTTTTTAAGTTAATAAAATTTGATTTTCTGAAATTTGTGAAATCTTTTTTATGTTTATTAAAAGTTGGTGTTAGAATAGCCTAAATCTGAGTTCCACTTATATGATTGAAGGTTTTTGAGGCAAGGTTTTAATCAATAAGACTTGTGTTTCAAAAATCAAAAAGTGCTTGATATTTGTTCATCACTTTGGTTTGTTCTTCTTAGCAGGTATTTGGAAGCTGGTACTTGTTTTGCTAGTACCTCAGCTCAAACAATCCAGGGCCTGGATGTAGGTCTTGGAGGTTTGCACCCTTCTCCTTTTTCAATTCTTTCTTTATTTTCCTGAATTTTGGTGATATTGCATGATTATAGTTGAATTTGTGTTTTTATGGTTGAATCTGGTTTATCTGTGTTTGATTGATGTTATTGAGTGGTTGTTAACTTGATTTGTTGGTTAAATCTATAATATCCTTTGAAAATTTGCAAAACAGATAATTAAGGGGTGTTTGGGTTTACTGCATTAACAGGTTTTGTGGTTTGTTGAGTGGTTGTTTTGTGTTGTTATCTGTTGGTATTTGTTTATCTGATATACTTGGTCACTTATTTGCAGATTTTGTGGTTTAAAACACCTAGATTCTAAATAGGGCTATAAAATCTTGTTTACTTGATAAATCTGGCTGCGGTTTAAGGGACACCTAGATCTAATCATATACTAGGGCTAACAAGTGATTAAACCTAGTTAATAACACCAGGGAAAGAGATTTGAGTGCTTGAAATTGGATATATGGTCAATTAGATCAGCAAAGTGTGCATGAGTACTTGTAGTTCATACCAGTAACTATAATCTGCTTTGATCTTGTTCTATACTTTGATTTAGTGGCTGATTTAAGCTTGTTTATGATTAATCATAGTTTATATAGCTTGTGTATGCATCTTGTTGAATTTGGCTGGCTTATTCATGCTATATCTTCTTATTTGTTCATAACAGCTTATTTTTCATGTTTGTGCTAGATCTGTGGACTGTTTGATTCATCTAGGCTTATTGTGTGAACCAAAGTGTGTTTTTTTGCTTGATTGTGACTCCTTGTGATTAACTGATCACTTGGGTGCCCTTGTCTTCCAATATAACATACTAAATCTCTCTAAAAAGCTTGGTCAAATAGTCAAAGCAGTGGGAACTCCTTTCCCCTGCTGCTAGCCATTGCTAGTGTATTTTGGGTTTCAACTTATCAATAAGCTAAAATAGCTTATTTTAACCAGCAACAACTTGGATTTTGTAATAGGTGCTCATTATTTGACCCATTTGTTCATATTGGAGCATTTGGTAGGTTGACTTTTAGGTTTGACTAGAAAACCAACTTAATTGACTTTTTCATAAGTGCTTATTGGTTCATTTTGGCTTATTGGTGTTTCTTATTGGAATTTTGTTGATTGATTTGGCTTATTTAAGTCATTTGTGACATTTTTCAAGTTGAATCAAGCCTTGAGGTGCCCTAAATCTCAAACCCGACTATTTTGTCATTTTATGGATTTGTACTTTGCTTATTTCTTTCTTATTGAGTGTGATTTTTCAAAATTTCTTTTTACAGATCTCTTTAGTATCCCAAAATAAGGTTGTGTGTCAAATTAGAGCTTATGGCATTAGCTTATTGCTTAATGGGCTAAAAAGCCCAATAAGGATAAGCTGTTTGTTTAATAAGCTGTGATAAGCTCACTTTCAGCTTTTGGGCCTTCAGAGTTTTGTGTTTAGAACTAAATTTTGAGTCATATTGAGCTTTTCCAAGTCAATTGGGCCAAGTTTGACTTTTTGGGCTAAAAAGCCCATTTGTGTTGACTATTTTTGGTTTTGGCCCATTTGAGGGCCCAATAGGGGTATTCTGGTCATTTCACTTTTATTTTCTGTTTAATTAGGTCAAAATAAACTAGCTTGCAAGTTTTTAGAATTTTTTTATAATTTTTGGATTTTTAATATTATTTTATTATTATTTTATTATTATTTTTCAAATTTCACATTTTTGCACTTTTTACATTTTTCTTAGCTTAAATACATTAAAATAGGAATTTTGCAACTTTTAGATTAATTTTATCATCTTTAGATTAATTTTTATAATTATTTTAAGTTTTAATAGTTTTTAAATCATTTTAAAAAAGTTTTTCTTAGTTTAAAAATTTCTAAAAATAGTTTTTAATCTTTTTAGGTCATTTTAGAGGTTTACTATTTGAAAATTTTTTATTTGGGCTTTTTGATAATTAATTTGATTTTTAGGGCTTTAATTAGCATTTAAAAATTGAATATTTAATTAATTAAAAGGTTTGAAAAAGTTTTGATCATTGGTAAACTCTTTGTTTATTTATTTCGATTTTTGGTGAATTTTTGGTAATTTTTAGAATTAATTTTTATTTTAGCTTATTTTACGGTTTTACGTTAAGTCGTAGTAGTAATTAATTTCACGTCTTCGTCATCCTCTTTTCTCATCCCTTTCTAACCAATATTAATCTCAAATCTTGCTACATTTTAGTCACACACATATACCTCCTTGGGAAACGAACTTGGAACTTCACCTTAGGGTCATTTGTACACGGTTTTCCTAAACCGTCGTATTTAATACTTTTCCCTATTTACCATCCTTTTCCTAAAGGTGTGGTAATTTACTACAATCACATTGCAATGGTCAAGCGTAGGAGATTTAATAAGTGTGTAAACACTTATCCTTTTGCCACTAAAATCAATGAAAAACAAGGCCTAATCATGTGTTTAATATCGTAAAAGTCGGAATTACGCGTAGTTTTGTGTTTTTGTGTGAAATAGGTACAAAATATCAAAAGGAAAGAAAACACGGGATTTCACGGTCAATTGTTGAAGAAAAGTCCAAGAAAGAGACAAAGACAAAGTCAAAGAACCAAAAGTGTACCAAGGATCACGAAAACCGGCAAAATCGACACGACTTTGAAGAAAAGATCAACAAAGCCAAATTCAAGCTCGTTTTTAGCGGATTTAGTCTTTATGAAGACATTTGAGCCTTGTGGGACCCACATTGGATAATTGGGCTCAAAAGCCCAATAGTGAAAACTAGTTATCCATTTTTCATAACTAAAACCCAAATAAAGCCCAAATCTATTTGACAAAGGACGGATGTGTGTATATTTGGGCCAAAGCCCACTCATTACAACAAATAAATATGAGACGGTGGTGTTTTGGGTTTACATGGCCCATTAGGTCAAGTTAAACATGGAGGGTTAAAGTGAAAAGATTTCACATATTTTTGGTCAACCCTCACTCACACACACGTTTATTACCCCAACTCACATAAACCACCCACACAAAACTCACACACTCATTATGTTTCGATACAAACAATGTTCTACCCACCTTTCACCCTCATCCCCAAATAAACCAGATTTACTATTCCACAAACCCTAAAGATAAAATTGGGGGTTTCTTATTTCTTGGTGTGTGTTATACACGCGTTGGAAATTAATTCCCAGTTTTTTTGGAAGATGACGGTGGTCTCCTCAATCAAACGTGGCTCCCCTTTCTATCATGTGATTGGCTATGACAGCTCAATCCCACAAATCCTCCAATAATAAAAGCCACATCATCAAAGAGAAAGCACAAGAAACACAAGACCCTTCCAGGCTGGCGATCCGTGTGCACGTAAATGAGTTTCAGCCGTTTGATCAAGCTAATGGAAGAAAGAGAAGAAAAGATTTCTAATGAACGATCAAGATTGTAGATCGTGCTCACCAAGTCTTCACCAACAGTTTTAGGGTTTGCCTATGAAACCCACTCATTCTGTAATTTTTAATTAGTCCCATTTTTATTTTTATTTTTATTATGCAAAATAGGTTTAGGGATTAATTGTAATTTTCTTTTTTCAAGTATTGTAATCAGTTTCAATCATTAATAAAATTTTATTCAGTTTAATGTTGTCTCATTTTTTGTTTAAAGTTTACTGCCATTTATTCTTTAATCTGTTTTTGTCATAATAATTATTGTTAGTTGATTTAAGCTAAGTAATAGTTTAAATTAATTAATAAAAGTAAAAGTGGATAGAAAACTTCCCCACTGGAAGTTTTTATAAAACTGGTTCGAATAGGTGTTTCATGTTCGTGGATTCGATGATGTTTGGTTAAGGTGGTGTCGACTCGGTTCATTAAGGAGGCTCAGCGCCTTCCTTCGTCTCAAAGGATTCGTCATCAGGTTTGAATTCCTTATTATTTACAAGTTTTAGTTAATCTGTTTTGCTTATGAATTTGTATCTGCTTTGTTTGATAGTGGTTAAATGATTAGTTGAATCTGTTTTAGTTAAGATAAGTCTGAGTTTTAGATTTTAGTTGCTCTAATTTGATATTAATTTAGAGTTAGCTATAAAGAGATTCGAGATTGCTAGGTTTTAGTATAATCTGTTTAGCTTATTCTGTTAAGCTTAACGTATGTTTATATTATTGGTTGAATCTGATTTAGTTTAAGCTGCTGCTTTTGAATATACTGTCTAATATAGGTTTGGTATTTAGTTTATCTGAGTAAATCTGCTGGTTTAAAGGTTTTTAGTTATAATAGTTAGCTTTGCTGATTGTTTAGGACTTATTTGCTTATTTTCAGTTTAGATTTGCTTATTTTCAACTTAGGTCTTATTAGCTTATTTGATTTCGTTGAGTTTAGTTTTGCTTATTTTAGTTATTGTTTTGCTGGATTAATATCTTAACTTGCTGTAGTTCTTATTTGTCAAGCATAAGCTATCAGATTCACTTGGTCTGATAGATTTTAATCTGTCAAAAAAATTAATTCCAAAAAAAAACAAAAATCATCCACACAGGGACTCGAACCCATGACCTCCCGTTCAACAACCCAATGTCTTAACCATCCGTGCTAGCCTTTATTTGTGTTTTATCTCACCTTTTCTTTTTAATATAGTTAATTTAGTAGCTGTCAGTTTTATTAATTAGTTTAAATACAAGTTTTTATTTTAATAATTTCAATTAAATTTACTTTTAGTTTTTAAATAGTTTCAAAGTAAAAAAAAATAAAATAAAAATATTTTATAACTTTTAGAAATTTAAATAGTTTTTAAATAAATTAGTTTTTAATTAATTTAGTTTTATTTAAAATTAGTTTTAAGTTTTGTTTAAATTTTCAATAGTTTTTAAATTTGTTTAAATAGATTTTGTTAAATTAAAAAAGTGAGAGTAATTTCTTTTTTAGATTAAATTAGATTTAAGTTTTGTTTAAATTTAAAATAGTTTTAAGTTAGTTAAATTAGTTTTAATAGAGATTTAAATAGTATAAAAGTAATTTCTTTTTAAATAGGTAATTTTAGTTTTAAATACCAAACAAGTTTAACTAACCAAGAACAATTAATCTTTACGTATAAATTGGATATCAATTCGAGTGAGTCGAGGAACCAAAAATAGAGATTAAAAAGAATTGACAAAATTCCTACATTAAAAGGTTGTGTATAATACGTGTAAAGAGGCATGTTTTGCACGTGGATTATTAGACGGCGACAAGGAATACATAGACGATATTATTGAAGCAAGTGACTGGGGAATGGGTGAATATCTTAGAAAGCATTATGTGATGTTAATACTTTCTGAAAGTATGTCAAGACCTGAGGTTGTTTACGAAAAAACATGACACCTTTTAGCAGAAGATGTATTGGACATCGAAAGGAAGAAACAAAATCATCCAGGTATTACATAAATCTAATAGTTTAACATGTTGAATTAATTAGAAAAATATAGTACTTAACCATAATGATATTTATCCAATCTGAATTAGTTAGCCTTATCTTATAGTTAAACATTATCAGTTAAATAAACAAAGACATTTTAAATTTGTTTACTTTTATACAGATTCATAACTATCTGATACGTCTGACTTAATAGTTTTTTTAGTTTAAACTATTTGTTAAATTTTCTACAGATCTAGAACTATCGGATATGCAAAGATACAACATATGTTTAACATATATTGAAGATATGTTACTTAGCAATTCTAAAAGCTTGAAGAATATTGTTAACATGCCTTATCCTGATTCTCAATTCACCATGGAACAATACAATAGACTTATTTATGATGAGCTCAATTATGACATTCCAGAATTGTTAACTCAACATCGAGCCTTAGTCGGAAGTCTAACAAATGAACAGAAGGGTATATACGACACAATTATTGATGCCTGCGAGAACAACAAAGGAGGAATGTATTTTGTCTATGGTTATGGAGGTACATGAAAGACTTTTTTATATAAGACTTTGACTGCTGCACTAAGGTCAAAAGGAGAGATTGTTTTAAATGTTACATCAAGCGGTATTGCTGCAATATTGCTAGATGGTGGAAGAACATCTCATTCTCGATTTGTAATTCCTATAAATATTGTAGAGGATTCGATGTGTTGTATTCCTGCAAATAGTGATCTTGCTGAATTGATATGTCAGACCAAGTTAATCATATGGGACGAAGCACCAATGGTCCATAGACATTGTTTTGAATCTTATGAAAGAAAATTACGGGATATAGTAACTGATAAAGTATTTGGTGGTAAAGTTGTTCTTTTTGGTGGTGATTTTCGTCAAATTTTACCCGTTATTCCTAATGGCACCAGGCAAGGTGTTGTACACGCTTCATTAAACAAGTCTAAATTATGGGAACATTGCACTGTATTTAAACTTACTGAGAACATGAGGCTTCGTGTTGGTGCCAATCCTGAAGAAGCAGATTCAATAACGGATTTTGCATAATGGATTTTGAGTATTGGTGATGGGAAAATTGGTGGAAAAAATGATGGTCACGCTAAGGTTGAATTCCCAGAAGAAATGCTTATACCTAATTTAGATAATCATGTTGAGTCTATCATAGACGAAACATACGACAATTGGCAAGAGAACCTATGGGATCCTACCTTCTTCCAAGAGAGAGCTATACATGCACCGACTCATGAACAGGTAGACAAGATAAATTGTTTAATGATGACGAAGCTAGATGGTAGAGAAAAGGTTTACTATAGTTCAGACTTAGTAACAGATGTAGATGCTGATTTCAACTACAATGAATCGTTGTACACAACTGAGTTTCTAAACACAATTAGGATGCCAGGAGTTCCAAATCATAGATTAGCTTTAAAAATTGGTACTCCTGTAATGTGTTTGCGAAACATCGATCAGAGAGGCGGATTGTGTAATGGAACCAGATTAAAAATCATATGATTTTCTACTAATAACATTGAAGCTAAGATTATATCTGGAGGAAAATTAGGTGATATTTGTTCTATTCCAAGGATGAAAATATCCCCAAGTGACAAGAAGATGCCATTTCAGCTTAATAGAAGGCAATTCCAGATTGCAATTTGTTTTGCAATGACAATAAATAAAAGTAAAGGTCAGACTCTTTCTAAAGTCGGACTTTACTTGGAACGTCCTGTTTTTTCTCATGGACAACTATACGTGGCAGTTTCAAGAGTAAAGAGCAAAAACGGATTAAAGGTGTTGTGTTGTGACAAAGAAGGTAACTACTGCAACTTTACAACGAACGTTGTCTTCCGAGAAGTACTTCACATATTATGATTATTTCACACATTTGAATTATACATTTGGGTTTTACTATGTATGCATTTTTTTTATAAACCATACCAGTTTTGAGATATTCAATTTGGGATTATTTTTGGATTAATTGATTGGGATTATTTCACACATTTGAAATATTTTAATCAGCACCTATTTGTTTTAAGTTTTTTTCATTCATTATTTCACACATTTTACAAATCCAGCAATATATGAACCAGAATATGGCTTCTTTCATAAATTCAATAATATACGAATTTACACTTTCAATTATTTCCTTATATCATTTTCATAAAAAATAATCAAATCCCCAGTCACACGTATAAGCAAATAAACTTATTCCAATACTATGAATTTCAATAATTGCTAACATAAACAATATAATGGAATTATCATCATCAGATCTATATAAGTTTCCATATTTATTGATTTAGATTGAATTAAACTACACATACCACATAATATATCAATTAACAGGTAATTATTTACATACATTGAATTAAATTTTGCCAAAAAAAACAAAGTAAAAGATTATCAGTAAAAAAACATACCTGATTAATGATTAGAGAAGATTTTTGATCGGTGTGTGTTTTTTTTATCCGGTTTATCATGAAATATAGAGTGAGTGGTAATGAATGGAAGTTAAGTTAAAGTTTAATGGTGTATGATGAAAGAGAGTTGACTCGGTCCGGTCCGTCTTACATTATACTTTTGTTTTTAAATTAATACCTAAGTTTTTTTTAATTTAGAATTAAATGGTTATAAACTTTTCAAATTATAAAAAATGTTACAGTTTTTTTTAAGTTACTTATAATTTATTAAAAAAAAATTGAATGCAACATTTGTTATGATGCAAAAAAAAGTTAATGGTTTGTGTTATACATTTGAATTAAACATTTTTGGGAAACCATTGATACATTTTTTTTGTATACATTTGCACTTACATATTTTATCTCATTTTTTTCAGCAAATAATTTTTAAAATTTATTTTTTCATTTATTAGTATTAAAAAAAATTTCGCAATTAGTATTCTTATGTATTCTCAATTTTCACAATTTACCGTGCAATATTCTGTTAAACAACCCGCCCGTGGGGCGGGCCTTGAGTCTAGTACTAAATGTAATGTAAGTGTATCCACAATAATTTTATCTAAATAATAATATAATCATTTTTTACGTCGATATAATTAATTTATTTTTTATATAAGTGAAGCTTGGATCAATATACATTTATTCATGGAGATTTCTTTTATCACAACATTTTTATCGAGAACCTAAATATTAATATGAGATATTTTTGTCCATGACTTTGTCAATCGATATCGAAGAAAAAACAAATAATTTGTAAAAGAATCAATCAATCAGGATAGACGTATATAAATGCAAAATAACTAAAACACTATATAATAATATGTAGGGAAAAGTGTATACGTTTATTAAAGAGTTAATTGAAAAAATGGTCCATGTAGCCGTCCGAGTTTAACGGAAATAGTCCTTTTACTTTTTTCTCCGATTTGGCCTCCGTGGTTGTAACTTATAAAAAGTTTGGTCCCTTGACCAAATTTTCTGTTAGTTTGACCGCTATTCAATGGTTTAGAATGTTGAAATGATAGAAATACCCTTTTACATATGGTCCATGTAGTTTGTGGGGTGTAACATATTTAGTTCTTAACTTTTTTACTTTTTAATTAATATAAATGGTATTTTATTAATTAAAAATTATTTAAAATATATTCTGAGTTAAAAAAAAATTATTCGTAAACTTTTTGTGTTAAAAAATATTTGAAACTTAAAAAAAACTATTCGAAAGTATTTTATAAATATTCAAATTTAAAATAAAATTATATTCGAAAATTTACAAAACATATTTCTTTAAAATATTCAAAAAAACTAAACAAAATCTTTAAAACAAAGTACGTGTTTCTTACAAAACATATTTCTTTGATATGCATTGAAATGCTGATTTACGGGTTTAGACACCCTTGACAAGACTTAGACACCGGAGACCAATCATTATGTTTAGTTTCTTAATTAATGAGACTTTTTTTTGACTCCACATAAAGTACATGTTTGCTCATTTTCTTTTTTCAATAATAAAGATCCACCATCATCATGTTTCTTCATAGACAACCACCGTGAATCACAAACACCAGACCCGTTCTAGCCCGTCATCGTCATCAACTCACGCTGCCAGAATCTTTAGTTCCCACATCACTACAATGCTATTGTTAATTATAAGATTCAAAATAACACTGGATTGATCTGGAGGCTAGGGAGGATTAAAAAGATGTTTAGCCATTTCTAGAGAAAGAAAGAAAGAGTAACTAAAAAGTGTGTTTATTCTAGAAGAGAAAGTGAAATAAGAAAATAGAAATTCTCACCCCTCCATGAAAGTACGAAGGAGTTTATATAGCTCGGGATTATAGCTAACTAATAAAATATGAGAATATTAGTCCTTGTGTGTCCTGGCTATATAATCTATTGTAATTCCATTAGTCGCTTACATTTTAGGGCTAACAATCTTCCCCCCGACACGGAGACATACATAATTACTTACAAGTTACAATGTTTCTAACAAGTACAAATACAACAAAGCTATGACTTCCAAGGTGCTTCCAATGTTGAGGATGACGTCGTTGTCTTCTAGTCTTCAAAACTTGTAACCCAGCTTGAATCTTCTTTGTATTTGCTTGTTGAGGACTATTGTATTTTGTATGAACTTGATTATCTTCCCCCAATTCATAATGAACGTCTTGAAAAACTTTCTTCATATACTTCTTTTTGACGAAGCTTCTAAATCAGCTTTCCCCCAAACCAATATCCGTATTGAGCAGAATTTGTAGTTTGAACAATCTTATATCTTTGACATTTAAAGTTCACAACGGAATTTTGTAGAAGAAGCAAACCACACCAAGTAATACTATTATCTTGACATTTTGGTCTTCATGATTATGCGTTTGGGAGAACATGCAAGAAATCAGCAACAAATCTTCTCACGCATGTAGAATACTTCCCCTTGGAAGTTGAACTGAGTACTCCAGTGTATACGTTTTCACCCATGATGGTTACGAACACTCAGAAGCATCATTTTACGTGTACGCCCATATACCCGAGATGTTCTTGTCTAAAGCAGAAATCTTCATAGTTTACGAAAGGTAGGGAGACTATAAATGATTTGATTGGACTGTGAAGTATCGTTTGACATTATGTACTCATAGTTTCCTGCGAGAATTGTTTGCTGATCACATCTCTACTCATAAATTCCCGTGAGAATCATAGTTTCCCGCGAGAATTCTTTGCTGACCACATCTCTACTCATTTATCACCATGGCTAACCTACCAAACTCGTATTCTGTCATCTATCCATAGTGACCACTGTTGAAGTAAACTCGATATTTCAAACTTGAAACTAAAGTATAATCCCCCAAATTTGTTACTTAAGCTTACACTTTTGTTGATTGATGAACGGTGCATAAACAAGTCTTTAAGTACCTTTATACCCCAAGAAGAAAAAGTATAAGATGTAAAAGACATCTTGAAATATCCACATCTGAAACTGCGTGTGAAACTGAGCACTACAACATAGCTTCTTTAAGTGATTGTTATCTATGTCGTCAACCATCCATCCCTAACACTGGAAACTAGATAATTCAAGTCTCAATCATAATTTTTAACGCTCAAGCAAGTCATCAATCGATAGACTGTGTTTAGAGAAAAAGGTTAGAAGGAGGTAAGAAGGCTCGATGATGAAATAAGTAGACGCTTTCATGAAAACCCACTTCAACTTCAAATAAGAAATATCAAATCCACTTCGTAATCACTTGACATTGTTTACTCTGAATACTAGCCGTTTGACATTTGAGTGAATTTTATAAAGGATCGCTTTGGTGTTAATTTGTTTTTGTCGTGTTTGTCGTTAACTAGAAAAAACAACGCTGACTTAAAACTGAAAACGTAGTCTAGTTAACTTGACTTTTAAGCCGAAGTTAAGTCATATGCCCAGATCGTCGAAATTTTTACAAAAAATTGAGTTTTCAAAATGAGAATTTTCTTTTATCAGAGCGAATACATAAAAGAACAATATCCATTATCTGATACATTCAATATACCCTCGTTCAACCCTTATACACTTAACCCAATCACCATAATCATAACTAGGGGTGTAATTCGGGTTGACCTGGTCGGGAAATGGTCAACTTGGGTTGAGATTAAAAATATCATACCCGAACCCGAGCCTAATTAAAACTCGGGTTAGTTCGGGTTCGAGTCAACCCGAATATAAGTAAAAAATTTAAAAAGTAGTTCGTTTAAGTATATTTTTTATTGTAAAAAGTGTTAGTCGAGTCAGGACAAGTCGGGTTGGTCGGGTTCGGGTCAAGTCGGGTTGGGTTAATTCGGGTCAAGGCTAAAATATATAAACTCGAACCTGACGTATTTAAAACTCGGGTCAATTTGAGTCAACCCGAACTGACCTGATTTTTTTTACCTAAATAACCTGACTCGAATAAGCTTATTCGAGTTTGAGTTCGGATCAGATTGACTTTTTTGACACCCATAATCTCAACCATAGTACTACTCGGCCCATCCAAATTGTTTAATGTTAGGCTATGAATTCAACCGCCTGCTACTCCATTCACTATTCGGTCCAGTAAAAAGTTTTTTTTGAACGCCGAGTTAGTAGTTAGTGATTCGAGCTTACAGTAACATCCAATTGGGCAGTATACAAGCGCCGAACCTTCTCCTTAGGGGATAAACCCCACTCTTGCTTCATTTTAATTCGGGCCCCTGAAGGTACTTACTGAGACTCGAACTTGAGACCTCTCCAAGAATACCTCCCCAAGGTCCAGTAAAAAAAATTATAAAGCATAAAAGCAACATAGGCCAATTACAATAGATATAAGTGACCACATCGATATAAAACACAAACTATCCCTAAAATTAAGCCATTTGGGTTAACTTACATTGTAGTAATAAGACTTCCACCGGGTCGACCAATAATGTATGACTTCATGCGACCCTGCCATGTTTCAAATAGCTCTTTGATAAGCAACGGTGGACGGGTATCGGTACCCGAGATGATAGAAAGGTCAGTAAGCGATGTCATTGTAGGCATGATGAATGAGGATTCATTTTTTGATCACTTGAAGAAAGATTACCAAATGATCGAGCAATGAAATAAAGGTAAAGTGTTTTGGTGTTGTTGAAACAATATGTTGTTATCCTTTGGTTGTGTGTTGTTGTAATAGTTTTCAAATAAATGAAAAGTCTAAAATCCTCGAAGTTGTGCAAAAATTGGACAAGATTTTGTAATACCCTCAAAGTAACAGATTTCGCAATACCCAAGCAATCTTCTCAATATTGGAAATTCAAGCAAGCTTCGCACTAAACAAAACTTCAATCTTCGTAATACCACAAGTTGATTCTTCGCAATATGCAAAACCTCAAACTTCGCAATAATACACAAATTCAAATCTTCGCAATATTGGCAATGTCAAACTTCGCAATGTCAATCTTCGCAATAATAGAAAATAGAATCTTCGCAATATCTCAAACTTGAATCTTCGCAATATCTCAAAATTCCAATCTTCGCAATAAATAAAAGTTCAATCTTCGCAATATAGAAAATTCAGTCTTCGCAATAATGAAACTCAAACACACTTCGCAATAAACTAAACCCTTGTTATTGCAAAAATGGCAATCTCGCAATATAAAAAAACCTTAATATTGCGAAAATACTTTAACCAAAGATTTCGCAATAAAGTTGTTGTTTCGTAATATTTGGAGAAAAAATGAGATTTTTGCATAGAAAGTCGTGATTTTAACCAATCCAAAGCACCCAAATTGCTACCACAACTATGTAGGAGATATATAGATCACTTAGAACAACAAAAATACGAAATTTTTTTGGAACTTGAGTAAAAATCTATCAAAACTCACGAAATCAATAAAGCAACCATGAACAACACAAAGCACACCTCTATTTCATTCCATGGCTCTTGATGACAATTGTAGAATATTGGTAATCTATGATCTAACAAGTAGGTTGAAGTTTCTAGTGAGAGAAAGTAGAGAGAGAAAGATGAGAGAAAATGTGTGAAATATATTAAAAATGTGAAACAATCAACACCCCTTTCCATGAAGGAAAGGGGTTTATATATACCCATGAACATGCTCATATGTCGGGCTTACATAAAATGTTACAAAACTATACTACGAGCCCTTAACTATATTGTTGGAGTGACCGAGACTTTCTAACTATAAAAACGTATTTCCAACATTCTTAGACACTTTTTCCACTAAAAATCTTCTCTTTTTCTTTCGAAAAAAAGGGGGAGAAGAGAAATATAAATTTATATTTCTAAAGAAACTTATATGTTGATGTAAAATCAAACTAAAAATAAGTTCATGTTTTGTCTTCAACAAAAAGGGGGAGATTGTAAATGCAAATATCGCACTAAAACGATATTTATGTTTTAATCATACTTAACGTTTTGCGAACGACAAAACATCAAACATATTATTATGTTTGAATTACCAGCAACACATAAGTCTTTTTTAGTCCATGAACTTATACACTAATATACACAACTTATTTAAACATAAAAAGAAAAATAAAAATAGACTCCATATGTTGACTTTGACTTTTCTTGTGAGATATATAAAGTCAAACTAGGCAAGATTTGATTATTTATTGTGATCTTGGACAAACATTTAATATGAAATAAAAGTCAGACCTGCCGGACCCCGACGAACCCAAAGGTGAAGGGTCCAACGGGTTACGTGGGGTACTGATACTTTGCCTATAAATAGGAACCTTGCCCAAGCTTATTCTTCACCCCTTTCTCTCTAATCTCTATCTCTAATCTCAGTATATATATAATCTTCTAATCTATCTTTTCTATTCTTTTCTTACTTGTGACTTAGATCCTTGTTCATATAAAGATCGGTCACGAGAAATCTCAACTCTAAGCTTTGATCCTTCAATGCTTCACCTTGCGTGAATGTGTTAAATGTTACCTACACAATTACCATTGTTGTACGTACTCATTCATATATCTACTTGTATAAAGTGTGGTTGGTGTTATAAACCACAAGCGTGTATTGTTGTAGTACCGTTGTAGAAGTACACGACATCCTGGCTTAGGTGTCATAAAAGATTGTAAGCAAAAGTGTGAAGGTTTCTACACCGTTGTAAAGGAGATTCATTTACTAGTGAAGTAACATTCTCGAGTGGATACTCGAGGAGTAGAAGTAGGGGTAAGATAAGTGAGATCTTGCTAGGCCGAACCACTATAAATCATTGTGCATTGTGGTTTGTTTTTTTATTGCTTCAAGTCATTAACTTTACTAATTCACACTTCATCTATATCCATTCACAATCACAAAAAGTTTCTAGATAATTAAAATTGATCGACAAAAACTATTCAACCTCCCCTTATAGTTTTCTACATGTTTGATCACAAACATCTTATTGCATACAAAATGTAACTAATATGATCATCTAGCTCGTTCAACAATCTTCATCTATCATGTCACACAAATTAACGGGTACGGATACAAGTACAGGTAAATGGAGCGAGTATTACTAGAACCCGCATCCACGGAAAAAAGAACATCCCAACCCACTAACCCGACCCAACCGGTTCGGGTTTTTTTTACCCCATCATTTCGGGTGCTTTTGCCATCAGTAATAGAAATCCCTATTTTGACTTATTACACATTTGTGTTAAGTTTGAACGCTTGTGGTTGGGTAAAACGTTACCCCAGTTATTTTGTCGTTTTGTGATATTTGGGTTTGCTTATTTTCAGCTTATTCTTTATGTTTCAACATGTTTTTATTAGTCTTATATTATGTTTTTCGGGATTTGTGTCAAGTTTGAAACATTTTTATAGCTTATTGGTTAATTTAGCTTTTTTCAAGTGCTTATTAGTTTCTTTTGCTTATTAGGGCTTATTCTGAGTAAAAATTGTTTACATTTTCCAAATAATCATTTCCATCAGAAAAGATTTTCATTTTTCTTAGTAACTTCTTGCTTACTGGGCTTTTTGGCTAATTAAGAAGTGCTTATTATTAAAACTGCTTATTTGGCTTATTTTCAATAATACGTTCTTTTGTAAAAGTTGTTTAGAATTTGATCTTAAACCTTTCCATTGAAAACATTTTAATTTTTGCTTATTCGTCTTTTTGGCCCATTAAGCTTATTGGGACTTATTATATTTGGTTTTTTTTGTTCCATTTAGGATTTTAAAATTAGTTTTATATTTTATTTTAAGGTTGAATATATAAAAACAAAAAAATATTTTAGGTTTTATTAATTTTCAAGTTTTGTCTCGATTTGCGCGTTTTCATAATTTACGTTTTTTTACTCATATTTGTTTTCATTCAAAGTAGGATTTTAGAAAACGACATAAAAAACAAAGATTCAATCCATTGTCCAAGTATTAAACAAGAATCTCAATTAGCAATTTCATCGTTACAATGACCTAGGAATCACTTCCCGTGAAAATATATGTCTTAGCGAGTTTTTGTAAGCTCATTCCGTTTTCTAAGGAAATTCTCTTAGTGACTTCACCCATACAATTCGTAAAACATATTTATACACCACATCAATCATTTTGACAGGTGAAGAGATCATCAACTGTTAATCTGGTGCGAGATCACCATCATCAAACGGTGGTCGGAATAATTATGACGACATTGTTGACAAGAACAACGAAAGGTATGGTGTAGCTAGGTGGTCATAGGTTATGGTGATGGGATGTGGGTGTTGGTTGTGGTTTGTAGGTGACGGTAACCTATGGCGTTTGTAGGTTATGATGGTGGCATGTGGTTGTGGATTATGGTTGTAGGTGACGATGTCACGTGGTGGTTGTAATTTATGGTGGATAAATAAAAAATTATAATTGAAAAAGGAATACAAGGGCTCACATAGTTATTTCAAAAAATTTTAGAGTAATGCAATGCAAAAGTATGTATTTGTTGTGACTTTTACGGACACGTGCCAGTATACAGACCCTTTTTAGACTTTGTAAATTGACGAGACTTTTCATATGATCTAGTATCATGTCCTTAATGAATTATGTCGTAAAATATTTTTTTTATGCATAGTATACTAAAAACATAACTAAAATTCTTTAGATTAAGAGTAGTCCCATTATACGGTTGATCGGTCTTCACATGACGCGACCGAACCCTCTATTATCTAGCCTTTAAACAATCAAATAAACACACAATTTTTATTTGTTTAATAAAAAGAAATAAGATGGTCCGCTACTCTTTAAATGACTATATATTTGATGGTACTCTCTTTAAATTTTATTTTAATAATTATAATGATTTATTTTAAGTAATCAAATTTTAAATTGTTTGGTCACATTTTAGGTCGACTTATGGGAATTTGATCACTGTTTGGTTTAAAAGAGATTGCTCATGTGTTGATGTGACGGTCAAAGATAATCACTTGATTTGATCGAATTATTCTTAGTCTTATAATGCATGGCTTGCATACTATGCGTAACATAGTTTAGTAAGGATTGTTGGGTTTAGAGACCAACAATCTTGTATTCTCACATCATCCAACACCACTAATGATAAAAACATGAATATCTTCTGTTAAATTTTATTTTTTTATTTCTTTCTTCTTTCTTGTGTCTATCGAAAATATAAACTCGTTTAAAAATATGAATATAAAATCAAATCTTCAAACTTTGTAAATAATCTTCAATTAGTAATTCCAAAATATCATATTTTAGAAATTGGGTCTTTGAATCACATAAAAAGCCGAAAGTAAAAGAACAGATTTAGAGAGTATAAATCTTCTTTAAAAAACAAATTCTTTTATTAAACATCTTTGTAAAAAAAATAATCTTTAAATTATCAAGATCTTAAAACATCTCTGTAGTGGTGTGAAGGTGGTTGATGGTTATTCATACAAGACATTTTTGGCGACAAAAAGTGTCGAATAAGAGAATAGTTGGCGAATCTGCAACATAGATCGGCCTCTGAAATGTGGATCCACTCGACGAAAGTGGTGTTCCAAATGTTATCAATATCGTCGAAAATATGAAATAGAAAATTAAGATTTGTCAGTTGTCGTCGACGGGTGACGATTCTTGTGGTGATTTGGTAAATGGCGTTAAACATCAATTTTTTAATTAAAAAATATATCTTTATTAGTTTGATATAAAAAATTATAAATAAATACTAAATGTTTAGTTTGACCACAGCTTATATGCTAAGGCTAGTGTCACCTTAATAATAATTTTTGATATTATATTACCCAATAATAATAATTTTTGATCTAAAACTACAAACTACAAAAGGCCAAGTCTAACCTAACTCCACGATATTCAAAGTAACGCTTGTACATTCTATACTAACGTCTCTTTCCATCATTACATGTGTTTTGGCATGATCAATCTTATATAAACGTACTTAATTTGCACTTTGTCCCACAAGTGATGTCAAAATGAATAGCCATGGATATTTAAAGATAAACAAACAAACAAAATATCTATATAATACAACATGATAGTGACCTAAGAATCCGTATAAAGTCTGTTATGAACTAGAGGACTTGTTCAAGGATATTTGATGTAGGTTTATTCAAACAAGCAATGCGTAAAATCCCTTGGTCAGAAACGTTTCGTCACAAAATGACAAGTATATAAAGCTATTATTCAACTTTTATGATTCTTTGATTCTTCTTTCATTTGAGTTGTTAATTAACCACACTCGTTTAGACGTCCCACCATGAAAAGCAAATCTAGTGAAGTAAAAATGTAAAATACATGACGGCTGCTCTTAACAAATGGTGAAATGGGACTTGAGTTGACACACACTAATAATAAAAATAAAAAGTACATATAGATTGACAAAAAATTATACGTAAAAATACTTATTTTATATGTTTTTTACAGTAGTATTTATCACTGGATCATTGTGTATTTTTTAATTTCTTATCATATGTTAATTGAACACATTAATGAACACATAATAAGTGTTCATTGAACACATGATATGAAAGTATAATTTGCTTTAACTACTTATGTGCAATGTCCCAATTGAGTAAAAAATTGGATGTTAAATAAAGATATATAAAGTAGAATTCTAATTACCACCAACCCCATTGTGACCAAAGACAGTGTTAAGCTGAACAAGTAATTATTCCAAAATATAGCTTATTTAGTATGTTCAATAATGTCAACATCATTATGGAGAATGAATTAAAAACAGTAAAAGAGAATATATGCATAAAATTAATTTAAGGTATTTTAAAAGCACTTTCTTGCATTATTCAAAGAGCCTTTCACCATCACAATTTATAACCAATTGGCATAAGCTTATAATAGCACAAAAAACTTATAATAGCACAAAAAAAGCCGCCACCGTGTCACCAAGTTATACCAAAATCTGCTAGTTTTATGTTCACATAAAATAAATGTAGTGTCTTTAATATTTTGTTTTTTCAACTTTATTAGCTGTACTTGAAAAAATAAAACTGGAAAATAAGAGGAAAGAAAATGAGTATGATTTCATATTTGTCATGTTCTATCAACTGAATGAATAATCCAGCAAAGTTCTTGGACATGTCTATTTTAGAACCATATGCTGACATGCTTGTGCATTTGAGTTAAGCAAATCAACATTTCAATGCATATCAAATTACGGCTAGGACCAACCGGTTAACTTGGTTAACCAGTACAATGTGATAACATTTTCTAGCGTTTTGTTACTGTGGCTTTACAATCAATCCTAGGAGAATGGAATGAAATAAGCTTAAAACGTGTGTACCTTGCAAAATTTGAAGGTGATAACAAATCTATATTGTGAATCTTTCTCTGTACACACTAGTAATTATGGATAAGAAGGTGGTATAACCCTCGAATGCAAGGGCGGTTACTGTACAAGGATTAGAGCTATTGACAACAATGGAACATTTTATAATAGAAAGGAAAGAGATCAATAATACACACCGTTTCCGCTCGCACAAGAACCTCTGCAATGTGTCTCCAAAGCCTTAACTCGCATTCTGGGGCATGTATGATTCATGATAATCTTTGGAGCCAATGGACTAAAACGGGGGCCCACTACAAGGCATCATTGCATAATATTCAGGGGTTCGTCATCTGAGGGCTGCAAGCATTCTTCTGGATTCGCATAGAAGTAGTCTTCTTCTTTAGGTCGGTCTGGAATAATCAACCTTTTTGTGGGGTTTCCCATGCGCTGTGCATGAGCTTCCTTGACAGCTGACGAGAATTCATCCCAACTCAACGATTTACTTGTATACTTGTCTATTAATTCAACTAGCAGTTTTCTATCCAATAATATCGTCTTCCTAAAGCCCAAGTATCTGAAAAGTATTCAGGATTCTTGATTAGTTAAGATATAACTTAAAAAACGTTGTTCATGGCTGAATGACTAAATCCTGTAAAAATGAGTTTGCATCTTGTCAAAAAGACCTTTTTAACACATCCAAAATATAAAAAGTTTTATAAGAGGTGGCCCCTGGATGGGTGAGATAAGGGGCTAAAATGGGTCAAACTTCCACCTCTGTTTAGTTATTAAAGTAGGCATAATGGTACCTCCGGTGACCTTCGACAACTTTGGCCATATTTCCGTCAAAAGTAGGGACAAATATATCACTTTCCAGTGATACGAGATAGTCTAATGCTGCCATTTGTGAAGAGTGGTTCTGGAAAAACCCAAGGTCATCAGGTCCCAACAGAGTCTCTTTTCTTACCTGTCACATCATATACAAATTAAACCGACATAGGAAAAAGATTTGAAAATAAATAAATTGCATTGATTTGTATGCTAACCAGCTTTGGATAGCTGGCTGCAAGACTAGCCATTCTCCTTTCTCCACCATATATTTCACCAGCAGCAATGTAAATTTGAATATCGCTATCTATGTCGAGCGCCCTTAGTGCCAGGGCAGTCTCTTCAGGAGTTAAAGGGCATAAACCATCTTTCCTTTTCAAGTCAGAGTTTATGATCTTTTCTTTCCACCATGGATAAGCATACCTGCCAAAAAAAGGAAGTTAACACAAGATTAGATGACTACATTGTAACATAGCAGCCATGGGTTGTTAAAGTAAGTTGGTCAAACCTCATTCGGGTCAATTCCTCCACCTCTTCATCACTACATCCTTGTGTACAGCCAGAAAATGCCAACATGTCCATTTCATATCGGAGGTGAAGCACTAGAAAAGGTCCGTTTTGTTTCAAAAGTTTAACAACGCGTCTACCCAACTCTTCAATCTGACTAGTGAATCTCAAAGCACTAAAATTTACTCTGCACCTCAGCTTCTGAAGGTCTAGCGGGTGACCACTATTGGCAAGCCGAGCGTCAGTTCTATTCAAATGCAAAACTTTGTGTCTTTGAATCAAAGGAAGGATCTGTAGGTAAGCATGAAAAATTCAGAATCATGTTCGTGATGAAATCAATAGAATGTGAATACAAATGATGGAAAGATCTCAACCTGGTTGTGGTAGTATGAAATATTAGACCAACTAATGGGAGGCATGGTATGCACAATTCCTGATTCCACTCTCTTTTTAAGCCTAACAGGAAGCTGTTTAAGTATCCGGACTTCATCTCTTAAGGACGTAATGAAATGATCAACGTCAAAAATGTCCTCAAACTCGCTATCATTACACAATAGTAGCAGTAAGCCAATTGTCACGATTCTCTATGCACTAAACTAATACAGTATAATTTAGCATACCTTGGATCAGCCCAGAAAGAAGTCTTATCCAGCTCAGGAACTATGAGTGTAACATTCAAGTATCTCGCAATTGCAACCATATCACATATCTGCATTACGTATATACAATTGAAATGACAATCCATCTATTTTTATCCAGAAGAAAAAACAAGCCATATATTAATCTTGTGGGATCAATTCGTACTGAAAGCACTCACAGCAGATCGCATTTGATTAAGTCCTCCGTTACATGAAACCATTAAGTAACCATTGTTTTTGTAAACCCCTACACACATTACAAAAAAAAAAAAAACATTAGCAAAACAACTAAAGGTCAAAATGAAGCAGGACAAATATACATATCAAAGCAATAAAGTTACAAAAAAGACATAAATAGAAAGAGTATCCAATATCGAATCTATTAGCATAATCGGAAAGCTCTCCAATAGAATTTGTAACAAGATACTTGCCTAGTTTGTCATCTCCTTTAATGATCACAATTCACAAATCTAAGTCAACAATCTAACCCGCGAGACTCGAATCCTAACACATAGTTGTCATAAATTCAACAATATCATTTGTGATTATTAATCTAAAACGTGTGAGGTCTAAAGTTCAATTCATGTTAGGTGCAAACAACCCCAACCTTGAAGTGGCTACGCCAACCTCCTGAAAAAGGGAGGCGGACTCAATCCCCGTGGATTAATCGGCCAAAATAGTCGGAAACCATGTTACCCAAAATAGAATACCACTTAACACATAGCAAATACCACCTAGATACTAGTACTACTACAATCATGACCAAAATTAGAAAGAAAGAAAGAAAAAAACTGACTCTTGGGAGGAAGAACTCTAGCAGGAACAGTTGGCAACAACTTAACAGAATTAACAACAGAATCAGCACCACCACCACCATTGCTATTACTACTAGTTAAAACCATAGATGGGCCCCACATATCACCACCACCTAAAGAACTCAACTGAACCACACATGTCCATAACAACACAGCACTTGCACATCTTACAATCCATATCTTCGCATTATTGCTTTTATTATTATGCCCCCTCTTCATTTTCTCAGCACCCATCAAGTTCTATTTTTTATAAAAATTTGACAATGTTAGCGAGATGGGGGGATCTTGAAGATGGTGGAAGGAAATGAGAGTTTGCCGGAAAATGATGGTGTCGGTGGCCGGTATTATTAGAATAATAAGGGAAGTGTGTGTGTTTTTTTATTGGGTGCTTTTGTTGTTGTTGAAGTTTATTTTATTCTGTATATGGATTTTATGAGTGATTTTTTGTGGCCCCTTGGTTTAATGTAGATGAGGTGGGATGAGGTTAATTAATTAACTAGTTGACTATTTTCACCACCACTTGTTTTTTTACCTATATATAGAACTAGTAGTTCATTTTTTTTATTTAAATTTTTGTTGAATGTTTGATTTTCAGCAAAGAAAAATGAGTAATATGTTCTTTGACTTTCTAAATTTGTAAATTTCCAAACACATTAAAATCATAAACTCTATTTTTTTTTGTTATATTTGAGTATTCGATTTGACACTGCGAGCTGAATAATTCAAAAACAATTATTTTTTTATAGTTCAAAGTTAATGCAGATGAACCTCAATGATCACCCTCATATATATACATTCAACATGCACTCAGTGATTTTTGAATCCTTAACTCTTTCTTTTTTAAAACCAATGATCTTACAACTGAGCTATTTAGTGGGAGATTATTATACACTCAATTCAGGTTTATACAAAATTAATTAAGTGTACCTTATGGCGTATCTTGTATCTTGAAAAAGCAACAGATAAATTGTTCTTATCAAATCTTCCTAAAACAGAAAACATAGCCATGTCTAATGTGAATGGTATTATATGGATTCTCAAGATATTAACATAGTTAAAAGTGAAGTATAAGAGTACCTATAATGGGTAAAATCATGAAAGACCTTTTATTATTATAGAAAGTGTTTAGTAAGAGTTTTTGTTATTGTGTGAAAGATTTTTAGTAAAGTATTTTGTAAAAGCTTGACATACTGTAAGTTATTGAAGAAAGCTTTAGTGATGTATAAGATAGATTGGTTGCATTAAATGCACTAAGCCTTTTAAAGACTTATGTATTAGAACATCTACAATGCTACCAAGTCATAAAGACTTGGTTCATTTAATGAAAAAAATTTAAATTGATTTTTTTGCTTTATCATTAATGCCCATTTCATTTTGTGGCAATAGCTTTTTGATTTTCCTACCAAAGACTTGGTAAGTTACAAGTCATTCTCAAAAAGCTTTCTAAAAAGTCTTCCTCTCAATGCATCAAATGACATCAATAGCTTTTATAAATAGTAAAAAGTCTTTGCAAAAAGCTTGCATTGTGGATGCTCTTAGAGATGCTCTAAGACCCATGTTGATTTGTTTTATGACAATAGTTTTCCAACATAAACTGCATCAAATCTTGTTCTTTGTAAGAGAAAAAACAATTTATTATTATAAAGAGTTTTTAAAACTATAAAGATCATATTTTTATCAAAGGGTTACATGTACAAGAGCATAAAAGGTAATTACATCTGGTTGATCATTTCCAAGCTTAACTTATGGTGACATATAAGAATAAGTGGTTTATTTGTAAGTTAGTATGTTTCAAGATAAGTATAAGGACCTTCGGCGTAATTAAGGTAAAGTTTAGCCTTCGATGGCTTCCTTATGAAAACATCCATTTTTATTTGGGTATAGACGGTATCTCTTTATTCTTCGTGATATTGACCACATTTCTGATCCCTATTTGCATTTTAGTGGGTTGGTCTGCTATGAGAAGTTACGGGAAAGAGTATATTACAACATCTCTAATGAACTTCGCGGACTTTCCGAGGTATGACCTTCGCCACGACATTAGTGGCTTAGCTCTTCGCGCTTCCCGCATGCTTTTTTTATAGGGAGAGAGTCAGGGGGGCGGTACGGAAGATTGGTCCGCTCCGCCGTGCCTGAGATATTAGTGGTGAATACTCTTGTATACTAGCCGTCTCACAGGTTCTCGTTAGCAAGGAGTTCGGTAGCCCCGGATGTACCCTTTAGCCGCGAGGGGAACCGGGTAAACAAAGTCGCGATCAGAATGAATGGTAGTTCGCTGGGCCTGTCTTTTGCTCCCAGAGGTGCTGGTTCGAATCCAGTTTGTGTTTGTTTGGTTTGTCATTGTGTAGGGGTTAATATTTCATATAGTTGGAAGTTTCAAGATGAGTTGTATATAAACTCTAGAAAAAATTTCAAGATTCGTTCATATGGTTTACTCAAAACATTAAGATTCGTCCCTATCTCAAGGATCGTCCCTATTTTTGATACTATCATCGAATTTGGTCCCTATTTTAAATAGGGGTTAGTTTTGGCTGTTAACTTTTGGGAGTAGAATGGTATTTCGGTCTTTTACTCTTTTGGCTGCATTTAATACAAACACTCTCACTTTTTTTACTTTTTTTTTCTTTTTCATTCTTATATCTTTCTCAGATTTATTATACATCTTCTTTAGTTATTGACGGCTGCCCCAACCTCTGATTATTATACATGTTCCTTTAGTGAGTTTGATATGAGCTATTTTAGTCATATCAATTATATCATAAAACAATGAAATTATGCAATAAATGTATGAAAAATGCTTTGTATATGTTTGTTTCTTGTTTTAATATGTGTAGGTACCAAGTTCGCGAAAACCGGCAAATATCGACACGAGTTTGAAGATAAAGATCGACGAAGCAAAAAAATGAGCTCGATTTTAGTGGATTCAATCATTTAAGAAGGATTTGGGCCTAGTGGGTCCCACAGTAAAGCATTTGGGCTTAAAAGCCCAATATTGGATATAAATTTAATTACTTTTGGAACTAAGCCAAATAAAGCCCAATTCATTGGAAAATAGGGACGGAATGGGCCAAAAGCCCATTTCACTTGTCAAAATAATAAAACGTGAAGGATTGTTTCAAAGCCCATTAGGGTTATAACTGTTGGGGAAGTTAAAAGTTTATTCACTCGTTTATTTCAGTCAAGACTGGTATCCACATTTTCCCATCAATATACGCAATAAATAATAAAAGCCCTCACCCACTCATCTTTATTAACATTCACACGTTTTCTTTTCACACAATAAAAAATGTTTCGATAACTTCTATGTGTTCCTCCATCTTCCCCATTCCCAAATAACCAGCGAAATATTTTAACCCTAGCACTATTCAAAAAAACCCTAAATCAATTAATCATAAAATTAACAAAGGGCTTTTTGGCACACGGTTAATTCAAGTGTGGGGGAATTAATTCCCTCAATTTTAAGGAAGAGAAGATGACTAGCAGAGGCTACGTAGCAGTTTATTATTAGAGATGACACCTCAAATTCCCCAATCATCCAATCAAAAGGATTAAAAGAAACACAACTAGCACACACGGATGCCACGTTGGCAATCCGTGTGCTAGTTGTGTCCTATCTACCATTCGATCAACAATAGGAGAGATACAGAAGATCCAAGGGCTGAAAAGAAGATGGAATATGCTATTAAGATCCGGATATTCTTCCCCTCAACAACCTTGGGATGGCTATAAAAACCCCCCCATAATACTTGTAATCGCATCCCTTTTCTTATTTTATTGTTATTCTGTCAATTTTTAGTTAGAAATTTGTAGATTTAATTTTTAGAAAGTATTGTAATATTGTTTGGAATTAATGAAAGATAGTTTTTGATTTATAATCTCTCTCTCTTGCGTTTAATTTACTATTGCTTTAAATTTTCTGCATAATTTTTATACTCAAAATTGATATAAGAATTCGAAGTCATTCATATAAACTTTCTTAATAGTTTATGTGAATGATTTAAAGTAAGATTTGGGGAATAAAACTTTCCTACTGAAAGTTTAATAAAAATTGTTTCGAATTTGATGATTGTTGGTGGTTCGTTTGATGGAGTTTGAGGGTTATGGTGGTTCGATTTCCGGTTCATTAAGGTAGCTCAGCGCTATCCTTCGTCTCAAAGGTTATCGACAAAAGGTTCGATTCCCATTTATTTTCATGTTCAATTATAGCTTAATATTGAGTTGATTTAAATGTTTGGGTAATTTTATTTGATTTAAGTCTGGACTGCTTAATGTTAACTGTTTTTGAAGTTAAAGTTTATGGGATTGATTGTGAATGTATTTTGAATGCTACTGTGTTGGGGTTTAATTCATTAACTGTTTATCTTGTTCTCTGCTTAAATTAAGTTATATGTTAATCGATTTGAATTTGCTCTGTTGGTTTGGAATGTTTTCTGATAAATATTATAACTGCTCATAAGTTTGAACTTGTTAGTCTGTTATTTTGAATTTGAATATGCTGAGATTTGCAAAACTGATTGAGGATTTAGATTTGGAGTCAAGCTGAGTTAATTTATCTATTAGAAACTAAAGTTTCATGTCTGTTTCATAATAAGGTTATGTTTAATCTTTTTAGAGTTAAATAAAGTGATTTAAGTTGAGTTTGGATTGAACTTGATCTGATTAATTGATATTGAGATGATCTTGTAGGAAGGATTGAGTTTTATTTATCTGTGTAAAAAGTATTTTAAGAGTTTGTTGGATATTCACATTCTGCTGATTTGATAAGTTTTAGTTTAATATTAGATTGTTGATTTGTTGCTTTTAAAATGGTTTGATTTGAGGTTTTATTGAATTTATCACTTATAATGTTTTGTTTTACTAAGCTTATATATCTATCAGTTATCAGAATCCTTTTGTTCTGATTAACCCACAAGGCTGATATCCTTATCAGTTTATTACATAAGTTTTGTGTAGTGTAAGGTCACCTCTTGTGACAGCTCTAATCTGTTCAAAATAAGAACCTATTCACAAAAAAATGGGCTCTCATGAGAATCGAACCTGTAACCTCCTGGTCATAGGTCCAACACGTTAACCATTTGGACTGACTAGTTCTTTTGGTTGTGTTATCACTTATATTATTAATATAGATTGCTTTAATTGAGCTGGCAGATTTATTTAAATTCTCTAGTTTAATTTTTATTCTGTGTCTTTTAAATTTGCTTTTATATAATTTTAGTTTGAGTAAAAAATAAATAAATAAATAAAAAATAATAAAAAAAATGTTTTTATTAAATTTAAAAAGTTTAATTAGTTTATTTTTAATTAATTAGAATTTTATAATATTAGATTTAAATAAAAATAGTTTTTAAATAGATTTGTTTTAAGTGATTTTTAATAAAGATAATTAGTTTTAAAAGTTTAATTAGATTTTTAAAATAGATTAAAAGTTGTTTTCATTAAATAGAATTATTTTTATAGATTACTAAATAGTTTAAATTTTAAATAGTTTTTAAGTAATTGTGTTTTTAGATTTAAATAATAGCGGGGTTAACGATTCATACACTTTAGGATTAGATTTAATAGTTTAAAATAGGTAGATTTAATTTCTAGTTTTAAAACCGAAAACCAATTCAAATCGATTGTCCAAATCAAAGCAAAAACGTCTCAAATTCACTCGATCTTCGTTTACAACGAACTTGGTTCATCACGTGTTTAATTGAATTCGTCTTTGGTAATATTAGTCTATTACTTTTTCCTAAAGGTAATTTTCTAATTTACCCTATAACGTATCTTAATTATCACTATACATATCTCGACACACCAAAAATTTTGGCGCCGCTGCCGGGGATCTTGTGTACGATTCGCTTTTGTGGAGATTTGTTGATCGTTGATTTGAAGACCATTTTCGTCCTCGGAAAGTTTTGTTATTTTTCTATTATATAGTATGTATTGTTTTTCTCGTTTTTTGTGAATAATATATTGTATTACGTAGAACAATAAATTTACATACTTTCCAAATAAGGCCTTAGTTGGGATTTCATCACCTAGCTATTGTAGTCGAATCCAAAACAAAAATAAAAGGCAAAATAGATAAATACTAATAAGAAGTTTGAAATCGATTTATACAAACTATAAGGTGGGTATAAGGCGACGTGCTATAAAAAGCCGTCTAAGGAAAAAGGTTTTTAAGTGCTTTGTGCCACCTCGTTTCCCCGCTTGCTTGTGCGTATATTGAGAGGGACAACCTATTATTGGTTTGCCGACTCAAGTAGTAATAAATTTTATTTTTGTAGTTTACTTATTGAACCTCGATACGTTTAGGTTTTCACCTATCGTTTCAAAGTCGACCGAGGGTAATTTACTTCCATAGTAGTTATCCTTATTCCTTGTTTTTTATCAATCATTATTGATTGAGCAATACCAAATAAAATACCAAAAATAATCTTCTTCATGTCTAATTTCTTTTCTTCAATCCTCTAAATTCTCGTCTTTGTAGTGTATGCAATTACGTTCTTCTCGTCTTGTGATTGATTTTAATAGGCTTGAAAATATTCCTCGTAGAAATAGAAATCGTCAACAACGAATAGTGGAACCCGAGCTTCCACCTATTGTTGTAGAGATGGCCGATAATCGAAGAATGGAGGAACTGCTCCGTGCACCCACCGAAGGGTATGGGGAAGCAATCGTTGTGCCGGCTATTTTGGCGGATCATTTTGAGATTAAGACGGGTCTTTTATCGCTCATTCGTGCCGACCAATTTCATGGCAATGAGACCGATAGCCCGCATTCTCACATACGGAATTTTCATCGAATTACCTCGACTCTCAAGTTTAGAGATGTGCCGAATGACGTGATTAAGCTCATGCTTTTTCCGTACTCGCTCGAGGGTAATGCTAAGATTTGGTATGAGAAAGAACCACCGGGTTCGATCTTAACATGGGATGATTTAGTGTCTAAGTTCATGAATTATTTCTTTCCACCATCTAAGACAACACACTTTAAGAACGAGATCACTAGATTTGAACAAAAAGTGCATGAATCGTTTGGGGTTGCTTGGGAAAGATTTAAAGATTTGTTGAGACAATGTCCACACCACGGTTTCTCGGAATTGCATCAAATTAATACTTTCTATAATGGGCTAAATATGATTGAACAAGATTCATTAAATGCCGCCGCGGGTGGTAATCTTTTAAGAAAAACTCCGAGAGACGCGTGGAGAATAATTGAGGATAAGTCTAGAGCACAATATTCACGAAACACACCGGTTGTTTCCAATGTGAATTCATCTAATATCGAGATTGCTAGATTGGACTCTAAGATTGACACGCTTTTGAATGAGTTTAGGAAGAATCCTCATGGATCGATTAATATGGTTGAGAGTTTTTGTGTATCATGTGGTGGAGCACATCCTAATTATGCTTGTTTAACCACGGGGTTTGATCAAGCTAATGCTTTTGCCGCGACGGGAACTTATGGCTCCAACGGTCAAGTTCCTCGTCAAAATTATGTTGCTCCAACGGGTTTTCCACCGGTTCAAAATAGGTACAACAATGGAAACAATGGGAATAATTTTAACCGTGGTAACCAAGGGAATTACAACCAAGGAAATGGGTTTAATGCTAATCAAAACAATCAAGGTTTTCAAAGCAATAACCAAAATGATTTGTCAAGCTACATGAAAACGAATGAGACAAATTTAAAAGCTTTTCAAAACAACATTCAAGTACAAATGGCAACTTTGAAAAATGAGTTTCAAAATACGATTAAAGGGCAAAACAATAAGATTGAGCTTAATCAACAAAGAATTGAACAAAGATTTGAGCAAATGTTTGAGCAAAGTCAATATCGTATGCAACAAAGTATGGAACAAGGTCAAAATAAATTGTTTCGATGTTTAAATCTTTTATGACCAAACCTTCCTCGTTTTTGGGTGGTTTACCTAGCAACACCATTCCAAACCCGAAGGGTGAGATGAAAGCTATAACCACACGTAGTGGGAAAGCTTTAGACGGACCTTTGCTTCCACATGTGAGTACCTCTTCGGTGAGGGAAGTGGAGCAAGAACCCGAGGTGGTTAAAGAAAAGGAAATTCCTATTCCACCAAAGGTAGACCAATTTCCTATTCCGGAACCCGAGCTTCCGAAGACTAAACCCACACTACCCTACCCTTCAAGACTTACCAAAGAGAAGCTCCGCGAAAAGACAAATGCTCAAGTTTCTACGTTTCTTGATGTGTTTAAGAAAATGTATATTAATCTTAGTTTCGCGGGTGCATTGCTTAGCATGCCTAAGTTTGCTTCAACAATCAAAAGGTTGATGAACGATAAGGAGAAATTAGTTGAAGTATCTACATCCTTAAATGAAAGTTGTTCCGCGGTTCTCTCTAAAAAGTTTCCCAAAAAGCTTGGAGACCCCGGTTAATTTTTGATACCATGTGATTTCCCTAATATGGAAGAATGCTTAGCATTAGCCGATCTAGGCGCTAGCATTAACTTGATGCCTCTTTCCGTGTGGAAAAGGTTATCACTTCCCGAGCTTACACCTACTAAAATGACTATCGAGCTAGCGGATCGATCGACCGCCTTTCCAAAAGGTATAGCCGAGGACGTATTAGTCAAAGTAGGAAAGCTCATCTTCCCTGCGGATTTTGTGATTTGTGATTATCCGGAAAATTCTCGTGTGCCTCTTATTTTGGGAAGACCGTTTTTAAATACGGCTAGTTCTTTAGTTGACATGAGAGAGGGAAAATTGACTTTACGTTTTGATGATGAAAGTATCACTCTTAATGTTGGTAATATCTCGAAGTTTTCTTTCGAAGACGACGAGGAATCAATCAATCAAATCGATGTGATTGATGTTGCTAGTGAAGAGGTTTCGCAAGATATGCTTGGTTTTTCAGATACTTCTAAAAGTGGCAATCCCACTTCATCGAATCCTATTATCTCTTTGGCTAAACCTCCACTCACTCCATTTGAGGGAGGTGACTTCGTTCTTGAAGAGCTTGAGAATAATGGTTATTCAAAAATCAAAAAGGAAATTGATGATTACCTTAGCACACCATTCGATCCTAGTGAGTTTGATAGTGAGAATTTTGATCCCGAGGGGGATATTGCGTTGATTGAAAAATTGTTGAATTTGGATCCTTTTGAATCACCACCTATGGAACTAAAAGTTATGAGTGCTAATGAGACTAAAGTGAAAACATCTATTGAGGAAGCACCCGAATTAGAACTTAAGGAATTACTCACTTATTTGGAGTATGCTTTTCTTGAAGGAACGGATAAATTACCGATGATTATTGCTAAGGGATTAAAGAAAAATGAAAAGGATGAACTTATCAAAGTGCTTAAGAAACATAAACGGGCCATTGCATGGAAAATCTCCGACATTAAGGGTATAGATCCAAAATTTTGTACTCATAAAATTATAATGGAGGATGATTATAAACCCGCTATCCAAAATCAAAGAAGGGTCAATCCAAAGATTCATGAGGTGATCATTGAGGAAGTCACTAAACTTCTAGACGCCGGAATGATCTACCCTATCTCGGATAGTCCATGGGTTAGCCCTGTGCATTGTGTTCCAAAGAAAGGAGGAATGACGGTTGTTACTAATGAGGATAATGAATTGATTCCTACTAGACTTGTGACCGGTTGGCGTGTTTGTATTGACTATAGGAAACTTAATGATGCCACTAGGAAGGATCATTTTCCATTACCTTTTATGGATCAAATGTTAGAGAGACTAGCAGGGAATGAATTCTATTGCTTTTTGGATGGATTTTCCGGCTATTTCCAAATCCCCATTGACCCTCGTGATCAATAAAAGACCACATTCACTTGTCCTTATGGAATATTTGCTTATCGTCGCATGCCTTTTGGACTATGCAATGCTCCGGGGACGTTCCAAAGGTGTATGATGGCCATTTTCCATGATATGATCGAGAAAACCATGGAAGTCTTCATGGATGACTTTTCGGTTTTCGGGGAATCTTTCACTTCATGTCTCTCTAACCTTGAAAGAATGTTGCAACGTTGTGAGGAAACGAATCTTATGCTTAATTATGAAAAATGTCACTTCATGTGCAAAGAGGGAATTGTGTTAGGACATAAGATCTCTAAGGCTGGTATTGAGGTTGATAGGGCTAAAATCGACGTGATTGCCAAATTTCCTCCACCCACCACCGTTAAGGGAGTAAGGAGTTTTCTCGGCCATGCCGGCTTCTATCGACGTTTTATACAAGACTTCTCTAAGATAGCTCGGCCTATGACCCATCTTTTGGAAAAAGAGACTCCTTTCATCTTTTCGGATGAGTGTATTCAAGCCTTTAAGATGCTTAAAAAGAAGTTAACCGAATCTCTAATCTTAGTTGCCCCGGATTGGGATCTACCTTTTGAAATTATTTGTGATGCTAGTGATTATGCGGTAGGTGCGGTTTTGGGGCAACGTAAGTTAAAACACTTCTTGCCTATACACTATGCAAGTAAGACTATGACGGATGTTCATACAAAGTACACTACAACGGAAAAGGAGCTACTTGCCGTTGTGTATGCTTTTGAAAAGTTTAGACCATATCTCGTCTTGTCTCAAACCATAGTGTATACGGACCACTCGGCTATCAAATATCTTCTTAATAAACAAGATGCTAAGCCGAGGTTGCTCCGGTGGATTCTCCTCCTTCAAGAATTTAATGTCAAAATTCTAGACAAAAAAGGGAGCCGAGAATCTCGCGGCCGATCATTTATCTCGACTTAAGAATCCTCACCAAAGCGATCGAGAGAACAAGGAAATTAATGAAACATTTCCTCTCGAGACGCTTGGCATGATTGCTTTTCGTGGTGATGATAGTACCCCATGGTTTGCGAACATCGCAAATTACCATGCGGGGAAGTTTGTGATTAAGGGTAGGTCGTCCCAACAAAAACGAAAGTTTTCCAAGGATATTTCCTATTACTTTTGGGACGACCCCTATTTGTTTCGTGTGTGCGCGGATCAAGTGATTCGTAGGTGCGTGTTTAGCAAAGAAGCTCAAGATATCCTTAAATCTTGTCATGAGGGACCCACCGGGGGACATCATGGTGCTAACGCCACCGCGAAGAAAGTCTTTGATGCCGGCTTCTTTTGGCCTTCCATATATCGTGATGCCCAAGACTTGATCAAGACTTGTTATGCTTGTCAACGTCAAGGAAAGAACTCACAAAGGGATGAAATGCCTCAAAACATTATCCAAGTTTGTGAAATCTTTGACATGTGGGGGATCGATTTTATAGGGCCGTTTCCATCTTCGAAAGGAAATAAATACATTCTCGTAGCCGTGGACAATTTGTCTAAATGGGTCGAAGCTAAGGCTTTGCCCACGAATGATGCTCGAGTTGTGGTGAACTTTTTAAAACAACTCTTCACTAGGTTTGGAACTCCGCGGGCTATTATAAGTGATCGTGGGACCCATTTTTGTAATGAACAATTTGAAAAAGTTCTAAAGAAATATGGTGTCACTCATCGACTTTCTACGGCTTATCACCCTCAAACGAGTGGTCAAGTGGAGGTTTCAAACCGTACTCTTAAAAGGATTAAGTGGAGGTTTCAAACCGTACTCTTAAAAGGATTTTGGAGCGTTCTATTGGAGAGAATCGCACTTCATGGTCGGATAAATTGGACGATGCATTGTGGGCTTTCCGTACGGATTACAAGACGCCAATTGGTTGTACACCATTTAGGTTGGTCTACGGAAAAGCATGCCACTTGCCAATTAAACTCGAACATAAGGCGTATTGGGCTCTTAAGCATTGTAACTTTGATTTGAGGACCGCGGGTGATCATCGCAAGGTTCAATTGAATGAACTAAGTGAATTAAGGGATCAAGCTTATGAAAATTCTTTGATCTATAAAGAGAAGACTAAGAGGATTCATGACTCTAAGATCAAAAACCGCATTTTCAATGTTGGTGATCAAGTCTTCTTATTCAACTCTAGACTTAGGATTTTCTCGGGCAAGCTTAAATCCCGTTGGTCCGGACCATTCACCATTGCACAAGTTTTCCCTTATGGCACCGTTGAGCTAGCTTAAAAAGACGGGCCTAACTTTAAGGTGAATGGTCATCGTGTGAAACACTACTTTGGAGGGGACATACCTACGGAGGTTGTCCCGGATCTTCAAACTTTCCCTAAGGACCAATGAATGCGGGGATCGAGTCGAGCTCATGACTCGGTTAACAAAAACGAGGTGCCTTGTGGGGGAGTCCCATACATTCTATCTTCTCTCTATTTTCTAACACTAATAAGGCTTGATCTTTCAAGCTCGTGCTCGTGTTTTGTTGTCTTGTGAATCTTAGGTATGACCCTAATATTTGAAGAATCTCGTGTTCGGTTTTTGCCGATCCACTTGATCTTTCGTTCTTTGAATGCCAAAAAGGGGCACACTTTCTATCCCTTGATTTTTATCGACTAACGTTTTATCTTGAGGCATAATTAATAAACGGCTTATAGATTTGTATGCTCTTTCCATGCTAGGATTTTGCATTAGACTCTTCGTGTCTTAGCAAGGGGGTGTTACTCTTGAGCTAAGAAACATTGAGGACAATGTTTGGTTTTAGCATGGCAGAGTCAATCGATATAATCGCTTGCTATTGCTTTTGTCGTGTCCAAACGTAGTTTTTTTCTCATTTTTCAATAAAATTTTAAATTTTTAGTGTTATTTTTAAGTTTTAATAAAGAAAATAAGTGCTTTTGACATGAATGTAGGCTTTCCGTTGGTGAAAATAAGATAGTTTTTGACTCGACTCGGTTTTTAACCTTAGCTTTTCCTTAACATATTTGAATTAAGTTTTGCTAGGCTATTATATAGGGAGCTTTAAAACGCGAAAGTCTTAATTCATACGAGTTAAGAACAAGAACTTTTCGCAAGTTCCTATAAATGATCCTAGAAAGTCGTTTATTAAGGGAACTTTAAAACGCAAATTCTAAAACTTGAAAAAGTATAAGAAGATGCAAGATCCTATAGATGACTTAAAAACCCAAAACTTTGATTTAATAGGCTAAGTATCCATTGATTTCACATTTTTGAAATTTTACAATATGGAGAACAAGAGATGATAGAGTTCAATCATAAGTTTCTAAGGTTAAATTCTTCTTTGTGCAAGTATTTTTGTGTTTGATTTAATCTCCTCGTATTTACTTTCCTCGCTTGTATAATAATTGCTTAATAAATGAAGTTTTTAGCGGTTTAGGCTTGATATCTTAACTCGTAACTCCTTATTTTTCTTCTCTTGTAATTAAAGTGAGAACACATTAAGGGTGTCAGCGTCATGGAATTTTGATCATGGGATTGCGAAAATTTGGCTTACTATAAATATCATATTAATAAAGAAGAATAAATAAAAACATGTTCTCTAGGAGCCTTCGGGTGGGAGTCATGTAGCACTAACCTTGTCATTAGAGCCTTAGGGTGTATGTCAAGGGGCGTGTTGAATAAAAATTGCTTCATCATCAAGATCCGTAAGGTGGGATGGTGATGTCAATTCCCTTATTTTTGTCCAAGGAGCCTTAGGGTGTGGATTTTAAATAAGGAGCACAATTGCATCTTAAAGAGCCACAAGGTGTTATGATATAGTTGTTGCTAACTCCATTAATAAGGTCATAATTGACTTTGGAGGTTTTATTGTTGCTTCTAAGTAGCCATATTAGCCAAATTTCGGGTCCGGGATCTATCCCTAAATCGTGTTAAGTTATCCTTGATGTGGGCTTTTGATAGGTGTGTAAACACCCATCTTTTTTACCACTTAATTACAATAATAACCGAGCCAAAACGTGTATTTTATGTCTTTTATGTCGGAATTATGTGTGGTTTGTGTTTTTGTTGTGATTTAGGACGAAATGGTGAAAAGTGGAGAAAACACAACATTCACGGGCTTTTATTGAAGAAAAAGATGAAAGATGAAGTCGAGAAGTCAAGAGTGCAAAAAGAACGGAAGTCCAAGACCAATTCTGAAGATTTATAATAAGTGTGAAAACACTTATCTTTTTACCACTTATTTCCAATAATAACAAGCCAAAACGTGTGATTTATGTCGTAAAAGTCGGAATTATGCGTGGTTTGTGTTTTTATTGTGTTTTAGGACCAAAATATGAAAAAGGAAGAAAACACGGGCTTTCACGGGCTTTTATCAAAGAAAACGGGAAAAGACGAAGTCAAAAGATCAAGAGTGCAAAAAGAACGGAAGTCCAAGACCTATTCTGAAGATTTATCGAAGAAAAAGTCTAAAGACGGAAGTTTTAACGAAGTCGAAGAACTTAAGTCTAATAGAAGAAGAAAATTAAAAAGACAAGTTCAAATCCCGAGACGACAAAGACAAAGAATTAAAGTCGAGTCGAGAAAAACGTGAAGAAAGCAAGCAAGAAGATACAACACATGCACTCCTTCCACCTCCCCTATAAATACCCTCCTAATAGTCATTAGGAGGGTAGTTAAATTTTTTAGTTAATTTTCACTTTTTCTTAGTTTTCTCTAGTTTTAGAGAGAGAAAGTATTAAACTTTCTCTCACTAAATTTCATCTTCTTTCTTAATCTTTCAAGATTAAACACTTTGTATTGCTTATTTATATTAATCAAGCTCCATTTTTAGCTTTTATTCCTTAATCTCATTCTACTTTTCTTTGATTTAAGATTGATTTTGGTACGATTATCAATAGATCCGTGTTGTTCTTAATGATTTCGTGCTTAAAAAAGTTAATCTTTTGATCATTTTATAAGTTTTCATTTGATTAAGCTTTAAGATTTTTGTGCTTATTGGCTTATTTTTATGATTAGCTTATTTACCTTATAAAAATATTCCTTAAAAAGTTTATGTTTTTATTGTTTAATCTAAAAAGTTGCTTAATTTCGGGTTGAATAAGTTGAGAAAGTGCTTATTTGATCCGTGTAGACTTTGATTCGTGTTAGTTTAGTGAAAAGCTTATCAATATAGCTTATTCATTAGCTTTAACCGAATTCCATAATTTTAGGAAAGGGTTTAAAACCCCTTTCCGATTGGTTTTTCCGACCGGGCCCCATCTTCACATTCCGATTGATCCAATCGGATTAGGGCTTTGAGTATTCCGATTTGTGCCCCATTCATTCCGATCATAGTGATCGGATTAGGTCTTTATATTCCGACGGCAAGGTTTTTGCATATTCCGATTGGGGGTGTTATTGAGCATTCCGATTGGTTTCATTTCTCCATATTCCGATTGGGACTTTTCCCAATATTCCGATTGGATTGTTTTGCCAAGTATTCCGATTGTGTTGTTCCGCCCATATTCCGATCAACTGATCGGAAAACATTCCGATCAGGGCCTCTTTTGGCTTGTTTTGGTGTACTCCGTCCTTACTTTCTTATAGTACTTGTTGACTAAGTTTTTATTCTTAGAAAGTTTTCCTAGTGTTAATTCTTATTAAGTGTGCTGGTACTTTTCCATTGTTACCTTTTAGTTTTCAATCATTTATTTTTATTCGTCATTTTAAATATTAATATTTATTCTTCCATTTTACTCAACGACACTTTAATTACTTGTTTTTAGTTTAAAATAAATCAACCAAACCATTCTCTTGATTCACCAAAAGACGATTGAGTCGCACTTTAGATCGGTTTTCAATTCGAAAAGATTCGGACGATAAGATTTTATACGAGGATAAAACCAAGTATTAAATGGCGCCGCTGCCGGCTCTTTTCGTTACGATAAACGGTTTTTAGTGAGAGACGCATTGAATTTTGGGATCCGTTCTTTGCACGTTATTTTCCTTGCTTTAAAAAATTTTCAAAAATCATAAAAAATATATAACTCTTCAAAAATACAAAAACATTGAAAAATCATTAAAAGCAATTCTTTTCCAAAGGTTTTGCACCAAAAAGATTATATAGATATTCTTTGTGTATATTTTTCTTCTGCAGGTGTATGCGTACTAGATCTTCGAACTATTCTGAGCCCGAGACTCGTGAAGATTTAGATATGGCTGGTGTTAATAACAACAATAATCACCCACCTCAACACAATTTGAATAACAACAACAACAACAACAACAATGTCCACCTACCTGATTTACGCACAATGGAGGAATTGTGCCAACCCACCATGAACGGACGCGGAGGCCCGATTGCGCCAATGCACGTCACGGCTCAGGAGTTTTCGTTGAAGCATCACATGATCCAGCAAGTACAAACGAACCCATTTCGTGGAATTCTGGATGATGATGCCAACAAACACCTCGACAAATTCATTACCATGACCCAAAGCATGAAGTGCTCCGGTGTTTCTATGGATGACCTTCGCCTTCAACTCTTTCCCCACTCGCTTTCTCACCATGCCGAAAAATGGTTTGACCATCTTCCTAAGAGTTCTATTCATACGTGGAATGACATGACTCAACGCTTTTTATCGCGCTACTTTCCCCCATCCATGGTCACTAGCCTTCGTAACCAAATCAGTGGATTTATGCAAGAGAATGATGAATCGCTTTTCGATGCTTGGGAACGATACAATGATTTGATCGACCGCTGTCCTAATCACAATATGCTTCCCGTCACTCTCATTGACACCTTCTACAATGGTCTCACTTTTCGTGATCGTGACACGATCAATGCCGCCGCCGGTGGTACCTTTATGAAAAGGAGACCGGAGGAGTGTCGAGAGTTGATTGAAAACATGACTACTCACCACAAGAATTGGGATTCATCCGCATCCTCAAGATCTAATCAGAGAGTCAATGTTTCATCTACTTCTTCCACCACCAACTCGTCTGTTTTGGAACGTGCTATTCTTGATATTAACAAAAGTCTCCAAATTTTGACTTCTAACCAAACTCAACAAGCTAAAGCCGTTGCTATTTCTTGTGACACATGCGGTGGTCCTCATTCCTACAATGAGTGTCCTTCTACTCACGGCAATTATTCTGAAGACGTTAACGCAGCATACGGTACTTATCCCACGGGAGGCTATCAAGCCCGCCCTCAAGGAGACCGTGGCTTGCTAAGTTATCGTTCCAACAATTATCTTGCTCCTCCCGGTTTCCCTCCTGCAAACCAAAACCAACAACAAAGCTATAACCGAAACAACCAATCCCAACCTCATGCTCAAAATCAATATCAATCCCAAAGAAACCCATACCCAACTCAAGGAAATTCTCAAGCTTACCAAGCTCCACCTCTCAATCAACCGATGGCAGTGAATCAAGACGTCGAGACGTTCATGAAGACTAATCGTGAGATGGTGACGAATCTTCAGAGTCAATTTGCCAACTTGAAGAATGACATGGTCAAACAAGGGAGCGATATTCGAGCCGAGCTAAAGAATGATATGGCCAAACACAACAATGAAATTAATGCAAACATGCAAAACTCTTTTAATAATCAAGCTGTTCACCTTCGTGATATGATCGGTTCGCTCATCCAAGGTAATCAACCCTCTTCTTCGGGTACTCTTCCGAGTAATACCGTTGCGAATCCAAGAGGGGAGATGAAAGCAATAACCACTCACAGTGGAAAAGGTTATATGGAACCCGAACTTCCTACACCTCCACCCGTGATTGTGAACAAGGAAAAAGAACAACTTTCCTCACCTCCTTCACCTTCTATCCCCATTTCCCCACCACCCGTGGTTGTGAGTGATCCTATTCCCTTAAAGCCTTCTTCTTCATCCAATATACCTTATCCTTCAAGGTTGAGGAAAGAGAAGCAAAAGAGCAAGGATGATATTCAGGTTTCAAACTTTCTAAAAATGTTTAAACAATTGAATTTTAACATCTCCTTTGCCGAGGCTCTCGCTCACATGCCCAAATACGCTAAGATGTTTAAAGATCTTTTAAGTGATAAGGAAAAGCTTCTTGACATCGCTCAGACCCAACTTAATGAGAACTGCTCCGCCGTTCTCTTAAGGCAATTGCCCACCAAACTTGGTGATCCGGGTCGCTTCTTGATTCCTTGCAACTTCCCGGGAGTAGAGAATTGCATGGCCCTAGCCGATCTAGGTGCCAGTATAAACTTAAGGCCTTTAAGTGTTTGGAAGCAATTATCTCTCCCCGAGCTAGTCCCCATAATAACTAGGGTTTTACCTAATTAAAAAGATTCGTTGTACCAACCTCTTCGAATTGAAAAACTTGTGTTTTCTATGTGACTCAGTTTTATTTTGGTGGAAACAAATATTTTTGGTTGGTTTTTAATTTAAATGTGCAAGACTTAAAAGTAAATGTCGTTAAAGTAAAGGGCAAGTATATAAATCTAAATCTAATTGAAAAGAAATGTGCGATATTTAAAAACGTGACGGGAATAAAACGTGACGAGAATTAAAATTAGACAAGTATTTAAAATGAGAATGTAAAAATAAAACAAGGCAAAGTATAAGTAAATAGCTTCCAATCGGAATATATTCCGATCAACCACGATCGGAATAACAAACCAAACCTGTCGGAATAATGAATAAACCCCTGATCGGAATGCTGTCACTCACTCTGATCGGAATGTTTCACCCTCCCCAATCGGAATGTTTCCTTTCCTCTGATCGGAATATAATAGAAACCCTGGTCGGAATGTTGATCGGAACCTTAGATCGGAATAGTGTCACTCTTACCCTGATCGGAATGCCAACCAAGCACCTCGATCAGAATGTTTAAAGATGGATTCAGATCGGAATTCTGTCACAACCCAGATCGGAATACCTCTTACCTTGCTACGATCGGAATACCAGAGCCCCCCCACCAATCGGAATACAGAAACCCTTATCCGATCACACAGATCGGAAAGTAAAACCCTTTTCAGATCTTGACCAATCGGAATACGTAGGAAAGAACCAAAAATAAGCTAAGTAAATAAGCTACAATCCTAATAAGCACAAGACTAAATCCTAAGGTAAAAACGTGTAGAAATAAGCTACGAAACTGAAAGTTTAAAACTTTTAAGACACGAAATTAATAAACTTTAAGAAAAACAACTTTTTATATAAAAAATAACTTTTGTAAAAACTATATAAACTTGAAAATAAATCAAATAAGCTATGAAAATAAGAGATTTAAAACAATTAAAAGCATAAAAATCAAATCTTTAAACAACTTAACAAGATAAAAACGTTTAAATCAAAGATCAAAGAAAGGTAGAAGATGATTAACAAGATAAAGTAAAGGTGCAAGTAATTAAAAGAAACACTAACTTGAAATTAAAGGTAATTAAAGGTGCAAAACATGTATTTAAATGTGCAAGTAATTAAAGGTGCATAAAATAAAGGTGGAAGAGATAGTTTGTCAAGCTATCCAACCAGAGGAAAATGAAAATGATCTAATCTATATATAGGGGAGACTAAGGCTTGCTTAGGAAGCTTCCTTAATTGCATGCTTAGTCCCTCCTTCATTAATCTTCTTTTAATTGCACCATTAGTCCCTTTCTTCTAATCTTCTTTAAGCTTGGACTTAAAGGACTTTTGGCTTCGGGACTTCTTTGAACTCGTCTTTAAATTCTTCAATAAAATAGACTTGAATTCTTCGGCTTTTGATAAACTTCCATCTTTTGACTTTTTCTTCGATAAATCATCAGAATTGGTCTTGGACTTCCGTTATTTTTGCATTCTTGACTTCTTGACTTCGTCTTTCATCTTTTTCTTCAATAAAAGTCCGTAAATGCCCGTGAATGTCCGTGTTTCTCCAGTTTTCACCTTTTCGTCCTAAATCACAACAAAAACACAAACCACGCATAATTCCGACATAAAAGACATAAAATACACGTTTTGGTCCGGTTATTATTGCAATTAAGTGGTAGAAAAGATGTGTGTTTTCACACATATCAAATCCCCTACACTTGACCATTGCAATGTCCTCATGCAATGCATTAGTTACAAAGCACGATTACATTTTTCATCATAATCAATCCACGTTGGCCTTTATTAAAGAGATAGAAAATTATAAAAATGCAAAGCAAAGAAATTAAAAGCATACCTTGGGTTTTGAAAATGTCATGAATAATCATCATCCTCAACTTTTCACTTTCTCCAAACCAAGCTTAAAAACGAGATCATTGTTATTATAAGTTAGTAAACTAACACGAACTCATATGGGCCAATTATTCACTTAGACTCCCTTATTCCTATGGGTATCTCTTATATTTTATTATTTGTCTTGAATGATCACGAAGATGCATTGTTTGACTTATTTCGATAGTTATTTAGTCTGAAAATAAAGTGCACGATTTAATCAATAGTTAGCTAAAGGACCAAATCTTTTAAAACTGCTTCTCGGGATATCAAAAAGTTCATATCTTGGCATAACTTGGTTCGCGATTTGAGACCTTTCTCGGGCTGATATTTGGCAGCGACTTCATACTTCAAATCTTTGAGAGACGTTCATGAAATAATGGTCTTCTCTTCATAATTGGAATTTCTTCACTTGGAATTTTTGAGAGATTCTTCATATATGGACCACGACTTCTTCATTTTTCTCCAATCTTTATTGTGGATTTTGATATACAATGATCCGCCTCCTTTATTGACTTGGATCTATTTATCCTCATACCTTGTTAGGGTCTTTTCGGATACACTTCTCCATGACTTTTTGGGAGTTTTTGCTTTTCGTCGTGTGTCTCGATCCTTCATATTGATTTTCGATAAATGATTCTTCACATCACTTTTGGATCTTTAGCAACAAAACATAGCCCTCATGCCTTGTTAGGGCCTTTTCGGACTCGCCAATCTTCGCGCCCCGCTTCATAAGTTATGCCTTGGCTATGAACTCTCGTCATTACCGAGCAACTTTTAAACGATCTGGGGCTAGAAGCTAAGTAACTTTTCAAATCGTACAACCTTATTTATTAGCAGATAAACTTATTAGCAAGCGATGGGAGAATAGGCTTATAATTAACTCACATAAATTCACGAAAGAATACCGAACTTATAATTGGCTCTATCATCTCTCGTTCTCCACAGTTTAAAATCTCAAGGAATGAGACTCGTGGATGCTTAGCCTATTAAATCAAAGTTTTGGGTTTTCGAGTCGCCTATAGGATCTTGCAAATTCTTAGACTTTTTCAAGTTTAGAAATCGCATCTTAAAGTTCCCTTGAAAAACGACTCTCTAGGATCAATTATAGGAACTTGCGAAAAGTTCTTGTTCTTAACCCGTGAGAGTTAAGACTTTCGCGTTTTATAGCTCCCTATATAAAAGCCTAGCAAAACTTGACTTAAACACGTTAAGGATACTAGCTAGAGTAAACTCGGGTTGAGTCAAAAGATTCACAACGTTTGAAAATTAAAACCACTTATTAAACATTTATTCTATTAAAGAAAGAAAATAACTATACAAAAGGGAAAAACTAATAGGCCAAAATAGATCAAAAATTTTGAAAAATGTCGAAAAATTGATTTTCCGGTTAAAATGAGGACAAATACAAGGAAAAGACCACTTAACTTCGACAGAAGTCCCCCTACACTTAAGATAAACATTGTCCTCAATGTTTAAGCATGTGGGAGGAAACTCCCCTACACTTAGGACATTGTGCACGTTGTTTAAATTTTGCTAAGGGAAAGACAACTAAAGAGATTCCTATTTTAATATTGAGAAAATATAAAATAGTGAATCGAAAAGAGTTTAGGATAGAACCGGGAAGAAGTAGAACACGGCATCACGGGTTGTCAAGAATCATCAAGAGTATATCATTGAAGCTCGAATCCCTGATTAAGAAGTGAGGAGAGGAAATAGCAATCCAAAAGGGTCCCCCCTACACTTATGGTAAAGAAAGCAAAAAGATAGATGCATGGGTTGCCTCCCAAGAAGCGCTTGATTTTTGTTAACCGAGTCATTAGCCTGACTCGACCTTGATTATCAACGGAAGAAGCATGAAACATATCCACCAGGATCAAAGACATAGTTTTCATCCATCAATAAGCAAGAGCTTAAGGTAAACAAGGCAAGCCAAATAAGAAGTGGCAAGGTTCCCTTAAGCAGCGATGGAGCACGGTGGAAGTAAGTAGGAAGTGGTGCAAGCATGTCTTCAAAATTTCCAAAGATTTTTCCTTTTATTTCATCAGGTGGATACTGAGATGGCTTAAAGACTTCAATACCGCGGTCGAACACCTTTTCCTTCAGGGGAAAATAGCACTCAGGCTCAGCCGAGTGTGAAGAAGATCCGCAAAGAAGCACAACCTCGTCCTCAGAAGGGGGACAAAGAGGTGTTAAATCATATGTGCAACGGATTTTGGTGTCAACCGGTTTCTTCTCCTTTGACAAAATTCTCTTCAAATCCAAAGTAGGATCAAGGCGATAATCTTCAAAGTCCAAAGGAGGAGCATCACTCTCATGAGGGAAGTATGTGTTGAGAAATTCAGAGAAATCTTCCTCAAATGAATAATCGTCCAAAGTAGGATCGAGTGATGGCGGAGGATCTTCATCGTGTGAAGAATCCCTCGAAAGAGTATCAGCCTCATCAAAATCATCATATGTGGGCAGCTCGGGATACTCAGAAGTACAATCAAAATCATCCGAATCTGAGCTAGAATCATAATCATCATAAGCATCAAAGACCGGTGGAGAATCATAAATGGGAGAAGCTTCGAAAGTGGGGAGAGAATCATCCACATCATCATGAAAAAGTGGATTATCGATGCAAGAGTCGAATAGAGGATTGTCGTAGACGGTAAAGTCATCGAGCACATTAATCATATTCACTGATTCTCGGCCTCCAAAAGTTGTACTAGTAAGCTTCCCCATTTTGAAAACTTGTGCATCATCCCCGACTCTTAAGATTAACTCACCTTCGGCAACATCCACTAAAGCTCGTCCGGTTCTCAAGAATGGCCGACCAAGTATTAAAGGAATACGAGGGTCCATTTCATAATCAACTACGACAAAATCGACCGGGAAAGTAAATGCGCCAACTTTAATGAACACGTCTTCGGCTATACCAACGGGGTAAGCGAGAGTGCGATTTGCAAGTTCAAGAGTCATCTTTGTTGGAGTGAGGTCGGGCAATGATAGTGTTTTCCAAACACTCAATGGCATCAAATTAATACTAGCCCCGAGATCAGCAAGGGCAGTAAATTCTTCAGTTTTGTTGAACACGCAGGGCAACACGAAATGACCAAGATCTCCAAGCTTTTCCGGAAGTTCTTTAAGAATAACTGTAGAGCAGTTTTCGTTTAATCGAGTGTTGGCGAGTTCAATCAGCTTTTCCTTTTTGTTAAGCAATTCCCTAAATGCTTTAACAAATTTGGGCATGTGGACAAGTGCTTCAAGAAAGCTAATGTTGAAGTTCATTTGAGAAATCATCTTCACATAGCGTGACACTTCGGAGTCCTCCTTGGTTAGCATTTTGGACTCGCCTAAACGAGAGGGATAAGGAATATTGGGTTTGGGTGGTGAAGGTGCGGGTGTAGGTAAAGGTTAAGATGTTGAAGGGTCATTCATGGGGACTTCATCACGTCGAGGCGGAGACGGTAATGGTGCACTAATACTGGGTGTAGGAGGAGTAGGGATACATGGTGGTGGAGGAGGTGTAGATGATGGTGGTGGGATTGGTGGTCCTACGATGGTGACTCCACTACGAGTAGTAATAGCACTCACATTAGCTCGCGGATTAGTGACGGTGTTTGAAGGTAGAGAACTTGAAGAAGAAGGTTGAGCGGCCGACAAGAAACTAGCAAGCATATTCTTCAAATCATTGGTTTGAGTGATGAAGGAGGATTGAAGATTATCACGAACCTCGGTTCTAATGTCATTACCTTGCTTCAAGATATCTCCTTTCAAATTAATTATTTGGCTCTGTAGATTCTTGATTTGCTCACCTTGAGTTCTCATGATTGTGTCAACATCGGGATTATTGGGTGGGTGTTGTTGGGTGGGTGGTTGATAAGGGTTAGAAGCACGAGGTGGGATTTGGTTGCTTCTATTGTAGTTGTTGGCGGGGTTTTGGTTTTGAGGAGAAAAACCGGGTGAAAAGTAGTTGTTGGAACGGTAGCTCAGCAGATTTCTATCCCCTTGTTGTCTAGCTTGGTAATTTTCCGGTGAATAATTACCGTAAGCTGCATACACATTTTCTGGATTTCCTTGTGTCGAAGGACAATCGGTGTATGAGTGAGGACCGCCACATGTTTCACAAGGATTAGCAACTGCTTTAACTTGTTGTTGTTGTTGGTTTGAAGCGAGAAGCGTAATACTTTTGCTCATTTCAGCCATCATGCGGGTGAGTTCGGTCATCTCAGGGTTTGCTGAGGTAGAAGAAACATTGACTCTCGTGTTGTTTCTAGAAGAAGCAGAGGAATCCCAGTTCTTATGATGAGTAGTCATGTTTTCAATTAACCCTCTACACTCCTCGGGTCTCCTTTTCATGAATGTGCCACCGGCGGCTGCATTGATCGTATCACGATCTCGAAAAGTCAATCTGTTGTAGAAAGTATCTATCAAAGTGACCGGAAGCATGTTGTGGTTTGGACAACGGTCGATCAAGACATTATATCTCTCCCATGCATCAAAAAGAGATTCATCGGGATCTTGCATGAAACCGCTGATCTGATTGTGAAGGCTTGTGACCATGGATGGTGGAAAGTAGCGTGACAAAAAGCGTTGAGTCATGTCATCCCAAGTGTGAATAGAATTCTCCGGGAGACGATCAAACCATTTCTCGGCATGATGTAATAAAGTGTGTGGAAAGATTTGTAGGCGAAGCTCATCCATTGTGGCACCGGCCAACTTCATGCTTTGGGTGATTGTAATGAACTTGTTGAGGTGTTTGTTGGCATCATCATCAGGCAGTCCTCTAAATGGGTTTGTTTGTACTTGCTGAATCATGTGGTGCTTCAACGAAAACTCAGGAGCGTTGATTTGCATCGGCGCAATCGGTCCTCCTCGTCCAAACATGGTTGGTTGACAAAGTTCCTCCATGGTCCGAAGATCGGGCTGTGGAAGAGCATTGTTGTTATTATTATTATTGAGGTGCGGTGGCATGTTGTTGTTAACACCTGCCATATCTAAATCTTCTTGAGGCTCGGGCTCTTGATAATTAGAAGATCTAGTACGCATGCACCTACAAAGACAAAAGAAAAAGAAACCAAACACAAATACAATATATATACACAATAAAGATAAAATCTTTTTGGATTTTTGAAAATTTTAATTTTTATGGATTTTTATCAATTTTTTAATTTTTATGATTATATGAATTTTGTATGCAAGAAAAGTAACGCTCACAAGTGAACGGATCCCAAAAAGCAACGTGTCTCTCACAGAAAACCGTCAATCTTAACGAAAAGAGCCGGCAGCGGCGCCATTTAATAACTAGGGTTTTACCTAATTAAAAAGATTCGTTGTACCAACCTCTTCGAATTGAAAAACTTGTGTTTTCTATGTGACTCAGTTTTATTTTGGTGGAAACAAATATTTTTGGTTGGTTTTTAATTTAAATGTGCAAGACTTAAAATTAAATGTCGTTAAAGTAAAGGGAAAGTATATAAATCTAAATCTAATTGAAAAGAAATGTGCGATATTTAAAAACGTGACGGGAATAAAACGTGACGAGAATTAAAATTAGACAAGTATTTAAAATGAGAATGTAAAAATAAAACAAGGCAAAGTATAAGTAAATAGCTTCCAATCGGAATATATTCCGATCAACCACGATCGGAATAACAAACCAAACCTGTCGGAATAATGAATAAACCCCTGATCGGAATGCTGTTACTCACTCTGATCGGAATGTTTCACCCTCCCCAATCGGAATGTTTCCTTTCCTCTGATCGGAATATAATAGAAACCCTGGTCGGAATGCTGATCGGAACCTTAGATCGGAATAGTGTCACTCTTACCCTGATCGGAATGCCAACCAAGCACCTCGATCAGAATGTTTAAAGATGGATTCAGATCGGAATTCTGTCACAACCCAGATCGGAATACCTCTTACCTTGCTACGATCGGAATACCAGAGCCCCCCACCAATCGGAATACAGAAACCCTTATCCGATCACACAGATTGGAAAGTAAAACCCTTTTCAGATCTTGACCAATCGGAATACGTAGGAAAGAACCAAAAATAAGCTAAGTAAATAAGCTACAATCCTAATAAGCACAAGACTAAATCCTAAGGTAAAAACGTGTAGAAATAAGCTACGAAACTGAAAGTTTAAAACTTTTAAGACACGAAATTAATAAACTTTAAGAAAAACAACTTTTTATATAAAAAATAACTTTTGTAAAAACTATATAAACTTGAAAATAAATCAAATAAGCTATGAAAATAAGAGATTTAAAACAATTAAAAGCATAAAAATCAAATCTTTAAACAACTTAACAAGATAAAAACGTTTAAATCAAATATCAAAGAAAGGTAGAAGAAGATTAACAAGATAAAGTAAAGGTGCAAGTAATTAAAAGAAACACTTACTTGAAATTAAAGGTAATTAAAGGTGCAAAACATGTATTTAAATGTGCAAGTAATTAAAGGTGCATAAAATAAAGGTGGAAGAGATAGTTTGTCAAGCTATCCAACCAGAGGAAAATGAAATGATCTAATCTATATACAGGGGAGATTAAGGCTTGCTTAGGAAGCTTCCTTAATTGCATGCTTAGTCCCTCCTTCTTTAATCTTCTTTTAATTGCACCATTAGTCCCTTTCTTCTAATCTTCTTTAAGCTTGGACTTAAAGGACTTTTGGCTTCGGGACTTCTTTGAACTCGTCTTTAAATTCTTCAATAAAATAGACTTGAATTCTTCGGCTTTTGATAAACTTCCGTCTTTTGACTTTTTCTTCGATAAATCTTCAGAATTGGTCTTGGACTTCCGTTATTTTTGCATTCTTGACTTCTTGACTTCGTCTTTCATCTTTTTCTTCAATAAAAGTCCGTAAATGCCCGTGAATGTCCGTGTTTTCTCCACTTTTCACCTTTTCGTCCTAAATCACAACAAAAACACAAACCACGCATAATTCCGACATAAAAGACATAAAATACACGTTTTGGTCCGGTTATTATTGCAATTAAGTGGTAGAAAAGATGTGTGTTTTCACACATATCACCCCACCAAAATGACTTTGGAATTAGCCAACCGTACGGTTGCTTATCCAGTGGGGATAGCTGAAGATGTCTTTGTTGGCGTTGATAAATTCACCTTCCCGGCGGATTTTGTCGTCGTTGACTACGAGATGGATCCCCGTGTTCCATTAATCGTTGGACGTCCCTTCCTGAGGACCGGTCGCACTCTTATTGATGTAGCCGCAGGCGAAATAATCATGAGAGTTGGTGACGACAAAATTGTCTTCAACATGGGTAAGATTTCTAAGCAACCTTATTCGTATGAGAGTGTTAATGCTATTGATGTTCTCGATGAGGCTTGTGAAGAACATTTTCATGATGCTTGCAAAAGTACTCTTTCTTCTCTACCCAATGTTGAGACCGTTGCCTCAATTGCTCCAGCATTGACTCCTTTTGGAGAAAGTGACTTGGATGATTTCGAAGCTAGTTTGGGTCCTCTTGATATTAAGTATGATAATTTGTCCACCAATTGGGATGAAGACATTAGTACTATTGAGAGACTTCTCAATGAGGACCCGTTCTCTCCTCCTGCTCCTAAAGAGGTGACTAATGATGATCCATCGTTAGTTTCACCATCTATTGAGGACCCTCCTACTCTTGAGCTTAAGGACCTACCTCCTCATATTGAGTACGTTTTCCTAGAAGACGACGAGAAGCTACTGGTCATCATCGCGAAGGATCTGAAAGAAGACGAAAAAGCAAGACTTATCGCCGTGTTGAAGAAGCATAAACAATCTATCGCTTGGAAAATCTCCGACATCCGTGGAATTGATCCTCACTTCTGCACACATAAAATTCTCATGAAGGACGACTTTAAGCCCACAATTCAAAGCCAACGAAGGGTGAATCCTAAAATCCATGAACTCATCAAAAAAGAGGTTATCAAACTTCTTGATGCGGGTATGATTTACCCTATTTCGGATTCACCATGGGTTAGTCCAGTCCATCGTGTGCCTAAGAAAGGCGGAATCACCGTTGTGCCCAATGCAAACAACGAGTTAATTCCTACCCGTCTCGTTACTGGGTGGAGAGTTTGTATAGACTACCGCAAACTCAATGATGCCACGAGAAAGGATAATTTCCCTCTACCTTTTATGGACCAAATGCTTGAACGTTTAGCGGGTAATGAATATTACTGCTTTCTTGATGGTTTCTCGGGTTATTTTCAAATACCCATCGATCCCCAAGATCAAGAGAAGACAACATTCACTTGTCCCTATGGCACATTTGCTTATAAAAGAATGCCTTTTGGCTTATGCAATGCCCCCGGGACTTTCCAAAGGTGCATGTTGGCTATCTTCCATGACATGGTTGAGCAAACCATGGAAGTCTTCATGGATGATTTCTCGGTCTTCGGGGATTCCTTCTCTTCTTGCCTTGCCAATTTGGAACGTATACTTAAGCGGTGCGAAGACACTCGCCTTGTTCTGAATTGGGAAAAATGCCATTTTATGGTAAAAGAAGGCATTGTGCTAGGACACAAAATCTCTAAAGCCGGTCTTGAAGTCGACCGTGCTAAAGTTGATGTCATAGCCAAATTACCTCCACCTTCAACTGTGAAGGGTGTGAGAAGTTTTCTGGGTCATGCGGGCTTCTATCGTCGATTCATTCAAGATTTCTCTAAAATCGCTCGCCCGATGACCCACCTCTTGGAAAAAGATACTCCTTTTATCTTTTCTAAAGAGTGTCTCCAAGCCTTCAATCTTCTTAAGGATAAGCTAACTAAGGCACCGGTCTTGGTTACCCCTAATTGGGAGCTGCCTTTTGAATTGATGTGCGATGCTAGCGACTTTGCTATTGGTGCGGTTTTGGGCCAACGAGTGAATAAACACTTCCAACCAATCCACTACGCTAGCAAAACAATGACGGGGGCTCAATTGCATTATACGACAACCGAAAAAGAGCTTTTAGCTGTTGTCTATGCTTTTGAGAAATTTCGCCCCTATCTTGTTTTATCTCCCACCATCGTATACACGGACCATTCCGCGTTGAAGTACTTGATGACAAAGCATGATGCTAAGCCAAGACTTCTTCGCTGGGTTTTGCTCCTTCAAGAATTCAACATTGAAATTCGTGACAAGAAGGGAGCAGAAAACCTGGCCGCGGATCATCTGAGCAGACTTGAGGATCCATATCAAAGGGATCATCTGAACAAAGAGATCAATGACTCTTTCCCCCTTGAGACCTTAATGTCTATAAATCTCAATCTTGATGGCACCCCGTGGTTTGCGGACATTGCAAACTACTTAGCGGGTGGTATTCTCATCAAAGGGTTAACATCCCAACAAAAGAAGAAGTTCTTGAACGATGTTAAGACTTACTTTTGGGATGACCCTTTTCTATTCAAACAATGTGCTGATCTGATCATTCGTCGATGTGTTGACGGACCGACAGCTTTTGACATCCTCCAAGCTTGCAACAAAGGACCCACCGGTGGTCACTTTGGTCCCAACTACACCGCTAAGAAAGTGTTTGATTCTGGATTCTATTGGCCCACCATTTATCGTGACGCTCACGAAATGGTTAAGCATTGTGATGCTTGCCAACGTCAAGGTAAGATCACACATAAGGATGAGATGCCTCAAAATTTCATACAGGAATGTGAAATCTTTGATGTATGGGGCATCGACTTTATGGGGCCATTTCCATCCTCCAAAGGGAACAAGTACATCCTCGTCGCCGTCGACTACGTTTCTAAATGGGTTGAAGCTAAGGCTCTTCCTACGAATGATGCGAGGGTGGTTGTGAACTTTTTAAAGCAGCTTTTCGCTCGATTTGGCGTTCCTCGTGCTATCATCAGTGACCGCGGGACTCATTTTTGCAACGATCAATTTGCAAGAGTCATGGCGAAGTATGGTGTCAATCACCGTCTTTCCACCGCCTATCATCCCCAAACCAATGGGCAAGCCGAGATATCCGACCGTGGCTTGAAGAGAATTTTGGAGCGTACTGTGGGAGAGCATCACGCTGCGTGGGCCGATAAGTTAGATGATGCTCTATGGGCTTTCCGTACTGCTTACAAGACCCCGATCGGTTGTACACCTTATCGTCTTGTGTACGGTAAAGCATGCCACCTACCCATCGAGCTGGAACATAAGGCGCACTGGGCCTTGAAGTGGGCTAACTTCGACATCAACAAAGCCGGTGATCATCGCAAGATTCAACTCAACGAGCTAAATGAATTGAGGAATGAAGCTTATGAGAACTCGCTGATCTACAAGGAGAAGACGAAGATGATCCACGATTCCAAAATCAAGAACCGAGAGTTCCACGTTGGTGATCAAGTCGTACTCTTTAACTCTCGGTTGAAGATCTTCTCTGGCAAGTTGAAGAGCCGCTGGTCTGGTCCATTCACCGTCGCCAAAGTCTTTCCTTATAGGACCATTGAGCTTTCTCAGCCGAATGGGCCTAATTTCAAGGTGAATGGCCAGCGTCTGAAGCTATACTTTGGTGAGGACATCTCTCAAGAGATGATTCCATCCCTCACCACGTTCCCCATGAACTAAAATTGGGTCGAGTCAGGCTCATGACTCGGTAATAAAAAACAAGCGCTTCTCGGGAGGCAACCCGTGTTCTATCCCTTACTGCTTTCATAATAAGTGTAGGGGGAGCCCCGCATATGTTTGTTGTCTTGTTTCTTGTGCTGTGCAGGGACTAAAGCTTCAAAGATGCATCTTGATGACTTTTGACGAACCGTGATACCGTGTTCCCATCTTCCCGGTTCTATCCTAAAACTCTCGTGATTCAATATTTCATATTTTATATGTTCACATTGAATTCACTTTAGTTGTCCTTTCCTTAGCAAGATTTAAACAAAGTGCACAATGTCATAAGTGTAGGGGAGTCTACTCCCACATGCTCAAACATTGAGGACAATGTTTATCTCAAGTTTAGGGGGACTTCTATCGAAGTAAGTGGTCTTTTCCATGAATTTGCCCTCATTTTAACCAGAAAATTTGATTTTTCGACATTTTTCAAAATTTTTAATCTATTTTGGCCTAGTTGTATAGTTGTATTTGCCTTTGTTATGCTTATTTTCTTTCCTTGCTAGAATAGTTCTTCAATAAAGTGGTTTTAGATTTTTTTAGTCGTGATCATTTTGACTCAACCCGAGTTTACTTGCCTAAGTCTACTCTAGCTAGTATCCTTAACGTGTTTAAGTCAAGTTTTGCTAGGCTTTTATATAGGGAGCTATAAAACGCGAAAGTCTTAACTCTCACGGGTTAAGAACAAGAACTTTTCGCAAGTTCCTATAATTGATCCTAGAGAGTCGTTTATCAAGGGAACTTTAAAACGCGATTTCTAAACTTGAAAAAGTCTAAAAATTTGCAAGATCCTATAGGCGACTCGAAAACCCAAAACTTTGATTTAATAGGCTAAGCATCCACGAGTCTCATTCCTTGAGATTTTAAACTGTGGAGAACGAGAGATGATAGAGTCAATTATAAGTACGGTATTCTTTCGTGAATTTATGTGAGTTAATTATGAGCCTATTCTCCCTCCGCTTGTTAAATAAATTTATCTGCTAATAAATAAGGTTGTACGATTTAAAAGTTTACTTAGCTTCTAGCCCCAGATCGTTTAAAAGTTGCTCGGTACGGATTAGAGTTCATAGCCAAGGCATAACTTATTGAAGCGGGATGCGAAGATTGGCGAGTCCGAAAAGGCCCTAACAAGGCATGAGGGCTACATTTTGTTGCTAAAGATCCAAAAGTGATGTGAAGAATCATTTATCGAAAATCTATATGAAGGATCAAGACACACGACGAAAAGCAAAAACTCCCCAAAAGTCATGGAGAAGTCTATCCGAAAAGACCCTAACAAGGTATGAGGATAAATAGATCCAAGTCCTAAAAGGAGGCGGATCGTTGTATATCAAAGTCCAAAATAAAGATTGGAGAAAAATGAAGAAGTCGTGGTCCCAAGATGAAGAATCTCTCAAAACTTCAAGTGAAGAAATTTCTATTATGAAGAGAAGACCATTATTTCAAGAACGTCTCTCAAAATTCGAAGTATGAAGTCCCTGCCAAATATCGGTCCGAGAAAGGTCTCAAATCGCGAAGCGAGTTATGCCAAGATATGAACTTTATGAGGTCCCGAGAAGCAGTTTTAAAAGATTTGGTCCTTTAGCTAATTATTGATTAAATCGTTCACTTTATTTTCGGCCTAAATAACTATCGAAATAAGTCGAAGAATGCATCCTCGTGATCATTCAAGACAAAAATAAAATATAAGAGATACACCTAGGAATAAGGGAGTCTAAGTGAGTAATTGGCCCACATGAGTTCGTGTTAGTTTGCTAACTTATAATAACAATGATCTCCTTTCTAAGCTTGGTTTGGGGAACGTGAAACTTGAGGATGATAAACGTTCATGGCCGCCAAAACCCAATGTAAGTTTTTATTCCTTTATTTATTTCTATCTTTTATGTTTAGTATTTAATAAAGGTCAAGGTAGGTTATTTATGATGGAAAATGTAAACCGTGTTTTAAAATTAATGCATTACATGAGGGCATTGCAATGGTCAAGTGTAGGGGATTTAATAAGTGTGAAAACACCTATCTTTTTACCACTTATTTCCAATAATAACAAGGCCAAAACGTGTGATTTATGTCGTAAAAGTCGGAATTATGTGTGGTTTGTGTTTTTATTGTGTTTTAGGACCAAAATATGAAAAAGGAAGAAAACACGGGCTTTCACGGGCTTTTATCAAAGAAAACGGGAAAAGACGAAGTCAAAAGATCAAGAGTACAAAAAGAACGGAAGTCCAAGACCTATTCTGAAGATTTATCGAAGAAAAAGTCTAAAGACGGAAGTTTTAACGAAGTCGAAGAACTTAATTCTAATAGAAGAAGAAAATTAAAAAGACAAGTTCAAATCCCGAGACGACAAAGACAAAGAATTAAAGTCGAGTCGAGAAAACGTGAAGAAAGCAAGCAAGAAGATACAACACATGCACTCCTTCCACCTCCCTTATAAATACCCTCCTAATAGTCATTAGGAGGGTAGTTAGATTTTTTAGTTAATTTTCACTTTTTCTTAGTTAACTTTCTCTCACTAAATTTCATCTTCTTTCTTAATCTTTCAAGATTAAACACTTTGTATTGCTTATTTTTATTAATCAAGCTCCATTTTTAGCTTTTATTCCTTAATCTCATTCTACTTTTCTTTGATTTAAGATTGATTTTGGTACGATTATCAATAGATCCGTGTTGTTCTTAATGATTTCGTGCTTAAAAAGTTAATCTTTTGATCATTTTATAAGTTTTCATTTGATTAAGCTTTAAGATTTTTGTGTTTATTGGCTTATTTTTATGATTAGCTTATTTACCTTATAAAAATATTCCTTAAAAAGTTTATGTTTTTATTGTTTAATCTAAAAAGTTGCTTAATTTCGGGTTGAATAAGTTGAGAAAGTGCTTATTTGATCCGTGTAGACTTTGATTCGTGTTAGTTTAGTGAAAAGCTTATCAATATAGCTTATTCATTAGCTTTAACCGAATTCCATAATTTTAGGAAAGGGTTTAAAACCCCTTTCCGATTGGTTTTTTCCGACCGGACCCCATCTTCACATTCCGATTGATCCAATCGGATTAGGGCTTTGAGTATTCCGATTTGTGCCCCATTCATTCCGATCATAGTGATCGGATTAGGTCTTTATATTCCGACGGCAAGGTTTTTGCATATTCCGATTGGGGGTGTTATTGAGCATTCCGATTGGTTTCATTTCTCCATATTCCGATTGGGACTTTTCCCAATATTCCGATTGGATTGTTTTGCCAAGTATTCCGATTGTGTTGTTCCACCCATATTCCGATCAACTGATCGGAAAACATTCCGATCAGGGCCTCTTTTGGCTTGTTTTGGTGTACTCCGTCCTTACTTTCTTATAGTACTTGTTGACTAAGTTTTTATTCTTAGAAAGTTTTCCTAGTGTTAATTCTTATTAAGTGTGCTGGTACTTTTCCATTGTTACCTTTTAGTTTTCAATCATTTATTTTTATTCGTCATTTTAAATATTAATCTTTATTCTTCCATTTTACTCAACGACACTTTAATTACTTGTTTTTAGTTTAAAATAAATAAACCAAACCATTCTCTTGATTCACCAAAAGACGATTGAGTCGCACTTTAGACCGGTTTTCAATTCGAAAAGATTCGGACGATAAGATTTTATACGAGGATAAAACCAAGTATTAATTTATCGAAGTAAAAGTCGAAAGACGGAAGTTTATCAAAAGCCGAAGAACTCAAGTCTATTTTATTGAAGAATTAAAAGACGAGTTTAAAGAAATCCCGAGCCATAAGTCATTAAAGTCCAAGATTAACAAAAGATTAAGAATGAAAGGACTTAATGGTGCAATTAAGAAGAAAGGAATGAGGGGAGGAAGCTTCCTCTAACCATCTCTTTAATCCCCTATAAATAGCCTTCATATTCATTTCATTAGTTTTTGTTGGCTAGAGTGACACTAGTTCTTCCACCTTTACTTTTATGCACATTTACTTTTCATGTCAAATTTAAATACTTATCTTGCACTTTTAATACTTTTAATTTCCAAGTAAGTGTTCTTTAATTTTCTTGTTTTAAGTCTCTCATTCTACCTTTCTTTCTTTGCTTGATCTTTATGTTTACATACTTATTCTCTTGCTTATTTGATTAAAGATTGTGTTTTTATGCTTTTGATTGTTTTAGATCATTGATTTTTATAGCTTATTGTGTTTATCTTTAAGTTTATAAAGTTTTTATAAAAGTTATTTTTATATAAAAGTTTGTTTTCGTAAATCTTTTTCATTTCGTGTTTTAAAAGTCTTTAAATTTCAGCTTAGTAGCTTTTTCTTATACGGTTTGCCTTAGGATTTTCGTGGTGTGCTTATTTGATTAGTAGCTTATTTTTCTAGCTTATTTTGTGCTTTTTCTTCTGTATTCCGATCTAGTGATCGGATAAGGGTTATACATTCCGACCAGCACTCCATTGCTTGGTCGGAAAAGGGTTTATGTTATTCCGATTTGGGGGTATCTAGCACATTCCGATCGTGGGTAAGTGAGAGTTATTCCGATCAAGGGTTTTTGATATTCCGATTGGAGGATTTATGATATTCCGATTGGTGGGGTTTGACATATTCCGATCTAGGTAAGTTGGTTATTACGATCTGAAAAGGTGACATATTCCGATTGGGTATTCCAATCTACATTCCGATCAGGGTAGTATATTCAACATTCCGACCAGAGGGGTAAGTCCATTCCGATCGTAGTCTGATCGGAATATATTCCGATTGGGTTATGTTTTACTATTTTGTCTTGTTTAATTTTTAAGTTCTCATTTTAATTCTTCGTCACGCTTTTAATTTCCGTCATTTAATTATTTTACTTTTCAAAGTTTAAATATTGCACCCCTTTCTTTTAATTAGACTTAGATTTTATTTTAACGCCCTTTTTATAATTAAACGTCATTTTACTTTTATGTTTTGTACTTTTTAATATACTACAACGACACACTTTTGTTTCACTAAAGAATCAGCAGAGTCACACATAGAACCTAGATCAATTTGATTAGACCACTAGAACGATAATTTTTAACCTGAGTAAAATCGAGTTATCAAATGGCGCCGCTGCCGGCTCTTTTCGTAAAGATTAACGGTTTTCTGTGAGAGACGCGTTGCTTTTTGGGATCCGTTCTCTTGTGAGCGTTATTTTCTTGCAAAAATATTCAAAAAACCATAAAAAATTAAAAATTGATAAATATCCATAAAAATTAAAAATTTCAAAAATCCAAAAAGATTTTATTTTTATTGTGTATATATATTCTCTTTGTGTTTGGTATTGTTTTCTTTTGCCTTTGTAGGTGTATGCGTACTAGATCTTCTAATTATCAAGAGCCCGAGACTCGAGAAGATTTAAGTATGTCAGGTGTTAACAACAACAATAATCCACCGCACCTCAACAATAACAACAATGTTCTTCCACAACCCGATCTGCGAACAATGGAGAAACTTTGTCAACCTACCAAGTTTGGACGAGGAGGACCGATTGTGCCGATGCAAATCACGGCTCCGGAGTTTTCGTTGAAGCACCACATGATTCAGCAAGTGCAAACAAATCCTTTTAGAGGAATGCCTGATGATGATGCCAACAAACACCTCGACAAGTTCATTACAATCACCCAAAGCATGAAGTTGCCTGGTGCCACAATGGATGTTCTACGCCTACAACTCTTCCCACATACTTTATCACATCATGCCGAGAAATGGTTTGATCGTCTCCCGAAGAATTCTATTCATACTTGAGATGACATGACTCAACGCTTTTTATCGCGCTACTTTCCACCATTCATGGTCACGAGCCTTCGCAATCAAATCAGCGGTTTCATGCAAGATCCCGATGAATCTCTTTTTGATGCTTGGGAAAGATATAATGTCTTGATTGATCATTGTCCAAACCACAACATGCTCCCTGTGACCTTAATTGATACTTTCTACAACGGTTTGACTTTTCGAGATCGTGATACGATTAATGCAGCCGCCGGTGGCACATTCATGAAAAGGAGACCCGAGGAGTGTAGAGAGTTAATTGAGAACATGACTACTCACCACAAAAACTGGGATTCCTCCGCTTCTTCAAGGAACAACCCGAGAGTCAATGTCTCTTCTACTTTAGCAAACCCTGATATGACCGAACTCACCCGCATGATGACTGAAATGAGCAAAAGTATCTTGCTACTCGCTTCAAACCAACAACAACAACAAGTTAAAGCGGTTGCCAATCCTTATGAAACATGCGGCGGTCCACACTCATACACCGATTGTCCTTCAACTCGAGGAAATCCAGAAAATGTGTATGCAGCTTATGGTAATTATTCACCGGAAAATTACCAAGCTCGACCTCAAGGGGATAGAAATTTGCTGAGCAACCGGTCAAACAACTACCTTTCACCCGGTTTTTCTCCTCAAAACCCAAACCCCGCCAACAACTACAATAGAAGCAACCAAATCCCACCAAGAGCTTCTAATCCTTATCACCCACCCACTCAACAAACCCCACCCATTAACCCCGATGTCGAAGCCATCATGAGAACCCAAGGTGAGCAAATCAAGAATCTGCAGAGCCAAATTATCAATCTTAAAGGAGATATTACCAAGCAAGGAAATGAGATAAGATCCGAGCTTCGAGATAATATTCAATCCTCCTTCAGCAATCAAACCAATGATTTGAAGAATATGCTTGCTAGTTTCTTGCCCGCAGCTCAACCTTCTACTTCAAGTTCTCTACCTTCAAACACCGTCACCAATCCGCGAGCGAATGTGAGTGCTACTACTACTCGTAGTGGAGTTACCATCGTAGGACCACCAATCCCACCCCCATCATCTACACCTCCTCCACCACCATTTATCCCTACTCCTCCTACACCTAGTATTAGTGCATCATTACCGTCTCCGCCTCGTCATGACGATGTACCTAGGAAGGAACCTTCAACATCTCAACCTTTACCACCTTCACCTTCAACACCCAAACCCAATATCCCTTATCTCTCGCGTTTAGGCAAGACCAAAATGCTAACCAAGGACGACTCTGAAGTGTCGAGCTATGTGAAGATGATCTCTCAAATGAACTTCAACATTAGCTTTATCGAAGCACTTGTCCACATGCCGAAATTTGTCAAAGCATTCAAGGAATTGCTTAATAAGAAGGAAAAGTTGCTTGAGCTCGCCAACACACGCTTAAATGAAAACTGCTCTGCAGTTATTCTTAAAGAACTTTCAGAAAAGCTTGGAGATCCCGGTCGTTTTGTGTTGCCTTGCGTTTTTAACAAAACTGAAGAATTTACTGCCCTTGCTGATCTCGGGGCTAGTATTAATCTTATGCCATTGAGTGTTTGGAAAACACTATCATTACCCGACCTCACTCCAACAAAGATGACTCTTGAACTTGCAAATCGCACTCTCGCTTACCCCGTTGGTATAGCCGAAGACGTGTTCATTAAAGTTGGCACATTTACTTTCCCGGTCGATTTTGTCGTTGTTGATTATGAAATGGACCCTCGTATTCCTTTAATACTTGGTCGGCCATTCTTGAGAACCGGACGAGCTTTAGTTGATGTTGCCGAAGGTGAGTTAATCTTAAGAGTCGGGAATGATTCACAAGTTTTCAAAATGGGGAAGCTTACAGGCAAATCCTTTGGCCGAGAATCAGTGAATATGATTAATGTGCTTGATGATTTTACCATCTACAACAATCCTCTATTCGACTCTTGCATTGATAATCCACTTTTTCATGATGATGTGGATGATTCTATATCCAATTTGGAGTCTTCTCCCATTTATAACTCTCCACCGATCTTCGATGCTTATGATGATGATGATTCTAGCTCAGATTCGGATGAGTTTGATGACTTTACCTCCGAGTATCTCGAGATGCCCACTTATGATGATTTTGATGAGGCTGATACTCTGTCGAGTGATTCTTCACATGATGAAGATCCTCCACCGCCATCACTCGATCCTACTTTGGACGATTACTCATTTGAGGAAGACTTCTCTACGTTTCTCAATACTTACTTCCCTCATGAGAGTGATGCACCTCCTTTTGATTTTGAAGATTATCGTCTTGATCCTACTTTGGATTTGAAGAACATTCTTTCAAAGGAGAAGAAACCGGTTGACACCAATATCCGCAACACATATGATTTAACACCTCTTTGTCCCCCTTCTGAGTACGAGGTTGTGCTTCTTCGCGGATCTTCTTCACACTCTGCTGAGCCTGAGTGCTATTTTCCCCTAAAGGAAAAGGTGTTCGACCCCGGTATCGATATTCTGCAGCCATCTCAGTATCCACCTGATGAAATAAAAGGAAAAATCTTTGGAATTATTAAAGACATGTTTGCACCACCTCACCCTTGCTTCCACCGTGCTCCATCGCTGCTTAAGGGAACCTTGCCTATTCTTCTTTGGCTTGCCTTGTTCGCCTTAAGCTTGTGCTATTTGATGGACGAAAACTATGTCTTTGATCCTGGTGGATATGTTTCATGCTTCTTCCTATGATGATCAAGGTCGAGTCAGGCTCACGACTCGGTAAACAAAAACCAAGCGCTTCTTGGGAGGCAACCCATGTATCTATCTTTTAGCTTTCTTTATCCTAAGTGTAGGGGAGACCCGTTGGTTTGCTATTTCCTCTCCCCTCTTAATCAGGGATTCGAGCGCTCAATGATCCACTCTTGATGATTCTTGACGACCCGTGATTCCGTGTTCCATTCTCCCGGTTCTATCCTAAACTCTTTTCGATTCACTATTTTATATTTCTCAATATTAAAATAGGAATCTCTTTAGTTGTCTCTTCCTTAGCGAGATTTAAAGAAAGTGCACAATGTCCTAAGTGTAGGGGAGTTTACTCCCACATGCTTAAACATTGAGGACAATGTTTATATTAAGTGTAGGGGGGACTTCTATCGAAGTTAAGTGGTCTTTTCCTTGTATTTGTCCTCATTTTAACCGGAAAATCAATTTTTCGACATTTTTCAAAAATTTTGATCTATTTTGGCCTAATAGTTTTTCCTTTTGTATAGTTATTTTCTTTCCTTATTAGAATAAATGTTTAAAAAAGTGGTTTTAGTTTTCAAACGTTGTGAATCTTTTGACTCAACCCGAGTTTACCTATCTAAGTTTACTCTAGCTAGTATCCTTAACATGTTTAAGTCAAGTTTTGCTAGGCTTTTATATAGGGAGCTATAAAACGCGAAAGTCTTAACTCTCACGGGTTAAGAACAAGAACTTTTCGTAAGTTCCTATAATTGATCCTAGAGAGTCGTTTATCAAGGGAACTTTAAAACGCGATTTCTAAACTTGAAAAAGTCTAAGAATTTGCAAGATCCTATAGGCGACTCGAAATCCCAAAACTTTGATTTAATAGGCTAAGCATCCACGAGTCTCATTCCTTGAGATTTTAAACTGTGGAGAACGAGAGATGATAAAGCCAATTATAAGTTTGGTATCCTTTCGGGAATTTATATGAGTTAATTATAAGCCTATTCTCCCATCGCTTGCTAATTAATTTATCTGCAATAAATAAGGTTGTACGATTTGAAAAGTTACTTAGCTTCTAGCCCAAGATCGTTTAAAAGTTGCTCGGTATGGATTAGATTTCATAGCCAAGGCATAACTTATTGAAGCGGGATGCGAAGATTGGCGAGTCCAAAAAGGTCCTGACAAGACATGAGGGCATATTTTGTTGCTAAAAATCCCAAGTGATGTGAAGAATCATTTATCGAAAATCAATATGAAGGATCGAGACACACGGCGAAAAGCAAAAACTCCCCAAAAGTCATGGAGAAGTGTATCCGAAAAGACCCTAGCAAGGTATGAGGATAAATAGATCCAAGTCATAAAAGGAGGCGGATCGTTGTATATCAAAGTCCAAAATAAAGATTGGAGAAAAATGAAGAAGTCGTGGTCCAAGTATGAATCTCTCAAAACTTCAAGTAAAGAAATTCCATTATGAAGATAAGACCATAATTTCATGAACGTCTCTCAAGGTTTGAAGTATGAAGTCGCTGCCAAATATCGGTCCGAGAAAGGTCTCAAATCGCGAAGCGAGTTATGCCAAGATATGAACCTTATGAGGTCCCGAGAAGCAGTTTTAAAAGATTTTGTCCTTTAGCTAACTATTGATTAAATCGTTCACTTTTTTTTCGGACTAAATAACTATCGAAATAAGTGAAAAATGCATCCTCGTGATCATTCAAGACAACAATAAAATATAAGAGATACCCCTAGGAATAAGGGAGTCTAAGTGAGTAATGGGCCCACATGAGTTCGTGTTAGTTTACTAACTTATAATAACAATGATCTCGTTTTTAAGCTTGGTTTGGAGAAAGTGAAAACTTGAGGATGATGATTATTCATAACATTTCCAAAAGCCAAGGTATGATTTTGATTTCTTTATTTTCTTTACTTTGAATGTTTATAGTTTTCTATCTTTTTAATAAAGGCCAACGTGGAATGATTATGATGAAAAATGTAAACGTGGTTTGTAACTAATGCATTGCATGAGGACATTGCAATGGTCAAGTGTAGGGGATTTGATAGGTGTGTAAACACCCATCCTTTGTACCACTTAATTACAATAATAAACGAGCCAAAACGTGTATTTTATGTCTTTTATGTCGGAATTATGCGTGGTTTGTGTTTTTGTTGTGATTTAGGACGAAATGGTGAAAAGTGGAGAAAACACGACATTCACGGGCTTTTATTGAAGAAAAAGATGAAAGATGAAGTCGAGAAGTCAAGAGTGCAAAAAGAACGGAAGTCCAAGACCAATTCTGAAGATTTATCGAAGTAAAAGTCGAAAGACGGAAGTTTATCAAAAGCCGAAGAACTCAAGTCTATTTTATTGAAGAATTAAAAGACGAGTTTAAAGAAATCCCGAGCCATAAGTCATTAAAGTCCAAGATTAACAAAAGATTAAGAATGAAAGGACTTAATGGTGCAATTAAGAAGAAAGGAAGGAGGGGAGGAAGCTTCCTCTAACCATCTCCCTAATCCCCTATAAATAGCCTTCATATTCATTTCATTAGTTTTTGTTGGCTAGAGTGACACTAGTTCTTCCACCTTTACTTTTATGCACATTTACTTTTCATGTCAAATTTAAATACTTGTCTTGCACTTTTAATACTTTTAATTTCCAAGTAAGTGTTCTTTAATTTTCTTGTTTTAAATCTCTCATTCTACCTTTCTTTCTTTGCTTGATCTTTATGTTTACATGCTTATTGTCTTGCTTATTTGATTAAAGATTGTGTTTTTATGCTTTTGATTGTTTTAGATCATTGATTTTTATAGCTTATTGTGTTTATCTTTAAGTTTATAAAGTTTTTATAAAAGTTATTTTTTATATAAAAGTTTGTTTTCGTAAATCTTTTTCATTTCGTGTTTTAAAAGTCTTTAAATTTCAGCTTAGTAGCTTTTTCTTATACTGTTTGCCTTAGGATTTTCGTGGTGTGCTTATTTGATTAGTAGCTTATTTATCTAGCTTATTTTGTGCTTTTTCTTCTGTATTCCGATCTAGTGATCGGATAAGGGTTATACATTCCGACCAGCACTCCATTGCTTGGTCGGAAAAGGGTTTGTGTTATTCCGATTTGGGGGTATCTAGCACATTCCGATCGTGGGTAAGTGACAGTTATTCCGATCAAGGGTTTTCGATATTCCGATTGGAGGATTTATGATATTTCGATTGGTGGGGTTTGACATATTCGGATCTAGGTAAGTTGGTTATTACGATCTGAAAAGGTGACATATTCCGATTGGGTATTCCAATCTACATTCCGATCAGGGTAGTATATTCAACATTCCGACCAGAGGGGTAAGTCCATTCCGATCGTAGTTTGATCGGAATATATTCCGATTGGGTTATGTTTTACTATTTTGTCTTGTTTAATTTTTAAGTTCTCATTTTAATTCTTCGTCACGCTTTTAGTTTCCGTCATTTAATTATTTTACTTTTCAAAGTTTAAATATTTCACCCCTTTCTTTTAATTAGACTTAGATTTTATTTTAACGCCCTTTTTATAATTAAACGTCATTTTACTTTTATGTTTTGTACTTTTTAATATACTACAACGACACACTTTTGTTTCACCAAAGAATCAGCAGAGTCACACATAGAACCTAGATCAATTCGATTAGACCAGCTTTCTTTAGTGACAACGGTTTTTGAAGTCGAGGTTAGGTTTTGAGTGTTGAGTTTACACCGTTCCTGCCTTCATTTTTGGAATAATAAATATCAAATAAAGTCAAATGAGCCTTTGGGTGAATGACAAATAAAATTTAGAGATACAATTAGGAATAATAGGAGATTGAGTTTAACACAAATTACTTGTATGAGTTGGTTTAATTTTGGGGCTTATGATTGACAATGATCTTGTTTCTTGGCATGGAAAAGTGAAAAGTCAGGGACGATGAATCTATTTAAGTTTTATGATCCTTAAAGTTATTTTTCAATAATGAAAGCAATACATTATGTCTTTGCAAAATAAAGTTATCAAAAGTTGAATAATGGTGTAGTTAATGTTTCATTTTATCATTGCGTGAGGACACGACAATTGCTTAGCAAGGGGGAGTTTGATATGAGCTATTTTAGTCATATCAATTATATCATAAAACAATGAAATTATGCAATAAATGTATGAAAATGTTGTGTATATGTTTGTTTCTTGTTTTAATGTGTGTAGGTACCAAGTTCGCGAAAACCGGCAAATATCGACACGAGTTTGAAGATAAAGATCGACAAAGCCAAAAATGAGCTTGATTTTAGTGGATTCAATCATTTAAGAAGGAATTGGGCCTAGTGGGTCCCACAATGGAGCATTTGGGCTTAAAAGCCCAATATTGGATATAAATTTAATTACTTTTGGAACTAAGCCAAATAAAGCCTAATTCATTGGAAAATAGGGACGGAATGGGCCAAAAGCCCATTTCACTTGTCAAAATAATAAAACGTGAAGGATTGTTTCAAAGCCCATTAGGTTTATAACTGTTGGGGAAGTTAAAAGTTTATTCACTCGTTTATTTCAGTCAAGACTGGTATCAACATTTTCCCATCAATATACGCAATAAATAATAAAAGCCCTCACCCACTCATCTTTATTAACATTCACACGTTTTCTTTTCACACAATAAAAAATGTTTCGATAACTTTTATGTGTTCCTCCATCTTCCCCATTCCCAAATAACCAGCGAAATATTTTAACCCTAGCACTATTCAAAAAAACCCTAAACCAATTAATCATAAAATTAACAAAGGGCTTTTTGGCACACGGTTAATTCAAGTGTGGGGGAATTAATTCCCCCAATTTTAAGGAAGAGAAGATGACTAGCAGAGGCTACGTGGCAGTTTATTATTGGAGATGACACCTCAAATTCCCCAATCATCCAATCAGAAGGATTAAAAGAAACACAAGTAGCACACACGGATGCCACGTTGGCAATCCGTGTGCTAGTTGTGTCCTATCTACCATTCGATCAACAATAGGAGAGATAAAGAAGATCCAAGGGCTGAAAAGAAGATGGAATATGCTATTAAGATCCGAATATTCTTCCCCTCAACAGCCTTGGGATGGCTATAAACCCCCCCCCCCCCCCCCCCATAATACTTGTAATCGCATCCCTTTTCTATTTTATTGTTATTCTGTCAATTTTTAGTTAGAAATTTGTAGATTTAATTTTTAGAAAGTATTGTAATATTGTTTGGAATTAATGAAAGATAGTTTTTGATTTATAATCTCTCTCTCTTGCGTTTAATTTACTATTGCTTTAAATTTTCTACATAATTTTTATACTCAAAGTTGATATAAGAATTCGAAGTCATTCATATAAACTTTCTTAATAGTTTATGTGAATGATTTAAAGTAAGATTTGGGGAATAAAACTTTCCTACTGAAAGTTTAATAAAAACTGTTTCGAATTTGATGATTGTTGGTGGTTCGTTTGATGGAGTTTAAGGGTTATGGTGGTTCGATTTCCGGTTCATTAAGGTAGCTCAACGCTATCCTTCGTCTCAAAGGTTATCGACAAAAGGTTCGATTCCCATTTATTTTCATGTTCAATTATAGCTTAATATTGAGTTGATTTAAATGTTTGGGTAATTTTATTTGATTTAAGTCTGGACTGCTTAATGTTAACTGTTTTTGAAGTTAAAGTTTATGGGATTGATTGTGAATGTATTTTGAATGCTACTGTGTTGGGGTTTAATTCATTAACTGTTTATCTTGTTCTCTGCTTAAATTAAGTTATATGTGTGACATTCGTCAAATTTCCATCTTAATTTATTCATATAGTACGAGTATTTAAACTGTTTACCGACGAGTTGTCGACAGGAATGTGTTAATTATTTTGCTTTGCGGACAAAGCCCTTTTTAGGGAGAGCATATGTAACGTCTCGAGTTTTCCGCGATTATTAAGTTGAATGCAATACACGAAGTTGGTGGGCGTTTTATGTTTGCCGTACATTTATTTGGTATATTTACTAGATTACGTGAAGTCTCGCACAATTGCTTTGTTTTGGGATCGTGTGTCAAACGGTTATAGTGTCGTGTTTATTCAGTTCGCGTCTAAACTTAAACATCGTGAACCCGAGTTGAGCTATATAACTGTCGCAGCATGTACATATAATTGAGTAAAAACTTTCATTTATGTTTATTACCAAACTTGCCTTACAAGTGTCCCAAATTTCAGTCACATGTCTAACTACAAATAAACCATATAGTTTATTTCCCCACTAACCACTACAAGACAGCACACATGCCTAGTTTACCCCATTTGGGTATATCACAAGTTACCATTTTCAGTTTGAAGGTAACCCTAGACTAACAATACATGTTTATATACAAACCCAAAGTTTATCCAATGTCCAAATACAAAGTTTATCACTGTCCAAATTACAAACACAAAAATTCTGTACAAGTCTTTCAAAATACAACTCCTGGGAAGGTGAAGATTAGTGTCCAGCCGACCCACACGTCGCGTCCAACCTGCAAAACCGAAAGAGTCTTCCATCCCGTCCGAACCTGCAAACCGAAACATAGCATCCCATTGTGAGTCTTTTCGTCTTTTCGTCTTTCCTTTATGAAGTCCTGGTTGTGCTCGTTTTGTACAAACCTGCGAATAAACAAACCAATGCGTTAGTCATTGTAACGGCCTTATTTTTAACTAAAAACTGAAATTTGTTAAACTTTATTACTAGTACTCGAAACATGGCTACAACTTTACTTTTCTGTTAACCAAACCGAGACCCGACTTAGACCAAACCGAGACCCCGACTTAGACCAAACCAAGACCACAATCAAGACCACAATCAAGAACCAAACCGAGACCCAAGTCAAGCCAAACCGAGAACCAAACCAAGCCAACCAAGTTTCTTACTTTCTGCCAAAACTATCAACAATCAATACCAACTAATCTAAATGTCTTAACCAATTTTTATTTTACAGAAACACCCTAAAACCCTTAATCATGCCGCGGGTATAAAAACCCCCAATTTTATAAAAACCCTAGATTGACTTTTTATTAATTAAAACATTAATTAAACCTAATCTAAACCCAAACCCCATAGTTAATTTAACTGAAAACGAGTTATGCAAAAACCCCCAATTTACCGAAACCCTAATTTTTATAAACCGATTATATATTGAAATTAGTTTAATTTTATAATAGAAAACATCAATTAATTGTGTTTAAACCCGAGATTGATAAAAACCCCCAAATATTTCAAAACCCTAATTCGTTTGTTTCAAATCCGAGAACCATATGATTCACAACAACTTTATACAAATCAATCAAACCCACTGATCATATTAAATCGAAAATAAATTAACTTTTAAAAGAAATGAAGGAGGAACAAACTTATCTTTGATTGTTGACTATTGATTGACGTAACCACAAGGATGAACACATCAGAAAACCAAATCGGTTTGATGTGGGGATGAAACCCCACATCTCACGCGATCTAAACACCTCAGACCACCCATATTTGATTTATGCATTCAAACTGATAAGATATTTAGCCATGGAGGGGTGAACCGATCTAGATTTGAGAGAGAGATGAGATTGGGGCGGTGGAGTTGTTTTCGAGGGAAGAGAGGGAGTATAACTCTCTGTTATGGAGAGTTGTGTGTGTAAACACATGTTTATTTACTCCCCGTTCCTTGTTATTTCCGCCTATGGGCCGGGCCGGGTCTAATGACCCTCGGGCCGGTTATTGAGAGAAGTTATTGGACCCATTTTGGGCCTTGTATATTTATTTAGTTTGGTTAAAGCCCATGAAACGAATTTTGTAAATTTAGGATGTAATTTGACCCGTAAAACCCGATCGTTTAATAACCGACTTTTAATTGTCGTACTTTTTCGTAAACGTATGGTTTCGTCAAGCACAACTAGGGTGTCGTGTCTTTATTAATATAATTTTTCGTATCGTAACTCGATTCTCATAATTAAATAGGTCGCGGCTAGCGTAACCGTACTCTCGAGCTATTTTATCTTCATTCTCTTTGCTGAATTAACGAGGTGAGTTTATAGCCCCATACTTTACTATTTTCACTGCTTTTTGGGGTGAGACATTGCTTGATTTTAATGTGTGAACACAAGTGCATTTACTGATTTATATATTAGTCTAAGTCCCACTAAAAACCCAGTTGCTTTGGCCCGTGAATCGTGAACCGTTAATTACTTTGTGTAAGCGCGAATGTAATGGATAGATCTATCGGGATTGACGTCCCTGTCTGTCTTGTCCAACAAGGGGACAAGCGGGCACAGTTTCATTTGAGTCTGAGATATGATGTCGTGGGTTTAGGCATCTAGTTTGGGCTACATTTATATGATTATACTGCCGGTGTTGTTAACGCTTCGGTGTCACGAGCTTAGACTGTAATAAATACTTTTGGGATGACTTTGTATCTGTTATATTGTCATCACATTTGGGAAAATCTTGTGGTTCATTAAACATTTCCACTTAACTAAACCTATGAACTCACCAACTTTATGTTGACACTTTAGCAATGTTTTTCTCAGGTATTAAGAAGGAAGATGCTAAATGAGGTCTCATGCATTGCCGTCATTTCTTTGAAACAACGATCATTTGTACCATTTGAGAAAACTATGTTTTGTAACTGTATTCAGTTTATGCTTCCGCACTTTGTTAAAACTATTTATTTTATTAATTACAAGTGATCTATTTTCCGAACGTCTCATTTAGAGGTCGTTCTTTGTGACTATGTGCGTATGATAATCATGACGTCACCACTCCCTTGTCGCCATTATACTCTGATATTTTGGGAGTGTGACAGATTGGTATCAGAGCCATAGTTATAGAGAACTAGGTTGCATTTAGTAACTCTAGACTATAACTGCTCTATGTTTAATCGATTATCATACGGATTGTAAGTATTAAGTATATGTAGATACATAAGTAATAAATGGGATACATGTGATTTAACAATTACGAGGTATATTTACATGGGTTACATGTGCAACAACGAAATCTGAATTATGTTATATGGGATACATGTGGATTCAACAATGATTGCTATGTTATGTTAATGTCCCTTTTTATGGACTAATTTTATAAGATATTTACACACATTTATTTTGTTTATGATTACAGCGATGTCTTCATCCGATGATTCCACGTCTACAGGAGCGTACTACAACCGTAGTTCACAGTCGACTATCAGTTCATCAGTAGTACTACCTAGAGGATCGCCGTCAGGATATCCGTGGTACCGGATGGTTTCAGATGACGATACAGAGAGAGAGACTGAGGAGGTTCGTCATTCACCGATCCGTATTCCTGATGCATCAGCTGACGATGTGCTTAGCCTAGAAGGCGGAGGAGAGGATGACTTAGACACTGACGTGGTGCAGTCACCAGGTCAGACATCGGTGACTGGAGATGAGACGGTAGAGGAGACAGAGGATGATGAGATGGAGTTTACAGATGGGGAAGGAGAGCCTATGGAGGTCACAGACACTGAGGACCCTCCTACTGCATATGCTGCTACTCCTGAGGTTTCCCTAGCACACATCTCCTCATCTTCATCTGAAGACGAAGGAGAAAGGACTGCTATTCCTGCTCCAGCACCTGGTACTCTACCTTTCTACTATGTGAGATGACGTCTTCGGGGGAGAGCTGCTCGACCACCACTTTCACCTTACCGACCCCTCATACCTTTCACTGCCACTAACAGGCATGCAGCCTGCACACCTGCCAGTCCTGTCCCAGAGACACCACTACTACTACCACCACCAGAGACTGTACCTGCTGTGTACCAGGAGATGCTTACTGATGCTGGTATCTCTACTAGGCCGAGAGCTACGACTCCTCTTCCTAGGAGAGCTACATCGACGGTGGTGATGCTTGGGGCGGCAGATGGATGTGTGACGACACGATTGAACAGGTTGGAGGATGCTGTAGAGGCTTTAGGTGAAGAGTATAATGAAGTGCAGGATAAGTTGGAGGCACTGGCGAAGAAGAGTCCAGTTAGGGATGAGACAGTGTTGACAGTATGTGTGACCCGTCTACGAGGACAGCTTCTTACTGTTCTTGATCAGATGGAATCCATGCCGAACGCTCGTCTTGAGGAGATTGGGAGCCTGATGACCCGTTGGGGATTAGAGCCATTGGTGGAGACAGGCGGACTAGAGGCACCAGTGGATGACCCTGTTGCGGACTTGGATAAGAGGTTTAGAGCCGCTTGTCATGATACCGATGTTAGACTGAGAGATTCCCAGGCTCGTGAGCTCGTGGTTGAGAGGAGGTTAGCAGAGTTGGAGAGAGAGCTTCATCAGCACCGTGAGGGCACTAGTTAGATTTATCTTGTACCATCGACCGATCCTTGTATGACCACTAAGCTTTGAAGTTTATCTTAGCTAGTTGGTATTTTATTTTCTTTTATTATGTTATGACAAACTACGATGTACTATCAAACAATTCGATGAATGATATTATGTGTTGCAAAAATTGTGAGATCATTATATATTGTGTATTATATCCTGGAGCATTTCATATTTGTATTGTGTGTGCCATGCATGTTATGTTTGGCAAAACTCATTATCCTATTACCTTGTTAGATTATGGCGCCAGTTAGAAGATCCGAAACGCAGAATCCGCCAGCCACTACCGGTGGAATTGACACCGTCATGCTAAGCCAAATGATAGCCGAACGAGTGGCCGAGGCACTCGCGACCGCTGAAGCAAATCGTACAGCTAGCACACAGGAGGAGACCAACCAAGGAGCTACTAATGCTATTGCACGGACTTGTACCTACAAGGAATTTCGTGCAGTTACGCAAGTAAGTTTCCGCGGTACTGAAGGAGCAGTAGGATTAACCAGATGGTTTGAGAAGCTAGAATCCCAATTTGGGATTAGCAATGTCGCTGAAGCCGACAAGGTGAAGTTTGCGTCAAGCACGTTAGTGGATGGTGCTTTGACTTGGTGGAACGTCTATGCTCGTGCAGTGACCATTGACGTTGCCCAAGCGACGCCCTGGAGTGAATTTAAAGCTATGTTTGTGAGGAAATACTGCCCACGAAATGAAGTCAAGCAGATGGAAGTTGAGCTGTGGAACCTGAAGGTCAAGGGTACTGCTCTTACTGCTTACAATCAGCGCTTTCAAGAGCTGATCTTGTTATGTCCTGAAATGGTGCCCAACGACGACCGATTGTTGGAGCGATACATTGAAGGACTACCTTTGAGCATCAAAGGGAATGTGACTTCATCCAAGCCGACCGATTTGCACGAGGCAATCGACATGGCTCAGAGTCTGATGTACCAAGTGGTACAGGAGTTGGGAGAAAATACGGGGGATAAAAGAAAGTAGTCTGGCAACCACTACAACAACAATACCAACAACAACAACCCAAACAACTACAACCAGAACAAGCGACAAGAAGTAGCAAGAGTGTTCACTGCTGGACAAGGAAATACTGGAAACTACGCTGGAAGACTTCCTTTCTGTGGAAAATGTGGCCGACACCACGAAGGAGCATGTCCCCCTACGTGCTACAATTGTGGGAAGGCGGGACATAAGGCAAAGGAATGTCGAGCACCACCTCGTTCTACTAATCAAAGAGGACCTGGAACGCAAGGTGGCCAAGGAGCAAATGTCACTTGCTTTGGATGTGGAGAGAAAGGTCACTACAAGAACAAATGTCCAAGCAGTGGGAACCAAGGTCGTAGTAACCAGATTCGAGGGAATCAAAATCACAACCAAGGGAACCAGAAGCAGAATCAAGGGAGCCGAGGAGGAAATAACCGAGCCACAACTAGTACTCCTGGAGGATTCACGGCACCTAGCAAAGTGTATCATCTCTGTGCTGAAGCTGCTGTGCAAGACAACAATGTTGTGACTGGTACGTTTCTAGTCAATAACAACTATGCTTCAGTACTATTTGATTCTGGTGCGGATAGGAGTTTTGTGTCGTCTATATTTAGTGAACGCCTAAATGTTACCCCTACTGCGTTAGACGTTAAGTATAATGTAGAATTAGCCGATGGGAAGTCAGTAACCACCGACGTTATTCTGAAAGGATGTAGTGTAAGGCTACAAGGTCGTTCGTTTAGTATCGACCTACTCCCTATAGAATTGGGAAGTTTTGACGTCATCATTGGAATGGATTGGATGTCGAAGCATCACGCGGAGATTGTATGTCATGAGAAGTGTGTCCGTGTTCCTTATGGAAACGACGTACTCATCATACAAGGCGAAAGAAGTGGAGTGAAGAATGGATCAAGATTGGAAGTCATCTCATGTATCAGGACCCAAAGATACATTGAGAAGGGATGTCCGGTATTCTTGGTTCAAGTAACACAAAAGGAAGGAGAAGAAGATCACGAGAAGAAGGTGGAGGATGTACCGATCGTTAGAGACTTTCCGGACGTATTCCCAGAGGATTTACCCGGACTACCACCAGCACGGCAAGTGGAGTTTCACATCGAGCTTACACCAGGAGCCGCGCCTGTTGCTAGAGCCCCATACCGTCTAGCACCGGCCGAGATGACAGAGTTAGCTGAACAGATAAAGGAACTTTCTGAAAAAGGTTTCATTAGACCAAGTTCCTCACCTTGGGGAGCGCCGGTCTTATTTGTCAAAAAGAAAGATGGATCCTTTAGAATGTGTATCGATTACCGAGAATTGAATAAGCTGACGATAAAGAACCGCTACCCATTGCCGAGGATTGACGATCTTTTCGACCAATTGCAAGGATCTAGCATATACTCGAAGATCGATTTAAGGTCAGGATATCATCAACTAAGGGTTAGAGAGGAAGACGTTCATAAAACGGCTTTTAGAACCCGGTATGGACACTACGAGTTCCAAGTTATGCCTTTTGGTTTGACAAACGCGCCTGCGGTATTCATGGATCTCATGAACCGAGTTTGCAAACCATACTTGGACAAGTTTGTGATTGTATTTATCGATGACATTCTCATCTATTCTCGTAATGAAGAAGAGCACAAGGAACATTTGAAGACCATATTAGAGCTGCTGAGGAAGGAGAAGTTATATGCAAAGTTTTCCAAATGTGAGTTTTGAATAAACACAGTGCAATTCCCTGGGCATGTGATCGACAACAGTGGTATTCACGTTGATCCTGCTAAGATCGAGGCCGTAAAGGATTGGGCGACTCCAACAACACCCACGGAGATCCGCCAATTTTTAGGTCTTGCTGGTTACTATAGGAGATTCATTGAAGGTTTCTCCAAGATAGCTAAACCAATGACGGAATTGACTCAAAAGGATAAGAAGTTTGAGTGGAAAGAAGATCAAGATTTGGCATTCCAGACGTTGAAGCAGATGTTGTGTGAAGCACCTATACTAGCCCTACCCGAGGGTAATGAAGACTTTGTGGTGTATTGTGATGCATCCATAAAAGGGTTAGGTGCAGTACTGATGCAAAGGACTAAGGTCATAGCTTACGCATCAAGACAACTAAAAGTGCACGAGAAGAACTACACAACTCATGACCTAGAGTTGGGAGCAGTGGTGTTTGCCTTGAAGATTTGGAGACACTACCTTTATGGTACTAAGTGTGTGGTATTCACTGATCATAAGAGTCTACAACATATTTTGAATCAAAAGGAACTCAACATGAGACAACGACGTTGGCTAGAGTTGCTCAGTGATTACGATTGCGAGATCCGTTATCACCCAGGCAAGGCAAATGTCGTGGCCGACGCTTTGAGTCGAAAAGAGAGAGTTCTTAGGGTGAAGGCTTTAATGATGACCATTGACTTAGACCTTCCATCCTTAATTCTCAAGGCTCAGAAAGAAGCAGTCGAGGAAGAAATTCTCAAGACTGAAGATGTTGGAGGAATGACAAAGAAGTTGGAAGCACGTTCGGATGGAACGTTATGCCTTGATAATAGGAGTTGGTTACCATGCCATGGTGACCTACGATCCTTGATTATGCATGAGTCGCATAAGTCAAAGTACTCCATACATCCGGGATCTGACAAAATGTATCATGATCTGAAGATGTTGTATTGGTGGCCGAACATGAAGGCGGATATTGCTACATACGTTAGCAAGTGTTTGACTTGTGCCAAAGTCAAAGCCGAACATATGAACCCATCAGGATTATTGGTCCAACCCGAACTGCCAGAATGGAAGTGGGAAAGGATCACTATGGATTTCATTACCAAGCTACCAAAGACCGCAGCCGGATTCGACACGATTTGGGTAATCGTCGACCGACTCACCAAATCGGCTCATTTCCTACCCATCAAGGAGACTGATGGAATGGATAAGTTAGCAAGGACATACTTGGAGGAAGTAGTCACGAAGCACGGTGTGCCTGTGTCTATAATCTCCGACCGAGACAGCCGATTTACTTCGCAGTTTTGGAAGTCACTGCAGAAGGCATTGGGAACGCAGTTGGATATGAGCACTGCGTACCATCCCCAAACTGACGGTCAAAGCGAACGGACCATTCAAACCTTAGAAGATATGCTGAGAGCTTGTGTGATTGACTTTGGAAATAGATGGGATAGACACCTACCTCTGGTGGAGTTCTCATACAACAATAGTTATCACACTAGCATTAAGGCAGCGCCGTTCGAAGCACTGTATGGTAGGAAGTGTCGTTCACCCGTGTGTTGGGCAGAGGTCGGTGAAGCACAACTCACTGGACCCGAGATCATACACGAGACTACTGAGAAGATCTTTAAGATTAAGAGCCGTATGCAAGCCGCAAGAGATCGACAGAAGAGTTATGCTGATATGAGACGCAAACCCCTTGAGTTTGAAGTGGGTGATAGAGTCATGTTAAAGGTCTCACCTTGGAAGGGTGTGATTCGCTTTGGAAAGCGTGGAAAGTTAAACCCTCGTTACATTGGACCCTTCGAGATTATAGAGAGGATTGGTCCCGTAGCCTATCGCTTGGAATTACCCCAAGAACTTAGCCGAGTGCATAATGTGTTCCACATTTGCAATCTGAAGAAATGCTTAGCCGACGAGACACTCGTTATCCCTTTGGAAGAGATTCAACTCGACGACAAACTCAACTTCGTAGAAGAACCAGTAGAAGTTATGGATCGTCAAGTCAAACAACTCAAGCAAAGCCGTATACCTATTGTGAAGATCCGATGGAACGCGCGTAGAGGTCCAGAATACACGTGGGAACGTGAAGATCAATTCAAGAGCAAGTATCCTCATCTTTTCGCTAACCACCCTACTACAACAACGTCTTGATTTCGTGACGAAATCTCTAAAACATGGGAATACTGTGACATTCGTCAAATTTCCATCTTAATTTATTCATATAGTACGAGTATTTAAACTGTTTACCGACGAGTTGTCGACAGGAATGTGTTAATTATTTTGCTTTGCGGACAAAGCCCTTTTTAGGGAGAGCATATGTAACGTCTCGAGTTTTCGCGATTATTAAGTTGAATGCAATACACGAAGTTGGTGGGCGTTTTATGTTTGCCGTACATTTATTTGGTATATTTACTAGATTACGTGAAGTCTCGCACAATTGCTTTGTTTTGGGATCGTGTGTCAAACGGTTATAGTGTCGTGTTTATTCAGTTCGCGTCTAAACTTAAACATCGTGAACCCGAGTTGAGCTATATAACTGTCGCAGCATGTACATATAATTGAGTAAAAACTTTCATTTATGTTTATTACCAAACTTGCCTTACAAGTGTCCCAAATTTCAGTCACATGTCTAACTACAAATAAACCATATAGTTTATTTCCCCACTAACCACTACAAGACAGCACACATGCCTAGTTTACCCCATTTGGGTATATCACAAGTTACCATTTTCAGTTTGAAGGTAACCCTAGACTAACAATACATGTTTATATACAAACCCAAAGTTTATCCAATGTCCAAATACAAAGTTTATCACTGTCCAAATTACAAACACAAAAATCTGTACAAGTCTTTCAAAATACAACTCCTGGGAAGGTGAAGATTAGTGTCCAGCCGACCCACACGTCGCGTCCAACCTGCAAAACCGAAAGAGTCTTCCATCCCGTCCGAACCTGCAAACCGAAACATAGCATCCCATTGTGAGTCTTTTCGTCTTTTCGTCTTTCCTTTATGAAGTCCTGGTTGTGCTCGTTTTGTACAAACCTGCGAATAAACAAACCAATGCGTTAGTCATTGTAACGGCCTTATTTTTAACTAAAAACTGAAATTTGTTAAACTTTATTACTAGTACTCGAAACATGGCTACAACTTTACTTTTCTGTTAACCAAACCGAGACCCGACTTAGACCAAACCGAGACCCCGACTTAGACCAAACCAAGACCACAATCAAGACCACAATCAAGAACCAAACCGAGACCCAAGTCAAGCCAAACCGAGAACCAAACCAAGCCAACCAAGTTTCTTACTTTCTGCCAAAACTATCAACAATCAATACCAACTAATCTAAATGTCTTAACCAATTTTTATTTTACAGAAACACCCTAAAACCCTTAATCATGCCGCGGGTATAAAAACCCCCAATTTTATAAAAACCCTAGATTGACTTTTTATTAATTAAAACATTAATTAAACCTAATCTAAACCCAAACCCCATAGTTAATTTAATTGAAAACGAGTTATGCAAAAACCCCCAATTTACCGAAACCCTAATTTTTATAAACCGATTATATATTGAAATTAGTTTAATTTTATAATAGAAAACATCAATTAATTGTGTTTAAACCCGAGATTGATAAAAACCCCCAAATATTTCAAAACCCTAATTCGTTTGTTTCAAATCCGAGAACCATATGATTCACAACAACTTTATACAAATCAATCAAACCCACTGATCATATTAAATCGAAAATAAATTAACTTTTAAAAGAAATGAAGGAGGAACAAACTTATCTTTGATTGTTGACTATTGATTGACGTAACCACAAGGATGAACACATCAGAAAACCAAATCGGTTTGATGTGGGGATGAAACCCCACATCTCACGCGATCTAAACACCTCAGACCACCCATATTTGATTTATGCATTCAAACTGATAAGATATTTAGCCATGGAGGGGTGAACCGATCTAGATTTGAGAGAGAGATGAGATTGGGGCGGTGGAGTTGTTTTCGAGGGAAGAGAGGGAGTATAACTCTCTGTTATGGAGAGTTGTGTGTGTAAACACATGTTTATTTACTCCCCGTTCCTTGTTATTTCCGCCTATGGGCCGGGCCGGGTCTAATGACCCTCGGGCCGGTTATTGAGAGAAGTTATTGGACCCATTTTGGGCCTTGTATATTTATTTAGTTTGGTTAAAGCCCATGAAACGAATTTTGTAAATTTAGGATGTAATTTGACCCGTAAAACCCGATCGTTTAATAACCGACTTTTAATTGTCGTACTTTTTCGTAAACGTATGGTTTCGTCAAGCACAACTAGGGTGTCGTGTCTTTATTAATATAATTTTTCGTATCGTAACTCGATTCTCATAATTAAATAGGTCGCGGCTAGCGTAACCGTACTCTCGAGCTATTTTATCTTCATTCTCTTTGCTGAATTAACGAGGTGAGTTTATAGCCCCATACTTTACTATTTTCACTGCTTTTTGGGGTGAGACATTGCTTGATTTTAATGTGTGAACACAAGTGCATTTACTGATTTATATATTAGTCTAAGTCCCACTAAAAACCCAGTTGCTTTGGCCCGTGAATCGTGAACCGTTAATTACTTTGTGTAAGCGCGAATGTAATGGATAGATCTATCGGGATTGACGTCCCTGTCTGTCTTGTCCAACAAGGGGACAAGCGGGCACAGTTTCATTTGAGTCTGAGATATGATGTCGTGGGTTTAGGCATCTAGTTTGGGCTACATTTATATGATTATACTGCCGGTGTTGTTAACGCTTCGGTGTCACGAGCTTAGACTGTAATAAATACTTTTGGGATGACTTTGTATCTGTTATATTGTCATCACATTTGGGAAAATCTTGTGGTTCATTAAACATTTCCACTTAACTAAACCTATGAACTCACCAACTTTATGTTGACACTTTAGCAATGTTTTTCTCAGGTATTAAGAAGGAAGATGCTAAATGAGGTCTCATGCATTGCCGTCATTTCTTTGAAACAACGATCATTTGTACCATTTGAGAAAACTATGTTTTGTAACTGTATTCAGTTTATGCTTCCGCACTTTGTTAAAACTATTTATTTTATTAATTACAAGTGATCTATTTTCCGAACGTCTCATTTAGAGGTCGTTCTTTGTGACTATGTGCGTATGATAATCATGACGTCACCACTCCCTTGTCGCCATTATACTCTGATATTTTGGGAGTGTGACAATATGTTAATCGATTTGAATTTGCTCTGTTGGTTTGGAATGTTTTTTGATAAATATTATAACTGCTCATAAGTTTGAACTTGTTAATCTGTTATTTTGAATTTGAATATGCTGAGATTTGCAAAACTGATTGAGGATTTAGATTTGGAGTCAAGCTGAGTTAATTTATCTATCAGAAACTAAAGTTTCATGTCTGTTTCATAATAAGGTTCTGTTTAATCTTTTTAGAGTTAAATAAAGTGATTTAAGTTGAGTTTGGATTGAACTTGATCTGATTAATTGAGATTGAGATGATCTTGTAGGAAGGATTGAGTTTTATTTATCTGTGTAAAAAGTATTTTAAGAGTTTGTTGGATATTCACATTCTGCTGATTTGATAAGTTTTAGTTTAATATTAGATTGCTGATTTGTTGCTTTTAAAATGGTTTGATTTGAGGTTTTATTGAATTTATCAGTTATAATGCTTTGTTTTACTAAGCTTATATATTCATCAGTTATCAGAATCCTTTTGTTCTGATTAACCCACAAGGCTGATATCCTTATCAGTTTATTACATAAGTTTTGTGTAGTGTAAGGTCACCTCTTGTGACAGCCCTAATCTGTTCAAAATAAGAACCTATTCACAAAAAAATGGGCTCTCATGATAATCGAACCTGTGACCTCCTGGTCACAGGTCCAACACGTTAACCATTTGAACTGACTAGTTCTTTTGGTTGTGTTATCACTTATATTATTAATATAGATTGCTTTAATTGAGCTGGCAGATTTATTTAAATTCTCTAGTTTAATTTTTATTCCGTGTCTTTTAAATTTGCTTTTATGTAATTTTAGTTTGAGTAAAAAAATAAATAAAAATAAAAATAAAAAAATAAAAAAATGTTTTTATTAAATTTAAAAAGTTTAATTAGTTTATTTTTAATTAATTAGAATTTTATAATATTAGATTTAAATAAAAATAGTTTTTAAATAGATTTGTTTTAAGTGATTTTTAATAAAGATAATTAGTTTTAAAAGTTTAATTAGATTTTTAAAATAGATTAAAAGTTGTTTTTATTAAATAGAATTATTTTTATAGATTACTAAATAGTTTAAATTTTAAATAGTTTTTAAGTAATTGTGTTTTTAGATTTAAATAATAGCGGGGTTAACGATTCATGCACTTTAGGATTAGATTTAATAGGTTAAAATTGGTAGATTTAATTTCTAGTTTTAAAACCGAAAACCAATTCAAATCGATTGTCCAAATCAAAGCAAAAACGTCTCAAATTCACTCGATCTTCGTGTACAACGAACTTGGTTCATCACATGTTTAATTGAATTCGTCTTTGGTAATATTAGTCTATTACTTTTTCCTAAAGGTAATTTTCTAATTTACCCTATAACGTATCTTAATTATCACTATACATATCTCGACACACCAAAAACATAACATCAAATGCATCGCACTTGCAGCTGTTTGACCAATGACACCACATATTTAGGCAGGCATGCAATAAGTTATATCATAAGACAACATTGTTTGATCTACAGCGGGTTGTGGATACTTGTTTCTACCTGAATACATTCACTTCCCTCGAACCTCTGTAATCACAACCAATTCGACTTGGTTTGAGTGTTCTGGGATCGTGATACCTTTAGCCAATCAGATATCTTCAAGAACACTAATCCAAACGCCTTCTTCTCCACATTCCATATTTTCTTCACATGTCTCGGGATTGATTATCTTGATATCCACGTCTGCGTCATTTGGGCAGATGTACCCGTAAAAAATCCTTCCTTGTCAGTCTTGAAAAATTGGTTCACCTTGTCCATATGCGCTACTTATGTAGACATAGTTTTTAGCCATGCCATAACCAGGAGCCATGACTTTTTATGAAAGTCCAATTGGCCGAGTCAACTCGATAAACCTTTTTAAAGTTTTAGATCTCACCGGCTTAGCAACAACCATAAGAAAACCATGAAACAAAGATCAAAGCTCATGAACTTTTCTTGTTTGCTTTATAATCTTTGTATCAAGAGTTCAAAAGCAAAGTTCAGGCCAGCACTGTGAGTAGCGTGATACATACTCATGGTTTGCAGCCACAATAACAGGTTCTTGATGAATGTTATTGGGGAGAAGAATACCATTGTTCCACCACTAACCAGCATCGTAAGAAGCCCTCCAGTGAGCCCCATATCATGGTATTGTGGTAGCCAACTAACACTGACCATCTTGGATGTACTTTTATACACTTTACGAATTAATTTCACATTATGAATGAGCCCATTGTTTGTGTGTAAGTTTGTTCCTTGACCACCATTCTTGTGCTCTAATCCCAGCAGCTTCCTTGCAAGCTCGAAACCACAATATCAAATCAAGATCCATTTGAGTTGTTTTCTAACAACAACCGTAAATCCAAACAACTTTAACCACTGGTTTCCATATAAACACTCAAATTACCATAAAATCAATAATTACCCAATTCAACAACATCATTAATCATCTACACAACAAAAATCGGTCTTCAATTTTACTAGAATCCCTCCCGTGGCCACTAGGAACGGATTCACAAGTATTATTTTTTGATTTGATTTATGTGAGGTTAATGGATGATGGAATTTTTTATCATGGGTAAATAGATGTGAGTTTGGTTTTTATGTTTGTTTGTGTTGGTAGTTGATGATGATTCAGTGATTTGTGACGAGGGGTATGAATCTTTGGATGATGAATTAAGTGACGATGGGTGTTAGATTTGTTTTTCAGGTCTTGATGGAGGAGCAAGGTAGGTTGTAGGGGGGAGAGAGAGACAGAGAGAGATAGATAAGAAATAAAAGGAAAAAAATTTTGTGACTTTTTAATTGTAGTTAATGAAACAGAAAAGACACAGATACCCTTATAATAAATAGACTTAACGAAAAAACTAACCACCATCCAAAATAGAGACCAAATTCGATGATAATTTCAAAAATAGGGACGATCCTTGTATTTAATTTGAGATAGGGACGAATCTCAAGATATTAACATAGTTAAGTATAAGAGCACCTACAATGGGTAAAACCATGAAAGACTTTTTACTATTATATAAAGTGTTTAGTAAGAGTTTTTGCCATTGTGTGAAGGACTTTTAGTAAAGTATTTTGTAAAAGCTTCACATACTCTAAGTTATTGAAGAAAGCTTTAGTGAACATGTATAAGATACATTGATGGCATTAAATGCACTAAGCCTTTTAAAAACTTGTGCATTAGGGATGCTCTAAGAGCATCCACTATGGTTGTTTTTTATGAGGTTTATAATAGTATGAAGATGTTTATCATTTTATTAACTATAGTGGAGATGAGGTTTATGCTTATGTGAAATGAATATGTTCAACATCTTAGACCTCTTCAAAATTTAATGCCTTTAAGTTGATGAGAATTTCTATAGGTTTATAACATCAAAAAGTTTATGAATTAATGTTTTAAGGTGATTTGACACTATCATAAACTTTATAAAGGTTTATCATAATGAATGCTCTAAGACCCATGTTGATTTGTTTTATGAAAATAGTTTTGCAACGTAAATTGCAGCAAATCTTGTTCTTTATACGAGAAGAAAACAATTTATTATATTAAAGAGTTTATAAAACTATAAAGATCAAATTTGAAAATAATATTTTTATCAAAGGGTTGCATGTACAACAGCATAAAAGGTAATTACATCTGATTGATTATTTCCAAGCTTAACTTATGGTGACATATTAGAATAAGTGGTTTATTTGTAAGTTAGTATGTTTCAAGAAAAGTATAAAGACCTTTGGCGTAATTAAGGTAAAGTTTTTTTCTTTGATAATATACTTTGGGCTGTTTTGTTGGTTTATCATTGTGCAGGGGCTAATATTTCATATAGTTGGAAGTTTCAAGATGATTTGTATATAAACTTTATAATGTTAAACCTTAAATATAACTCAATATTGTTTTTATTTCTAAAAGGTTGTAATCATTCGTTAGGTTTATTGTTAGTTTGATTTCAGTTGTAATTCGTATTGATCAAAATACATAATATCCCATTTGTAATGATAGTCTTATGTAGTTAATAAACAAAGATGTGGAATATGAGTCTTGATCTGTTTTGAGTTGATTTTTTAAAAGTTTATAGTTTTTTTTTCTTTTTTTTCTTTTTTTTAAGTTTATAGTTAGCGATTCAATATTCGTCGTATATAAAATACTTCTTTTCAACCTATTTTTGGCCAACGACCCAACCTGTGCACCCTCCGCGGCTCTATTCAACAATGATACGACTCAAAATCGTAAATCCTTAGCAAATGGTATGTGGCTGGATGGCATAAATCAATTACAATGTTTAGGTTGCAAATTTAAATCTTTTTAATCACGTTGCTCCGTAATATTCTATTTATAATTACGAAGAAACGAGTCTCTAATTGTGATCACTGCCTCGTACCTTAAGAAATAATCTTTCAAAATATATCAATGAGTGTTTTTTACTAAACAATGGTTTTTATAAAACATATTTACCAATGTATAACATCTCTAAAAATATTTACCAATATAAGCATCTTCAAGACTTTAATAATACTCCATTAGTTATCACTTTTAATTTTATTCCATTAATAACAAAGTAACTCAAATTAGAGCCTGGTTGTTTCCACTTTCCACGTTCTAATTAGCAAACACGTACGAACACACTCGCAATATGAATTAGTTTACAAAAGGACAACTCTCACTTTATGTAGTATTTACTACATTGTCGTAAAGTGAACGTTTTTTTTAAGAGATCGACTTGCTGTCAGGTCGACGTCATCTAAACGTCATATCCCTTTTAGGTAGAGATGAGCGTGGTATCGGTTTCGTACCGATCTTGTACCGAATTACTGGTATTAATTTTTTTCCGAGCATAAACTTGTGGTATCGGTCTTGTACCGGTATTGTACCAAACGGGTTTCGAATATCGGTAACGGTAAGAATATCGATGCCGGTGCCGGGAAATCGAGTTTCCCCTTTTTTCCGGAAATTTCCGATTTAGTACAGGTCTCGGATGAGTGGTCTCGAATTTTTTTAACTTTTTTTGTAGTCCTGGTACCGTAACGAATGAGATTTGAATATCGATATTCGGTATGGTTTCGATTTAATTTTAAGATTCGAGTCGAAATGCCTACGTTATTGTTGCGAGTGGGATCCCGAATACATATAGTGGTGTCGTGAAGGTAGAATAGGATGTATATTCTTTCAGCGTGTTATTCGAATCTATTTGATGAAGGGTGTGTAGCGTACTGATGGGTATTATTTATCTTAGTGTGGAGGAGAAAATTAACTCATACTAATAAAAAGACAAAGTGTTATTTAATTTGGTAACTAATGCCATACAATAGATAATATTTTTTAATATATCATAGAATGGTAATTAAGTTTTTCAAAAGCAGTTAGTTGGTAAAAAACTCTTATTTGACTAAATATGATATGATATAAGACAATTTTATCAATTAAGTTAACGATTGTTAATCACATACACGCCCCTTAATTAATGATTGTACTATTATGATAGACGACATTTCATCATTTAAGTTAATGAATTCAACATCAATTTAAGAGTCACCGGACAATAAATGAGAGGTGAAACAAACGACAAGGGGCTAATACATTGCTGGATAATCTTTCCATTAGTTTTCTATGTTTGGGGATTCACTTGGATGCGTGTTAACACGGTTAATGCGGTTCACGGTTATAAGGTTTTGTTCATTATTCTCGTCGAGTCTTCTAGCTGTTTTCGGGAGTTCGAGGATAAATAGTTTTTTTTCAACATAGTTTTTGACTTATTAACTGATTAATTTACTGGATAAAATATTCCCATTTAAAACCAGTATAAGTTAATGATGGTAATCACAAGGTTTTTCTCACCCATTAGTGGTTAATCAAGACATCTTGTGCTTATTAGTTTATCAGCTACATAAGTTTTTTAAGAGAATACTAATGATTTACATTTTTTTTATTTGCACACTCTATATTGCGCTATAAATAGTTTTACGTTTGTTGAATGCTAATTTGCCGATTTGCACATTCTAGTGTGCGATTAATAAAAAAGAGTGTGCCGATCAAAACCTGAAAAAAACACATGGCCTTGGCTTCCGAAAAATAAACTTTACTCGCACCTTAAAAGTTGTTAACTCGTAAACAGTTTAGTTAGTACAAACAGCCTATTGTATTTTAGTAGTTCACTAATGTGATACGTTGTTTGAATAAGCTCACCCTGTTCCTTAGATCGTTTTTGTTGACGTGTTTAGTCATGCACAGGGGCGGATTTCTTAAGGGATTAGGGAGGGCTTCAGCCCTCCTAAAGTTTGTGACGAGTAGTGTAAAAATTTTACTTTCCGTCTCAAAGTTATTATCCACCTTATTATTTTGGTATGTAAAAAAGACTCGGCCTTCCCAAGATAAATATTCCACGTCCGCCATTGGTCATGCATCATAGTAGCATGTACAATCAGGGTGTTTTCCCATGATGCTTTTGCTCAAGGTGTTAGCAGGTATACATTAAACTTTCTCTAGCTAATGGGTCGTGATATCGATCAATAAAGCTGGTTGCAACATTGGTATTATGAAATCGGTCGACAGATTTTGCAATCGGTCATCCACGTTGACTGATTTGAATTGATCGTCCACTAGAATTAAGTTGCAGCCATGAACGAGCTGGAAACATATTCACTAAAAAAACTGACATTTCTTAGTTTTAATAAAGAAAACTTTTTTAATTTTAAAATTTGTACATTTTACCTATATAAATATCTAACATATTTTAACTATATTATATAAAAAAAATATTTTATTGAAAAAAAATACAACTTGTTTACTTTCACATACTATTAGCGATATCAAAATTTTAGCTAAAAAACTAAATCACGAAGATGTCGTTTGTCACAATCACAAAGCAATGATAGAATTAGCCACGGGATTCGAAAAAGCTTCCGTAGCTTAAAGATGATCTGTAGAAAACATACGAGAAATGCAATGATATTCTTAAAGAGAGTCGTGCTCTATCGACAGTTTTTTAAAAGAAGAATTAAATTGTTTTTAAAGATAGCTAAAATGAAACGACAATTGAAAACTAAATTAGTTTGGTTTTATGGATAAATTTTAATTTACGAAAAATAAAATGAATTTGATCGTTTTGTTGTGGAAACCAATCGATTATAGGTTGTCGAAGAGAAAAAATTAAGAGTAGAAAAAATGGTGACGTGCTTATTCTTGGTTATTTTTTAGCCTAGCTCAAGTGTCTTATTAGTGTTAAGAAGTAATTTTTTTTAGGCAATAGGGACAGACTTCATTTATTAATAATTATAATTTACATATTATGAGAGGGCAAACGGGCAAATAAAAGCCATAAGTGATTGACTGACGTATTTTAGGTTAATAATGGAGGAACATGTAGTAGAAGCTATAATTGATTACTCCTTTAAAGGATTTAAGTTCCTCAATTAATATCAAGTGTGGGTAGATAAACTTTTGTTTGGTTTAGCGGAGACATTGTAGCATATATAGTTTATTTGGGGTGATTATGGTGCGGGACGGTGCGGTTTTTTTTAAAAACTACATCATATCTGTAATTGTGATTTTTTAAAAGTGTGAATCCGTAACGCGTGGTTTTTTAGTTTTGGTTTTGCGGATTTTTAGCGGGTTTTGCGGATTGTAACCGCGCTGCACCACGTCTTATAATTTATAAAATTTATGCGGGTTTTTACGGTTTTTGGTTCACAATGTTGGTATTTTTTTTGTTATAACAATGTATATATTTAATGAAAACACACACGAGTAACCGCGCATAGCGGCGAAAATTCTCAGCGAAAGATAATTAACGATATATGATATTATGGCCATAGGTGTTTCGTGTAACATTTAAAATAAAAAATGAAAATGTCAAAATGTAAATGCAACCGCTTTAGCACAAATTGGTAACATGTTTTAATATTAACTATTAAATGTTTCAACATTTCCATTTATACTACATTTTTAACCAAAAGAATACACTGTTTATAATGTAGTATAGATAACACGCATTAAATGATTGATATGTCATTTTTCAGGTTTTATAACTAATGCGCGGTGCGGTGCGGATTTTGTGGTGCAGTTTTATCGGTAAAAACGTAACCGTATCGCATTTTATAATTTTTCTTCTTTTTTAAAACCGATCTATCAATTTTTGTCGTGGTGCGATTTTTTGATGCAGTTTTTTATGGTTTACGACTTTACGATTTACAGTGCGGATTTTGGTCATCATACCAACAAGGTTGTAAAATTTCGTTGTCTATTAAGTTCTATGTTCTTTAATGGTCGTACGAAATACGAGAAGATAGGATTTATCGTTTGAAAATGATGTGTGGCGTGATGCCCACAAATGGTCAAATCAATAAAAGCTACTCCGTACAATGGAACACCTGACCAATAATACTACGGTAATTTCACTAAAAATACCATAATGACAATAATCAAGATCGAAGTAAAGATAATCTTAAACTATTTAAATCGAGTCCATAACACAATTCACCAAGCTGGAGATCTAGGTTGCCTCACATTTTAGGGAAAAAGACCAATTTGGTCAAAATCATCTCTTCAAAGTAAAACCATGGTCAAGTTTTTTGATGGGGACAAATTTAGTCATACACAAGTGCACAACTGCACAACTCCATCCAATTACCGCCACGTGTCCACTGACACAATATTATCAAAATAGTAAATTACTAAAATGCCCTTTCTCTTTCTTCTTTCTTCTTTGTTCTTTCTTCTGGTTTTGAATACCACTCCAGATCATAACATCAAAATCCCACACCAACAAACACCAATTGATAATCAATCGGGTTTAATGCAAAGTCGCTGCGGTGGAGTTGATAGACGGTGTAGCTACGATTCCGACGGGGTCAAGAAATCAATCGGGTCTTAGGTAATCATTACATTCGATTTGTGAAATTTATTTTCTATTACATTTTAATGAATTTAAATGATATTGGGTAATAATTTTAGGGTTTTCAATATGATTTAGGTATTTCTTGATTTTTTTTGTTTTTTGATATGGGTTTTTAAAATTATGAATTGGGCAAAAAAAACCTTTCCAAGGGAACCGATTACAAGATTGACGTTTAGTAGATCTGGTGCGTAAGTTTATGAATTGGTTCTTGATTTTTTTTGGTTTTTGATATGCGTAAGTTTTAAAATTTTGGTGCAATGATACTATAGGGAACCGATTACAGGATTGACGTTTAGTAGATCTGGCCTAATTTCTGCTTATATATTTCATAAGTTACAATTTTCCGGTTTATTTTGAGACTTATGGGCTTATATAAGCTTTTTTTAGCATCACTTAGCTAAATAAGCTGTTTGACTAATTAAGTATTTCAAAAGTTAACTCTTATTGGTAATAAGATCTTTTAACTGTAATTACTTGGTATACCCGGAAGCTCTAAATCGTGTGGTGACTAGGCACTTTTGGTACCATTGGACCAAAGCCCGTCCATGAAATTTCAGTTTCGCCTTACTGCAAGTTTATTTTGGGTCATATGTTTTTACTTCATTGGATTTGGATTTCGTTGCTTTTGGGAGCTTTTCAGTTACGCGCATTTGAGATATGATACTTCATTTCCAATCCGGAATATATGTTCATTTAGATCACTATACTTTATATGTCAGAACTTCCAAATTTGATATGTGGATACGAGTCATATGTTTTGTAATTTATGAGTTTCTAGTTTGTTTCTTAAAGTGAAATCTATTACGTTTATTGTAGATATGGATAGATAGTACAAAGAGGCCAGGGAGGGTATTCGTCTTTCTCTCATGCTTTAAAAGGGTTAAAAATGGTTTTTCACCTCCGGTGTTTCTCTATTGGGCATATGATACATGATGACACGAATGGACGATCACTTGATAACTATTATACTGCTCCTTCACAGTTAGAGCTTAGACCAGATGGATCCACGCCCGTTCCTCAGAAAGAGTACATCTCAAGTCTAGATGTAAGATCAAGCAATCTAAGGGTTTTCACACCTGAGGAGCTTATGAAAGCCACTAAAAATTATGACGACTCTACTATTCTCGGGGAGGGTGGATTTGGATGTGTGCATCAGGGCGTCATCAAGAGGTTAGAACATCCGTCTGATAGTATGTGTGTGGCTGTGAAGCGGTGTAAAAGAGGCCCAAAGGCAAGTCTTACGTTCTTGAACTTCTATTAATCTATTATAATAAAAATAGTTAACTTAGTAATGATTACTGTGTTGTTATATGTAACAATGTTTATCAAGTCCTTACTGCAGACACTGCTCACAGAAAATATTATTATGGTTTTATTGCATATGTAGGTAGTAACTTGATTAATTTAGGCAGAGTTCTGTTTTAGGTAACCATGTATAATCTCACTCACAATAATCCTTAAAGTACAATGGATTTTAGTTTGATGTCATCTGTACAGCATACCTCGCCGAAAGGATGGGATGACACTCTGTGTCTGTAAGTTACTAAAACAAAAGTTTTAATGGTACGATGAAAAAACCTATAATATGCTGTTGAAAATTACCTTTATTAGGATTTTTTTCAGACTATTAAGGTTTTTAATGGATACCAGAATTAGGACCCTGACCAAACGATGTTACCATTTTACACAATAAAACCCATCTAATATATATATATATATAGGCTCCATCTGTGCTCTATCCAAAGCTTAATATGCTTTAATGTTTTGGGTGATAGGGACTTAGGGAGTGGGAGACGGAAGTGAACTTTCTTGGAAAGGTTAAGCATCCGAACCTTGTGAAGCTAATTGGCTACTGCAATGATGATAATGGAAGCGAAAACAATTGGATTTTGGTGTATGAATATATGCCTAACGGAAGCTTAGATTCTCATTTATCGGCTAATTCAAAGGCACCTCTCTCGTGGGGTATGCGACTACAGATAGCCAAAGATGCTGCTACTGGTTTGACATACCTACACGAGGGAACAGGAGTCGACCGTCAGGTACCGTTGTCAAGTATTTTCTTGTTTAATAATCATATACCAAACAAAGTTATTAAATTAATGTTGCATACATTGCAGACCATCTTTAGAGATTTCAAGCCGTCCAATATTCTTCTGGACAGCCAAATGAATGCTAAGCTTTCCGACTTTGGATTTGTTAGGGAAGGTCCTCGAGATGGACGGACCCATATCTCAACAGGGGTATGTTTAATGAAAGAAACTATTTTTCATTCTTGCTGTTAAAGTGCTAATGCATTTGTGTTATAATCACATATACAGTGTGAGATAAAATTTATTGCCACCAAAAGTCCAAAAGTCACCACTTTGGTATTTTTCATTTAGAGATGGTGTTGAATATATAAAATTCGTTGAATATATAAAATTCATTGAGTTTACAACATAGGGTCTGATTATTGACCAATTTAACCATTTCATAAATAGGGTCTGCCCATGTACAAGTTCCATCAACAATTGGAGCTTTCTCGAGTCTTGCTTAGGCAGTATTTGACTGAGTTTATGTCTACTAGACTTGGTGTCAAGCGTGAAGCGAGTATACTTTCTACTGGGTAGCTGATGATGGGAAGATATACTACGAAATTCAGGTAATATTTTCTTAATAATAAGTCGATCACTATACTTTGGTGCTTATTTTAGTCAAGTCTATAACGAGTCTGGAATAAGTCCATTTGACTTTAAAGTCAAAGTTAATGTTGCTTGAGATATCACACACGTGTTTATCTCCATTTCTAGAAGACTGAATATTACAAAGTAAATGGTGTTCACAAAATGTAGTGTGACTGTGAGTACTCTGCCAGGCTAGGTAACTTTAACCTCTTTATGTGAAAATTGGTAACTAAGCCATTGAGAACATGTGATTAGTCAAAGTCTAAGTCGATGAAACAAGTCAAAGTGCTTCAGTTTATTGACTTATTTTACTGTTAATTTGTAGGCGAACATAAAGTCATATGCAAGCAACAACAAGTTGGCTGTTATGCCAGAAGATAGAGTAGTGCGTAAGGAATAGGACAGGCGATACCTTTCGGTTCTTAAATAATCATTTCAGTCATATAATCCAGAAGTGCCACTGCGACGGTATGTTCATGTCTTGATAATTTTAATTAGAGAAAAATGCGGCGATTCACGTTTAGTTAATAAGATTAAGATAAGTGAGAAGCGTGCGAACCAAACTAATTAGCTACTTAGTAACATTAATTCACGACTTTGTATGTTTGAGCAGTTTCACAAAAGTTGTGAATTAAAGTTACGAAAATAGTGAATCAGTTTGTTTCTCACGCTTATCACATATAGTAAGCTTCCTACAGGATCCTCACCATACATATGTTTCATATGGTAAATTGGGTAAAACTTTAACCGCAAAATATTGTCTTTATCCTGTGAGTAAGTTTTGAGGCTGTTGTGCTTGTCATATGCAGCTTAAAAAGATTTCAGGAACTTTGCTCAATGCCATAAGATGCAAGAGAAGGGACACCGGTAGTCACTCACAAGAGATTTGTGTGTTGACATAGTTGAAGTTCACTTAAACTTTTCTTTGTAGTGTATATTCGAGGCTTTATCATTTAGAAACTAGTGTATTAATTGGGAGTGTAGCTCATATGGTAGAGCGCTCGCTTTGCATGCGAGAGGTACGGGGTTCGATTCCCCCCACTTCCATATTTTGAACCACGCCTTTTAATATTATTTGTAGTAATCAAGGGGAAGGGTTTAAATAGCTAAAATTTAGGGTGCTGATGGCGAAGCTTCCTGTTTATGTAAGGTTGCTCGGATATAGGTTGGGGTGGAGCAGTTGAGCAGTAGCAGTTGAGCACTTGAGCATTAAGGTGGATCAGTTGAGCAGTAGCCAAAGATGACGCTATGGTCATATGCGCGAGTGTTGCGTTTCTTACCATGTAAACTTGATGCCCTGACGTGTTCTTTTGCTTTGAAAGCATGTGAATACGCAGTTAATTTTATTGCTTACAGTAGACGATTTCGAGATCCTTGTATGAGAAGTCCACAGGAAACCACCAATGAATGGGTACCCCATTGACAAGGTATGTCGTGGATCTGTTTTTATACACTTAAACTTGGTCAATGGTGGAAGCATTTCCAAGATTAAGATTCGGAAAGCATATCCCAGTTGCATCCTTAGTCAACTGTATGTCCCACCACATGATCGTATTGGTTAGACTGGTGTCCTTGGCGAAATTGTATGCAACTCCTTGGTGAAAGTGTTTTGTGGAAGAAAATTATAGTATTATTCTCTGTAGGATATGTTGAAAGGTGAGTCGACATGTTCGGTTTTTAAGGAAAAGCACATGAAAGTTGATCCTACTTGAATACGATGTATCATACATACTACTGCTGTAGTACAGCTTAGATATGATATTTCTGCATTTGAATTTTATTCCAGGAATGTTTGGAGCTAGATGCTTCGTCTGCAGTTCTCAAACAGGTAACAAAAGTCGATCAAACTCGATAAAATTGCCCAAATTTTATCTGACCATTCTGATATTTAAAAATTTACTTGTCAGGCTGAGGGTGGATCGAAAACTAATGTGAACACGACCGGTTCAAGTGTTTTGGCGGATGATTTTGATGCCGTATTACGTTTTACAGACTTATCTTTTTTTCTCAGAAACTGGCTACCCTCGGGAAACCAAGTGCAGCAACTAACATCAGTAACTGGTTAGATTTGGCGCACACTGAGATTTAATGAATCCGTTTGTAATCCTTACAATGCTGATTTTGATGGTGACGAGATGAATATGCATGTGCCTTGGATAGAGGATCTTATGCTGATGGGGGTGCAAAACAAATTATGCACACCAAAAAATGGAGAGATTTTGGTTGCATCCACTCAAGATTTTCTAACATGGCGGAAGAATGGTGGTGAGTGTGGTGGTGGAGCAGTTGAGCAGTGGCGGTGGAGCAGTTGAGCAGTAGCGGTGGAGCAGTTGAGCATGCGGTGGAGCAGTTGATCATTGAGGTGGAGCAGTTGAGCGGTTGAGCATTGAGGCCATATATCAGTTAATCGTATAGAAGTAGCATAGCCATGTATATATAATGAAAGAGAATAGGATGAACTCATACAACAAGATGTCATTTTTATAAAACTTATCTAACCAAAGTTGTTATAGATTACAACAAGCCGATAATCAGATACCAAGTTTCCTACCAAATTGCTTAATATTAGAAGCACCAGCAATAGCATGAGAATGAAGACGGTACTCGGCCAGTCTTACGAATATATGCTGCTTGTTCTTCTGATCTTGCGGCTTCCTGGTTTCTCTTTGCCTCTGCTGCAGCACGCTTCTCCTCGGCTTTGAGTCTTGCAGCTGCTAATTTGTTCATCAGTCGGTCATGCGCTCCACCTTTCATCCGTTCTACCTCTACCTGCAAGTTCATGGTATTAGTACGATGAAAGAAACTAAAATTGTAAAATCCAACAAATATTTTTCAGTATCATAATGAAGAGTTGTCCTGTGCATAGAAATTTACAGATTTACTAATATTTCGCTTTTTAAGCACATACCAGATGATTCAGAAACAGTCTGCGCATTGTCGCCGACAGGTAGCACATCCACCAGATGAGGTGGAAGTGCTGATGTGATCTGTCTTTGATCCGGGCGTAAACGTAAACCTAAAATAAAACAACAAAATTTTTACATCCTCTTCCAGAACATCATAGCTTCAAATTTTATCAGTTTTTACTTGTAATCATAATATATTTAGCAACGTGCCTATGATCCCACATCGGCCAAGTATGGGATTGGTTGATGGTTTATAAAGCCTAGGTGTCCCCTCCTCAAACAAGCTAGCTTTTTGGGTGAGTTCTATACTAAGTATAGGATAGGTTCGTATCACTATCACATATCAAAACTATGCAACTATGATCTGAACTTTCAGAAGTGGTAGCATGCTGCAACGTTATCAGCTAGGGGTGAGCAGTTTGGACAGTCGACGGACCAGACCGGAAAACCGAACAGACCCGACCCGGACCGTACAATTTCGGTCCGGTCCTCGGTCTGAGGTTTTGGACCATTTCGGTCCTCATTTCCATCGGTCTGTCCGGTCTGGTTCGGTCTTACCAAAAACTGTAGATTATGCCTAATAGGACCGGACCGGTCCATCTCGGTCCAGGGTTTTGGACCATTTCGGTCCTCGGTCCAGTCCGGGCCCGATGCTCAGCCATATCAGCTCTAAGTTGATTGAGATGCAATAGGCACAAAATTTCACCTATTATAAAATGGGATATTGGGCTAACCTACAAAGTTCAAGTGACCGTGAGACCTTCTACATCCCAACTAATAATTTCAATGTGTTATTTAAGCCATTATAGGTTAGAAGATGCAAATAGAACCCATACACTGATCACGTGTATCTCACATAATAACACCAAAGCAAGTGACGAGAGGTAAAACATAACTATACAGAAAAGTATAAAAAAAATATATGGGAACACCTTGACCCTGATTAACAGCATGTCTCAACAAATTTTCCTGTTCCTGAATCTTTGCAGCTTGCGCCTTATCTAGGAGATGTAGTTTGAGTCTAGCAGCACAGATCATGAGAGCTTTTTTACCAAATTGCCAACAAACAGGTGAAGCAATCTGCAATAGTATATGATTTAATTAGTGATGAATAGAAAACCGTTACTTTTCATATGCTACTTGAACGTAATTTTAAAGGGTATGTTTGGCACGGATCATTTAAGAGCATTTGGCGTTTTGAATTAAAAGCTTGTTTGGCAACGAGTATTTATCTTTTCTAAACGCTACTTTTCATATGCTACTTGAACGTAATTTTAACTTTACAAGAGCATCTACGATGCTATAAACTTTTGCAAGTTTATAGCACCGCCACGCCACATTTTTATAAACCTCAACCCGTATAAACATAACCACAGGTAACTCAACTCGGTGTTGCATCACTTTTTCAACGTCACTAACATAGTCTAATAAGATAACCAACTTCACCTCCCAAAAAATTTAAGGCGTAAACACAAATAATACGCCACAAAAAACAAAATCACACACACATTTACCTTCACCAACTCAGTCGGGCGATAGACCTGGGTTACTACCTATTAGGCTATTCCTAATTATGATTTGACTCCAGTATCTTAACCATAAACACAACAAAAACTGCATTATTACATAACAGTTGTAACTTATTTTAGTAAAGTGAATTAGGATGTTTTAATAAATTTGGATACACTTCGGATGACCCTTAGCCCATTTGACCTGTTGTCTTTTTTGGCAAAATCCTTTTATTTAACCCATTTGACCCGTTACTTCTTTAGAGATTTAAACACAACCCAAATCAAGACAGTTATATGTGAATCAACGTCTTCGTGGTATGAGTCACCGGCTGGGTCATATCTGGTAGACAGAATAAGTTTTAATCATCAAGACTAGGTAACATATTACGCCATTAGCTTAATAGTGTAAACCTTTACAAAAGATGCACACAAACCTAAAAAGAGGCGAGTCAATTGACATGGTTCTGTTCACGAATTCTATAGATCCTCCTATATCACAAGTTATATCACAGATCCCGACAAGCTGACATCCTTTATGCAACAAGTCCTCGAGCTGCTTGGAACTCAATAAGCGAGGATATCTTCTCTCCCAGTACATGCAATTAACTGCTCAAAGCACCATAACACGATTTAAGTATTTGATGCAGCATGAGTCAAAAACTGCTCAAAGCAAGTATATGCTATATGAACTCAGATAAGAACTATATTAATTAAAAAACTGTTATCTGACCTATAACAGATGCATAAGGAGCAACGTTCTCGTGAAAAATTGGCCTGTAGCGTTCCGGATGTGCATAGTAATCAACCTAGAAAGAAATCTTTTATAATATAATCACAAAGTTTAAAAAAGTATATGATGCAAACGGTAATGATTACGTACTTTATCAAATGCTTCCATAGGCTCACTGCGCTCAACCATGTCTTCACTAGTCACAACACAGCCATACACTTGGAAAGCTCGTTTCGATGCCTTTTTCGGATTGAGAAAGATGGCCTGTATTGTTGTGGATTAAACACTGGTTTGAGAATCCCGGATCATTTCTCTCCAACTAAAAACACTGATTTCACTCGAGCATTTCAACAAACACCTAGTACACATAACAAAAAACACCGAAATTCACACACCAAACATCATACTTAACAAAAACCCCAAATGAGTCATCACTAAACCCTAAATTCACACATCAATAATCATAAAAAAATTGCAAAAATACCTAAAAACAGCTTCTTCTTTGCTCTGAAGCGAATTCAAATCAAGAAAACACTTCTTCAAATCAAGTGGGTCATCAGCAGATTGTCCCAAGAAGGTGAATTCCTTTCGTCACTTTTCTCTTCAATTACATAAAGGAAATGAATTTGTTTATAATGTGATTTATTGGTTAAGCTCTGGAATTGGATACAAAGGAGAAGAAAGCAGAAGAATGAAGAAGGAAGAGAGAAGAATGAAGAAGGACAGAGATAACAAAACAAAATTAAAACAAAATTAAGGGTATATTTGTAATTTCAATATTTTAATAATATAATAAATATTGTGTCAGTCAGACACATGGCAATAAAGTAGTGGAGTTGTGCAGTTGTGCAGTTTGTGAAGTGCTCAACATGACCATATTTGTCCCTAGTTGAAAAGTTGACTATGATAAGGTTATGAAGTGATCAAAATGACCAAATTGGTCTTTTTCCCCACAGTTTATATGGCTAAAAGATCTAGGCTGTGTTCAATCTTGTGACTTTATCAATAAAGAGAAGTTAGGAAGATGTCAACGATAAAGTAATGACGTGAAAGGATCTACATGTATGAATTGGCGAGAATACCATGATCTCGGATGTCTGTTAGCGCCAGGCATTGTTCATCCAACAAGAAATAGCTTCGGCATATTTCCTGGCCTAGTGGGAAACCAACGGAAGTATGCAACGGAAGTATGCAACAGAAGTATGCAGGAAATGGCGATGATGATGCATTCTAAATCAATTGTAAGACTCAAAACCCAAAAAATGGCGGCACCTCTCACTGATCTTCCATCACAATTTTGATCCACTACCCTCCGTCAATTCGTGTGTCTAAAGAACCTGTAGTCTGTGAGATCGTCCTTGTGAGTGGTTTGTAGAATGAGCTTCTTTATTCATTAGTAATCCGGAGACATAGAGATTGATCTTGTTAGGGGAGATTTGTTTTCAGCCGTCATCTTCCTTAGATCTTTCTCAACCCTAAGAACGTTAATCATTGTCCTTATCTTGTTAATCCTCCATTCACTTTATAACGATTGATTAGTGTTGATTAGACTCGGATAACGATTTGCTGATGATGTTATTGGTTCGACGTAGTTGTGAGGATTAGGTTATGGTCTTGTGGCCTTTCTTAATTCGGCATGATATTCATCAATGACGTCTGGTCAAATGGTTGTTCCTGTTTGATTGCCTAATTTATTTTTATCAAGGATTGACGAGGGTTTTAAGGTTGGATTCTGATTGTTTTGTTTTTAGGGTTTGAGATCTTATTTTAGGGTTTTTATAATTTCTGCGTTTTTAGGGTTTTTAATTCTTGTATTGTTTTGAATTATGGGGATCTGGGCGCGTTCAAACTCGGATCATACACGAGTGATTTCCAAGTCCATTTTCGTGACAAACTTTCCGGACAAAACAACATCTTTTTATTTATGGGAGTTGTGTAAGGGTTATGGTAATGTGGTTGATGTCTACATTCCCAATAAATTATCGAAAGCTGTGAAACGGTTCGCTTTCATTCATTTCATTAAAGTTGATAATGTGGAGCGTCTTGTGGGGAATTTATGTACTTTATGGATTGGACGTATGCATTTACAAGCGAATGTCGTTCGCTTTGAAATAGTGGCAGCGAATGTTCCTCCATCTAATAGGCCACGTCCTAATATTATACCTAGAACCAATGTTCCTACTGCTCCCTCTGCTGCTAAAGTGACCTCTTTTGCTTTGGTTTTAAAAGGTAATAGTAGTGCTTCTCATGGTATTTCTCCTGCCCCTGCTATGGTGCTAGATGATTCATGTATGGTTAATCACAATTTTATGTGTGTGGTGATATGTGAAGCTATGTAGCACCGAAACGGGAACGACACGGGGATACGGGGACGATACGGGAACGGGAATCGACAAAAATAAAAAAAATCAAGATACGGGATCGACATGGATACGGCAATAAAAATATATATATATAAAATATATATTAAAGAAAATTCAAAATAAATATTTATTGATGTAAATTCTAAACTTCAAAATACTATCTTCCAAAAGAAAAGTAACAATTAGATATTGATGATAATTTGCTCTTGAGGACGAATTTGCAATCTACCTTTTACTAAATATGTGCCGAAATATTTTAAATAAGTTTATGCCTCTTGTTGTCATTTTATTATGATGAGAGAAAAAAAAGCCGAGTTTTAACGTCTCGAGCCTTGACATAACAAAATGTACATTTGTTTTTATCAAGCCTCTATCTTTAGGAAACAAAAATAAGTTTATGCCATGCTCCCACGTGGACTAAACTAGTATGCCAAGAAAGTCAAATTAGACAAAACATTAATGAGAACAAGTACTACAGTATTCATTATCTCTCATCTTCGCCATCTTCTTTTTACTTCTTAAAACCAATGTGTAAAAACTTGCATATCTCCAAATGGTTGTAGCAAGTAAAAAAGCAAAACAAATCACTAGAAATCTACCCTTCTTTGTAAAAATCAGTGTGTGGCACGTGCCACAGGTGGCCAAAGCCTAGCTCCGCCCCTGAGGCCCATACAAACCCTAAAAAAAGGGGACAATAATAATAGGGCTTAAGAAGTAGAAACGTTCCAGATTCGGTCAACAAAGGATCCCGTGATTTTGGAATCGGTCAAGATTCGATCCCCTGTCGCTCCCCAGCCGCTCCCAAACAGGAACGCAACCCTTCTAGGCGATTCCGTGCATCCTAGATGTGAAGTCAAAGATTTTCTAGCCATTAGTAACCTTTATTCCATTTTATCTCAAGAAGGATTCCAGAAGTTGAATATCACGTATTTTGGGGGCTTGTGGGTCATGATTGAACTCTCTTCGGTTAAATCTAAAAGGAAGATTATGAATCACGTTGGTGTGGTTTCTTGGTTTTGGATGATTCGTGAACCTAAAACTGATTTTGTCTCGAGGGAGAGAATATGTTGGGTTGATATTGAAGGTGTTCCACCTCATGTGTGGTCGCGTGCGACGTTCACCAAGATAGGATCTCGATGGGGTGAGGTGTTGAATCTGGAGGATTGTAAAGACGATTGTTTCGCACGTAAGCGCATATGTATTAAAACGACTCAAGAGGATAATATTCTTGAGAAAATTAAAATTATTTATCGGGGAAAACTTTTTGTGGTACGTGTCAAGGAGCTTTTTGTTTGGTCTCCTGTCTTCAAGGGAGCTGATGTATCGTGGATAGACACATATACGTTATAGGACAAATTTAGGTAATTACCTTTAGGAAAAAGTAATTAACCAAAAATAAGTCAAAGACGGATACGATTAAACACGTGAGTGAACAAAGTTCGTTGTACACGAAGATCAAGTGAATTTGAGACGTTTCGTTTTGAATTGGACAATCGATTTGAATGTGTCGTGGGTTTTTAAACTACAATTAAAATCTACGAATTTTAAACTATTTAAAACTATCCTAATGTGCATGAATCGTTAACCCGCCTATTTTAAAATTCTACAAATAATTACTTAAAAATTAAAACTCTATTTAAAATTTAATCTATTTAAAAATCTAATTAAACTTTTTAAAACTAATTTACTTTATAAAACAAAACTTTAAACAAATCTATTTAAAAACCATTTTTATTTAATTCTAATATTATAAAAATCTAATTGATTCAAAAATTAACTAAACTTTTAAAATTAATAAAAACATTTTTTATATTTTGAAATTATTTATTATTCTAAATCTAAATGAAAGTAAATAAAAATGATTTTAAAATTTAACTAAAGTGAAAACTATGTAATTAAACAAATACAAAAGCTGACAGTCCAAAAGTAAAGATGTATATTAAATGTGTTAAGAGGACGTTTACAAAAACAACAGTCCAGCACAATTGGCTAGCTCGTTGGACATGTGAGGGGCAGGTCTCGAGTTCGAGACCTGCTGGTGGGTAATTTTTGCAATTATTTTTCTTCTTTTGACAGAGTATAAAATCCAGTCACAGGAGTGACTTTTGAAGCTTATTTGCTATAAGCTGAAAGGATTCAACTTTGTGAGCTTATCAGATAAGATGAATCTGATAAACTTATAACTAAAATAGAAATGCAGGATTACATATTCAGAATAACAACTGTAAGTAAACAAACACACAGCAATCCTCTACTAAAATAAAATCAATAAATCTAAAATCAAAGAAAACCTTCTATATCAGATCTAGCAAAACATTCAGCAACAATTCAAACAAAATAACGAAACAGCAGGTAAAAAATCGCAGGACATTTCAGCAAATAAACTCCAAGCTATCCAAGCAGCTTTGTACCGTAAGCTGCCCTATGAATTTTAACATCAAACAATCCTCTCATACAAATTATTTTAACCTTCATTCAAAAACCCTTTCACAAATTAAATAAGCCGACACCTCTTAAACATTTAAACTGAATACTAGTTCCCACATCATAAACACACAAACAAGACTTACTACATTGACTCTAAACGAATATCAAGTTAAACAGGCCGATACAAACTCAGATTCAATTACAACAAGCTTAATTAAATCATATAAAGCTAAGCATACTAATTAATATAAGACAAAGCAGATTCATTACTAACATCAAGTCGAAACAGATTAACTCAATTCTCAAGTTACAAATCCAAACAATACAGTATCAGCAAACCTTATCTAATCAGAATAACACATTCCTTCTAATTCTAAAAATTAAATCATACAATTTAGCAGTAGATAAACAACTCAGACAACATGACATCTTATAGCAAAATCTAAACAGATTAATTCCAACTAAATAAGCAGAATCTTAAATAAACAATTTAATATAAGAATAAACATGAATTTAAAAAGGAAATAACACCTTATGATGAACCCGTTGAGAAGAAGTGTGGCGCTGAGCCAACTTAACCAAATCGAAACCACCAAACGAACTACCATTCACCATTCCACCATTACTCCATTCGAATCATCAAAGAAAGTCAAACCGCCACTTTTTTTCATAACTTTTCCAGTGGGGAAAAATCATTCAAATCCTTTTACTTTCAACATTAACCATAGACTATTAATTAGTCTAATTTTAATATGTCAATTATTATTATATAGATTAGTTTTAGAAATTAATTCATTAATTTTAAAGCAGTAATAAAATAAAACGAGACACCAAGAGAGGAATTAACTGAACTTTTATTAATTATTAAGAGATTACAAGATTGAAATAAAAGAAAAATACAAGAATTAATTCTAAACTAATTTTAACAGAATAACAATGTAAAGAAAAGGATGCCTGATTACAAGAAATTTGGGGGTTTAAATAGGCTAACCCCCGAGGCTCTTGTGCGAATATGCGAATCTTGAGAAGAATATTCCAAATAATTCTGAGCCCTCGATCTTCATTCTTCTCTCTCCTTATTGGATCGGATGGTGGAGGGTTCAAAAGTTCACGCGGATTGCCAGAGTGGCACTAATTTGTGCTACTTGTGCTTCTTTTGAGGCCTGTGATTGGTGGGATTGGCTAATTGAGGTGTTGAAGCCAATAATCTTGTGCCACGTATCAAACTCCTCTACTCATCTTCTCTTCCTATAAGTTTGGGGGATTTTTATTCCCACACACTTGATTAAAGCATGCGAATAAAACCCCTATATCAATTTGATTTTTTACCCCATTAGGGTTTGATGGGAATAGTGATTATTACTGGTTTGGGGTAAAAGAGTTGGGGAAGAAAGGAGTTGGGAAGAAAATACATTGGTGTTATCGAAACATTAATAAGTAAATGAACGGTTTGGGTGTTTTCTTTTTTTATTGTGTGTGAAGACATGTGAAAATAAAAGAATGGATCGGATTTATTTGTGTGGTTGTGGTAAAACGTGTGATAGTGGATGGAATAAATAAATGAGTGAGAAAAATGGGAAAACAAGTTTATAAAATTCTCACTAAAAACCCTAAAGCCCATTATCACATTCTTTCCATCAATTTGGGCTTGGGCCCAAATTCGTTTAGTATTTCCATCCGAGTAACCATATTGGGCCTAATGGATATGGGCTTTGTTTAAAAATCATACATTTTAATTCCAACATTGGGCTTTTCAGGCCCAATAACTCATGTGGGTTCCACTTGGCCAAAATACTTGTTAAATGACATAATCCTCTAAATTTGAGCTCGGTTTTGGCTTCCTCGATCTTTTTCATCAATCTCGTGTCGGTTTTCGTCGGTTTTCGTGAACTTGGTACCTACACACATTCAAACAAGAAACAAGCATTTCCAAGGCATATTTGATATAATTCATGCAAAGTTTCATTGTTTTAAGCTACAAATGATATGAGTAAAAACACTCATATCAAATTCCCCCATGCTAAGCAATTGCCGTGTCCTCACGCAATGATAAAATTAAACTATGACTACACCATTATTCAACTTTTGACAATTTATTTTGCAAAAACGTAAAATAACTTTAAAGATCATAAAAACTCAAATAGATTCATCGTCCTTGACTTTTCACTTTTCCATGCCAAGTGCAAAAACAAGATCATTGTTATTATAAGTTGGTAGACTAACACGAATTCATGTGGGCCAATTAATCACTTAGACTCCCTTATTCCTAAGTGTATCTCTTATATTTTATTGTTGTCTTGAATGATCACGAGGATGCATTGTTGACTTATTTCGATAATTTATTAGGCCGAAAATAAAGTGAACGATTTAATCAATAGTTAGCTAAAGGACAAAATCTTTTAAAACTGCTTCTCGGGCTCTCATAAAGTTCATATCTTGGCATAACTTGTTTCGCGATTTGAGACCTTTCTCGGATCGATATTTGGCAATGACTTAATACTTCCAATCTTGAGAGACGCTCACGAAATAATGGTCTTCTCTTCATAATATTTCTTCACTTGAAGTTTTGAGAGATTCATACTTGGACCACGACTTCTTCATTTTTCTCCAATCTTTATTTGGGATTTTGATATACAACGATCCGCCTCCTTTTTGGACTTGGCTTCATTTATCCTCATACCTTATTTTTGGTCTTTTTGGATAGACTTCTCCATGACTTTTTGGGAGTATTTTGCTTTTCGTCGTGTGTCTCGATCCTTCATATTGATTTTTGATAAATGAATCTTCACATCACTTGAGATCTTTAGCAATAAAACATAGCCCTCATGTCTTGTTAGGACCTTTTTGGACTCGCCAATCTTCGCATCCCGCTTCAATAAGTTATGCCTTGGCTATGAACTCTAATCCATACCGAGCAACTTTTAAACGATTTTGGGCTAGAAGCTAAGTAACTTTTCAAATCGTTCAACATTATTTATTGCAATTAAATTTATTAACAAGCGATGGGAGAATAGGCTCATAATTAACTCACATAAATTCCTGAAAGAATACCAAACTTATAATTGGCTCTATCATCTCTTGTTCTCCATAAATGGATACTTAGCCTATTAAATCAAAGTCTTGGGTTTTCAAGTCATCTATAGGATCTTGCAACTTCTTATACTTTTGCAAGTTTTAGAATTTGCGTTTTAAAGTTCCCTTGATAGACGACTTTCTAGGATCAATTATAGGAGCTTGCGAAAAGTTCTTGTCCTTAACTCATATGAATTAAGACCTTCGCGTTTTAAAGCTCCCTATATAATAGCCTAGCAAAACTTAATTCAAATACGTTAAGGAAAAGCTAAGGTTAAAAACCGAGTCGAGTCAAAAACTATTCTTATTAAAAGCGTACATTTGTGTCAAAAGCACTTATTTTATTTATTAAAACTTAAAAATAACACTAAAAATTTAAAATTTTATTGAAAAATGAGAAAACTATACGTTTGGACACGACAAAGGCAATTGCAAGCGATTATATCGATTGACTCCCCCATGCTAAAACCAAACATTGTCCTCAATGTTTCTTAGCTCAAGAGTAACATCCCCTTGCTAAAATACGAAGAGTCTAATGCAAACTCCTAACATGGAAAGAGTACGCAAATCTATAAGCCGTTTATTAATTATGCCTCAAGAAAAACGTTAGTCGATAAAAATCAAGGGTAGAAAGTGTGCCCCTTTTGGCATTCAAAGAATGGAAGATCAAGTGGACCGGCAAAAACCGAACATGAGAGTCTTCAAATATTAGGGTCGTACCTAAGATTCACAACACAACAAAACACGAACACGAGCTTGAAAGATCAAGCCTTATTAGGTGTTAGAAAATAGAAAGAAGATAGAAAAACTCATTTTTGTTAACCGAGTCATGAGCTCGACTCGATCCCCGCATTCATTGGTCCTTAGGGAAAATGGTGAAAACCGGCATATTAGGATAAAATCCAACATAAAGCGCGATGCCGGGGTCAAAGATTACATCCTCGTTGTCGGATGACAAACGAAAGGATAAAACTCCAACACTAATCTCTAACAAGAGATGGTAGGTACAAACAATAGTATGGATGTAGCATGCTCCACGAGATAAACTCGCACCAAGATGATCGAAAAATCTTTCAATTATTACATCGGTGAAAGGCCGAGATTTCCCTAAATCAACGATTCCGGGATCGAATACCTCGTCCTCGGTGGAGAAAGGAATAGACAACAGGGTGTCGTCCCCCATGCTAATCCTAAGTCATATGAAGCACATGGTAATGGTGGTACAAAAGTCTCAACCATAGTGGTTTCAACTTGCATGACTTTGTCGACTTTTTCACTCTTAGGAACGTGAACAAAGGGGTCATGGTACTCAATATGAGTCACATGAAAAACCCGCACATTAAGATCAACGCGAGTGGGAGGGTGATTGGGAATAATGTAAATTTCTCCATCCGAGTCGACATACTCATCACAAAAGGTGTGATCATCATCACAAACCTCATCAACCTCCTTCATAAGAAGATCATCATCACAAAGGTTGTGAGATGTAGGAGGTATGATGTTCTCAAAATCCTCTTGAATCAATGGATTATTGTTCAATGAAGCTTCAAATAGAGGATTTGAGTAAGTCACAAAAGTGTCGTCATCCTTGTCATCACAAGAAATTTCCGACAAAGTATCGAGTGTGTCACACTCGGATACAAGATAATCATTCTCATTTGAAGGCAATTCATCGGCGAATTCCTCGAGAATGGTAGGGAAAACACAAGAATCACGCTCGATCTCGAGATCGGAAACGTCTTCACTTCCCCGTGGAAGTGGATCAAGGATAGCAAAAAGTTCATCGATGAACTTATCCAACGAATAGTCACTAACCTCACTCGGTGTGAAGTTAGGAATCAAAGGCTCTTCAAATGAAGATTGTGCCTTAGGAACATCAACATGATCCTTAGAAGAGAGTGAAAATGAGTCCATCTTCAAAGATTGTTCAATTAAAGCAATATCACTCTCGGGATCAAAATTCTCATTATCAAACTCACTAGCATCGAATGGCTCACTCAAGTAATCACCAATTTGTTTTTCAATCTTATCATCCTCGTGTGGAGTGAGTATAGATGAGGTAACATTACAACATGATTCAACAAAATTAGGTTTATCACTTTCCAATTTCTTAGGAACCAATCTTGAAATTTTTTCCGGTTTGAAAATCATATGTTTATCCCCATGAAACAATTTAAGCTCCCCTTCTTTCATATCAACTAAAACACCGGCCGTACACAAAAATGGTCGTCCTAAAATTATAGGCGCACGAGGATTCGGCTCATAATCAATGATAGCAAAATCGGCTAGGTAAACGAACTCCCCCACTTTAACAATGACATTTTCCGCTATACCAACCGGTCGAGTGGTGGTTCCATTAGCAAGCTCAATGATCATTCGAGTGGGAATAAGTCGCAAATAGTCAAGAGTTTTCCAAATGGACAAGGGCATAACGTTAATACTAGCTCCTAGATCGGCTAGAGCTTTGTATTCCCCAAGCTCATCGAAAACACAAGGTATCAAGAAGTGACCCGGATCATTATATTTCTTAGGAAAGAGATCAATGAAATCCGAGGTACTAATCACATTTAAAGTAGCCTTGGTGACATTCCAAAAGGTTTCTTTAGGTGGCACAATAAGCTCAAGCTTCCTTTCTAAATTATCATAAGCGGTGATAGCCTTAAGCTCTCCCCTCGGGTTTGGAATGGTATTACTAGGTAAGCAACCCGAAGAAGTAGATGGTTTAGACATGAATCCCTCAAACATCGAAAGCAATTTATTTTGATTTTGTTCCACACTTTGTTGCAAACGATTTTGACCTTGCTCAAACATTTGTTCAAATCTTTGTTCCATTCTTTGTTGATTAAGCTCAATCTTGTTATTTTGCCCCTTTAGTGTATTTTGTAACTCATTTTTCAAAGTTGCCATTTGTCCTTGAATGTTATTTTGTAAAGCTTTCATATTTGCCTCATTTGATTTCATGTAGCTTGACAAATCATTTTGATTATTCCCTTGAAAACCTTAATTGTTTTGATTAGCATTAAACCCATTTGCTTGATTGAAATTCCCTTGGTTACCACGGTTAAAATTATTCCCATTATTACCATTGTTGTACCTATTTTGAACCGGTGGAAAACCCGGTGGAGCAACATGATTTTGACGAGGAACTTGACCGTTGGAGCCATAAGTTCCCGTCGCGGCAAAAGCACTAGCTTGATCAAACCCCGCGTTTAAACAAGCATAATTAGGATGTGCTCCACCACATGATACACAAACATTCCCAATCATATTAATCGATCCATGAGGATTCTTCCTAATCTCACTCAACAAAGTCGCAAATCCACTATCAATCTTAGAGTCCAATCTAGCAATCTCGTGATTAGATGAATTCACATTAGAAACAACCGGTGTGTTTCGTGAATATTGTGCTCTAGACTTATCCTCAATTATTCTCCACGCGTCTCTCGGTGTTTTTCTTAAAAGATTACCACCCGCGGCGGCATTTAAAGAATCTTGTTCAATCATATTTAGCCCATTATAGAAAGTATTTATTTGATGCAATTCCGAGAAACCGTGGTGTGGACATTGTCTTAACAAATCTTTAAATCTCTCCCAAGCAACCCCAAACGATTCATGCACTTTTTGTTCAAATCTAGTGATCTCGTTCTTAAAATGTGTTGTTTTGGAAGGTGGAAAGAAGTAATTCATAAACTTTGACACTAAATCATCCCATGTTAAAATCGAACCCGGTGGTTCTTTCTCATACCAAAGCTTAGCATTACCCTCGAGCGAGTACGGAAAAAGCATGAGCTTAATCACGTCATTCGGCACATCTCTAAACTTGAGAGTCGAGGTAATTCGATTAAAATTCCGAATGTGAGAATGCGGGCTATCGGTCTCATTGCCACGAAATTGGTCGGCACGAATGAGCGATAGAAGACCCGTCTTAATCTCAAAATGATCCGCCAAAATAGCCGGCACAACGATTGCTTCCCCATACCCTTCGGTGGGTGCACGGAGCAATTCCTCCATTGTACGGTTATCGGCCATCTCTACAACAATAGGTGGAATCTCGGGTTCCACTATTCGTTGTTGACGATTTCTATTTCTACGAGGAATATTTTCAAGCCTATTAAAATCAATCACAAGTCGAGAAGAACGTAATTGCATACACTACAAAGACGAGAAATTAGAGGATTGAAGAAAAGAAATTAGACAAGAAAGAAGATTATTTTTGGTATTTTATTTGGTATTGCTCAATCAAAAATGATCGATAAAAAACAAGGAATAAGGATAACTACTATGGAAGTAAATTACCCTCGGTCGACTTTGAAACGATAGGTGAAAACCTAAACGTCTCGAGGTTCAATAAGTAAACAACAAAAATAAGATTTATTACTACTTGAGTCGGCAAACCAATAATAGGTCGTCCCTCTCAATATACGCACAAGCAAGCGGGGAAACGAGGTGGCACAAAGCACTTAAAAACCTTTTTCCTTAGACGGCCTTTTATAGCACGTCGCCTTATACCCACCTTATAGTTTGTATAAATCGAGTTCAAACTTCTTATTAGTATTTATCTATTTTGCCTTTATTTTTGTTTTGGGTTCGAATACAATAGCTAGGTGATGAAATCCCAACTAAGGCTTATTTGAAAAGTATTTAAAATTATTGTTCTACGTAATACAATATATTATTCACAAAAAACGAGAAAAACGATACATACTACTCCCTCTGTCCCAATTTATTTGTCCACTTTTGACTTTTTATGTCTTTCCTAATTAACTTTGACCTTAAATTAAAATTTTTGTGTTATGTAATGCTTGATTAAAACTATATGAATGAATTGAGTTTTAAATATATTTTTATTGGTATAATTTTTGTCAAATATTACATAACACAAAAAATTTAATTTATAGTCAAAGTTAAAGATAAAAGACTTCAAAATTTTAAAATGGACAAATAAATTGGGACGGAGGGAGTATATAATAGAAAAATAACAAAACTTTCCGAGGACGGAAAGGGTCTTCAAATCCACGATCAACAAATCTCCACAAAAGCGAATCGTACACAAGATCCCCGGCAGCGGCGCCAAAATTTTTGATGTATCGTGGATAGACACATATACGTTATAGGATAAATTTAGGTAATTACCTTTAGGAAAAAGTAATTAACCAAAAATAAGTCAAAGACGGATACGATTAAACACGTGAGTGAACCAAGTTCGTTGTACACGAAGATCAAGTGAATTTGAGACGTTTCGTTTTGATTTGGACAATCGATTTGAATGTGTCGTGGGTTTTTAAACTACAATTAAAATCTACGAATTTTAAACTATTTAAAACTATCCTAATGTGCATGAATCGTTAACCCGCCTATTTTAAAATTCTACAAATAATTACTTAAAAATTAAAACTCTATTTAAAATTTAATCTATTTAAAAATCTAATTAAACTTTTTAAAACTAATTTACTTTATAAAACAAAACTTTAAACAAATCAATTTAAAAACCATTTTTATTTAATTCTAATATTATAAAAATCTAATTGATTCAAAAATTAACTAAACTTTTAAAATTAATAAAAACATTTTTTATATTTTGAAATTATTTATTATTCTAAATCTAAATGAAAGTAAATAAAAATGATTTTAAAATTTAACTAAAGTGAAAACTATGTAATTAAACAAATACAAAAGCTGACAGTCCAAAAGTAAAGATGTATATTAAATGTGTTAAGAGGACGTTTACAAAAACAACAGTCCAGCACAATTGGCTAGCTCGTTGGACATGTGAGGGGCAGGTCTCGAGTTCGAGACCTGCTGGTGGGTAATTTTTGCAATTATTTTTCTTCTTTTGACAGAGTATAAAATCCAGTCACAGGAGTGACTTTTGAAGCTTATTTGCTATTAAGCTGAAAGGATTCAACTTTGTGAGCTTATCAGATAAGATGAATCTGATAAACTTATAACTAAAATAGAAATGCAGGATTACATATTCAGAATAACAACTGTAAGTAAACAAACACACAGCAATCCTCTACTAAAATAAAATCAATAAATCTAAAATCAAAGAAAACCTTCTATATCAGATCTAGCAAAACATTCAGCAACAATTCAAACAAAATAACGAAACAGCAGGTAAAAAATCGCAGGACATTTCAGCAAATAAACTCCAAGCTATCCAAGCAGCTTTGTACCGTAAGCTGCCCTATGAATTTTAACATCAAACAATCCTCTCATACAAATTATTTTAACCTTCATTCAAAAACCCTTTCACAAATTAAATAAGCCGACACCTCTTAAACATTTAAACTGAATACTAGTTCCCACATCATAAACACACAAACAAGACTTACTACATTGACTCTAAACGAATATCAAGTTAAACAGGCCGATACAAACTCAGATTCAATTACAACAAGCTTAATTAAATCATATAAAGCTAAGCATACTAATTAATATAAGACAAAGCAGATTCATTACTAACATCAAGTCGAAACAGATTAACTCAATTCTCAAGTTACAAATCCAAACAATACAGTATCAGCAAACCTTATCTAATCAGAATAACACATTCCTTCTAATTCTAAAAATTAAATCATACAATTTAGCAGTAGATAAACAACTCAGACAACATGACATCTTATAGCAAAATCTAAACAGATTAATTCCAACTAAATAAGCAGAATCTTAAATTAACACTTTAATATAAGAATAAACATGAATTTAAAAAGGAAATAACACCTTATGATGAACCCGTTGAGAAGAAGTGTGGCGCTGAGCCAACTTAACCAAATTGAAACCACCAAACGAACTACCATTCACCATTCCACCATTACTCCATTCGAATCATCAAAGAAAGTCAAACCGCCACTTTTTTTCATAACTTTTCTAGTGGGGAAAAATCATTCAAATCCTTTTACTTTCAACATTAACCTTAGACTATTAATTAGTCTAATTTTAATATGTCAATTATTATTATGTAGATTAGTTTTAGAAATTAATTCATTAATTTTAAAGCAGTAATAAAATAAAACGAGACACCAAGAGAGGAATTAACTGAACTTTTATTAAATATTAAGAGATTACAAGATTGAAATAAAAGAAAAATACAAGAATTAATTCTAAACTAATTTTAACAGAATAACAATGTAAAGAAAAGGATGCCTGATTACAAGAAATTTGGGGGTTTAAATAGGCTAACCCCCGAGGCTCTTGTGCGAATATGCGTATCTTGAGAAGAATATTCCAAATAATTCTGAGCCCTCGATCTTCATTCTTCTCTCTCTTTATTGGATCGGATGGTGGAGGGTTCAAAAGTTCACGCGGATTGCCAGAGTGGCACTAATTTGTGCTACTTGTGCTTCTTTTGAGGCCTGTGATTGGTGGGATTGGCTAATTGAGGTGTTGAAGCCAATAATCTTGTGCCACGTATCAAACTCCTCTACTCATCTTCTCTTCCTATAAGTTTGGGGGATTTTTATTCCCACACACTTGATTAAAGCATGCGAATAAAACCCCTATATCAATTTGATTTTTTACCCCATTAGGGTTTGATGGGAATAGTGATTATTACTGGTTTGGGGTAAAAGAGTTGGGGAAGAAAGGAGTTGGGAAGAAAATACATTGGTGTTATCGAAACATTAATAAGTAAATGAACGGTTTGGGTGTTTTCTTTTTTTATTGTGTGTGAAGACATGTGAAAATAAAAGAATGGATCGGATTTATTTGTGTGGTTGTGGTAAAACGTGTGATAGTGGATGGAATAAATAAATGAGTGAGAAAAATGGGAAAACGAGTTTATAAAATTCTCACTAAAAACCCTAAAGCCCATTATCACATTCTTTCCATCAATTTGGGCTTGGGCCCAAATTCGTTTAGTATTTCCATCCGAGTAACCATATTGGGCCTAATGGATATGGGCTTTGTTTAAAAATCATACATTTTAATTCCAACATTGGGCTTTTCAGGCCCAATAACTCATGTGGGTCCCACTTGGCCAAAATACTTGTTAAATGACATAATCCTCTAAATTTGAGCTCGGTTTTGGCTTCCTCGATCTTTTTCATCAATCTCGTGTCGGTTTTCGTCGGTTTTCGTGAACTTGGTACCTACACACATTCAAACAAGAAACAAGCATTTCCAAGGCATATTTGATATAATTCATGCAAAGTTTCATTGTTTTAAGCTACAAATGATATGAGTAAAAACACTCATATCAGGAGCCAATGATGAGGAGTATCATTTGGATGATGATTCTTGCAGTCATGTTGACCAAGCTAAAAATAAGGTGGACAAGGATGTGAATGATGTAGTTGATAGTGATATTGAAGGCGTGTCAGAAACTTATTTTGGAGATCAAAAGGAAAATTGGGGGCAGAACGTGTCGTCTAAAGCATCTGATGTTCAACAAGAAGTATCTAGTGATCCGTTCATACTTAATGATGTAATCAGAAACCACAATATAGGAAACGTTTCTGTTGGAGGGTCATCTAGTAAGCCATTTCCACCTGGATACACACCGGATGGGGATCGAGAACCAGGTACCAAATCAGCTGAAGGGGAACAAGGTGCAAAAGTATCTCCCTTGCAACAAAGGTCAGAAGGTCTTAGCTCTCATGTAATGGAGGACGTTCAACATGCGACTATCCAAGAATCTCCTAGAGTTGAAGGTAAGATTAACAATGGGGGTTCAGTCTTGGAGGTTATGGAAAACATGATTAAGGTGGGTCAAGTTATGGGTTATGACATGGAAGGATGTGTAAAGGATATGGAGAGTATCATAGGTTCTCAAGGAGTTAGTGAGGGTATTAAATGAATTGCTTATCCTTAAACATTCAAGGCTTGGGATCCAAAGCCAAGAAAGATTGGATTAAGGGGTTAAATAATTTCCATAAGGTGACTTTTTTTATCTTTACAAGAAACGAAAATGGATAGCATTTCGGAGATGGATGTTAAAGCAATTTGGGTAACTATAGTTTTGACTATATTTATAGTGAAGCAGTCGGGAACTCGGGTGGTATTTTATGTACTTGGGATCCGAATGTTTTTCTTAAGGAGCATCACATTTTGTCATATAACTTCGTGTCTCTCTATGGTACTTGGGTTCCTAAATAGGAGAAAATTTTGTTGATTTCTATTTATGCTCCTCAAGCAATCTCATGTAAACGTTTACTTTGGGATTACATTTCTTCTTTGGTATGTAGGTCGAGTGGGTTGTGTGTGGTCATGGGTGATTTTAACGAGGTAAGACGTGAGGAAGATAGGTTGGGGTCTGTTTTTAATCCACGAGGTGCTAATGAATTCAATCGTTTCATATCTTCTTCGGATCTTACTGAGATTCAGCTAGAGGGTTTCACTTTCACATGGGCTCATTCGTCTTCTAAAAAGATGAGTAAGCTTGACCGGTTTTTTGTTTCTAGTGGGATGTTCACGTCGTTTCCACATCTCTCGGGTGTTTGTCTTGATCGTCACTTATCTGATCACCGGCCTATTCTGCTTAAGGAAGTGTTCATTGATTATGGGCCAACACCTTTTAGGTTCTATCAGTCTTGGCTTGATCTTGTGGGGTTCGAGCAAATGGTTCGTGAGACTTGGGCCAGCTTCTTGCTTGATGATCAGAATGTCATGGTTCGGTTTAAAAAGAAACTTCAAATGCTTAAAAAGGAGATTAGAGCGTGGGTAAGGGATTACAAGCTGAATAATGTTGGCCGCTTAAATGATCTCAAGGCTAAATTGAGTGACATTGATAGTGGTATTGATGGTCGGGGGGCAAATGATGATATTTTACTGTCGCGTCTTAATCTTTTGAAGGAAATCCAAGATATCCAAGTCAGTATTGCGCGAGTGGGTTTTCAAAAGGCGAAAATTAAGTGGGCGGTTGAGGGTTATGAAAACTCTAGGTTTTTTCATGGTATGATCATTCGTAGGCGTTCTAACTTGGCGGTGAAAGGTGTTATGGTAGATGGCGATTGGGTGGATGATCTAGCTCGAGTTAAAGAAGAATTTCGATCTCATTTTGCTAGCAGGTTTAAAGCACCGACTAAGTATAGATGTCGTCTTAACTGTCTGCCAAATCGTTTGGGGGTTGACCAATCTAATGAATTGGAATGCTCGGTCTCTATTGATGAAGTGCGAAAGGCTGTGTGGGGTTGTGGGGAGAACAAATCGCCTGGTCCAGACGGGTTCACTTTCGATTTTTTCGCAGATTTTGGGACATCCTTGGTCTTGATTTTTTTGAGGCAGTGGCTTGGTTCTTTGAACATGGTTCATTTGCTAGAGGTTGCAGTGCGTCTTTCATTACTCTCATTCCGAAAACTCTTGACCCTAAATTTGTAAGTGACTACCGACCTATTAGTTTGATTGGTTGCATTTATAAAGTTATCACTAAAATTCTTGCGAACCGCGTGTCTATGATCATTCCCGAGCTGATATCCGATGTGCAATATGCGTTTTCACCTAACAGACAGATTCTGGATGGTCCGTTTATTATTAATGAACTTCTATCGTGGTGTAAGTACAAGAAACAACAAGCTATGATATTCAAGGTTGACTTTGCTAAGGCGTACGATTCGGTGAGATGGGACTTTCTTTTTGAGATTCTAGTAGGGTTTGGTTTTGGTCCTAAGTGGATTTCGTGGATTCGTGGGTGCCTTCAATCAGCTACGACATCCGTGCTTATTAATGGATGCCCGACGTCAGAATTTAAGTTTCAGTGTGGTCTTAAGCAAGGGGATCCGTTAGCCCCGTTTCTCTTTCTCCTGGTGATGGAAGTGCTTCATTTATCTTTCAATAGGGCTATCGATGCGGATGTTTTTAAGGGTATTAAAGTTGGCTCGTCTTTCATGGTTTCGCATTTATTCTTTGCGGATGATGCGGTCTTCATAGGTGAATGGTCAAACACTAACATTTCAGGTATTAATAAGATTCTGAAAATTTTTTCTATGCTTTCTGGGTTGAACATTAATCTTAAGAAGAGTCAATTGCTTGGGATTGGGATTATGGGTGAGACTGTGCGTAGGGCTGCGGAAAATATTGGTTGTGTTGTGATGAAGACCCCTTTTAATTACCTTGGGGTTAGGGTGGGAGGAAGAGCTTCGGAGGTTCAGTCTTGGGATGATACAGTGTCCAAGGTTAAGGCTCGGTTATCTACTTGGAAACTTAAGGCGTTATCGGTGGGAGGTAGGTTTACGCTTCTTAAGTCTGTTCTTGGGGCGTCTCCTATTTATAACATGTCCATTTATAAGGTTCCTAAAGCAGTATTACATACATTGGAAGCATCTCGAAGGAATTTTTTAATGGCGTGCATAGTGATGAGAGGAAAATTTCGTGGGTTAAATGGTCTAGTGTTCTTGCATCCAAGAAATATAGGGGTTTGGGTGTGTCGAGTTTCTACACCCTTAATAGGGCGCTTCTATATAAATGGGTTTGGAGATTCATCTCTGATGATAAGTCGTTATGGTGTCGTTTTATTAAATCTATGCATGGCAACAGTCTTTCCAAGGAGTCTAGGTTCAGTAATTCGAATTGGATTAGTATAGTCAGAGAAATGTTTCGAATTAAAGAGTGTGGTGTTGATTTTTTCTCGCATTGCCATATTCGAGTGGGTAATGGGCTTTCTACTAAATTTTGGACGGATTCGTGGATTGGGGAGGTTCGTTTGTGTGACAAGTTCCCGCGTATTTTTGCTCTTGAGAATTTGAAAGAGTGTTCGGTGGCTGAGAAGATGTGTTCTGTGTCTGGATCTTTTCGTAGGGTGGTGAGAGCAGGTTTGGAGGCTGCTCAATTTGGTGAGCTGCAAGATTGCATTCAAAATACATCGTTGTCTAATAGTGAGGATAGGTGGAGGTGGGATTTGAACGATGAAGGCGTCTTCAAAGTTAAGGACGTGCGATCATGTCTTGATGATTTTTTTCTTCCCAAAGGTCAGGCTGCTTCTAGATGGGTTAAATACATTCCCATCAAAGTTAATATTTTTGTTTGGAAGTTGTTTTTGGATTGTCTACCTACTCGGGTTAACTTGATGCAACGAGGGGGTGCTCATGCCTAATATTTTATTCCCAGTGTGTTCGTCTGCTCATGAGAATTGTTCGCATCTTTTTTTTCGTTGTGATTTGGTGACGAATGTGTTTAGGTTAATCTGCAGGTGGTGGATTTTAAGTTGGGCCCCTATTGATTCGTATGCGGATTGGTTAGCATGGCTCAACACCATCAGACTGAGTTCGAGTCTTAAGGTGGTTTTGGAAGGGGTTTGCTACACTGCTTGGTGGAGCGTGTGGTTATTTAGAAACCAGTTGTTGTTCTCGTCCCAAGCGTCGAGGAAAGATGTGTTATTTGATGATATTGTGTCTCGTTCTTTTTCTTGGATTAATTCTAGATGTAATCGTTTGTTTAGTTGGGTTAGTTGGTTACAGCACCCTTTTTTGTTAACATTGTAATGTGGTTTCTAGCTTCTTGCTAGTGGTTTAATAAAAGTTGTCGTTAAAAAAGAAATCGCAAGAAATGACGATGGATATTTAGTAATGCAAATTATTACTCCGTATACATGTATGCAAAATTCATGTACGGGACCATCCTGCGAATGACTCACACAGCCACACACGGTTAGGCTTATTTTACTAGTAAGAGAATAGGTTTTTTGTAACTTTGTAAAATAGCTTATATCTTTCCAGAATAAACAAACACGACCTTAATCTGGTTTTGTCAAATGACGGCAGGTTAAAATTATCAAAACAAATCAAATTATGTTATCTCCAAATACTAATTTGCATGTTTAAACAAAATGATCCTACGTAACCATCAACAGTTTTGCTTGAGTTGGAAAATATACGGTTTGCGTGCTATTACCGACAACACGTAAAGAATCAATGGTACAGTATTCAACAATGAAAACAACAATCATGGTCCTGATTTGGTTGCGGCTTAAGATGAGTTCGGTTTACGTGTTGTTATCGATAACGCGTATAAGTACAATCGTAAAGTATTCAACAATGAAAGCAACAATAATGGTCCCTGTTTGGTTGCGGGTTAAGATGAGTTCAAAATTCAAATGATGAGGCTTGTATGAGGAAGGAGTGTCAATTAGGTATAGTTGTGTTAATGATCGAAAGATAAAGATGGCGACGAATAGATTGCAAAGCTTTGTTAAGCCTTTTGCTTGTCCAAGGTTTTGAAGGCGCGGGTGAATATGAAACGCATTGATGGATACAAGTTAGGCCTTGGAATGGAAGACAATTCCAAATCCTTTGTCTACAAACAAGGAAACCATAAATGTTTAGTATACATGTTGATTATTTTCCATTTTTCTGGAAAGATTGTATTTACACGACATATGGTTAAATACTCCATCAAAGTATTGGATTTTCTGGGTACCCCTGAATTCGTATACATCATGAATACAAAGCTGATTGTTTTGAACTTTTAAGCATATCAGTCTATCAAAAACAAGTTTTGATAAAATCATAGCATCAAAAGGATATCACTTATTTCGCTAAAAGCGCTTATGTTAAACATGTAGCTTCTCACTCAGAAAGATTGTCTTTGTGCGCAAGGATGATTGAAAGATGGAACATCATACTGGTTGTATAAACCTTTATTGCTTGTGATAATAAAGGGAATTTCTTTTACTTTAAACCAGATTATGAGTGAAATATGCCAATCATACAAATCTGGTTAGACAATTGTTACTATTTCTGTTTAATTGTAGGTTTGTTCAATTTTTTATTTTTTTGTCGGAGTATGCAAGAAATGAAAAAGGACTCTAGTTTTTTTTTTCTGGTTTAGGAAAGCGGATACCAAGTCAAAAAAATTATAACCTTAAACCTAGAATTTGTCAATTTCATTTTTTTTCACGTAAACTATTGATAGAAATTGAAGAGTATAAGCATCCAATATATGAACATTAATCAAGGTTATAAAATATTACAAAAAACGGTGAGAACATGTATCCTAAACAAATGAAACAATCAATAACTTTGCAGAACTCTCGGAGGAACAAAATTACCTGGAATACCTCATACAAATCACACGATTGATGATCAATCTGTCATTTGGCTTCATTCACCCAGTTGTCTTATCCCCCTTCCAAATAGATCACAAACTAATTCAATCTTCTGCAATGATACAACCATAATACAGTTTAATAATGCCATTATTGGCAGTAAGAATACAAAAGCGAAGTGCTGTACAATAGGGAGTTTAAAAATGTATCAATCTCCCTTTTCCAAAAGATAACTCGATATTTGACTAGCGAGCAATAACTTTGTATGAAAGGAAAAACATTTAAGTAGAAAAGTAAATGTAGTGAAGTCAATATTGAAATTTTATGACATCTCAGTAGGTTGAATATACAAAACCAAAAGTCTGTCTATCTATGAACTTTGTATAGAGACATGATGCTAAACTATAAAACTAATACGCTCCAAATTAAAAAAATAAGATAGGAACCCCAGATACACCATCATTCGTACCAGATCAAAGTTTGTCAAAATCATCATCATCCAGGCCATCATCTCCTTCATCTGAAAAAACGACATTAAATCATCTACATGTTAAACATCAACAGAGAAAATTAATCAAATGCCCAAGATTCATACAAATAAAATTGTCTAGTCTTGTTGGTGCATGGGAGAAAGAAGAGACACGGGAGTTAAAATATATGGAAAGACTTGGTTTTTAGATTAATTTCCTTAGAAAAATCAATTACTAGGGTTGTTGACAAGCTAGATTTTAAAAGATTTAGAAGTTGATGGTAGAAAGCATCAGGTAGCATGAAACAATTCCCCAAATATGAATTTGCAATGCATACACGTATTCAAATAATGTAACTTTTGTAATAATAGTTTTTTCCCCTATAACTACTTATAACATACTAAAAAGAAAAGGTGTCCAGCCCCAACCTGACCCGATACAATATGTTACACAACCCGCATGACCTGCCCAATTTGTCACCTTAATTATTTTAAACTGCTTAATACTCACTCAGAAGCATACAACAAAAAGCGCCTCGACAACATACCTGGTCCATCATCACTGTCACCAAGATCTCCCAAAAGAAAGACGTCCAAGTCCTGTTCAGAAGTCTTTGTGCTTGCGGCTTTGGTCTTCTGGTTTTCTGACTTTTCTCCACTTGCTTCTGTTTTAGAAATAGTTTCAGCTGCGGGAGCAGGGCTACTCACTGCAGCCTCCTCTTTCACATTTTCAGCAGCTTTTTTATTTTCTTCTTCTTCTTCTTCCATATAACGCTTTTCATAGCTATATTCATCATATTACAAGTTAAAAACAGAGTCAGCAAAAAACATCTTACAGAAGTACAAACACCACTGCAACTTGTTTTAAAAAAGAATTATAATGAGAGGATAACAAGATAGGGGTAATATGGATACTCTTCAGGTATATACTTGTTTACATAGTAACAAGTAGGATTTAGAGGCACCTCAGAAGTCAGAACCGTATATCACAGAACTACATAATCTATTTATTGACGCGATACAGTATATATCAAGGGCTATTTTATTCAATCATTTATAAAAAGAGGCAATCAAAGTATGGTTAAAATTCAAGCTTCATATCTTTATATGTGATTTGTATTGAAGCAAGTACTAACAGGCAGTTGTCTATTTATAAATCATAGGAAAAAATAGAGAATATCTTAGCTTGGTCACAAATGCAATAACATGCGGAAGAATCAGATGAAATGGTAAGTTACTTACGGAGTGACATGACTATTTACCAAGATAAAATATATCCTCCAGAACTTTCGTTCTTTCATAAAGCGTGGGCACAACTCGTACCTCAACTTTGATATTTCCTGTAAAAATCAATAGTAAAGAGGACAGATCATTAGTTCTTCCTCGCAAGATCAAATCTTTAAGCATCAATAGATAATGCATATAATTATTTTCTTAATGATCCACCCAAAACAATGATGCATATGAAATTAAGTTTTTTTGTATTCGAAATGCAAAACCCCACACAGGCCACATTTGAAGACGATACAGATTCCACAGACCAACCCCACAAAACATTAGAACCAGACAAATCACCAGCCCTCCAGGATTTTGTATGATTTTGCTGGGGTGGGTGGCCCAAGGAGTTGCAGGTTACCACTTATAATCATAAGGAGAAGGCACTAGAGCCAGAATTATTGTACTAAAAATACCACCATGACAATATGATGTGCTTTTGATCTGGAATATTCATATACAAGATTTAGCAAACAAACTTGATCAATGCATTGCACTAGTCGCTGATTTGGTTAGCTATCCATTATACAAGCAATCATAAGCTAACAATGTTACAGCCTATTTAGGACTGATCAATTACACCAAAATTCAAAAGGTTTTAGAGAATCACTCACCATTCATGTTAACATAAATATTGCCCAAAAGAAAGAAAGTTCACTTTATGTCTGCCCACATGAAAAAATCACCAGAAGAGAATGATATTTAAGTAGGAAAAAAAGAGTGTACAATTATTCCCCATAGGAAGTGATTCAGTGTATTAATTGCCATCACTATACCTAATATGCTTGTACTGAGGTGCAGTGTAAACGTGATTGGTTATTGTGTTTGTTTTATAAAAGAACCCTTTTCGTTGATACAATGATCACACTGGGTACGCTTGGCCAGCTAAAAGAAGCTCTCAATAAGAGTAAAGAATCGTATATGATGTCAAAGTCTGGTATAGTTGGTCATTAGGCATATTTCTTCAAATGCCAAGCAAGTAGGTATGTAATTAATTTATGATTATGATGCTCCAGAATGATATGTTATGTTATAGTAAGATATCTAGAAGACATAACATCTAGGTCTGGTCTTTCACTCCACAAGTACAGTTATCTCGATATCCAGTCATTCTACTGCACAGCGAAGGAGCTCTAAACAATCTATATTCATGTAAGTTCCAAGCAAATGTCATTGTTTAGCCAATTTTCTTACACCGAATGGCATGGTCAAAAGCAAAAGTTCAGAAATAAGAGCTCTTTCTATTGCTGTGAATAGGGCTGTAAACGACGAACCAACACGAATAAGACCTTGGATGTGTTCGTTCATTTAAGGTGTAATGAAACAAATGAAGGACGTGAAAACTTAAACAAGCAAATTTTCTTGTTCATGTTCGTTTGTTAAGAGAATGAGGTTGTTCGTGATCATTTATGCTCGTTCATCAAGACATTAAGCGAACGTAAACGAACAAACATAAATGAACATACAAAAACAAGCATATATATTTAAAAATAAACATAACATTATAACATGATGTTCTGTGTGTGTTGGTTCGTATAACTACAGCTACTTTACTAAAATTTCACAGTAAAAAGAAATGATATACAAAGATGAACAAATAAATGAGCATAAACGAAAGTGTAATCAGACGTTCACAGACGTAAATGAACGAGCGACGCCTTTGTTCACGTTAGTTCATTTAACTAAGCGAACATAAAATGTGGTTCAAGTTTGTTCATTTGATAAATAAACGATCATAAACAAACTTTTACAGGACGGTTCATGAGCCTATCAATGAAATTTCAGTTCATTTACATCCTTAACTGTGAACACAATAAGTCAGAGTTCATAAAACTTGCAAGTAATAGCTCATGTTTCAACGTAATAGAAGAGTGAAATATTGGGACATAAAATAAGCAAGATATGGCAAAAAAATAGAAAATACATTGTGTTGGGATATATGTATTAGTATGTACTAGCATGGACCCGCGCAATGCGGCGGCAGGTACTCATAATCATTTTTGAAGCTAACAAATATTAATCTCTTATCTATTAAGTTTGTATTGTTAAAGTTGTAAAAAATCGAAAAAAAACCCTCTAAATTTTAAAAAATTAATAGTTATTAAAAATATAGCAAAATGGATACTGAATTAAAGAGCATAAAATTTTAGAAAATATGGTGAAATTAGATTATAAAAATAATAAATAAATAAAAAGATTTTTCAATTTAAAAGAAAAAATGTTAATTTAAAAGGTTGTTACAAAAGTTTGTTACAAAAGGTTGTTAGAAAGGGTTATAGAGTTTGTTTGGTAAAATTAGCTGTAAGCTGTAAGCTGTTAGCTGTTAGCTGTTTACTATAAAGCTATATTTTTAATAGAAGTGTTTGGTATATTAGCTGTTAACTGTAAAAATTAAAATGTAAAATGACTTAAAAGGACATATTTAAATAAATTATAATATGGTTGGAGGGTATATCAGTAATCTACAGCTTTAACAGCTCTTGGCAATTTAAAAAGTTGTATTTAAGAGCAACTTGGTGAAAATAAAAAGCTAACAGCTCTTAAAATTTGTTGTACCAAACATAGCTATTAGATTATTTTTTTAACAAAAAAGCTAACAGCTCTGAAAAAGCTTTAAAAAAGCTCTTGCCAAACATAGCCATAGTATATAATGTTGATGAAGATATCAACAACTTGCTTTATTTAGTAGGAAAAAAAGTCTGAATTTTCAGCCTTATTTTAAGAAAGCCCCAAATGCTTTATAAGGGAGTATAGATAAAAGGCTCGACTACAGCTATGAAAACAGCCTTCCTCCTTGAGGGAATTTGTTGCTAACTAGCCCAAAAAACTTAAGCTTTGGGGCTTGGAATTATATATCTCATTTTGGAGCCCTATAGGAACCATCGATTCCTTTTGGGCCATGCCGGCTAACCGCAAGGTCGTCATGTGCATGTGACACTTTGCATGAATTAGTTGGCTAAAGGTGCTAGATATAATGGATTAATGCATTCACAGAAAAAATAAACATCGAAAATTGTGCAGATTCGCTTTAGTCAACTAAAAAACATGACTGCAAACAAATTGTTAAGAATGTTCAGTTCTATGTATAAAAAACGAGGAGTCAGCAAGAGAATTTTGGAGATCAAAAGATTCTGGAAACAGCAAACTGAACTTTTTTTATAATTAGTGCAACAAGATGTATGGTATAACTTTTCATACATCGTTTTTACATATGCACCAAATTCAGCCATCAGATAGACCGACAAAACTATCAGAGGGAAGTAATGATTTAGTTAAAAAAAAAGGTAAACATGCAGTAAGTATCTAAATCACTCGTATCATTTCATAAGATGTATTCTCTCCCTTCATAAGGATTCAGGAAATTACCTTTACAGTTGAGATAATAAGTTTAGCATGCGTTTCTTGCCACTTTGTAAGATCCTGCCGAACATTTGAGATTGTAGGAATATCAGACACTTGCGAGTCATCTGCACATCACATAGTCTACCCCGATTATAACATTATTAAACAGATCAATCAGTAAAAACGTTTATGATACGGAACATGAAAACTACAAAGGCAGAATATGGTTATCAACTTATCATATATATGTAGATTAAGTTTCATTTTTTCTAAAGACAGATTTTCCGGCAACATAACACTAAATTTTCAGTTCCATATTTTAAAGTGCTTTCAACATGACAATTGACTGTTATGATCCCAGTCCCACATCGGCCAAGTATGGGAATGGTTGATGGTTTATAATGTCCAGGTGTCCCCTCCTCAAACAAGCTAGCTTTTTGAGTGAGTTCTACACTTGGGACTTATGAACCAATTACGAGCCTAGTAAGGGATAGGTTCGTATCATTGACTTCTAAAAGAGAAAAGAAAAACACCGTCTTATACTAATTTAAGACCTATCGTTCAATCCCAACAATATATAAACGTCCAAAACCACACTTTCTCAGCTGAAAATTTTCATTAATTCCCAACAATATATAAATGCATACAGATTTTATAACAAGATAAATGGCCCTATAGAGTCTAGCAAATTTTCTGCCACTCTTAGAGAGGAAGGTATCACGGCGAGGCCTACCTCGTCGATCCGACGTGTAGCCTCGTCGTGGTTCGCCAAGCCACTTCGCCACACCCACCCCCCCCCCCCCCCTTTTCGCCGTCACAATTTCGGGAAATCGAAATCTCTTCGACGAGGCCACGTAATCAAATCTCTTCTTTCTTAACTTTTTTTTCTTCTTTTTTCTGTTTCTTTCTTGTTTCTTCTTTTTTCTTCTTTTTTCAGAAAATCGAAAGTGTGTGTGTGGTGTGTGTGTTTGTGTTGGTGTGTGGTATCAGGTATGTGTGTGTGTTCTTTGGTAAACAAAGAAGCAGTAGAAGGAGGATGGGTGGGGTGGGTAGGTGGGGTGAATATTTTTTTTATTTTTTTAAATTATATTTATAATTTTTACCCACGGGGTTTGGTATTTATCATTTTTTGGTTAAAATTTTATAATTTTTATAAATTTTTAAAACATTTTTAGTATAAGATTTTATTTTTATTTTCGTAGTATATTTTTATTTAAGTTTTTGTAACTTTAATTTAAATAAAATGAATTTTATTTTGTGTGAAAATGAAAAAAAGAAAAATAAAATATAGTGGTGGGGCCCAAATGAAGAGGGGTTGGGTGTGTTGTGAGTGAAGGGGTATTTTTGTTAGTTGTGTTGGTGTGATGTGGCGCTGAGTTGGCAGGTGACTAGGCAAAATTTTGAGGGGTATCCTAGTTGTGATACCTTCCTCTCTTAGAGTTCCAGAACACATACATCAACTCACCTCAGGACTCTCAGATTGAATTATTAATTTAGCATTCCTATATATATTCGTATTTTTAATATTGCCAACAACCTAAAACTCACTGTCCTTAGCTATTAAACGTATTGCACCTGCTGGATAACTTTAAAAGACCTACAGCATAAACAATGCCAGTCTTCTATACATTCTTATGAAATAGTAAACACCAAAATGCTATACTTAACTTCATTATGACATGTATTTTCAACTAATAACAGCACTTAATCAGTAATCAACCGCATAATTCACCTTCTACATACTTATCGACTTAACCACGCGATAAATGATCTTATCAAGTCGAGCCAATTCCTTCGCCTTTTCACCAACCATCTCACAATCATAGTACCTCTAACAGCACATTACGGGTGTGTTTGGCAAAAAGTAAAGTAACATTAGCAGTGAGTAGTTGTGGGCAGTAGTTTTTTTCTCTATAAAAATGTTTGGTAAGGTGTAATCATAATGTATAAAACAGCTCCTAGATGCCACTTCAAGGAACATTGGAAAATGAGCATTTCGAAAAACTAGATAAAGCTACTTGATGGTAGCCAAACGATCGATAAAAATCACAACGCTCACCGCTCCTACACGCTCCACGCCAAACACACCCTACATCTCGCTATATACAACATGTGCACAACTATTTATCAGTATATTCCAACAATTCACCTCTAAAAGGCTAAAGAGTTTTGTTATATCCTTTATGCCTACTTATCCTCCTACACACACAAAAATATTATACGTTTTTCTACATTATTATCTATCTACATCCAAAAAACCGTCACTTCTGACACTGTCACGATCATGCGAGTACGAATATAAATAGGAGGAGAATATATCATTTCTCAAGACTAGAACCCTTTAATCGTAACCGCTAACAAATAGGAGGAGAATATATCATTTCTCAAGACTAGAACACTTTGATCGTAACCGCTAACAAATAGGAGGAGAAGATATCATTTCTCAAGACTAGAACACTTTAATCGTAACCGCTAAAGTAGCAACAAATAGGAGAAGAATATATCAATTCTCAAGGCTAAAATTCATTACATCCAATAACCGGTAAAAACTAACATATCAACAAAATAACTAACTAAGTAACTACCTTCTAGTCGTAACCGCTAACGCACATAACTAATAAACTACCTTCAAATTAACTAACAGCACCGCTAACGTACATAACTAATTAAGTAACCACTACCTTCTAATTGTTTCGCTAATGTGCATAGCTAATGGACTAATCATAAACGCTAATGTACATAACTAATGGACTAATCATACACGATAATGTACATAATTAATTAAGTAATAGTAACCAATAACTAAGAGCGTAACTGATTGACTAATCGTAACCGCTAAAGGATTCACCTACATAACTAATATACTAGTTTCGTATTTGCAGAACTATTGAACTAAAATCGATCTATAACTAAAGCACATAACTACTCGACTAATCGTAACCGCTAATGCACATAACTAAGTACCTTCTAACGGAAAATCTCGAAAAGTATTAGCCGTAATCTCTTTCACAAACTCCCTCAACTCCTCGGTGACTCCAAACCTCTCAAGCTCCTCATTCGAATGCACCGCCTTCTCAACCGCCACGTCATCAGCACCACCACCACCGCCAACAAGCGACGTGATAACACCGTTAGTCGTAACCGGAATGCTGGACTTGATCTGATCAGCGCGTTTAATAGCTTCAGATTTGAACAAATCGGCTTTGTTAACGGCTTCGATAGCGATCTCTTTAGATCTTTTGGAAGCTTCGAGAGCGATCTGTTTGGATCGAGAAGAGGCTTCGGAAATGAGGCCGGAGAGGTTTGAAGAGGCGAGTGTGAGGTTGTCTTGGGAGCGTTTGGCGGCTTCGATTGTGAAGTCTTGAGATTTTTTCGCTGTGGTTTCTGCGAATGTGCGGGCTTTTTGCCAGAATTCCATTTTCTGTGTGTTTTGGATTTTGGTGGAAGAAGTCAGGAAGTGTTTGTGTGTGTGTTTTTGGGGAGGGAGTGGAGTGTTGGAGGGTGCACGTTCTGGAAAGTCAAGATGTTGAACAACGTGACGGTTTAACTTTTGGATGCAAATATCTGCGCATCATATATATTTGTGCTCAAATTTACACTTTTATAATGTATTTATTCAAATGTATCGATTTTTACTAATTTATCGCTAGATATTAACAGTGAATTTTTAAATTTGTTCCGTCTTTGACAATATAACTTTGAAATAATTGTATTACCCTTGTCTCAATCAATTTTTTAAGACAACGTTTCTCTAGGAGTTAAGAGTCATGGTTAAAATGATTAAGGTAGTGTTTAATAAAGATTTAAAAAGTCTAATTGAAAAATTAGCAATTTAATTAAGTTATAAAAAGATTGTTTGTGTTATGCTTAAAGTTAGCAATTGACTTTTTATAAAAAACAAGAAAGAGAGGGTCTTCATATTAAGTCTATGACTTAATTTATAGTTTTACATATTTACCCTTTAATTTATTAACATATAATTTCAAATAACTTCTTTTTAAGGTATATAATTAAGGTATATAAGTAATTTATTTAAATTCACACACTTTATTCAGCACATAAAACAAACATGCATATATCTATCTACGAACAGACATCATATATATAAACAAACACTTTAATTTTACAGGACTTAATAAAAATACTAATCAAACAAGCCCTAACGCTAAAGGCCAAATGATCATCATTTTTGTTGTCTCATCAACTTTTTTATCTTTGACGATATTTTTTTTAACAACAAAATTAAATTTTTTACTTAAATAATAAAAACATCACACAATATTAAAAACTATACAACTAAATTGAAATAATATATAATTTAACAAAATACAAAATTATTTTGATTTTAAATCTGAATTAGATCTCATCCAAAATTTTAACCTGAATAATTCATATTCAACGGCTTCTTGTCTCATTCACTCCTTCTATTCATTTTCAGTCATTCTTCTAACGTTTCTTTTAATGCATTTTCATCAAAAAGTAGTTGACGTTTATTTAACTCAGTAATATGAAATTTATTACTTATCTCATACTCATCAGATATGTCATGTTCATCAATTGATTTATATGGGAGACATGGGTTGTGGGTTCAGGTAGTTTTTCGGTTGTCGAGAGATTTCTTTTATTAGCTTTACGTGTGTTTCGTGTTGTGTTTATGGGAGTGTTTTCTTAAGACCTTTTTGTAAATGAATGAGAATTGAGAGAGTTTAGTAAGAAGTTGTGCGTGAAAATGAAATGATGCTAAAGAGATATTTATAGGAGAAAAGTGACCATTAGGTTAAGAATTAAAAATTACAATACAAAATTTAAATTGCACTACAAACTTTAAAAAGTACACCACTTCAATTATTAAAATTACACTACAAAATTTAAAACCCAACCGTCCTAATTGTATTTTTCATGTAGCCAAACACATTTAGTATTCATTTGTTGTTGAAATTTTGTCGTCTTTATAAACAAAACATTATACATCTTTGTAATCTTTAGCAAACTTTTTTGTCAAAAGAGTGGCACGGTTCTCTTGTGGAATATCATTGTATTTCTCGTATGCTTTCTTTAAATCATATTTACGGTTGATGCGTTGTCAAATTGCACAACTAATTCGATACTCGCTTTCTGACAAACGTTATCTTCGTTAATTGGTTTTCAACAAAAGTTTTGATTTCATCGATGGTATGTGAAAGTGGACAAGCCATAACAAACTAAAGTGTGGTTATTTTTTTGCTTTGGGTTAAGTATGTGTAATGTGTATAATGTGGTAAAATGAGTTGGGTATTTATAGTGTAAAGGTGTTTAAATTTTAAAAGTAAAAAGGTTTTTTTTGTCCAAATAAGGGAATAGCTTTTGTTTTTTTTCCTTCCAAGTAGGTCGTGGCCTCGACCGAAACCCATTTTTTAGCGAGCGACGACCATGGTCGTCATCGTAAGGAGGCCGACAACGACAATGGTCGCCGACCATGTTCGGCCGATATTGTAGTGGGTTGGTGAGGTGTCATTTTTACACTTTTCTGGGGTCATTTCATCCCATATTTTTCATAAGATGTCCTCAAACGTTTAATTCTTTTCTTTTTGATATTTTAGCAATTTGGAAGCATTTTAGAGGTTTTGAAGGTGTTTTTCAAGCATTTTCAAAATCATGGAAGAAATATAGGAAAGGCCACAAGTCACAAAGATAGTTGCAAACAGGAGCTGTAGACGGCATCACACTTAGCACCTGGCACCGTCATATCGGCCCTCAAGAAAACGTCGCTCATTTAACCTGACTACGTGACGACCTCTCGACAATAGACACTCACTGAAGATTCGATGGCCCGACGCCGTCGTAGCCCATACTCTATATATATATGTAACACCTCTATTTTTCACATATAGCAGCATAAGCAAATATTTGATATTACTTCATAGAACACAAGTCATAATAAAAGAAAACAACTCAAAAGGGTGTTTCAATAAATTTTATTCACTTATCATTCAAAAGTCAGAGTTTTACAACATGAGGTCCCATAAATTTATTTCAATAGGTTTGAATGATAACACTTTCAAGTATGTGTCTCTCTTTGCCATCCTTATGCTGCTCCATGCCATCAGTCTCAAATACCTTAGATATATGCTTAAAAGTCAACACAAATGTTGAGTGAATTCATATGTTTAAAACCCATTTTGAATACAAGTTTTATCCTTGAGCTACGTTGTTATTCGCCCATATATAAAATAGATGTCTGTTGGAAATACGTTTTTACGTATTTAGGAAGATTCGATCACTCCGACAATATATTAAGTTGTAGCTCGTAGTCTAGATATCTTACATTAAGTAAACAAGGAAAGGCCTAGTCTATGTTATGTATGGACGGCCCAAATGCAAGCCCAAGCTCATCTTATGGGCTTGGTATATAAACCATCTCCTTAGATGGAGAGGGTGGTGGTTTTCATAATTTACACATAGTAATCTTTTATTTCTCTCTCTAGAAGTGTGTGAACTCCATCATCTCTCTATCTTTTTCTCTCTCTAAAACATAAGCAAGATTTACATATCCTACAAATGGTATCAAGAGCCATGGGATGATTGTATTGTTTATGTGTTTGTGTTCTTGATTCATACGCCTATTTTGATCCATTTTACACGAACCAAAATTTTTTGTGTGTTTTTTATGGTTTTTTCTTGATACAAATCTTCTACATAGTTGTGGTAGAGATTTAGTATATTTACTTTGGCTAAAAACACAAAATTTTTGGGTGTTTTGATCATTTTTTGGCTTAAAATCTCAAATTGGTTGAGTTTTGTCCGAGAAAAGTGGGATATATTCCGACAGCTGCTTCCATCGGAAAAGGGTTTCTCATTCCAACCAATATTCCGACGAAGGGATTCCGATAGTATTCCGATTTGGGACATTACGATTTGGGACATTCCGATTTGGGACATTCTGATTTGGGACATTCCGATTTGGGACATTCCGATTTGGGACATTCCGATTTGGGACATTCCGATTTGAACATTCCGATTAGGGACATTCCGATTAGGGACATTCCGATTAGGGACATTCTGATTAGGGACATTCCGATTAGGGACATTCCGATCAGGGGTATTCCGATAGACTTATTCCGACGGTTTTCCGACTAGTATTCCGACAGTTTTCCGATCCTTATTCCGATCAACATTCCGACAACCCAAAAATTATTCCATAAAAAATTTCAATCGTGTGCAATTTTGACTTGGAATTTTTGGTTTATCAAGAACATAATTTAGGGGATTTCAACATTATTTCTCGAATTTAACACACAACAACAAATACATTTACTTTCTCTCATTGATCGATCAACTTTATAAATCTTAACTTATAGAAATGGAGTACACATCTCTTACGGATAAGTCCATCCTCTCGGGTACGGATAATCGTCCACCAATGTTGGTGAAGACTATGTATGAGGAATGGGCTTCCCGAATGGAACTTTATATGTTGAACAAAGAAAATGGACATCTAATTTGGGCATCGGTGCTCAATGGACCATGGTATATGGTACTGTGACGGAAGGTGCTGTTACTCGTCCTCGCACAACGGGTGAACTAACTGGAGATGCTAAGATACAAGACAAGTGTGACAAACAAGCTATAAATACCATTCTCCAAGCCCTTCCTCCAGATGTCTACAAACTCGTCAGTAAACATAAAGTTGCCAAGAGTTATGGGATAGAATTCGTGTTCTAATGCAAGGCACCTCGTTAACTAAACAAGAACGAGAGTGTAAGCTTTATGATAGTTTTGATAAGTTTGCCTATGTGCCAGGGGAGACTCTCAATGACTACTATTTGAGATTTACCCTATTGTTGAATGAGCTCAATATCTATGGCATGGCAATTCCTACGTTTCAGTTGAACACCAAGTATTTGAACACTCTTCCTTCAGAATGGAAAAAGTACGTGATGGATGTTAAATTGGCTAAGGACTTGCATAACACCAATGTGGATCAACTTCAAGCTTTTCTTCAACAACACGAATTCCATGTGATTGAGGCTCGGTTGTCTACACCTCAAGTTCATGATCCACTTGCCATGTATGCTTCTCAACAAAACATGGCTTATACTTATCAACAACCATTATACTTGCAGCAACCACCACCACACAAATATCAGCAACCACATCAACCATCTTATCAACCACTAATGATGCCACATCAAGCATTTCAACAAAGTGTTCATAACCAATCCTTTCCACAGCAACCACCAAATCAGACATCACCATCACAAGCCAACACTTCTCCAATGGCTATACTCCTCAGCAAGTATATTTTCCAATTGAAGCGCAACCAGCACAAGCCTTCTACTCCAATGAACTTCCACCAATCCAAGCACCGGTCTTTACTCCAAATGATACGCCAGCTGATGTTCTAAACCATCTCACTGCCTACTTGTCAAAACTTGTTGCAACTAGAGGATTTCCACCAACAAACAATCAGCTCCACATCTCTTCAAATCCTCGATAACAAGCCACTGTTCAAGATGGTCAAGTGACGGTGCAACCTATTCAGGCAAGGCAAACTTCATATGGACCTCCTTCAAGGACCGTGAACGCTCAAGCTGTGAATTCTCAAGCTAGTGGTAATGGAAGCACTATTGGTCCTCAAAAGGTTGTGACTTGCTACAATTGCCGAGGACAAGGTCATATGGCTAGGGAATGCACTTAGCCAAAAAGGAGAAGGGATGCAACATGGTTTCGTGAAAAGATGTATTTGGTCGATGCTCAGTCTAAGGGGAAGATTTTGGATTCAGAGGAATTAGCATTTCTTGCAGACCCAGGGGCAGCAGATAATGAAGGCATAGCAGTCGTCTCTACTTCTAATGCAGCATATCAAGCTGATGATCTTGATGCATATGATTCGGATTGTGATGACATTCACTCAGCCCAAGATGCACTCGTTGCTAATATCTCTCACTGCGGTTCTGATGTCGTCAGTGAGGTACCAACCACATCTAATAATGTTCATGATAATCCACATCATGTTGAGCATGAAAATGACAACCTCGAACAACATTCGGGAACTAGTAACTCAAATGATGCGGTATCCAATCCAACACATTTGAGTGAACCTCAACCAAATGCTACGACGAGTATGGAATCTTATAATCAACATGATTTGGTAATGGTGCCTAAACATATTATTGATCAAATGCATATGGCTCTCAGACAATCCGTAGATACGAATTCCACCCTAATTGTTGAGCTTGCGTTGCATAAACAAAAAGTCAAAGCTTTTGAAATGGTCCCTCAAGCTGAAAAAATAACTTATTCTGAATTTGACCAATTTCGTTTTGAAAAGATTGAACACTTGAAAGAAATAGAATCATTAAAAGCTAATATTTACAATGAATTAAAAGCTAATATTTCCAATGAATTAAAAGCAAAAGAGTCGGTTGTCAATGATTTTCATAAACTTAAAATGGATTTCGAAACTCTCGAGTCTAAAAAGTTTGAATCGGAAATTAATGCTACCAAACTTCTTAAATTCAAAGAACAACATCTTTCAAAACAATACGCTTCCATAGAAAAGGTTCATCTTTTAACTAAATCGTTTAAAGAACTCGAACTTAAGCGTCTTCAAGATTTACCACCTAATCCCGGTTATCCAAAACAAGCTCATGAATATATTCCGTGTCTTTATGATATGACCCTAATTGCCAAATCGAAAGAAGCACCTTTTGTTCGTAGTACCGAGGAGACACAGTCACTTGCGGAAGAAACTCATTCTAAAATGCTTTCAAAATTTCATACGATTGATTATGATCAGTATAACAAAGATCAATTGTCTAAAAAAAACCCGAATTCGCTTACAAAAGGAATTAGCTGAATTGACAGTTATAGTGCCCCAAAGTTTGTCAAATGAAAACCCTCCTAGTACGTCTCCTACACTTGTCAAAACGGATTTAACGAAGTTAATTCCACTGGTAAGTAAGGCGTCTGTTAACTTAAATGTGGTACACCAACACTTAGCCGATTTTGACAAGGTCATTTTGGAACGTACGACGGCTTCGGCCATAACGGAAGGTGAATGGAATTTTGAGCACACTAGAGCTGCGTTTCGAGACGAAATTGTTCCGTTTATAAAGAATGTTAAAGCTTGTCTTAGTAATCTTGATCAAGATTTGCGTTTGGAAATAGAAGAAGTTAGACGTGTTTTCAATGAAATGGATGATGCTTATGAAAACAGTTTACTTGAAATAGAACGGGTTTCACGCCAAAATGATCAGCTTCTGAAGCAAGTGATGTCTCATGATATAGTTTCCGTCTGTGTGAATAAAAGTGTTGATAATGATTCTATTGTGCATAATGTTGAATCTGTGGATAATGTGGTAGATAGTACTTGTCACGAATCCGACGCTGAAATTTTAAAGCTTCAAGATTCATATTCTTCGCTTTCAAAACGTTTTGACGAGATTCAAACACATTGTATTTCGCTTGAATGCAAGCAAAAATTTATTCAAGAAATCTTTGAAACGTCATTCGAAGGTGTTAATATCGATTATGCAAACTTTGAAAAGAATTTTCGATTGAATTTACAATCAAAACAGCGTCAGCCAAGTGACAAAGCTGCTAAATATTTGCCGATAGACATAGAGAAATCTGAAGAGCTTAACTGTGTGAACGTACTTGAGGCCGCTGAGAATTTCAAACTTGATCTAGATAATCGAGTTTCCAAGATTTTGTCCAAAGTTGATAACTTAAAACAGAAAGATACACGACTCTTCGATTCAGTACAGCCCGCATGTGCTCATACCAATGCACAGAATCAATCATTGATTGAACAATGGAATCGAAAGTCGGTGGAAATATCTGATTTGAGGGAACAAATTTGTGATAAAAATCTGGCATTGGCTGAGTTAAAGGAAACACTTCGTACTCTAAAAGGTAAGAATGTTGTGGATAACGCAGCCACTGTCTTAGCATCGTCCTCTAGTGCAATCAAAAGGAACCTTATAGCCGTCACACCATTTAATACGGGCCCTAGGACTAAACCATCTCAAACTTTGGTCACTAAAGATAAGGCGGAATCAAAACCAGCTTCTAATATTCCCGTGTTGCCTTCTATAGGAGTAAGCACCACTACTAAGGCTCAAAGATCTAAGCTTAAAAGAAACAAGAAGAATGATATGATCTTGCCCCCATCTAGTAGTCAAGTGGAGAAGAAAGTAGAAGCCAATCCTAGGAATGTTATTTCTGTTTTGAATAAAAAGAATCATGTAGCTAAACCTAAAGGCTCTGTGGTTGTGCAGCGATCTAAGCCTACTGTGAATTCTAATTTGAAATGATGGAATTGCAATGAATGTATGTTTTCTAGTCATCATGATTCTTGCCTTGTTGACCATGTGAATGAGATGAATGCCCGGAAAAATGGATTAGAATAGAAACCGACTGGGAAAGTGTTAACCCAAGTTATTTGGATGTGGCGCCCCACTGATAGAACTTTCACTATAGTAGTAAATGCGTGCCCTTTAACTAGGATCACTCCCACTAAAGCGAAGAAAGTGTGCCCTTTAACTAGGAGTACCAAGGCTACCAAAACACAAGCGTGTCCTTTAACTAGGAACACCGACACTACTGTAGGATCCAAGTGACCTTTAAATAGGTCTACTCCCGCTGTAGTGCCCGCGAATAATCCAAAACCTAACAAAGTTAGAACAGTAAAACCTGTTAGTGCTAAAACTTACATTAGAAAAAGCAGGAAATCTAAGGGTCACACAAATGTTAGCAATTCTGATAATCTTATATCTGTATCTGCTAACACTCCATAACTAATAATTTCCAATGCACTGTCTACTATTGTTATTGAAAACAAGTGGTCTAAATTATTCTCTGGTATTTGGACTCTGGTTGCTCCAAGCATATGACCGGAGATCTCTCTCAGCTCATAAATTTCGTCAGCAAGTTTCTTGGTACGGTTCGATTTGGAAATGTTCATATTGCAAAGATAATGGGTTATGGTGAATATCATATTGGGAATGTTATTATTTCAAGAGTGTATTATGTGGAAGGTCTCGGTCACAACTTATTTTCTGTGGGACAATTTTGTGATGCAAACCTAGAAGTTGCTTTTCGAGAGCATACCTGCTTCATACGTAATTTGGAAGGGGTTGATTTATTGAAAGGTACTCGAGGGAATTGATAGGTGTGTAAACACCCATCCTTTTTACCACTTAATTACAATAATAACCGAGCCAAAACGTGTATTTTATGTCATTTATGTCGAAATTATGTGTGGTTTGTGTTTTTGTTGTGATTTAGGACGAAAAGGTGAAAAGTGGAGAAAACAGGGTATTCACGGGCTTTTATCGAAGAAAAAGACGAAAGACGAAGTCAAGAAGTCAAGAGTGCAAAAATAACGGAAGTCCAAGACCAATTCTGAAGATTTATCGAAGAAAAAGTCAAAAGACGGAAGTTTACTAAAAGCCGAAGAACTCAAGTCTAATTTATTGAAGAATTACAAGTCGAGTTCAAAGAAATCCCGGGACAAAGTCGTTAAAGTCAAAGAATTAAGAAGATTAACAAAGAATTAAGAAGAGCAAGAACTTAATGACGCAATTAAGGAAAGAAGAAAGAAGGGAGGAAGCTTCCTAAACACCTCGCTAATCTCTCCTATAAATAGACCTTTATGTTTTCATTTCATTTTTGTTGGGTAGCTTGACAAACTACATCTTCCACCATTTTCATATTTTGCACCTTAAATTCTTGCACTTTAATTACTTGTATCGCATCTTTTAATTCCTTTTAATTCCAAGTAAGTTTTATTTAATTGTTGCTGAATCTTTACTTTTCTTGTTTAATCTTTCATCTACCTTTCTTCTTGCTTATTCTTAATCTTTTTCATAATCTTTGTTTGTGTTGATTTTATATTTTCAATCTGAATCTTTTTCATCTATTTTTACATAAAGTTTGAATCTTTTTTAATTTTCGTGGTTTGTTCTTAATGTTTTTATAAGTTTTATCATTAATCTAGGCTTTTTAGTTAGCTTATTGGTGTTTTATTTTGCTTATTGTGCTTAAAAAGTTAAGATTTTAGTGCTTAATCTCGTACTTTTACGTTTTCCTAGTTTTTAGGAAAAGCTGATTCGATTTTGCAATTGTCCATAATTGCGAAATTGTGTCTTGATTCAATTTCGCAATTCTTCCATAATTGCGAAATTGAATCCTCTACAAAGTTGCGAAATCTTGTTCCAAGTTGCGAAATCATTGTTTTTCAATATTGCGAAATCTGATTCGATTTTGCAATTATTGCGACATTGTGCACTATTGCGACATTGTGCACTATTGCGACATTGTGCAATTATTGCGACATTGTGCACTATTGCGACATTGTGCAATTATTGCGACATTGTGCAACATTGCGAAATCTTTCATTTTCTAGCAATTGCGAAATTGTGTCTTTTGCTAATTGCGGAATTATGTCAATTTTGACATAATTGCGAAATCTTGGGTTTTAATTGCAAAATTATTTCATATTTTTCTAGAATTGCGAAATTAATTAGTTTTTATTCAAATTTAATTTTTAAATTTATTTTTCCCGCCATTTTTACTTAGCTTTATTTTAATTGTTTCGTCTTATTTTTCTTAAACTTTATTTTAATTTGTCGTTTCTTAGTTTAGTTCTTAAAGTATTTTATTTTCAAGTTTTTAAATTTACGTTTTGTCAAGTTTTAATTTTACGTCATTTAATTAATTTTCTTTTAAATTTTTAATTTTTTTCGCCATTTACGTTTTAAATAGTTTTAGCTTTAATTAACTGCCTTTTACTTTAAAGTCTTGCACATTTACTTTACTACAACGACCATTCCCTTTTTATTCCACCAAGAACAACTAATCTCTCGCACTCAACCGGAAATCAATTCGTTAAGATACCGAGAAAATGAACTTTTCAACCTTGCAAAATCCAGTTATTAAATGGCGCCGCTGCCGGATCTTTTCGTGAAGATTAACGGTTTTTTATGAGAGACGCGTTGGCTTTTGGGATCCGTTCACTCGTGAACGTTATTTTTCGTGTCAAAAATTTTAAAAAATCCCAAAAACATTTAAAAAATCATAAAAAGCATTTCTTTTTCAAAGTTTTGCACCAAAAGTATTCTTCTTGCTTATCTATTTTTCTTTATGGATTCTTATGTCCATTGCGTCGGGTGTGGGAGACGGTTATACGGGAACGACTCATGTCAATGGTGTACATGTGAGCGGTGCGGAAACGATATCGACAATACACAATTCGGATTCGGATTTTATCCATTGTGCAACTCGACTAATTCGTCCTTTTTGAATCCACCTCCTGTTACCCCGTGCATCTATTGTGGAAGCGATTCTCATTGGCATGTTTCGTGCCCGGTTCGATACCCGTATGATCACGAGCAAGAACTGGGTTACAATTATGACAATGATAATAGCTATCTACAAGAAGCACCGAATTTTTCTCCATACCCTTGTTGCCAAAATTATGGGGGCCCTCACGATACTTGATACAAGAAATTTTACTAGGTTCAATTGTTGTTCTCGGTATCTTAACGAATTGATTTCTGGCTTAAAGTATGACTCTATTGTTCTTGGTGAAAAAGAATATTTTGGTTGTTTTTAAAAGTGCGAAACTTTAAAGTAAAAGTGCAATTAAAGTAAATCTAAAACTAATTTAAAGTAAGTGCAAGTATTTAAAACGTTGACTGAAATTAAAAGGCACTAAACGTAAATAACGCAAACTTAAATCTATCTAAGGCAAACTTAAAACGCAACTAAAACTTAAACTAAGGAAAGGTTAAAATAAAGCTAAGTCAAGTAAACTTAAAGTGCGAGTAAGGAAAAAGGCGAGAAAAATAAAGCTTGAAATTAAAAATTAAAAACAGAAACTAAAAAGAACCTGAATACAGCTCATTCGGAATAATCCTTCGTTCGGAACAATCACTCGTCCGGAATGTCACCTTCGTTTGGAATGATTCTTCTTCGCTCGGAATATTACCAAAATCCTTGATTCGGAACAAATTATTCTGAATATGTCACTTATCCAAAACAATCCTTCGTTCGGAACTTTACTGATTCGGAACTCAACTGAAAGAAATCCTTGATTCGGAAGTTTTGGTTCAAAAGAGGTTGATTCGGAACTCTTCCGAATGAGTTGGCTTGACTCGGAAGTTTTCTGCTTAACCCTTGATTCGGAAGTTTGGAGTTGATCCGGAACTCTTCCGAATGAATTGGCTTGACTCGGAAGTCTCTGGTTACCCCTTGGTTCGGAAGTTCTTGAGTTCTGAATGAACAACTCTTGAGTCGGAACTCCTTGATCCGGAAGTCTTGATCCGGAACTTTCGTTCGGAACTCTTCCGAATGAGTTGGCTTGACTCGAAAGTCTTAGCTTGTTCGGAACTTTTCAATCCCAACCCTTCGTTCGGAACTTCCTGGTTCGGAAGATCTTGATCCGGAAGTTTTATTCGGAACTCTTCCGAATGAACAAGTTTGGTTCGGAACTTTTCAATCCCAACCCTTCGTTCGGAACTTCCTGGTTCGGAAGATCTTGATCCGGAAGTTTTATTCGGAACTCTTCCAAATGAACAAGTTTGGTTCGGAACTTCCTTCCCTCGGAACTTTACCTGGGAAAGATCAGATACAGAAAACAACCCGAAGAACAAGGAAACACAGTAACACGCTAATCTAATCATAGTTAACCAAAATCAAACACAAGATTAAACTAAACTAATAACAAAACATTCAATAATCATAAACAACAATCTAAATCAATAAAACTAACAAATCTAACCACAATAATCAAAACCCACTTTGATCAAAATAAGAACATGAACATGAACACAAAAATAAACATAAAAATCAAAGATTAAGAAAGGTAGATAGGAGATTAACAAGATAAAATAAAGATTGACAAGAATTAAATGGAGACTTACTTGAAATTAAAGGAATTTAAGGTGCCAGACAAGGTATTTAAATTTGACAAGTATTTAAATGACATGAATTTAAAGGTGCAAGGTAAATAAATGGTGGAAGACTAATTGTCACACTTAGCCAACAATGAAAAATGATTAACATCTAATCTATATATAGGGGAGGATTAGGAAGCTTTCTCCCCTCTTTCCTTTTCTCTTAATTGCATCATTAGGTCCTTAAGCCTTTAATCTTCATTAATTGCACAATTAGTCCTTTATTCTTCTAATCTTCTTTAAACTTGGACTCTAATGACTTGTGGCTCGGGATTTCTTTTGAACTCGTCTTTTAATTCTTCAATAAAATAGACTTGAGTTCCTCGGCTTTTAGTAAACTTCCGTCTTTTGACTTTTTCTTCGATAAATCTTCAGAATTGGTCTTGGACTTCCGTTCTTTTTGCACTCTTGACTTCTTGACTTCGTCTTTAATCTTTTTCTTCAATAAAAGCCCGTGAATGTCGTGTTTTCTCCACTTTTCACCTTTTCGTCCTAAATCACAACAAAAACACAAACCACGCATAATTCCGACATAAAAGACATAAAATACACGTTTTGGCTCGGTTATTATTGTAATTAAGTGGTAGAAAGGATGGGTGTTTACACACCTATCAAATCCCCTACACTTGACCATTGCAATGTCCTCATGCAATGCATTAGTTACAAAGCACGTTTACATTTTTCATCACAATCAATCCATAATGGCCTTTATTAAAGAGATAGAAAATTAAAAACATACAAAGTAAAGAAATCAAAAACATACCTTGGGTTTTGGAAAGTCATGAATAATCATCATTCTCAAGTTTTCACTTTCTCCAAACCAAGCTTAAAAACGAGATCATTGTTATTATAAGTTAGTGAACTAACACGAACTCATGTGGGCCAATTACTCACTTAGACTCCCTTATTCCTAGGTGTATCTCTTATATTTTATTGTTGTCTTGAATGATCACGAGGATGCATTGTTGACTTATTTCGATAGTTTATTAAGCCGAAAATAAAGTGAACGATTTAATCAATAGTTAGCTAAAGAGACAAAATCTTTTAAAACTGCTTCTCGGGACCTCATAAAGTTCATATCTTGGCATAACTCGCTTCGCGATTTGAGACCTTTCTCGGACCGATATTTGGCAGCGACTTCATACTTCAAACCTTGAGATACGTTCATTAAATTATGGTCTTCTCTTCATATAGGAATTCTTGACTTGAAGTTTTGAGAGATTCAAACTTGGACCACGACTTCTTCATTTTTCTCCAACTTTATTTTGGGACTTTGATATACAACGATCCGCCTCCTTTTATGACTTGGATCTATTTATCCTCATACCTTGCTAGGGTCTTTTCGGATACACTTCTCCATGACTTTTGGGGAGTTTTTGCTTTTCGTCGTGTGTCTCGATCCTTCATATTGATTTTCGATTAATGATTCTTCACATCACTTTGGATCTTTAGCAACAAAATGTAGCCCTCATGCCTTGTTAGGGCCTTTTCGGACTCGCCAATCTTCGCATCCCGCTTCAATAAGTTATGCCTTGGCTATGAACTCTAATCCATACCGAGCAACTTTTAAACGATCTTGGGCTAGAAGCTAAGTAACTTTTTAAATCGTACAACCTTATTTATTGCAGATAAATTTATTAGCAAGCGATGAGATAATAGGCTTATAATTAACACACATAAATTCACAAAAGAATACCAAACTTATAATTGGCTCTATTATCTCTCGTTCTCCACAGTTTAAAATCTCAAGGAATGAGACTCGTGGATGCTTAGCCTATTAAATCAAAGTTTTGGGTTTTTCGAGTCGCCTATAGGATCTTGCAAATTCTTAGACTCTTTCAAGTTTAGAAATCGCGTTTTAAAGTTCCCTTGATAAACGACTCTCTAGGATCAATTATAGGAACTTGCGAAAAGTTCTTGTTCTTAACCCGGGAGAGTTAAGACTTTCACGTTTTATAGCTCCCAATATAAAAGCCTAGCAAAACTTAATTTAAACACGTTAAGGATACTAGCTAGAGTAACTTAGATAAGTAAACTCGGGTTGAGTCAAAAGATTCACAACATTTGAAAATTAAAACCACTAATAACTATACAAAGGGAAAACTAATAGGCCAAAATAGATCAAAATTTTTGAAAAATGTCGAAAAATTGATTTTCCGGTTAAAATGAGGACAAATACAAGGAAAAGGCCACTTAACTTCGATAGAAGTCCCCCTACACTGAAGATAAACACTGTCCTCAATGTTTAAGCATGTGGGAGTAAACTCCCCTACACTTAGGACATTGTGCACTTTGTTTAAATCTCGCTAAGGAAGAGACAACTAAAGAGATTCCTATTTTAATATTGAGAAAATATAAAATAGTGAATCGAGAAGAGTTTAGGATAGAACCGGGATAATGGAACACGGAATCACGGGTCGTCAAGAATCATCAAGAGTGGATCATTGAGGCTCGAATCCCTGATTAAGAGAGGAGGGGAGAGGAAATAGCAAACCAACGGGTCTCCCCTACACTTAGGATAAAGAAAGCGAAAAGATAGATGCATGGGTTGCCTCCCAAGAAGCTTGGTTTTTTTATTACCGAGTCGTGAGTCAGACTCGACCTTGATTAGCAGAGGAAGAAGCATGAAACATATCCACCAGGATCAAAGACATAGTTTTCGTCCATCAAATAGCACAAGCTTAAGGCGAACAAGGCAAACCAAAGAAGAAGTGGCAAGGTTCCCTTAAGCTGTGATGGAGCACGGTGGAAGCAAGGGTGAAGTGGTGCAAGCAGATTTCCAATAATTCCAAAGGTTTTTCCTTTTATTTCATCAGGTGGATACTGAGATGGCTGTAGAATATTGATACCGGGGTCGAACACCTTTTCCTTTAGGGGAAAATAGCACTCAGGCTCAGCAGAGTGTGAAGAAGATCCGCGAAGAAGCACAACCTCGTCCTCAGAAGGGGGACAAAGAGGTGTTAACTCATATGTGCTGCGAATATTGGTGTTGATCGGTTTCTTCTCCTTTGAAAGAATGTTCTTCAAATCCAAAGTAGGATCAAGACGATAATCTTCAAAGTCCAAAGGAGGGGCATCACTCTCATGAGGGAAGTAAGTGTTAAGAGATGTAGAGAAGTCTTCCTCAAATGAGTAATCGTCCAAAGTTGGATCGAGTGATGGCAGAGGATCTTCATCATGTGAAGAATCGCTCGAAAGAGTATCAGCCTCATCGAAATCATCATACGTGGGCAGGTCGGGATACTCAGAAGTAAGGTCATCATAATCATCCGAATCTGAGCTAGACTCATCATCATAAGCATCAAAGACCGGTGGAGAATCATACATGGGAGAAGGTTCCAAAGTGGAGCGAGAATCATCCACATCATCATGAAAAAGTGGATTATCGATGCAAGAATCGAATAGAGGATTGTTATAGACAACGAAGTCATCATGCACATTAATCATATTCACTGATTCTCTGCCTCCAAAGGTTTTACTTGTAAGCTTCCCCATTTTAAAAACTTGTGCATCATCCCCGACTCTTAAGATTAACTCACCTTCGGCAACATCAACTAAAGCTCGTCCAGTTCTCAAGAATGGCCGACCAAGTATTAAAGGAATACGAGGGTCCATTTCATAATCAACAACGACAAAATCGACCGGGAAAGTAAATGTGCCAACTTTTATAAACACGTCTTCGGCTATACCAACAGGGTAAGCGAGAGTTCGATTTGCAAGTTCAAGAGTCATCTTTGTTGGAGTGAGGTCGGGTAATGATAGTGTTTTCCAAACACTCAAAGGCATAAGATTTATACTAGCCCCGAGATCAGCAAGGGCAGTAAATTCTTCAGTTTTGTTGAAAACGCAAGGCAACACAAAACGACCGGGATCTCCAAGCTTTTCCGGAAGTTCTTTAAGAATAACTGCAGAACAGTTTTCATTTAAGCGCGTGTTGGCGAGCTCAATCAGCTTCTCCTTCTTGTTAAGCAATTCCTTAAATGCTTTGACAAATTTGGGCATGTGGACAAGTGCTTCAAGAAAGCTAATGTTGAAGTTCATTTGAGAGATCATCTTCACATAGCGTGTCACTTCGGAGTCATCCTTGGTTAGCAGTTTGGTTTTGCCTAAACGAGAAGGATAAGGGATATTGGGTTTGGGTGGTGAAGGTGCAAGTGTAGGTAAAGGTTGAGATGTTGAAGGGTCCTTCCTAGAGACATCGTCATGGCGAGGCGGAGACGGTAATGGTGCACTAATACTAGGTGTAGGAGGAGTAGGGATAAATGGTGGTGGAGGAGGTGTAGATGATGGTGGCGGGATTGGTGGATCGACAATGGTAATTCCACTACGAGTAGTAATAGCACTCACATTTGCTCGCGGATTGGTGATGGTGTTTGAAGGTAGAGAACTCGAAGTAGAAGGTTGAGCTGCGGGCAAGAAACTAGCAAGCATATTCTTCAAATCATTGGTTTGATTGCTGAAGGAGGATTGAATATTATCTCGAAGCTCGGATCTTATCTCATTTCCTTGCTTTGTGATATCTCCTTTCAAATTGATAATTTGGCTCTGCAGATTCTTGATTTGCTCACCTTGGGTTCTCATTATGGCTTCAACATCGGGGTTAATGAGTGGGGTTTGTTGAGGGGGTGGGTGATAAGGAGTAGAAGCTCTTGGTGGGATTTGGTTGCTTCTATTGTAGTTGTTGGCGGGGTTTTGGTTTTGAGGAGAAAAACCGGGTGAAAGGTAGTTGTTGGACCGGTAACTCAGCAAATTTCTATCCCCTTGAGGTCGAGCTTGGTAATTTTCCGATGAATAATTACCATAAGCTGCATACACATTTTCCGGATTTCCTTGTGTTGAAGGACAATCGGTGTATGAGTGAGGACCGCCGCATATTTCATAAGGATTAGCAACCGCTTTAACTTGTTGTTGTTGTTGGTTTGAAGCGAGAAGTGTGATACTTTTGCTCATTTCAGTCATCATGCGGGTGAGTTCGGTCATATCAGGGTTTGCTGAAGTGTAAGAGACATTGACTCTAGGATTGTTCCTTGAAGAAGCAAAGGAATCCCAGTTTTTGTGGTGAGTAGTCATGTTCTCAATAAGCTCTCTACACTCCTCGGGTCTCCTTTTCATGAATGTGCCACCGGCGGCTGCATTAATCGTATCACGATCACGAAAAGTCAAACCGTTGTAGAAAGTATCAATTAAGGTCACAGGGAGCATGTTGTGGTTTGGACAACGATCAATCAAGACATTATATCTTTCCCAAGCATCAAAAAGAGATTCATCGGGATCTTGCATGAAACCGCTGATTTGATTGCGAAGGCTCGTGACCATGGATGGTGGAAAGTAGCGCGACAAAAAGCGTTGAGTCATGTCATCCCAAGTGTGAATAGAATTCTTCGGGAGACGATCAAACCATTTCTCGGCATGATGTGATAAAGTATGTGGGAAGAGTTGTAGGCGAAGAACATCCATTGTGGCACCGGGCAACTTCATGCTTTGGGTGATTGTAATGAACTTGTCGAGGTGTTTGTTGGCATCATCATCAGCCAATCCACAGAATGGGTTAGTTTGCACTTGCTGAATCATGTGGTGCTTCAACGAAAACTCAGGAGCGTTGATTTGCATCGGCGCAATCGGTCCTCTTCGTCCAAACATGGTAGGTTGACAAAGCTCCTCCATTGTCCGAAGATCGGGTTGTGGAAGAACATTGTTGTTATTGTTGAGGTGTGGTGGATTATTGTTGTTGTTAACACCTGACATACTTAAATCTTCTTGAGTCTCGGGCTCTTGATAATTAGAAGATCTAGTACGCATACACCTGAAAATGCAAGAGAAAAAGAAACCAAACACAAAGACAATATAGATACACAATAAAGGTAAAATCTTTTTGGGTTTTTGAAATTTTTAATTTTTATGTATTTTTAACAATTTTTAATTTTTATGTTTTTTTTTAAATTTTTAAGCAAGAAAAATAACGCTCACGAATGAACGGATCCCAAAAAGCAACGCGTCTCTCACAGAAAACCGTTAATCTTTACGAAAAGAGCCGGCAGCGGCGCCATTTGATACAAGAAATTTTACTAGGTTCAATTGTTGTTCTCGGTATCTTAACGAATTGATTTCCGGCTTAAAGTATGACTCTATTGTTCTTGGTGAAAAAGAATATTTTGGTTGTTTTTAAAATAAAAGTGCGAAAAGTGCAATTAAAGTAAATCTAAAACTAATTTAAAGTAAGTGCAAGTATTTAAAACGTTGACTGAAATTAAAAGGCACTAAACGTAAATAACGCAAACTTAAATCTATCTAAGGCAAACTTAAAACGCAACTAAAACTTAAACTAAGGAAAGGCTAAAATAAAGCTAAGTCAAGTAAACTTAAAGTGCGAGTAAGGAAAAAGGCGAGAAAAATAAAGCTTGAAATTAAAAATTAAAAACAGAAACTAAAAAGAACCCGAATACAGCTCATTCGTAATAATCCTTCGTTCGGAACAATCACTCATCCGGAATGTCACCTTCCTTTGGAATGATTCTTCTTCGCTCGGAATATTACCAAAATCCTTGATCCGGAACAAATTATTCTGAATATGTCACTTATCCAAAACAATCCTTCGTTCGGAACTTTACTGATTCGGAACTCAACTGAAAGAAATCCTTTATTCGGAAGTTTTGGTTCGGAAGAGGTTGATTCGGAACTCATCCGAATGAGTTGGCTTGATTCGGAAGTTTTCTGCTTAACCATTGATTCGGAAGTTTGGAGTTGATCCGGAACTCTTCCGAATGAATTGGCTTGACTCGGAAGTCTCTGGTTACCCCTTGGTTCGGAAGTTCTTGAGTTCCGAATGAACCACTCTTGAGTCGGAACTCCTTGATCCGGAAGTCTTGATCCGGAACTTTCGTTCGGAACTCTTCCGAATGAGTTGGCTTGACTCGGAAGTCTTAGCTTGTTTGGAACTTTTCAATCCCAACCCTTCGTTCGGAACTTCCTGGTTCGGAAGATCTTGATCCGGAAGTTTTATTCGGAACTCTTCCGAATGAACAAGTTTGGTTCAGAACTTTTCAATCCCAACCCTTCGTTCGGAACTTCCTGGTTCGGAAGATCTTGATCCGGAAGTTTTATTCGGAACTCTTCCGAATGAACAAGTTTGGTTTGGAACTTCCTTCACTCGGAACTTTACCTGGAAAAGATCAGATACAGAAAACAACCCGAAGAACAAGGAAACACAGTAACACGCTAATCTAATCACAGTTAACCAAAATCAAACACAAGATTAAACTAAACTAATAACAAAACTGAAAGTCCCAAAATACAACAATTGTTGAAACTAAGACACGAAAGCAATAACACACAATAGATATACTTTTCAAACGAGTAATCCTTTATTAACTATTATCAACAAAGTATTACAAAGTGTTATGAATACACATGTTGAATAACAACAAGAAATGAACCCTAGAACAAGTAAACTTGATTCGAGACTCAAGTTTACAAGAGAACCAACGAGTCGCTGATGGACAGCTGAGGCCTCAGTGGTTCTAGTGGGAGAAAGAACTTAGATAAAGATTCCAAGCACAAGGGTTGAATCTTAACTTCTTTCTCATCCCCTATTTATAGTGGTACGAGGTTGTATCCTTAGTGGGGGTAGTTGATACGTGTCATCTTCTGAATGGAAGAGTACAACGTATTAAATGCATGTCCAAATCGAGACATGCCTTTAACTACTTTAGGTAAACAGTTCTGCCAACTGTTCACCTTTGTCCCACTAGGTCGTACTAGGCATTGACTTTGAATCTCTTGTTTTGTCCCGCTCAAAACACTTGTAAGATTCTCCCGCCTAAACTATAAGGGGTTGGATAAGCTTTGCTTGATCCAAGTCTCTAGGGTTCTTAAGTGATCTCTGAGTGTTGTCAACTCAGAGATCCTTGAACACCAGTGCATTCCTTTGACATCCCAGCTATCCATAATCGCTGGTGAGTCTGACTTCAGATTGTCTTCGACTTCTCTGACGTTGTCTTTGACTTGAATGATCCTGGTGTGCCAGCTGAGGCTTTGCCTTCCACTGGTCTAGTCTCTGTCGCTGGTCCTCTCAGCGACCTTTCAACACTTAGTCTAATTTAAACAAATCTAGACAGGGCCATAGTTAAAACTTTCATTGGCCCAACAATCTCCCCCTATTTGTTTATAAATTATACTAAGTCTAAAATTATTGTAAGTGAGTACACAGCTTCTTCTTACACATAATTTAACAAACATACCTCAAAGTTTTATTAAACAAAATGAACCTAGTCTATTACAATAGCACCCTAAGGTGAAAATATAAACAAAAAAAATAGGTTCTTCAGCGATCAAGACCTTGATCACAGATTCTCTGGGCTTCGACTTTGTCACTCCTAGAGTTAATGACAAGTTCAATTTCAAAATCGAACTCATCAGCTTCTTTGCAATTCCTTAGGATGCCCTGCTTGAGTCTGATTAGCTGAATGGTTGATGCCAGAGGTAGCTCATTCAAACGCTGAAAAGCATAATCACAGTTACCATTCATAAATACCATACCTACCTCTGGCTCAGTGTAAACTTGGCCTTCTATGGGTTTGGTGATTTCCTTGGGAAGGACCAAGTTTCTGAGCATCCCATCGACCACTACATCTTCAGTGACCAACCTTTCGGTCAGAGGCCCCATTGGTGTTTTCCTTTTTCTTTGTGCCTGAGAAGATGATTGAGAGGAAAGCTGTGGAGGTAGGGGTACCTTCAGCTTCTTTGCAGTATCTCTTACCCAATTGAGTTTTGCTTGAATGTTTTTCATCATTTGGGCAGGACCAGGCCCAGTCTTCTTTTGGGCAAGAGATAGTATTTCCAACCACTCAGAGAGGCTCAGATCTCTGAGTTTGAAGTCGCTGGAGACTTTATAATTCTGCATGTCATTCTCCCTATAAATGGTCATTACCACCTTTTTGTCTTTGTTAGTGAAGCATGTGTACTTAGTGATACGACCGGGTTCAGATCTCTGGTTGACCAGTCTTTGATATTCTGTTAGGAGGTTGTTCCTCTTAACCTCCAGTTCCTTGAGTTTAGCCAGTTGAGCTTTCTTAGCAGTGGGAGAGAGCTTGTCCAGAGCTTCTTTGCTCCTTAGTTCAGCAGCCCTGATATTTGCTAACCTTTGATGTTCAAGGATTTGGGCTTTAGCTTGCTCTGGGGTGAGTGGTGGTTCATCAGCGCTTTTGAATTTGTTGAGGTCGGAGTTTTTGGAGGGTTTGGCTGTGGATCCACCTTCAGCTTGAAGGGAGTGTAAGGTTATTTCTGGTTGCTCAACAACAATTCCTTTTCCCTTATCTTTCGCAGTTTCAGCAGCGGATTTGAAAGATCTCAGTGGTTTGGGTGTTGGAATTTCAGCTGTGGTTTCATCTTCTTCAGAGGAGGAGGCAGAATTCTCCCCCTCAGGCATAGCCCCAGCAGGTGCTGTGCCTGAACCTGCCTTATTAAAGCGAAGGAACTCATTGTGAACAAATATGCAAATTTCCTTAAGTTCACCTTGGAGAAGTTCCTGAAGAAGACGTCTTGAGGGTTCAGCAGCCTGAGCTATAGCTGCAACATTTGCCTTTACCGCTGAGGTTAGAACAGATGGTATGTACGTCTGAAGACTCTGGTGGAGTAGGTCAGGTAGTTGTGCCTTCAGAGCGTTGTTCAGCAGTTGCGGGAGCATTGCGGTCATGGAAGACTCCACTGATGAAGTTAGTGATGTTTCTAAGTTTGTAGTAAGCTCCTCAGCAGCATGAGTCAGGGTCTGGATTTCAGAGAGAAGAGCTTCGTTTGTGACTTTGGGTTTCGTGATGCTGATATCTCCTCTCTTTTCCCATAAAGCCTCAGCAGCCAGTTCCTGTACATTTTTCATTCGTGGGACTTGTGCTGACTTGCGTGAGAGTAGGTATTCCAAGTGTTGCTTAGCCCCCAGCTCCATGACACTTGGCAAGGTGGGAAATGGAACAGGTGCAGGGGAGCTAAGTCTCTGTTCCCATAGCCTTTTGGCAGCTAGTTCTTGAACATTAGGAAGGGAGGGGACAGAGACCGGTGTCAGCTCAATGGAGGACAGGTTGTAGTCATCAGTGCTCATTTCCTCAAAGTCAGAGATGAAGGGGCCTTCCTCTATAATAAGAACTTCATCATCAGGCAGAGATTCGAAGTCTGAGAGGGCATCAAGATCAATTGTGGCAACTTCAGCGGAATTGTCATCAGCAATCAAGTAATCATCATTGTTAAGTTGTTCCTGATGAAGATTGTGAGCCTGTGATAAGAGTTATTAGTAACCAGTTGTGAAAAATAATGCAGTTATAGATCGCCAGTCGCTGCCCCTAGGAAAGCTGGGTGTGATTATCCAGCCCCCCCTAAGGATTTCTCCTTGGGACTCTTTTAATTGTGAAATAGGTATGTTAAGGATCGCCATTCGCTGCCCCTAGGATAGCTGGGTGTGATTATCCAGCTCCCCCTGAAGGATTGCTCCTTGGGACTCTTTTAATGTGAAATAAAAGTGTTGAAGGATCGCCATTCGCTGCCCCTAGGATAGCTGGGTGTGATTATCCAGCTCCCCCGTAAGGATTACTCCTTGGGACTCTTTTTATGTGAAAGTTATGAGGTGAATGGTCGCCGTTCGCTGCCCCTAGGATAGCTGGGTGTGATTATCCAGCTCCCCCTGAAGGATTTCTCCTTGGGACTCTTTTATTGTGAAAATGATATGGGAATGGTCGCCTTTCTCTGCCCCTGGGATAGCTGGGTGTGATTATCCAGCTCCCCCTGAGGGATTACTCCCTGGGACTCTTTTGATTGTGAATTAATATGAGGGTGATGGTCGCCTTTTGTCGCTGCCCCTAGAAAGACTGAGGGTGATGATTCAGTCTTTCCAAAAGAATAAATTCTTTGGGACTCTTTTATTAATGATGGGGACCCAGAGTCAGTGAGAAGTGCAGAGACTCTGGGTCGGGACTTATATGTGCTCAGGTTATTGTTTGCCAAGAGCACAGTCCAGAGGTTGAAGGATCATCGGGGTGCGTTAGAAGCACAAGTGAATCATTTCCTAGTGAAGACAAGAGTGTACAGAGAGTCCTAAAGGTCTAGGTGCTGACACAGACACGCTAAGAGTTGAGGCAAACTCTAAAATACATCACTCTCTCCTACAGATAATGAGAGTGAATGTATGTGGACCTCTGAGAGGAAAAATAAGGTCAGACTAATACCTGACTGATATCAGCGTGGAGAGGGATCTTAGTCGTCTTCGCTGACATGGAGACACTAGACACTGGTTGTTTGTCAGCAATGGGCTCTTCTACCACATCCACCAGAGAAGGGGATGGGTTCTTCTTTGTCTTTGTCTTCTTGGAAGGATTAACAGAAGGGGTTTCAGAGGAAAGGGGGATGTCTTTCCTCTTCTTCTTCTTTTCCTTAAGCACCTTGGGCTGAGAAGTAGATTGCACAGAGGTCTTGGACAGAGACTTATCAATCGTGCTTTCAGCATTCACCTCAAGTTGAGGGATCAAGGGCTCATCATCCTCAGCAAGTAGTCCAGCAACTCTCATCATATGCCTGGTAAGGGGAACTTCATTTTCTATGGGAGTCTTCAGAGACGCTGCTGTGATGTGATGAGAGGGAAAGGAGTGTAAGGCATCATTGGTGTAGGATTCACCAAGAATATCTTCTAAGACAAGAGAGAGATATCTGGTGTAGCAGATGGTGGCACCACGAGTCTTCTTTCCTTTGTTTTCCAACTTGGCGATGAGATCGGTGTACAGTATGTGAGCGATTCCAATATCCAAACCCCAGATTAAGCTGTAGGCAATGGCCAGTTGGGAGCCATTCAGTTGGTCGTGAGAGCCAGTGTTCCCTCCCAGACATTTGACAATGTACAGCATCAGCGTTCTCCATGTGGGAGAGAAGTAATTGACCTTAATGAGGGATTTGCTTTGGAAGCCAGCAGCAGTGAAAGGTTGTTCATGATCATCATGAGGTTGAAGGGTGGCCAGAGCTTTTCTCACGGTGGCACTGGTGGGTAAAGCTAACATGTTATTGTTGTTGTAAGGGAGTCCAATGGCTGTGGCAAAGGTTGTGAAATCAAAGGTGAGAGGTTGAGGATGGGTGGAAAGGTTGAAGGTGATTTGGGAAGAGGATGGATCGACTTCAGCGCTGTACCAGAACTCTCGAAGGTATTGATAGTAACAAGTGGAGGGTTCCTTGGTGATAGCTTCGCCAATGGTGGAGTTCTTGAGGAATTGGAACAACGGATGGTAGAGTGGGTTGTTGTGTTCGAGAAGGGCCACACAGTTATTTAAAGCAATCTTCCCATCTGAGATCTCGAAATCAACGTTTGTGGCGGCTTGTACAACGAAGGTTTGGTTTGGTGAAGAAGACGCCATTGTTGTGAGTTTGAAGGTGGTGAGAGAATGGAGAAGATGAGAAGAAATGTGTGAGAGAAGATTTTCAAAGTGAAAAAAAAATTTTGGGTCAAGGGTTTTGAAAGGTTTAGCCGTTTTCCAATAAGAGCATTAAATGCAAAGATTAACCTTTTTCAGAAACTCGTGGGTCCCCTTGACCTTTCATGGTATACTTGTCCCCTTGGAAAGCGGGAAAGTTGGTGGCATAAAGAGACAATCATTTGAATTTAATATCTGATTAAAAACATTCCCATTGAAATGTAACTACCTCGTTACATTCAATTCCCTTAAATGCCCAGAGACAGCGGTCATCATCAGATTTATTTGCCAATATTGAGCATTCCTAGCTCAGCGACAAGCCTAGTAAAACTTGGCTCAGCCAGCGGCTTAGTGAAAATGTCAGCGAGCTGGTACTCAGTGGGTATGAAATGTAGCTCAATATCACCTTTTAGAATATGGTCTCTGATAAAGTGATACCTGATGTCAATATGCTTGGTTCTGGAATGAAGTACTGGATTATTGGAGATGGCTATGGCACTGGTATTGTCACAGAATATGGGAACCTGCTCATAATTAATTCCATAGTCAGCCAGCTGACTTTTCATCCAGAGAACTTGAGCACAGCAACCAGCGGCCGCAACATATTCAGCCTCAGCTGATGACATAGCCACAGAGTTTTGCTTCTTTGCACTCCAGCATACCAACTTTCCTCCAAGGATTTGACAGCTACCAGAGGTGCTCTTTCTGTCAAGGCAGCACCCTGCGTAATCTGAGTCGGAGTAGGCTTTGAGGTCGAAGCCTGAACCATTTGGGTACCAGAGACCCAATGAGGGAGATCCTTTCAAGTACCTGAAAATTCTTTTGACAGCTACAAGGTGGGATTCCTTGGGGTTAGCTTGGTACCAGGCTCTGGGCGCTTGTTTCAGCCCATAGAGTGCTTTGTGAAGTCTGCAGACGTGATTTGGGTAGTCACTGTTTTCAAACCCTGGGGGTTGACTGACATATACTTCCTCTGCAAGTTTCCCATTAAGAAAGGCACTCTTCACATCCATCTGATAAACCATGAAACCCATATAAGCTGCAAAGGCTAGGAAGATTCTGATGGCTTCCAACCTGGCCACTGGTGCGAAGGTTTCATCATAATCAATTCCTTCAGATTGGTTATATCCCAGCACCACGAGCCTAGCCTTGTTTTTTACAATCATACCAGCTTCATCCCTTTTATTTCTGTAGACCCATTTTGTTCCAACCACTTGCTTATCAGCTGGAGCTTTAACCAGAGTCCACACCTTGTTTCTCTTGATCTGATTGAGTTCATCTTGCATGGCAACAACCCAGCCTTCATCAAGCAGAGCAGCAGCCACGTTCTTAGGTTCATCCTCAGAGAGAAAATTTGCAAACAGGCATTCATTTGCAGAGGCGGTTTCCAGAGTTTTTAATTTTCCTCTGGTGGTGACTCCCTCAGAGGGTTCTCCAAGAATATTAACTAGAAGAATATCTTGGTTCCTACTCCATTTGGATTGTGGAGCAGGAGTCTCTGTGGGATCAGGAGTTACTTCAAGTTCAGGGAGTGATGGAGGTTCATCACATGTAATCTCTTCGTCCATGATCTCTTCATCTGATTGAATATCCAAAGTGACAGGATCAGCATTTTCTTCAGAGATTTGAGTAAGAGATTCAACACCAACAGTCTCTGGAGTGATGTCAGAGATGGAGTGAGGATCAAAAGCTTGAACATATGGGAGATCCTTGTGACGACTTTGAGATGATTCCTTGGGATTTGAGAAATCATCTTTAGGATAAGATTTAACTTCGTTGAAGTCAATGTCACAATCCTCTGAGTTGGTGTGTGTTATGACAGCGTCAACTTCATTAAAGGTGACATGAATGTACTCTTCTAGTTCTTGCCTGCGAATATTGAATACTCTGAAAGATCTGGAGGTGGGAGAGTATCCAAGGAAGAATCCATCATCTGATTTTTCATCAAATTTACCCAGGTGATCTTTGTAATTGTGAATGAAAACAGGGCAACCAAAGACATGGAAGTAGCTTACATCAGGGGCTCTCTTCCTATACACTTCATAAGCGGTCTTGCCATGTCTCTTCACAATAATGGATCTGTTTTGTGTGTAGCATGCTGTGTACACAGCCTCACCCCAGAATTGTTTAGGAAGTCTAGATTCGCTGAGCATCGTTCTGGCAGCTTCAATGAGTGTTCTGTTTCTTCTTTCAGCGACACCGTTTTGTTCAGGGGTTCCTGGGTTTGAGAAGTTCTGTGATATGCCCTTTTCATCACAAAAGGCTTCCATGGCATGGTTTTTGAATTCTGTGCCATTGTCGCTTCTGATAGCCTTTACCCTGCAGTCATTGAGGTTTTCTATTTCTCTGATGAAGGACATGATTCTTTCAGCAGCATCACTCTTTCTCTTAAGAAAGAATACCCATGTGTATCTGGAGAATTCATCTACAATGACCAAGGTATATTTGTTGTGATTGAGGGATTGAGGTTTAACTGGTCCAAACAAGTCCATGTGAAGAAGATGAAGGCACTTGTTAATGGAGAATGATTGTTTTGTTTTGAATGAAGCCCTGTGATGCTTCCCTTTCTCGCAGGCTGAGCAGGGTCTGTCCTTGCTGAAGGTCAGAGAGGGAAGTCCAGCTACCAAGTCATTCTTTGCCAGTTTGTTGATGTTTTTGAAGTTGAGATGGGAGAGTCTCTTATGCCAGAGCCAATTTTCGCTATCAGATGCTTTGGCAAAGAGACAGGTGTTCTCTCCTTCAGGGGATGATGTCATGTCAATGACATAAACATCCCTTCTTCTGGGTGCAATTAGAACGACATCATCGTTCTGATTGAAGATAGTTCCTTGGGTCTTAGAGAACAGAACCTTGAACCCAGCATCGCAGAGTTGACTAATGCTGATTAGGTTGTGCTTCAAACCATTTACATAAGCGACCCTTGTGAAGGTTAATCCATTGCAATCCACTGAGCCATATCCTTCAGTGGCCCCTGAGGAGTCATCCCCAAAGACTACTTTTGGACCAGGCTCCTTCTTGTATCTATGCAGATATTGTTTAATTCCTGTCATGTGTCTGGAGCACCCGCTATCCAAATACCAAACAGATTTCTTTAGGTATGCCTGCATAGATATAACAAACCAGATTAGTTTCTATGATGAACCCACTTTCCAGTGGGTCCATGCTGTAGCTGACTGGCGACATTGGGTCTTCTGGGCCTTTCTCCCCCTCTTTGGTTGCAATCCCTGGTTTCATGTCGCATGCTGCCACAGATGTCACAACCAGGGTAATGTTCACACTCATCAGAGTGGTGGTCATAAAAGCCACAATATTTGCAGGGAGGATTAGGCCTGTATCCCTGAGAACTTTCTCTGGATTTTGGTTGCTCAGGTCTTCTAGAGGGCCTGTGAGGGGTTTTAGATCTAAGCTGTGTTCGAGTTCTCTGAACAGCGATGATCTCCTCATGCTCTCTAGAAGAGTGTTCAGTGGACTCACATGTGATACACTTGGGTCTCTTGGAACAATCATCTGAGGAATGATTTTTGAACCCACAGTGTTTGCAAGGCCTGAATAGCGTTCTCCCCTTTGAGCTGCTGGAGCTTTCACCAAGGGAGTTAACAGAAGGACTGTTATCCTTGGGGTTGATTTTTTCTTTCAACCCTTTTACCTCTTCCATCAGGGTGAGGAGAAGTTTCTTGGTAGGAGATAACTCTTCGGGGGAAGAAGTGGGTATGTCAGTGTTTTTGGCCACATAAACCTTCTTGTGTGCTTTATCAGCAACTTTGGAAGTGAGGTTCCCAGAGGTTTTGAGAACTGGTTTTGGGCCAAGCAAGGAATCTGATGGGTTAGCACCAGCAAGTTGGGAGTAGCTGATGCGTCAGATTCTTTGTCAGAGTCCTTCTCAACCACAGAGGTGGAGAGAGGAGAAGTGACTTCTGATGGGACAAATTTAACACTGGGCACTGGAATGTGGTTTTTGAACCTACCCTTACCCCCTATGGCTTGAACCACATTTCCTGGAATGGTTTCAGCAACTATTTCATCCACAGTGGACTGGGCAAGGTTCCATTTTTCAATGGTTTTTCTCAACTCAGAGTTTTCATCAGCTAAAGATTCATTTTCAATGGACAACTTGCTGACCTCATTTTGAAGTTGATTAGCGATGTTCACAAAAGGTTTGAGATTAGCTAATTCAGATTGACAAAGACTCAACTCATTTTTGAGATTTTGAAATTTATTTAACAGATTTTTTCTTTGTTCTTCAACAAAATGGAGGTCAACTAAAGTGTAATCACTGACATGGTCTCTGTCAGGACCCTCAGGCATGGAAAGTAATCTTTGTACCTTTTTCATTGTGATGTCAACCCATTGACCTGATCTAGCTTCACTTTTACCAACCGCTGGTTCTTCATCAGCAACAGCCATGAAGGCTCTGACGGTGGTGGTTCCTTCATCCTCAGAGGTGAGGGGTTCATCATCCCAGTCAAAAGAAGCAGCTATTAGACCTTTTTCAGTCTTTTTGTTATCCTTCTTCTTGGCAGCATCATCAGCTTTCTGATTGAGTTTGATCAGCTCAGCTTTCAAGGCCTTGTATTTTACCTTGTAGTCCTTTTTACCCTCAGAGTCACTGAGAGAGGATTGCTTGAAAGGTGAGGAAGAAAACTTCTTTTTGCTGGGGGTTTTGCTGGATGATGGAAAACTGGGAGAAGATGTCTTGTTTGACCAGCAGTCCTTTTGGAAATGACCAGTCTTTCCACAAGTGTAACATGACACTTTGGATTTGTCAATCTTGGCAGCACCAACTCTACCAGATCTTTTGTAGTATCTCTTCTGGTCAGCTAAGAGGGCTCTGTCATGGAATTCAGCATGTAATTCATCAAGGAATTCTTGACTACTTCTTGTGTCTTCTTCCACGTCAGAGTCACTATCCTGAAAAGAGTGGTTAGCAACAAGAGCTTTTGACCCAGATATAGGAGAAGTAAACCTATCAGTCTCTGATTTGTAAATAGAGTCAATCAGTCCTTCTTCATAATTGTATCTACCAAAAAGTTGAGCAAGAGTATCATTTTTTATGGCATTATTTGCTCTCAGGGTTTGGTTAAGGCTAAGCCATTTCCTAGACAAGCTGTTTACAAATGTGGCATTAACCTCAGCTTTGGGTAGTACAACACCATTGTTACCTAAATCATTCAGTAAGATCTTGAGTCTGGTGTAAGTTTGAGAAACAGTTTCAGTTTCCAAGGCTTTGAAAGCGTTAAACTTAAGTCTTAATGCTTGGATTTTGGTCTCTTTAGTCTCTTCTGGTCCTTCATACCCTAGAACCAACTCAGTCCACATTTCTTGTGCGGTATTGCACTTGATGATGGACTTCATAATGTTCTTGGGTAGGCAAGAGACTATTATACTTTTAAGTCTCTTGTCCTGGTTAGCCAGACGTCTATCAGCGGGAGACCATTGCTTAACAGGTTTCTTAATGGGTCTCTCTGGTGTAGAGGAAATAGCCAGTGGTACATAAGGACCATTTTCTAAGATTTCAAACAAGAAGGGTTCTAGGCCATCTAAGTATATAAGAAATTCACTTTTCCAACTTGAGAAATCTTCTTCATCAAACGCTGGAACATTAGACACATGTGACCCTCCACGATTATCAAGAAGTTGTGGAAGATCATCCTCATTTACACCAGTGCTTACAACGGGTGTAGGCATGGTAGTAGATGTGGTGGCTGGAGCGTTTGTTGAAGTATTTGCTTGGTTAGATTGACCAAACGGTGGTGGGATGGGTGGCATAGTTTCAGTCATATTTGGATCTTGATTTTAAAAACTAGAACGGTTTTTAGAAAAGTTTTATAAATCAAACCGCTCTGATACCAATTGAAAGTCCCAAAATACAACAATTGTTGAAACTAAGACACGAAAGCAATAACACACAATAGATATACTTTTCAAACGAGTAATCCTTTATTAACTATTATCAACAAAGTATTACAAAGTGTTATGAATACACCTGTTGAATAACAACAAGAAATGAACCCTAGAACAAGTAAACTTGATTCGAGACTCAAGTTTACAAGAGAACCAACGAGTCGCTGATGGACAGCTGAGGCCTCAGTGGTTCTAGTGGGAGAAAGAACTTAGATAAAGATTCCAAGCACAAGGGTTGAATCTTAACTTCTTTCTCATCCCCTATTTATAGTGGTACGAGGTTGTATCCTTAGTGGGGGTAGTTGATACGTGTCATCTTCTGAATAGAAGAGTACAACGTATTAAATGCATGTCCAAATCGAGACATGCCTTTAACTACTTTAGGTAAACAGTTCTGCCAACTGTTCACCTTTGTCCCACTAGGTCGTACTAGGCATTGACTTTGAATCTCTTGTTTTGTCCCGCTCAAAACACTTGTAAGATTCTCCCGCCTAAACTATAAGGGGTTGGATAAGCTTTGCTTGATCCAAGTCTCTAGGGTTCTTAAGTGATCTCTGAGTGTTGTCAACTCAGAGATCCTTGAACACCAGTGCATTCCTTTGACATCCCAGCTATCCATAATCGCTGGTGAGTCTGACTTCAGATTGTCTTCGACTTCTCTGACGTTGTCTTTGACTTGAATGATCCTGGTGTGCCAGCTGAGGCTTTGCCTTCCACTGGTCTAGTCTCTGTCGCTGGTCCTCTCAGCGACCTTTCAACACTTAGTCTAATTTAAACAAATCTAGACAGGGCCATAGTTAAAACTTTCATTGGCCCAACAAAAACATTCAATAATCATAAACAACAATCTAAATCAATAAAACTAACAAATCTAACCACAATAATCAAAGCCCACTTTGATCAAAATAAGAACATGAACATGAACACAAAAATAAACATAAAAATCAAAGATTAAGAAAGGTAGATAGGAGATTAACAAGATAAAATAAAGATTGACAAGAATTAAATGGAGACTTACTTGAAATTAAAGGAATTTAAGGTGCCAGACAAGGTATTTAAATTTGACAAGTATTTAAATGACATGAATTTAAAGGTGCAAGGTAAATAAATGGTGGAAGACTAATTGTCACACTTAGCCAACAACGAAAAATGATTAACATCTAATCTATATATAGGGGAGGATTAGGAAGCTTCCTCCCCTCTTTCCTTTTCTCTTAATTGCATCATTAGGTCCTTAAGCCTTTAATCTTCATTAATTGCACCATTAGTCCTTTATTCTTCTAATCTTCTTTAAACTTGGACTCTAATGACTTGCGGCTCGGGATTTCTTTTGAACTCGTCTTTTAATTCTTCAATAAAATAGACTTGAGTTCCTCAGCTTTTAGTAAACTTCCGTCTTTTGACTTTTTCTTCGATAAATCTTCAGAATTTGTCTTGGACTTCCGTTCTTTTTGCACTCTTGACTTCTTGACTTCGTCTTTAATCTTTTTCTTCAATAAAAGCCTGTGAATGCCGTGTTTTCTCCACTTTTCACCTTTTCGTCCTAAATCACAACAAAAACACAAACCACGCATAATTCCGACATAAAAGACATAAAATACACGTTTTGGCTCGGTTATTATTGTAATTAAGTTGTAGAAAGGATGGGTGTTTACACACCTATCAATATTTCTTATTGTCAGCCAATGGATTACTATGAGCCAGATCCGTGTCCTCATTTTTCTTCACCGATGGATTATTATGAACTAAATCCGTGTTATAATTCTTCTCAACCGATGACTTACTTTGAGCCACATCCGTGCTATAATTCTGGTTTTCATAACTGTGAGCCCCCACACCCCAACCTCAATCATCAATCCTCTCAAAGAATTTAACAACTCACCACTCTTAATGAAGAAAGACAAGCCATTCTTTGGAAACTTCATGACGGCTTAATTCAACTGACCGAGGCATTGCAGGAACAAAAACGACAGCAACAAGAGCAAGTATCTAATCTTAGTGATTATACCCCTCCTCTTGTGCATCAATACTATTATTATGATGATGACGACGATGTTGTATGCACTTTCAACACATCTTCTGAAGTTGCTGCTCCTACTCTCGATGTTCCTACTGCGTCTAAGGATCTTGATTCGTTGAATGAGCTTTGTGATGTTGGTCTCGACAAAGTATTGGATGATGAGGTTTGTGACTTACCACCTGCTATGGAGCTTCAGGACGACATTGCTCTTACGGAAGAGGTCGATCCTAGTGATGACGATTGTTCTCTCCGCTATGAGAATTTCACTTTTGAAATTTCTCAATCTCCACCGGGAGATGCAGGCGATGACGATTTATTCTCTCCGGCTTACGAGAAGTTCACCGATGAACATGATCTTGTGGATAAGGTGGAAGACGTGCTTCTTCGCGATAGATTACAGAAAGTTCATCTTCTTATTGCTCAAATCGAAGAGTTGACTTCTCCTCCTCTCTCCGAGTCTTTGCCTCCATCTATCCCTCCCGTTGAAGATAATGACCCATTGCTGGAAGAAATCGACATTCACTCCATGCCTCCAGGTATTGATGATAATGATACGGAGGGGGATATTATTTTTGATAATTTGCTGCAGGAAGGTATTGTCCCAACTCCCCCTCCCGAGCACCTTTCATCCTCCCCTTTAGCCACTCTTACGGAGGATGAGTGCTTTGACCCGGGAGGTGACATTGATTTTATTATCATTGATAACATTACGGCTTTGCCGAATGCTCAGCCTCCATTGTCTTTGGGGGATGACAATGTGCTTACTTTACCCACCCCACCTCCTGTGGATCTTGATTTCACATACTTTTCGTATGTTGAAAGGACCTTTCTCCCATTCAAGACTTATCCCCCCGCCTCTCCTTTGTTGATGTCAACCGGGAACAAGGACAAGGTCTTTGATCCCGGTATCACATTCGAGGCTTCCCCATGGACCATTTAATTCGGGGACGAGTCAGGCTCGTGACTCGGTTAATATAAACAAGCGCTTTTTGGGAGGCAACCCAATTATCTATCTATCTTTACCATAAGTGTAGGGGGAGCCCCGTGGTGTTTCTTGTTCTCTTTCTTATCATGTGTAGGGATTAGAGCTTCCAAGACACACTCTTGATGACTTTTGACGAACCGTGATTCCGTGTTCCCTTCTTCCTGGTTCTATCCTAAACTCTTTTTGATTCTCTATTTTATATTTTCCAATATTAAAATAGGAATCACTTTAGTTGTCATTTCCTTAGCAAGATTTAAACAAAGTGCACAATGTCCTAAGTGTAGGGGATTTTACTCCCACATGCTTAAACATTGAGGACAATGTTTATATTAAGTGTAGGGGGACTTCTATCGAAGTTAAGTGGCCTTTTCCTTGTATTTGTCCTCATTTTAATCGGAAAATCAATTTTTCGACATTTTTCAAAATTTTTGATCTATTTTGGCCTATTAGTTTTTCCCTTTGTATAGTTATTTTCTTTCTTTGCTAGAATAAATTTTTTAATAAAGTGGTTTTAATTTTCATCGTTGTGAATCTTTTGACTCAACCCAAGTTATACTTATCTAAGTTTACTCTAGCTAGTATCCTTAACGTGTTTAAGTCAAATTTTGCTAGGCTTTTATATAGGGACCTATAAAACGCGAAAGTCTTAACTCTCACGGGTTAAGAACAAGAACTTTTCGCAAGTTCCTATAATTTATCCTAGAGAGTCGTTTATCAAGGGAACTTTAAAATGCGTTTTCTAAACTTGAAAAAGTCTAAGAGTTTGCAAGATCCTATAGACGACTCGAAAACCCAAAACTTTGATTTAATAGGCTAAGCATCCACGAGTCTCATTCCTTGAGATTTTAAATTGTGGAGAACGAAAGATGATAGAGTCAATTATAAGTTCGGTATTCTTTCATGAATTTATGTGAGTTAATTATAAGCCTATTCTCCCATCGCTTGCTAATAAATTTATCTGCAATAAATAAGGTTGTACGATTTGAAAAGTTACTTAGCTTCTAGCCCAAGATCGTTTAAAAGTTGCTCGGTATGGATTAGAGTTCATAGCCAAGGCATAACTTATTGAAGCGGGATGCGAAGATTGGCGAGTCCGAAAAGGCCCTAACAAGGCATGAGGGCTACATTTTGTTGCTAAAGATCCCAAGTGATGTGAAGAATCATTTATCAAAGATCAATATGAAGGATCGAGACACACGACGAAAAGCAAGTACTCCCCAAAAGATCATGGAGAAGTCTATCCAAAAAGGCCCTAACAAGGTATGAGGATAAATAGATCCAAGTCCAAAAAGGAGGCGGATCGTTGTATATCAAAGTCCAAAATAAAGATTGGAGAAAAATGAAGAAGTCGTGGTCCATATATAAAGAATCTCTCAAAATTTCAAGTGAAGAAATTCCTATTATGAAGAGAAGCCCATTATTTCATGAACGTCTCTCAAGATTTGAAGTATGAAGTCGCTGCCAAATATCGGTCCGAGAAAGGTCTCAAATCGCGAAGCGAGTTATGCCAAGATATGAACTTTATGAGGTCCCGAGAAGCAGTTTTAAAAGATTTTGTCCTTTAGCTAACTATTGATTAAATCGTCCCACTTTATTTTCAACCTAATAAACTATCGAAATAAGTCAACAATGCATCCTCGTGATCATTCAAGACAATAATAAAATATAAGAGATACACCTAGGAATAAGGGAGTCTAAGTGAATAATTGACCCACATGAGTTCGTGTTAGTTTGCTAACTTATTATAACAATGATCTCGTTTTTAAGCTTGGTTTAGAGAAAGTGAAAACTTGAGGATGATGATTATTCATGACATTTCCAAAACCCAAGGTATGTTTTTGATTTCTTTACTTTGAATGTTTATAATTTTCTATCTCTTTAATAAAGGCCAATGTGGATTGATTATGATGAAAAATGTAAACGTGCTTTGTAACTAATGCATTGCATGAGGACATTGCAATGGTCATGTATAGGGGATTTGATAGGTGTGTAAACACCCATCCTTTTTACCACTTAATTACAATAATAACCGAGCCAAAACGTGTATTTTATGTCATTTATGTCGGAATTATGCGTGGTTTGTGTTTTTGTTGTGATTTAGGACGAAAAGGTGAAAAGTGGAGAAAACAGGGTATTCACGGGCTTTTATCGAAGAAAAAGACGAAAGACGAAGTCAAGAAGTCAAGAGTGCAAAAATAACGGAAGTCCAAGACCAATTCTGAAGATTTATCGAAGAAAAAGTCAAAAGACGGAAGTTTACTAAAAGCCGAAGAACTCAAGTCTAATTTATTGAAGAATTACAAGTCGAGTTCAAAGAAATCCCGGGACAAAGTCGTTAAAGTCAAAGAATTAAGAAGATTAACAAAGAATTAAGAAGAGCAAGGACTTAATGACGCAATTAAGGAAAGAAGAAAGAAGGGAGGAAGCTTCCTAAGCACCTCCCTAATCTCTCCTATAAATAGACCTTTATGTTTTCATTTCATTTTTGTTGGGTAGCTTGACAAACTACCTCTTTCACCATTTTCATATTTTGCACCTTAAATTCTTGCACTTTAATTACTTGTATAACATCTTTTAATTCCTTTTAATTCCAAGTAAGTTTTATTTAATTGTTGCTGAATCTTTACTTTTCTTGTTTAATCTCTCATCTACCTTTCTTCTTGCTTATTCTTAATCTTTTTCATAATATTTGTTTGTGTTGATTTATATTTTCAATCTAAATCTTTTTCATCTATTTTTACATAAAGTTTGAATCTTTTTTAATTTTCGTGGCTTGTTCTTAATGTTTTTATAAGTTTTATCATTAATCTAGGCTTTTTAGTTATCTTATTGGTGTTTTATTTTGCTTATTGTGCTTAAAAAGTTAAGATTTTAGTGCTTAATCTCGTACTTTTACGTTTTCCTAGTTTTTAGGAAAAGCTGATTCGATTTTGCAATTGTCCATAATTGCGAAATTGTGTCTTGATTCAATTTCGCAATTCTTCCATAATTGCGAAATTGAATCCTCTACAAAGTTGCGAAATCTTGTTCCAAGTTGCGAAATCATTGTTTTTCAATATTGCGAAATCTGATTCGATTTTACAATTATTGCGACATTGTGCACTATTGCGACATTGTGCACTATTGCGACATTGTGCAATTATTGCGACATTGTGCACTATTGCGACATTGTGCAATTATTGCGACATTGTGCAACATTGCGAAATCTTTCATTTTCTAGCAATTGCGAAATTGTGTCTTTTGCTAATTGCGGAATTATGTCAATTTTGACATAATTGCGAAATCTTGGGTTTTAATTGCAAAATTATTTCATATTTTTCTAGAATTGCGAAATTAATTAGTTTTTATTCAAATTTAATTTTTAAATTTATTTTTCCCGCCATTTTTACTTAGCTTTATTTTAATTGTTTCGTCTTATTTTTCTTAAGCTTTATTTTAATTTGTCGTTTCTTAGTTTAATTCTTAAAGTATTTTATTTTCAAGTTTTTAAATTTACGTTTTGTCAAGTTTTAATTTTACGTCATTTAATTAATTTTCTTTTAAATTTTTAATTTTTTTCGCCATTTACGTTTTAAATAGTTTTAGCTTTAATTAACTGCCTTTTATTTTAAAGTCTTGCACATTTACTTTACTACAACGACCATTGCCTTTTTATTCCACCAAGAACAACTAATCTCTCGCACTCAACCGGAAATCAATTCGTTAAGATACCGAGAAAACGAACTTTTCAACCTTGCAAAATCCAGTTATTAGGAATAATTTGTATACTTTGTCTCTACAAGACATGATGGCCGCTTCTCCCATATGTCTTCTCTCCAAAGCTTCGAAGACTAAGTCATGGTTATGGAATCGACGGTTATCTCATCTTAACTTTGACGTTATTAATCATTTGGCGAAAAACGAACTTGTTTGTGGTCTTCCTAAACTTTCATTTCACAAGGATCATTTGTGTTACGCATGTACAATGGGGAAAATCACTAAGAAATCATATAAACCCAAGACTGAAGACACCAACCAAGAGAAACTTTATTTGTTGCATATGGATCTTTGTGGGCCAATGCGTGTTGAAAGTCTTAGTGGTAAAAAGTACATCCTCGTCATTGTCGATGATTACTCTCGGTTTACATGGGTGAAATTTCTTACAACAAAAAATGAGGCACCTAAATTCATCATCGGATTTCTTAAGATGATTCAAGTGCGTCTCAACACTACTGTCCGACGCATTCGTACAGATAATGGAACCGAATTTGTGAATCAAATCTTGCGTGATTATTATGAAGAAGTTGGCATATCTCATGAAACATCTGTTGCTCGCACTCCACAACAAAACGGTGTTGTTGAAAGGCGAAATCGCACACTTATGGAAGCTACTCGAACGATGTTAATTTACGCAAAGGCTCCATTGTTTTTATGGGCAAAAGCAATATCTACAGCAGTTATCACTAATTCGAAAACGCCATGGTAAAACACCTTATGAGCTGCTTCATGGAAAAGTTCTAGATTTATCATATCTTCATGTATTTGGCTCTCTTTGCTATCCGAATGATGATGGTGACAACTTAGAAAAACTTCAACCAAAGGCTGATATTGGTATTTTCATTGGATACACACCCGCAAAGAAAGCATACCGAATCTACAATCGTAAGTCTCGTAAGATCCTCGAAACTATGAATGTTGATTTTGATGAGCCGATAGCAATGGCTTCTGAGCAAAGCAGCTTCGAACCCACACTTCATGAAATGGGACCCAGTAACATTAGTTCTGGTCTTGTCCCAAATTACCCTACTTCATCATCATTTACACCAGCTTCTAGGACTGAATGGGATACGTTGTTTCAACCGTTCTTTGATGAATTCTTTACTCCTCCAAGTATTGTTGCTCCAGAACCAAAGGAAATAGCTCCGGTAACCGAAGTTGTCGCTCCAGCAACCGAAGCACAATCTGATACGCCTGCACCTACAATTGGTCAAGATATACCTCAACTAGTAATTCTCAACCAACACCCGAATCAACTACCCATGTCATGCCTATTGATGATGAAGAGGATGATGATGATCATGATTTGGAATTCGCTCAAATGCGTAAATTTCCATTCTTTGGTGTACCAATTCCCGACCCTAATCAAGCCGGGTCGTCCACCTCAAAGGAAGCTCCTTCTACAGTTTACTCCAATCCACGGATTCGTGAACATGACAGTAAGTGGACAAAGGATCATCCTATAGATTCTATTATTGGTGACCCTAATCGTCCGGTATCCACACGAAGTTAGCTACAAGAAAATGCAATGTTTTGTCATTTTGATGCTTTTCTCACTAAAGTTGAACCTAAGACATGGCAAGAAGCTTTTACTCAATCCTGTTGGATAGAAGCTATGCAAGAAGAACTTAATGAATTTATACGTCTTGAAGTATGGGAACTTGTCCCATGCACGGATCAAGTGCAGTTACTCACTTTAAAATGGGTTTACAAGGTGAAACTCGACGAGTTAGGCGGAATATTGAAGAACAAAGCTCGACTAGTAGTTCGTGGATACAAGCAATTATTGGGCATCGACTTTATGGAATCCTTTGCACATGTTGCCCGTTTGAAAGCTATTAGACTATTCATCGCTTATGCAGCCCATATGAATATGATCGTCTATTAGATGGATGTGAAGACGGCATTTCTTAATGGTGAAATCAAGGAAGAGGTCTATGTTCAACAGCCGGATGGTTTTGTGAATCCTAATTATCCTAATCATGTGTACAAGCTTAAGAAGGCTCTCTATGGGTTGAAGCAAGCTCCACGCGCATGGTATGATCTATTGTCACAATTCCTCATTACACAAGGCTTCGCTAAAGGCAAGGTGGATTCCACGCTGTTCGTTCAAAAACGAGGTAAAGATATGATTATGGTACAAATATATGTTGATGATATTATATTTGCAGCCTCGACCCAAACCTTATCCGACGAATTTGGGAAACTCATGTCTTCCAAGTTTAAGATGTCAATGATGGGGTATCATTCTTCTTAGGTCTTCAGATATCTCAGAGTCCCAGAGGCATCTTTATCAATCAATCCAAGTATGCCCTTGAATCGCTTAAGAAATATAAGATGGAATATTGTGATCCCGTGGATAATCCAATGGTGGAACGAACAAAGCTTGATGCAGATCCACATGGAGTTGCCGTTTATCTGACACATTATCGTGGAGTGATCGGTACTCTTCTATATATCACAGCTAGTCGACCTGATCTTCAGTTTGCTATATGTATGTGTGCTCGGTATCAAACTCGACCTACTGAGTTACACTTAGCTACTGTTAAACGAATCTTTCGGTATCTTAAAGGAACCATTAATCGGGGACTTTGGTATTCGAAGGACTCTTCGATTGCACTAATGGCATATGCAGATGCGGATCACACGGGTTGTCAAGATACAAGGCGTAGCACGAGTGGAACTTTGCAACTACTAGGAGATCGACTAATTAGTTGGGCATCGAAAAGCGTTGCAATTTCTAGTACGGAAGCAGAATACATAGCTATGTCCGGTTGCTGTGCTCAAATTCTTTGGATGAGATCGCAATTAACCGACTATGGTCTAGGTTTCAACAAAATTCCGATGTACTGTAACAACAAGAGTGAAATTGCCTTATGCTGCAACAACATTCAATTCTCCCGGTCGAAGCATATTGACATTCGCTACCACTTCATCAAGGAGCAAGTGGAAAATGGAGTGATCGAGCTTTACTTTGTCCGATCTGAGTATCAATTGGCGGATATTTTCACGAAGGCGTTAGATCGCGCTCGAATGGAATTTTTGGCCGACAAGCTAGGAATGAGAACCTTCTCGCCTGAGACTCTAAAGGAACTGGCAGATGAAGCGAAAGAATAGTGGTGGTAAACTATTCTCCGTATCTTTGGTGATCATTTGTATATATTGTTTATTATTTTTATCCACAAAAGCAAAATACAAAAATATAAAACCATATAAAAACCATAAAAACTGAAAAATTCAGAAAAATCCAAAAATATTTTTACTTTATTTTTCAAAGGCATGTCTTTTGGTACGATAATATTTACGGCCTTAGAAATGTCGATCAATATTGACACGGTGCCATAAATAGAGTTCATACAAAAGTTGTAAATATTTCATAAAACATGTCTAAATGGCTTGTAGTTATTTCTGACTGCAACCCGCTTTTCATATTAAAGTCAAGTATTTCTTATGAAAGCTTTGGCTCACAACGGGAATTAATTTTCTCGGGCAAGGTTTACTTTAAAACCTTGTAAGGGATCAAGTTTACTTTATAACTTGGTCTAACATAAATATATGTACGCTTCAGTGCATTTATTTGTTAAAACAAGAGAAGTCTTGTTTTTATGAAGCTATCATCTATACAACCATAGCAATCTACAATTGGTATCTACATACTCGACGATGCAACTACTCAACTGACGACTACAACTCTTTCAATAGAACACGGGTCACCAATTGAGGGGGAGCAATTGTCAAGCATTCAGAATCTTCGATGCCGAAAGTGCCAAGTTCACAAGTTGGTGTCAAGACAATAATACCAATCGTACACGTGGTGTCAAGAGATGACTTCAGACGTGACGAGGCGACCAACATATGCTGACAAGAACCATTTGATCTTATCAAATGATGTTCTCATCTATCAGGTCCAACCTTGTCAATTCTTTTCTAATATAGTGAATATGTGATCATGTTACAAATCGGTATCATATCTCATACATTTGGTATCATGAAGATTAAACGGACTTGCATTTTTCTTCCCAAAACCTTTGTTAAAACTTCATTAAATCAATTGATATTAAAAACATCGATTGGGTTAATATTTTTTAATATGGGGGAGAAAATGTGATTTAATATGGGAAATTATCAAAAATGGTTTGACTTAACGTGATGGCTCATCCCGACATGTGCGAAATATTTTCGAATATTGTGGCATATGTTAAGGGGGAGAAAAACGGATTTGCATATCAAAATGGATTTTCATGGTGACATATACTTACTCAAAACCTATTTATTTCATGACGATGAAGATTGTGGTGACATAAGGTGTTGATCCCAAACTTAGATCGATTTAGCTTGTGTAATCGAGATTAAATCAAGTTAAACACGTAGAGAAACTTTGTTGTGTATAAAACAATTTAAGTATTATGCGGAATTAATACTCAAACAAGAACACACAAACAACTGTAAAACAAACTTTCACTTGATTGATTAGAACCAACTTGCTTACAATGAAAGTGTTATATGTATGAAAACTTATATGAAACAAAACCTAAAGGTCTTTTTTTTATAGACATAAGAAGCCTTGTACAAGAGTCTACGTATCAGCTATTCTAGGTAAAGATAAATACAGAAAATACATTGTTGATCCTATCTTTACTAGAAACAAACTAGAAACATAATACGCGTAGACTATATCTTTCTATCAGTGCTTGACTTCATCCTATCAACGCTTGACATCTTCCTGTCAACGCTTGACATCTTCCTTTCAACGCTTGATCTGTCAACGCTTGTTTTCTTTATATCAACGCTTGTTTTCTTCTTGTCAGCGTTCAAGTGTACTGGCTACATTTTGTTCCCAACAATCCTCCCCTAAACTTGATATCTACTCTAGTAATCAAGCTTCTGAATAAAAATTAAGAACTAGAAGGAATCTTACAAATCTTATCATATTGGTAATAAACATGCCTAATCAAATCTTTGGCCACGTCACTTGAATAGTCAATCTCCAGCTGTGTTGTCTTCATCTTGTCCAAAACTTCTTTGGACATGGGATACTCAGCATCTACAAGAAGATACTCAGCAAACTTTGTAGAACTCAAATAATACACACCAGCAGCTGAATACAAACGCCATTGAAGTCCACTGATATAATCCTCAAGATCCTTCCAAACAGGATCTTCTTCTTCTGGTGCACACATTCTCTTGAATGTTGACCAAAGCTTTATTCCATTGACTGAAGTAGGTGCTTCTGTCTCATACTTGTCCAGCAACAACCTCCAAAGGTCTGCCAAGTCTTCCCTATCCATACTTGCAAAGAGAGACATAAGAGTAGTAAATGTGTGTACCTCTTTCCCATATCTGTCAATCATCCAAAATCCACTTGCATCTTCTTCATAGCTAATGATAGGGTTTCTGGCATCAAGAGGTAACACTTGTACCATATCTGAAGCTTCCATGGGTCAGAGCTTAATGCTCCTTCTAAGAACAGCTTCACTGGGATTCACTTTATTTAAACCTTTAGGGAACTCAAGTGGAACTCCCTTCTTCAAAGGCCTTGGAACAATCATTGCCTTTTGAATCTCCATCTCTTCTGTAAGTTCTTCTTTCCTTTCATCTGAAAGAAGTCTGATAGTGTTCATCTCTTGCACTCTTGCCCAAATGGGATAAGCCTTATACTCCAATTCTTCAAAGGATAATCCCTGCAATTTCTTGAAGGTCCATCCAGTTCCATGACATCTGAGTAACATGTAGTAAAGCTCCCTTCTATCCCTCTTCAACAGTGAGAAAAAATTGATAGCCTTATGCTTCAGAATTACCTTACAGTCTCTTTGAACTCTTAGAAGAATTTCCAAACCCCAAATTTGATCTGATATAGTTAAATATGGATTCTCCATAATCCTATTCTCCCAAGCATGGTACATATGAGCAACTTCTGGCATATCATAGTCTACTTGCAATTTTAACTCTCTAAGCTTCTCTCTTGCCAACTCATCACCATATTCAATTCTTTCTGGTTGTTCAATGATCATAACACTTGAATCTGAACTCCCTTCATCACTTCCTTCTTGTTCCTCAGAAGTGACAACAAATGGTGATTCACCAACCTTCTTCATTTCTTGTTCCACAAGTTGTGCAGCCAACTTTGAATCAAACTCTACTTGGGCTGCATCCTTTGGAACTTCTGTTTCTACCATGATTCCTTTACCCTTATCTTTTGGATCAATGATGGGTAAAGATGATAATGGTACCTGTGAAGACACTTCTTTGATTATCAACCACATCTGTAGGTCTGTCAACGCTCAAATTCTGTGTGTCAGCGCCCAACTTACTCTTGTCAGCGCTTGGTGTGTTAGCGCCAAAGTTTGCTTGTCAACGCTCACCTTACTTGTCTCAGTGCCTCTTGTGAACTGCTCCATCATAGCTGTAAAAGACAAGTTCAAGTTTGTAGGAGTAACCAAAGATGTATCATAGTTGTAAAAGACAAGTTCAAGTTTGTAGGAGTAACCCAATATGTATCAAAACCTGGTTGCTTCTTCAATTTAGTGAGGGCTTCAGCAACACCCAAAGATTCTCCATCATGTGAGCCTTTGTCACTCACATGGATCTGCTCATCCTCCCCTTTGGAAGATTCCTCCATACCACACCTAGTGTTAGCATCCTCCAAAATAACAATCCTCTCCCTCAATTGCTTGAGTTCAAGACCTTGTGTACTGACTGTTTGTACCAGGTATGCATTTTGCTTTTGCAAGCTAATACAGACAGCCGTCAATTCCATCATTGTGTATGGTTCCAATCTACCCTCCTCTAGAATAGGTATTTGAACTTCCAAACTAAAGTCATGGGGCATGGATGAGGTCTTAAAGATGTTAGGACTGGCTTGGCCTGCATCTAAGCTAGCACCAATAGTCTGAGCCTCATCCATAGCACCAACCACCCTTGTAGTGGTGGTTCTCTCTGCAACATGGCTAGGACCACTAGAGGAGAACACTCCAGTAGTCCTTGGGCGTTTTTGCAACCTATATTCAGGTGGTGTAGAAGATGATGTGGATGGGGTGGTAGTTTGAAGGTTAAGGGTTGTTTGGGTCTGTGAAGGAAAAGTGTCAATGTTTGGAATACTAGTGTCAACGCCAACATTTAATGTGTCAGTGTTGAAGGATTCTTGGTCAATTTCCATGTGTTGAGGTGAAGGCAAAGGGTCTGGTACTAGGTCAAGTTGTGGTTGTGGGTCTGGTTGAGGTTATACTGCTGCAATAACAGCAAGCATAGCTTGGGTGAGGGGTAATTCACGGTGAGGGGGTGAGTTCATCTTACTAAAAATAGCTTTCTTTTGCACAGGGATCTCATAAAAATCATCATGATCCCTTATGCAGTACCGTTGTTCACCAAAAACCATTTGTAAAAATTTGGGATAAGCCAAAGTCATCTTATTTCCCTTGTTTTTACACATGCCATCAAAAATGAGTCTTTAAAAATTATACTTTTGCCCATTTGTAATGTACACAATTGCACTAGCAATAGATCTGTTAATTTCATTATGTGCAGTACATTTGGGACTCAAACATTGAAGGATGACATGTATGAGGTACTTCTAGGCTGGGGGAAATTCTTGTTTATGATATTTATTTAAAGTATCCTCATCAGGGAAAGGATACCCAAAAGCCCGAAGTCCTTGTTCTATCTCATTAATGGGGAGAGTGGTTAGACCATCTGCATCATTAAGATGCAAAGCCTGGCGAACCAAGGCTTCAGTAACCACCCAAGTACGCCCATGAACAATAGCTGTTAATGTAGTCATATTATTAAGCGTTGAAGAACTAACAGTGTTCCAAAACTGTTTAATATGAGTGACAGGGATGAAAGGATCATGAGAAAGAGCATACCGTAATGGGAATGCATTCAAATACGCCACCATCTGAGTGTATTGTGGAAACAAAGTATCATCAGCCTCCAAATAAGCAATCATATTGTGCTGACTCCTGAATCCCAATACCAAGTCACTTGGTTTAAACTTTGGTGCCATTGTTGAAGAAAGCTGTTTGTGAAAGATTGATGAAAGATGAATAATAGGAGAAAAAGTTAGACAAGAATATGATAGTACCCTGTTTAAAAATAGGAGCCAAATATATAGGAGAGATAGGCACATGTGATTGGTCAAAAAGAAGGCAAGTATTTTCAAAACATAATGATGAAAATATTGAAAAGAAAATAAGTTATCTTGTGCATTAATTAAAAGTGATCTACTCCCAAAATTACGGCCCCAAAAGTCGTCAAAAATAACAACTGGGTAGGTCCCAATGAGTGTCAACGGTCAAAAATAACCCATCAACGCCCAACGGCTATATTCTTGTCAACATTTACAAAAGCCATGTCAACGTATAAATTGGTCACAACAACGCTTGGAAAAATATTTGTCAGCGTCCAAAAATAAAAGTAATAAAAATGAAAAAGGACCTTAACAAAGTAATTTATCCTAGTGAAGATAACCTATAAACTGAAAATTATTATAGGGCGACAAGCACTGTCCAATTATGCACACTTGCTTATGCAAGATAGACATAACAGTCCTCTAGTGTCCCTTGCTAACCAAAATTCTTAACAATTAAGTTATCTTATAAAATTTCTTGTAACTCCCAGGTAAACCCATTATAAATCATTCCCAAGTCTCCCAACAGACCACATCTAATTCTAGGCCAAAAAGGTCTTGGCAACATGCATAGTATATCAACTTTGCATGCTACAGTGCCTCATGAGATAGAAAACTAACTCATACTCACCTGTGGACACAATCTAGAATTGTGATAAGAGTATTTTAAGAATACCCAAAAGTCCTAAAGGTTCCTAAAACCTCCCCTTAAACTGTGATACACAAGTTACCAAATAATATACATGTAAATAAAAATTTATGTCAAGATAGGAATATAAATATTCCAACCATCATCCATAAATTAAAACATGCTCCAATGATTCTCCAAGGATCCATAAGCAACTCTGTATCCAATGGTACAATGCTAACAACGCCTACACACTTAGATCAAAAACCACAAAACTAACATGTGGCTGACAACGTCACGGTAACACTTATCAGCATTAAGATAACCTTTGTTAGCGTTAGACAAATATAGTAGAAAATCTAACTTCTCAAAAAGACCAATAACAATGCATATCCTGTACATACTTTTACAATAAGACCCCAAAACACATATTAAGTGAGACTGATCATTCCAATACTTGTTACTAAGTATTGCAACCTTCCAGTATCAAAAGGTTTAGTTAATAAATCAGACACATTTTCTTATGTGTCAACCCTATCTGGTTGAATTAAACCCTTTTCAAAACAATCTCTTATAAAATGATGTCTAATTTCTATGTGTTTTGTTTTAGAGTGATGTACAGGATTTTTAATAATGCATAAAGTGCTGTTATTGTCTACAAAAATCTTGGTATGCATGAAATTATACCCATAATCCAACAGCTGGTTTTGAATCCATAAGACTTGTCCACAACAAGCAGCTACTGCAACATACTCTGCTTCAGTTGTAGAATTGGCAACCACTGTTTGTTTCTTGCATTGCCAAGATATCAACCTACTCCCAAGAAACTGACATCCACTAGTTGTGGATTTTCTATCAAATTTGTCACCACCATAGTCATTGTCTGAATAAGCAATAAGCTCCAATGGTGAATCTTTTGGATACCTTAATCCCAGGTCTGGATAACATCTAAGGTACCTAAAGATTCTCTTGACAGCATGAAGATGTCACTCTTTGGGAGTCACTTGATGGCGTGCACATGCACACACAGCAAACATAATGTCAGGTCTGGAAGCTGTGAGATACATCCATGAACCAATCATTGATCTATAGTGCCTGACATCTACATCTTTTCCATTTCCAACTTTTCCCCAAGGGTGTTCTCTATCCATAGGAGTACTAGCCCTTTTCTCATGTGGAGAAAAGCCAAACTTTTTCAAGATTTCTGCTTCATACTTATCTTGAGAGATGAAGATAACATCTTCTTTTTGCTGAACTTGTAACCCTAGAAAGAAGTTCATCTCCCCCATTGCACTCATCTTGAACTTGTTTGTCATAAACTTGGAAAATTCTTCACTCATCTTTGGGTTGGATGAGCCAAATATGATAGCATCCACATAAACTTGGACAAGTAAGACATCCTTACCAGTCTTCTTTGTAAATAAGGTCTGGTCTATGGTGCCCCTTTTGAATCTATTTTTCACCAGATAAGTGGACAATGTGCCATACCATGCTCTTGGGGCTTGATGAAGTCCATACATAGCTTTCTTGACTCTATACACCTTGTCTGGATGCTCTGAATCTTCAAAACCAGGAGGCTGCATTACATAAACCTCCTCTACAATTGTGCCATAAAGAAAAGCACTCTTCACATCCATTTGATAGACAGTAAAGCCCATGCAGGAAGCATAGACTAGAAATATCCTTATATCCTCAATCCTTTCAACTGGTGCAAAGACCTCCTCATAGTCTATCCCTTCCTCTTGTGTATATCCTTGAGCCACTAAACGTGCCTTGTTTCTGACCACAATGCCTCTTTCATCTTTCTTGTTTCTAAGAACCCATCTTGTCCCAATAGGTCTGACATGTCTGAGACAATCAACCAACTCCCAAACATCCTGTATAGCAAATTGGTGAAGCTCATCCTGCATTGCTTCCACCCAACTTGGTTCTTTGAGAGCATCAAAAATCTTCTTGGGTTCTTGTTGTGACAGAAAACAGGCAAACAAACATGCTTGAACAAGAGGGGTATCAACCTTCTTGTGAATATTGGCAATAAATCCTCCAAGATTCTGATGAGATCTTCTAGTTTGAACAGGAGACATCACATCACCAATAATTAGAGAAGAGGGGTGATCCTTCAATGTAGAAGTAAGAACTCCTCCCTCAAAAAGTGTGTTGTCTTCAGTCTCATCTTCCATGTTGCCAATATCTTCTTCAGACTCTTTTCCCTCAACATCTGTATGAACCTCACCATTTCTGCTTGAAGGTTAACCTTGTTCAAAATTGGAAGAGAAAGTATGGTCAAAAGAGTTGTCAACGCCTGAACCAAGGTTGTCCAGCGTTTGAGCCATCAACGCCTGAATTAGAGTTGTCAACGTTTGAGCCATCAATGCTTGCATTTGTCTTAGCAGCGCCAGATTTTTCTTTGTCAGCGCCTGAAAGACCATGCATGTTGTTAACTGGTGATACTTGGGGACCACCATTTTCCTTTCCAGCAGCAGCAGTAGCAGCAAAAGCATCTGTCCATATGGGAATAGTGACATACTCAAGTATGGGTGATGATTTGTCTGCATGTGATCCAACCTCTTCATTAACCTGTATACCTGAAACATCAACAACTGGTTCTTCCACAACATTTGAAGTTACCTTCACAATGTTTGGATTAGTAACAGGCATATAATTCAAAGTCCTAGGTAGAGGTTCCAAGTCAAATAACCAATTTGGACCACTTTCAGGATCACTAGGTTTACTTTCTAGAAACCTAACATGTACCTTTTCAAGTATACGTTTTTCCTTCTTAATGTAAACCTTATATCCTTTACTTTGCATTGAATAAGCCATAAAGTAGCCTTCATCACCTTTAGCACTAAATTTACCTAAGGCATCACTAGTGTCCAACACAACTACATGACAACCAAAAGGTTTAAGAAAACCAATATTAGGTTTCCTTCCCCAAAGTAACTCATAAGGTGTTTTGTTATGTATCTTGTTGACTAATGCTCTATTCTGAACATAACAAGCTGTATTCACAGCCTCAGCCCAAAAAGCAATGGGAAAGTGAGCATCAGCCAACATAGTCCTGGCTGCTTCTATGAGGGTTCTATTCTTTCTCTCAGCAACCCCATTTTGTTGTGGGGTTCTGGCTACACTAAACTGTCTAGTAATCCCTTTCTTGGCACAAAAATCATCCAACAACTTATTTCTAAGCTCACCACCATTATCACTTCTAAGCATCTTAACTTCAGTACCAGTCTTCTTCTCAATTTGGTTAATAAAGTTAATTAAAGTATCAGTAGTGTCACTTTTCAAAGCTAAAAAGAAAGTCCAAGTAAACCTAGAAAAATCATCAGTGATGACAAAACAGTAAGATTGACCATTCAAGCTTTCTGTATTAGTTGGACCAAACAGGTCCATATGCAGCAAGTAAAGTGGTTTAGAACTAGAGTGCACCTGTTTAGACTTAAATGAGACCTTGTGCTGTTTGCCTTTAAGGCATGTAACACAAGAGTGGTCATTGTGGAAAGCCTTTTCAGGCAAACCATCAACCAAGCCATGTCTCACAAGTCTGTTTATATTTTTAAAGTTAATGTGCCCTCCTGTGCCATAGATTACTCTCATCAACTGAAGCCTTAGCATAAAGACATGACAAGTTATTATTCATCCTAATCCCATTAAGATTCACATTATAAATGTCCTTATGCCTAGGTGTCCTATAATCAATGAATTTCTCATCTAGTATTTTAAAATCCTTGCTCAACACCAAGCATTCAGTATCAGTGAAAAGAACCTTATTTTTGTTATCACAAACTTGTGATACACTAAAAAGATTATAGTCAAGTTCTTTTACCAGAAACACGTTTTCAAAACGCAAATTGTTGGTGAGAAGAGTTCCTTTGCCTGTGATAGTTCTATATCCGCCTCCAAAGTAAACTTTATCACCATCCTTAATGGGAGTGAAGTTTGTGAGATAATCTTCCTTCCCAGTCATGTGCCTAGAGCATCCACTATCCCAATAGCCATAATCATTAACCTGTTTTTGAATGCCCTGCACATAAAGAAAACAAATTATTTTTCTTTGGGAACCCAAGCCTGAGCAGACTTGGATTCATTTGGTTGTTCAACAAGAACAAACTTAGTCTTCATAACAACCCCTTGTTTATCCCTTTTTGGATTAAACACCCAGTTAACCCCAATTGGTTTTGTGATGACCTTTGAAATATAATTAAATCTGTTACAGGTCATAAAAATCCCATTTGAATTAGGGTTTTGATCTTGCTTAGGTCTCCATGTCAAGCTAGAAGAAGCTTTAGACCCATTTCCCCGTGGTTGCAAGTATTTACCATTATTTGGTATGGCAACGTTTCTGTCAGCGTTTGATTTGGTCTTGTCAACACTGAAATTACCCTTGTCAGCGTTGAACCTAGGGTTTGCTACAGGAACCCATTGTCTATTAGACCATGTATTGGTCTTCTGAAAAGGTCTTTGTCCATAAGTGTTAGACCCTTTAGTAAAGAATAGGGCTGGTCTAACAACTTGTGGACTTTGCTGCACAAAAGTTTTGGGTTTGACAGTGTTTGACCTTTTGTCAGCGTTGACCTTTGAAGCATTGACACACTTATAAGCTAAATGTGAAAAGCTACCACAAGTATAACATGCTTTTTTAGACATAACTCTAGGTCTAGAAGAAAAGAAACCTGTTCCATTATCACTAATTTGGCTTTTTGGTGACCTAGTATTTCTATACATTTCTGCATATTTAATGCTAGGTTTTCTAACAATGTTTGAGCCCAGGTCAATAGTCTTGCCAATGATTGGGTTTGTTACTTTGATAGGGGTAGGCTCATTTGGACTATCACTAAGCATGCCACCCTTAACAAACAATGTAGGGTTGGTTTTCTTCCATTGGTCCAAATCAGTCAACTTCTGCCTATATTCTTCTACTGGGGTAAGGACTCTTGGTGGAGGAATAAATTCCTCTTCTTGGAGTTCTGGTAAACCAGTCCAAGATAAGTCCTTTCTTTGGACACCATAGAAGTCCCCAGCTGGTGGTGGAACACCAACATACTCTTTCATCCCAATCCCAGTCATATCCCTAGAATCCCTTTGTTTACTAAAACATTCTCCTAGGGTTTGTGAGGCTTTATCAAATCTCTGAATTTTAAGATCTACATTATCCTTATTCTTGATAGCCTTATCTAACTTAACCTGTAATTCAGCATTGACCCTCTCCATGATGTTTCTAATATCATTACTAGCATTTAAATCATGTTTTAAGATATTGATTTTATCTTTTAGGTCAAGCTCCATTTTCTTATACTCAATTATAGTCTTTTTCAGTTTGAGTAAGAGCAAGTTGATAGTTAGACAACTTGCATCTTTCATTACTCACATCTGTTGACAATATTAAAACTTCTTTGTTAAGTCTTTCAGTATTTAGACGACAACCCATACTACAAAAAGCATCATCATATACCTCATTGTCTGATGAAGATGAGGAGTGTGCCATGAGAGCATAGTGAACATGCTCTTCTTCTTCCATCTCAGCAACCAAAGCTTTATTCTCTTCCTCATCCTTAGCCAAATAGCTCCAATCCCATCCAACACCATCAATTTCTTGCATTGCAACCATGGCCTTGGGATCCTGAGCCTTAACAATTTGGCTTGAGGGTTTTCCAGCATCAGATCTTCTTGGAGATCTGCATTCTCTCATAAAGTGTCCCATACGATGACAATTGTAACACTCAACCTTGTATTTATCAAATCCAGCAGTGTCCTTTGCATTAAAAGTCATCTTCTTCTTGAATCTTCTATTCCATCTGTTGCTCTTATACTTGCAAGAGCCATATTCTACTTTATGTCCATCTCCTCCAAATGCTCATCACTAATTTGCTCAAGGTCCTCATAAGTAATCACTGAACCATTGGGCAATGAAGCAATGTATGCACACACAGTATCCAGATCAATACCAGCAGGCTTAACTCTTGGTGAGTCAATTTTGTATGTGTCAGCGTCTGAATGTGAGGCGTTGACAGGATATGATCCAGCGTTAACACAGGTTGATCCAGTAACTGGGTGCATGTATGAATCCTTCTGATCAAATTGACCTTCACTATGTGAGAAGAAGGCCATGTTTCCATTTGTAGACTTGCTTCCAAGATCCAAAAGAGTTTCATTCTCTATCAGCCTCAGTTTATTGTAAATATCATCAAAAGTAGAACTTTTGTGAGTGTTATTAGCAATTATAGACCTTGCTTCAATTTTCTATGCGTCACCAAGGCTTTTAAGGAAAGTGGAGATGATATCAACATCACCAAACACTGTTCCCATGAAGGATAGCTTGCTTGTGATGTCCAGAAGTCTGCTTCTTACACTACTTAGCTTCTCATTAGGTTAAATACCCAACGCCATAACCACTTGAGCTAAATGCTCATTTTGATTAAATTCTGCTTCTAGAGTCTTATGTACCCTTTAATTCTGAACTGAATTTTGTTTAATAGACGTTTTTTATTACATTTGATTTAATTAGTTTATCTTAAAAGTTATCATTACTTTTAATCAATAAATTGTTTATTTTAATTTCAAAAAAATGGTTAGTTTAAATTTATAATATAAAAAAAATTATTACTTTTAAAATTAAAATTGTTTTAATATTGTTTTAAATAATTTTGTTTGAATAGATTGTTTCATTTAAAAAGTACAAGTAAAAAAAATATATTTAGTTTAAAATTCGTCTTTTAGATTTTATTTGGGTACGATTCATGCACTTTAGGTTAAAAACGTAGGATTTTTAGATAAAAACCGAAACCAATTCAAATCAATTGTCCTAATCAAATCGAAAGTCTCAAATTCACAATTTCTTCGTGTACAACGAACCGGGACCACTCTCGTGTTAATTAATCCGTCTTTAGCTTATTTTAGACTATTACTTTTTCCTAAAGGTAATTTTCTATAATTTGCTCTATAACGTATTATATTAAATACACCGACATTTTACCACACATCATTGAACATCTCATGCACACCAAGATGGGGTTGATCCTTCATAATTTCGAGATCCACTGCCTTCCCCTATCCCTCTTTTAGCATGCTTCAAGACTCTTGCAGTTTGGTATGCGTCATCATTATCCTCAACCCGTAGAAAATTTTCCATCTCCTCAATGAACCTTGATCTCTTTCTAACAGTCTCCTCCACCTCAGAACATAGAGTTTTGAATTTCTCCTCCAGTTGCAGCTCCTTCTCCAATTCCTTCTCCACGACCCCAATTAGGCGTACGGCCAAATCAGTGGACTTTGAAGTAGATTGAGATTGAATGTTTGCCATTGTATGCTAGAAGAATGTATGTTTGGTATAATAAACTTTGTGCATAGATTCATGGATATATATAGACGTGAAAGTTGAACATTATGCAATTTTGGTCCTTAAAAGAAAGGGGACACTGACAGTGCTTTCATTGATAAACAAAAGTTGGTACAAAACACCCCCCGATCAAAACAGAGTAATTAAAACAAGAAAAAGATAAATAGTAAAAACATGGTCGACCATCCTAATCACTATCTTCCATAAGATCCACATAAGCTTGCTTCTGGCTGATCGCATCCCTAGCTTTCTCAATCAATTTGGTCACATCAGCCAATTTTTGGGTGTCACTATCACGCATTTCCTTCAAACAATCGAGCCACCCATCTTCATCTTCGTCAACCTTTGTCTCAATCTCGTCGATCAGCATTATGATGTTTCATAGGGAATTCCTTAGCTGATCACAATGACCACGCAAAACATCAACATAAGCTTGTTCGGCCGTGACCATTTGACCTATGTACAGACCCATACATGCGTTCGGATCAGAATCACTGCATACTTTTGTGAGTTCGTTAAGGATTGGAGTTCTTCCAGTTATTTTACTTGATAAAGTTGAATAGTTGAAAAGGTTTGGGAATGAGTTAGGGTTACAGATAACTCAAATTGGGGGCGAATGTCGATTAACCACCGAGTGTTAAGAATATATAGAAGTCTGAAAGGTCGTAGAATTTAAGTCCCTGAAAAGTTTTAGATAATGAAAGATCGTGCAATTTAAGTCCTTGAATATGTGTCAGAATGTGGCCCACCAACTTTTATGGCGGGAAAACGGTTTCAAGGACCAAAAATGCATAAACCAAAGGTGGTTTGCATCGTGTCGGGTAGTAAATGCTTTCAGGGACGTTATTTGCATCTCATGAAAGGTGGGGAGATAGGGTGGCACGGGAAATGACGAATATGCCCTCACGTGTCAGGTACGTGAGGGAGTTAACGGCAGAACGTTAGGTAAAGTAAAAATAAGACGACTCGAGGGCATATTTGCAGGGGAAATGAAAGTTCAGGGGCAAGAATGTTTGTAGTTCTCACTCAGGGGCATATTTGCATTTTTCGGAAAGTACAAGGACGTTTTTTGCGGTTTACCATAATTATTTAAATTCGTAAACTAAAAACGTAAATAAAAATATAAACATAAACAATTTTTATTGGAAAATTAAAACATTTACTCCATACGTAAAATATTAAAAAACGTAAACGTAAATAATTTTTTTTTTTATTAATTAAAAAAAATGAAGTTGGTCGCCTTGTTGTGGAGACTAAGTCGCCTGTAGACCGTCGTGGAGAAAGCTGATGTGACAAAAAAAATATAGATTGTACTAGGACGCTGTTGTGGGTAGCCTGAAAACTTATTTGGCATTGGAATCGTACTTTACGGAGTCGGTAAGCATCAGTCCTTGTGTTGCACTTTGCAACGTTTCTGCAACGGCTTGCACTTTGCAATGTGCATATTGATTTGTTCAAAATACATGGGCCATTATTCCATTAATAACTTGGGCTCATGTGGTTCATTTTCTTTACTTAGTGTAGTTATCAGAATTTGAATGGAAACCCAATTGTTCGAAATTGGCTAATATTCTCATGTTTGTTTCTTTACTTGACATTTCTACTAAATCAGTAAAATGTCAAATCACGTCCATTCTTCGGTTTGATGTTTAAACCACAAATTAATTTTGGTCGGTCACGTAATAAGAATACTAGTTTTGGATCACTCATAGAGTCTTAGAGGCCTATTTTTAGAACAATAATTACCAATAATTCAACTAGTAATTAATTATTGGTAAAAAGTTAAACTAAAGAGAGGTCTCTCGGCTTCTTTGTATGCCACAAGTTTAAATATGACAAATTATTTACAGAATTACATGTTAAATGATTCATGTCGTATCGTTTTAGTTATTTGGATGCATATAACAGACATTTAAAGATCTTACTAATTGTTTGAATGCCACTTTAGAATTGTAACATGCGTAATTGCATAATTTCTTTTACATAACTACAGAAAAATCTCAATAAGTGTATGCAATAGTTGACTCGATCATTCGACAAGTTTTCCTGTCACATGTATTACAATGAAGATATATAATGATACATATGATAATAACCAAGTATAATTTACAGAATTACTTACATACATACACTTGTGTGAGCGTAATTACTACAGATACATAATGCTCGTCGCATGCGTAATTATATTTACATAATTACGTACACACATGCAGGCCAACGTATCTGTGTATTTGCATATATACATAAATGTGGGCTTGTGTACAGTACGTGTATATTAGATGATAAATAAGCCCACACCATTTTATATGTTTTGAGTTTCTAGGTGTCTTCTCATGTAACTTTTAAATATCGTGACTCAATAAATATCTTAACCTATTAGGAATTACAACTAATTATAAGGTGTACTCATGAATCATGATACTCACATACAGACGTACGCTAGTAAAAGATTTTACAAGACAATAGTACAAGCAGAAATTTGGTTACGTATCCAATCTAACCATACAGGTTTCAAGTTCCTACTTCAGTTTATAATTCAAGAGTGCCTTAAAGTTTACATACATAGGTAGTCACAGTCATATACACATATACATCTATATACAGTATTGCATGAGTTGTGGAGACTTGGGTTTGCAATAGCACCATTGCAACATAATTAAGTTGATGATGTATTGCTCAATTATGGACCTTATGTCACTACAAAATTCGAACCCTTCCCTGGCTAAATTCGCGACGTTTCCCTGGCGACATGTCGCCAGGGAAGACGAATCCCTGGCGACATGTCGCCAGGGAAAGTACGCCAAGAAAGGCTGGTGCGGGATAGTTTCCCTGGCGACAAATTCTGATTTCCCTGGCGACAAGTGGGCCCCACAAACTCTTTGGTTCAAATATTGGTGCCACGTCGGAGTTGGTGCGGGATAGTTTCCCTGGCGACATGTGTCGCCAGGGAAAATATGGCTGATTAAGGAACTTAAGTTAAATAGGTTTTTTAAACCTCACTTTTCCCTGGCGACATGTCGCCAGGGAAACTCTAGAAGAACATTGACTTGTCAACGCCAGGCGTTGACTTGTCAACGCCTGGCGTTGACAAGTCAATGTTTTTCTTGAGTTTCCCTGGCGACATGTCGCCAGGGAAACTAGACGTAACGTTGACGAGTCAACGCCTGGCGTTGACAAGTCAATGTTTTTTCGAGTTTCCCTGGCGACATGTCGCCAGGAAAACATGGCTGACTTTTTTAGAAAGTCAAATTATCCAAAGTTTCCCTGGCGACATGTCGCCAGGGAAACTTTGACATTTTTTTTTTTTTAGCTGCCTGCACAGCAGGCTGTTTTCAGATTTTTTCCGGAATTTTTCCGGAAAAAATCTACCAAAACCTGGGAATACAAATACAAAACCTGAAGATAAAAATACCAAAAATCTACCACGAATCTAGTACCAAAACACAATAACATGTAACTCTCGATCAATACAAATACATGTCACAACTTGAGTACAAAGTTCCTAGTTACACTTATTAAACTTGCAATTCGGGGTTTACAATTATTAAACTTGCATGCTAAGGTAGGAAAAACAAGACAAGCATACTAACCATTACCACTCCCACCGGCGCCACTACCGCTGCCTCCCGTGCCACTCCCGCTAGCACCACCCGATAGAAATGCTCCGAACGCATCGGCAAACCTATCGTCACTTCTCATAAAGTTAAACACTTGAGCCGCTTGTTCCAACCGTGGGTCGACGGGAGGAGGAGGAGGAATATAGTGAGTACTCCTTCTCGGCACTATCTGGCCGACACCGGGCATGTGGCCTCGCTGCTTTCCACCTCGGACGATACGGTTGATCTCGTCGTCCGTATGTTTTCCTGCAGCCTTCATCGCAAGCATCTCCTCCTAATGAAGTGACAAAAACAAACGACAGTTAGTATATTATATATTAGTCGGTTGGTACATTATTTATCGGCAAGGAATAGTAAAAAACCAAGGCATATCCAAAAAAAAATTAATTAATTAATTAATTTAAAAAAAAATACTTACATACATAACGCGGTCCGCATCGCAAGGAAAATTCCCATCCTGGTCGGTGTGCGCAATGAAGAAGTGATCAATGACAGTCGGGGGTGGCACATCAGCTTCAATTGCAGCTTGCGTCTGTACATACATAGACACGCATATATAGAATGAAGCAAATTCAAAACAAAAAATCACAACACACCAAAACATATAATCAAAGACATATATGTATGTAAATTAATTATAGAATTTCTCACCACTTGGTCTCGAAGGCGTGCCAACGATCGGGATCCCTGCCGACTCGGCGTCTTCTGCTTAGACCGGTTCTGGGAGTTCGTCTGGCATCTTTTCTCGTAATCCGGATTACTCCAAAGTGCGATATGTTTCTCCCAGTCCTCTGAAGTAATTTCCTCTGGACGCTCGCTGCGGACTCTGCCGATATCTACCCTGCCGGTATCGATGTCTCGGACCCAATGCTTTGTCTTGAGCGTATTTTTTCGAGAATTATAACTCTTTGTAAGCATTTGATTGATGCCGCCACGTATTTCCTTCCATCTACCAGGATCACTCTTGTGTGGCGTCAAATTAAACTGATTCTGCATTCATATACAACAAATAAAACAAAAACAAAGTTAGAGTTAGAGATATAATTTATACATTATTTTGTTTATTTATTTAATGGCTTAGTCATTTATTTAATTTTTTATAACAAATAAGCTTTTTGAAAACAACTTGTTCTGATAAGCTTATCAGGACAAGCTGTTTGAAATCAGCTTATCCTGATAAGCTTATCAGGACAAGCTGTTTGAAAACAGCTTATCCTGATAAGCATATCAGAACAAGCTGTTTTCACACAGCTTGTTCTGATAAGCTTATCAAGATAAGTTGTATTCAAACAGCCTGTTCTGATAAGCATATCAGGATAAGCTGTTTGAAAACAGCTTATCCGAAAAGCTTATTACATTATTCTCATCAAATATATATTTATTTAAATTTTTTTATATTTATTCTAATTTTTTTATATATATTTAAAAAAAATTTATATGATATAAATAAATAAGATACAATTTGTATATTTATTTAAATTTGTTATTTATTTATATGATATAAATAAATAAACAAATTTATTTAAATATATACATCATTAAATGAATAAACACAATAATGTTATGAACATAAAAATGATAACTGACCTCTATGTTCGCCCAAACCAATGTTTCGATCTCATCAGGGACATCAGCCCAACTTGGGTAGTACAGTGGCACGAGCCTCCTGATACAATCCCCGATGTAATTAGATAAATGCTGAGCATGCGTGCCGCGAGGCCGGTGAGATTTTTCTTCAAAATCTATCGGGACAGGGCCATGCTGACCAACTTCCTCCAACAAATCGATACATCGGCTAATGCCTCGAGTCTTTCTACCGGCCGCTCTGCCGCCCAAATTTTCTTTTCTTTTGCCTTTGCCTGCAAAAATCAAGTGAGTGACAAAGTAATAAAAATTCAAGGCAAGCAACATATATATGCACCAAATTTTTTATTGTGTTACAATAATCCAAATATTCTTACCTTTATTTCTAAATGCGGCGAAACAACCGCTGCGGATGTTTGGCGTAGGAGGTTCATCCTCACCACCACCGTCACCACCGTGTGATCCTGCAACATCTGCTGACATCTGTACAAGTACAATTAGCATAACATAGACAAATTCATGAACAAAATATTAGAATAAGTTGTTTGATAACAGCTTATCCCGATAAGCTTATCAGAATAAGCTGTTTTCAAACAGCTTATTTTGATAAGCTTATTAGAATAAGTTGTTTGATAACAGCTTATCCCGATAAGCTTATCAAAGTAAACTTTTTGAAAACAGCTTATTCTGATAAGCTTATAAGGATAAGCAGCTTATTCTGATAAGCTTATAAGGATAAGCTGTTTTTAAACAGCGTATTCTAATAAGCTTATCAGGATAAGCTGTTATCAAACAGCTTATCCTGATAAGCTTATTAGGATAAGCTGTTATCAAACAGCTTATTCTCATCAAATAGGTAACATAAGGAGTGTTTGGATTTACGTTTAAAAAAATTAACAATTTTAAACATCCCGGACGACATGTCGCCAGGGAATCTAAAAAAAACTAAAAAAAAACAATATGTATTCTCAATTACAATTAAAAGTTAAAAAAACATACCTTTAAATAGTGGTCGGGTCTCGGCTGTGGTCGGGGCGCGGGTGTGGTCGGGGCTCGGCTGCGGTCGGGTCTCGGCTGTGGTCGGGCTCGGCTACGGTCGGGACTCGGCTGCGGTGACCGGATATGTAAAAACAAAACCAAATATACTATCAATTGTAAAAACAAAACCAAATCAATTACAATATAAATTATAAAAAAAATTATATAAAAAAAAACCAAAACAATTACAATATAAATTATATAAAATACCTTAATATATATTGCGGTGGTGGTGGTGCCGGTGAATGTAGATGGCGTGGTGGTGGTGTTGGCGACTGGAGATGGTGGTGAGTGGTGGTGCGTGCACGTGTGCAGGTGTGGAGGAGAATGATGGTGAGTGGTGGTGGTGAGTGGTGGTGGTGGTGATATAGCAGCGGGATGTGGAGGAGAGTGGTGGTGGTGAGTGGCCGGATATAGCAGCGAAGAGAGTAAGGGAGATGAAGTTTTTTTTTTTGTTAAGTGTATGTGAGAAAAGATAAGGTTTCTGATGAATAAATCGCTTTTTCTTTTCCCCGGCGACAATCCCTGGCGACATGTCGCCAGGGAAACTTTTGCCTTTTGTCGTTTAGCCAAAAGCGCGCGTTAGTGAAAAATTTTGGAGGGGTGTGACGAGGTTTCCCTGGCGACATGTCGCCAGGGATTCCTTTGACTTTTCAACGCATATGCACGTACCTATAACTTTCGTCGGGTCTCCCAAAGTTTCCCTGGCGACACGTCGCCAGGGAAACATGGCTGACTTTTCTGAAAGTCAAGTGAGCCACATTTTCCCTGGCGACATGTCGCCAGGGAAACATGGCTGACTTTTCTGAAAGTCAAGTGAGCCACATTTTCCCTGGCGACATGTCGCCAGGGAAACTTGGCTGACTTTTTAGAAAGTCAAGTTGAGCACACGTTTCCCTGGCGACATGTCGCCAGGGATAGTATCCCTGGTGACTTGTCGCCAGGGATAGATACAAATGTCGCAAGGGATAATTTTTGTGAAAATAAAGTTTTTGTTACTTATGTATTATTATAATTAGTAATAAAATAATAATAATTATTATTATTATTTATGAAATAATAATTATTATTATTACATATTATAAAATAATTATTATTATTTATAAAATAACTATATCATCCCGGTCAGTTTAATTTCTAAATTCATTCCGATTTATTCCGTTTAGTTTCTCGATTTATTCTAATTCGGTAACCATTTAACATCTAACGTTTAACAAATGCATACCGACTCATCCATTGAACATCTAACATGTAACCAAGACATGTCGAGTCATCCATTGAACATCTAACGTGTAACCAACACATGTCGAGTCGTCCATTGAACATCCAACGTGTAACCAAGACATGCCGACTCATCCATTGAACATCTAACGTGTAACCAAGACATGCCGACTCATCCATTGAACATCTAATGTTTAACAAATGCATACCGACTCATCCATTGAACATCTAACGTCTAACCAAGACATGCCGACTCATCCATTGAACATCTAACATGTAACCAAGACATGTCGAGTCATCCATTGAACATCTAACGTGTAACCAACACATGTCGAGTCGTCCATTGAACATCCAACGTGTAACCAAGACATGCCGACTCATCCATTGAACATCTAACGTGTAACCAAGACATGCCGACTCATCCATTGAACATCTAATGTTTAACAAATGCATACCGACTCATCCATTGAACATCTAACGTCTAACCAAGACATGCCGACTCATCCATTGAACATCTAACATGTAACCAAGACATGTCGAGTCATCCATTGAACATCTAACGTGTAACCAACACATGTCGAGTCGTCCATTGAACATCCAACGTGTAACCAAGACATGCCGACTCATCCATTGAACATCTAACGTGTAACCAAGACATGCCGACTCATCCATTGAACATCTAATGTTTAACAAATGCATACCGACTCATCCATTGAACATCTAACGTCTAACCAAGACATGCCGACTCATCCATTGAACATCTAACATGTAACCAAGACATGTCGAGTCATCCATTGAACATCTAACGTGTAACCAACACATGTCGAGTCGTCCATTGAACATCCAACGTGTAACCAAGACATGCCGACTCATCCATTGAACATCTAATGTTTAACAAATGCATACCGACTCATCCGTTGAACATCTAACGTCTAACCAAGACATGCCGACTCATCCATTGAACATCTAACATGTAACCAAGACATGTCGAGTCATCCATTGAACATCTAACGTGTAACCAACACATGTCGAGTCGTCCATTGAACATCCAACGTGTAACCAAGACATGCCGACTCATCCATTGAACATCTAACGTGTAAATGCAAAGAAAGGAAACCTGTATTTGTGTTTGTATATATGTGTTGTAATAATAGTATACAACTATACATAGAATTATCAAATCCGACTTAATTAGAGATCAAGCTAGAGGCAATAGTGGTTTGTACCCAAAACAACCATTCAAATAAATCTTTAACCAGCTTCCGTTTTGAATCGATGACAAAAAGAGTTCCAGCAAACAAGTCGCGTAAGTTTGAACAAAAGAAAGAAGCTTTTCATTTGATGTAACCTCACCAAAATAGCTTACACAACGAGTATAGTCATTTGCCAGCTCAATATAGCTATGTTGCCAGCTCATCTAACGTGTAACCAAAACATACCGACTCATCTATTGAACATCTAATGTTTAACAAATGCATACCGACTCATCCATTGAACATCTAACGTCTAACCAATACATGCCGACTCATTTATTTAACATCTAACGTGTAACCAACACATGTCGAGTCGTCCATTGAACATCTAATATAACCATAACAAACCGGATCATCCATTGAACATCAAACGTACAACCATAACAAACCGGGTCATCCATTGAACATCCAACGTTTAACTATTGGCGGGAAAACGTTGGCGGGAAAACATTGGCGGGAAAATGTTAACTATTTCCCTCACTTTTTGACCATAAAATGATTCACACACACTTATCATCAGCAGATCACACACACACACACTTATCATCTCCTACCAAACTCACCACCACCACCACCTGATTTGGTAGCAGATGGATCCCCGTGAAGCTTATAAGTGTACATGTAGAAAGGGATATATTGTGTTGAGACAGTCACATCAACCTCATAGCTTTGGTAAACTCTACTATGCATGTCCTTTTTCGAAGGTAAACAATCAAATGTTTTAGTTATGTAATACGTGTGATTATTAAATGACATGTCATGTTATTTGTTTACTTTGTAACAGCCAAAAACAAATGATTATGGATGTAAATATTTTAAATGGAAGGATGATTTTGATCTCGAACTCCGTATAAGATCTTCAACACCTCAAGGTTCACATCCAAGTTCTTCTACAGGTCCTTCTCAATCTGCACCCACTGAGTGCTCAAATTGCAAGATCAAAGATCTAAAGATAAAGATGTTAGAGGCAAGACTAGAAATGGAAAGGCATCCTGAAGACCACGCATGTCAATCGGCTGCAATACTTCATGAGCTTTTAAATGAAATGGAAAATCTTAGCGTTGAGTAGTAATCGGCTGCACTACTTCACGAACTTTAAGTTGATTAGTAATGTCTGTTTTTAAGTTTTCCATTTAATTCCACAAGGGCTATGTATAATATTATGAATAAATAAATGTTTGTTTTATAAATGTCTCATTTTTATTATATAAACGTCGCAAAAATTAAATAACATCGGATCGATAGTTAAAATAATAACTAACAAGCAAAAACAAATTACATATATGTCAGGGAGTTTCCCTGGCGACAAGTCGCCAGGGAAACATTTGGGTTTTGGCGGGTAAAAGCCCGCCACACATTCTTGGCATGTAATTAAACATTTGTGTTTAATTTTGAAACTAATCACAAATGGCGAGGGTTTCCCTGGCGACTTGTCGCCAGGGATAATGTTGACATGTAATTAGCAAACATAATTTTTGTTAAATACGATGGACGGGTTTTCCCTGGCGACTTGTCGCCAGGGATAAGTTGGTCAAAGTTTGACTAGGTTTTCCCTGGCGACGTGTCGCCAGGGAAACCTTGGAGGGAAAATTTCGCGCTCTTTCACTTGGTATCTGGTTTTGGACCGAGTATCCCTGGCGACATGTCGCCAGGGAAACTCTAGTCAAACTTTGACTAAAAAGTAAACCTACTTTACCGCCACGTCAGCGTTGTCGCCAGGGAAAAGGTGTTATCCCTGGCGACATTGTGTCGCCAGGGAAACGCCCGTCATCTGTTCTCAACTTTCTTGTAGTGTGTGTTTAGGATTACGACTGAAAACTGGACCCCTCTCCTCTCCTCTCCGAGTCTCCATGATGAGAGTGATGACTAGCTAGCTAGAGGGTTGTATGGCACCCTCTCCCCACTCTACCCTAAAAAAACTACACTAGACTCCAACCCAAGTGGGGTTCTTCCCAAATTGGCTTTGGGATGGTGACATCCATTAAAATTTGTATAAACATCACATACATCCAAACATTCAAACCTCTACCACAATACACCATATCTTTACCATATCTCATAGATTTTAAATGTACAGTGAAAGGTTGAAAGTTGTCTGCTAGGCCCAACATATTATCAATAGAAGCTTAATGCCTTAATACATAGAAAACACACCTTGTGAGAATAAGAATAGCACTTGAAGAGTAAACTCGTTAGTAATGAAAGTGTTTAGAGCTTAATATTGACTAGAGCAAGACATGTACACTTAGGGGCGGAGCCAGAATTTTTAGTTAAGGGTTGATCATATTTAAGGCATAAGATCATAATGATGAGTGGCTTAATATAGAAACTAGTAGAAAAATGACATGCAGTACACATAAATTATGAATGAAATACGTTGATTAGGGCCGTTGAGCACCACTAGTCCTCCTACTAGCTCCACCCCTGTATACTCCCAGTTTTATCTCGAGTTTATTGAAAACAAAAGTAAGGGAAATTAAGTTTACAGCTTTACGATCCAGTCTTGATGTGTCGACACTGTTAAGAGCTTACGTTCACTTATTTTCTCGATATATAAGTTATGACCACTTGAAATGTGTCGACATTCATGCAATGTGATTGTACGACACTTTGAGAATCAGAGAATGATATAATTAACCTCATTAAGCTGGTAATGTTTATTTATTAAGGATTAGAATAATTTACTTTTAAAAATCACAACACGTACCGTAAATATATGTTGATTTTACAAATTTCCTACTAAAATTACATATCAAGAATCAAATGGTTGAACCCTACTATGAGATTTTCTACATTATGATAGATTAATTTCCACCACATTCTTGTGCATGTTGATAAGATATGATATATTAAACCTAGAAACTTGGTTTAAATGAAGCCTTGTTTTGTGACAGTTTGTTTCGCGTGTGATTATTGCACATGGAGTTCTTGTTAATGTGATGCAATAAACCAACCAGATTTGATAGTTTCTTTGTTTTGTAAATGGCATTTATCTTTTTCAAAGTTATTAATTATATCATGCATGATGCTAGGTTGATGACTGAATGTACCCTTTAATTCGATTAACTAACTAAATGAGTTGTATAACGTAATACACGGTTTAGACACAATTTACGCGGCTATTTGAACGCATCTATTCTCTCGTGTGCTAGGAAAAGTTGGTAAGATACTAAGATGTCATGTTACGTCAGGTAATCGATCTGGCCAGGTGGACGAAAGGTCCATTTTCTGGTTTTGGACTCTGATGGATTGATATGTTGGTAACTGGAACGCGCCTAATAATACAGATTAATGTGATTTGATTAAAATCATTCTAGTTTGATAGGGATATGATTGACAGTACTTATATGGCCGCATCTGCAAATCTAAAGAACTCATTAGGAACCAAATATCTCATTAATTTGGTTCAAACTTTTAGTTTTGTTTACAAATTGTTCCTAATTTTGGCAGATTTTTTATTCGTCTCTTATATTTTCTTTTGGTCTGTTATTCGTATGTGAAATCGGTCAGGCTTGTACTTTTTAAGCTAAGACCATCCATTATGGATGGTTATGGTCGTCGTGGTCATGGAGCAAAGAAGACGCATTCAACAGCATTACGCCTCTAACCCAACACACACCCAATTGTGGTTTCTTGCAAGTACAGCCTCTAACCCAAGACACGCCCAATTGTGGTTTCTTGCAAGTACTCGGTCGTATACTTGACCAAGTTGTGTGAGGTTGTTGTGGAGTGTTTTTTATTAAATGATTTTTTGAGGGTATATTTGTGTATAAATGAGGTTTTTTTAGTCGCAGTCTCTTATTACATTAAGTTGGCAAGGTTGTGCATCAAGAAAGTTGAACTGATGTTAGAGCACATGATGTAGTAACGCGCCTGCACCGTTGGGTGCGCTAGTTGGCATGTGATGGTGGCTTTGTTGGTGATTACCGTGGTTGTGTGTGCTCACCGTCACACTTTAAAGACCAAATCTGTAATTTGTTCTAGGGTTGGTTTAGAACGTATTTGATTCTTAAGCTAATCATCTAACCAAGTAGATTCACTTTTCAATTATGGTTAGTGTAAAGTTTATATTCGAAATTGGGTCATGGATCTTAGAACATAAACCTTAATTAATCCTTCTCTTACCTTAGCAAAACAAAGATCTTGATTAGCCCATGACACAACTATTTCCGAACAATAATATGACACATCCTGTTATACTATAAAAAAAATATGGCATTCAAAGATTTTCAAAGAGGGATGTGGACAAGTACCAGAAGGCCTAATTTGGAGCCCCCACAAACCCCATGTGCATGTGAATATGTTCCCATCATGCACCTACACACTCAAGCAATCCACATCAAATTCAATGGTCTCTCTTGTCCTTGCAATTTTGGGCTACCTTACATATTGGACCCACATTCATACATCATTCAAAATATTTTTATTTTATTTAACTAACAAACTAAATAAAGAATTGTACATTCCCTTAAAAATCGCAAGTACAAAATAAGGACAAAATATGCATCAACCAAAATGGCAATTTGATTAAGCCTAATAAATCAAGAATGACAAATAAGTTGGCTTTAGGGCTGTTTATGTCTTGATTTTCCTATAAAACATGTATTAATACTCATGATTAACAAGTCGGTACAGGTTTTGAGATCTAAAATTGAAAGAGACGTTTTGAAGATTAGAGATAATGTTAAAACCGAAAGTTTATGGACAAAAATTTAAATATCGTGTGTTATGATCGAACTCGGGATTACGGGATTGCACACAATACGTAAAGAGTTAATTTATTTAATAAATATATTTATATGTTTATTAAATTAAATCGAGCTTTAACATTTAACCGTCATTAAGTTTAAGAGTTAAGGACTTAACGGTTAATGTGGTATAATTAACAAGAGTTAAAGAAAGATCTAAAATACCCTTTGTGGGTTGGGCCGGCGGTGGAGAAAAGAAAAAAAAAAGGAAGAAAGATTTTCTTGCATTATTTAGTTTATCTTGGAATACAAGTTTTGTAAGCGTATATAAACACATCAAAACCTTCATTATTTCTTTGACCTTACTTTCTCTTGTCTCTCTCCTTTTGGCCGATCAACTCCCACGAAACCCTAAGGGATTCGTTTGGTTTTGGTTTGGTTTTTGGGTTCTAATTGCGATCAACACCAAAAGGAAAAATACCTTTTTTAGGGTTCCTTTTATCCTTTGGTTTTGGTTTAGCAATAATCTAGTCCTAGTCCCTCTCTAGGGTTGTTGGGTAGATTTTCCACAAACGTAGAAGCTCGGTTTACACGTGCTAGAATTACGGTTAGCTCGTTGTATTACGTGTGTACAAGAACGTAATGTAGTCTTACTTTATACTATATCTTGTTAATATTCGTCATAAACCCTAATTGGTGATTTGTTGGTGATCTTGTGGATCTTCGCTAGGATAAAGGTATGTAACCCTAATTCGATTAATTATAATTGTGCTATTATTATGATCTTGTTAAATTGCTTCCGCTATATGTGCTTTGATCTCGTTTAGGATTTTATATAATTGTTATGATGTTTATAAACCTTTAGTGGCATCGAGAGACGTTTTAACATGTTATAATTATCGAAAATTTAAAGTTTTTTTAACTAATAATTGTTTTGAGTTAAAACTACATGTTTTTTTAGGTTTTTTGAAAATTAGGGTTTTGTTTTTTTTTAAATTAGGGTTTTCTAGCCGGATTTTTTTTAATAAAAAATTATTTTGAAACCCTAAATTACATGTGGGGTAGTTTTAGATTAAATTGCATGATTAATTGTTATGTCATGTATGGTTACGATCCGTAGAGATTTAATTGTTAAGATTTGGGGGAGAATCTATGATAACGTGCATGTTTTCATGGATTGTAAAATTATATGTTTATATGATTTTATGTGCTACGTGATTATTTGATTCAATAAATCTTGAATTAGGAAAGACTTTTATATGAATATAAAAATCTAGATTTAATTATTATTGAATAAATCGTATGCATGTGGCTATTTGATTTATTTGTTGCACATATAAATTTGTTATTATGTGTTTATGATTTAGTTGTTTTTTTACTTGTTTATATTAAAATTGTTCGAATTGTTGTAAACAAGGGTTTTTTTAGAAAAGAAATAATATGGACTAAATCATATTTAAATAAAGATTTTTTAGAGATTTAAATTAAATAAGATTACGTTTATTGGTGACTTGCAATAATAATCTAACAGCCTACTCCTTTTGACAAACTATAAAGTGGGTATAACGCACCGCTGGTCATGTACCCGGTTAAGGAAGGAGGTATTATGCCATTAGTCGCTGACCAAATTCACGGCTTGCCTGTGCGTCAAATTGAAATTACCTACGATTATTACTTGCATTATACCTTAAGGTTGATTTACCGCAAATTCACATCCGAAACAGAATGAATAAGGGTATTGCTTTGTGCTTTAGCCGAGTTCTAGAAAAAGTACGTTGTGAATATTTGTCGATAAATTCTTTAATTGGTTTAACCAATACCTAAACATAATTTATGTAGAAATTTAGTCTCGTGAAAAAGTTTACAAAATGTTTTATTAAACTCATGCTATGGAGTTGTATGCATGCTTCTCCATACAATGATTTTGACATCAAATTTATACCCTTAAAAATTTAAGTCGAATGCTCCTAATTGACGAACACTTGAAATTATTACGTCATCAAATGAGATTTTTGGGTGATGTTATAATGGAGAGAAAACTTCATGACTGAATGAGATTGCACATGATGGTTTTATGTTACTCAGTTTAGATGACTTAATTAAGTTACTCAGTGAGATCTAGTAACTTAAGACATTCAGAAGGGATGAAACATGTTTACAATGCAAAACGTTCTTTTGGCAATGTAAATCCCTTAAATATCTAGAAATTGCAAATTATTGTTCGACAAGTTACTATGTTGAATACATTCATTACTAGCAGATCAACTGATGTAATGGGTTTATGTCAATATGGATTCTAGGATTCAAGGAAAATACTATGGTTTATATACCGGGGTATCTTGAAAGTATTTTGTTATCGAAAATACTAAAATTGAATTTTGTAAATTCTTTTACAATATATTAATGCAACGTTACACTGTAAACGTGGTTTAGTCATTCATTTATTGATCTACAAACCATATGGTTGAGGATAGAGTCAATTTACAATGAAAATATAAACCTAAACTCTTTTCCATGAGTGAAGAATGAGTAATAAGACTTTTAGAAATGTCTAATTCTAAATACATAACTCATAGCAAACTTTAATGGTTAAGAATATGCATATTTTGAGTTATTACATTTTAAGAATGGTTACCGCTAATGGGTAAAAGGCAAACTAGCATATTTTATCTAATAGTTGTGCTTTGACCATTTATAGGCACTACATACCATTGTGGGGTTAGTAAACCTATTAAGGAAGAAATTGCATGTCATGTTTTTCAAGTTAAAAGCAACTGATGGATAAGTCATCATTTACAAAGTAGAGCACACTCTTAAACACTACAAGTAAATTGTTACGAATGTGTAAGTAATTGTTACGAATGTGTTTTTCAAAAGTGCAAGTAATTGTTACAAATGCGTTTTCAGAAAGTAGACAACACACTAATATGTTTCACTAAATATGAAACATTTTCAATGATGTATTACTGAATTTTAGTATATTAAAACATTCTTTAATTCAGTGGGAGTTACAAGCTTTTTCGTCTTGGTAATAATCCATATTATCTTTAGTATGTCCTAAGATAACTACTTTTGAAATTTCGACACTAATATCTTCAATGATAGTTATGTACTGATTCTTGTTGATTAAGTGGTTCTATATCTACTTGTAAAAGCCAGTATATATGACACAATCATATGTTGTATAGACAAACGTTAGACGTGATGTTTATCTAATGTATGATGTTGTTCCGTGCACAAGTGGGAGAAATGAATATTGTGTGCAAGAAACAACTCATAAAGATATGATTCTCTTGACTTCAAGATAAGAGACTAACGATCTAATTGATAATTAGATGAAAGTTAGATCATGTGTCAATATGATTATTAAAGACTACTGAAATGTATATATATCATTCACATTAAGAAACACTTGTTGTTTTGATTTAGTCATGTGAGAGCTTGGACTAAATTGTAAACATAAAGGTAAAATATCCACATGACGTGTGATCGGGCGTGGATTGTTCTGGGGTTTCTTAAGATGGATAATTCCTGGAATAACATAAGATGCGTAGAGTAATCTTATACTACTAAACTAAAATATTTGTGTATTTTTGGAATTACATAAATAGACATAGTAGTGAATTAACTTGAAAAGATTAATGAAACCTAGTGGTGTTCATGATTTACTTTAGTTATACATGTTTGTGATTTACTGTATAAAGTCACAAACATAAAGTCTTGAAAGACGTATAATATAAAGTAAGACGTTAATGTATTGTCTGTATTTCACTAAAGACATATACATGAAGTCATGGTCAAATGACTTAAAACGTATGATAGATTATAACTTTTATGTTTTAAAGACATGGAAATGAAGTGACTTTGTATTAGAAGTACTTGAGTTATAAAGCATGCAAAATGGTTAGGAAATATATTATACCATTAAGATGATTTAGTTGGTATATAGATAAGCCGAAAGATATATATTTATCTTAAATGTTGTTAGATTGACTTACAATATTAACCCTAATGAAATGTAACGTTGTTATAGTATGTTCATTAGGTGAATCAAACTCTTAATATGATGACTGATTCAAGATAACTATATCTTCCTTTCTTCAAAAAGATATCAAGGTTAGAAAGTTGAGTATGACTTGAGCTAAGAAGATTAATAAGATACCACTATATATTGAATGTGATGAAACACGTTATATCTTAAATGAAGTTTGGATTTTGCTAAGCTACTTATGAAGTGGGTTGTTTAGAAAATAAAGAGTTAGGAACTTTCATTGTGTTTTGTAATGTCCCAATAGATAACATTGGAGTGTTGATCTATTTGCTATGTATTAAATTTAAGTTACTAAAAGCAAGTGAGAGTTTTGATCTTGAAAGATAAAATTACAAGATACATAATCTTCTAAAATACACTAGTAATTATCACGAGGTAGGCGTGTAAATTCTTACTCTCATGATAGAGGAATTCAAGTCATAGGTCCGCAAGGATATCTCGGGTATGCGAGTAATATGCTGAGAATTATGAATTACAAATAATCGTTATGATTTGTTACCAAAATATTGTCTTGGGTATACTACTCATACTATGAATGTTATAGATGTTGTCCAAACAAGATAATCAATTTTAGATTTGGTTTATCTTAAATAGTCTGACTAAAAATGGAATATGAGTTTCATCAATGAAAGGGAAAAAACGGCCATAGTGGTGGTTAAAATCCTTGTGTTGAAATTATATGGACGAGATTGTACATATATTTAATGTATGTATTATGACTAGATTATTAATCACACTTAAGTAATTAAGTGTGAATGAGTATTCTTTTCTAAAACGCATCAAATGTATAAAGATTTGGGTGGTCATATTTTAATTGACAAACTGAATATATATGGACTCTTTCTTGAAATCATTGCTTGGGCAAGGACTTAAGTAATCGAAAGAAGTTAATTAATTCAAAAATAAATCTTTAGAAAAGTACAAAGTGCAATTATCCATGAATGGATAAAAGCAGGCATCTTGGAGATTGTTCTTATGCTTAATTTGAAATCCAAGATTGGATTTAAATTTGAATAAGATGATTTCTAAGTATTCCTAAAAGCTAGTGGGAGTATTATGGTTATTTTCTTAAATTATATATGTTGGATAGACATATAAGAAAGTAAATTTCATTCAAATTAAATGTTGATTTGGTTTATATTTGAAATGGAATTTTGCTTTGAAGATTTAGAAAATAAGATATATATAACCTTTGGAACAAATAAATTTGTTTATTTATGCGGTGGAAATACAACATAATATGTCATGTAGTAAGTTTATATGGATATTTAGAACATGAAGAAATCTAAATCTGGTTTGAGAATTTTCATGTGTATCACGTTGTATTTATATCATGCTTAAAATGCAAGATGATTTGTATATATTAATCTATTTGAAAGTTATTAAATAACTTGTGTAATGAATATTCTGAAAGAATATGTTTGGAAATAGAATAACTTCCTTGTCTGGGATCAGCTTCCATATTTTATAGATGAGTAATTTGTCAATAGTTGTGCAAATTATCATAACCAACAAACTTGAATGTTTGGTTAGAATCAAACATTACATAATAGATATTACAGGTAACGTATTTATATCTTTAAATGACAAGTTATCAAAAACTTGAAAAGATATAATGGAGGTAACACTCAATATTAGTCATGGGATCTTTGGAGATGATATGTTGATTAAAGTTGCATTATACATTAAAAAATTAGAATACTTTGAACTTCAAATGTGGTTTTGGAAGTTTAGTATAATAAACTGGTGATCAAGGATGTTTCACAATTTTGGTATCATGTGGCAATATCAAACTATTTGAATGCACATGTGAAAGAACTTCAATAATTGAATTATTGAAGAAAGTATTCTCAAAATTCCAATAGGTCAAGATTGGTTGTTTTATGCTTTGCCAAACAAGTGTGAAGGTCACTACTATTGGCATGATGCATCAACCATGTTTTCATGCATTGATCTATTTAGTAATTGGATAAAGGATGATAAAACATTATTATTTAATGAAATAAAGATTGGGTTTCGTTTATTCTTATTATTTAATTTTGTATCCTATTTTATATGTTTTAATCCATAAATAAATTGTTATGCTAAATGTCCGTTGTCGATTAATAATATGGGAATATTATTAAACTAAGACAATTCAAAATTGCCATAGAGTATACTTGAAAGTATATTGATCGATTTTGGATGATACTCAATGAATTGAATATTGGACTTATCCCAACTATATGATTATACTTTATGCATCTTTGTCGTTAAGTATATCATAAATAGTTATCCTCGGACCTGAGATACCAGGAAACTGATGTGAATCTAGTGCATTTGTGTGGAATAATCTAACGCTAAACGTAACTGATAGCTATAAGGGTTATTTTCAGAAGTGTTGCAAAATTCATAAGTTTTGCTTGTAGTCAATATGGAATTTGTTTCCTTCAAATTTATTTTGAAGTTTAATACAGCTGGGCCCCTCGTAGGATTAGTAAGATGTTTGTATGGCCGTACCCAAAGTCTTTCTAAACTATGTTTAGAAGTTTTGGTAATCTTGCTTGAATCCGATGAACGAGAAACGGAATGGTTAATGAAAGGAATGATTGAGATCCATATCCTTATTAACGTTGTATTATAAATGAAAGGATAATAATAATGATGAATCATTAAAAGGATTTATCCAAGAAACCTTACTCGAGTTGTACTAGAGACATTGCTATTGTAACTAGACGCTAGTCAATGTAATCGCGATATTCGAAATTTGTCCAAGTGGGAGCTGAAAGTTTATGGACATAAATTTAAATAGTCGTGTGTTAGGATCGAACTCGGAATTACGGAATTGCACACAATACGTAAAGAGTTAATTTATTTAATAAATATATTTATATGTTTATTAAATTAAATCGAGCCTTAACATTTAAACGTCATTAAGTTTAGGAGTTAAGGACTTAACGGTTAATGTGAAATAATTAACAAGAGTTAAAGAAAGATCTGGAATACCCTTTTTGGGTTAGGCCGGCGGTGGAGAAAAGAAAAAAAAGGAAGAAAGATTTTCTTGCCTTATTTAGTTTATCTTGGACTACAAGTTTTGTAAGCCTCATTTAATAACTAGATTTTACTCAGGTTAAAAAGTTCTTTGTCGTATGTCTCTTCGAATTGAAAAACTTGTGTTTAATGTGTGACTCTATTGTTCTTTGGTGAAACAAATCTTTTTGGTTGGTTTTTAAATTTAAATGTGCAAAGACTTAAAAGTAAATGTCGTTGAAAGTAAAGGGCAAGTAATTTAAATCTAATTCTAATTAAAAGTAAAGTGGTGCAATATTTAAAACTTTGACGAAAATTAAAATAATTAAATGACTAAAATTAAAAGCGTGACGGAAATTAAAATTAGACAAGTATTAAAATGAGAATGTAAAAATTAAACAAGACAAAGCATAAGTAAACAACTCCAATCGGAATATATTCCGATCAGCCACAATCGGAATGTCAAACCTGTCCAATCAGAATGTTGGTCGGAACCCAATCGGAATGCTGTCACTTACCAATCGGAATACCCAAAACGCTCTGATCGGAATGATTTTCTTACCTCTTGATCGGAATATGGACTTGGTCGGAATGCAGATCGGAACCCTACGATCGGAATATTGTCACCTACCCAATCGGAATACCAAAGTAGCACCTCGATCGGAATGTTTAGAAATAGATTCAGATCGGAATGCTGTCACAATCCCCTGATCGGAATACCCAGACACTTGCCAATCGGAATACCAAAGTCCTCCTAATCGGAATACTGAAACACTTTCCAATCGGAAAGTTATAAACCCTTTTCCGACCAAGCAAGACACGCTGGTCGGAATGTGTAAACCCCTTTCCGATCGTAAGATCAGAATAAAGTAAAGAATACCAAAAATAAGCTAGAAAAATAAGCTAAAATCCTAATAAGCACAAGACGAAATTTCTAAGACAAAACTTGTAAAAATAAGCTACGAAACTGAAATTTTAAGACTTTTGAAACAAGAAATGAATAAGCTTTACTAAAAACAACTTTTTATACGAAAATAAATTTTGTAAAAACTATATAAACTTGAAAATAAACCAAATAAGCTATGAAAATAAATGATTTAAAACAATCAAAAGCATAAAAATGTAAACTTTAAACGAATCAACAAGACAAAAAGCTTAAAAATCAAAGTTTAAAGAAAGGAAGAATGAGATCAACAAGATAAAGTAAAGGTGCGAGAATTAAAAAGAAAAACTTACTTGAAATTAAATGGTAAATAAGGTGCAAGACATGTAATTAAAGGTGCAAGTAATTAAAAGTGCAATAAAATAAAGATGGAAGAACTAGTTTGTCAATCTAGCCAACCATGGAAGAACTAATTGTCAGTATTAGTCAACAAGAGTAAAATGATAATCCTAATGGCTATATATAGGAGATTAGGAGAGTGGTTAGAGGAAGCTTCCTCCTCTCCTTCCTTTCTTGTTAATTGCACCATCAAGTCCTTCCTTCTTAATCTTTTTGTTAATCTTGGACTTTGATGACTTTTGTCTCGGGATTTCTTTGGACTCGTCTTTTAATTCTTCGATAAATAAGACTTGAGTTCCTCGGCTTTAAGTAAACTTCCGTCTTTTGACCTTTTCTTCGATAAATCTTCAGAATTGGTCTTGGACTTCCGTTCTTTTTGCACTCTTGACTTCTTGACTTCGTCTTTCATCTTTTTCTTCAATAAAAGTCCGTAAATGCCCGTGAATTCCCGTGTTTTCTCTACTTTTCACCTTTTCGTCCTAAATCACAACAAAAACACAATCCACGCATAATTCCGACATAAAAGACATAAAATACACGTTTTGGTCCGGTTATTATTGTAATTAAGTGGTAGAAAAGATGTGTGTTTTCACACATATCAAATCCCCTACACTTGACCATTGCAATGTCCTCATGCAATGCATTAGTTACAAAGCACGTTTATATTTTTCATCATAATCAATCCACGTTGGCCTTTATTAAAGAGATAGAAAATTATAAACATTAAAAGTAAAGAAATCAAAAACATACCTTGGGTTTTGGAAATGTCATGAATAATCATCATCCTCAAGTTTTCACTTTCTCCAAACCAAGCTTAAAAACGAGATCATTGCTATTATAAGTTAGTAGACTAACACGAACTCATGTGGGCCAATTATTCACTTAGACTCCCTTATTCCTATGGGTATCTCTTATATTTTATTATTTGTCTTGAATGATCACGAAGATGCATTGTTTGACTTATTTTGATAGTTATTTAGTCTGAAAATAAAGTGAACGATTTAATCAATAGTTAGCTAAAGGACAAAATCTTTTAAAACTGCTTCTCGGGACCTCATAAAGTTCATATCTTGGCATAACTCGTTTCGCGATTTGAGACCTTTCTCGGACCGATATTTGGCAGCGACTTCATACTTCAAACCTTGAGAGACGTTCATGAAATTATGGTCTTCTCTTCATAAATGGAATTTCTTCACTTGAAATTTTTGAGAGATTCATACTTGGACCACGACTTTTTCATTTTTCTCCAATCTTTATTTTGGACTTTGATATACAACGATCCGCCTCCTTTTATGACTTAGATCTATTTATCCTCATACCTTGTTAGGGTCTTTTCGGATTCACTTCTCCATGACTTTTGGGGAGTTTTTGCTTTTCGTCGTGTGTCTCGATCCTTCATATTGATTTTCGATAAATGATTCTTCACATCACTTTGGATCTTTAGCAACAAAATATAGCCCTCATGCCTTGTTAGGGCCTTTTCGGACTCGCCAATCTTCGCATCCCGCTTCAATAAGTTATGCCTTGGCTATGAACTCTAATCCATACCGAGCAACTTTTAAACGATCTTGGGCTAGAAGCTAAGTAACTTTTCAAATCGTACAACCTTATTTATTAGCAGATAAATTATTTAGCAAGCGATGGGAGAATAGGCTCATAATTAACTCACATAAATTCCTGAAAGAATACCGGACTTATAATTGGCTCTATCATCTCTCGTTCTCCACAATTTAAAATCTCAAGGAATGAGACTCGTGGATGCTTAGCCTATTAAATCAAAGTTTTGGGTTTTCGAGTCGCCTATAGGATCTTGCAAATTATTAGACTTTTTCAAGTTTAGAATCGCGTTTTAAAGTTCCCTTGATAAACGACTCTCTAGGATCAATTATAGGAACTTGCGAAAAGTTCTTGTTCTTAACCCGTGAGAGTTAAGACTTTCGCGTTTTATAGCTCCCTATATAAAAGCCTAGCAAAACTTGACTTAAACACGTTAAGGATACTAGCTAGAGTAACTTAGATAAGTAAACTCGGGTTGAGTCAAAAAGATTCACAACGTTTTGAAAATAAAAACCACTTATTCAAAGATTTATTCTAGCAAAGGAAGAAAATAACTATATAAAGATAAAAACTAATAGGCCAAAATAGATCAAAAATTTTGAAAAATGTCGAAAAATTGATTTTCCGGTTAAAATGAGGACAAATACAAAGAAAAGACCACTTAACTTCGATAGAAGTCCCCCCTACACTTAAGATAAACATTGTCCTCAATATTTAAGCATGTGGGAGTAAACTCCCCTACACTTAGGACATTGTGCACGTTGTTTAAATCTCGCTAAGGAAAAGACAACTAACTAGATTCCTATTTTAATATTGA